>CM073000.1:195582629-196832629 GCA_037038555.1 Rhynchonycteris naso | reverse complement strand
AGTTTTGTGTTAACATTTCTCAATACTAACCTAGTAAGCATCCCTATTTGAAAGAAATGAAGAACAAAAGTTCAAATAGGAGTTAGGAGTTCTGGAGGAAACAACATCAGAAAAAAATACAACGAACTTTTTTTTTTGCCAAGAATACAGAGATGGAAGAGCAAAGCTTTCTACATATGAATATAAACTTATTTTCTGCAAGCTTTCTACCTAAGCCGCAGACCCTCCCTATTTTAAAATTAATTCCTTCCAGTAAGACCGTTATTATTTACGGTTAAAGGCTGAACTATAAATATCTAAGTATATATAAAAAAGGGGAAAAGGTGCCTATATGGAACAAGAATATAATTAGCTGCTTAACTGCTTGAACGTGGTGGTATTGATAGCGAAGGAATAACCAACCATTAAGAGAAGGGATCACTAAAGAATTCCGCATTTTCAAAGTCTTAGCCAATAGAGTTTAAGTTATACCAACAAAAGATAAGGTAAAGCTAGAAAGGCTTTGGAGAAATACAAATAGAAATGTTATCTTGGGATTGTTTTGGGGATTAATTTTGATACTTTATAAGTACCTTAAGTCCCCAAGAATACAGTTAATGTATTTTAGGGGGAGAGGGGTTTCTAACTTAGACCTGTCAAACAAATACTAAGATTTCCATAACTGGGAGAGGAAGGTGGAGACACCAGTGAGCAGCCACAGGCCCACGGAGGACTGAGCAGATCTAAGCCATAGGGGTGTACTAACCTGGCTAATAGGCAGGCCACAGCACATAAAATCAGAAACGTGACTACATTCTTACAATATTAGAAGGGTCAATTCCCCAACTCAGAAGATGTCAATCTACGACAGATAATGGGAAACGTACTGCTCCTACACAGATGTAGTTTAAAAATTCTACAGGAGACCCATGTATTATTTCTTTATAATGGCTGATTTTTGCAAACTCATTTAATTAGGGAAGATAACATAAATCATTTTCTGTCAAACACAGCCTTTGGAGCCAATGCTGGAAACAAAACACGGCTCATTACGGTTCTATTTGAGTGCAGTTCCTTTATGAGGATGCATCAAGATGCTGCAGGAACTTCATGAAAGAACTTTTTATGTGAGAGTTCTCATCTAAGAGTCTTAGATCAAAGACGACAGACAGAGAGGCTCACCGGTGTGCCAGGAGGCTGGGCATGCACAGGCGTCGGCTGCTGCTGCGATGACTGAGGGGTGGCCACAGAAGGAGGCTGAACTGGGGTCTGAGGCTGTGGGGTAACCTGGGCTGCTGTCTGGACCGTAGGGGTGCTCTGGGCTTGGCTGGCACTGGGCACTGAGCCCGGAGTTGGGGTGGGAGTCTGCCCGGAAGACGACACAGGAGTTGATGGCTGGGTGGGGGCTGCTGGCTGGGGTGGAGTCATGCCAGGTGCTGCTGGATGCTGGAGAGACGGCATGCCAGCCGCTGTGGAAGCAGGAGGTGGCGCCTGGTGCAATGTTGATTGTGTCACTGGTGGGCAAGGCAGCTGGGACCCAAGCATGTTCAGAGGGTTGGGAAGAGCAGCACCAGGCACCTGCCCCTAACAGGGAACAGAATATGTTACAATTACTTTCCCCATTTGCAAATGTGGCAAACACATGTGAAGAATTAAGTGTATGAAAATCTAATCATGCTTTCTTGAAAAGGTGTGCTGGTTTCCTGGGCATGTTCCGCTTGCAAAAATTTATCCAGCTGTACACTTACAATAATGTGTACTTTCCAATAAAGAAAGTTAATGCTATGGCTGTTTCCTACACTTTGATTTATATAACTGTCAAACCCTCTGGTTTAAACATACATATCCACTCAGCTTGCTAGCTTCATGCTCCCTAACATCCACACACAGTGGCATAGATCTTTTTTAAAAAGTGAGTTTTGAAATACTGAAATGTTTCAGTGCAGTGGTCTCAACTGGGGACACACTTCAGAATACCTGTAGACCTTTTGGAAAAGTGGTTCCAAATCACTGGTCTAGAATGAGGGTCTGAAAATCACCACCCATGGTCAAAACCAGCTAGCTGCCTTTTTCTATACTAAAGTTACACAGGCACATAGAATGCCCATTCATTTACATAGGAATGAACATAGCCAAACAGGGCTGCTTTTGCCCCACAATAGTGGAGCTGAGTAGTTAAGACAAAGAATTTATGGATGGCCCACAAAGTAAAAAATATTTATAGGACAAATCTGCTGACCCGTTTTAGAGCAATGACAAGTTATGGAAATTAAGAATAAATAGGCATTTAGCAAGTAAATTGAGTCAATTACTTTTATTCAATATTACTTCATGTTCAAAAAATAAAACATGAACTTCATCTTTTGGGGGAAGATTTGGCCTATTTTAAATGTGTACATATATATAGCAGCATTCTATCTAATACACTATAACGATTAACAAAAGGGAATAAAAGGCAGTAAAATGAATGAAAACAGTTCTCTTCAGTTTTGGACTAAGTAAAACCACATTTAATAACAACTACTCAACTGATCAGTTAGCCTGACTCACCTGGTTAGCTCACTGACAGGTAACAGGATAGACAAACCAAAATACTAGTAGTGAACCACAGAACTTTTTATTCACTCTAAAATTCAACATTTCTCAGGGTTGCATATGATGAAACTCAGAATTTAAACAAATAAAATCAATAAAATGACAATGAAAAACCCATAAATCAAATCATAAAAGCATACAAACCAAAACACTGTAACTCTTTAAATGAAGGTCACCCCAAGATGGTTAGAGTCATTCTAAACAAAGTAAAATGGTACGACAAAATAAAGAAAATCAAGAGATGCTAAAAAATGAAAATGAAATGTGAAATGTGTAGTCTAGAATTCCAATTTCCATGAAATAAGACATGTTCAGGTTGGTAGTAAGCTGGGGCTATGTCAATGTAGGTGGCCCAAAGGCAAACGGTACCTGCGACACGCCTGTCTGGGACGCTGGTTGTCCCATGCCTACACTGTTCACACTTATTGTCCCACTAGATGAAGGGAACTGGTTTTGTGACAGGAACTGGTTCTGTGCAGGCGCCTGGGCCATCATGTTGTTGGCATGTGCACCCATCATGTTCGGAGGCTGAGGCATTCGGGAAGGAGAAATGGCCATCTAAAAAACAAAAAGCCATCAATGAGAGTTCAGAGGACAAGGGCCAAGGTATTCAAGATAAACTAGAAGAGACAGAAATCTTCAAATCCTCCCTCCCTCCCTCCCTCCCTCTTGGGAAGAGAAACACCCCTCACTAAGACACAGCTCCTAGGCTCTGCCTGCTTTCTCATACAAAGTCTCTAATGAGTAGGCTTCATATTGTCCTCTGGATTGAACTGAACAGCATGCTATAATTTAGAGTTCAAAGGATGCCTTTATGAGTTCTGTGAAGCACTTAGAAAGCAGCCCCAGGAGAGTAAGCTCTAGGAGTCAACAAACACTGACAAGTCCCTCTCAGTCACAAATGTGAGGCTGCCTGCTCCATTCACAGAACTCCCATCTTCTCACGGAGGCATAGGTTCCCATGAATTTGGCATTCCAATAAAAACACAAATGGTCAAATTTTCATTATAGTGATGAAGATGGGTGGGTGGGGGTAGAGGAAATAAAACATAACCCAAATCCAAAGGAATAGGATTCTCGACGATCTACAATTTCACTGCTTAGAGGTTTTCCTTTTTGGGCAAGGCCTCCTCAGTACATCTAAGGCAAGTGGGACTTACCCCTGGAACAGAGCCCATGCTGTTCATTGGGACAGAGTGGTTCATGGGGGATGCTGCACGTGGTCCCATGGGAGCTTGTGGCAACTGTACATTCCCCAAGGACATCGGGTTAAATGAATTCATCCCTGTAAACGTACCCACAATGGTTCGTTAGGAAAAGCATCCATAGGAAAACAGAATTACAACTCACCCAATAAACACTAAGCAAAATAAGATGAAACACATACACAACACACACAACCAAAGGGAATCACCCAGCTAATCAGATAAGACAAATAACAGAATTTCCATATCCAGGAAATATGGCACTTGATGAGGTTGAGTGGGGGACAGAGCAGAATGAGGAGATGAGGGCAGAAAGTCAAGCAAACCACAAAAAACAAGGCTGAGGAAGCAGTGATCAGCATGGCGGCACCCTGCACAAAGAGTCAAAGTGAGGCTACCTTGGGAAGGTGCTCCCACAGACTACAAAAGAAGTGTTAACTAAGGCCAGGGCACCCATCTGAGCCAACCTTTCACTGAGGCCTTCTGGAGCATCCGGTTTCCATCTTCTCTCCTCAGGAAGCCCGTTCTCATCCCCCACCCCTACCCAGGCCTCCTAGCTCTTCAGCTGGGTTTATATTTATTGTTACAATCTGGGATAAGACTCAAAATACCGTTCTAATTTTGCAAGCAACTTAAGTGTTTAGAAAGCACCCAAGGGTGGCCAGTTCTCAACCTCAGCCTTCTCATTTTCATGGTACCTTTGCCGTACCGGGACTGCCCACAGTCTGCAAGAATGTCACACCATGAAAGACACCTCACTAGTTACTAAGTGTCTCTAGACCACGGCCTCCCATTCTTTGTAATTTCCCACAATCCTCTGTAAACGGTTTCCTGTATAATATCAGTTTATCTAGCATGTGTTTTTCAGTATGCAATAAGATTACTGTAACTTTAAAAATGACCTTTTTTCCCCTCCCAAACTACTGTTCACACAGCAGAGCAAAGCCTTGCTTTAGAATCATCTGGATAATGTCACCACCTATTTCACAACCTACAAAAACATCCTACTGTTCAAGTCTCAATTTGACACAAAGCTGTAAAAGGTTTGACATGCCCCTCATCCCCAAATTCCCAAATTAAAATGATGCTTCAACCAAGCAAAACCACAGAATTTCAACCTGAAGAGAATCTTAGAAAGTTGTTCAGACCACCTGCCAGCCCCCAGCCTAGAGCAGTCTCTGAGGACGGACCCTCTCGGCTAGGCCTGGCCACCAGCCCTCACAGGGCCCAGAGTGGCCGGCCCACATTTCCTGCTGCACTCCCAGGGCTGCTTTTTGCCCCAGGCCTGGCCTGACGTTCTCCTTTCACACATTCAGAAATGTTTCCCTCCCCTACTTACAGTTCTTTTCTGTGAGACTCTTTCTAATGACCTCCCTCACCTGTCCATTAAAAAATAAGACAAAAACTAAATACAGGTATTAATTGACTTATGACCTATGCAACTTACGACCATTCGACTTGACGACCACAATCGCTAGCCACAACTGCTCCGTGTCTGGCAGCACAAGCATTGCCCAGCTGGGTGTACAACAGTGCGGACCAGCTTCCGGCAGCACTACCATCTCTGCGTGCACCATTTCAACTGTACAGCAATTTCCGTTTTGTGTCTTGGATATTTTTCATCAAACCCCTCCCAAGATGTCTACCAAGAGGAAATTGTCTTTGTCTATAGCCTACTCAACTTACGACCAAATCGTGTTACGACCGGCCTGTCGGAACCAATCGCGGTCGTAAGTCGAGCACTAGCTGTAGCTAAATCCCACTCCTGATCTCCTAACTTCCAAATACAACCAATATACATACTGCCTCTAGATATTAATTCTGCTCACTGGCAAAGAAGAATGACAGGAAAAAGAGGAGTCAGAGCTATAAAGAAATACAGAGATAAACGGGGAAAAATATACTTTGTGGCTGTTGAAAGGTAAATAAAAACATGATTCACAGCAATAGTTAAATACCTTGAGAAACTTGCATGCGATTCACTGGAAGGGGCATCGGCCCATCTATAATAGCAGGAAAAAAAAGGTTACTTAAAATAATCCTGGATTTAGAAATAAGGAATTTAATATTATTTATTTAGATTGTATTTATTCATTTTTAGAGAGAGATAGAAAAAGAGAAGGGGGGAGGAGCAGGAAGCATCAACTCCCATATGTGCCTTGATCAGGCTAGCACAGGGTTTTGAACCGGCAACCTAAGCATTCCAGGTTGACGCTTTATCCACAGTGCCACCACAGGTCAGGCAGGAATTTTATCTTGTATACTTCAAATTTATAGGGAAAACCAGTCAACAGATCCCAAGCACTGTGCATTTTGCCACTAGCAAACCTTTAAAAGGGCCTCTCCATGAGAGACTCATCGTCCAAATATAGGCCAATGCACAAGGTCATGACCACTATCAGTCTCCAAAATGTGTGCTGACTGAGAACATAATTCCGAAACATACCCCAAACACAGAAAGAAAAACAGGCAAATAGATTAAGGGCTGGTAGAAGCAAATGGAGTCCTTACTTGGAGGTCTCACAGGTTGTGACTGTGGAATCCCAGGGGGCTGCGCCCCAGGGGCTGGTAAGGCTGGCTGGTTACCCAAGATGCCTTGTTTGTGTAAACGTGACCTCCGTTTTTCTTCTAATTCCTTTTGTATCTTGTAGATTTTCTCTGCTAATAAGTGATAGTATTCATCCTAAAAAGCAATACCATTTAATATTAGGCAGTCAAAACTGTAGAAAGCAGTTTATCTGGTTTGTACATTCTAACAAACTAATGAATTTTTTCTTAAGTACATTGGCAAAGATAAGTACTCAACACTTCCAACTAATAAACCAAAGGTCCAAATTCTTGTTGAACTCCTAGTTACATTACAGGACTTAATAGACAGTAGATACTAAATGCACATTATATTTCACTCCATAGTTGAACCTGTTTGAATAGTCACTGGTGCTGGCAACAACATAGTATAAGCATTATAAACACATGGACGTGGACATGACATCCATGGATAAAATGCAGTTTCCTATGCACCTCCTTTACCACTGTGGTGATGACATTGTAGTAAACTAAGGGTTGTGTGGGGACCGCATGCCGTACCTACTAAAACTCCGCTTTTACCGCCTCACAGTGTCGGGTCTACCCAATTAACATATTCCCCATTTCCAGACAAGTGAGCAGGACAGGTGCAGTTATATCCACTGTAAATATGGCGTTGATCAGGCTAGAACGTGGCAGCTTACCCGGCTGTTGGCAGACTCATACATGTCCCCTTCCACTTTTTTCGCGTAGGCCACCAGGTTCTCCATGCGGCGATCCTTCAGGGCTGCAGGGTCTGGTGTTGGGAAGATGGCTTGGACGCTGAAAAGACAAAATACTCTGTCAACTCACTGTCTTTCTTTTTATTTGACAGAGACAGAGAGAGAGGGACAAATAGGGACAGACAGAAAGGGAGAGAGATGAGAAGCATCAATTCTTCATTGCGGCACCTTAGTTGTTCATTGGTTGCTTTCTCGTATGTGCCTTGACTGGGGGGCTACAGCAAAGTGAATGACCCCTTGCTCAAGCCAGCAACGGGCTCAAGCCAGTGACCCCGTGCTGAAGCTGGGTGAGCCCATGCTCAAGCCAGAAACCTTGGGGCTTTGAACCTGGGTCCTCGCGTCCCAGTCTGACTGTATCACTGCCTGGTCAGGCTCTATCAACTCATTTTCAGTACGACATCTTGCCATTTTATATGTGACATGGAAAGAGAAGCTCATCTACCTATGAGGGAGATACACTTCTGAAAGAAATCCTAAACCTCTCTGGCCTAGAAATATGAGTACACAAATGAAGTCATTCTCTAGAGACATACTAACCTGTGATTTATCTCAAAGTCCAACACGGTATTTTGCTATTGACAATAAATGCTAGGTCATCTCAAGAATAATGAGATTGTGAATTCCTATTTTTAAACCAGAGTTGGGCAAAAGTAGCTTTACAGTTGGAATTGTGACATTCTTTTGAGTTAACAAAGCTATTGTAATAATCGTAACCTGCATATCTTTTCCCATACAAACTATAAACCACTTCTGCCCACCTCTGTATTTATTACAAATATTTTGATTAAAATAATAAAGAAAAATATACTTCAAGGGAATCAAGTTGGTTAACTTCGCCTTCAACTTAACTAGCTCAAGAAAGTTAACTATTAACTTCCTATATGTTCATTGATTGTGTATGATGGTGCTACCATGCCATCTGTATTCACTAGGCCCAAATTCCTGTTCTCAGGGGTTTCCATGTATATAAACTGGAGCCATAAATTCAGGCAAAGCTTCTGAGCTAATCCTAGCCCCTTCATGCATCCCAGAGCTCAGAGGAAACATCTGGCTGCACTGGGAGCACTAGCCTCTGTGACATGGGTCACAGTTCATGCTACTGGAAAAGCCATGAATACTCTGATGCCCCACAATGGGGACACAAGGTTACAGATTCTTTGGCCTGCCAGCAGTGGCTATGGTTCCCTAAACAAGGACATGACCCCAGTCAGCTACTAGAGTACTGTCACATGGGATCACTAAGATATTAAATCAGGTATCAATGAAACTGCGAAACTGTCATAATGCCATCTGCCACAAAATATTTCATTCACATGTGAATACCGGGTGAGGTGGCAACGTACAGTTTATGCACTAGGTGGCTCCGCAGGTCCTGAGTGACGTGTTCGTGCCAGCCTTTCCGGACACCAGTGCTGGAAGGAGGAGCTGCTGTTGGGATAGTGCTAAGGGTGCCAATGCTCCCAGAGTTTGAGCCGTCATTCATCAGTGGACTGAGGGAAGAAGAAGAATACTTCATCCATCTATTGAAGTAACTCAAATGCGCTTCATTTAAGTAAGGTCTTCAAGCAGACAAGACTTTCAAAAAGTTTAAGTCAGGAGAGCCAAGTGATATTTATACAACAAAATTGAAACCATGTTCTATTATCTGCTCTACATTTATAATTACGAGAAAAATAGCATGCCCCCACTCAAACTATCTTCTCTGCTGCACATTTAGAAATAATCAGAAATAGTGGGATTCCCAGCCCACTTTCATGTGTGACCGTCACTCGGAAGCCGACTGAAACATGGGTCTTACTTTGTAGCCCCAAGGGAAGTTGGAAGAGCTGATTCTGAAATCAAGTTTGGTGGCTGCTGATCTGTTGTCATTCCTCCTCCTGGAATGTTCATTGGGTTATTTCCTTTAAAGACAGAAAGAAAAGAAATCAACTCCTAAACTATAACATACAAGAGTCTGATAACAGATAAACAAGTCACCATATGGTTAACTGAGTCTTAATGAGCTATAATAATAAACACTATGGCAGGAACTCTGGGAGTTATGTTTTCCTTTTTTTGTATTTTTCTGAAGTGAGAAATGGGGAGGCAGACAGACAGACTCCCGTATGCACCCAACTGGAATCCACCCAGGATGCCCACCAGGGGGCGATGCTCTGCACATCTGGGGTGTTGCTCTGTTACAACCGGAGCCATTCTAGTGCCTAAGGCAGAGGCCATAGAGCCGTCCTCGGCGCCAGGGCCAACTTTGCTCCAATGGAGCCTTGGCTGCAGGAGGGGAAGAGAGAGATAAAGAGAAAAGAGAGGGGGAAGGGTAGAGAAGCAGATGGGCACTTCTCCTGTGTGCCCTGGCCAGGAATCAACCCCAAGACTTCCACACGCCGGGCCAATGCTCTACCACTGAGCCAACCAGCCATGGCTAGGAGTTATATTTTCAATAATGCTGATTGACTTTTACAAATTCAGTTAAGACTCCTTCCCACTACACTTTGTGAATAAAAGAAGACACTTTTATGGAGGCTAGATAGTATCATAAGTGTTCTCTATGGTTGTGGAAAAACATAGAAATGATCCATTTCAGCTTCAGATTTTGTTTCTGGCTTCAATCAAATCATGCCCTAAACAACTAAACTGATTTGTCACATATTATGTGTCATCTATTTTTTTTCCATATCAGAAAACAAAATCATCAATATTAAGTGTAGGTGCAAAGTGTCAAAGTTCAATTTTTCTCCAGCATTCACTTTAAAGAATAAAAGTTAACAGTCTTATCCCAAATTATACCATCGAGAGGAGTGGAGTTAGATTAGAACTCAGGTCTTAGGACTCTAACCCAGCCTCCTGGCCAGTAGAAGTTAAGATATGCACTAGGGGAGCTGTTTTCCAAAAAGAAATAAATGAGATGTTTTTAATTGTTTACTTTTAAGGATCATTTTTAAGGTAAAATATTCTATTAAGAACAAAACTAGCACAACAACCTTGATTTAACTTGACTGACATAACTGCTTCGCTTAAGCCTATGTTTAAAAGGACTATGTCAATTTAAAGGAAAATTTAAGGAAACAACATGCAGAGGTGGCAAAAATTGTAGAGAAGTGTAAGTCTAAGTGTAGGAAAACGGCCGGAAATTAGACTGCTGCCCTGAAACAAGTCTTTGGTGCGGACTTTGGAACGCCAAGTCCTGCAGGGGCAGAACGCTGCCCTGGCAAGCACTGATAAGATTGTTTAAGGGAAGCAACTGATCACTATAGCCATTTTCTGCATACCTGAAAGGTATTAGTTAATCATCCTTCTCTGGACCTGAACCTATGCTCTGCTAATTTAACACAGGCTCTGCCAGTTCACTTGATGAGTAAAGAAACGAATAAATACGATGAAGCTGCAGAGATCTGGGCACTCAGTCCTAGACGCTGGAGTCCCCTGTACCCATCTTTTCTCTATGTTGTGTCTTGCATGTTCTTTCTTAAGTCCTGCAGTGCCTTCATTTCATGCACATCCACTGCCAAGCTGGTCTCAGCACAAAAGACCAAACAAGTACTGGCAAATAATAGGGTGAGATGACACTAGGCTACACTAGTACATACAAAAGGCTGAGACAGGGGAGATTTTCTGAGACTCCTGTTAACATGTCCATGTCCAGACTGGTCAATTCCAGCTGTAGGATAACCCATAATAACCAGGATGTATGTATTAGAAGTTGTACACCATTTACAAGTTCTTGTCAAATAAATGGTGTACTGAGAGTCAGTCCAAGTGGTATACCATAATTCAACCATAATTCTAACTTCTGAGACTTTGGCATTCTAAGCCATATGAAATCTCCTTTTGTGAAAACTGTCCAGACAGAAGTGGCACAAGCAAGCAACAAAAATATTGCTTCACTTGCAAATGCTATTCTTTTTGAAAGCTTGTTAACACAATCTCTTGCATTAAAGATGTTAGCCTTTTATTGCATAGTTTTTTGTTATTTTTTAGTGAAAAAAAGGCAAAGACAGGCAGGAAGGGAGAGAGATGAGAAACTTCAACTTGTAGTTGCACCATAATACACTGCTCACAAAAATTATGGGATATTCCAAAATGAATATGAAGCAATAAAATATCCCCTAATTTTTGTTGAGTTTTTACACATATATTAATTTGAATTTAAAGTAAAAACAGTAACCGAAAAGAGCCTTGGGTTCCAGGAAAACATGTCATCCCATCGCTGTATTTGGGGAAGGAGTTTTCAAGAGCTCTTTCACCTACCCAGGGGGTTGAGAGTCCTCAGCTGCTGGTGGCTTTGAGGCTGTGCTGGTTGCTGGCCAGGAGCCTGAGGCTGCAGCTGCGTCTGGGGCTGGCTCATGTAGGGGAGTCCAAGAGCAGCGTAAGCTCGCTGCATGGAGCTGGGGTCTATGGGGTTTGGGTTACTTAAGGAAGTAGCATTCTGCTGGCCTGTACCAACAGAACCAATTGTGTTCTGAATTCCACTAGCTGGAGACCCCAGGATGGCTATAACAAACAGAGAGACAAACAGAAAGGTAAGTACAAGGGAGAATCCCATAAATTATTTAAAAATTACTGAGAAGTAAAACTTTATCAGAAGACTATCTATGTATGTCATGAAGCATTAGAACAAGGCTACCAAGTAAGGAGGTGTGCAGAGAAAAGGATTTTATTCTATACATCTATTCTGCACAGCAGTAGTAGAGCAAAAAGCTGAAGAAAATCCAAGCTTCTCCCTTAGAAAGTAAAAGACCATCAATCGAATATCACCTACTAAAAATTACTATGTATCAAAGTCTAGAGACTCATAAGAAATCAGTTCTGGGGGAGTGGCAAAAGTGGTAGCAGAAAGTGCTTTCTTTGGAGGTCATCAGCCATCACTGAGATGAGCTAAGTGTTCATACTGCTGCCATTACCCCTGGGTTCTTTGCTGCCCACCTGTACAGGTACAGAAGGATTAATAAAAGGAGCAGAGGTGATACTCAGTCAATCACTTATTAACAAATCTATGTTGTGATCTCCTAAATAACAAAATCATAATTCCTTGAAACTTATGTGTGCAATGACCGCATTAACACTATGAATTCTTTCTGACAAGTTTCCTATGCACGTGGGCACCATGCTGAACTCTCTGACAATGTAAAACTGGTAAACAAAAAAAAAGCATACTTGATTGATTGACTGATTTAGGTGAAATTAATATGCAGATGGAAAGAGGCTTGGAAATTCTGCAAAGATTTTGATTTACTCAGGTGTCACCTCAGCGTCCCTGATATTCAGGAACTGGGCTCTGTCTCCCGCAACCACCTTTAATTTCTCTACAGGAAAATCTGTGGCAACATAAAGAATCCCATTCCCAAGAGCTCCAAAGTTGACCCCAAACTTGCAAATCCTTGGTCGTTTCAAGTTCAATTCATCAATCTGTCCGCCCATCAATTTAAATGTCCTTATTTGGTTAGCACTTACCGTATAAGTTTCATGGCATACTATTTATTCTTATTTTTAACAGTTCCTTTCTGTACCACTTCCCTAAACTTTAGAGTCATATTATAAATAGCAGCTGATAAAATTGACACAACAATATGATCTTTAGTACATTAAACACTAAGACTGTCTTTCAAAATCAGACCATCATGTGTAAGAGCTGTATTCTTACATTTAACCATCAGTGCAACTGGAACAATTCAAACAATACTCAGAGTAACTTCATTAAACTAAAGTGTGTAAGAAAGAAAAACAAAAAACAAAACCACATTCCATATTATTAACTTTACTAATAAGGATGTTGAGATTTCAAACTCATTAACGCTCATTAGTCACAATTACACACACCATGCACCTTATTACAATATTATAAGTGAAAAGCAATTTCCAAAGTGTACTTTATGACAAGCGTGTATCTAAATCATATACAAAATATTTTTTCTAACAGTTAATACACCCCAAAACTTCAAACATGTCCCACCGTACTCCTGAAACCATCACGCTAAAATTTTTAAAAGTACTATGATATAAAAAGAAAAGTAATGGTAGAATGATTTATATTTCTATCACTTTGTGGTATCAAAAGAGACACAGAAAACATCTGATTTACATAATGATCAATTGTGGATAGAAATGTAAAGAAACGTATTTATATGGCCTTCCATTTCTGGGTGAAGATGCAATAGCTATGTTTTAGTGACAAGTTCTCCTATTCCACTTTCAGTCACATTTCCCCAAATGCCATCCTTTTAGCATTTTCCCAAATTGCCTCACCTTAAGTTGAATGCCATTCCCAAGTCTAAGGTCATTTCCAGGGTAGCCAGAGCCTCCCATAAAAGCTGTTGACATGGTCACTATTTTGTGTTTGTGTTATAAAGCACTTACTTCTTAAATGTAAAGCATTACTATATTTTAAAAATACATATACCTATCAGAACACAAGTAGTCATCAGGAACTTGACATTTCTAACAGAGGCAAGGAAAATAAAGTACAAACAAAAATTGACATTTAAGCATGGCCCAATTTGAGTCTAAACGCTGCTAATCGATGACACACTACTTCAGGTAAGAACACAGACTTTTACTAAGGGGGCGATGGGTGACTCACAGAAAAGTTACAGGGTAACAGCAACCATAAACTCTGTTTTGGGAGCTCAAATGCTACCACCCCTCTATGAACGTTTGCCTGATCTCTCTCTCAGGCAGAAGTCATTCTTCCTGAATTCTCACATCACTCACTGGGACTCTGCTTCTTTTGGGCATTTATATTCACTTGTTCACTCCACCACTTCATTGAGTCCAGACTGCATGCCGGTGCTCTGCTGGCTCTGGGGAAAGGCATGAGCACAGAGCCTGTACTCATGGAGCTTAGAGTCTGCTGGGAGACAACAGCCTAAATCACCTAACAAATGGGAACGGACCAGCAGCTCTGGACCCTGTATCAGGGATCTCATCTTCCTTGTACATTCCCTTGAAGGTGGGACCAATGATTGACTCACCTTGACTCTGTATGTGCAGGTGCCTAACACAGGACCTTGTGAAGTCCCCTACAGAGTTCAAGTGAGCTGTAGCAGTCCAGCAGTGACTGGTCTTCCTTAGATCGCTCGCCCCCACCCGCCCCGCAGCACTGAGTTCTTCAGGCTGCACACAAATGACAGAAGTGCTAAGAACAGCATGCTTCATCTATACAGCATCACCGGGAATGCGGCTGTCCACATTAATCAACTTTATACACTATTGACATTTACCTCCTTAAATGTCCAAACCTCTTGTTCTTTCTACACCACTTTTCCTTTCTCAGACCTACTGCTATGCAGTTTCATACACAATCCACTGTAACGTCACACAGTGTTGGATTAGTTGCCATTCCTGACAGCGGCACATCTTCAGATCACTGCCCACCACTCCCCTTCTGCTGCAGCTCCGTCTGGAGCCCATGACCTAGGAAGTAAAAGGCTATGTTTTGTAGTGGACGGTTTCCAGGACTCACTGTCACCTTTCATGTAGGAACAAGGCAGTGCCTCCCCAGTGAGCAAAGAGACTGCTCTACTGTAGGTCCCACGCATACTAGACCCTGCTAACTTGCGACATCCAGTTCCCCAGGAACTTCAGTCTCCAATCATTCTCAGTAAGACTGAACTCACTGGAAATCCAATAAAGATGGACACACTGAATTCCAAAGCTTTGAAATAGTGATGGGAGACATACCACAAAGCAGGCAAAGCACCTACTGTCCCGTCACCACCTAGATTTCTATGGCAAGGGCCGTGCTGAAAGTCCCTCAGGCCTGCATGCATCTCTGCAGAGTCGCTCCCGCACAATGCCTTGCAGGGGCCGTGCTTGCCGGGCCTCCTTCCCTTCCAGCATCTTCCTATGCACAGTGCAGGACAAGACAACAGGGAACACCCTAGCCCCAGTGCCAGGCCTCCATCAAGCCATCACTGAGGGAGAATACACAAACCCTCCAACAGGTGTTCTTTAGAAGCCAAATGGCTCAGGGTGGTGGGGGCAACAGTGCTATCCAGATGAGCAGGGATAATACCAATGACTGTCTGATACTTAAATAAGGGACAAATGAGCCCACCTCTCTGTTCCTACAGCCATTAAGGTTCTATTGACTCCTCTGCTCTCCACCCAAACCACAGTCTGGCAAAAGGGGCGTCTGGGAATCTCTAAAGAGCTCTCAGGCAGAACAAGAGTTTGTTCAACAAACACTTTTTGAGCACCTAAGAGGCACTGTTTATGAGTAGAAGTTTTAGGGAAGTAGCACTGGACTCAGCATCATGAAGAAAAGGTGTTTAAAACAATCAGAAGTGCCTAAAATAAGAACACATTGCCAGGCCAGGTAGTGAGTCAGTGGAAGCTAGAGGACTGCTGACCGACACTGTCAACGGGCTTCTGTGCAGGAAGGAGTAAATGGGTTCAGTTCAGTTCTGGGGCTGACCCTGTGTTTTAAGGAGGTAGCATGAGTTGGAGGTCTTCTGAGTTGGGAGACCCAGTTCCTCCCAGAAAATGACTCTAATCTTCTTAACAGCTCCAGGACAGACACCTGGCTCCTCAAAGCATTCAAGAAAGGGCATCCCAGCTGTTTACAAACATACCAATCACCTGGGAATTTGTTAAAATGCCAATTCTAATGTAGATGTGGGTCTTGGATGGGGCCCCAATGTCTGCATTTCTAACAGGCCACTTGGAGTGCCTGTGCAGCTTGCTGGTCTGAGGGCTATACTTAAGAGTAGAAAAAACCTCACTGATGAGGTCTTTTAGAACTCTATCAACAAGAGTTCCAAAAGGTAATTTGGTCAATGTGTCCACATAGCTCCAGTCCTCTATGCCAGCCTGTGAACTGGAATTTACTGGGAGTCAGGTGCTAGTATTGACATTAGATATACTCTTTGAAAAGTCGTAATTATTCAAGCCTGATTGGTGGTGATGCAGTGCATAGAGGTCCCAGGTTAGAAACCCCGAGGTTGTGGGCTTGAGAGTGGTGTCATCTACATGATCCCAAGGTCACTGGCTCGAGCCCAAAGGTTGCCAGCTTGAAGCCCAAGGTCTCTGACTTGAGCCCCCCAGTCAAGGCACATATGAGAAACAATCAATGGAACAACTAAAGTGACGCAACTACAAGCTGATGCTTCTCATCTTTCCCTTCCTATCTGTCTCTCAAAAGAAAAAAAAGTCCTTATTTGTATAAGTGATGAATCAGCTTGAGATCAGTGATTGCAGAAGCTCTAGGAAACAGAAAACTCAACAAAATTTAGGTAACACAGGCCAAAAAAGTAAGCAATGCTCTGGATTTTATTTCAAAGTACCTCAGGTTAGCTCCACAGGTGATTCTAGCAGGTTCCCTCAACAGAGACATCAGTGAGAGAGAAGTCCCCGAGTGGAATGGAGCCACCTGGTGAGGTGAGCATCTGTGGGAAACCCCGTCTAGCAAGCACACAGCCCTGGTGGCCTGGGGTACATTCTCCAGAGCAGGCTAAGCTGGGAGACAATGCCCAGGGCCTCACCACCTGGATACGAATAGTCCCCCTCTCCCTGAATTACCTCACTTGCACAGGAGCCTCTGAGTCCTGGCAGATCCTGCCCTTACAGGCATGTCAGCTGTGCTGACAACTCTTCGTGCTGTCTAGAATGTTCTACTGTTATTTTATTGAAAATGGGCTCTATTAAGCCTCACCCTCCAGCAAACTCTGGTTCTCTCCTTAAGGACTGCCAATACTAGTGACATGTCTCTACCTTGTTCCTTTGAGTGATACCACTGTCATATATATATATATTTTTTACAGGGACAGAGTCAGAGAGAGGGATAGATAGGGACAGACAGACAGGAACGAAGAGGGATGAGAAGCATCAATCATTAGTTTTCGTTGCCGCTGCGACACCATAGTTGTTCACTGATTGCTTTCTCACATGTGCCTTGACCGCGGGCCTTCAGCAGACCGAGCAACCCATTGCTGGAGCCAGTGACCTTGGGTCCAAGCTGGCGAGCTTTTGCTCAAGCCAGATGGGCCCGCGCTCAAGCTGGCGAGCTCGGGGTCTCGAACCTGGGTCTTACTCATCCCAGTCCGACGCTCTATCCACTGTGCCACCGCCTGGTCAGGAGTCATATATCATTTTTAATGTAGATATTCTGACTCTGAAATCTGACTTTAAGGTACTAAAAGGTCAAATCCACATTTCTTCTCTACTGCCTAAACCCAGTATTCACACATAGTAAGCAAAATTAGCTTTAGAAGAGTTGAAAAATACCAACAAACACAGAAAAAATACTGCTGAAACTTTCTCATTCATCTCATTGAGCTCTTTTTTTTTTGGTTTTAAGTAAGAGGAGGGGAGATAGTGAGACTCCCACATGTGCCCCTAGCCGTGATCCACCCAGCAACCCCTATCTGGGGCTGATGCTTAAATTAATCAAGCTATTTTTAGTGCCTGAGGCTGATGCACTCCTATCAACTGAGCTGTCCTCAGCACCCAGAGTGGTGCTCAAGCCAACAGAGCCATGAGCTACAAGAGGTTCAAGTGACTTGGCTCTGCGAAGTAAATATGGCTCCATGGCCTCTGCCTCAGGCACTATGGTTGCTGAGCAACCGCCCAAATGGGCAAACTATTGCCCTTAGGGGGCTTGCCAGGTAGATCCCGGTAGGGGCGTATGCAGGAGTCTGTCTCTCTGCCTCCCCTCCTCTCCTCTCACTTAAAAATAAAACAGAACCAAAACACAAACAAACAAAAAACACTACTATTAGAGCCAAAAGCATAAACTCAAGAGCCTGCCCTAGTAGCTCACTTGGTTAGAGTGTTGACCTGACATGCCAAGATTGAGGGTTTGATCCCCAGTCAGGGTATACACAAGAATCAACCAATGAATTTATAAATAACAATGTGAAACAACAAATCAATGTCTCTCTCTCTCTCTAAAAATTAAAAAGAAATATATTTTTAAAAGAACACATTTACACCTGATCTGTGTTGGTGCAGTGGATAAAGTATTGACCGCAAATGCTGAGGTCACCAGTTCTAAACCCTGGGCTTGCATGGTGAAGACACAAATGAGAAGCAACTACTAAATTGATGCTTCCTGCTCTGCCTCCCTTTCTCTCTCTCTCTCTCTCCTCTCTAAAATCAATAAATAAAACCTTTAAAATAAAAAAATAAAACATAGTAATACACTCAAAGTTGAAAACTATTTTGAAAAACATTCAAAAATTTTATCAGCCCAGCGTGTGAAGGTCCCGGGTTCAATTCCTGGTCAGGACATACAGGAGAAGTGCCCATCTGCTTCTCTACACTTCCCCCTCTCCTTTCTCTCTCTCTCTCTTTCCCTCTTGCAGCCAAGGCTCCACTGGAGCAAAGTTGGCCCAGGCACTGAGGATGGCTCCATGGCCTCCGCCTCAGGCACTAGAATGGCTCTGGTTGTAACAGAGCAATGGCCCTAGATGGGCAGAGCATCGCCCCTAGTGGGTTTGCCGGGTGAATCCCAGTTGGGTGCATGTAGGAGTCTGTCTCCCCGCTTCTCACTACAGAAAAAAACACACACACAAAAAAAAATTTTTTAAGTAAGAGCTTTCATTTCTTTCATAAAAAATTACCAAAACTTTGCAAAGTCTATCTAAAGATTCCCCGTGACTTTATATGATAAAATTGTCCTGGTAACACCTTACATTATGACTAGTAGAAACACTGTGGTTTACCACTTCAGAGAGCACCCACCAGATTAATTGTCACAACAACTAGGCAGTTATAAGGATGTTAAAAAAAAAAAAGCCACATGTTTCTTTTCTTTTTAAACAAAAACCACAAAAGTGTTTCTTAAAAAGAGAAATTAAAAAAGTTTACAATTGTATGGTGGTACACACTAAAAACAAAAGATCCCCAAAAAGCCACACCCCCAAATCAAAAGCTCAGAATAAAGTTCTAACTCATTATTCATAGAATACTGTACAGCTACAAACTCGACAATGAATATTTTAGCACTTAAAAAGCCTGTTACTGAAATGTGTCCTAAAACACAAGTTTTAACCATCATAAACTAGTTAAAAAATGGTTTTATACCAACTTGGAGGAACACAGACTGTATTCTACTAGAATTCCTGTCCCAAATATCTTGTTCTATAAGACCCAGATTACTAGACTTTCATTTTATATAAGAGATGTCCTAGAAAATTGTATTAATGCAAATTCTGGTCAATCAAAAAATAATTTAACTCATTTTGGAAAGTGACTTTGAAAGGAAACTAAGTACGTATCACTCTTTCTGTAGAGGAGGGAGGACATCAGGCCCAGGACCCTGGATGTTTCTCTTACATGACACAGCCACTGCTGAGCAGTCAGCTCACTGAGCATCCTCTTGGGAGGGAGGTGAGCTGGATTTAACGGAGAAGCACATGGGTTATCACCAGTGCTCCACTCACTGACACTCAGGAACAATGTGCTTTTCCATCTTGTCCTGTGTCACTCGGAAATAACCAGAAAGAAATGCAGCACACATTCTCCAGGTAGCAGTGAGCTCTTGAGGAAGATGACCAAGAAGAATGAGAGTAATGAACATATAACCACAAACAGGTAGGGTAGCAAGATGGTAGACAAGATGGAGGAAGATGAGAAAGACTGCCGTGCTCAAAGTGACAGGGAACAGCTCCAACCAGAGCGGTCATGACATTGAAGAGCAGGGTCTATCTATCCAAACTGGGGGACACACCCAAAGACCAGTTTTACCACTAAAATAACAGGAAATGACTTGAAATTGGGAAGACATGCTCCTCTTCCCACTGCTCTGATGGCTCCAGAGAACCCCTGGGGGCCACGCGCGCAAGCCTCCTGAGCAGGAATCACTGCTTAATTGATCGATCGGCTAAAGGCTACACTGATGGCTCCAAAGACAATGAAACAATGAGAATGACCACAGTGTGGCCAGTCTGGGACAGACTCAGTCGTGCTGAATAAACTGTCTGCTGTGCAAACAGGACTGGAAACTGCAGTGCCGTGGAGAATGGAAGCCTCCCAAATGTCCCTATGGGACTCTATACTGACCGGCCTGGCTGACTCGGCTATGACACAGGGCCAAATCTACTTTAGGAGAAGAGGCTTCCCATTCCAAAGATGTGTCCCTCTAATTTCCCTGCCCCACCCCCATCACTGCGATCATAGTGATGTGACATTCAAATGTTCAGATACTGAGTATCTGTCAAGAAACAGGCAAAGCGGTCACAGCAGTGATAACCCTGTCTTCCACTGCCCTCTGCTGTCATTTCTAGTGCAGGAGGTGGAGAGGCAGGGAACGAAGTTCCAAAGTGACCACACCCACTAAGAATCTGTCTGTTCCCTAAGCTCTGCTTCATCCTTTGTCACTGCATGTCTCTACTTGCTATTATACTTTATGGTTGGAATTTCTGCGCTGCTTCCTACTTCTGCTTCTGCAAGTCTCTTCAGAAATAGCTTATTTTCTCATCTTCAAGCTTCTCTACCCCCAATGCTCACTTACTTTGTTGGTTTCGCTTGTCACTGGCATTTTTCAAAGGGAGGCAAACAGGACAGTCATGTCGTGTGCAGTTCTTCCAATGAGAGATGATTTGTCGTGAAGATGCACAATGGGCAACTATGACCAGAAAAACAACGAGATGTTATTTTTCTATCCAAATCGTCACACGTTCAATTACACCTAAATTATAATGCCAGGTTCCATAAAAAAATGGTAACAAGTGTAACCATAACACAGTACAGGCAGTCCTTAACTTACAAACAGGCAGTTTCCCAAAAAGTTTGTAAGTCGACTGTTGAGAATTCCAAACAAAAACTTCCCACAGAAGCAATGTTATGAATGATGGTGATTAAGGTTCAGCTCACAAAACAAAAACAAAACAAAAGCTATTTGTGACCTGAAGTACTGAACAACTGGAATGAAAGGTAGAATAATTAATTCTGTAATGTCACTATTTAAAATTAAAATTTTTATATTATGTTTAAGGATGAAACCATCTAAATACTATAGTTGAAGAAATATGAATAGAAAAGCAAATGAGAAGTCTGTGGAGATCCGGAAGGGGATGCCCCTGGCTCTTTCCAAAGTGCTTGAGAGGGTAATAACCTGGTTACTCTCAGTCTTGACCTTCATTTCCATACTATGGCATTGTGATTTCTTTCTAACAGTCTGGCATAAGCTTTTTTGGTTTCTCCATCAGGATAAGGGTTATGCTGGGGACTCACAAATGTTACTAAGAGAGAGAGGGAGATCAAAGAGAGATTCACTCCAAGGTTTAGGAGCATGAGAAAGAAAAGAAGGCAAGAGGATTAAAGTGTAGGAATTAATAAGAACTCTTTCTTCAGGTAGAATTGAGGGGTCTGCCATAGACGAGGGGAAAGGGGGGCACACAACGTGCCTGAGTCACCACCTCCTTCACGGGAGGGAGGAAACGGCAGAGATGATACCGTGAGCACAGTTCCCAGGTCACGGACAGTTACCCAGGAGAACTTCCCTAGTATCCTGACTAGGCTCAAGACGCAAGTGTGGAGGAGCAAGGCAGCGGGCCCCGGCCATCTGAACACGACACAGCTGCAAGAGAGACGATCTGACTGAAGGAACGATGCGTGTGTGCATGTGCTCCACTGGCCAAAAGAAAACCGTGACGGAGACATTTACAATGAAGACTGTGGTTAAGAAGTGACAAATGTCTTCTGTGCCAGAGGAAGGAGGAAAAGAATAAATGCAGGGTACAGACTTCATCCAGTAGAGAAGGTCACAGAATATTATTTTAAAACCAAATCGCCTTTCTCCCCAGCAGTTAAGTGTCCCAGTGGCACCTGACTGGGTGATATGTGCAGATGTATTTGCAGGAACCTTTTAACAAGAGAGCAGCCTAAGAATAACAAGGACAAATTTTCATCCTAAGCTTTAGCCAATAGGATTTTAGAAAAATGGCACTTACCTTGACAGGCTTTCCCAGCCTGACAATGTGTCATGTGATTCAAAACATTTTTCATGGTTCGACAGTGTGGGAGAGAGCAGGCCCGAACCTCTCCGTTCGCTTGTTCTCGCCTCTGACATTTATGAGCGTGAAGCAGTAGGACCAGCTGCTGCTGTATCAGTTTGCGTTTTTCAGGATCTGCAGTGGGGCCCGTTGCAATTGCTTGTGTGGGTACAATTCCCACTGATGTTTGCATCTGAGACTAAAATAAAACAAATTAATAAACATTTTAATAAGCTTTTAGAGCTCCAATTCATGTTCATTAATTATTTTTCAAGCTAATTCTAAAGCTGATGGATAATACCAGCCACAGAGAGAATGCAGCTGGTGTGGTTCCCTTTAATTCATCAGAGACTTTAAGGAAGATAAAGCAGCAAAGAAATGAACCAACTGAGAACGAAGCAAGGCTGATTCAAGTTCACTTGTTTATTATTGTTTCAGACCAAGAAAACCATGCTTATTCTTGACTGTAGTAACCAAAACCCAACTCACTCTACAATATATGCAAGAATGGGAAAAACTGTATATTATATTAGGTTAAACCATATGAAACTATTGTTTTTGTAGGGCCAATGGCCAAAAATTGGCAATTTTATATGGTTCATCCTAACTGAAAAATATCTGATGCAGCAGAAAAATCAGAGTCCCCCCTGGATTTCATTACCTTGTGACCAAAAGAACAATAGTTGCAGTATTCATTATCTGTCCTAAAAAAATAATAAGACACTTATCCTTAATACAACCACTGAGTACAACTGTTAAAGCTTATGAAATGCTTTTCCTTCCATTAAAATTTCTGCTCAGACATCTAACAATATTTCCAAAAAGTATTTGATGATCTTTGCTAAAGATACAGAAATAGAGTTTAGTTGCTTTCACCATCCTTTAACAGTAATAAGCCAAACCGACTACATCTTTGAAATGCAAAGAAAATGCAAAAGGAAAGGTGACTTATAGAATCTTTTTTTCTTTCTTTTTTTACAGGGACAGAGAGAGGAATAGATAGGGACAGACAGACAGGAATTAAGAGAGGTAAGAAGCTTCAATCATTAGTTTTTTGTTGCCGTCGCAACACCTTAGTTGTTCACTGATTGCTTTCTCACATGTGCCTTGACCGCGGGCCTTCAGCAGACCGAGCAACCCCTTGCTGGGGCCAGCGACCTTGGATCCAAGCTGACGAGCTTTTGCTCAAGCCAGATGGGCCCGCGCTCAAGCTGGCGAGCTCGGGGTCTCGAACCTGGGTCCTCCACATCCCAGTCCGACACTCTATTCACTGCGTCACTGCCTGGTCAGGCCAGAATCTTATTCTTAACTACCAATAAATATCCTTCAGAAAATCTCTAATATTCTGACACTAACACTCCCAACTTGATTTCACAACACTCATGGCTTCCCCTGAAGAACACCAACACTCCAACTTTTTAAATTAGGAATCAAAACCATACACTTATAATTAGGAGTGGAAAAAAAAACTATACAAATTATGCTTTTTACAAAAGCTCATTTTGAAAAAGTTTTAGGATTTTCTTATTTTGGTTCTATCTTTATGAGAACTCGGAAAATAAACATGTAGAAAAACCGCATGACTTGAATCAGGAGCATAGCTCCTGGGAGCCAAAGTGAGAGGTCTGAAGTAAAGAAGAGCTGGTTGAGAAGAAGAGCTTCCTGACTGGTATTTAACTCCTACAACAAAATAGCCTCTTTTCCTTATGTTTATTTCTTCCTGATTATAAAAGTAATATATAGATGCAGTAGACTATCTGGAAAATAACAGTACTACTAAGGTAATAATTACCACCTGAAATCCAAATATCCAGGAGTCCACTAAAGTGTTGGTATGGGTTTCTTCTTCCAGTCTTTCTTTCTACGTGCATGCATATATATGATCCATAGTCAATAGTCCTCTGCCATACAGTGTGTCCGTAAAGTCACGGTGCACTTTTGCCTTGTTATTTACTCCCGGTTATTTCATACAGTATTACAGCATGACTTGTAATGAATGTAGCATTCACTTACCCAATCCCAATGCTGGGTATAAACTGTAACCTCCCTCCCCCTTTTCTTGCAATTTAAAATAAACAATTAGCTTTTGACTATGCTTCCACCAGCATTCAGTATCAATGTTAAAAGTTTCCTTCTGATCAGCTTATTCCCACGAATAAAAAGTCCAACCAGAAATGAACAGGAATAGACATACAGATTATGAGAAATGTGAGATGATTCTTACTTAGGTCACTTCTGCATTTACAAAAATTTCAAACATAAAAACGTGGAGAGGAAAAAATAATAAAATGACTGCTAATTCTTTAATATTTGCTAACACCCAAGTCCATACACAGATTTCTCTAGTTGTCCCAAAACCCTGACTGCACAGATCAGGGCCCGATTAAGGTTCACACCCTACAGGTGGGTATTGTTTCCCCCTTCATTTTCTCATGAAATTGACTTGAAGAGACCAAGCCTGCTGTTCTTAAAATACAGAAATGTTGTATGTCCCCCCACCAATCCTAACCTTACAATTAAATTATAAATATCTTGTTTTTAAGTTATCAGAAGTTAACACATTATTTCTCATTTGGGATGTCTTAATAGCATCTTTTGAACTAGACCTGACCATATGTTGAAACTTTAAAATGTAGAAATATCATGACTGGAAACCATCCAGCACATTCAAACTGTGGTCTGTTATCCGTAGATGCTTAATGAGCTCTACACATTGTTTCCATGTGTCTCAAAAGCAAACTGGAGGATGAAGAGCAAAATGGAACAGAAGAGATGTCTCGAGGCCTTGTATTTGGCCCTCCCCATATAAATCCATACACTTGTACAGCGCTAGTTCAGTTTGCAAAATGCTTACAAACAGGGTGTGTTTAACTTCCTCCTTTCTCAAACCCTTGCTCAATGAGATGAAAGAGTTGTAGGAACTGTAAGTGGCCTGAAATTTATGTCAAAACCATCCTCAGACTCTAAACTTCCCTGCTTAGCTCCGCTGCCCAGGTAGGCATTGAAAACGGAAGAACAGTGCGTAGACCAGAACCTCTCTTTAAACACACAGAACAAAACTGCAGTGTTGTATATGCCCCCAGAAGTACAGCACAAATGTTATGCAACTTTGTTTGAAAAACAGTAGAAATAAAGAATAAAATCTCTCTAGCCAGATACCAGAACTATAAAGCTCCAGATTTCTTTACAGAAGTCTAGAAAAAGAAACAAGTAGCCTGACCAGGTAGTGGCACAGCGGGATAGAGCTTCAGCCTGGGACTCTGGGTTCAAAGACCTGTGGTTGCTGGCTTGAGCAAGGCATCACTGGCTCAGCTGGAGCCCCCGGTCAAGGCACACACAAGAAAGCAATCAATGGACAACTAAGGTGCTGCGACTACAAGCTGACGCTTCTCATCTTCCTTCCTCCCTCCCTCTCTCTCTCTCTCAAATAAATAAATGAAAAGAAACATGTACATAAATAATTCCAGATGAGTGAGACTACATAAACATGGATTAAAATAAAGGTATTAAAAAATGAATATTTTAGAATGAGGATAAAACACATCTTCACATAAAGATATAAGATTAAGGTTTAAAAAGTGAAAAACTGGGGGAAATGGTAGTTTCTTTAATAAAGTTTGACTGATTTTTTTTGAGATAGAGAGAGATAAGCAGCAACTTGTAGCTGCTTCACTTTAGTTGTTCATTGATTGCTTCTACGTGCCTTGATGGGGTGAGGGTGGTGAGCTCAAGCCAAGCCCATGACCCCTTGCTCAAGCCAGCAACCTCAAAGTTTCGAACCAAGGACTTCAGTGTCCTGTGTGGATGCTCTATCCACTGTACTACCACCAGTCAGGTGAAAATGGTTGTTTCTGAGAAGTAGAAACAGTGAGTCAAAAGTTAGGAGCACTCTTTTTCTTGTGTGTGTGACAGAGTCAGACAGAGGGACAGATAGGGATAGACAGACAGGAAGGGAGATAGAGGAGAAGCATCAATTCTTTGTTGCGGCACCTTAGTTGTTCATTGCTTGTTTTCTCATATGTGCCTTGACTAGGGGCCTACAGCAGACGGACTGACTCTTTGCTTGAGCCAGCGACCTTGGGTTCAAGCTGGCGACCTCAGGGTCTTGAACCTGGGTCTTCCGGGTCCCAGTCCCATGCTCTATCCACTGCGCCACCACCTGGTCAGGCAGGACCACTCTTAAACCTCCTGAATTACAGGGTGGGGCACAGTTGTGAATATACAAATTCTTGTATTATTATTTACTGTATTATTTTCCATACAAACAACTGAAAACCTACTTTGCCCCAATTGTTTTCCAGAAAAGGCTGTAGCACTTATTATAAAAAATGTTCTATACCTCCCTGCCAAGAAATCTCAATGGAGAGAATAGTTCCTTAGCTAATGGTAATGAACAGAACAGGAAAACTGGATATCTACATATAAAAAATGAAGGTAAACCCCTTCTTCATAGCAAACTCAAAACAACTCAAAATGAATAAAAGACCTAAAGGTGAGAGCATAAAAGAACACATGAGTAAATCTTCACGATCTTGGATTAGGCAATGAATTAGGAGATGTGACCAAAAGCACAAACAACAAAAAAGATAAATCAAACCTCATTAAAATTAAGAATTATTATGCTTCAAAGGACTCTATGAAGAAAGTGATAGACAACCCAAAGAATTAGAGAAAATATATGTTAATCATAAATGTGATAAGGGACTTATATCTAAACATAAAAAATACTTACAACTCAGTAATAAAAAGCCTAACTTACCAATAGACAAAAGATGCAGACATTTTCCCAGAGAAGATAGACAACTGGTCAAGCAGCACACGAAATGATACTCCATACCATTAGCAGAAATGCAAATCAGAACCACAATAAGAACCACTTTGTGCCTGAACAGGCGGTGGTGCAGTGGATAGAGTGTCCGACTAGGATGCGGGAGATCAAGGTTCGAGACCCTGAGGTTGCCAGCTTGAGCGCGGGCCCATCTGGCTTGAGCAAAGGCTCTCCAGATTGGACCCAAGGTCGCTGGCTCCAGCAAGGGGTTGCTCGGTCTGCTGAAGGCCCGCAGTCAAGGCACATGTGAGAGAGCAATCAATGAACAACTAAAGTGTCGCAGCAGCAATGAAAAACTGATGATTGATGCTTCTCACCTCTCTCCATTCCTGTCTGTCTGTCCCTATCTGTCCCTCTCTCTCTCTGTCCCTGTAAAAAAAAAAAAAAAGGAACCATTTTGCACCCACCAGGATAGTTACAATTAAGAAAAAAAAAAAAGACAGTCACAAGTTTTGGTGAGCACATGAAAAACTTGGAACCTTTCACTACTGGAATGTCAAACGGAGCAGTCACTTTGGAAAACAGCTCAGGAGTTCAAAAAAGGTTACACCTTGAGATATCACATGACCCAGAAATGACTCTCCTAAGTATATACCCAGGAAATAAAAACACGTGTACAGAAAAATGTATGCACAAATGTTTGCAGCAGCATTATTTGTAATAGCCAAAAGGCAGAAAACAACTCAAACGCCCATCAACTGATACATGCTACAACATAAACTTTGAAAATGGTATGCTGGGTCAGTGATTTTCAACTGGTGTGTCACGGAAGGCCCACAGGCATTCGCGAGAATTTTTAAAACATGAAATACTGACTGTTTAGTCAGGAACACTGACCTCTTTTCCCTTAGATCCATGATGGCGAGCCTATGACACATGTAGCCATTTTCGATGACACTAGCGGTCGCATACCAGAGAAGTATGGGGCCGCATGCCAAGAAAGACGTTTATCCTCGGCTCCTGCATGGCCAAGTGCAGTAGCTGAGGACAAAACATTTGCTATAGTGTAGACACTCTGTGCTGGAGGTCTGTAGGCCAAAACAACAGAACTAGTTCTGGGACTTCTGGTTAGGCAGTTTTTCTCGAAGTGACACACCACCCGAGTTATGCTCGGTTTTTTGGTGAATTTTGCACACCAAGCTCAAAAGATTGCCCATCACTGCCTTAGATTGTCAGATTAAAAAAAGACAACAGCCAACACAACAATGGCTATCTGGTGGGAATGAATCAGAATTATGCCTTTTTTTTTTTGGTCAGATCAGCAACCAACATATTATTTAGTGTGCCGTAGAATTTAAGTAATTATTTGTGCCTTGAAATGAAAATTTTCAATCGCTGTGCTAAGTGAAAAGAGCCAGTCACAAATGAACACATACTGTATAATTCTATTTCTATAAAATGTAGAGAGTAGGTAAATGCATAGGGGCAGAATATAGGTTAGTGGTTGCCTTGAGCTGAGGGATCAGGGGAAATGGGAGTAACTGTTAATGGCACAGGGTTTCTTTTTAGAGTAAAAATATTCTAAAATTGACTGTGATGATGGTTGCAAAATATACTAAACACCATTAAACTGTATACTTCAAAGGGAGACTTTTGTGTATGACTACATCTCAAAAAAATAGTTGTTAAAAAGAAACTTTTCTAATTACCAAAAAAATAAAATTTTTTAAAAAGGCATTTTTTACCTATCAATATGACCAAGATAAAAACAGAGTAATTGTTGGCCCTGGCTGGTTGGCTCAGCGGTAGAGCGTTGTCCTGGTGTGTGGAAGTCCTGGGTTTGATTCCTGTCAGGGCACACAGAAGAAGCACCCATCTGCTTCTTCACCTCTCCTCCTCTCCTTCCTCTCTCTTTATCTTCCCCTCCTGCAGCCAACGCTCCATTGGAGCATAGTGGGCCCACATGCTGAGGATGGCTCTGTGGCCTCTGCCGCAGGCACTAGAATGGCACCTCAGGTACTAGAATGGCTCCGGCTGCCATGGAGCAACGCTCCAGATGGGCAGAGCATCACCCCTGGTGGGCACTCTGGATGTATCCCGGTTGGGTGCATGCAGGAGTCTGTCTGTTCCCCACTTCTAACTTTGGAAAAAACAACAACAACAAAAAACACAGAGTAACTGTTATTTAAAAAAATTTTTTTTCTTTTCCAAGTTGAGAGGAGGGGAGAGAGAGACAGAGTCTCACATGTGCCCTGACCAGGATCCACCCAGCAACTCCCGTCTGGGGTGGATGCTCTGCTCATCTGGGGCCATGCTCACAACTGAGCTATTTTTAGTGCCTGAGGCGGAGGCTCCATGAAGCAAGCTATCTTCAGTGACTACAGTTGATGTGCTTGAACCAATTGAGCCATGGCTGTGGGGGTGTTGGGGGGGAGAGAGAGGAGGAGAGAGAGAGAAAAAAAGAGAGAGAAGGAAGCAGAGAGGTAGAGAAGCAGATGGGAGATTCTCCTGTGTGCCCTGACTGGGAATTGAACTTGGGACATCCATGCGCTAGGCCAATTCTCTATCACTGAGCCAATCGGCCAGGGTCCCAGAGTAACTTATTAACGACAATTCAGTATGGCTTTGGAAAGCAACATGTATCCAAAAGAAAAGTGTGCATTTCTTTTGATCCAGTAGTTTCACTTCTTATGATTATTAGGGAAGCAACTGTAAAGTAGTGCACTAAAAGGCATCACGCCTTGATTAAATTATTAAGAATTTTAAAAAGCCTAAAAGCCTTTCAATGGTGCACTAATTAAACAAATTATGTCAATAGACAAAATGAAGTAACATACAGTCATGAAAAATGAGACAGACCTCAACAGACCCCAGTCAGAGCCATGTGGAGCAAAAGAATGACCCTGCTCAGGCCTGCCCAAATTCCTGACTTATAAAAAATTGTGAGATATAATAAAACAACAACAATAATAATAATTGATTAGACCATTATACCTGTATGAAAAGCTGTCTCTAACTTGTTGTGCTAAAACCTCTAAAGGAGAAAGAGGGAGAGGGAGAAGGAGGGAGGGAGGGAGGGAGGGAGGGAGGGAGGGAGGGAGGGAGAGAGAGAGAGAGAGAGAGAGAGAAAGGGAGGATAGGACGATGGGAGGGAGGAAGGAAGGGAGGGAAGAAGGGAAAGAAGGAGGGAAAGAAGGAGGGAAGGAAGCAGAGAGAGAAAACACTGATTTGTTGTTCCACTTATTTATGCATTCACGAGCTGATTTTTTTTGTGTGTGTGGCAGAAAGAATCAGAGAGAGGAACAGATAGGGACAGACAGACAGGAAGGGACAGAGAGAAGAAACATCAATTCTTCATTGTGGTTCCTTAGTTGTTCATTGACTGATTTCTCATATGTGCCTTGACCGGGGGCTACAGCAGACTGAGCTACCTCTTGCTTGAGCCAGGGACCTTGGGTTCAAGCTGGTGACCTCGGGGTCTCGAACCCGGGTCCTCCACATCCCAGTCCAACACTCTATCCACTGTGCCACCGCCTGGTCAGGCCACTGGTTGATTCTTGTATGTGCCCCGAGTGGGATTGAACCTACAACCTTGGTATATCAGAACAATGCTCTAACCAACTGAAAAACCCTACCAGGGCCCCTCTTGGCCACTGTTTGTTTCTCAAGTACTTCGTGCTGAATTCTTGTGTTCAGTGCTTATTTAGTACCCTACCCCAAGGGAAAAACGAACTCAGGGCCAGCACCACCTTTAGGAGAAGTAACTGAGGCCCACAGGTGTGCACCTTGCCCAGGTGGCACACTCAGTGATGGAGGCAGGCAATCCAGCAGTAGAGCCCTACCCTTAACCTGCTATCCATTCTGACAGAGGCCTGGGTCACCTTGCTTTATTGTGTTCTAAGAGGCTCTAACAGAAAAACCGGTGAAGGACCAGGAACTAAGCAACTCAAATAAGAAAGAAATATACATGTCTCTAAATATAAGCACTTTAATTTTTACCAGTAATAAAAAAAATTGCAAATCAAAATAATGAGACACCATCTTCTGCTATCAAAGCTCAGAGTAATAACCTCTCTCCCCAACCTTGGAAGTACTGTGTAAAACTGGTAATTTGGTACATGGCTCTTGTTGAAGAGCAATATAGCAGTATCCATCGAAAGAATTAAAATATATGTAATATGCATTTTTGGAATCCAATCAGTACACATGTAATTGTTAATAACGGAGATACGGCTTGCTTGATGTGGGAGTCACACTGGTTCAACCATGATCCCCCACATGTTAGCATTACAAGCCATGAGTAACAGCAGGTGAACACAAAGCACACCGACCCAGCAGCTACATGGTATGTAGCCCATTCACCCTAATTCTGGCTTTGCTAGATTTGGCCATGTGTTCTTTTGAATGTATCATGAGTCACCATAGCTCAACATCATTTACCCACATCCATCAAACAATCTTGAAAGGCTAATCTTTTATATTTCTGTGGTATTCCTTAATATTTTCGTATATGTGCTGACAAAACAAGCACAGTATTCCTTAATTTTTTAAAGAAATCTAATAAGTACTTTCATTAGTATAGTATTGCTATCCATAGGCTTAAGTAATCAACACCAATCCCATTTTTCTATATGCTCTAAATTCTATCCTAAGGATATAACCACAGATGAGCACAGGAATACATATAATAGTTTATCCTGGTATTCTTCCTAGAAAAATAAGTTATTTTCCATTTAGCATCCATCAAAAGAAGTAGAACTTGACCAAGACAGAATGGGGAACAAAAGTACTTCTTCACACTACACAAACCACTTCCCCAAATCCATGTCAGACTGTGATGCTACAGACAGCCCTTCAGATCAGCCTGGCCCAAATTCCATGTCACTGACTGGAAACTTGACATCTCCCCAACCTCCAGTTAAAGTCAGAAAATGACACCACCGCAAAAACCAGGTGGGACAAAAGACTGCTTTGCAATAACTGCTTGTTCTGATTTCCCCTGAAGGGCCCTAGAACAGCTGGGTATGCAAAGCTTTGGAGTCATAAAATAAAGAAAATGCTCATTAAACCTACCAAGCTAGGAAGGAGTGATAATCACCTTTGAGATGATAAAGATCAACTGGTAAGAAACACAATTGTTTTAGATGGATGGAATATTCCTTGTGTTTCTTTCTTTTTGCTTGGTGTTTATTGATTTAAAAAATCAAGATTACAATTTAAGATTTAAACTCAATAGGAAAATAACTTAAAATTATTTTTAGTTGGAACAAAGTAATGTCTAAGTAATCTTCTAAATCAGAGTGCTATGATCTCACAGTGGAAAACAAATGGTTAAGTCAGAAAGCAAACCGATGGGGCGAGGTGGAGGGCCAAGGCAGGGACTGGTAAGTGAGCGCCGCCACCCCAGCTCTCTACTCTGGTCTGCCCAGGACGAGTGAGTGGTTGCCTGCTACTGCACAAAGAAACCTTACAAGATATAAGGTGCTGGATCAATTCTAATGACCAAGGTTACAGGCCAACTAGACCATCAGGTCTCAATTGAGTTAAGGGGTCTTAAAAGGTATTAGGCCCAATGACCAAATGAAAAATTACCAGTGCAGAAAAATTATCAATTTATTAAAAAAATTTTAAGAAATATTCTTCTTAAATAACATCAATATATAAAGACAGATTCTTCAAAAATACTTATTATGCCTGACCTGTGGTGGTACAGTGGATGGAGCGTCGACCTGGAATGATGGGGTCATCGATTCAGAATCCTGGGCTTTCCCAGTCACAGCACATACAAGAAGCAACTGTTATAAGCTGATGCTTCCTGCTCCTCCTGCCCCCCTCTCTAAAATCAATTAGTAAAATATATTTTAAAAAATCTATTAGTTCAGTTTCATAACTTGGTAAATTAATCATTTAACTAACAAATTGGTTTTAGTGACTTGAGCCTTAGGGCTGTTTCAGATGATTATGGAAAAGGTAAAAAGAAGTTAGGGTGATGAGGGTCGTGAAAAAACTGTCACAGTTCATGACTCTTTGGATACAATAAAAGTATTGTATATTTATATCTTTGGTAGTTATGACTGTCCCCTTCGAGACCCATTAAATGTGCTAACTACCAAGTTCTTCTAACAGCCACTTCATTTCTCAGAAATGCACGGTATATTCCCAGCATGTGAAGCAAACAGGCAGAAGTTCCAATGCTAGTTGTTTGAAATAGGAACCTTTCTACTGGGCCTCCAGGTGAAGTGCAAGAGCTGAATGTCTCTGGATAATTTATGCTTCCACCTAGAACGTTTCCCTGAAGACAGGGCAGCACTAATCACACTCTAGAAAAGACATTTTTAATTAATGGAAACCCGTACTGGAAACAAAGTTAAATGACCTTGATTGAATACCTGCAGTACCTATGGTTGTGCTTGACATCAAAGGACTTCATTAAATTTTCTCAATTCAGAGTCTCCTGATATTTGTAATATATCTTATTTTGTGCTCAGGTTGTTTTCTAGCTGATATATACTGTCAAAACAAACGGGGATGAATTTAAGCAGTAGAAAGGATTTATATAGCTACCGATAAGAATTTAGATTAAAAGTTATTCTTTAAAGGCCCCATGAACACATTTTCTCAGGTGGAAGCAAATAAGATGAGAGTAACAGAAGTAAAATTCTAATATACAAACATTTGAATTAGTAATAATTATGGACTAATGCTTACTTCTTAACCTTTCCCCATATTTTCCAATTCAGTTATTGAGGCACAATTCATAGTCACAGAGTGATTTTCTACAGAAACTGCTCTCCCGGTGAAGAGCTGACAAGACAACTCACTCAGTATTTCCATGAGAATGAACAGAAGCGTTCTCCTTAGTCCTAGAGTAAAGGGAATGACCAGACTACCAGTTATTTCAAATCCCTGCTTATGAAGGACAAGGGGCAGGTAATGTTATGGGAACATGAACAACTTGCAGGGAAGCCCTTCCGTACATTAGGCTTAACCCTGTTCGGTCAGGTCATGTCTTGATTTGTTAGTGATCAAAGACTAGATATCTGAAACAAAAAATTACAAGAGAACAGGACAAACCGGGGTGGAGGGGACAACAGGGTAAGGAAGCCTTCTGAAGTACTGAAGTGGACAAAAACACGAGCAAAGCAAGCCCACTCCACAGAGGGATAGCTGGGTGTCGGGTCACTCACAAGGCAGTGGGAAGAGGCTCTATAAACAGTATTCTACATCAGCAATTTTCAACCCTTTTCATCTCATGGTACACATGAATTAATTACTAAACTTCTGTGGCACACCAAAAGAAACCACATATTTTTTGCCGATCTGACAAGAAAAATAGGTATAATTTTGAATCATTCATACCAGATAGCTATTGTGTTGGCTGTTGCCAGTGTTTTGTTTGACAGTCCTAGGGCACAGAGGTCCGTGCCCCTGACAACATAGTCAGGTAGTGCATATTTTAAAAATTCCTGTGGCACAAAGGCTGAAAATTGATGCCCCCATCAAAGTCACTGTAGTAGCTTGTTTAAAACTACAGGGTCCAGTTGAAGAGAAAGAACAAGCCTATCTGCTTGGCAATTATTCTGAACTGCCTCAGAGGGAATTAAGTGAAAGGCATTAAGTGAAATACATTAGAGAACTGAGAAAGAAAAAGTTTCACAAACACAAGTGACCACAAAACACAGATTCCTCACCCTTCCTCTAAGACAACGATTTTCAACCAGTGTGCCACAGGAAAAACTTAAAGCATGTGATACCTGAATGATTCAGTGAGGGGCACTGACCTCTTCTCCCTTAGATTGTCGAATGAAAAAATGACAACAATCAACACAATAATAGGCTGTCCGATGTGAATGAAATTATTTTTTGGTCAGATCAGCAAAAAGTATTTTGGTGTGCCGCAAAATGTCAGTAATTAGTTTATAAGTGCCATGAAATGAAAAAGATTGAAAATTGCCATTCTAAGAGCTTCTGGAACCAGGCAAACTGTGGGGCCCGGGCACCAGTCACTCTGATGCAGTGGGTGCATAGACATGCTTTGAGAAACACAGACAAAACTAACTGCGATGCACAGTTATCCCTGCAAAGGCCATGGCTGATGACTTGCTACCCACATACTGCCAGCGGCACTGTCCCAGCTACGTTATTCCGGCAGGACACAGCGGACAATTCTACCCTTACCCCCACGCCCACCCCGTCTCACGAGCAGGCTTCAACCAGCAACACTCCACCGAGAGACCTGGAGCCGTAGCTGCCCAGGAGCCTGGTCCTCATCTTCCCCGTTAATTCTCTAACACACGACTGAAAAAAATCCCAACGCCACTCTCATTAGCAATTTTAAGTAAACAGCACGCCTGAAAAATCACCTGTTTTTAAGAATGATCAAGTCTCCACAATGTAGTTAAGTTTTTCTCAAAAAAGAAAGGTCACACATATCTTCCTATAAGAAATAACCGTTATAGACCAACAGGAGACTAACTGGGAGAACCCGATGAGCCCAGGGTGTGTCCCCTTCCAAACAATGCTCTTTTTTTTTTTTTTTTTTAACAGGGACAGAGAGAGAGTCAGAGAGAGGGATAGATAGGGACAGACAGACAGGAGGTGAGAGACATCAATCATTATTTTTTCTGTGCCATTGCGACACCTTAGTTGTTCATTGATTGCTTTCTCACATGTACCTTGACCGCGGGCCTTCAGCAGACTGAGCAACCCCTTGCTGGAGCCAGCGACCTCGGGTCCAAGCTCATCAACCTTGGGGTCTCGAACCTGGGTCTTCCACATCCCAGTCCGACGCTCTATCCACTGCACCACTGCCTGGTCAGGTCAAACAATGCTCTTTTAAAAACAACCTAAATGGGCCTATCATGATGTTCAGCAATGACCTAATTGACAACTCCAGTCCCACGTGGAATCTTTCTCTCCTTCTTGCAAATGCTCCCTGTGTTAGGACTTTTTCTGATGAAAAGGGAGGACTGTGTCACAAGGAATCACGTGGTCTCCACCTCCAGAGGACTGCCCTGGAACTCCTCCTCCTCCCGCATTCTGCTGCACACTCCTCTGAGACAACCTACCATACTCAACCCCTGTCCGCAGAAAGACAACAGACATAATCTCCACCCCTCCCAAACTGTTCCTCTTCCTTTGTCAGTAAAACTTAAATACTTTTAAAATTCTTATATCCGTATAGGCTGTCCTGGAAAACTGCACGAGTATGTTTAATAGTTGCATCACTCATTAATTTAAATTATGAACAAGTAAAAAAGCACACATATTGTATTTTATAAGATCTAAAACTTGTTTCTAAAACATCCTGGTTTCAGATATGCTACAGTGTGAAAATAAAATGTACATTCTAGAACCGTGATGGCGAACCTATGACACGCATAGCCATTTTCGATGACACGTGGCCGCATACCAGAGAAGTATGGGGCTGCACGCCAAGAAGGACGTCTCATCCTCGGCTCCTGCATGGCCAGGTGCAGTAGCCGAGGATAAAACATTTGCTGTAGTGTAGACACTCTGTGCCGGGGGTCTGTAGGACAAAACAACAGAACTCCGGCACAGAGCGTCTAGTTCTGGGACTTCCGGTTAGGCCGTTTTTCTCGAAGTGACACACCACTCGAGTTATGCTCGGTTTTTTGGCTAATTTTGACACACCAAGCTCAAAAGATTGCCCATCACTGTTCTAGAATCATGAAATATAGTATGGTGAAATTTCTAATAAACTTCCAGTATCTGTAGAAAGGTAAGAAATTACAAATAAAATGGCCAAAGACAGAGGTACGATAAGATACATCTGAAAATTTAGGAAAACGGGCGACTTGCTTTTGAACATTATACTAAGAATAAGTATACCCTCACCAATGAATGACCCTACACGCAGCAGGGCTCTGAACCTCGCAGAGCTCCTGCAGCCTATCCTAGGGAATTATAAAAGAATACAGTGATCTGCAGGTCTCCATGACTGCGGGTTACATTGAACTCTCAGGGGACAATGATTTACCTGCACATTCCACTGATGCTCTTCCACCCTCATCTTAATCACCTCCATTGCGTGAGTTCCTCCTGTTCAAACACCCTCCCCTTTCAACTACAGGAACATCCTTCCCTTGCTGCCCCTTTGATGGCTCCTCCTGACCTGCTCTCTCTGTCTCTCTCCCTGCACGATCTAGTTCATTTTGCAGCCCTTGCTGCAGTATGGTTACCAAAGCGGCTGCCCTACAGTACGGCCACCAGTTTGCCTGACATCCCCATCCACACATCTCACAAGCATCTCAAAAGGAACACATCTAAAGTAAAGTGGACTTACTGATGTCTGCCCCTTCGTCACCCCTCTCCAAGTCCATTCCTCCCCAGTTCTGTCAATAGCTCCACCACCTACCAGGTCATCTCACATCCGCTGCAGTGGCAAACCTCATCTAGCCTTCTGTCCTTACTATGATCAGCCACCTCCAGGTCGTTGTCTCCTCTAACCCAGAGCACTGTAGTGGTCACTGCCCCCCATGGCCCTCACCAAACTGGCTCCTGCTTGGTCCCCAACATCCAATCATACTGCTCTCCACTCAAGAGTCATCTTTCCCACTGGACTTCTGTCAGTTCCTACACAAGCCAATGCTCTCCCCGTGTCCTGGGGTCTTTGTGGCTTCCGCTCATCCTTCTAATCGTGCCCTCAAATCTCCCTCCGTGGTGGTGCAGCCTGTTCCTATGGTTCCATCTAAGGACATTCCTTTGTCAACCTCAACCACCACATACTGCTCAGACATCTTGTGGCACTTTGTGTTTTGTAATTCTTTTCACTCCATTACCTCCTCCCCCGACTTCATGAAAGGGGGTGAACTCTGTCACACACACCTGCAATCAAGGTGTACCTGGGTCCAGAGAGGGCATTTAACAAATGTGGCAAACTAAAGAAATGGGCCACATTCCCTCTTTCTTAACACCACCCATTAATGCTGGCATCCTCTAGAAACAAGAAAAGCCAAGAGCTCTGTGGCCAAAAACCAAGTGGCTTAAATCATCCCATCAAGAACTCAAACAGGAGCCTGACCCATGGTGGCGCAGTGGATAAAGTGTAGACCTGGAATGTTGAGGTCACTGGTTCGAAACCCTAGGCTTGCCCAGTCAAGGCACATACACAAAGCAACTACTATGAGTTGGTGCTTCCCACTCTCTATCCCCTCTTTCTCTCTCTCTCCTCGCTCTAAAAATCAGTAAATAAAATCTAAAAAAACCCCAAGAACTCATCAAACAGGGCATCAGAACCCTGACCCTAACTGTCTGGTACACTGAATCTAGCTGGGCTTCAGAAGATTACTCCCCATCCACGACAAAATACACAAATACACTCAAGGCTTCGTATTTTTCTTTCTTTTTATTTTCCTTCTTTTTTTTCTAATTAATGAGACTTAGATTTTTTGGTAACTGCTTTCTCTCACTGTGCCAAAATCTGTAAATCCAAGGGGCCAAGATACATTTTAGAAAATTCAAGGAAGACCACTTGGAGCTGCTAAAACATGATAGCAGACAGAATTAAAAACAGCTCTTGGCTTTGCAGACAGGAAGCTCCAGAGCTTTGAACAAACCAAAACCGGTTAGACCTTCAACTTCTACATCTGTAAAATGGGACATGTAACAATGTCTTTCAAAGAGACATGCAAGAATAAGGTAAAACACAGGACATGACGGTACACAGAAAGAGGTCAGCTGAACTGTATGCACTGGCCGGCCCACTTTTCTGCCCCGCCCACTCTCATTCCTGCCACTAGACTAGAGCATGAAGGCAGGACTGGGTCGCTCTGTGAGGCACAGACCCGCACGCTGGTAGCTCCTCCAAGCCCTGTAAACGTCTGAGGAGCTCAAAGACTACTCTCCCAAGGTACCTGCTGTGGGTCTCTCACAAAGTCCACAAATGCCCCAGTGAGCCAGTGGTGCTAGGAGAGCAATGCAGATGCCAGGGGGACAGGGTGAGAAATGGAGAGGGAGAGACAGAGAGACCGGGAGGAAAAGAACTGGTTTCCTTTCTGTTATATGTCACAAAGATGGACAGAAGGACGAGCTGCTGTTGCTACTGCTTTTCTCAACTGTTCCCCAAAGCAGGGGTTCTCATCTGGGGTTACTGTGGGTGGAAGGACAGGGCGAGGGGGAGGGTGCTGAGCATTGAGTGGCACCTAGTGGGTGGAGGCCAGGGACACTGCTGAACATCCCATAGTACACAGGACACCCACCGCAGAGAATGATCCAGCCCCAAATGTCAACAGTGCCGAGGGAGAGGCAAGCCTTGCTACAGACCAAAGGGCTGTGCCCACTAGCCCTGGCACAGGGGAAGGGAACCAGAAGCCTCTTCCAGAAACTCAGTCCCCGGCCCGGATCAGCACAGGAAGGCAGGCGACTGTGGAGTGAAGGGATTCCGCCACCAGGTTGTGGGTAAAGGAGAGGATTGGCAAGTGGGGCTGCAGAAGATCTGAAAAAAGTAAAAGAGGAGGACACAAGGTGGGAGCTTCCCAGGCTATAAAATACAGAATGGCTGTGAAAAGGCAAATGCTCTCACTCAGAAGCTAAAATGCACTCCAGGTCACTGAGCGAGCTCAGGGGATGACTGTTGCACCAGAGCCTGCACTGCTGTCCCTCGGGGAGCGACGGGAAAAGGCAGGCAGGTGAGAGTGGGAGAACTTGGGTGCCAGATGCAGACTGCTGCCTTCAGAGCTGGGAAGGGCAAGCGAGGGCAGCAGTGGGCTTTGATTTAGGTCCTGGATGTGTATGGCTGAAACTGGACAATCCTGGAAGGGCAGGTTCCCAGCAACAGGCCCAGGGAAGAACAGAATTGGCTCTTTTCAGCCCGACTGACCTTATAAGGCACATCAGATATTCAGGAGCTATGTGTGCACAGTGAAGTCTGACACAAAAAAATACACACACCCTTACTGTTTGGAATGAAAAGAGATTCTATTTTATGGTGCAAAACGAGCTATTTCCCTATAATATCTTGGTTATTTAGGCCAAGAGGTTACGAGGATAATCTATATTTTATACGTGGGAAATCTTAGGGAGAATGAAGACACATGAAACCATCTGTCAAGTCAGACACAACAATCACATTTCATAGACACAGTCCTTGGAAGATGAATGCCCTTTGTTTGACTGTAACACAAATCGGGCTTCTACGGACAGCCCCAACCACTAACAGACAAAGTGTGAGAAGAGCCTGCCTCTCAGCTTCTCTTGGCTCCATGAATCATTAGGGTGACTCTGAAGAGAAAGGTACAGTGACTTGCAGTCAGGAACCCCCTCCCTCCACAGAGGGAGCCAGGAGGACTGGCTCAACAACCTCTACCTAGCTAGCTCCTGACTGCCAGCTCATCACAGCAAACCTAAGCTGAGAGCTACTCATACGAACCATGGTTATTTTCCTATCACCCACAGCACACTTTTACTTGTAGACCTTTACTGTCAGTATGATAAAAATCCACACAGAAAAGCACCCACAGCCCTGAGAGTCAAGGACAACTTACCATGTTTGGCACGTTGGTGACTGAAGCATTCTTGATGTCTGCAGGGAAGGGAGGCAAACTAGTAACCACATTCTGTTTACTGGATAACGGGGGGTTCACTCCAGGGGCTCCCATTGGCTGACCTCCAGTTTGACTAAAGGGCTGTCCAAACGGACTTGTGTTACCAGTCATTCCCATCTGAAACAAAAAGAGGGAACATCAGCTGTTGGGACAATCATATATTAAAAGAAGGGCCTCACTTTACCCAGGAACACAAAAACTGTTATTTCCTATGAAAGCTTCTTATCAATTATAAATTAAAGGCTCACCCTTGAGGGTTCAGTCAGAATTATGAACAGAGCAACTTGCTCCAATGGTTACACACTAAGGCAGAAGACTAACAACAAAGCTGCTCTCAACAGCAACACCTGTCTCCTCCTCCTAAACATCATCCCCAGAGGCAGCGATTTCCCATCCTGACCCTCACCGTACTCCTTACCCAATTCCTCTACCCCAACAAGTGGCACCAACACATTCAGAACATCATTCGGAAAACAAAACTTTCCAGAATCACTGACAAAGCTCCTTCAGCTTAATCTTAATTACCCCCTAAGTATATAGTTTCTTTCAGTTTCCCCATCAGATTGAAACTAAGTTTCCATTAGTTCAGAACACATAGTAGAAACACTGACAAAGAAACAATATCATGTCTGGGATTTGCTCTATAATAACCTAGTGAGGCCAGAGGTACTGACAGGAAATAAGCCTAGATGACAAACCACTGGCAATATGTTGGTAACTCCCAAACAGGCAACGGGTATGCATGTGAGAGGTTGTTATATTATCCTCTTTAATATTAAGTGAGTTTGAAATTTTCCATAATAATTTTTTTTAATTAGTAAAATAAAACATATAGTAGATAAAGCCAAGAACAGGAAGAAAACCCCCACCTAAGCCTCTGCAAGGGCCTGCACCACCAATAGGAGTCAAGAGTCTCTTATCTAGTCAAGAAGGGACACCATGGCTCCACAACCTGCACAGGACTGAATCTGGGCAACCCCAAATCGGTATCCTGATGCACACCTGCCTTCTCTGGAGGAACAGAGACTAATCATTAAGAGGCTGGCTTCGCTGATTGCCTGCCCTTGCTCTTTTATAAAGTTGTGACATTCCACCTGCTGCTTACTGCTCACACGATTTTTCAGAGATTTTGGTGTGTTTGAAGTTTGAAAACCAGGAGGAAGGGGTTCCCCCCAAGGGAGGCCTCCTAGGGGAAGGTGTTCCCATTCAACAGTTCTTTCCAGCAGTCCTACATGGTGAGGCTCTAGCCCATTCATGCTGAGTAACTAACATTCCGGTTCTATAAACTTCAACCCTCACCTTAAGAAGAATGTCTAGAATAAGACAAATTGTGTTATTTCTTTCAGCTCTACAATTCTAGGTTGCAAGCAAAGCAATGCTCCACACAACTGATGCCTTGCTGCTGAAATGTCTGTGCAAAAACACAAAAGCAAACTAGTGTAACAAAAATGATCTTGTTCTGTGCATTTTCATATGCACAGGTGATTTCCACATGTAGCCATTACAGCTGACATTTCTCACTTTTTTGAAAGTGAACACATTCTAGCTGCCACTTTATTTGCTTTACTTGAGTAAACAAACAAATTAAAATTTCACTGAAACTCAAATTCAACTTGAATAGAACAAAAACAAATTTTTCAAAAAGCTAACTAAATTAGGCTCAACTCTGAGTTCTGACAACTTAATCAAGGTGAGATTGTAGCTCAGTAAACTTTTATTATAAAGAGCCTTTTGATTATCAATTAGGTTCTTTCAGTTGTTATCTGAAACTCAGATCTGAAGCAAGAATCTGTATTTCAGAAAGTATTACATAACTAACTAAACTTCATGTAACATTTACTTCTCTCAGAATTTGTTTTATTGCATAAAATTAAACTGCTGAAACACTTCTCTTTGAGGCCCAACAAATTAAAAACATAGCTATAATTTCCATTTCTTAAATGTTATTTAAAATATCTCTACTCGAACCACGTATGCAGAAGGCACATGCATACATTCACCCCTCTTGAATACATCCTTGCAGTAAGCCAGCGAAGGTTTCCTCACTATCTGAAACTACAGAGATCCTATGAAACCTTTCGTAAGCCAAATGGTGTAAAGTGAAGAAGAAATTACCATTAAATTATATAGAAAAAAATTTTTGTGTTCCCAGACACAAAAAATAACATAGCAAATAACACATAAAACCTAAAATAACACTAACATATAATAAAAGCAGAATATGATAAACACACCCCACTTTGCATACTCATCAATCCACTAAAGGAACAGGCTTTCCATTTTATGCAATATTGGATGTCGAATAAGAGAGACCACTTTGTTACTAGCAGAACCAGTAGTAATTTAGGCAGCTTTCAAGATTCTTGCTCTCTGCATGCATTTAAACAGTACAAATGGTGGACATAGGCAAGTTAAACGTACACACGTGTCTATTTCACACAATAAAAATACTTAATTATGCCCAGTTTTATGTTAAATTTGACACCTGCATGAGTTCTTTTAGGCTTTTCTGATACCTTAGGACACATCTCGTTAATGGATGAACAACATAAACGGAGAGAAAGCCTAGATGCTCACAGACAGTTCAAAGCTACAGTTGCCTGATGCCGAGTGGGGCTTGTGGGGAAGGAGCTCTGCTGGGCCGCCCTGCTGCTCGGGGTGCGTGCTGGCTTGCTGCACAGCTGCTGAACGATACTTTCACACTCTTAGAATTTCCTTCAGTTAGTGCAAACAGGTACTCATGTAGGTCTTTCATAAAAGCAAAGCGGCATATAACGAGAACAAAAAGCAGGGAATATCCGTATTCACCAAACTCCTGCTATGAGCCAAGCCTGGTTCTGTGCAAAGTAATTTTCTTACTTGTCATGGAGCTCACTCCTCATAACGACCAATTTGACAAAGAAAACCCAGGTCACTTTGGAAGTCTTTAGCATCAATGAACCAAAGTGGACAGCAGCTGAGGGTGGAGGAGAGATAACTTGTCTTTCCAGTCACATCAACCGTCCAAGGTCGTCACTCCTTCAGTGTACAGAGGGAAATACCAAGACACAAAGAGCTCCCAAAGGGGTCCTGTGGGTCTCAAAGTTCATCCAACACCTTTTGAAAACGCTGGAAATATTTTTGCCGACATTCATATGGTCAACTTTTGAGGGTGAAGATTGGGTGGACGTGTGGTCTGTCTGGCCCCTTGGGTACTACCTGTCCGGTGAGCTTCTCGGGAAAGCACTATCTATCTGAACCAGTGTTTCAGGGTGTTTGGGAATACTCTGATAGATTTCAACAAGAATATTTTCCCCCTTTTCTATTAGCCTATACAGTAATGAAGAAAACCATCTCAACATGGTCTCAATCTTCACTAGGCAAGAACCAAGTGAAATCAAAGTCAAAGATCACAGATAGCAAGTCAAGAGCACCCAGCTCACAGAGGACTGACTATTCATTTAAAAAACATGAAAAATTTCCCCTCCTCAGTGTAGAACAACAAACATATTCCAGAGATTAACCAAATAAAGTCTAGGCTACCTACAGGAAATCAGACTCTAGAGGCAGGGCTCAGGTCTCTCAATGCAAGGTCAATCCCAGCCTCTCCATAACCAGTTAGAGCTAACAGGGAGGAGACCAAAGGACAGTTCTCCAACAGGCCACTGCTGCCCAGCTCCTCAGTAGCCCCTCCACCCTGAGTCCAAACTGTCTCCTGGCAGAGCCTAGCAGAACCAAAAGGTTGTTCTCTCATCCTAGCCTATAGTTTGGGTGAAAGCCATTAGCTTCTAGAAACTTCTAGATTTCTGAATTGCTATTCTACATCTATTGTCCTTTGATCAGAGTGAGCTCTCCCAACTCTAGGCTAGCCCTCATATTTTTAGCATCAATACTCATAACAAAATATAATCAAATCAAGACATAAAAATCTACATATTTTTTATTTCCTGACAGTTATTTAGTAACAATTTAGTGAACTGGGCTTTATTTTCAACTGTAGTTTATGAGGATTTGGTTTAAGCCTATTGAGAACAACTACGTAATCTTTTTTTTCAATAAAATTCAAAAAAGCAGAAGAGCAGAAATGAGCAACTGTTAAATTGATGGTAAAATTTATATAAAATATGAACAAATTAAAGCCAATGAAATATTTACATTCTGCCTCATTCAGCACGTTAAAATTTCCTTTTAAACTATTTTTTCTAGAGCCCCTCTAAGCATTAATTTAAGTTCAATCTCAGAAAACAGGAAAAGTTAAATAGTATACAGTAAGTACTAAAAAGGCAAGCTCTTGTATAATGAAATCTAAATTAAAGAATGCCTGTCCTGGTTGGTTGGCTCAGTGGTAGAGTGCCCACCCGGCGTGTGGATGTCCTGGGTACAATTCCCAGTCAGGGCACACAGGAGAAGCAACCATCAGCTTATCCACCCCTCCTTCTCCCCTTCTCTCTTTCTTCCCCTCCCACAGCCACGACTCAATTGATTTGAATGCATTAACCCCAGGTGCTGAGGATGGCTCCATGGAGCCTCCACCTCAGGCACTAAAAATAGCTTGGTTGTGAGCACAGCCCCAGATGGGCTGAGCATCGGCCCCAGACAGGGATTGCCAAGTGGATTCTGGTTGGGGCACATGCGGGAGTCTATATCTATATCTTCCCTCCTCTCAACTTGGAAAAGAAGAAAAAAAGAACCACTGGCCAGTAACCTAAGCCAGGCACAAATGAGGGTCACCACCAGTTGGAAGGGGGGGACTAGAAGTGGCAGGAGTAACAGTCTCCTTTCTATCTTCTCAACGTCTGCCATAAGGATTTCAGCTAGCACCAGGAGTCAACAGGCATGAAATAGGCATGCAAGTGGACTGTCCATGTTAAAAGGCTGAACATAATATGTCCTTGGAATTGGTTTTACAAGATGATGATAGCTTTGTGTCCCATCACAGCATATATGGGAGCCCTGCCTGGCCATAACACAGGCCTTCTGTGTCAAATCCACTGGGCCGGCAAACCCTTGGCTTTGGTACAAGGTCCCAGCCAAACCCCAGCTCAGAGCTTCCCAACCAGTGTCCTGAAACACTAACGCATCAGTCTCAGTGGTCACCTCTGATTGAAAACAGCCTCCTCTGCTGACTCAGTGTGCGGAAAAATGTTTTCATTTTCTGCTTGTGTCATGATATGACAGCTTTCATTGTATTAACAAGAAAATAAGCTCTGGACTCCCCGATGAACAGAAAGATTCTCTCCATTAACCCAGAAAATACCCCTACTATTTACCTAATTCCACTTCATCAAATCAGGGAGTCAGTCTGAGCCTGAGCAGGTGGCGGCACTGTAGAAAGAGCGTGGGCCTGGGATGCTGAGGACCCAGGTCTAAAATCCCGAGGTTGCCAGCGTGAGCAAGGGGTCACTGGCTGAGCATGGGATCACAGACATGACCCCATGGTCACTGGCTTGAGCCCAAAGGTTGCTGGCTTAAGCAAGGGGTCACTGGCTCAGCTGGAGCTCCCTAGTCAAGGCACTTATGAGAAAGCAATCAATGAACAACTCAAGTGCTGCAACTATGAGTTGATGCTTCTCACCTCTCATTTCCTGTCTGTCCCTCTCTCTCACTTAAAAGAAAAAGGTAGTCAGCTTAATAATTCAAAAAAATAAAAAGTCTAAGAATAAACTAGGTTGTCAACTCACAAACATGAACAAAATGTTGATTGAGCCTGACCAGTAGAGGTGCAGTGGACAGAGCATTGACCTTGGATGATCAGGTTCCAGGTTCAAAACCCCGAAGTTGGTGGCTTGAGTGCTGGCAGGTCCAGCTTGAGCACGCTGGCTTAAGTCCAAGGTTACTGGCTTGAGCAAGGGGTTACTAGTTCAGCTGGAGCTCCCCCCAGTCAGGGCACATATGAGAAGCAATCACACAACTATGAGTCGATGCTTCTCATCTCTCTCTCAAAAAAAGAGTTGTTCAAATCATTTACAGTTTACCTATGTGATTGTAAAAAAAATATATAGTAAAATGGTATTTACAAAAAGAAGATAGTAAACTGAAAACCAAAGCACTAACTAGGGCTTAAGGAGAAATAACACTGATATTGGAATGTGTAGACCAAATTGAAAGGGTATAGAATGGATCATCAAAATGGAAGTTTCTCCCAGAATAGATTTCTTCCACGGTAGCAAGACAAATATCCATTTTCTTGCTACTTTGTAGGAAAAGGGGATAGAGAAATGCTTTCTTCGCAGTTAGGGCCATCATAGGTTGTAACTCCTCTACCGTTATCAGCAGTGCAAACACCTTGGGATGAGGTGTGGGCCACAGACTGTCTGTCTGGGAAGCCATGGTGTATGTGTGTGTATGTGTGTGTGTGCAAGGGCTGGTTAGGTGGTTATGCCTGTCCAAACTGTGTGTGATGTGCATTTCTAAGAGAAAATAAATGTCCATTATTACATTTTCAAAAGGGGTCCTAAGATTACCTAAAGACTAAGAATGCCTGCCCCTGGTGAAGAACTGCCCCTGCCCACCTTTCACAACTCTCCGGGAAGGGCAAGCTCTCCCCAGATCACACACACACACCTGCCACATGCAAGCCTTTTCCAGTAGACAGTCTCCCATCCAAAGACACCAACCACTCAGGTAAACAACTATCCTCACAGACGAACTCTCCCCAATATTATCTCCAAACATCTCTTGAAACACACATTCACAGGAAGGATCAGATCATAACCATTCATGAGCTAAAAGCCTGATGAGGACACATGGTGTGATCAAAGGAGATAAAGAGAGGATGTATAAAGCCAGAGAATGACAGCTAGAAACACGCTTAACTTCATAGTTTTAGTTAGTCAGCCAAGGCCTTCAGAAATGCTTTAAGAGACAACAAATACTGAGTCTGATGTGGTTTCTATGAGACCACTAAACACAGTTTTTTAAAAGCTGTATCCCTCACTTTCCTTCACACCTTGATATACACTTAAAACCACACCACACAGCAGAGCAATCAGAGGAAGTGTGTGTGAGTGTGTGTGTGTGTGTGTGTGTGCGTGCGTGCATGTGTTGGGGGAGGGGCTACTGATGCTGGTCAGAAAGCAAATATACAATCCTCAATAACACGCTTAGTAGGGACAACTGGAAAGGGCAATTTTCAGCTGGAAGGCCCTAAGAGTATCTGGTTAAAACCTATCACTTTGTGGATGAGGAAAGAGTGTCCAAAAAGCTTAGGAACATAGCAAATCAGTTGGAGAAATTGCCATGAGGATCTCCTGTCCCCAGTCCAGTGTGCCTGACCCCTACCATGAAGCTTGTCATCATCACCTTGTGAAGCAGAACTGTGATTCCCTGCACACATGTGGCCCTTGATACTGCTGGACAGATAGGCCCAGTCCACAAAGACGAGGCATTAATGCCTGTTTTTGAAAACACAAAAGGTTTTATAGGAATCTGGACACAGTAAGATCTCATTCAGAGGCAAAAAGTGCTGTGGTTAAGTGTGTGGAATCTAGGGACATTCACCTGGTCTGAGAGTGGCTCTGCCACTAGCCATATGTGTGACTTTGGGCAATTTACTTAAACCTCTCTGTGCCTTGGTTTTATCATCTGTAAAGTGGAGATAATAGCACCTCCTCTGAGGGTTGTGTGAAGATTAAACAACTTCACCTATGTAAAGCACCAAGAAGAATAACTGACATATAGAAAGTGCAATAATAGTTGGCTAGAATATTAGTATTTGGCTTTGGGAAGAATCACCTTACTCTAGATATAAGTTCTTTCAAAGGTATGCTTAGAGTGGGCTGACCTGTGGTGGCGCAGTGGATAAAGTGTCGACCTGGAATGCTGAGGTCACCGAGTTTGAAACCCTGGGCTTGCCAAGTCAAGGCACATATACAGGAAACAACTACGCATTCATGCTTCCCACTCTCCCTCTGACTTTTTCTCTCTATATTCTCTCTCTAAAATCAATAAATGCAATCTTTAAAAAAAGAAAGTATGCTTAGGGTAATAATAAAATAAATGAATATTTTCTAAAGGTCATGTTATGGTAAGGTGTGGTTCAAACAGGTAGAATCAGAGAGGCCATCTGGAATTGCTGGCAATGGATTACGAGACCTATTCAGAGGAACATGAAATGAATTTGTAATAAAAACTATCTTGTGCACTTACTTGCTGTAAAAATACTTTTCATAGACAATTATTTTTAAATTGTCTTACTAGATCACAAACATTTCCAAATATGAACTCTAGATTGTTTTCCAGCTTTAAAAATACAATGCTCATTTCAAACTTAAAATATACCATACACAATAACCATATATATAAATAAAATCAAAATATCCTAGTTTAACCTTCCTGGGTTAAAATTTAAATGCTACATTTGAGATGTGGCTTCAACCTAACTAGACAAGTTTATTAACCTGAAGTTTTTAGCATCGTTCTTCACACTGGTATACATGCAAAACCACAAATTCATATAAGGTATGTAAAAACAACACAATTCAGTACACCAAGAGCAAAATTTGCCAAATAATTAAAGAGCCAGAAGTATTCCTGCTTTTCAATGACATAAAGAATCAGCACTAACCCAGAGTATGGCCATATCATTCATAAAGCCAAAAGCATTTTCTCTTGGCAACCCACCATTGTTGGGAGAATGCCAAGAAAAGCAGTTTTCATGGAAAGACACATGGCTGTATTCAGTTGTCTGCTATCACCCGCTTGCTCTTGGAATCCTTCCAGCACCTCAACTTGGCAAATAAAGAGTAAGTAGAAATACGCAACAGATTGCAATGCCAAAGACTTTGCCTGGCCGTCCAGTTACCTGGAATAAGGGAACTGGACTGAAGACCCTGAACACAACATGAGCAGCCCACCTCTCACTGGACTCAACTCTTACACTGATGCCCACTTTGAAAGAGTTTAGGGAAATACACAGTCCTGAAGTCTGAATATTTCCCTTAGACCAATAAATCACAACTGAGAGGCTGGTAAAAGTACTTAGCAACTCTCAAGGTATTTCACTTGGATGATATGTGACTAGAACGGTGGTTCTTAACCTTTTTTGAGGTACCAAACCACCAGTTTCATAGGCGCATTCACCAAACCCTTCTTTAGTGATAAAATATATATTTTTTTCCAAATTCAAGACATAGGTATATGTTTTTTTACTGGTGCACAAAATGAGCCGTGCATGAACATCACCTTGCTCAAAGAACAAAACCAACAAAGTGCAAGAACTCACAACAAATTACAGTATTACTTTATTCTGGCCTCCGCGGCAGAGGCTTCTCCGAACCCCTGAGACCGACTCATCGAACCCTTAGGGTTCAATAGAACCCAGGTGAAGAACCACTGGACTAGAATGTGACTTAGAAAACAGGATGGGAACTTCTAAAGGGAAGGTGACAAGACCGGGGGTTACTGCCTTGGGCCTCATTTGTATTTACCCAAGTGCTCTAGAAACTTCCAGGAACAAAACTTATACCCTAACACTGTTGGTATACTTTCTGCAGTCACAATAACTAGATGCACCAGCATTCCAGGTGCAGTCTGTATTAGTTCACAAGCAAAAGCACAAGGCCAAGGTCAGTAGGGAAAATGTTTGCAATACTGGTTCTACCATTAATTAGATGTGTGGCTGGGTCAAATATCTTGCCCCTTCTAAGTCTTAGTTCTCCTCAGCTGTAAAACATGAAGCATTTAGGTCAGTGCTTTTTGTGTTTTTTTTTTTAAGATTTTATTTACTGGTTTTAGAGATAGGAGGAGGTGAAGGAATGGGAAGCATCAACTCATAGTAGCTGCTTCTCATATGTGCCCTGACCAGGCAAATCTGGGGTTTCCAACCATTACCTCAGCGTTCCAGGTAGATGCTTTATCCACTGCGCCACCACAGGTCCTGACCTAGGTCAGTGTTTTTCAACCACCAGTCCGTGGACTGGTCCACCAGAAATTTCATGCCGGTCTGTGAGAAAGTTAACTACCCTCATGTTGTAGGAAGATTAAAGACTCAATGACATTAGTAGAAATCACTTATGATCAGGGTGATTTCTGCCTTACCGGTCCTTGAAATAATTCTATTTTCACCAGTCCCCAAGTGTAAAAAGGTTGAAAACCATTGCACTATTTAATCTTTAAAGTTCCTTCTAATCCTAAAATTCATTTAAGTTTTTTATTTTTTAATTTTAAACAACACTGGAATCACGTAAGACCTATACTAGTGGAAGGTCCTCCTTTTTGCAATGAGTAATAAGTAAGGACTCGGACTCAGCTCAAGCCAAAAGAGCCAGCCTCTGGCATGGGAAATGGTAGAGCGTATGTTACTGATAACATTAAACCAAGGAAAATAATCCAAGGTGATGGTGATAAAAGTTACTACTTCTGATTTTTCCAAGTCTTAATATATTTTTAGATTGAAAAGCAGGCTGTTTAGGATTCAGTACTCCTTCCAAGTGATGCAAAGCCAAGGCAGCCCACAGTAGCCATGGAGCCAAGAGGAAAGATGATAAAAGAATAGAACAGGGAGCCTGACCGGTGGTGGTGCAGTGTCTGGAGCATCAACCTGGGACACTGAGGATACTTTCTGCAGTCACAATAATTAGATGCATCAGCTCTAATTATTTAGCATCTAATTATTAGAAACCCTGCGGTTGTTGGCTTGAGCATGGACGGACTCATCCACATGACCCCATGGTCACTGGCTTGAGACCAAAGGTCGCTGGCTTGAGCAAGGTGTCACTGGCTCAGCCTGAGCCCTTGGTCAAGGAACGTATGAGAGACAGTCATGAACAACTCAAGTGATGCAACTGTCTTTCTATCACTCAAAATTAAAAAAAAGAGGGAGAGAAAAAACAAGAAAAAGCTTTATAAAGACAAATTTTAATTTACACTGCAGCTCAGCTACAGCACAATGGAATAGTGATGTGAGCTTTAAAAATAAGTCACTCAATTAATTAATAAGCTTTTACCCCAAACCCACTGCAGCGAGAACTCTCTTGTTCCTCTTTCATGGATTTACCATCTGCTAGAAAAGTGATGAAACAGCCCTGGCTGGAGAGCTCAGTTGGTTAGAAGCATCATTCCAAAGTGCAGAGGTTGCCGGTTCAATCCCCAGTCAGGACACATCCCTAAACAGATCAATGTTTTTATCCCTGTCTCTCTCTTCCCCTCTCTCTAAAATCCATAAAATAAAAATATTTTTAAAAAGTGATGAAACAGGCAGTATCCATACAGGTAATGCAGGAATTCAGGGGAAGGAGAGGTAAAGACGGGACTGAATATGCAAAGAAGGCTTTAGGGAAGAGAGTCCATGATTATTTCTAGTAAAATTTAGAGAAATAAAGCTGACATTTCAGAGAGTTTTGTTTCTCCTCTACAGGGGAGCAGTTCTTGAAACAGATAGGCTGTCAACTTCACTGCCAGGGCAGGAGGACCAACACAGAGATGAAGCCCAGAAGGTGGGTATGAGATACAAACTCAGGGCTTCCTATGGCCTCCTCCCAGCCAACCTCCTGGGCTTCAAAAAAAGGACCCAATAAGATTCTACCCAGCTTATTAAATGCTATAAATCTCAAATCATATAATATGCTCAAAGACATATCAGTGTTTTGAACACATGTGACTCTACTTCTAAACAAAAACTGCGTTGTGTAAAGTCCTAACAAATATACTTGGTGTACTATTGGTCATGCCCGTTGGTAAGAAGATGGAACAGGGATGGACAAGACTTTGAGGATGCCCAGAGCTACCTTAACACTATACAATTTGCAGCTCATTCCAAAAGATAAAGCTGGAACAGCAAAGCATGACAGTGATGTAAGGCAGTGTTGGTGATATTAAAAGTAAAACACACAGAGCAAGGAAGAGCAAACACCAAAATATTTAACAGAGATTAACTCCAGAGGTGATTTTTAATATTTTCTATATTATCCAAATTCTCTACACAATGCATTACTTTATCATAAGGGGGAAAGCTGTTTTTTAAAGTCATTCTCTAGTCAAACATTTCCACTGCCTATAATGACAAAATGATCCACTGTTCTGGTTGAAGAGCTGTATTTAAAATACTAATGTGAGCTGCCAGTGAATAAAACTAGGTAGAGCAAAATGATTATGACTGACTGAGACTACTCCTGGGTGGTAATTTAAATCAAATTCACCCTGGTTTTAACATGGCTTAAGTTGTCACATTTTGTGCTAATGTATTATAGATGTGACAAGAAAAAAAGCCTGAATGAGGCTTAGCCACTCAGACCTATCTACCAACACTATTTACAAAGAAGGCTTGGAAGGAGGGAAAAGAGAAACAAACACAGTCAACCACCAATCAGGATGTAAAAAGGTGTATGTTTCTTTAACAGCTTATGTTTATCAACTTGGAAATTGCATGACTTACTCTTGGTACAATAAAGACTCTCTGTACTCTAGCTCAGAGTTCAGGCAGAAAGGGATACCATTTTATCCGAACTTATCCGGTACCTAAGCTCTGGAGAGCAAAAGGCAAGATCAGGAGGGATTTACCAAAATATGTTTAGTTCCCAAATAACGAGGTGTATTTATAATTGGAAAATACCTGCATAGGACAGACCTTTCCCAGCAAGGAGACAATCCAACAATTCTCAATTTGCCCAATTCTCACTAAAGCCTACCTGCCTCCTAGCTTTCTCTCAGTTCTTAGCAATGATGCTCTCGTCTTTGAGACAGTGGAAGTTAAAAGGCTATGAAAATATGCGTGCTTATTAACCACAGGGTGATGTTTACTCGGCATCTTCCAGGAGGGGGATAGTACGGGGCGGTGGAGGTTCACAGCACACAGGGACCACGTCCTCCCAAGTGCAAGGTAAGAGACTCCCGCTACAAGGAAGCCAGATGTGCTCTGTCAGCAGGTGGCACGGACACCAACTGCTAAACGTAGTCTGAAAGGAGACAGGGGTCTTTGCCCAGAGGACAGATGACTCAAGAGGTCAAACTTCAACTAGGCTCTGAGAGGCAGACTAAACAATAACAGTACTCTTCACTATGGTGTTGCTGTTCTGCATCCTCTGCATGAATGAGAACATGGAGAGACGCCTCAGGAAAGGGCCAGGGTATCCACTGCGACTAGAAAAGTTAATCTTGCAGTTTTAAAGACTAGCTCTACTTAAATATAAATAGGACTGATGGCCTGACATCTGGCTGGGAGTTGACAGCTCCAAGGTATTAATTAAAATGAACAACGAGACTAGAACGAGCAGGAGTAAACTGGTCATTAATACTGCTGATCATTCATAAAAGCTAAGTATTATCTCAGAAGAGCATCATTTACAACATCAACAGACAGGAATAAAAGCTGCTAAGATCGCTCCAATCAGATCCTGACAGACATGATCTGAGAGTCACAGCCTGCAGTCTTCTGACTGCTACCACCTCTGCACACCTCTCCTTCAATGAACCCACAAGCAGCAGCAGCATACGTAGACACAGCCACACCCAGACAACTATGCAAGTACAACTGCCGCATCAGGCCAGCACCTCCTATTCTACAGTAAATCTCCAAGGGAGAAAACGCGCTCTGTACCCTCCCCTTCATCTGTTCCTTATCTCTATGCCCCAGTGCGCTCCCCCGCCCCCCACTGCCCTATCAGTACTGCTGCTCACCACTGAGACCAGGAACTCCTGAAAGCATGTGCACAGGGCTGCTTGGACTTCCTGTTTCTGGCTGAAATGGAATAGCATATAGGAAAACACTTTGAAAACCACAAAGCTCTGCAATCTTGAGGTGGCTTTGAGATCTCTTTCCAAAAATAAAGAGCACAGGAAACCTCCACCATCAGACAGGATTCTCTAAAGTGAACAGATTTTCTGTAATACTGAAAAAAGGCATCCAACTTAATTGTAACAATTTACAAAGTCAATTCTAAAATAATACTTGAAGCTGGCATTTCCCATTATTATCTATCCCTTACCTTGTTCTAGAAAGGATTTAAGATGGCTTGTTTTCCAATTCATTCTTCATACTCTTGACAGATAAACATAAAATGAATAATATAGCTCGCTCATTGAGGGCATGAAGTTTCCACTTGGTAAACAACAAAGCAACCATTACAATAATGTTACTTCAGATCATGCACTATTTTTCAAAAGCCACAAAGTGCCACATTCTTATCCTAAAATATATAATAATATGTACAGATGAATATATTCAGAACTATTGCCTTGAATTACACAATCCACTGCACCACCTGAATAGAAAATGTTGACAGCGTTCAATTCATATCTCTGATCAGGTAGAGCAATCTGGACATTTCCTCATTAGAAAATTCAGGGAAGATGCTCAATTCATCAGACAACGACAACAAATTTCTGCAGAATGCATTTTACCAAGCAAATCAAAGATGACCAAAGACACTTGGAAAAAACTACATTTGTGAAACAGTACATCCTTATTTTAAAAATCACTACGACAAGCCCTGGCTTGTTGGCTCAGCGACAGAAAATCGGCCTGGTGTGTACAAGTCCCAGGTTTGATTCCTGGTCACGGCACATGGGAGATCATTTGCCTCCACCCCACCCCACCCCACCCACAAACAAAATCTCTCTCTCCTCCTGCAGCCATGGCTTGAATGGTCTGAGCAAAGTTGGCCCCGGGCCCTGAGTATAGCTCCATGGCCTTGCCTCAGTCACAGCTCATTTTCAGCAGCCCAAATGGGCAGAGCATCACCTTGTAGAGGCATGCCAGGTGGATCCCAGTCAGGGTGCATGCAGAAGTCTCCCTGTGCCTCCCCACCTCTCACGCAATGAAAATAATAAGACAAAGCTCCAGTTTCTGAGATTCAGCCACACTCACTATTTGAATCTCTTGTAAGACACAAAATTTTCAGAGTTCAAGTGTACCTTTAAGAGTATGTACAAATGAGCCTGACCAGGCAGGGGCACAGTGGATAGAGCCTCAGACTAGGACGCAGAGGACCCACGTTTGAAATCTCGAGTTCACCGGTTTGAGCACGGTCTCATCTGGTTTGAGCAAGGGGTCATACTCGGTCCCCTGTAGTTCCCCAATCAAGGTACATATGAGAAAGCAATCAATGAACAACTAAGGTGTCACAACAAAAAATTGATGCTTCTCATCTCTCTCTCCTCCTGTCTGTCTGTCCCTCTCTCTGTCTCTGTCAGAAAAAAAAGGAGTATGTACAAATGATAGAGAAAAATTATAATAGAAAAATACAAGAATTTAAAAAGTCATATGAAGAGAAGTCACAAATAAATTAAGTCTATATGTATTTAATAATGTCACTTTTTTTTAAAAAGTAAGACAAACATGTCACGTATAAGACACTTAGATTTTTAATTTGCTAAACTTGGTCTACTTTTAAAAAGTATGAAGAAGAGAGAGAAATCTCCCATACAGAAGCATTCTAAATAAATTATATAGCCAATCCACGTTAGAAGATAGAGCACAATCCCCATTCTCTCAGTGTCCTCCAAAGAAGACAGGATGGAAGAAGGAAGAATGTTATGATGGAGACACCTGACAGACACTATCTCAGCCAGGTGATCAAAGGCAACATCAAGCATACCATGTTAAGTCATGCTGATAGCATGCACCCATGATGTGATAAAAATGTCACTTTATAATCTTCCTGCCGAAATTCCATAAGCCCCAGTCTTATCATGAGAAAAATATCAGCTAGATCCCAACAGAAGAGCATCCTGATCATACTTGACCAGTACTCCTCAAAACTGTCAAGGTCATTAAAAACAAGGAAAGCCTGAGAAAATGTCATGGCCAAGAGAACCTAAGGAGCCATGACAATCAAATAAATCAAATACAGTGTGGTGTCCTGGATGGGATTCCAAAACAGAGAGGACATTAGAAGAAAATTAAGGAAATCTATATAGATTTCAATTAATAATGTATTAATACTGGTTTATTAATTTTGACAAATGTAAAATAGATAAATGAGTGGATGGGGAGGGGGGGGTGGAGGCTGTGGGAGATATGAAAATCCTCTGTAGTATCTTCTAATTTATCTGTAACTCAAAGTTCTAAAAAATAAAAGTTTATTGTTTTATTTTTTATATTTTGTATTTTTTTCCCCTAAGTTAGAAGCAGGGAGGCAGTCAGACAGACTCCCAGCATGTGCTAGACCGGGATCCACCCGACATACCCACCAGGGGACGATGCTCTGCCTATCTGGGGCATTGCTCCATTGCAACCAGAGCCATTCTAGCGCCTGAGGCAGAGGCCATGGAGTCATCCTCATCGCCCAGGCCAACTTTGCTCCAATGGAGCTTGGCAGAGGAGGGGAAGAGAGAGATAGAGAGAAAGGAGAGGGAGAAGGGTGGAGAAGCAGATGGGTGCTTCTCTTGTGTGCCCTGACTGGGAATTGAACCCAGAACTTCTACACGCCGGGCCAATGCTCTACCACTGAGCTAACTGGCCAGGGCATAAAAGTTTACTTTAAAATGTAAAAAAAGCCCTGACCAGGGGCTCAAAGGATAGAGCATTGGCCGGGCGTATGGATCTCCCAGGTAATTCAGGTCACGGCACACAGGAGAAGCAACCACCTGTTTCTCTCCCCTTCGTCCTTTATCCTTCTTCCCCTCCCCCAGCCAGTCGCTTGATTGGTTTGAGTGTGGCCCTGGGTGCTGAGGATAGCTCAGTTGGTCGGCTAAAACCAGCTAGGTACTTCATCATCAGCCCCTCTGGGGCCTCTGGGTGGATCCTGGTCTGGACGCATGCTAGAGTCTGCCTCACTATCTCCCCTCCTCTCACCTAAAAATAAACAAACAAACAAATAAAATGGAAAAAACTATGAAGAAAATCTGATAAATATCAACAAGTGTTAATTCTGACTAATGAAACATAGATGGCGATTATAGTATTTTTTGTTCTTGTCTGTTTTGAAAATAAACACCCTCAGAAAGTCACAAATCAAACCTTTCTTTGCTATAGCAATAGTGTTGTATAAAAATAGTATTTAGGAGGCAAAATCATATTTAAAACTCACATTTAAAGGAATTATAGCTTTACCAGCTGGTGGCACAGTGGATGGAGCATCGACCTGAAATGCTGAGGACCATGAGGTCGCTGGGTTGAGTATGGGAACATAGAAATTACTCCATGGTCACTGATTTGAGCAAGGTGTCACTGGCTCTGCTGAAGTCCCCCAGTTAAGGCGCATATGAGAAAGCAGTCAATGAACAACAAAAGTGCTGCAACTAAAAGTTGATGCTACTCATCTCTCTCCCTTCCTGTCTGTCTCTCGCTAAAAAACCCCCACAGAACATATAGATATATGTATATTTATGCTGCCTTCCTGCATGTCACGTAAACATATATTTTCACTAGCCAGAAAAGTGGACTACTTTATGGGTCATGCAAAACTTCATGGCTGAATCACTATTTCAAATTAAGAGCCACAGCCCAATCAGACCACCAAAACTTTTCACATGATATATGGGTGTATTTCTAGAGAGCTGTACTCAGGAAATCCTTTCATATGATGAAATACACTTCTGGGAAATTAGACTCACTATCCAAGTTACCTTTTCTATAAATTCTGCAGGTGGGGTAAAACCTGATCCATTACTCAGAAAAGTAGGTATTATGTGCTTCCCTACCATATTTTGAATCCTACTATATTATAGACAAAATAGTGCAGTAGAAAAAAAATACAGACTTTGAAGTAAGATGCAAATGGCTGTAAGTCCGAGCCTGCCACTTTCTAACGCAGGGGTCAAGAACCTTTTTGGGTGAGAGGGCCATAAACGCCACATATTTCAAAATGTAATTCTGTGAGAGCCGTTTAACACTAAATACAAGTAAATGTGTGCATTTTATGTAAGACCAACACTTTTAAAGTACAATAAGTCTCTGAATTCTTTTTAATAACGTTGTTATGCTGTTGCTAACCAATGATGAATAAAGTACTTCTTACCATTGATGCGACTTCTGGTGCTGCATGGTTTTGCTGAGGGCTTTGTAGTCTGGTTGATATATGGTGAGGTTAAGCTTCATGCAGGCATTGAGACTTCCACCCATTAAACGTGATCGTAGGTTGGTCTTAACATTCTTTAGATGTGAGAAAGACTGCTCACATGTATACGTAGAGCCAAACATTGTCAGTACAGCAATACTCACACGCTGCAGTGTGTGGTATATGACAGGAAGCGCGTTCCAAGTTTTGTCAATCAGCTGGTCCACAGGTTGAAGTTTTCTCATTTCTCCCCACTTGTGTTTGCTTGCCTACTTTGCTTGCTTTAGTGCAAGTCTTTCCAAATCTTCATTCAGTGACTTGAACTTATTCACCCACATGTCTGAGGCCTTCAGGTCAGCAGCTTGTAGTTCAAAATCTCTGACGAAGACACCGGGGATGTAACTCAGCTTGGCGCTGTTCACTGCTCACTCATGTGGATGGGTGATGAACTTAAAAAGACAAGTGCGCTCACAAAATTCTCCAGAGCATGCTTTGAATGACTGCAGATTAGATGTGAAGCCCGCTAGCTGCTGATCAAAATGTTGAGCAGGGTCACTTGCTGTGCATGCATCTTTAAACTCTCTCAGTTTTTCAAAGTGTAGTAAACAAACTGTTTCAATGTCGGCAATGAAGAGTTCCAGCTTGTTTTCAAATGCAAACACTGCTTGTTGAAGGGATAAGACTGTATTTCCAACGCCTTGCATTTTCACATTGAGCTGGTTCAGATGTTCAGTCATGTCCACGAGATAGTAGAACTTCAGGAGCCACTCAGCGTTAGCTAACTCAGGATGCTCGATGGTTTTTATTTCAAGAAAAGTTCAGATTTCTCTCAGACAAGCCGCAAAATGGCTGAGCACCTTTCCTCTTGATAACCAATGTACACTGCTGTGCTGAAGCAGACAAGGATAATTATTCTCAACTTCATCCAGCAGTGTTTTAAACTGGCGATCATTTAAAGCTCGGGTAACAATAAAGTTGACCATCTGAATGACCAGCGACATTACCTCACCAAGCTGCTCGCCACACATCTGAGCGCAAAGCGCCTCCTGATGTAGGATGCAGTGAAAACTTAGGATGGGTCTCTTTTCATGTTCACAAAGCGCTACGAATCCTGTTTCTCGCCACCATGCAGGAAGCACTATCAGTACACACCGAAATAAGTTTATCCATTAGTAGATTTTTTTTTTTAGCAAACTCAGTGAAAGCCTGGAATAAATCCTCCCCTCTTGTTGTCTCTTTCATAGGCAAAATAGCAAGACTTTCCTCATGTAGTGTGTCACCGACAGCATACCTTGCAATCACGGTGAACTGGGATAAATGGCTTACATCTGTTGACTCATCCAAAGCGAGAGAAAAGAATGGTGCTGCATTTATGTCCTTTACTTGTGTTGCCTCAATTTGATTTGCCATCATGATGGTACCATCGTGAACAGTTCTTACCAGCAGAGGCATGTCTTTTATTTGTTTGATTATCTTGTCTTTATCCGAAAAGTTGTCAAAAAGTTCATTGGCAACATCAAGCATGAATGTTTTGGCATACTCCCCATCTGTGAATGACTTTCCGTTTCTCACAATTGCTAAAGCACCAGCAAAGGTAGCTGAATTCCAGTCACTTTGTTGGGTCCAAACACGGAGTTGCTGCTGACTAGCTTGCACTCTATACAGTTGCTCTTGATATGCTTTTTCCTGCTGTCCCCTGCTGGAGATTTTGATGCAAATGTAGTATGGTGCGTGTCGAAGAGCTGCTTTATATTTGACCGTTTCATCGATGCAGTTTTATCATTGCATATTAGACACACTGCAGAACCTGCTCTCTCCACAAAGGTGAATTCCTCTGTCTATTCTTGCTGAAAAGTACAATACTCCTCATCTTTTTTTCTTCTTTTTTTCTTTTAGCCATCTTCTTTGTCAAAAGAGTTTCTGCAATGAGCTAGCTGACTACTTGATTAAAAGGAGGGAAGTTTACTTCATGACCTCACAACGACCCGTGTATGCTACGCATTATCCAATAAAAATTTGGTGTTGTCCCGGAAGACAGCTGTGATTGGCTCTAGCCACCCACAACCATGAACATGAGCGGTAGGAAATGAATGTAATGTAATACATGAGAATGTTTTCTTTTTCTTTTTTTTTTTTTTTTACAGAGACAGAGAGAGATAGTCAGAGAGAGGGATAGATAGAAACAGACAGACAGGAACGAAGAGAGGTGAGAAGCATCAATCATTAGTTTTTCATTGCCGTTGCGACACCTTAGTTGTTCACTGATTGCTTTCTCACATGTGACTTGACCACGGGCTTTCAGCAGACCGAGCTACCCCTTGCTGGAGCCAGTGACCTTGGGTCCAAGCTGACGAGCTTTTGCTCAAGCCAGATGGGCCCGCGCTCAAGCTGGCGACCTCAGGGTCTTGAACCTGGGTCTTCCACATCCCAGTCCGATGCTCTATCCACTGTGCCACCGCCTGGTCAGACAAGAATGTTTTCTATTTTTAATGTTATTATTCTTTTTATTAAAGATTTGTCTGCGAGCCAGATGCAGCCATCAAAAGAGCCACATCTGGCTCGTAAGCCATAGATTCCCGACCCATGCTCTAAAAGGTGCCATCTTGAATAATTTCCTGGGAGGCAAGAAAGTGGTTCAGAAATTTTATTTCATGTGTAAAACAGATATGACACCTCTCTCTCAGGATTACTGAACACGAGATAAGCGAGATCATGTTGCAAAGCACCAAGCACAGTGCCCAGTACAATGGGAACCTGGAAATCATCACTCCTTGCCTGCTCTTCCTTTATTATAACTCAGGAAAATATAAAAGATACAAAATACAGTAATTATTATTGTTGTACATTACAGGACCATACTGAAATTACGTTAGAGTCATTATAAAATTCTAAAAAATGCTAAAAGTATTACACGGGAATCAACATAAAAAACCCTAAATGTTTTAAATGAGTGTTAGATGGCTTGACCCAGAGTGGTGCAGTGGATAAAGCATTGACCTTGAACACTGAGGTCACCGGTTCAAATCCCTGGGCTTGCCCGGTCAAGGTACATAGAGGAAGCAACTACCACTAATTGATGCTTCCTGCTTCTCTCTCTCCCTAAAAATCAATAAATAAAAATCCAAAATAAAATAAATGGGTGACGGATACAAAATTACTATCTAGAGTAAATGTAAATCTTTCCAAGTACTGCAGAAATTTTTTACGGAACTTGATCCTTGAAATAATGCTTTGAACCATTTACATAAAGAATATTGGGTTTGGTAGTTCCCAACTTTATACACTGAACAATGAAGGCAGGAATAGGGATAACTTTTAAAGTGTGTCATATCCAATCACCACCGGGCACCATTATATACCCAAATATAAGCTCACCCCATCAAGACAGAGAGATCTCTGCAAGCCTGGAGTACAGCCACAGTACCAGCTCCCCGCAGAGCTGGTTAGAAAAGCCAACACATCACCTCACCTACAAGACATCCCAAACCATAATTCGCATCTTAACAAGATCCCCAGTTGAGTTATTCAAGTTCAGGAAGCACTGCCCTAATCCACGCTCAAGTCTGACAGACAGGTAAATGGCTGGGTTTCAGAATGGCTCCTGCCATGTCTGTACAGATGGAAAAGCACCCGAGAGGAACACAAAGCAGAGACTTCAGACAGACCCTGGGTTGTAAACACCAGGAAGCTATCTTCCCCAACTGTGACCCTACATAAAATATTTGATTTCTGAGCATCAAACTTTTCACCTACTGAGTGAAAAGTAATCCCACTTGTACCTGAGCTTAGGTACAAGGATATTTCAAAATATCCTTGTTATCTGGGCTGTTACCTGCCACAAAAGGGGAAGCCTGGCCCTTCAGCCCATCTGTGAAGCTTCCCTGCGAGCCATAGTGGGGCTGACCTGAGGCTTTCTTAAGAAAGTTTAAAAAGAAGCCTTGAAAGGATAAGATTGATCCATGAGTCAAATGTCTGCCAGAATAAAATCCAAAACTCTGTAAAGAAGACAAACAAAATTCACATTCAACATATCTACAACATCCACCACACAGCCCAAACGTACTGAATGCACAAGAGGTAGAGAAATGTGACCCAGAACCAGGAATTATATATTTAAACAAACAATCACAAATGTAAAAAGACTGAGATGACAGAGATGTTAAAATTAGCCTTCAAAAGAAGGGCAGGAAAGAAACAAAACACAGAAGAGACAAAGAGAAAACAAGTAGCAAGATGGGAGGGAGACAGAAATCCAACTACAGCCTGACCAGGCGGTGGCGCAGTGGATAGAGCGTCGGACTGGGATGTAGAAGACCCAGGTTCGAGACCCCAAGCTTGCCAGCTTGAGCGCGGGCCCATCTGGCTTGAGCAAAAGCTCGCCAGCTTGGACCCAAGGTCACTGGCTCCAGCAAGGAGTTGCTCGGTCTGCTGAAGGCCCACGGTCAAGGCACATGTGAGAAAGCAATCAATGAACAACTAAGGTGTCGCAACGGCAACAAAAAACTAATGATTGATGCTTCTCACCTCTCTCCGTTCCTGTCTGTCTGTCCCTATCTATCTCTCTCTCTGACTGTCTCTATGTCCCTGTAAAAAAATAAAACTAAAAATAAATTAAAAATTAGAAATCCAACTACAGTATATTAACATTCAAGGTAAATAAATTAAAAGACTAAGATTGTATTAGTGGGATTCCTTTGCAAAGCAGTGCTTTTCAACCTTTTTATACTCGGGGACCAGTGAAAATAGGAGAATTATTTTGGTGACCTTGAAGGCAAAAATCAACCTGGGCATAAACGAATTCAACTAAGATCAGTGGGTCTGTACTCTTCATACATCAGGGCGGTTCAGTCCTTTAAGGACTGGCACATCTCCTCTGCTGGACCAGCCCGCAGACCTGCAGTGGAAAACACTGCTGTAAAGGACATGATTGTCTAACCACTGTGCACTGGAAACTAATACAAAGTAACACTAAATATAAACAGTGATTGAAAAAGAAAATTTTAAAAAGACTAAGACTGTCAGAATTTAAAACAAGCTCTAACTTTATGCTCTTTATAAGAGACCCACTTTAAAAATACTGACAAGAGGGTAAAAAAAGATATATTTGCAAATATTAATCATAAGAAAATAGGAGAGGTTAGTTAATGAGACAAAATAGATTTCAAGACAAAGAATATTGATAAAAATAAAGGAACACTTAAAATAAAAAAGACTCAAATCATCAGGAAGACTTAATTCAAAGTATATATTATTTACCTCATGAAAGGGATTCAAAACATGAAATAGATTTCATTCTGACTAAAGGAAAAAAATGGACAAATCTATAATTATAGTTGGATATTTTAAGACTCCTCTCTGTAACTGATAAAAGAGACAAAAAAGGTAAGGACATACTGGTAAGGACACAACCAACTAACTTACACTGACACTTACAGAACGCTATACTTGGCCCAGGCCAGCTGGCTCAGTGGTAGAGTGTCAATCGGGTGTGTAGACATCTCAGGTTCAATTCCTGGTCAAGGCACTCAGGAGAAGCAACCTTCTGCTTCTTCTCCCCTCCTCCTCACCCTCTCCCTTCTCCCTCAGCCAGTGGCTCAACTGATTTGAGGTGAATCGGCGGGTGCTGGAGATAGCTTCATGGAGCCTCCGTCCTAGGTGCTTAAAATAGCTTGGCTGCGAGCATGGGCCTCAGATGGGCAGAGCATTAGCCCCAGATGTGAGTCACCGGGTGGATCCCCATCAGGGCAAATGTGGGAGTCTATCTCTGTCTCCCCTCCTCTCACTTAAAAAATTAAATTAAATTAAAATTTTAAAAAGAAAACCCAACAGTGAACTATACCCTACAACTATAGGATACACTTCTTTGCAAACACATGTAGAAGTTCAACAGGGCCTGGCGGAGTGACTCCATGGGGAGAGCACCATCCTGGCGCAACATGGTCGTGGGTTCAATCCACAGTCAGAGCACATACAGGAAGCAACCAATAATTGCACAGCTAAATGGAACAACTAAGTGGGACAATAGTTGATGCTTCTCTCTCTCCTCTCTTGTTCCTCTCAAATCAATGTAAAACTTAAAGAATTAAGGAAGAAGAAGATCATGCGCTGGCCATAAAACAAGTTCCAATAAATTTCAAAGGACAAAAATCATACAGAGTATGTTTTCTGACCATAATAGCATTCAAAATCTATAACAAAATATTTTCAAAATTCCCAAATATTTGAAAATTAAGCAAACACACTTCTATATAAAAATGTGAAGAAATCATAATACACAAAAATATTTGAATAATAAAACCAAACATATCAAAATTTATGGGATACAGTATAGAGCAATATTTAGAGTGAAACCTATTCCTCAAATGTTAGTATCAGGAAAGTCTAAAATTAAAGGCCTAAGCGTCTACCCCCAAGATGGAAGAAATAAGCCAAGAAAACCCTAAGTAAATGAACAAAGAAAATAAAGGCAGAATCCATGATATAGAACATGAGAAAATTTACAAATCAAGAGACAGTTTTCAGAAAATAACAATAAAATTGACAAAGCCTACATAGGATGATCAGGGAAAAACAACAGAGATAAACTCAAATCATAACTATAAGACTTTACTGAAAAGGGGGTATACTATATAATCAGATTCTACAGGCACTAGAAAAAATGTGGGGACTGTTGTGTTATGAACATCTTTATGCCAGATAAATTCAAGAACTTAGAAGAAATGAATTAATTCCCTGAAAAACACAAATTACCAAAATTAACATAAGAAATGAAATACTTAAATTGCCTATACTTACTACACAAATTGAATCATAATTAAAATCTTTCCATTAGGAAAACTGCAGACCCAGGGGATTTCACCGGTGAATTTTACCACACATTCAAGGCCTAAATAATACCAACCTCAGACACACCCTTTCAGAAAAGAAGGGAAGAGGGTATAATTCCCAAGTAATGTTATGAAGCCAGTATATTCTTGATAAAAAGAGAGAGATTGCAAGAAAAGAAAATATAGACCCAAATCCGTCATGAATACAGATGACAACATCATAAACAATATTTTAATAAATCAAACCCAGTAATATATAAAAAGGGTAATGTATTACAATCCAGCGAGGTTAATTTAACCCAGGGATGTAAGGTTGGTTCAACGTTCAGAAAAATCTACTTCACTACGTGAAGAGAATAAAGAAAATCCCTAAGGATCACCTCAACAGATGCAGAAAAAGTATTTGACAAAATTCAGTAATCATTTATGATCAAGACTCAGTAAACTAGGAATAGGAGGGGCCTTCCTCAACATGATAAGTATATCTTTAAAATCCTAAACACCATAATTAATAATAACAACTGAGTGCTTTCTTCCACAGATCAATAAGAGAAGGAGGGGCACAAAGAAAACCAGATAGAAGGTGACAGAGGACAATTTGACTTTGGGTGATGGGCATGCAACATAACTGAATGATAAGATAACCTGGAGATGTTTTCTTTGAACATATGTACCCTGATTTATTAATGTCACCCCATTAAAATTAATAAAAATTAAAAACAAAAGAATAAGACAAGGAATGTATGCTTTTACCACTTTTATTAAATATTTTACTGGCAATCTCAGGCAGTGCAGTAAAGCCAGAAAAATAAAAGGCATGCAGACTAGAAGGAAGAAAGTAAAACTATCTTTATTCAGAGACAGTATGACCTAGAAAATTCTAAGGCATTTACCAAATTAACAGAACTGAGTTTAGTAAGGTTATAGGATAATGTTAATACAAAAAAACCCCAAAACACCTCTATTTCTCCATATCAGCAACAAACAACTCACATAATGATACAAAATCTAGAAATTAAACAAATAAAAATGAAAACTTTAGCAACTTGATTTTAATGCTTACCATATAAAACTAAAGAAATGGACAGATAGATGAATGGAATAGACTAGAAGAGGGATGATTGAATTATTATCTGTAAAAGACCAGTTAGTAAATATTTTAGTCATAGAAGGCAACCTATGTTTTCCACCCTTCATTTTTTGTTTGTTAATTTTTAACCAACCCTTTACAACGATGAAACCATTCTTATGTCGTGGGCCATAAAGAACAGTTTACAAGCCAGATCTGGCCCATGGGCTATGTAGCTTAACGATTCCTGGACTAGGGTCCAGAAATAGACCTCTCCTTATCCAGTCAATTCTATTCCTAGTTACTTACTCAAGAGAAATGAAAGTTTATATTTCTACACAAAGACTTGTACAAAAATGTTCACAGAAGCTTTATTCTTAATAGCTCCAAACTGACAACCACCACAATGTCCATGTATAGATAGATAAACAAATCATGGTATACTCACACAATGAAATACTATTTAGCAATAAAAAGAACTACTGATTCAGGCAACAACATGGATGAATCTCAAAAACATGCTGTAAGCAAAAGTATCTTCGCAAAAAAACTACATACTGTATAATTCCATTTATATGCAGTATGAGAATGGGTATCAGTAATAGGGAAAGAAATCAGTAATGATTATTGGGGTGGGGGTAGGGTACACAGGAAAAAGGAGAAACATAAAGGAAATTTCTGCGGTAATGAAATGCCCTATATCTTGATAGGGGTGTGGGTTATACAGGCTTGAGTTTTGACAAATACATCAAACTGTAACATTTAAGATCTGTGCATTTCTATGTAAATTATTCCTTCACTAATAAAATTAAAACAATGAAATATTTTTAAATGAATGCATGTAGGTCTTTAACTCTAGATCCTAATTGTTGACATTTAGTTGGAAAGTTAACAGGTTGACTGGTTTGGTTTACAAGTAATTTTCTTCAAAGTAGTCACCAGGAAGATTTATTAAAGTAGTCAATGTTGCTATTATATAAAATGTTCATTCAGTTTATGTTACAAAAAATAATTAGTTATAAAAAACTAGAAGTAGTATGACTCCAACTTTAATTTTTCAAAAAGATAACTATAGATAAGAGCAAAAGAGAAAACATCAAAAAGTTAATGCTATGACCTGAATGACAGAATTATGGGCAATGTGTTCTTCTCTAGACTTGAAAACTTTGTATAATAAGCATAAACTATATTTTTTATTAGAAAATATTCATTGAAAACATTAGAAAAACAGTCTCTTGCCCTGACTGGACAGCTCAGTTGGTTAAAGCATTGTCCCAAAGCGCAGAGGTTGCTAGTTCAATCCCTAGTCAGGGCACAGATTGATGTTCCTGTCTCTTTCCCTTCTTCTAAAATCAATAAAATAAACAAACAAAAAAAAGGCAGTCTCATCATCACTTCAAATATTTTGTGGTTATCTCAAATCCTTTATGTAAAAGAACACTTAGCCAGCTAACCAACCAATCTTCTCTAAAAGTTTTTCAGTTAAACCTAGGCATTGTCCTATGAACTTTAAAGACTTCTTCCTCAGACTCCATGGTAGTCTGTCAGTGGGAAGTCCTTTTTGCCACCTCCCAGCCTCCTCTAGAGACCCACAGAGTCCTACAAGTCTCAGTTACGTGTGAGTGTATCTATCTCCATTCACACTGGCCAGCCTGGTGTCTGGACTGGCCATGCCTGGAACACAGCTTCCAGCCTGATGATCAGATAGATGCCAAGTGACAAGACCATTGGGGAAGAAGAAGATTCATTCAACACTTTCTTCAATGAGATGAGGATGGCAAGCATATTCTCAGGGCAGTGCTTATAGACCTGGAACCCTTAGTCATTGATGAAGTTAGCACTGGTACCTACCACCAGCTCTTCCACCCTAAGCATTTCATTACAGGCAAGGAAGATGCTTCTAATAACTATGTCTGCAGACACTACACCACTGGCAGGGATATATCACTGACCTCATCGTGGACTGAATTCGGCAACTGGTCTACCAGTGCACAGGTCTTCAGGGTTTCTTGGTTTTCCACAGCTCTGGTGGGGGAGCTAGTTACCTTCCAACAGAATGTCTCTCTGTTGATTGTGGCAAGAAGTTCAATCTAGGGCTCTCCATCTACCCAGCCGCCCAGGTTCCCACAGCCCTGTAACTCCATCCTTACCACCTATACCACCCTGAAGCATCCCGAGCCCTCTAACTCCGTCCTTACCACCTACACTATCTTAAAGTACTCTTGATTGTGCCTTCTTGGTTGGCAAGGAGGTCATCTACAACATCTGTTGTAGAAACCCCGATATTGTGTGCCCAACATATACTAACCTTAACTGCCTTATTAGCTAGATTGTGTCCTCCATCACTTCTTCCCTCAGGTTTGATAAATCCCTGAATATTAATCTGACTGACTTCCAAACCAACCTGGTGTCCTCTTCCCACATCCACTTCCCTCTGGCCACAAAATGCCCATCTTTGCTGAGAAAGCCTACCATGAACAGCCTACTGTAGCAGAGATCACAATGCATGTTTTCTGCCAGCCAACCAGATGGTGGAACACGACTCTCGTCATGGTAAATACACGGTTTGCTGCCGGCGTACCATGGCAACATGATTCCCAAAGATGTCAATGCTGCCACTGCCACCATCAAGACCAAATGTACCATCCAGTTTGTGGACTGGTGCCCCACTGGCTTCAAAGTTGGCATTACCAGACTCCCATTGTGTACCCAGTAGAGATCTGGCTACAGTACAGAAAGCTGTGTGTATGCTTCTTTGCAACACCATAGCTATTGCTGAGGCATGGGCTCGCCTGAATAAGTCTGCCCTGATGCCAAGAATGCCAAGAATGCCTCTGTGCGCTAGTATGTGGGTGAGGGCATGGAGGAAGGAGAGTTCTCAGAGGCCCGTGAGGTCACGGCTGCTCTTGAGAAGAATAATGAGAAAGTAGGAGTAGATAGTACTAAGGAAAAGGAGGAGAGTGAAGAGTGTTGACCTGTCTGCTTCAATGTTACACTCTGGTGCTTTGGGACTGTCTTATTTCTGTAGTGCTATGTCCCAAACTTCTTGATGAAAGTCTTTATTTTTTTAAAAGGATTTTATATACAACATCTCATTTAATTAACATAATTCTGTAAGAAAGATATTATTATCCCCTTTTAGCCTGACCCGGTGATGGCGCAATGGATAGAGCCGTGATGGCGAACCTATGACACGCGTGTCAGCACTGACATGCGTAGCCATTTTCGATGACACGCATGCAGCCGCATACCAGAGAAGTATGGGACCGCATGCAAAGAAGGACGTTTCACCCTTGGCTCCTGCACAGCCAGGTGCAGTAGCCGAGGATAAAACATTTGCTGCAGTGTAGACACTCTGTGCCGGAGGTCTGTAGGCCAAAACAACAGAACTCCAGCACAGAGTGTCTAGTTCTGGTTAGGCCGTTTTTCTCGAAGTGACACACCAGCCGAGTTATGCTCTTTTTTTTGGTGAATTTTGACACACTAAGCTCAAAAGATTGCTCATCACTGGGATAGAGCATCGGCCTGGATGCTGAGGACCCAGGTTTGAAACCCTGAGGTTGCTGGCTTGAGCAAAGGGTCACTAGCTCAGGTGGAGTCCCCCCACCCTCATCAAGGCACATATGAGAAAGCAATCCATGAGCAATCAAGACGCCACAACAAAGAACTGATGCTTCTAATCTCTCTCCCTTCCTGTCTGTCCCTCCCTCTCTCTCTCTTAAAAAAATATATATATATTAGCCCCTTTTAATCTACACAATTTTCCGAGTTAGACACTACTATCATCCTCATTAAAAAGACAAAAAAAACGCCTGACCTGTGGTGGCGCAGTGGATAAAGCGTCGACCTGGGAACACTGAGGTCGCCAGTTCAAAACCCTGCACTGGTCTGGTCAAGGCACATATGGGAGTTGATGCTTCTAGCTCCTCCCCCCTTTCTCTCTCTCGCTCGCTCTCTCTCTCACTCTATGTCTCCTCTCTAAAATAAATAAAAATAAAACAATAAAAGACAAAAAAACCTAAGACCCAGAAAGACTATAATTTTGCCAGGGATAACAATCAGTGGAGCCTGGATTTGAACTGAGGCAGCTGACTCCAGAGCCCAAGTTCTTTTTTAAGCATTCAGCTATACTGCATCTGGGGAAGGCTGCTGCTGCTACTGCTAACAATATCCAGTTACATATTATCTCATTATATCTTCATATAATCTCACTAAGTAAAACATTTGAAAAATGAAATAAATTCACAGGTAATTATCATGTGAAGTTAGGCACACCCTGAATCACATATTCTAAAGGACAACTAACCTTCCATTAAAGTCATGGTAATGAGCCGGTACAAAACTGCCTAATATTTCTAACCAAAAACCTGCGCAGGTAGGATCCATGTACATCTCACAGTGCACTGTATTAATTCAAAGTTTTCAGTCTTTTCATTTTATAGACAAAACACTTAATTTCTATTGCGATCTTTTTTTAAAAAGCCAAATTAAAATTTGCTTAAAATAACATTCCCTTATTTTCTTTGCCTTACTAAGGATCAAATAAGATGACATTACATGAAAAAGAGAAAAGCATCAGACAAATGTGCAGTATTATTTCTCTTTGCTATTAAATATTAAAAATGTTCAATTATTTTAAAATAAAGAAAGCAGATGAGTCATGCATTTCTTTAACAGCAGACTTGACCCTACTAATTCTCTACTCATTACATTCGAACTAATCCATTCTTTTAGCATACAGGTTTTCAGATCTTGGGTCACTAAGAAGCTGGCAAGAAATATAAATTTTCAGACCCCACTCCAAACCCACTGAATCAGGAACTCAGGGCAGGCCCAGGGTCCTGAGTTAACAAGCCTACAGTGATTCTTCTGGACACTCAAATCTGAGAACCACTGCTTTATGCTACCTGACCAAATCAGTGGACTGGCTCCAGAGGGTCTGGATCTAAACCAAACCTTTATGTTTTCTGACCACTTTCTAATATAACAATATTTCATAAGCACTAATCTAATAATCCTCTGTGAAGGCTTACTGTACAAACTATTCTGGTCCTCTTTCAGATTTGTTACTTGTAAGAAAGGCCTAAAAGCATTACTAAGGTTGAAAAAACACATTTTTATCAACCTTAGAAAGAATTCGTGACTCACTGGTCAGCTACATCACACACCTTCCTTTTTCTACTATCTCCGGCTTTGCCTGCCACCTTCTCTGTGCACAGCATTTCTCAACACCTGTAGCCAGGAGAGGAACACTGACAGAAATACTGGCAAGGAGAAAACAAAATTATCAAAAATGTAAAGATGACTCTCTATTAAGAAAACACAAGAGAAACACCTGAAAAAGCATCAGAATAAGAGAATTCCATAAAGTGCCCAAATTACCAAACTGACATATACAATGTCCGTAAAGTCACGGTGCACTTTTGACTGGTCACAGGAAAGCAACAAGACGATAGAAATGTGAAATCTGCACCCAATAAAAGGAAAACCCTCCCAGTTTCTGTAGGATGATGTGCCAGCATGTGCACATGCACAGATGATGACATAACATCATGTATACAGCGGAGCAGCCCACGGCCATGCCAGTCGAGATGTGGACGGTACAGAGGAAAGTTCAGTGTGTTCTGTGGCTTGCTAAATTCGAATCCGTGACCAAAGTGCAATGTGAATATTGCCGCGTTTATAACAAAGCGCCACCACATAGGAATAACATTACTCGGTGGGATAAGCAGTTGAAGGAAACCAGCAGTTTGGTGGAGAAACCCCATTCCGGTAGGCCATCAGTCAGTGACAAGTCTGTAGAGGCTATATGGGACAGCTACCTAAGGAGCCCTAAAAAATCTGTGCGTGTGTGTGCTCGACAGTTACACCTAAGCAAGACTACAGTTCATAAGGTGTTAAAGAAACGTCTCTGTTTTACAGGGTACAAACTGAGGCTGTTGCACGCTATCAAACCTGCGGATAGACCCACATGATGCGCGTTTGCTACAGATATGCTTCATGAGATCGACAATGACACAAGATTTTTTTTTTTTTTTTACAGGGACAGAGAGAGAGTCAGAGAGAGGGATAGATAGGGACAGACAGACAGGAACGGAGAGAGGTGAGAAGCATCAACAATTAGTTTTTCGTTGCCGTCGCAACACCTTAGTTGTTCATTGATTGCTTTCTCACATGTGCCTTGACCGCGGGCCTTCAGCAGATCGAGCCACCCCTTGCTGGAGCCAGCGACCTTGGGTCCAAGCTGGCGAGCTTTTGCTCAAGCCAGATGGGCCCATGTTCAAGCTGGAGAGCTCGGGGTCTTGAACCTGGGTCTTCCACATCCCAGTCCGACGCTCTATCCACTGCGCCACCGCCTGGTCAGGCAATGATGCAAGATTTTTGCAGAAGATTGTGTTTAGCGATGAGGCGACCTTCTATATCTATGGACATGTTCGTTGCCATAACATCTGGATATGGGCTGTTGAAAATCTTCATGCCTACATTGAGTATGAACATAACACCCCTAAAGTGAACATGTGGTGTGGCCTGATGCATGATAAAGTGATAGGCCCATTTTTTAATCGCGGAGCAGTCTGTGACGGCAAACACCTATCTTGACATGTTGGAATTGTATGCAGTGCCACAATTTCCAGAAGGGTATCATCTTTAAACAGTATGACGCTCCTCCACACTACGCCACCATTGTTCATAAGTTTCTGGATAGAACATTCCCCCAGCGGTGGATAGGCAGGGGTTCTGTCAAGCCATGGACACCACAATGCCCGAATCTGACGCCCTTAGACTTTTCCTTTTGGGGTTATGTGAAGCAACATGTGTACATTGAACATATCAATGACATTAATCACTTAAACAGAGAATCACAGACGTTATTCACTCTGTTACACCAGACATCCTTACCCGTGTGTGGCAAGAACTTCACTATCGTTTGGATGTGTGTAGGGCAACAAACGGAACCCACATCGAACTGCACTGAATAGGTATGAAACTGGGAGAGTTTTCCTTTTATTTGGTGCAGATTTCACGTTTCTAAAGTCTTTTGTCGCTTTCCTATGACCAGTCAAAAGTGCACCATGACTTTACGGACACACTGTATATAAAAAATATACATCAATATCTTCTCTATATTAAAACCAGCCAGTTAGGTGATGAAATAGAACTCATTCCCAATAGCAACAACAAATTCCTTAATACATCCAGGACTAAGTTTAATAAGAAAGCTTTATTACCTATATAAAGAACACTACACTGTTCTTCTGAGCAACTTAAGACTCCATGAGAAGACAATTTGTACAGACATACTAAGACAATTCAGGAAGCCACAAAATTTCTAAAATGTCAAATTCCTCCTTAGGTTATTTATAAAGTTCAATACAATCCCAATCAAATCCCATGAATTTTATCTGTTTGTTTTTAAGGTTTAAAATAAAACAGTCCTAAACTTTATCTGAAACGGCAGCTTCAGCTGTGGCTACCATGAAATATAATCAAGAGGAACTGCAAACTATATTAATGTTCATGCCATACCCCAGAGATTCTAACTGAATTGATCTGCACTAGGTTCAGGCATCACATTTTGATGTGCAGAAAATGTGCATTTTGATATACAGAAAAGGTTGAGAACCATACATCTGGAAGATTATCTTAGAAGAATTGCAAAAAAATGTACTGATTTCTTAAAAAAGAATAAAGGGCAGCTAGCTCCATTATACACTAAACTTGTTATACAGGTAGCATAAGTTTCTAGCACAGAATAAGCAAAGATCAATGAAACAAAAGAAAAAGTCCAGAATTAGACCCAAACCTTACATATGTGAAAACTAAATAAAATATACCAGAAATGGTATGTCATAGTAGTGGGGGAAAACTGGACTAGTAATATCTAAATAAGTGGTACTGGGATGACTATAATTTGGAAAAACATTATACAGCTAGATCTCTATTACTCACTTAAGCCAAAATAACTTCTGAGTTAAACAGCCAAGGTATAAGGGGAAAAAATACACAGTAGTATTTCATGATTCTATAATAGAGAAAACATTTTTAAACATAACGTAAAACTTAAAAGCCATAGAGGAAATAAAATGGATACATTACTTCTGTACAAGTTGAAAACATCTATTTGGTAAAAACTCATCTATCACAAGAACTATTCCATATGTAAAGTTGTTTGTTTTTTGTTTGTTTTTGGTGTATGTGTGTGTTTTTAAGAAAGAGAGGACAGACAAGATGGGAAAGAGATGAGAAGTACCAATTCTTTGTTGCAGCACCTTAGTTGTTCACTGATTGCTTTCTCATATGTGCCTTGACAGGGGGCTCCGGCGGAACTAGTGACCCCTGGGCTCAAATCAGCAGCTCTGTGCTCAAGCTGGTGAGCCCTCTCTAAAGCTGGGTGAGCCTGCACTCAAGTCCACAACCTCAGGGTTTCGAACCTGGGTCCTCTGCACCTCAGGCTGGTGCTCTATCCACTGCACCGGCGCCTTGTTAGGCCTATTTGTACAGTTTATACAGTATCCCATGTAAACTAGGCCATATTCCTAGTAAAACTGACTTTAACAAATGAAAAAAGGAGGGAAATAGACATCTATTAAAAGGCTTAAACCTTTACTATACAAAGAATATTAGAAATATAAACCAAAAAAATGGGGGGAGAACCAATGCCTCAGAAAAACAAAGACTATGATCAAAGCAGAATACAAATGCCCGAGAACTTAAGAGACATTTACTTAACAGACAATTTGCCTAAAAGAATAGCAAATCAGTAAGGAGTGGTATCTGTGTAGGTGACAACTGGGGAGACAGGGACTCATTTGCTGCTGGTGAGGGTATAATTTGCAGTGTTTCTGGAGAGTGTTTGGCAATATCTATGCTTATTAAAAATGTCTATATCCTTTAATCTAGATTTTATTCCCAAGAATTTATCCAGCAGACAGAGTCACTCATGTACACAGATGCACAATACAAATCAAAACTGCTGAAGCAGCAAAACACCGGAAACAATGGGGCACTAGTCTTATAACTTATTATCTAAGTTTCTATTGCATCATATTGAGTAAGAAGGACTGTGAGCTCTACCTAACACAGACTAACTTCCACCTTACACTGTTAAACGATGGGAAGATGCACGTATGCACATACACACACACACTGGTTATATATACTACTCTTCATGTTTAGGAGAGCTATCTACACACACATCACTATACCTCTGTATGCAGACTACCTCTTGCAGGAGAGATAAGAAACAGTTAATTGTCCTTGGTGAAAGCATTTGGGAGAACCAAAGGCCAAGAATTAAGGGAGCCCTGGCCATTGGCGCAGAGGACAGAGGGGCATCCTGGAGCACCAAGGTTGCCAGTTTAAGGCTGGAGTCACTAGCTCAAGCCGAGTCAGCGCACATATGAGAAGCAATCAATGACACAATAAAATGGAACAATGAGTTGATGTTTTTCTTTCTCTCTCTGGACCTTCCTCTCTCTCAAAAATAAAAATATTAAGGGAAATTAACTTTTCAGTTTTTACTGGGGGGGGGGAGCTATTGTTAAACCATGTGCATTATTACTTTCTAAAAACAAAACTTTTAACAAAGTCTTTGTTAACCTCCCTTCTCAGCATCTACCCCATGATTATGTGAATATGCCTAAACAAGGATAGATTCATTGCCGCACTGGGTACTGATGAAGTCGGAAACCGTCCAAACGTTCATCCTAGAAGATGAAGTAAATAAATTACAGTGCATCATATGATGAAACAATTTGCTATCAGTAGGAAAAAAAAATCTGTGTGCACTGAAACACTGTTATATGTATATACATTATATGTATGCTGTTAGGTAAAAAAGCAAGGTGCTTAAGTAGTATGGTTCCACTTGGTATTTTAAAAGGGTGTGTTTAATAAATGTATCTGTATAGAAGTAGTTACCTATAAGGTGTGAGGGGTTGCTCTTTTTACTATTTGAGTTATTTCACAGAAAATATGCATTTCCTGTGTGATAATTTTTAAACAAAATTATGTTTTAAAAAAGTTTCTTTTGGCCCTGGCTGGTTGGCTCAATGGTAGAGTGTCGGCCTGGCATCTGGAAGTCCTGGGTTTGATCCAAGCCAGGGTACACAGGAGAGGCGCCCATCTGCTTCTCCACCCTTCCCCCTCTCCTTTCTCTCTGTCTCTCTCTTGCCCTCCCACAGCCTGGGCTCCATTGTAGCAAAGTTGGCCCTGGCGCTGAGGATGGCTCCATGGCCTCCGCCTCCGGTGCAAGAACAGCTTTGGTTACAATGGCCCAGATGGGCAGAGTATCGTCCCCTGGTGGGCATGCCAGGTGGATCCTGGTCGGGCGCATGCGGGAGTCTGTCTGACTGTCTCCCCACTTCTAACTTCGGAAAAAGAGAAAGAATAAAAAATAAAGTTTCTTTTCATCATGTGTATTTTTAAATCTTACAGGGCTCTGCTATTATTATGTTATAAAGAATAGCTTATGATCTTGTCTCTTGCTCTTATTATTTGCCAACCAATACTGTTTTGTCCTACTCAAAGGCCATGACAATCTTTCAAAAATGTTAGTCCCCATGCTACTCTTCACCATTGCCCTCTTTGGAATACCTATAGGCAATGAAAATGTGTACTTGTATTTTATAAGTTCCTGTCTTAGTATCCACAGTGTGGCAAATATTCATAGATACAACTCATATTTTAAAGAAATCTCCTTGGGGCCCTTAATGATTTTTAAGATTATCCAGGAGTCCTAAGACCAAAAAAATTGAGAAGCTTGCATTATGCTATTATATTATGTCTACTTTTGTATATAATTTAAGTTCTCCAAAAGAAAAAGTGTTTTGTAACTGGGTAGTACAAAGTGGAATGAGTGAAGTAAGAAGGAACAAACATCACTCTGTCCAAGAATCCTGAAGCCACCAGAAATCCCATCTCAACCCAAATCTACAAGGCATGTGCATACACATACTCAGTGGTGGGATTCAGCTGGTTTGCACCGATTGGGCAGAACCAATTCCTAATTTTTGAGTTTGGTGAACCGGTTAAAATGGCACTTGTAATCAGGGTTCTCTCTAAGGCAGTGGTTCTTAACCTGGGTTCTATCAAACCCTAGGGGTTCGATGAGTCGGTCTCAGGGGTTCAGAGAAGCCTCTGCCACGGAGGCCAGAATAAAGTAATACCATAATTTGTTGTGAGTTCATGCACTTTGTTGGTTTTGTTCTTTGAGCAAGGTGATGTTCATGCACGGCTCATTTTGTGCACCAGTAAAAAAACATATACCTATGTCTTGAATTTGGAGGAAAAAAATTGTATTTTATCACTAAAGAAGGGTTTGGTGAATGTGCATAAAAAAACTGGTGGGTTTGGTACCTCAAAAAAGGTTAAGAACCACTGCTCTAAGGTGAGCACCTGGACAGCGGCCCAATGTGGAAATCACAAATTTACATTCCTTACTCTTTTTTAACATTCACCTGCACAACAGCATATTCTAAACGCCCATAGTAATGTTCATTTCGTCCATAGGTGAAAATAATTTGACAGAACTATGCATGCAGTATTTATTCATTCATTTCATAAAACTCTATACCTTTGATGATATACTACATTTTAATTCTCTCACGTTTGTTACTTCAGTAAGCAAACATATAACATATTTTAAAACCCATAATCTAGTTTCGTGTACCTCTTTTACTGTTCTTATTTAAGTATTAAATGCATGAAATAATAAACTACCTTTTGGTATATCGTTTTCTTATACTTAAAACGGTCATTAGGGCAGAGAACTGGTTGTTAAATAATTTGAATCCCACTACTGCCCCTATTGAAATGCCAGGAACAACTATTTAAGTTCGCATTCCTCTTTGCTAATGTTTCAAAATCGATAAATGCAACTTTGATGTTGGGAATTACTTCACTTTTCTTTTTTTCACAGAGGCAGAGAGAGAGAGAGAGAGAGAGAGAGAGGAACATTGAGCTGCTCCTATATATGCCCTTACCAGGAATTGAACCAGCAACCTGCACTCTACGACACTCCAACTAACTGAGCTTTCTGGCCAGGGCTTAATTTTTATTGATTTTTTTTAGAGACAGAGAGAAGAAGCGGGAGAGAGAAGAGGGGAAAGGGAAGCATTCATTTGTTGTTCCACCCAATCACGGATTCACTGATTGCTTCCTGTGTGTGCCCTGACCGGAGATCGAATCTGAACCTTGTCGTTTCGGGACAACACTCTGAACAGACTAAGCTAACCCACCAGGGTCACTTTTCTTTAAGTTTAAAAAATCTGCTCCTTACCTTTGTATCCATCACCTAATGTTAGCAATCAACCTTGTGGAGAAAGTGTGTTCTATTCTCATTTCTCCCTTTTCCTTACATGGGATTAATGAAATCCAAAGAACAGCCCACAATCCACTATTGTGTTCTGTACTTGCTATACCAAATATTGCCTGCAGTAGGAGTCTGGTGGCTAGAGTTCAGGACTCTGTGTCAGAGCCTCTGCTGGCATTTGTCCCTTCAGTGCCAATCAGCCTGCACTCTTCTTCCCTTGTCAACTCTCAGCCTCTCCAGTTGTCTCTTATCTCTCTACTTTCCCTGTTTACCAAGTTTGGTTCCTGCTCTCCACACCAGTTGCAAGGCTAGTGGCCAGAAACCCCAACCTAGGCCTTCGTCCACAAGCAGAGCTCTCAACCTTGCCCACCAGACCTCAGAACCAGCTGGGGCAAGCAGCCTTTACCAGGTTCCCTGACACAACAATCTGATTCTCAGCAGAAGCTGCCTCCTCTTTCAACCACGTGGTCTTATTTCCATACATTTTCCTCAGAGGTTGAAAACTGGCAATCACTTTAAACACACTTCCTATGTTTTTAACTAACTGATGTGCATGCTAGTCTATGTTTGGTTTCTTTTAAGAATTCCCATTTTTAAAACACAGAGGCAGAGATATTCATCCTGAAAAGAAGGGCTCCAGATACCAAATGTGTCTCTTCTGAGTGGTAAGAGCAAGAGGAAAGCCTGAAGAACAGGAAGTGCCACGTAGCCCCATTTTACCACATTACTGAAGAGAAGCTCCCAGTTAGTAGGAAGCAGTCAAGGTACTGAGGCTCACTTACCTTGGTCATGCCTCCTGCCTGTGCCGTGTTCAGTCCCGCATGACTGGGAATTTGCGGCGAAACCTGTGTTAATGTCTCAGCCAGCACGCTGCTTGTGGCCCCCTGCATGGCAGGAGCAGGGTATGGTATTCCAGCTCCCCTTCCTCTGCCTGCTGCCCCCAGAGATCCGTTCATGACTTGAGCCTGCCCCTGCTGGGCCTGATTCAATAAACTATGGCCAGAGTTGCTGTTGAGGAGGCCTGGGTGGGTCTGGTTAAAGTTAGCATTCATGCAGATCCCAGGTCCTGTCTGTGATGTGGCAGGGCTGCTGGTGACCAGCCCCACTTGCTTTTGTGCTTGCGGATTCAGTGGTTGGGAAGCAGGGGGAGTGGCCCCAGAGGTGCTGGCTGCCTGCTTGGGCATGCTGGGGGCTGAAGAATCTCCCTGGTTCAGAGGGCTCTTGCCCATGGCACCCAGACTGGCCATGTTCGCACTGTTCGGCTGCCCTTGAGCTTGGCCACTGAGGCCCTGCTGTACGGGGCTGCTGGCGCTCACATTTCCTATTCCTGGGTTGATACTGGAGCCGCTGCCTCCACGCAGAAGCTCCGACAGTTGTTTATGTTTGGAAGCAGCATCTGGAACAAGGTTCCCACTGTTTAAAAGGCCTAATTCTCCATTGGGGATCAGCTCATCAGGAAGATCATTTTCCAAGTCAAACAATGGTCCAAAATCTAGAAATTAAACAGAAATGGAAATGAGAAACTAAGCAGCCATAATACCTCTCCAACTGTCTTATGCTAGTATGAGCTTAACCTAAAGAGGCATATGTAACACAGAACACTACCAGGCCTTAAGAATAATGTCAAAATGACTTGAAAGTTCATCTGAAAAAATTAAACATGGAATAACATTTTTCAAATTCTGAAAAATTTAAAATAGAGATGAGAGGGGAGGGCCAGCCTATTAGATTTGATCATATATTTTCTTTTTGTTAAAACCTTACATATTTATTTATTTTTAAAACTGAATTCATTGGGGGACACTGGTTTGCAAAACCATACACATTTCAAGTGTACAACACAATGAAACATCATCTGCACACTGCATTCTGTGCCCATCACTCCCAAGCAAAGTCTCTTTACGTCCTCATTTCCCTCCCCCTTTACCCACCTGCACCTACCCCCAACCTCCCTTCTCACTGGCTGTCACCACACTGACTGTTATATATATATAGTATGTTATGTATACGTTTTTTAGCTAATCCCTTCACCTCCTTTCATCCAGTCCCCAATCCCCCTCACCTCTGACAGCTGATACTATATTTTCAAACAACAATTAAATTGTGTTGTATGGGGACAAACACAGATATAAAAATTAGAGGAAAACAATGGGGAATTTAAAAGAACAACACTGAATTACAAGGTAAAAATGCTTTTAAGAATGAATTGTGTAAAAAGCAATTGGGCATCAGGTTAGATGAACAACAATTTGGGAAAATTAAAGACTAATCTTAAGTATTTACATATTTAAAAGATTAATAAATTATAAAAAAAACACTAGCCTTAACAGAAAATGAGATTTCTCAATATGTTGATGTTATAGAAAATAAAAACATATATAAACTAAAAATAGTTTTAAAAAAATAGGAGCTTAATACTTGTATCCTATGAAAGGGGTTAATGCTAATCGCACATAAATGAGAAGCACACCGACTTCCAAGTATAAATGCACAAAGGACAACAGCAGATAAGTATCACAAAGGAAGATTAAACAGTAAACAAAATAGATCATCCTTCCTGGTAATTGAACATAAAATTAAAGCAACTTCTTTTTTCTGGTCCCTCTCAAAGTAACATTTCTCTATCACGTGGTCTATGTCACCTCTAGCCCACCAGCAGCCATGCATTGTTCAACCCAAAGCAACATGGCTGTGCATGCATGTGTAAGGACAAGCTATGTAGAAATATGTTCATCATAGTATATTATCTGTAACATCAAAAGAGGGGATAACAACATCAGAGATAGTTTAACCTAGTGGTTACAGACTCTAGACCAGTGGTTCTTAACCTTTTTTGAGAACGAACCCACCAGTTTCATATGCGCATTCACCGAACCCTTCTTTAGTGATAAATAAAATATGATTTTTTTTCCAAATTCAAGACATAGGTATATGTTTTTTTACTGGTGCACAAAATGAGCCATGCATGAACATCACCTTGCTCAAAGAACAAAACCAACAAAGTGCATGAACTCACAACAAATTACGGTATTACTTTATTCTGGCCTCCGCGGCAGAGGCTTCTCCGAACCCGAGACCGATTCATCGAACCCCTAGGTCTAGACCCAGACTGCTTGCATTTGAACTCCAGCACTGCTGCTAGCTCCCACTAATTAGTTGTGTAACCATGGGTCAGTTAGACTTTCTGTGCCTGAGTTTTCTACCTGGAAACTGGGATGACAATGGCTACCACACCCCACAGGACTGTTTGAGGACTAAATGAATAAATGTAGAACACTGAAACAGTTGGGTAGTAAGTGCTCGGTAAGTATTAGCCTTTATTATTACTATTGTCCAATAATAGGCTTAATAAATTGCTGTAAAACATAAAGCATTATACACTTATTAAAATAATTATGAATGCCTGAATGATGGTGGTACAGTGGATAAAGCTTCAACCTGGGATGCTGAGGTCCCAGGTTCAAAACCCCAAAGTTGCTGGCTTGAGTTCAGGGTTGCTGGCTTGAGCGTGGGATCATTAACATGACCCCATGGTCGCTGGCTTAAGCCCAAAGTCAATGGCTTGAGCAAGGGGTCACTGGTTTGGCTGGAGCCCCAGTCAAGGCATGTATGAGAAGTAATCAATGAACAACTAAAGTGATGCAACTAAGAGTTGATGCTTCTCATTTCTCTCCCTTCCTCTCACTAAAATAAATAAATAAGTAAATAAGAAGACTGTAAAATATAAAAAATGTTTATATGGTGTGTAAAAAGATGCCAATAGAAACTGCATGCAAAAATGGCACCTAGAGTAAGGTTACAACTAAAGAATGTGCACACGGCAGTGGCTGGAAAGTAACATGCCAAAAAACAAAGAGCCGTCCTGGTAAAGAGGCGAAGGAGATGAGTGCATGTGGCTTCTTTTTTTTTTTAACTTTAACACAGCCACTTCCCTTGCCACCATTCTTATTTTTTAAATACATTCTTTGTTTATTTCTATTAATTGGTTTTAGAGAAAGGACAAGAGAGAGAGAGAGGGAGAGGGGGAAAAGGGGGGAAAGGGGGAAAGAGGGAGAGGGGGAGAAAGAAAGGGGAGGGTGGGGAAGAGGGACGGGGAGAGAGGGAGGGAGAGGAGAGAGAGGGAAGGGGGAGAGAGGGACAGAGAAGTGAGAGGAGACGAGGGGGGAGAGAGAGGGGAAAGAAGAGGGGGAAAAGAGAGGAAAATAGAGAAGGAGAGAGGGAAATAGAGGAGCGAGGTGGGAGAGAAAGGGGGAGAGGGGAGAGGGAGGGGGGAACACTGATCTGTATGTGCCCTGACCAGGAATTAACCGGCACCTGTGCATTTCGGGACTATGCAACAGAGCTATTCATATTCAGCCAGGGCCCCACCACTTACTTTTAGAAAATTAATTTTTTTCCTACAGCGTCAATCAAACCCTTTTGGCTATTTATACAACTCTTCTTGGCTGGCTGCCTCAGATGTTCCTCTCAGGAAGGGCAAAACCCTTCTGGCCAAAGGAGAAAAAGGGACTGGAGAAGGCAAACACCACAATCATCTCCCCCTTGTAGGCAACACAATTGCAGCTAAGGAAAATTGAAGGCAAGTTGGCCAAGACAATTCTGGAAAAGGTTTTCCTTCCTAATACTAAGGGATGCTAAGACAGAGCCCCCTTTCACTAGATTTCATCCTGTAACTATGGCAACCTTCTTCAACCAGAAGAGACACCACTCACACATTAAGGACAGCACAGCAAAAATGCAAACACCTGCATTCATGAAGCCATCTCTGAGATGAATTAGCCAACCCTGGAGCCTCCCCATCTTCAGACTTGTTGTTACATAAGAAAACACACTGCCTGTCATTTAAGCCATTCTAGCTGGTTTAATGTTATGCAGCCGAAGTATCTTGATCATCTCCACCATGTCTATGGACGCAGTTAAAAATCTTCTGCATGGTGTACAAGGCCATCAGAATGTGGCTTCTGCCCACGTCTCAGCCCTTCTTTTCCTCCAGTACGTCCTGATGCATCCTCCCTTCCAGCCGTAACACACTGAGCTATCAGCATGCTTTCTTCTGGATGTGCTCTCTCACTAGAAACCCGCACCTCCAGCCCTCACTAAGATAGGACACAGTTCCTATGAAGACACTGACCAGTTCCTCTTTTTAGTTCCAAAGTTCTTTACATACCTAGTATGTACACATACCTATCTGACACACACATAGTTCTTCCTACCAGGCTGTAAGGAATTAGACCCGGAAGGGTGTACACACACACACACACACACACACACACACACACACACACACACAGTTTTTGCAGAACACATGAGAGTAAGCTGTAGACAGTATGGTCCTTTCCTCCTAAGTACTGTACTCTGTGTCTAAGAGAACACCCTTTTACACATAAGCACAGTACATTTATCAAATTCAGGAAATTTTAACACTGATAGCATACTTAATGTATTGATTGCCCTTCCTCAGATTTGACCAGCTGCCCCAATAATGCCCTTTATCATACTTATTGTCCTGAACCAAGACCCAATTCAGGATTCCAGCACACTTGGTTATCATGTCTTTATCTTCTATTGTATAGAAAGTTTTCTTAGACTCTGTCTTTCATAACTCTGACACTGTGAATACAGGCCATTTTGTAGAATGCCCCTCAATTTAGGGTTGCTTCATCATTGTTATAGGACAAGAAGAGTTGTATACAGAGACTACAGGCATTGACTCCTGGACACAGCAGACAGATCCTGAGAAAGAACCACTGATTAGGTCTTGTTTATGGCAACTAGCCAGCTTCTGTGTCTCAATATGTTCTTGTAGGTTCTATTTCATAGCTTTTATGCTATTTTGTTGTCCTGAATCTGGAGAGTCATAAAAGTCTCCAGATACAAAAGCCCATGAAATAAATAAAAACAAATAAGCCTCCAACATAACCAACATTTTTGTTTGTTGTCTTCCAGGTTTTGTCCACATGCACACACATTTTCTTTTAAAAAAATGTGGTCTGAACAGGCAGTGGCGCAGCAGATAAGAGCGTTCGACTAGGACGCTGTGGACCCAGGTTCGAAACCCCAAGGTCACTGGCTTGAGCATGGGCTCATCCGGCTTGAGCAAGGGATCATAGACATGACCCCATGGTCTCTGGCTTGAGCCAGGGGCCACCCACTCTGCTTTAACCCCCCAGTTGAGGCACATATGAGAAAGCAATCAATGAACAAGTAAGGTGCCACAACAAAGAATTGATGCTTCTCATCTCTCTTCCTGTCTGTCTGTCCCTCTTTCTGTCACTTAAAAAAAATCAGTGGGTATTTTGTTAATGTGATGCTCTTTCATCTAAGAACATGAAAAGGAAACTTCATCTAAACCAGAAAGCAGGAGCCATTAGGGTTTCCTCCCTACTTGCAGGGGAGGGATGCACAGTTGGTGCCTGAAGCTCCACTTACTGGCTCGCCAAGCATCCCAGAGCACTTTTCCTAGGAGAGTGTGCCCAGTCCAGGGCAAGAGCAGGAAATCCCAAAAGAATAGTTACATAAACACGGCAGTGTCAGCATCACGGTCCCTAGTCCAGTGCAGAAATTGGAAAACGAACACTTGGAATTGAGACACATGAGTTCAAATCTTGGCTGAGTCAATTACCCCGTGTCCTTGGGCAAATCGTCTAATCTCTGAGTCTTAATTCCCTCCCCTGCAAAACAGGGACATCAGTATCCCAGGATTACAAAATGAAAGCTTTGTGCCACAGGTTTGGGTGTGCTTATTCTATCTTCCACAAAAGCTTTAAATTTTCTTAACTTTTAAAATTCACCCACCATCTCAAATTTACCAGTTTTCTTTTGTGGTTTACTTCTGGTCCAAATGCACATACAACTTTTGCAGTTGCAGCAGGGTATTATGTCTCGGGTTCATGCTTTAGTTTTGGTTTTTTATTGGTTTGCCATCTTTTGTCCCCTATGACTCATGTGTGTATGTCTCTGTGTGTGTGTGTGTGTGTGTCAGGGACAGAGAGAGGGACAAATAGAAACAGACAGACAGTAAGGGAGAGAGATGAGAAGCATTAATCCTTCGTTGCGGCTCCTTAGTTGTTCATTGATTGCTTTCTCAATATGTGCCTTGACCAGGACCAGGGGGTTACAGCAGCGTGAGTGATCCCTTCCTCAAGCCAGCGACTTTGGAGTCATGTCTATGATCCCACGCTCAAGTCAGCAACTCCATGCTTAAGCCGGATGAGCCCACACTCAAGCTGGCGACCTTGGGGTTTCAAACCTGGGCCCTCCACATACCAGTCTGATGCTCTATCCACTGTACTAAGGCCTCGTCTGGTTGAAACATTTTATCATCCTGTTTCAATTCAAACACATCTCACAACTGTTTGGGTGTGAGAAAGGTTGACTAATTCTACTTATGTCTCACCTATGAGTCCAAGCACATAAGAATATGTATAAAACCAAATATACAAGGTGTGACTTTTTAGAAAGACAAGGCAGGTTGTGGAGGGTTCATGGAAGGCCCATCCATACCCACCCCATCACTTCTTCTACCATTATACTGTCACCACTTTTCCCTATTCTCTAGTTCAAAGAATTGACAAAGGAGAAGGAAGAAGGAAAGCCAGGATGTTGCAACATAACACAGCTATGCTTTCTACAAAACAAAGTGTCCCAACACCCAATGGGCAACAGCAATCTGAATCATGGGAAATTCCTACAATTCAAGATTGAGCACTACCATTTCCAATCCTAGGTAAATTCCCTTGTCCCTGCCAAGTCACCAGGGGCTCAGGAGACCAGGAGAGAGCAAAGCTGAGGCTGAACACGATTTGTGGGTATTCTGCTTTCTAGGGGTTCACCCTTACCAGGAGACTGTCAAATAGTCTGTCACATGCCCACAGCTAGGGACAGGAATTTTATCTTTTGGGACTTCCCAGCTGCTGACCTCAGGGTGAGCCCCTTTCATTAAGCTGATATGAGAGAAAAGAAGCCATAGCTTCCCAGTCTCCATGCCATTCACTCAAAATCAGGGTGCCCACAACAGTGGTTTAGGAAGGAGAACATCATCACAACCAAACATGACCCACCTGGGGAAACAGAAGGTCTTCATTATACACAATCACAAGGGGCATTTCACTTCTAGGCTGGACCCAGAAACTTTTGTTCTAGGTAACTGTCATTACTGAACACTGTAAGACAAATGCTTTTCCACACATGTTCTAAATCGATTCCTATTCATCAGCAGCATGAATACTTCACTTTTAATAAGGAATAAACTACTTTCAGGCACTTGGAAAAATCTTTTCATTTTACAGAATCAAAGACCAGGTAAGTGGCTGAATCAATTCTGTCTAGTCGAAAACATCTGAGTCTGGTCTGTGGTGGCACAGTGGATAAAGCGTCGACCTGGAATGCTTAGGTCACAGGTTCAAAACCCTGGGCTTGCCTGGTCAAGGCAAGCAATGAACAACTAAAGCGAAGCAACTATGAATTGGTACTTCTTGCCCCCCACTCTGTAAAATCAATAAATACAATCTTTTTAAAAATAACATTTGAAAAGTTTTGTTTGAAAAAATTTTCAAATGTGTCAGCTAAACAAATCATCCACAAAACAGATATTCCTTCAGGTTTTCTAATGTCTCTCCTGTCATAATACCTTATATTTTTCCCTTTGAACTGCATTTGGAGCCCCAAACTCACTGAATTGGCAAAACTGATTTGTCAAAGCACGTACAGAGCAGTTTATCACATTTTCTGTTAGCCCGAAGTATGAGTCTTCTATACCCTATAGGCATAATGAGTATTAAAATCATACCATCAATTTCTTGTTAGAACTCACAAGGCTGTAAGCACCATGAAGGCAAGGATATGCTGACTACCCAGTGCCCAGCATAAAATGCCTGACATTTATTAGGCCCTCAACAAACATCTTCATGCTGAATGAGTGGATGAATTACAGAGAAGGATGCCAGAGTTACAGAGGATACATACTATCAATTGTAACAAATTACTTGTCTAGCCAAAAGCATAAAGTGGTAATAATATTAGCATTTATTACTATTACTTAAAACAGAAACAAACAAAAACCACAAATTACAATAATAAATACCTTGAAATGTTACATTGTTCTACTCTTTTCCTGTACACCCCTTTATCTTCTAGGGGGCCAGTCAGGCCTGTTTCACTCTCCAGCTATACCTCTGCATCAGTGACCCCTCTATCCCATGGTTGACGGGGAGTTTAAATGGCATAATGTAGAATGAAAAATGGTTGTGTGAGAAATAAACTATGTAAGAGTTTAGATGCTGTTTTGTGTTCACGTTTCTCCACTTCCAAGCATGAAAACTCCCCTGCCATGGATACCTTAGTTCTCTCTGCAGTCCTTATTCCTGTATTTAAAAAAAGTCTGCTTTCTTGAAATATTTTTCATAATTTCTTTCGATTTTCTTCAGCCTTGCTTGTACTCTACTCAAATGATTCTCTCTTAAATCTTTCGAAAGTTAAGCATTTTATTCACCCACCCTGAAAAATTTTACAAAAAGGATTTTTAATTCCTAAGTCAAAACTTGATATAAAAGAAGAAAAAGACCCCACCAAGGCAATGCATCCTGGAAAGGCTCACATCTAAAGATAAGGAACCCACTGAATGGTAGACACTTTTCACAGGCTTATTCTTAGATGACCTGGAGACCACTCTGGCCCTCCACAGTGCATTTATTAATATAGTACCAACCAGTCAGACACTGACAATACAGGAAGCACCGCCTGGGGCAGTGAGAAAAGAATGCAACCACGTCTTGATTTAGCTCTGTCTTTCTCACTTACCACTACTACCTATGTGTGCATTCTCAGCTCTAAAATGAAATGATTAGTACCTGCCTCTAGAATCATTGATGAAAGAGTTAAATCATACAATGTATATATAACACTTAGCCTGGCATGCAATGATGGCTCAATAAATATTAAGCATTATTATCACTGTCAGAGCCCAAGCTTCCAAGTTTACACATGAAGAACCTGGCAACTCAAGTCTGGTACAAGGTTTATGGTCAATGACTGTTGTTTCTCTATGATAAAGCCCTAATAGTCTGTGACAATTATAGAACTAGAACCTTTGAAAATTCTTGGAGTTTGTACAAATAGACAATTCTTCAACAATGGAGACTTAAAATACAAATAATAATGAAAAGGAAAAAAAGCACTGTTTTGTTAGCATTTATGCCATTACAATTTTTATGTGGGCATTTAAACAAGTTCCTAAAAGACACCAAACCTATATTTCTTTTTACAATGACCATCAGAAAATAATTAAAGCAAATTCTTTCTAGAATCTTCTGTGATTCAGGCTTCTTTTATGCAGATACACCATCCCCTAATTAGTACAGAATAATGAAATTTTACTTCATTCTGAACAGTGAGCTTATAGTAAACAAATAATCTTGCCCTTTCTTGGAATCACTATTGGCTCAAGAGTCAAAGTAGGCATGGCTGGGCAATCTGCCTCCTCCTAGGCCTTCCTACAGTGGGACTAAATGCACTTCATGGTTACTCTGCACCAGGTATCAAAAAACCTTGCTCACTAAATATTTGCTGTTTACCTTCTAATTAAAGAACCCAAGATAGTCCTGACTTAAAGTGCTTTCTCACACTAGACCCTAAATCATCAGAGTCCTGGAATTGCAGCCAGCCTCCTATCTTCATTTGGTACTCCTAAAAGCTCCAGAAAAATGCCATTCCCAGACTGCAAGAACAACCTTACGTTCCCTAAATGTGGTTTGTGTGCTGCCTTTTTCAACCCCGAAAAGTAAAAAAAGTCTTCATGGGACAAAGGTGGAACAGGAGGTGCTGTCACAGCAGTTAACCACCAACACACTGACCATAAATCACCCAGCAGCCCCTCAACGGTAACCAGATGTTCTAGACCAGAGAGCAGAAAGGGGTTCACTATTCTCCATCATCACAGCTGAGAAGGGCCCAGGTGAGATGCTGTCATCAGCTACCTATCTACTCTGCAACCCCAACGGGTTCTGGAGGAGGAATGTGGGGGCTGAGCTAGAATCCAACCTTTGCAGAAACAACTACTGCCATAGGTGCTGGGCCACCTCAAGTAAGTATAAGCAAACAGATACCCAGAAACTAGGTCCTCTGGCCTAAATTCTAGAATCTAGAGCTGGCAGGCCACAACACAAAGTCAGAAGGGGAAGACTATATTCTGGACTTAGAGGAGTCAGTGTACAACATATGGAAACGGGTGTACTACATGAGAGCACATAACAGGAAATGAACGCATTAAGTCCAAAAAGTACACCAAATTCCAAACAATGGAATATTATTCAGCACTAAAAAGAAATGAGCTATCAGGCCATGAAAAGCATGGAGGAACCTTAAATGCACATCACTAAACGAAAGAAGCCAATCTGAAATGACTATGCACTATATTATTTCAACTAAATGATATTCTGGACAGTAAAAAGATTAGTGACTGCCAGCAGTTGGGGAGTGTGGGGGATGACCAGGCGGAGCACAGCGCATTTCTAGAGCAGTGAAAATCCTCTGTATGACATGATAATGATGGCTACATGTCATTACACACCTGTCCAAACACAAAGAATGCACAAGAGTAAACCCTAATATAAACTGTGGATTTGAGGCGATTGTGAGTGCCAATGTAGGTTTTATCAGTTGTAACGGATGTAACACTCTGGTGGGGGCTGTTAAGGCTGGTGAAGCTGTGTATATGTGGGGGCAGGGAGCGTGTGGAAAATCTCTGTATCTTTCTCAATTTTGCTATGAACCGAAACTGCTCTAACGAGAGTCTTGTCTGACCAGGCGGTAGCGCAGTGGATAGAGTGTCGGACTGGGATGCGGAGGACCCAGGTTCGAGACCCCAAGCTCACCAGCTTGAGCGCAGGGCCCATCTGACTTGAGCAAAAACTCGCCAGCTTGAACCCAAGGTCGCTGGCTCCAACAAGGGGTTGCTCGGTCTGCTGAAGGCCCGCAGTCAAGGCACATGTGAGAAAGCAATCAATGAACCACTAATGTGTCGCAACAGCAACGAAAAACTAACGACTGATGCTTCTCACCTTTCTTCGTTCCTGTCTGTCTGTCCCTATCTATCCCTCTCTCTGACTCTCTCTCTGTCTCTGTAAAAAAAAAAGTTAAAAAAAACAAAGAGAGTCTTAAAGGAGAAATAAAGTACACTCTAAGATTACAGATAAATCAGAAGCAACTGAGAGACACAAAATGATGGAGATCACAAGCTGAAGAATAACATATCTATGAGACTACCATATTTCCCCATGTATAAGATGCAACTTTCCCTGAAAAATTTGGGGTCTAAAAACTGGGTGCATCTTATACAGTGGTTGTAGATATTTTAACTTGTATTTCCTACTTTTTCATGCTCATTGTTGTAGATGAATAAAACTTGAGTTCAATAACTTTATGTAATACATTTTTTTTCAAATTTTGGGCCCCAAAATTAAGATGCGTTTTGTACATGGGGAAATACGGTATATTAATAAAAGTATATGCAAAACATCCAGTGATGTCTATGCTAGATACAAGTGTCCTGCTTTTACAGCTTTAAGAATCCATCAACATACAAGTTCTTTGGAGAATAATTTGATATGATCAAAATTACAAATGCATATTCCCTTTAAACATTAATTCCATTTTTAGGAATCTGTTTCATAGATATACACATAAGTGTGCAGAGCCATTCATTGAAACACTGTTTTGAGAGGATAAGATCAGAAGTAACCTAAATGTCCATAAGTGGAGAGCAAATGAAAATCAATTATGGCTCGTCTCATATGATGGCACACTAGCAACTACAGAAAGGGATAATGCGGAGAAACTCTGCGCTGCTGGGTACAGGCATGCCATAGTGTGGACAGTGTGCTGCTGCCTTGGGTGAGAAGAAAAAGGCAGGAAGGGGGCCAGGGAGCTAACAGACAGTGTCTGCTGGAAGAGACAAACCCTGGGGAAGATCACAATCTACTCACAGTGGAGAAAGAGGAACTGCCGTAAAGGGAGGGAGGCTCGCTCTCTACAAATCTGTGTCTTCTGATTTTTGAACCATGTGAATAAACTACCCACTTAAGTAATTAAAAAAAAAATGTAAAGGCAGCCCCTGGGGTGTTCAGGCCCAGGTGGTAACACCTGCAACGCTTTCAGGTATTCCTGGTTCCAGCTGGACTGTTTACTATTTGAGGATAAAATCTGAAATGGCCTTAACAGTAGTCCAAAACATAAAATTAGTGTTCAAATAAGCTCAAAAGGAGAGAAAATACAAAAGTATTTTAAAGAAGGACTTTTCAAAAGTACTCTTTTTTCCTAAAGCAATGTAACAATCTACATTTTGTTCCCAATGTAACAGCAAGATATACGTTGCTCATTTCAAGGAAGCTGACATTATTTCAAAATACTCAAAGAAATACTGGTTCGCTGTCAGGTCCTGTAGCTTCCAGCACACCAACGAACAAACCTCTAATAAAAGGATTGTTAAAATAACAGTTTGTGGCAAAGGAAGTGATCACTGGACATCACACTAAAGCACAATCACATTTTTAATTCTTTGAATGGCATCTCTTTGTTCAAATCATTCTTGCTAAAGGTCTAAAGATATTATGACAGGAACTAACTAAAACTCCACTTTCACCATTAAACAGATTCTTCTAACTACAAATACTAAAGATGTTTTGCTTTGGATTTAATTTAGTTTTTAATGACAAAAATTCTATTTGTTTTTTTTTAAAGCATTCAGAAGAATAAAGTGAAAAATAGCCCTCACAAACTATCTCACTTCTTCACCCACAAGAAAAACAATTTCTAGAGATTTCCTTTCAGAAATCTATGTACACATTAGTAAATATCTTTTTACCCTTAACAGGGATCTAATTATCCTTTTTTTCTCCCTCTCTTTTATATAACGATTCTCAAATTTATCTTCTCTCTTAAGTATCCATCGGTCTCCCTCCTCCACCTCTGCAATGGCAGAAGACTCCACTACTCTTCTGAAGGACTTTTGGGTCACCTTAATGTTTTGCAATCTCTAGATTAATTAAGTAAATTAACAAAAAGGTCTGAAGTAGACCTATCAAGCAAGAGACTGATTTCTACTTTATCTGCTTGATGTAGGAGTTAAAGATATTCATATATCAACTAAGATGGTTAATAAAAACTACAGGTTTTAAGAATCTTTTCCAGAAAGATTCTTAAAGAAGGTTCTGAGACACTACACAGAACTTTATATAAAATTTTGTGTTATTTAAGTACAGCACCAAAACATATTACCATTTAAAAAAGTGATTTTTAGAATGAAGACCGCTCTTTGAAAACTAGTATTTCCAACAGCTTTAAGAAATTTACTAGTCCAAAATGCACTTATAGTGGAACAACATGCGTAAGGTGCCACTTTGGAAATAAAGAGAAAGTAGAGAGAGCATGTGCTTATATATGAACAGCATGTTGCTTGAATAATATACACTTGTAGCCTGTGGGGAGGAGAACTGGGTGACTCCAGACACAGGCAGGTGAGGAGGAGGCTTTTCACTAAACATTCTTTTGTACTTTTTGGAATTTTGAACCCTTTGAATATGTTATCCATTCAAAAAAAAATGTTCAAACAACTTTCTTCAACTGCTTTTCATGGTGCCTTTTTCCTTCCATAATGGGGTATGGGAGGCAGTTGTCACCTCCCTTGCAGATAAGAACTTGTATGAAAACACACACCTTGGAAAAGCTTATCAAGACTTTTCCAATTACCCTGGAAGCAACGGGTTTCTAAAATTTTGTGTTGTTTGTGAAGCCCTGAAAGAATTACCTGGACTCCTTGATCTGACACTTATAGGCTCTCCACAACCTTCCCCTGCCTTCACATGCCCAGCCTGAGTACTGCCCCTCACAGTAAGTACATCCTGCAAGAGCTTCAGTGTCCTTTCCGCTAAGAAGTTTCGCTGACCATCCCACCTGAAGCATACAGTTCCTTCTTCTCTGATCTCAAACTGCAATTAGACAGGCACTGGTGGGCCTTCTGGATTGCTTACACCAGCCGTTTTCAAGTGCCAGTCTGCAAGAGTTAACCATCCTGATGATGTATGGCACACAGAAAGTTCTACTAGACACTGGTGACTTAGAGATTATCATGAGAATACTGGCATTTCAAACAAAAAAACTGTCTAAATCCACTCTCTTACTGTTTGGAAAGAAATCAGTTTTTCCTTAAACTTAAAAAGAATGCCTGACCTGTGGTAGCACAGTGAATAAAGCATTGATCTGGAATGCTGAGACTGCCAGTTCAAAACCCTGGGCTTGCCTGGTCAAGGCACATCCGAGAAGCAACTATGAGTTGATGCTTCCCACTGTTCCCCACTTACTTTCTCTCTGTCCCTTATCTAAAAACAACAAATAAAATCTTTAAAAACAAATAAATAAAATAAAAGATCGAGGCCTTGGCTGGGTAGTTCAGTTGGTTAGAGTGTCATTCCAATATGACACAGTTGCAGGTTCGATCCTTGATCAGAGCACACACAAGAATCGGTCAATGAATGAATAAATAAGCAGAAAAACAAACTGATGTTTCTCTCTCCTACCTCTTCTCTTTCTAATATCAATCAACAAAATTTTTTTTTAATTAAGAGATTGAGGAAGTCAGCAGTGCATGCTGAAGCACTGAATTATCTCTCGATAATTCAAATAATTTTCCTCGGAGATTTTTTTTTTTTTAAAGAGAGGCTAAACTCTGGGCAGGCTGTGATCATTAAACAAAAACCAATCCTAATGTAGTAGCGGCACAACCAAATGACACAGAAAATCTATCAGTACTGTACTTTATGTCCTTTTGTTATTTTCAAGAAGAGAAAATTCCCACAATACAGCAGAAGCTAACTGCCTTCCTTTTAAGACCAATGGTGACTGAGCCAATGAGGAAATTAAATCTCACTGTCACTTCTTCCAACCCATCACCCTTACTAAACTGCATAGTGGTCCCAGGGCCATTTTCTCCCCTAACTCTGTTTTCTAAAAACTAAAAACCATTTTTGTAATTTCTTCATACTCACTTTTCTTTTTTAAACTCTAACCTAAATCAAGTTCTTATTCTGAAGTGCTAGAAAACGTTTCATTTAGACTTCTCAATTTTCAAGTAAAGAACAGCATTTAACTTCAAATATAGAGTAAAGGGTATCAAACTATCACCAATTTTTTAGGGTTTCCGAATCTCAGCTTCTAATTCCTTCTTCTGCAAACTGTACTGAGACTACACCAGCCCTTAGAGTTGGAAGCAAAGCTGCCCGGCAGGGAAGGTTATCTTCTCCCTCACTCAGCAAGAAACTTCCATGGATCTGTTTATGGGTCAGACCCTAGCCTACATTACCCCAACCTTTATCAGCCAGAGAGGTAGGCGACATCTTAATTTTCCCACACAATTAAACAGTAATAATTGTTGCCACAACCTGCCATATGCCAGGAACCACAGTAGTCCCAATATACAAACTTAATCAAAGAGAGAAAAAAAGGAAAAACTCTAGAAGAAAAAAAACCATAAACCATTTTATAGATGAGACAACCCTCCCCTCACCCAGGCAAAGCTCAAATGTAAAGTCACAGGCCCCAAGTCACAGAGCTGATGAGCTCTAGGAGCCAAGCAAGATCCAGCATCCACTCTGAGCAGAAGCCAGGGTTCAGGGCTCCTTCCTTACTACCACACTGCCCACATCCCATATAAAAAGCTCTGACATTTCCTTCAACTCTGAGTCATGGTTAGAAGGTTCTACTTTTAATCAGGTGACAAATAGTCAAAATATTTTAATCCAAAGGAACTGGGTCAAGCTCTTCTGGTCCATTAATTATCAAAGCAAACTCCAATTATTTGATAGATTTCTATAGTTCCTGAGTGTCATCATCCAGTTTGTAATCAAATACCAAATCCACTTTATTTAAATACTGCACAAGCTTCTCTCTACGGGCTATTATAAAGAACAGTCGTTTATTTTTCTCGCTATTCCATTGGATATATTAACTACACAGATAAAACATGTAATACAGTTTTGATAAAAAAAGAACAACAGTATATTTGGGAATGAAGTGCAAAGAGAAGCTTTTAAATTATAAGAAAGAATGTGCTTTACAACAGAATTGTACAACCCCATTAAACAGTTACAACTGTTAAGAAAAGACTACTCTATACCGTACGACACAAGCGTAATTAGAAGACTGGCAAATTAAGAGATTTTCAAACAACAGCAGACAGGACACCTAGAAATAAGAAAGTCAGATTTAATCAAGTGAGATTTTTTGTCACCATTAGATTTTACTATTCTTAGCTATGGTTCAGCTAAACATTCTTTTGATTAATGGAAATGAAACACGGGGGAAAATGTCACATGGGATGCCATTCAGGTCTTTCTAAGGTAGGTTTAAAAAGGAATTCAGCTTTCAAAAAGAGTTTTAAAATAGCCTTGCTTCCAAAATTTAGAATGAGAAAACACTCTAAAGGCAGTTTTTCAAAGACGGCAACAGTCATTCTCAAAATCATCTAAGAACCTGGGGGAAAAAACCCACTTTTCTTTCTTCCATGGCTTTCCCGCACGCTTTTCCACGTCCAAAGACCTATCAACCAAAATCTGAGTGAGTCACTTTCTCTTCTAATCAAAGCTCTGCTCTGCTCCCACTAGACCCCCTGCACGGCTCTGTCTCTGCCCTCCTATCAAGGGATCACAGCCCCCATGCAAAGCTGAGTATGCCAAAGCCCCCAACAAGCGCTGGCGGAAGCTTACACCTTGGCACCAGTGACCTGCTGCAATGTAAGCAAGTTCCTGAAAGTCAAGCCTAAAATTGAACTGGGAAAGTGTGGAATCCCCTCCCCCAATTAATGCAGGGGCTATGGACAAGCACGCCAGACCTGAAGAGCCTGTTAGCTGGGGAATGGAAGTCTGAGGAGGGAGACACTGGTAGGCAAAGGCCTCAGAGCACGCTGAAAGAACACCAGGCACACGTGTTGAAAACTAGAGGGCATGGCCAGGAGTTTATGAGAGCTTACGAGAGACTCTCTGGGACAGAGAAGATGGACGTAAATGAGAGCCATGGGATGATCACCCCCCTGGAGACAAAACTTTTGTGAGTGGCCAGAGTATCTCTCCCCAAAATAAGGTGGCACGGAAAACCAGCAGGCTCCCCCACTGTCTGGCTCCTTGCTCTGGCCCAGCAGAAAGAGGCCCAGGGCACAGAGGGCTCACCAGGCTACCCCTGTGTGCTTCTCTTAGCTAAGGCCTCTACCCATCCCCAAGGTCTGTCTAAGGTGGTATCCCTCACTCGGACACCCAGCCCTAGGCTCCTGCACACAGGGACATTCAGTGAACAGCTGGTATATAAATGAAACCCTCTTAGGGTTCCCTTTCTCCCTCATGCATTTTGGCAACTAACTTGCATTTTGTATTCTTTTTAAAGTTTTGCCTTATCTTGTCAACACAGTTCTAAGCAACTCAAAAGGCATCAATCAGAATCCCCTGTACACTGCTACTGCCTAACAGGTCCCTGAGACTGATCTGCAATATACCCAGTAAAGAAAGAGAATCACATATTCATTTGATACTTAAATAGTCCATGAAATATGCTTCAAAATTAGTAAGAATTTTCAGAATAACACACCGCTTAAGTTCTTGAAGTTTTAGAATTTCATGGCCATTGTGTTCCTATTTAAAAAATACAACTGAAAATAGAGGCAAAAATCAATAGTATGTATTGATTATATAATTCCTGGCTATATACTCACTGAGCGGGCTACCTGAAACAGACCTGCCTGCCCATGGGCCGGCAGGGTTTGTGTGCAAGGCTACTGCTGGTTCCAGGACCACTGACAGACAAGTCTCTAGTCCAATCAGGTGAGCATTCCCAGTGAGCCTGGACAGCAGGGCACAGCCACCTTCCCTGGTGGACAACACCAGCAGCCAGGCACTGAGCATCAGACCAGGCGCTTTTCACATTCCATCTCATCCTAGCCTCATAACCACCCTTTGACACAGGAATGGTTATCATCTCTACAGATGAGGAAACTGAGGCTCAGAGAGCTGTTACTTGACCAGGGTCATGATACTAGCAAGGGGGGAAGGGAAACTGCACCCACTCGGCCTGACCCCAAAGCCAGGGCTTGCACACCACGTGCTGTTCAGTCCACACCATGACCTGTGCCGCCACCGCCGAGGTCCACCGAAGCAGCCTGAAAGAACCCCTAACAGGCCTGGCCCAAGCACCCCGACGGCCCACTCGGCTGGCCCACAGGTGAAAATGCACAAGTGCACACTTGTATTTCGATAGAAATCGGAATTAGAACAAACAGATCCTGAGATTTGAGGAAATTAGCTTAAATGCACAATCTTCTGAGAAAAAAAAAAGAGAACTTTGAAAGATAAATACTGCACATCCACTCACTCATTCCCACAACTATTTCCTGAAGGCCTAGCATGTGCCAGGCACCGTTCCCAGCAATAGAAGCATGGCTGTGAAAAGCTCTCACAGGTTCTTGAAGAGCTGCTCACCTCTAAGTGTCACTGGAAGGTGAGGACTTGGAAGGCAGAAGATGATCAAGAAGGATATACTCTGTGAGCCACTGGAGTCAATGAAAAGCAAAATGACAAGCAAGGGAACAAAACAATCACCTTAAGTTAACTCAGTTTTTGTTAAAACTTACCTGATTTTAAATTAAGCAGTATGTGAAAGTGTTAGAGGAACAAAACACGCAGACAGAGGGGCTCCCTATGAGCTTGGAAGGGGCCCCAGACTCTGCAAAGCTTCTCCTGCGGCTCATTGGGTTCAAGGGCTTATCATCACCCCTGCTCCCCATGCTTGAGGGTCAGCAGTCAGACCAGCACATACTAGGTGCTTAAAAGAACCTGAGCTGCTGCTGTTTGATACTGTCCTCAAAGTTTTCAGAGACATCTGAACTAGGGCAACCCTGGCAGCCAAGTGCTCCCAATGGGTCCTCAGAGCATTAATCCCACATTTCATCAGGGCCCCACACTGTGGCCCAAGGGCCAAAATGTAGATTTAATGCACACAGCCATATTTCTGTAGTGTTGTCCTGGACAGCTTTCACGCTAAAATGGCAATGTTGGGTAGCTGTAACAGAGACCATAGGGCCCGCAGAGCCAAAAATAAAATATGTCCTTAGGCTCTTCTTTTCTTCCAACTTTTTTTTCTTTTTATTGATTTTAGAGAGAGAGAGAGGAAGGGAGGGAGGGTGGAAAGGAAGGAAAGAGAAACAGTGATTTGTTGTTTCACCCATTTATACATTCTTGTATGTGCCCTGACTAGGGATGGAACCCACAACCTTGACATATTGGGACCATGCTCCAACCAACTGAGCTAACCGGCCAGAGTTAGCTTTACCAGAGTTCACCCACGCATGTACTACATTAGAAAGGTTTGGATGATGTTGCAGCCCTAAGACTACTAGCCCATCAGGACACGATGGTTCTGGGAAGGGTGCACTTAAGCTCCTTGGCTATCCTCAACCTTGAGAAACACCTCTTTCCACGTCCTCTAGTTTCTCGGACTATACTCCAAGTGCTGGTGTGAATAAGATAAAGAGGTGGTGCCCTGACTGTTCCCCAAGCTTTCCTAACCTTGCCTTACACAATAGGGACATTTCATCTTAACAAGGGAAGGCGTACTTTGGCAAAATCATTTAACTATTTTGTTGTCAAACACACTAAATAAAAATACAAAGCTGGCACTTATGTAGCCCCACGTAATAACATACTGTCACACAACCGCAATGACCCAAGTCAGAAGTTGTAAAAACACTGGCTAACAATCTAAGAATCAACTTCCAACTGTAGGATTAAGCCTCAGTCCCTTTATAACTCATTTCAATTATGTTTAAGAATTACAGAATCAAATCCAAATGTCAAACAGGAATTATTCCCAACCTTTTGATCAACTGTCAAGGCACCTTGGTGGTATTCATACTCATCCACCACCAACCCTGAGAAACTTCAAATGGAACCACTGTTCTCACACACCCCCTTATTCAAAAGCCCCTACTTTTTTAACAAGTAAAAGCAAAGTCACGACAAGCCCTATAAATCTCTACAAAACTTACATTTCCTATTTAACCAGAACTTATTTAGGAAATGAAATTATTTGACTGGGTCTCAATTATTTGCTGCAATAAGCACAAAGCGTAAGATCCCACAGTGTAAGCCTGGGATGATACCCTGTAGCCGCCAGAACCAGAGGCAAGGGGGAGTTCCTACCCTGAGACTCTGGCAGGAAGAACACACCCCTGCTGCCCCCCAGAGTGGTTACAAACTTTCCCCACAGGGATTTAATTCACTTGCTGGAGTTAGGCTATTAAAATTTGCCAAGTACTGCAGTCTCCTGGGTCCGTAATTTAAGCAAATTCCATGTTTATGGGTGTAGATTTATAAAATGAACAGACTGTGTAGATCTATTTACTTTAATGATCTAGGCTAGGTTCTCGCTTTGACCTATGCTACTTTGGGCAGATTACCTTCCTCAAGTATGGTTCCTCACCTAGCAGCAGTATAACATCTCCCCTTCCTACCTCACAGGATCCCTTGAGGACCAAACTGAGGTGCCAGAGAGAGAGAGATACTCTGATATGTAAAGCACTGCACATACAAAAAAGATCATTTTGTTGTAAAAGATATTTTGGTTGATAGCCATATTTACTGCAAGCTTTCTTTAAATACGGTTTTCTATTGCATTTACAGAGATTCACATTATGAAATGTAATCACAAATGCTTGGGGACACTTATACAGATGAAATTATACCTATCTTCAATTTTTAGAAGGCAGCCTTATTAAACTTTTTAAATAAAGCCTATTTGTTGTATGTAAATTTGGCCTCAATTATGCTGACAAAGAAAAGTCTAATGCTTTCCTGGATATTTCTTTCTTCTACACTATTAAATCATGAATCCCTGCTGTTGAAAGACTAATATGCTGTTATAATTTGGACATACTAAATAAAGAAGTTTATTATTAAATAAACACATAACTATATACTAGTAACACAAAGTCCTACTTCTTATAAAGGGTGCCAATTAAAGGAAGACTACACTTGTGACAAAACTACAGTACAAGCCTTCAATGTAAAAGAAGAAAATGCCACTCTCAACATCTGGTATCATCAAATTCTGTGCCACTCCAGAGCTGAGGTTTGGATGGGATAGAAAGTACTGTTTTTCTTTTCCTTTAAAAAAAAATATTTCTTGAATTTAGACAGAGAGGAGAGAAAGGCAAAGGGGAAGCATCAATTCATAGCTGTTTCTCATATATGCCTTTACCGAGCAAGTCCAGGGTTTCGAACTGGCGACCTAAGTGTTCCAGGTCAATACTTTATCCTCTGTGCCACCACAGGTCAGGCAAAAAGTACTGTTTTTCCTTCTTCCTCTTGCTGCCTTTCTTTGGGGCACATTCCCTATTTCTGCATCACCTCTGCATGCTCTACTTCGAAGCTTTTCCTGACCTCTCCTGCCTGCCACTGGTGGCAATGGCATTATCACTGGGAGATGCTGCCTTACTTCATTGTGGCATGTTTCATGCACATCCATGCTTCTCCTACTAGACTGCAAGAGCCTGTGGGCAGCCCTTTTGGTTAGCGCGCTCCCAAATGGCAGGGGTTCTTTCTCCTGGCCAACTACCAGCCTCATCTACCAGACTCCACCGATTCCACAGGCCAGTCCCCATTGACATGCACTGCATCACAGCAGGCCAAGTGCGCTCTCTCTCCTTTCTTCGGCCTCTTCCCAATCCCCCTAACCCCTCAGCTCTTCTCATGCACAAAACACCCCTCCCTCAAATTTTATCACAGGAGCACACCTTGCTCCAACTTGCCCCAATTTTCTCCTAGAAGCCTCAAACACACATTTCCTCACTTAAATAAGGTTGAGTCTTTCAAGAAGATTATTCCCAGGTCTCTTCCCACTTTCCTATCTAACCAAATGCTTTCACTCCTTTGAGTGTATGTAATTCAATTAGTCCTTTATTTACTTAATCTATATCCTCAAAATCTTAGACTAGTCATAATAGGAGAGAAGGTTGCATTTTGTTTCATAAAGTCGATGACGCGTTCCTTGGCCCCCCACACTAACACATCCTTTTCACAATAACATGATATAATCAATGTATAACATGATGTGATAAAGTGTGAATTTTATTCTTTGGATTATTTAAATCAGAGCTTTTAAAAACTGACCTTGTTACACATTTGAAAATGTAAAACAGCCCCCCCATACCTTGTGAGGATCAAAATTAGAAAAGGGGGGAGAAAGTGGACAAGAATGGAAAACCCTTTCTGATAAACTTTGTGATTAGCGGCACACTATATAGCTGACCATCCAAGTAACAAAACTACCCAAAGACCATCCTTTGGATTCTATCTTGGAAACAGCTGGATGTATACAGTAAGACAAGCCTTTTTGCTAAGTCTAGTGTTATTAATTTCTTCTTCTGCATAAAACAAAATCTGCAATAACCTCCTTCAACAATAGCAAAGCTGCAAAGTTCCTCAAAAAGTTACCAATTTCAGAGAACAAGCTTCAAAGCTAAACTTGCCTGGTATGATGTACATTTCATATAATTCAAACTTTTCACTCAGACATGGCAATATTAATGAAGCAGAGGAGAGCTGTTGTGCAGTAAAAGGACATTTAAATCACAGCTGTTTCCACATTTCTCACTTCAGACAAGCTGATTTTACAAAATATCGAACTCAACTCTGTATCAGTTTCAAACAAGTATTATTAAAGACTTTTCTTTATATTCCATGAGACTTATTCACTCCTTCCCACTGTTGAACAAGTTTCATTTTAACCAGACAAGAATCTCCTTATGACAGATTTTTAAAAATTGTTTCTCACGTCTACATAACTAATATTCTAGAAATTGTATTAAAACCAAAGTCACAACGTTTTGTTTCAACAGTACAGGTAGATTTTTAGACCACTAGTAGAAATATGCTCGCAGTCAGTCACATATTTGCAGAAGCTGAGCAGCTGTGCCTATTGCAAATCTGACGGGATTGCTGCAGCAACGTAATTCAATTTAGATCCATTCATTACAAACTGGTTTTCAGATGCTGCTACTGCAAGACCATACTGGAGAAATGCAAGCTGCATTGAAGACAAAACTGTTCCCAAGCAGAGACAAGTTTTTATTGCAGAGTCCTAAAAGAGGAAATACAACTAGTTCATAATGCTCCCATGAAGCAGCCTAGAAGGACTCAGAACTTTTACATGAACAAAAAACTAAAGTACTTCTCTTAGGCAACTGATACGATTACCTAAGAAAGTTTTCAGGAAAGCTGTTTAACAAGTTATTTATTCAGTAACCTGCTAAAATAATTTTTGAAAAGTCGTGTAATTTCTGTATTCCTTAACATAATGTTTGTACATTTACACTGTAAAAGCAACATGAGCTCAAATGGCGATTGCAGCCCAAAAGAATCTATTTCACTTTCTTTTAAAGCTATACTTCTGTGAAATAAAACACACCATAGCAACTTTTAGAACATCTTGCTAACAAAGTTTGGGGTTCTGAAAAATGGAATGATTCAGGTGATCAAACAAGAGTTTTCAAAATACTCCAAGAAACTTCTAAGTTGTAACGCACAGGCTGGCCGCTACATTGTGAATGTGTCACCAATTCAGAAAACAGTCGGGGTACCCTTTCCACTGCACTTTTCCCTTCTCTAGCCATCAAAATTACCCTCCGCTGTCACCCTTCCAGATAGCCACGCGTGTGTTGACACAAGGAGGCAGAGGGAGGCGTATGGAATCACCACGCCAAATAAACACGCTCCACTTTACTTTTTCTCCCTGGAGGTACCACTCGGTTTCCACGCGAGGAGCTCGCCTATTCCGGGAAACCGGGGTGCACCCGGGCATGTGTTCCCTACTAGGGCCCCAAGACAGTCTCCCCACAAACTTCCCCCTCTCCGGCGGGGCTCCCGGGGAAGGGGCTGCGCCGGGCTCCACTTCGGGGAGCTCCGCAGGCCCGCCGGCGAGTTCGGCCGTCCCGGGGGCACTCACCTTCGGGGAGATCTGACAGCGCCCCCCAAGGCCCACGCCCCCCGCCGGCCCTCTCCTCACCTGTGCTGTCATTCGCCGAGAAGCCGGGCGAGCTGAGTTTGGCTCTTTTGGGGTTGGGAGGTCCGTCCAGCAAGTTCTCGGCCATTTTCACCTGCTCGTGAAACCAGCCCCGAGAGCGGACCGCGGGGCCGGCGAGGGCTCCGGAGCGGGGGTCGGCGCCGGCCCCGGCCGGCTGCGAGGGGAGAGGAGCGAGCGCGAGCGGTGAGCCGCGAGCGTGCGAGCGCCGAGGGAGAGGGAGGGCGCAGGGCCGGGTGGGGGAGGCGGCGGCCAAATCTCAGCCACAGCAACAGCGCCCCGCAGCGCTCACCGCCCGCCCCCGTCCGCCGCCGCCGCCGCCGGCCGCGGCCCCCTCATCCCCTGCCCGCCCCCCGAGCGCGACACTCCGCGGCGGGGGCGCCCCGGCGGCCCGGCCGCCCCCCCGGGCCCGGCTGGCAGTGACGGTGCCCGGCCAGCCGGCTTAGGCAGTCCCCGGGAACATGGTGTCGCCGCCGCGCCGCCGCCTCGCTATCCCCCCCCCTCCGCGCCCCACTTAATTAATTAGCTCGCAGCCCGACGACCGGGGGGCTCCGGGCTCCGCTCCCCGCCCGCGGCCCGCCGCCGCCGCCGCCGCCGTAAGAAAAAACAATGAGCGAAGCGGAGCCGCCGCCGCCGCCGCGCCCCCCCCACCCCCCGTTCCGCCGCCGCCGCCGCCGCCGCCGCTGCCGCCGCCGCGGCTCCGGGAGGCCGAGCCGAGAAGGGAGCGGGGCCGCCGGAGCGGGCGCCGAGGGCCGGGCGGAGCGGGACGGCCGGGCGGAGCGGGGTGCGCGGGCGGTTGTGGCGCCCGGGACCGGCGGGGCCGAGTAGATCGCGCTCGAAGCCCCGGTCGGGTCCGCGACAAGATGGCGGCTGTTGATTCCTCAATTAAAAAAAAAAAGAAAGTTTTTTTTCTTCTCTTTCCAGAGCCTGAACGGGGAGGGGGAGGGGGCGGGGCACGCCGGTGCGTCACCCCCCATGGCGTCACCACGCACGGCCCCGCCCCGCCCCCTTCACCTGCGCCGTCCGCAGCGGAAAGAGCCGAGCGTGCTCGGGCAGAAAGACCGAAGGCGCTGCGGCGGTGTGAAGCGGCCAGGCAGCGAGGCTGTGGGGCGGCGGCTGGGCCTGCGGGACCCTCGGTCCCCGGCTCGGCATTCACCTTTGTTCGGACTGCGACTGGGCTGCGGCGCCCGTGAAGGGCCGGGGACGGCCGCCGGGCCGCGGAGCGGACCCCCAGTCGCGGAGTCGTCGCCGTCAGGCCGGTGGGTCCCTCTGGAGGGAGACTGCCTGGTCCTGGCAACTTATTTCCCTGCCCGCGACGTCCGGGAAGACCCGAAGGAGGCCTAGTCTATTTCCCACGTCGGATGCCAGAGATGGGTCGTTTTCCGTGCAGGTTACAGACCGCCCTCGAGTCCGCCTGCGAGCTTGTGCAGATGGGGAAACTGAGGCAGGAAGCGGCAGTGCCATGATTCAAACAGCCCCCAACCCGAGAGTGAAGTGAGGGGGACGCAAGACTCTGAGCACCTGTTCACCAGCCCAAGGAGACGTGGTCCCCAAGGCCGACACCCTCCCCTCTAGGGGAGGTAGGGAATGCTGACCCACTCGGGGCGGGGACAGCCAGCCTGGCTGGGTCCTGAAGGCCCTTGACGTCGGGGCTTAGGGCCCCGAGAACCGCTGGGAACTCCGCAGGGGCTCCGCACACATGTATTGTTCTCGGGAAACCGGCTGGTGTGGCCACTCCGCGCGGGACAATTCCACGAAAATAAAAGTGTTCGCATCTCAGTTTTCGCTGCTCCTCAAATCTTGCCGGCGCCTCATCCCCAAGTCTTGATCTTAAAAGTATCACCAGCAACCTGAGTCAGGGCCGACTCCTCCCTCTTTCTCCACCCACCACGAATTCAGTCTTCCTCACCTTTACCTGGGGAAGTGGCTCTTCCTTCCCATCCCAGTGCTGCGGAGTCGTCCAGCATCATCCGGTGGCTACAGTGGCAGCTTACCATTTAGATGTCTTTTGTGCTCCACATTTCTCCCTACAGAGCACCATAGTTACAACTTCCTGAAAAAGAGGGGAAGAACTGTTTAAAACAGACAGCTCCTGCACATGTAATATATATGCATATGTACATACCATATATATTCTCCTTTAAAAAAACATGTACCGCCTGTTTAAAATACAGGGTGGGGCAAAAGTAGGTTTATGGTTGTGAGTACGTGAATCAGAGTTTATTCTTATATTATTATTGTACTATTTTCCATACAAACAACTGTAAACCTGCTTTTGCCCCACCCTGTATATATAGAGGAGAGATTGTCTTCAGGTGCCAAGACTGTGGATCTTTCTACTTTTTTCTGTTTATATTGCTCAAAATCTTGTACTGCCCCCACCCCTTCCTTGCATCTGTCCCTTATACTTGCTATCTCTCATTCCACCTCCCTACACTGAGTGAGCCACTAGGAAATTCTCATCATTCAGGCCTTTATATATTCTTGCAAATGCTGTTCCTTATTATGAGAATACATATGCCTGACAAACTGTAACTCCAAGACCCAGTTCAAATGTCACCTACTCTAGGAAGCCATCCTGGCCCACTTAAAGATGCCCACAGCACTCTGGGCATAACTTCTGAGGGCACATCTCACACTGTGTCATTACTTTTTTTTATCCATCATGTTTTTATTAATCCATCAAATATTCCTTGAGAATCTCCTGAGGTCATTTCCACTTTGGTAATATTTTGGGCAAAGAATAAAGAAATCCCTAGGCCTGGCAAGTTAGCTCGGTCAGAATGTTGTCTCAGAATACTAAGGTTGCAGGTTTGATCCCTTGTCAGGGCACATAGTGGAAGCGACCACTGAATGCACAACTAAATGGAACAACAAGTGAGTGCCTCTCTCTCTCTCCTTTCATTTATTTATTTATTTATCTTTTCAAGTGAGAAGTGAGGGGTGGCAGACAAACAGACTCCCACATGCACCCAACCACAATCCACCAGGCATGCCCACTAGGGGGCAATGCTCTGCCCATCTGGGGCATTGCTCTGTTGTGACCAGAGCCATCCTCAGCGCCTGAGGCGGAGGCCATGGAGTCATCCTCAGCGTCCGGGCCAACTTTGCTCCTATGGAGCCTTGGCTGCGAGAGGGAGAGAGGGAGATAAAGAGAAGGAGGGAGGGAAGGGTGGAGAAGCAGATGGGTGCTTCTCCTGTGTGCCCTGGCCAGGAATTGAACCCAGGACTTCCACACGCCGGGTTGGCACTCTACCGCTGAGCCAACCGGCCAGGGCCTCTCTCTCTCTCTCTCACTTTTCTTCCCCTCTTCCTCTTTCTGTCTCTAAAAAAGAAAAAATCAATTAAAAAAAGGAAAAAGAATCCCTTTCCCTATGAATCTGTGTGCTCCTTGAGGGCAAGGGACATGTTTTATAGTACAGTACTCTCCAAGAAGTAGGTTTGTAAAATTTGATAAATGAATGAATGAATAAACACTGTTGGGTCCCCCTGAGTCCTAGAGTCCTCCAGCCTCCTAAGAAGGGTATACTCCTGCCTAAGGCAGCTCCAGGCTACTACCCCACAGAGGGGACAACATGTCAAGTCACTAAGAAGCCTCAGCCGGGGCCTGCCTTAGTACAGTAGGGTCACCATCTGGCCCTCGGGGTCCCTTAACAAATGGATTACACAGCCGTGTACACATGAGCTCCCACCATCCCCCCATTAGTGGGCAGCTAGGGATGGCATGGGTCATACCCCGTTTTACTGAGGAGAGAAACTGAGGTGACCCAGTCCTGATGACTCAGAGGTAAATGACCTGGACATGTCAGGGCCAGGCCAGAAACACAGGTCTTCAAACTCGAACCCCATTCTCCTCTTGCCTAACGATGCTTTACCCTAAAACATACCTGTTCTGCGGTTTCTTTTTCTATCATGTTTGTATCATTTTGATCAATTTTGCTGGTATTTCCTGATATACCCTTTTTCTTCTCTTTCTATTTCTTTCTATCTTGAACACTGCTCAAACACTGATGGGGGAATAGTAAGGAAGGAAATACAGTTCCTGCCTGCATACCCTTATCTGGGAATCAAGACTGAGACAGATGAAGGGATTCCAACACTGTTGAGTGCCTTCTGTATGCCAGGCTGCTCTGCCACGTGCTGCACTCGAACCAATCAGCACTTCCTACAATCCTGGAAGGAAATATCATTGTCCTCATTTTGTAGATGAGGAAATAAGGTCCAAAGGAGGGCAAGTCACTCAGTACAGGCTCATCTGGATTTCAAACCTCAGGCTGCTTGTTCTTTCCTCAGACTTCACTCTCTCCAGTCTCAGAGGCTGTAGGGCCAAGAGAATGAGATTGAGAGGAACAATAGATAGAAATAAATCAGGAAAGATTTCCTGAGAAAAGTTCATTTGAACCCATCAGCTGATAAATGGATAAGCAGAATGTGCTGTATCCACATGATGGAATACTATTCAGCCATACAAGGGCTGGAGTGCTAATACATGCTACGACATGGATGAACCTTGAAAATACTGTGCTTGGTGGAAGAAGCCAATCACCAAAGACCATGTATTGTATGACTCCATTTATATGAAGTGTCCCAAATAGGCAAATCCACGAGGACAGAGAGTAGTGCTTGTGGGGGACTAGAGAGAGGGAGGAGATAGGGGATAGTAATTAAAGGATATGGGGTCTCTGCTGGGGGTGATGAAATCTTATAAAATTAATGGTGATGATAGTTGCACACCTCTGAACATACTAAAAACCATTGAAATGTATACTTTGAATGGGCGAATCAGATTGTATTTTAACACTTTGATTTAGAAAAAAGGAAGAGAGACTAGGAATGACGGAGGGAACCCCTGCCTCCCAGTAGAAGGAGAAAAGTCAGGAGTCTAGCTGGGAGAACACAGCACAGGGATCTGCTTGGTGGTGCAAAGAGGAAGGGTCCAGGAGGAGTGGATCTGCTGTGATTGGGATTTCCCCACGGGGGGCTGAAGGATCAACTGGCAGGCAGAAATAGACTGAGATTCCCAGGCTGAACTGGAAAAAGAGAAAATTGAGAAGGGAGAGACCTTCCCTGAAAGTGCCAATTGCATAACCAGCTGCCTACTGCCTGGGACCCCAGTGGACACTTCACACTTAGTGGGTCCCAAACTGAGGCCACCACCCTCTCCCCACCAGCCCCTCCTCCTCCTCAGTTCTTCTCCACCCAACACATACCCCCATTTCTCTCTGTGCCCTAGCTTTCTACCACCCCTCTCCTGAACCCTTAATCTTTTACACCCTTCCCCCAGTGACTTCTCCTCAATAAACACGGTCTCTGCAGTTAACCATGACAATGCGCCATCTTTCCATTCCCAGCCAAGGTTCTTGACCAAGCTATCAACACTGACTCCACTCACTTTCCTCTTCTCCCATTCATGGGTTGTTTTTCACTCGTGAATATTCCAAACAGATTGTAGAAAATAACACATAAGTACTTATGTCTACATTATTAAGGTAGGCAATGTTAACATTTTGCCACGTCAGCTTCAGATCTTTATTTTACTTATTTAAGAGATAACCTGTCAGAGATGGAGCCGAAGCCACGCACCCCCCAGTTCCTGCCTCCTACCCCCAAAGTCGCCACTTTGCTGAAGTTTGTGTTTATCATTATCATACAAAATGTGGATTTTTGTTAGGTCAAACCATGTGAAACTGCTAATACTTGACTGTTTTAGATTCCATCTAACATAACAAGTATTGCATGTGGGTATTGTATGAACCCTGGTTCCAACAAATTAAAATAATGAGACAATTGAAAATGGGAACATTGACGCATATGGAATAACACTAAGAAATTATTGTTAATTTGATTAGGTGTTATAATGATATTGTCACTGTATGTTTTTAAATAGTTCTTATATGTTAGAGGCACAGGCTGAGGTATTTGTAGATGGGATAATATGATGCCTGGGAGAAGCAGACGGGAAACGGATGAGACGAGACTGGCGAGGATTGATAGTTATGGAAGCTGAGTAACGGGCACACAGGGATTCATTATATGATTCGGCATACTGTGTGTATTTTTAAATTTCCCATAATAAAAGTTTCTAAAATATAGAAATAATTGAATCTTGCCATCCACAAACACGATATAGCTGTTTATTTAAATAAATATTCTTTTGTCTTGTAATAAAGTTTTCTAATTTTTTCCATAAGGTCCGGTACATCTTTGATCCAACAAATTTGCTAAAACTCTCTTATTAGTTCTAACAATACTAATAACTTTTCTCTAGAATCTCTTGCATTTTCTATGCAGGCCATCAGATCATGTGTTAAAAAATAAAAGAATGAAAATTTTGTTTCTCCTGTCCAAGACCCATAATTTCCATTTCTTTGGCTTCTTATACACTGCCGGTTGGAACCTCATTCATTCTACAAATATTCGTTGAGCACCTATGACATGCCCGGCACTGTACTAGGCACTTAGGATGCAACAGTGAACAAAACAATGGCACCTGCCCTCACAACCTTACATTCTAATAGGCAGAGAGAGATGAACCTCATCGTTGAGTAAGTCTATATAGTACAGTGTGTCCGTAAAGTCATGGTGCATTTTGACTAGCCACAGGAAAGCAACAAAAGACGATAGAAATGTGAAATCTGCACCAAATAAAAGGAAAACTCTCCCAGTTTCATACCTATTCAGTGCAGTTCGATGTGGGCTCCATTTGTTGCCCTACACACATCCAAACGATAGTGAAGTTCTTGCCACACACGGGTAAGGACGTCTGGTGTAACAGAGTGAATAATGTCTGTGATTCTCTGTTTAAGTAGTTAATGTCATTGATACGTTCAATGTACACATGTTGCTTCACATAACCCCAAAAGGAAAAGTCTAAGGGTGTCAGATCCAGGGATCGTGGTGGCCATGGCTTGACAGAACCCCTGCCTATCCACCGCCAGGGGAATGTTCTATCCAGAAACTCATGAACAATGGTGGTGTAGTGTGAAGGAGCGTTGTCCTGTTGAAAGATGACACCTTCTGGAAATTGTGGCACTGCATACAATTCCAACATGTCAAGATAGGTGTTCTATGACAGACTGCTCCGCGAAAAATAATGGTCCTATCACTTTATCATGCATCAGGCCACACCACACGTTCACTTTAGGGGTGTTACGTTCATACTCAATGTAGGCATGAGGATGTTCAGCAACCCATATTCGGACGTTATGGCAATGAACATGTCCACAGATATGGAAGGTCGCCTCATCGCTAAACACAATCTTCTGTAAAAATCTTGCATCATTGTCGATCTCATGAAGCATATCTGTAGCAAACGCTCATCCTGTGGGTCTATCTGCTGGTTTGATAGCGTGCAACAGCCGCAATTTGTACCCCGTAAAACAGAGACTTTTCTTTAACACCTTATGAACTGTAGTCTTGCTTAGGTGTAATTGTCGAGCACACGCACGCACAGATTTTTTAGGGCTCCTTAGGTAGCTATCCCGTATAGCCTCTACAGACTCGTCACTGACTGATGGCCTACCAGAACGGGGTTTCTCCACCAAACTGCCGGTTTCCTTCAACTGCTTATCCCACCGAGTAATGTTATTCCTATGTGGTGGCGCTTCGTTACAAACGCACCAATATTCACATTGCACTTTGGTCACGGATTCGAATTTAGCGAGCCACAGAACACACTGAACTTTCCTCTGTACCGTCCACATCTAGATTGGCATGGCCATGGGCTGCTCCACCGTATACACGGTGTTATGTCATCATCTGCGCATGCGCACATGCTGCCACATCATTCTACAGAAACTGGGAGGGTTTTCCTTGTATTTGGTGCAGATTTCACATTTCTATCGTCTTTTGTTGCTTTCCTGTGACCGGTCAAAAGTGCACCGTGACATTACGGACACACTGTATATGTGAAAATGTGATTAAATACTATGCGAAAAAGAAATATAATAGGTTTAAAAGGATTCAGAGTATCAGTGTGGAGATAAATATGATTTAAAATAAGGTGATAGAGTCAGTTAAGCCTCACTGAAAAATTATTCCGAAGCAATGACTTGAAGGTGGAAAGGAATGTGTGAATTTTGGGGGAAGAGCCATCCAGGTGCAAGGCTCAGTCAGCTTAGGGCTCTGTAGCACTAATGTCCCTTGCTGTTTGAAGACAAGAAAGAAGGCAAACGAGGCTGGAGTTGCTGGCCAGGCTGAGGGAGGAGGTGAGCTTACAGAGGAAATGCATGAGGGTGGGAGTTGATGTGGAGGTGTTGACTCCATTCTTGGATCTCCTCCTATTTTTAAATTTTATTTAAAAATAATCCCATTCTCTATAGCATCCTGACTCCAACAATATTTAGACCCTCTGGGGACCTTTAGTCCATAAATATTGTCCCTTTCTATTGTTCCTCAGCCCCTAGACTCCCCTTTTCCTTTCTTACACAGCTTCAACTTCATGGTCAGCTGTCACAAACATTGGCCGGCCCACACGCTCCCTTTCCTTTGCGCACGTTATTGTATTTGGCAAAACCACCACCAGGGGCAACTCTAGCTTCCTGCCCACTCTTCATCTGTACCTGAGAGTTGCACTTAGCTGGAAAAAAGCATGTGACCACACGGAGTGGTGTCGCTTTAATTAATGACCACAATCTTGAATAGGTGCTTACTGCCACTGGGCAATCATACTATAATTCCATAGTTATTCACGCTTCCGCTTTCCTCCCCTCAACACTCCAACACCTCCTTCCCCAACCTCGCTTTCAGCTGATGACTGCTTACTACTTTGCCGAGAAGATTTAACCCATCACAAGAGAACTTCCACAACTCTCCAAGACACAGTCACCCACAAACTTGCATTGGTGCCTGTGTACCTGTCAGCCTTGCTGGTGCTGAGACCTAATGTCAGTCCCTCCACATCTGAGCTCTCGAGATTCACCTTCCTTTTTGCCTGCTTAAGTTTGTATCTCCAAGGACTCTCTCTGACCTATGTCATCACCTTCCCCCTCTACTAGATCATTCTCTTCTGCATATAAATATGCTCTTATTTCTCCCATTTCAAAAAAGAAAGAAAAAAACCTATTTTTGTCCCATTTCCCATCAGTTACCACCCAGGTCTCAGCTCCATTTTGCTGCAAAACTCCTTTTAGGAAATACCTGGGCCTGACCTATGGTGGCGCAGTGAATAAAGAGACCTGGAACGCTGAGGTCACCAGTTCAAAGTCTTGGGTTTGCCTGGTCAAGGCACATACAAGTAGCAACTACTATGGGTTGATGTTTTCTGCTTCTGCCCCTCCCTCTCTCTCTCTCTCTTTCTCCTCTCCTTTCTCTAAAAATCAATAAATAAAGAAATAAATCAAGATCTGGAACGCCGAGGTCACTGGTTCGAAACCCTGCGCTTACCTGGTCAAGGCACACATGGGAGTTGATGCTTCCTGCTCCTCCCCCTTCTCTCTCTCTCTCTCTCCTCTCTAAAATGAATAAATAAATTAAGCATAAAATAAAATAAAAAGAAATAAATTAAGAAATATCTGAACAGTCTCCTTTTTCTTTTCCCCAATTTTCTTTATTTAAAATTCCTTCTCCCCATCCCCCTTCCCATGGGGCCGTCGTGTCTTCCACTTCAACACGTATTTAGACCTCATCTCAAATGTCACTAGTATTTAATCAGTTGTTTTTATAATGAATTATAAGAAGAAACAAGATTATTTACCTTCTTATTTACTGTCTCCGGTGCAATTCGTTTCTTCTTGTAGATCTGGGCTCCTGCGGAGAATCACTTTCCCTAACCTGGAAGGCTACCCTTTAGCATTTCTCGACATTGCTAAAATCCACCGGCAGCAAAGCCTCTCAGCTTTTCTTGATCTGAAAATGAATTTATTTTACACCTTCAATTTTTGAAGGGCATGTTTATGAATATAAAATTTAAGGCAGATGAACCATTGTTTCTTTTCCTTACCAAACTTCAAAGATGTCTTTGCATATTTTTGCATAGTATTCTGGCCTCCATTGTTTCTAATAAGTCATTAAGCAGGCATTCAGAGTGCTGTTTCCAAGTATGTAATGTATCTTTTGTGTGTATGTGTGTATTTTTCCTAAGTAAGAAGCGGGGAGGCAGTCAGACAGACTCACACATGCGCTGGACCAAGATCCATCTGGCATGCCCACCAGGGGCGATGCTCTGCCCATCTGTGGCATTGCTCCATTGCAACCAGAGCCATTCTAGTGCCTGAGGTGGAGGCCATAGAGCCATCCTCAGTGCCTGGGCCAACTTTGCTCCAGTGGAGCCTTGGCTGCCTGCAGGAGGGGAAGAGAGAGACAGAGAGGAAGGCGAGGGGGAAGGGTGGAGAGGCAGATGGGTGCTTCTCCTGTGTGCCCTGACCAAGAATCAAACCCAGGAATTCTACACACCAGGCTGACGCTCTACCACTGAGCCAGCCAGCCAGGGCTGTAATGTATCTTTGTTCTCCTGAGGTTTTCAAGATTTAAAATTTATCTTCAGTGTTCAGCAGTGTGCCTATAATACACAAGGTGTAGTTTTTCTTTCACTTATTCTTGCTTGGGATAAATGTAAGTTTATTCTTGTAAACTGATATTTGTCATCAAACCTGGGAAATATTCCACCATTATTTTCTTAATTTTTTTTCTGCCTCCATGTGATTCTGTCTTTTTTCTAGAATGCCAATTAAATGGATGTCCATTTGCTGATATTGTTCCTGAAGCTTTGTTCCTTTTTCTCCAATCTTTTTTCACTCTGTTCTTCAGAGTAAATAATTCCTATGTTGTGTCTTTAGGTTTGCTGACTCTTCTGCCCTATCCTATCTACTCTTAAGGCCATCCAGTGAATTTTTTTTCACTTCAGTTATTTTATTTTTCAGTTCTAAAACTTCCATTTAGTTCTTTTTATAGTCTCAATTTATCGCTAAAATCCCCTATCGGTTCGCTCAAAGCCCACATTTTCTTTTAATTAACTGAATGCAATTTTCTTTTAAAATATATACATAATAGTTTCTTTAAAATATTTGTCTGCTAAGTCCAATATCTGAGCCATCTTTTGTTCAGTTTTTATTGACTGCTTTTTTATTTTTTACTTTGGATCATGTTTTCATGTGTGTGTGTGTGTGTGTGTCTAGTGATTTTTTTTTTTTTTTACAGGGACAGAGAGAGTCGGAGAGAGGGATAGATAGGGACAGACAGACAGGAATGAAGAGAGATGAGATGCGACACCATAGTTGTTCATTGATTGTTTTCTCACATGTGCCTTGACCACGGGCCTTCAGCAGACTGAGCAACCCCTTGCTGGAGCCAGTGACCTCGGATCCAAGCTGGCGAACTTTTGCTCAAAGCCAGATGGGCCTGTGCTCAAGCTGGCAACCTCAGGGTCTCGAACCTGGGTCTTCCACATCCCAGTCGGACGCTCTATCCACTGCACCACCGCCTGGTCAGGCTGTCTAGTGATTTTTGATTGAAGAATAAATATTGTTGTTAAGGCATTTTAGAGATGATAGATTCTGTTATTTTCCTCTGAAAGATATTGATTCTTATTCTAGCAGAGTTTTACTACTGGTTAATCACTTTGAACTTCTGTAGGCTTATTTTCACACTTGTTAATGTAGATTGGTAGAAACTCAGGATTTTCTCTGGCCTTTCTGACTTGGCAAGACTCAACCTTCAAACTCTGCCTATGCTGTGGATCTTTTTGTGGTTTGGTGATGGGCTTTGTTAGAATGAGTCCAGAATACCATTTTATTCTAGGTCAGAGTTTGGCGAACTATAACCTGTGGGTCGAATTTTCCCATCTTTGCTGTTTTTTGTAAATTAACTTTTATTGGAACACATCTCTAGCCATTCATTATGCAATGTCTGTGGCTGCTTTCACACTACAACAGCAGAGTTGAGGAGTTGTGGCCAAGATCAGATAGCCCACAAAGCTTAAAATATTTAAAATCTGCCTCTTTTCAGAAGAAGTTTGCTGATACCTGCTCTAGGGCCTGGTTTTACTGATGAGGCCTATGTCTTAGCTAGATGGCCAGGTGTCTTGATGAGATGTTAATGTGGTCTTTCTACTCTAACAGGACCAGAACCCCAGTACTGCCAGCACTGTTCTTCCTCCAGCACTCCTTGACCCTCCGGTTTGGAACAGCCACCCTCTAGGAAGCCTGGGGTAGTTTCACCCTGCACAGGTCCGGCACAGCCTCCATCATGGACTCATTGGGAAGGCCCCCAAGACTTACGAGGCTCCTCTCTCCAGAGCTTCCTCCTCTCCAATGCCTCAGGCCACAGATTTCAGCTACTTTAGATCTGTTGAGGCCTAATTTCTGTTTCCTCATTTTAGTGTGGCCACGATGCATTTTTCAGAATCCAATTCTTTGGCTGGATTGAGAGATGGTCCTGAGGCAGAGAGCTGGGCAACTGCAGGGCTCACTCATGAACTTCTCTTCTCTTAGGAACCATAGTATTGCACTGTCTGATGTACAACACCTGAAAAACAGTGTTGCATCTATTTCTCCAGTTTTATAGTCAGTATGTTTGCAGGGCTAGACCAGTAAACATTTATTTCATAATGGCAGGAAGCAGAAGCTCCACCTTTTCTCTTAAACCTGTTCTAGATAGGCTTTTACACCCACGATTCCACTGAAAACTGCATTTGTCAATGCCTTCAAAGTTGCCAAATGCAACAGTTAATCCTCAGTTCTCATCTTTCGTGGTCTATTAACACCATCACATATAACTAATGATACCCTCTTTCTTGATCTACTTTCTTCACTTAGCCTTCAGAACAGCACGGTCTCTTAGGTTTCTTCCTAGCTTTACTGGTCTCTCCTTCTCAGTCTCCTCCGCTGGTTCCGCCTCTTCTGAGGTCTTGATGGAATGCAACAGGGCTCAGTCCTCTCCCTTGGATTTCATCTCTATCTTCACTTATTCTTAGTAGTTGTAGCTGGTCTCATGGCTTTAAATAACAACTGAATGCCCATGATTGATATCTCTATCTCAAACCTCTCTCCTGAACTTCAGATAGAGATAAAACAGATAGCTCAAAATTAACAAATTCCCAAACAGATTTCCTGATATTCCCTCAACACTGTTTCACCCAGTGTCTCTTCCTCTTGATTGATTACAATTCAGTTTTTCCAGTTACTTAGGTAAAAAAAAAAAAAAAGTGGAGTCATTCTTGATACTTCTATTTCTCCCACCCTATCTAACTCAGTTAAAAAAATCCTCTAGGCTCTACATCAGAAACCACCAAAATTCAACCCCTCTCCATCACTTTGCTGGTATCTAAATAATTCAAGTCACTACCATCTCTTGCCTAAATTATTGCAATACTCTCCTTGCTGGTTTTCTTGCTTCTTCCTTGCCCCTCTACAGTTTGTAATCAACACAATGTTTATAATGACTTTTTGAAAACATAAATCAGACCAAGACACTCCTCTATTGAAACTATTCATGGCTCTCCCATTTTTATAGTCATTCATTCATTTTAAAAATATATGCTTGAACCAATCAAGCATATATTTTATAGTCATTCATTCATTTATTGTGAGGCCTGACCAGGAAGAAAGTGGTGCACTGGATAGAGCATCAGCCTGGGATGCTGAAGATTCAGGTTCAAAACCCTAAAATTGCTATCTTGAACATGGGATCATAAAGATGACTACATGGTCACTGGTTTGAATCCAAAGGTCACTGGCTTGAAGCCCAAGAACGCTGGTTTGAAACCAAGGTTGCTGGCTTAAAGCCCAGGTTCACTGGTTTGAGCCCAAGGTCACTGGCTTGAGCAAGGGGTCATTGGCTTGGTTGGAGCCCCTGGTCAAGGCACACATGAGAAAGCAATCAATGAACAACTAAGGTGTTGCAACTATGAGTTGATACTTCTTTCTTTCTCCTTTCCTGTCTATCTGTTCCTGTCTGTCTGCCTCTCTCACTAAAATATTTTTTTTTAATTTAAAATATAAAATATTTATTGTGAGCCTTTGATGAATCAAGTGCTGTGCTAGGAACTTGTAATACATCAATAAACAGAATAGTAAAATTGGCCCTGGTTGATTGGCTAAGTGGATAGAGCATGGGCCCAGCATACGGATGTTCTGGGTTCAATCGCCAGTCAGGGCACACATGAGAAGCAATCATTTGCTTTTCTTTCCTTCCTTCTCCCCCTTCTCTCTCTTTTCTCCTCTCATAGCCAGTGGCTTGATTGGTTCAAGTATAGGCCCCAGGTGCTGAGGATAGCTCAATTGATTCGAGCATTGGCCCCAGATGGGGTTGCCAGTGGATCCCAGTTGGGGTGCATGTGGGAGCCTGTCTATCCATCTCCCCTTCTTTCACTTAAAAGAAAAAAGAAGGTAAAAAATTTCTATCCATATAAAGAGAGTCTAGTGTAGGGAGACAGCTAATAAATAATAAACATAACAAATAATTCTATAGTGTATTAGAAAAGGATAAATGACTACTAAGAAAAGATATAGAACATGGTAAAAAACAAAATTGGGAACGTGAGGCAAGGGAAATTGTGAGGCAAGGGAAATTTTGATACAAGATTGTCATTGAGAAAGTGACATTTGAGCAGGGATGAGGAGGAGGTCAGCTTTGAGGGCTCCTGGAAGAATGGATCTCCAGGCAGAGGAAGCAGATGAACAAAGGTCAAAAGCAACAGCAGATCAGACATGTTCTAGAAACAGCAAGAAGACAAATGGCTAAGAAGGAATGAGTGAGTGAGAGTGGTAGATGAGGTTGGAGACATGATGGTGGACCTTGTAGTGTCTTATAGGGCATTTTAAGGACTTTGGCTTTTACTCTGAGTAAGATGGGAGTCATTGGAAAATTCCAAAGCTGAGGAATGATGTAATCTGAATTAAGTTTTAGAAAGATGCCCTTAGTTACAAATTATATATTAGAGAAGTGACTTGTATCTGGAATTTATAAAGAACAATTATAACTCCGTATTAAAAGATAAATAACCCAATTTAAAAATGAGTGAAGGCCTGCCTGACCAGGCGGTGGCGCAGTGGATAGAGTGTCGGACTGGGATGCGGAAGACCCAGGTTCTAGACCCTGAGGTAGCCAGCTTGAGTGTGGGCTCATCTGGCGTGAGCAGGGGCTTGTCAGCTTGAACCCAAGGTCGCTGGCTCCAGCAAGGGGTGGCTCGGTCTGCTGAAGGCCCACAGTCAAGGCACATGTGAGAAAGCAATCAATGAACAACTAAGGTATTGCGACGGCAACGAAAAACTAATGATTGATGCTTCTCACCTTTCTTCATTCCTGTCTGTCTGTCCCTATCTATCCCTCTCTCTGACTCTCCTCTGTCCTTGTAAAGAAATAAAATAAAAACAAACAAATAAAAAAAAAATGAGTGAAGGCCTGTAAAATAAAATAATAATGGGTGAAAAATTTAAATAGACTGTTCTTCAGAGAACATATACAAATGGTCAATAAGCACATGAAAAGATGCTCACTAGCCATCAGGGAAATACAAATCAAACTACAGTGAAATACCACTCCACACCCACTGGGACAGCTATAATAAAAAAGATAGAATACACAAGTGTTGGTAAGATGTGCAGAAATTCAAAATGTAAAGTCATGCAGCCACTATGGGACAGTCTGGCAGTTCTACAAAAGGTTAAACATAGAGTTAGCATTTGACCCACCAATTTCACTTCTAAGTATATTACCAAGAGAAATGAAAACATTCGTCCACACAAACACCTGTACATGAATGTCTATAGTCGCATTATTCCAAATAATAGCCAAAAATGTCCAGAAACTGAAAAATGAATGAAGAAAACATAGTACATTCATACAATGTTATAGTATTTAGCAATAAAAAGACTGAAGCACAGATACATGCTACAGCATGGACCAACTTTGAAAACACCGTACAAAGTGAAAGAAGCCAGTCACATAAGACCACATATTGTATGATTTTATTTATATGAGATGTCCAGAGTAGGCAAATCTACAGACACAAAAAGTGTACTTGCCTAGGGTTGTGGAGGATGGGGAAGTGGTAATTATTGACTTAAGGGTATGTGATTTCTTTTTGGGTAATGAAAATGTTCTAAAATTGATAGTGATAATAGAGGAACAGCTCTGTGAATATTTTAAAGGCTATTGAATTGTATGACTTAAATGGGTGAATTGTATTATAAAGGAATTATATCTCAACAGAGATGTTTAAAATAATGTGGGGGGCGGGGCTAACCAGGTGGTGGTGCAGCAGATAGACTGTTGGACTGGGATGTGGAGGACTCAGGTTCGAGACCCCGAGGTTGCCAGCTTGAGCGCTGACTCATCTGGTTTGAGCGAGGCTCACCAGCTTGAGCCCAAGGTCACTGGCTTGAGCAAGGGGTTACTCGGTCTGCTGTAGTCCCCTGGTCAAGGCACATATGGAAAAGCAATCAATGAACAACTAAGGTGTTGCAACGAGTTGATGCTTCTCATCTCTCTCCCTTCAGGTCTGTCTGTCCCTATCTGTCCCTCTCTCTGACTCTCTCTGTTTCTGTCACAAAAAGGGGGCGGGGGAATCTCTTTGTATGCTTCACTGAAAGTAATTATGAAGCAGGGTTGAAGCAGAAGTGTGCAGAGTCAGAAGAATTCCAGGAAGGAGATGAACACATTAAACTAGGTGGTAGTGGACTGGACTAGTGCTAACAGTGGAGATGGTTTAAAAAGGTCAAATAACCCTTTTTGTCTTTGTTTACTGAGAGTTAACAAATGAGTGTTGAAGTTTATCAAAGAATTTTCAGCATTTAAGATGAATCTGATGATATTTTTTCTTTTAATCTGTCAGTGCTGTAAAATAATATTAGTAGATTTTCTAATATTTAACCTCCATTCTATTCCTGGAATAAATTTTATATGATCATAATTTGATTATGAGTTTGTATGTTTTCCTATTGTTATCATTTTTAATGTATTGCTGATAATGGTTGGTTAGTATTTATTCAGGATTTTTGTATCTAGTTTAATAAATGAGATTAGCTTGTAATATACTTATTCAAATGGTTCTTTTCTCAGAAATAGGTAAACTGCTTTTCTTCTTTTCTTTTCTTTTCTGGAATAGTTGGTTTGGAAGTGGATATAACCGTTCATTCATTGAATCTCCAGTAGAACTCATCTCCTATAAGACAAATTGTGTGTGTGGTTGTATTTGATTTTTTTCTCTCATTGGTAGAATTTTAACTACTGAATTAAAATTTATGTATATGTTAATACATGTATTAAGTCATTTTTCAAAATTCTTATTTTATTTGTTTTTAAAAGTATTGGTAAAAAGTTGTTCACAGATCTATTAATTTTTTTTGCAGATTTTTAAAATTATTTCTTTTTATTTATTTATTTTAGAGAGGAGATATAGAGTGAGAGAGAGAGAGAGAAAGGGGGGAGGAACTAGAAGCATCAACTCCCATATGTGCCTTGACCAGACCAGTGCAGGGTTTTGAACTGGTGACCTCAGTGTTCCCAGGTTGACGCTTTATCCACTGCGCCACCACAGGTCAGGCCACAGATCTATTATTTTAAAACATCACTATATCTTCAGCCTACCTTTGTGTTTGTATTAACTCTATTTTTTGTGTGTCTATTAGTCTCATCAGAGTTTTGTCTACTTAATTTTTCTTTCTTTAATACTAACTTTTCTTTCTGTTGATCCACTTTATTGGCTCTTTGTTTTCTATTTCATTAATTTCTGTTCTATATTAATAACTATACCAATGTAAATAGCCTGAACACCTCGATTAAAAATAAAAACTTGATATGTTGAATGAAAAAGCATGATACAACCATATGCTTTCTACAAGAAATTTAATTTCTAATTATACATTAGTTATAAAGACACACATTATTAAAAATAAAAAAAATGATCATGCAAACACTAATCAAAAGGAAGCTAGAGTGACTGTATCAATACCAAACAAAGTAGGTTTCAGAAGCAGGAATAGTAAAAGAGATAAAGAGGAACATACTAGATTGATATTAAAAGGTCAAGTAATGAAATGTGCATTAAAAAATAAAAATATGCCTACCAGGCGGTGGCGCAGTGGATAGAACGTTGGACTGGGATGCGGAAGACCCAGGTTCAAGACCCTGAGCTTGCCAGCTTGAGCGTGGGCCCATCTGGCTTGAGAAAAAGCTCACCAGCTTGGACCCAAGGTTGCTGGCTCCAGCAAGGGGTTACTTGGTCTGCTGAAGGCCCGTGGTCAAGGCACATGTGAGAAAGCAATCAATGAACAACTACGGTGTCTCAACGGTAACAAAAAACTAATGATTGATGCTTCTCACCTCTCTCCGTTCCTGTTTGTCTGTCCCTATCTATCCCTCTCTCTGACTTTCTCTCTGTTCCTGTAAAAAAAATATATATATATATACCAAATAGCTGAGCTTCAAAACATATGAAGCAAAAACTGACAGAACTGAAAAAGAAAAGAAAAATCTACAGGTAGACTTGGAGAATTCAACAGTTCTTTCTTAGTAATTGACAGAACAGCAGAGCCTTAATATAAATATGAACTTGAATAGCATGGTCAAGCAATTTGACTAAATTGACATTTATAGAGCCTTAGACCTAACGACTATAGAATATGCATTGTTTTAAAAACACCCACAAAACACTTACCAAGACAGGCCATACTCAGGATTACAAAACAAGTTTGAATAAGTATCAGAGGATTTAAATTATATAAAATGTCTCCTAACCATTATGGAAACTGAAATTAAAAAAAAAAGCTCTGGCTGGTTTGCTCAGTGGTAGAGCATCAGTCTGGCGTGTAGAAGTCCCGAGTTCAATTCCTGGCCAGGCCACACAAGAGAAGCGCCCATCTGCTTCTCCACCCTTTCCCCTCTCCTTTCTCTCTGTCTCTCTTCCCCTCCCTCAGCCAGGGCTTTATTGAAGCAAAGCTGGCCCAGGCGCTGAGGATGGCTCCATGGCCTCCGCCTTAGGTGCTAGAATGGCTCCGTTTGCAATGGAACAATGCCCCAGATGGGCAGAGCATCGTCCCCTAGTGGGCTTGCTGGGTGGATTCCAGTCAGGCATATGTGGAAGTCTGTCTCTCTGCCTCCCTACTTCTCACTTCAGAAAAATACAAAAAATGAAAGATGAAAGAAAGAAAGAGAAAGAGAGAGAGAAAGAAAGAACGAGAAAGAAAGGAAGAAAGAAAACTATCTGGACAATAACCAAATGCTTGAAAAGTAAATAACATGGTTCTAAACAACCAATAGTTTAAAGAAGAAATAACAGGGATATTGGAAAATATTTTGCATTGAGTGAAAACAAAACTATGACACATCGAAATATGTGAGATGTACCTAAAGTAGTGCTCAGGAGGTTTTTTAACAATAAGTGTTTATATTTTAAAAAATGGTCTCAGATCAATGATCTTCTAAGTTTACGTTTAGTAATTAGAAACAAAAGAATAAATTAATATGAAAATAAGTTTACGTTTAGTAATTAGAAACAAAAGAACAAATTAATATGAAAATAAACAGAAAGAAGGAAATAAAATAAAGAAGGAAATAAAAATACAAGAGTGGAAATCAGTGAAAGAAAACAGAAAATCAACAGAGAAAATCAATGACCACAAAAGCTGGTTCTTTAAAAATATCAATAAAATCGATAAAATTTTAGAAAAACATTAAAATTTCCAATATCAGAAGTTAAAGAGGAGGAACTGTACCTACCCTGGTGGGAGGGTAATGAGAGAATATAATGAATGACTTATGCCAACAAATCCAAACACTTAAATAAAATGGATGAATTTCTTGACACAAGCTACCACAATACCTTGGTTTCAGACTTCTGGCTTCCAGAACTATAAGACAACAAATTTCTATTGTTTTAAGTCACCCAGTTTGTGGTCATTTGTTATGGTAGCCCCAGGACACTAATACACTGACTTAAAAAAAAAAGTGATCATAACCCTAGCCAATTGGCTAAATCAGTTAAGAGTGTCCTCTCAAAACAACAAGGGTGCGGGTTTCATCCCAGGTCAGGGCACACACGGGAAGCAAACAATGAATGCACGACTGAGTAGAACAACAAATGGATGCTTCCTTTCCTCTCCCCTCTCTCTGTTTCTTTAGAAGTCAATCAATAAATAAAACCCTGGCTGGATAGCTCAGTTGGTTGGCACATTGTCCCTGTGTGGTTGCCGGTTCGATTCCTGGCCAGTTCACATACAGGAGCAGCTCGATATTCCTGTCTCTCTCTCCCTACCTCTCTCAAAATTAATTAATTAACTGATTAACTAATTAATTGTTTTAACATTCTAAAAAACTGTGAGCATGATTTTGATGCAATCCCCTCCAAATTTCACAAAATGCATAATCTATTAATGCTTTTTATAAAAAGAAATAAAATACTCTCAGCAAATGGAATAGAAATAGAAGGGCACATCTTGACCCAGATGAGACATCTACACAAGACCTACAGCTTTAATGGAGAGTCAATTATTTCCCGCTGAGATTAGAAACAAGGCAAAGCTGTCCAGTTTCATAATTCCTGTTTAACATTGTAATGGAGGTCTCTTCAAATGCAACAAAACATACAGGAATAAAGCATGTACAGATAGTAAAGTAAAGAGTGCAAGTATCTTTATTCACAGGTGATGTAATTGCCTCTGTGTAAAAGCCTAAGGAATCTAGAAAACAATTCTAGAACTAATATGTGAAGTTATCGAGGTTATAGGATACAAGGTCAATATACTATAAAACTCAATAACATTTCCATATACTAATAATAACAAACTGGAAACTCACATTAATGAACAACAACATCTAAAATAACATGAAATACAAAATTTTAGTTATAAATTTGACAAAAGATGAGCAAGATCTGTACCCTATAAATGGGAAATGTTTCTGAAAAATGAAAGACCCCTTCCTTTGTGTGGGGATACAGTGGAAGCTGATGACCTGGAAGAGGGCCCTTGCCTGACCATGTCGGCACGCTGATTTTCAACTTCCAGGCTCCAAAACTGAGAAATAAAGTTCTATTGCTTGTAAGCCGCTCAGTTTGTGCTATTTTATTTTATAGCAGCCTGAATAAACTAAGACAGATACTGTACTATATTTGAGAATTGGAAGACTCAATATTAACATGTCAATTTCCCGCAAGTTGGACTGTGGATTCAACGCAACCTCAATCAAAACCCCATCAGGCCTTTTAAAAAGAAACTCGCAAGCTGATTAAAAAATGTATATGAAAAAGTCAGGGACCTAGATGCACCAATAGGTCAATCTGGCTACTGTAGAAGGGAAAGGGACAAAACCAGAAGTAGAAAGGCCAGTTTACTGCTAGATACCCCTGGCTAGTGATTGTGGCAACGGTGACCATGAAGATGGAGAAAAACAGGTAGTTTTGAGAGAGATTAAGACTAGGAGGTTTTGAAGATTAAGTGTTGAAGTGGCAGGATCAAGAACGATTCTCAGGGCCCTGGCCAGTTGACTCAGTGGTACAGCGTCAGCCTGGTGTGTGGAAGTCCCGGGTTCGATTCCTGGCCAGGGCACACAGGAAAAGTGCCCATCTGCTTCTCCTCCTTTTCCCCTCTCCTTTCTCTCTGTCTCTCTCTTCCCCTCCTGAAGCCAAGGCTCCATTGGAGCAAAGGTGGCCTAGGCACTGAGGATGGCTCCATGGCCTCCGCCTCAGGCGCTAGAATGGCTCCAGTTGCAGCGGAGTAATACCCTAGATGGGCTGAGCGTTGCCCTCTGGTGGGCATGCCGGGTGGATTCCGGTGGGGCGCATGCATGCAGGAGTCTGTCTGTCTTTCCCCCTCCCCCCACTTCTCACTTGGTGGGTGGGGGGAGAATGATTCCCAGATTTCTGATATGAAAAACTGGGTGGATAGTTGAAGGTATTCATTGTGACAGGGTACACAAGAAAACTAGTTTTGAGAGGATAAGCACTAATATTAGTTTAGGACATGACTTGTTCAAAGATGCTTTGACAGAAGCTAAAGGACATGTCCAGCAGGCAGCTGCATGTATAGGAGCTGCTCTGGACTGGAGCTGTACATTTTGGAGTTATCAGAGATGGCAACAGGAAACAGAAGTGGATGAAATATCCCAGGGTATGTGCAGAGTAAGAACAGGGGCTCAAAGGTCAACCCACTGAAATGTTCTAAGGACATGTAGAATGAGCTGGATGGGGATAGAGTGTTAGGAAAAACTGGTTTGGAAGTTACTGCTTTAGTTTTGTTGCTGCTATGGTGGTTTAGACAGAGGAAGTGAAAGTAGAAACACTTGAATTGATTCCAGTGACTTCTATTCAGGCACTGGAAGGAGCTTCTATTGGATCAACACTTCTAAAGCTTGCAACTACAAATTCTGGACCAAACATTAAAAAAAATAACTGCCAAAAGGTCCCGCAGAGCAACCAAAAGCAATTCTGGATGGGCATTAACACTTGAAAGAATGAAACTGCTTTAGACATCTCCCATTTATCATGGTTTCTAGCCTGAGGGAAAGCTGTGGTAACTGCCGCTCCAGATGGCTAAAACTCCAGCAGAAATACCATAGTTTTATTGGTTTGAAGAACCAGAGGACAATTTGTAACACAAGTATAGTTGCTGGAAAGGAAGGAGGGAAAACCTGGACAGAACAGAAACAGAAAAGGAGTGCTTCAAATTCTGTGTATAAATTTTGCTCAGATCTATTGTTGGCCCATCAACAATGCATGCACATGGCACTATGCCAAGGCTAAAAGAACTGACCTGACATTTCAACTGCTGCTCATTTAAGACACCTATTACACAAGGCCACTCTACCAAGTCTGGGAGATGTAGCAGTTCTACTTAATACATGGAAACAAACATAGGGAAGCAGCCAAAATGCAGAGACAAAGAAACATATTCTAAATGAAAGAACAAGAGAAATCTCCAGAAAAAGAACTAAACAAAATGAAGGCAGCCTGACCAGGCGATGGTGCAGTGGATAGAGAACCGGACTGGGATGCGGAAGACCCAGGTTCGGGACCCCAAAGTCGCCAGCTTGAGCATGGGCCCATCTGGCTTGAGCAAAAGCCTATCAGCTTGGACCCAAGGTCGCTGGCTCCAGCAAGGGGTTGCTCAGTCTGCTGAAGGCCCACGGTCAAGGCACATGTGAGAAAGCAATCAATGAACAACTATGGTGTTGCAATGGCAACGAAAACTAATTATTGATGCTTCTCACCTCTCTCCATTCCTGTCTATCTGTCCCTATCTATCCCCCTCTCTGACTCTCTCTCTGTCCCTGTAAAAAAAAACCAAACAAACAAACAATAAAACAAAATGAAGGCAAACAAATTACCGAATACAGAGTTAAAAAAATGGTTACAAGGATGCTCAAGAAATTTAGGGAGAACTTTAACAACAAAGGACATAGAAACCATATAAAAGCACCAGTCAGAAATGAAGAATACAATAACTGAAATTAAGAATAATTTACAAAGAATCAACAGTAGGGTAGATGAAGCTAAGAATCAAATCAATAATTTGTAATATATAGCCTGACCAGGTGGTGGCGCAGTGAATAGAGCATCGAACTGGGATACGGAGAACCCAGGTTCGAGACCCTGAGGCCGTCAGCTTGAGCGCAGGCCCATCTGGCTTAAGCAAAAAAAAAAAGCTCACCAGCTTGGACCCAAGGTCACTGGCTTGAGCAAGGGGTTATTCTGTCTGCTGAAGGCCCACGGTCAAGGCACATATGAGAAAGCAATCAATGAACAACTAAGGTGTTGCAATGAAAAACTGATGATTGATGCTTCTAATCTCTCTTCGTTCCTGTCTGTCTATCCCTCTCTCTATCCCTGTAAAATAAATAAATAAATAAATAAATAAATAAATAAATAAATAAATAAATAATTAATTTGTAATATATAAAAGCAAAAAAAAAATCAGAATCCAAAATAATGAAGATAGTCTAAAGAGTCTCTGGGACAATTTCAAGTGTACCAACATTCACATTATGGGAGTGCTGGAAGAAGAGAGAAGGCAAGAAATTGAAAACCTATTTGAAAAAATGATGACAGAAAACTTTTCTAACCTGGTGAAGGAAATAGACAAGCCTAGGAAGTGCAGAGAGTCCCATACAAGATGAACCCAAAGAGACCCACACCAAGACACACCATAATTAAAATACAAAAGGTTAAAGACAGAGAGAAAATCTTAAAATCAGCAGGAGAAAAGAAGTTAGTTACCTAGAAGGGAGCTCCCATAAGACTATCAGATGATTTCTCAACAAAAACTTTTCAGGCCAGAAGGGAATGTCAAGAAATATGCAAAATTATGAAAAGCAAGGACCTACAACCAAGACTACTCTACCCAGCAAAGCTATCATTTAGAATTTAAGGCCATATATAGAGTTTCCCAAACAAGAAAAATCTAAAGGAGTTCATCACTACCAAACCAGTGTTACATAAAATGATAAAGGATCTTCTTCAAGAAGAAGAAGAGGAAGAAACAAAGTTAATAAATATAAACAATAAAATGGCAATAAATGCATATGTATCAACAATTGAATCTAAAACTCAAAATAAACAAGCAGAACAGAAACAGACTCATAGATACAGAGGACATTTTGACAGTTATCCAATGAGAGGAGGGTTGGGGGAATGGGTATAAAAGGTGACAGGATTAAGAAGTACAAGTCGGTGGTTACAGAACAGTCATGGGGATGGAAAGTACAGCATAGGAAATACAGTCAATAATATCCTAATGACTATGTATGGTGTCAGATGGGTACGAGACTTATCAGGAGGATCACTTAGTAAGTTATATAATGTCTAGTCTCTGAGTTGTACACGTAAAAGTAATATAATATTGTATGTCAACTGTAATTGAAAATAAAAAATTAATTAAACATAAACAAGAAAAGAAACAATGGAGGCCAGAGCACAATAAAACAATACCTTTACAATTTTAAGAGGAAATAAAATCTACTAACCCAAAATTTGTATTCAGTGAGAAATCTCCTTCAATATTTAAGGTAAAAAGACATTTTCAAATAAAATTAAGAGACTCTATTGCCAGCAAACCTTTGCCATAGAAATGCAAAAGGAAGTTCTTTTTATCAAGACTGAAGCGAAATTATACTACCTGGATATTACATTTTCACGAAAGAAACAACCACATTGGAAATGGTTAATAGGAGGGTAAATGTAAAATAATATTTTCCTTGTTAATTTTGTTAAAATACATATAACTGTTTAAAGCAAAAGTTAAAGAACTGGATTGTAAAGTTTACAATGGACATAGATATAATATATATGACAACTATAGCATAAAAGATGTGATAAAGAGTAAATTGATGCCTGACCAGGCAGTGGTGCAGTGGATAGTCTGTCTAAATGGGATGTAGAGGATCCAGGTTCAAAACCCCACGGTCGCTGGCTTGAGCGCAGGCTCACCGGCTTGAATGTGGGGTTGTTGGCTTGAGCATGGGATCAGACATGACATCATGGTCGCTGACTTAAGCCCAAAGGTTGCTAAATTGAAGCCCAAGGTCACTGGCTTGAACCCCAGGTCACTGACTTGAGCGCATGGTCACTGGCTTGAGCAAGGGGTCACTCGCTCTGCTGGAGCCTCCCCTCCTCGGTCAAGGCACATACGAGAAAGCAATCAATGAACAACTAAGGTGCTGCAACAAAGAATTGATGCTTCTCGTCTCTCTGCCTTCCTGGCTGTAAATCCCTATTTCTCCCTCTATCTCTTTCTCTCTGTCTCTGTCACACACACACACAAAAGAGTAAACTGATCCGTACAACAGACGTAGATGTAACATGACAGTAAATGTAGACATATGTAATATATATGACAACTATAGCATAAAGGACGGTGTTGGGAGTAAATGGATCTGGATAGTTATACGGTGTCTATGTTTCTGCTGCAGTAGTAGATTAGCGTTCAGTAGACTTGGAAAAATTAAGAATGCATATTGCAATCTCTAGAGCAATTACTAGAGAAATATTGCACAGAAGTATTGTTAAATATATTCAAATAACGCAAACTAAGGCAGGGAAGAAGGAACACTGGAACAAAAATAGAGAGGTCAAACAGCAACCAGATGGTAAGATGGTAAAGCTAAATCCAACCACAGAAATAATTATATTATATGTCAATGAGCTCAACACTCTGATTAAAAGGAAAACATTGTTAAAATTAATTTTTTTATAGCAAAACCCATTGCTGTCTATGAATGATTGACTTTAAATACAAAGACACAGGTTAAAAGTAAATGGATGGGAAAAGACATATCATATAAGCAGTAGATATAGGCTATAGTAGTTATATTAATGGCAAATAAAATATGTAGATTTCAATACACAAATTATCACCAGAATAAAATAAGGACATTTTGTAATAATTAAAGGTTCAACTCATTAGAAAGGCATAACAATCATAAATATGTGCATGTCCATATAAGACCTTTACTTGAAAGTGGCAAATACAAGCATTTAGTTCTACTCCCTCAAAATACCTAATAAAATGATACTAAAAAGATATATTATAAAAAATTCCAAACCTACAAACAGTATAATGAATTCCCATTCACCTGTTACCTAGATTTAACACTTATTCACATCATGCCATATTCTTCTTCCTTCCCTGAAGTATCTTTAAATGAATTTAATTAAAAAAAATTTTTTTTTCTTTTTAAGTGAGAAGCGGGGAGGCAGAGAGACAGACTCCCACATGCGCCCTGACCAGGATTCATTCAGTAAGCCCCTTCCTTCCTGGCCGATGCTCTGCCCATCTGGGGCCATTGCTCCATTGCTTGGCAACTGAGCTATTTTAGCTCCTGAGGCAAGACCAGGGAGCCATCTTCAGCACCTAGGGCCAACTTGCTCCAACTGAGCCATGGCTGCAGGAGAAAAAAAGAGAAATAGAGAGAGAGAAGAGAGGCATGGAGGGGTAGAGAAGCAGATGGGTGCTTCTCCTGTGTGCCCTGACCAGGAATCTAACCTGAGACTTCCACATGCCAGGCCAATGCTCTACCATTGAGCCAACTGCCCAGAGCCCAATAAATTTTTTTTAATTTAATAAGGCATGTATTCAATAAAGCTTTCAGAAGAAAAATGGGATAAAATATGTGACCTTTGCCTATTAATCAAAAAGTTCTTATATATGACAACAAAAGCATAATACGTAAAAGAAATATATTGATCAATTGAACCTCAACAAAATGTAAATCTTTTGTTCTTCAAAAGACACCATTAAGAAAACGGAAAAGCAGCCCTGACCAGTTGGCTCAATGGCAGAGCATCAGCATGGCGTGTGTATGTCCTGGCTTCAATTCCCAGTCAGAGCAAACAGGAGAAGTATGCATCTGCTTCTTCATCCCTCCCCCTCTTGCTTCTCTCTCTCTCTCCTCCTGGGCACTGAGGATGGCTCCATGGCCTCCACATCAGGTTCTAAAAAATGGCTCCGGTTGCAATGGAGCAATGCCCCAGATGGACAGAAAATCACCCCCTCATGAGCTTGCCAGGTGGATCCCGGTTAGGACACATACAAGAGTCTGTCTCTGCCTCCCCTCTTCTCACTAAAAAAAGAAGAAGAAGAAGAAAAGCAAGTAATACACTGGAAAGAAATTTTTCCAAAACATATCTGTCTTTTTTTTAATTTATTTTTATTTTTTAGGTGAGATGAGAGGAGATAGTGAGACAGACTCCCACATGCAACCTACCAGGATCCACCCCTGCAACTCTATCTGGGGCTGATGTTCCAGTTGATGCTTGAGTACCGAGCTATTTTTAGCACCTGAGGCTGATGTACTCAGACCAACCAAGCTATCCTCCGCACCTGGGCCAACACTCAAACCAATCGAGCCACTGGCTGTGGGAGGCGAAGAAGGATAGGGAAGTAGGGAGAAGCAGATGGTCATTTCTTCTGTGTGTCCTGACTAGAAATAGAACCCAGGACTCTACATGCCAGGTCAATGCTCTATCCACTGAGCGACCTGCCACACATATCTGTTAAAGGATGTGTATCCAGCCTGACTGGTGATGGCTCAGTGGATTGAGCATTGGTGTGGGATGCTGAGGGCCCTCATTTGAAACCATGAGGTCGCTGGCTTGAGCAAGGAGTCACTTGCTCATCTTGAGCCCCCTGGTCAAGACACATATGAGAAGCAATTAAACAACTAAAGTGAAGCAACTACGAGTTAATGCTTCCTATTTCTCTCCTTCCCCTCTTTCCCTCCCTTCCTGTCTCTCTCTCTTTAAAAAAAAAAAAAAAGAACTTGTATCCAGAATATATAAAAATTTTTACAATTAAATAAGAAAATCAATAGTCCAATCAAAAAATGGGGGAAAACCCTGGCCACTTGGATCAGTGGATAGAGCATTAAATTGGTGTATGGATGTCCCGGGTCCAATTCCCAGCCAGGGAACACAAGAGGAATGACCATCTGTTTCTCTCCTCCTCTCTCTTCCCCTCCCACAGCCAGTGGCTTGATTGGTTTGAGTGTCTCCCCGTGTTCTGAGGATAGCCTGGTCGGTCCTAGCATGTCAGGTTCAGGTGTTAAAAATAGCTTGGTTGAGTGTCCGTCAGAAGACGAGTGGATTAAAAAGCTTTGGTATATATATACTATGGAACAATATTCAGCCATAAGAAATGATGACATCGGATCATTTACAACAAAATGGATGGACCTTGATAACATTATACGGAGTGAAATAAGTGAATCAGAAAAAAAAATCTGAGAACAGCATGATTTCATACATAGGTGGGACATTAAAGTGAGACTATGAGACATGAACAAGAGTGTGGTGGTTACGGGATGGGGGGAGGGAAGGGAGGGTGGAATAGGGAGAAGGGGAGGGGTACAGGGAAAACCAGATAGAAGGTGACAGAGGACAATTTGACTTTGGGTAATGGGTATGCAGCACAATTGAATGATAAGATAATCTGGAGATGTTTTCATTGTACATATGTACCCTGATTTATTGGTGTCACTCCATTAAAGTTAACAAAAAAAAAAAATAGCTTGGTTGATTCAAACATCAACCCCAGTTGGAGTTGCTAGCTAGACCCTAGTCTGGGCACTTGCAGGAGTCTGTCTCACTATCTCCACACCTCTCACTTAATAACAAAAATGGGGAAAAGATTTGATTAGAACTTCACCAAAGAAAATATATAAATAGCAAATGAGTACATGAAGAGATACGCAAAATCACTAATCATTAGGGAAATGCAAATTAAAACCATGAGAAATAATTCATACCTACCAGAATAGCTATAATAAACAAAAAGAAAAAAAACTTGACAATAACAAGTATTGGCAAGGATATAGAAAAACAGGACTCATGCATTGCTGGTAAACTATAAAATGGTGCAGTCACTTTGAATAAACAGCTTGGAATCTTCATAAAAAGTTAAACATATTCTTAGATATGACACCATAAGAACAAGTGACAAAAGTAAAAAGTAGATAAATTGATCTCCATAAAAATGGAAAATTTTTATGCATAAAGAGCAATAAAGTAAAAGGCAGCCAAAGAATGGAAGAAAATATTTGCAAATTATTTATCTGTAAATGATTAATATCTAGAATATATAAAGAAATCCCGAGACTCGACAACATGAAAACAAATGACTCAATTAAGAAATGGACAAAGGACTCAAATAGACATTTTTCCAAAGAAGATATACAAATAGCCAATAAATACACAAAAAGATACTCAACATCACCAATAATAAGGAAGTGTAAGTCAAAACCAGGGGTCCCCAAACTACAGCCTGCAGGCTGCATGCGGCTCCCTGAGGCCATTTATCCGGTCCCGCCGTACTTCCGGAAGGGGCACCTCTTTCATTGGTGGTCAGTGAGAGGAGCACAGGATGCATCCGCACCCATAGTTCCCATTGAAATACTGGTCAGTTGTTGATTTAAATTGACTTGTTCTTTATTTTAACTATTGTATTTGTTCCCGTTTTGTTTTTTTACTTTAAAATAAGATATGTGCAGTGTGCATAGGGATTTGTTCATAGTGTTTTTTTATAGTCTGGCCCTCCAATGGTCTGAGGGACAGTGAGCTGGCCCCCTGTGTAAAGAGTTTGGGCCCCCTGATGAAAACCATAGTGAGACGTCAGTTCACACTCACTAGGATGCCATATATATATATATATATATATTCAAAAGACAAAACAAAACAAAAACAGAAAGTAACAAGTGTTGGTGAGGATGTGGAGAAACTGGAACACTTATGCAACTTGCTTGTGTGAATGTAGTGGTGAAGCTGCTGTGGAAAACAATATGGTGTTTTCTCAAAAAATTAAACATAAAACTACCATATGATCCAGCAATTCCACTCCTGTGCATATGCCCAAAAGACATCAAAGCAGAAATTCAAACAGATGTTTGTACACCCATGCTCATAGCAGCTTTATTCACAATAGCCAAAATGTGAAAGCAACCGAGGAGTCAACAGATGAATGGAAAAAAAAATTGGATTGTAAATTATTTTTAAAATTTATTTTTCAATTAAACTTGATGTACAATATTATATTAGTATCAGGTGTACTAACAGAGTGACTAGACATTTGAAAATGTGGTATATATATATATGGAATATATATATATATATATATATATATATATATATATATATATATATATATATTTAGTGGAATATTATTCAGTTTTACAAAAGAAGAAAATTCTGACCCATGCTACAACATGAATGAACCTTGAAGACATTATGCCAAATGAGATCAGCTGAATGCAAAAGGAGAAATACTGTATGAGTCCATTGATATGAGGTAGCTAGAGCATCAAGTTCATGGAGCCAGAAGGTAGAATAGTGCTTACCAGGCGCTGTACAAAGGGGCAAGTGGGGAGTTATTGTTTAATGGGGACAGATTTTCAGGGTGGGGTGATGAAAAAGTTCTACAGATGAATAGTGGAGATGAAAACATACAAACTTGCAGACAAATGCCTAGCAGCATTATCCAAAATAGCCCTAAATTGGAAACAATTTAAAGTAATGGACAAAATGGGGTATTTCTATTAATGGAATACTATTCAGCAATAAAGGGGAATAGAGTATTGATGTATGCAATGATGTGAATGAAATTTTAAAATATCATGATTACGTTAAAGAAGCCAGACACTGGATAAGGCCAAAGAGAGGATCTCTGGATTCAGGAACACCAGATGCTCTAAGGGCAAAGGTCAGATACTAAAAACAGAAAGGTTAAATGCAATTTTACAGAGAAACACAGAGACTCCTAGCAGCTCCTTTGACTCCGATCCCATGACAGTAGCATTCAGGCCCAGACTCTCCAGTAAGGAGATGGGAGGTCTTCTCTAAGGATTCTGACCAGACCAAGCTAACAGATCTAAAGACGTTCACAGCTAGGCTTCTCCCTGCAATAATTCCAGCCGGATAGAGAGCAGTGAGTGTGACGAGGCCCTCCTGCATCCACAGAGCTTCCAATCTGCCTTTCAGCAGCCCACCCTCAAATATGAGAGGGTGGTCAAGGATAATCAGACATTTGAGAAACACATCTTACAATTTCACTGCCTCCAAAAGAAAAGCAAGCAAGACCTGACCTGTGGTGGTGCAGTGGATAAAGCATCGACCTGGAACACTGAGGTCGCTGGTTCGAAATCCTAGGCTTGCCTGGACAAGGCACATATTGGAGTTGATACTTCCTGCTCCCTTCTCTCTTCTCTCTCTCTCTCTTCTCACTCTAAAAGTAAATAAATAAAATCTAAAAAATAAAAAAAAGCAAGCAAACAAACAAACAAAAAATAATAGTAAAAGAAAGGACTACCTGGGGAGAATAGAGGCCATGTAGGGAGAAAATTAAAAAAGCACATTAAATAAAAAGAAGCAATTGCATTTTTAAAAGGAACATTCAAAGGACTTTTAAAAGCTTTTGGAATCTAAAAATATGATAGTAGCAATAAACAATTTTATATGGAAAGGTTGGGGGAGGAAAAAATAAGGAAAGGAGAAGGATGGAAACAAACAGAAAAAAAAAGAAAATAAGAAAAGCTAAGAAAATTAGAAAACTTACATAGAAAGTTCAACACACAAGTAATCAGAGCTCCAGAAGGACAGAATAGAGAAAGTGGCAGAGAGGAAATCACTTAAGAAATAACTCTAGAAATAATTGCTGAGAATGGATAGACATAAATTTCTAAATGAACAGATATCCACCAGTGTCCATATCAACCCCTCTCCCAACAGTTGGTCTGGGTCAGGAGTATTAATGAAGGCCAATATGCTCTATGTCTAAATATTTTAAAGTTGTATATGAAGCTAACAAGCTAGTAAGTAAAATATATTCTATCTTCCTGCCTTGACAAATACACCTTCAAAACTACCTGAAAGGCCAGGTTCTAATATAGAATATCCAGGCTCTTTGGAGTTCTGCTCTAGAAGATGGAAGGGTGGGGGTTTCTGGACCCTGCTGATATCCCTTCACCTGCTCCCTTTTTCTTTCAACTGCTGGATCTATCCCACGCTATGAAGAACCTCATGGGCATAGATATGGACACTCGAAGCTCCATCCCTAACTCCCACAAAGAGCTGTTTCTTGGCCACTCCAGAGCATGAGCAAACAATAGTAGTATGACCTGTTCTCAGGACAGATCTAGAGGAAAAGACCAACTGAGTCCTGGAAACGGACTTTGGGCTATTTGGGTAAGGACTTCCAGGTTCCCAGGTATGTACCTGGGTGACTGCAAGAGTGTGGCCTCTGAGTCGCCCAGGGGGCTCTCCACGCTATTGGAAGAAGCATGGCTGGAGTGTAGCCAAAGAGGGGCCTGGGACAGAGAACACTCTTACCCATGTCCCAGGGTGTCTCTTCCAGCCTAAGGGATGAAAAGAAACACATACTAAGACACATAATTGTGTAATTTCAAAAAACTGGGACAGATAAAAGATTCTAAAAACTTAGGGAGAGGCCTGACCTGTGGTGGCGCAGTGGATAAAGCGTCGACCTGGGAACACTGAGGTCGCCAGTTCAAAACCCTGCACTGGTCTGGTCAAGGCACATATGGGAGTTGATGCTTCCAGCTCCTCCCCCCTTTCTCTCTTTCTCTCTCTCTCTCTCTCTCTCTCTCTCACTCTGTGTCTCCTCTCTAAAATGAATAAATAAATAAATTTTAAAAAAAACTTAGGGAGAGAGAGCCAACTATCAGAATGACAATGGACTTCTCAACAGCAGCACAACACTAGAAGCAAGAAGACAGGAAGCAATACTTTCAAAATTCTGGAGGAAAATGGTTTCGAACCTAGAAATCTATACCCAGCCCAACTTTCAACTTAGTGTAAGTATAGAATAAAGGCAGTTTTAGGCATACAGATTGGCTCACCATGTATCTTTCTTTGGAAGCTGCTGATGCTGATGGGTGTGCCAAACTTAAACCAGGAAGGAGTAAACCAGAAGTGAGACAGAGGATACAGTAAAATGAGAGGCTATTCAGGGGAGAAGTGAGCCCCCCCCCCCCACCAATGGGTGTATTTGTTTTCTGTTGTTATGTGACAATTACTATAAACTTAGCAGCTTTAAACAATGCCCACTGACCTCCCATTTTCATAGGTCAGGAGACAAGGGGAGGGTTTGGCTGGGTTCTCTGTTTGGGACCTTTCAAGGCTGAATTCAGGGTGTTAACTAAGCTGCATTCTTACCTGGAGGGTCTGGGGAGGAATCCACTCCCAAGATCAGTTGGTTATTGGCAGAATACGGTCCCTGTGGTTATAGGACTGCAGGCCCCATTGTTTTGCTGGCTTTTGTCAGTTTCTAGGGGACCACTGTTTGGTCCTTGCTCTCTCCATCTCAGCAACAGATAATGTCCCAAAAGGGAAACTGTCTCCACTCACAACACTTCTGACACCAAATGTGTGTGTTTCCCACACCAAGCAATTCCTCACTTCTCTATGAACACCGAGTGGGTGTCCTACAATTTAGTTCTGACACTACCCAGAGTTGTCACAGATATCACATGTCAAGGTCTCAGTCTCAGAAGACTGACTGCCCCCTCTTCAGGTCACCCACACTTCCATCTGATTGGCAACAAATCAGGGGTTCCCATGACCTCCTTTTTGCTTTGGATAATTTGCTATAATGGCTCATAGAATTCAGGGGAACAACACATCAGTTTATTATAAAGGATACAAATAAGACAGTCAATTGTAAAAATACATGGCGTGTTACCAATGCAGAAACTCTCTAAACTCCTTCTTTTAGGGTTTTTATGGAGTTTCCATTACATAGACACGATTGATTAAATCACTGGCAATTAGTGATTAACTCCAGCCCCAGCCCCTAGTCCCTCCCTAGAGGTTGTGGGGGTGGGGCTCAAAGTTCCAACTCTAACCACAGGTTAGGTTCCTCAAGCAACCCCCATCCTGAAACTATCTAGGAGGACAACCAGAGTCACCTCATGAGCACACACTCAGGTATGGCTGAAAGAGGCTTATTACAAATACCAGCAGATGATCCTCTTACTCCTAGCACTCAGGAAGAAAGAGTTTTAGGAGCTCAGTGCTGGAAACCAGGAGGAAGACCAAATGTATAATTCTTATTAAACACAATGTCAGAGTCTCTCCTATTGAATCCCTCTCAGAATTGCTCTGACTTCCTCTTCTACCACAGTCTTTGCTTATAAAGAGCAAAATGATTAGGTCAGGCCCATCTGGAAAAATCTTCCCTATTACGAAAGGAAGATCTTTCATAATCTTCCCTTAATCACACCTGTAACATCTTTTGCTGTGTAACATAACATAATCACAGAAGTGACATCTCATTGTCGTCACAGGTTCTGCCCAGATACAAGAGAAGTAGCTTATACAAGGGCCTGGCTCATTGTGTCATTCTTAGAATTCTGCTGCCTCAAGGAGGGTAAAAGGGGGTCCCAGAGTGGCTGCTATACAGGAGGCCTGGAGGGCAACCCATTTGGCTGAAAAAGCCAGTGGACCTAGGGAGATTTCTTCAAGACAAAATTGACTTTTAAAATGTGTTTGAGTCTGACTAGGCACTGGTGCAGTGGATGCAGGGGTCCCCAAACTACGGCCACCCGCTGGCCCATGCATCCCCGAGGCCATTTATCCGCCCCCCCCCTCACCACACTTCCGGAAGGGGCACCTCTTTCATTGGTGGTCAGTGAGAGGAGCACAGGATGCATCCGCACCCATAGTTCCCATTGAAATACTGGTCAGTTTGTTGATTTAAATTTACTTGTTCTTTATTTTAAATATTGTATTTGTTCCTGTTTTGTTTTTTTACTTTAAAATAAGATATGTGCAGTGTGCATAGGGATTTGTTCATAGTTTTTTTTATAGTCCGGCCCTCCAACGGTCTGAGGGACAGTGAACTGGCCTCCTGTGTAAAATGTTTGGGGACCCCTGTGATATAGCGTCAGACTGGGATGCAGAGGACCCAGGTTCGAGACCCCGAGGTCGCCAGCTTGAGCGTGGGCAGCTCATCTGGCTTGAGCAAAAAGCTCACCAACTTGGACACAGGTCTCTGGCTTGAGCAAGGAGTTACTCGCTCTGCTGAAGGCCCATGGTCAAGGCACATATGAGAAAGCAATCAATGAACAACTAAAGTGCCACAAAAACAACAGAAAAAAATTTGATGCTTCTCATCTCTCTCCCTTCCTGTCTGTCTGTCCCTATCTACCCCTCTCCTTCACTCTCTTTCTCTGTCAATAAATTAAGTAAGTAAGTAAGTAAGTAAGTAAGTAAATAAATAAATAAATAAAATGTTTGAACATTTTGAGGGGAGATTTTTTCCTACCTGGAAGAAATTTTGTGCTTTTATTACTGATAAACCAAAGAAAACTAAGCCAAAACCTAACCAAAACAAATAATAAAAAACATAACAATAGGCCCTGGTTGGTTAACTCAATCAGTTAAGAGCATCCTCACAAAAAGACAGGGTTGCAGGTTTGATCCCTGGCCAGGGCACACACGGGAAGCAACCAATGAATGCACGACTGAGTGGAACAACAAATGGATGCTTCTGTCCCCCCTTCCCTCTCTCCCTTTTCCTCTCTTTGTCTCTCTAAATATCAATCAATTAAAAAAAAATTAAGCCCTGGCCAGAGAGCTTGGTTGGTTGGAGCATCGTCCTGCAGTGTGTAGGTTGCCAGTTCGATTCCCCGGTCAGGGCACATACAGGAGCAGCTCAATGTTCCTGTATCTCTCTCCCTGCCTCTCTCTCTCTCTCAAAATAAGAAAAAAAAAAAGCAACAATAATTTCCTAGAAAACAAAATGTTGCTCAGGAAAGGAATCACAGCATCTGTGCGGCTCAGACATCTCAATCGTGTGCTCCGTAGTCATAATAATGTAAAATTCAAACACTGATCTAACAAAAAAAAAGCCCATATAATCTAATTTTGGAGGATGAGGGCAGAGGAAGTGTGTGTGAGTGAGAGTGTGTGTTTGAGGAGGTTGGTGAAAGTGAAATGCTCAACTTCCACAACAGAAAGGGTCTCTCTAATATACAAGCTAAGAAGAAGAAATGGAAGTATATTATGTTTAGCGATAGGGAGGGAAATAGTGGGAGGGAAATCAGTTAAAAGAGTTAAAAGTGAGGTGTGTGGCACGGAACAATCTTTTTTGTAATGAATCTTCTAGAATTCCTTTACTCTTTATGTTTATGTATATCTTAAATAAAAATTTAACTTAAAGAGGGGAAGTTTTAGGAAACTGACATACCCAAGCCTCCAAACTCAGCTTTCCTTTCTATTTGTTACCCAGACAATCTTAACCACCCACGCTTCAGTTCCTGCCTATTTGCTGGAGACTCCCAAATTCTCACCTTTCTCCCAAGGTCTATTCCTGTGCAACTAGTTGCTTACTGGACCTCTCCACCTGGCTTACCCACAATACCTTTAACTCAGCTTGTCCAACCTGTCCACTTCCCCTGGTTCCCTACATAACCCCAGACCTGTGCCTGTATTTCCTGGCTCGGTGCATTTGCACCGGTAGTCAACCCAGAGACACAGGAGGGTCCCAGACACCCTCTACCCTTTCACCTCACAAAGGATCAATTTTATCTCTAGCCCTATTGCCATCCTCAAGGATCTCATATCTAATCTGGACTCTTACAATAGTGTCTTCATCTAGTTTCTTTTTCTTTTCTTTTTTTTTTTTTTGTATTTTTCCGAAGTGAGAAGTGGTGAGACAGAGAGACAGAGTCTCGCATGTGCTTGACCGGGATCCACCTGGCAAGCCCACTACGGGGTGGTGCTTTGCCCCTTTGGGCCTTTGCTCCGCTGCAATCGGAGCCATTCTAGCACCTGAGGCAGAGGCCATGAGCAGTCCTCAGTGCCCAGGCCAACTTTACTCCAATGGAGCCTTGGCAGTGGGAGGGGAAGAGAGAGATAGAAAGGAAGAAGAGATGGAAAGGTGGAGAGGCAGATGGGTGCTTCTCCTGTATGCCCTGATCAGGAATCGAACCCAGGACTTCCACATGCCAGGCCAACTCTCTACTGCTGAGCCAACCAGCCAGGGCTGGCAATTCTTAATAATGCCTTTGAACTTATGTTTTGTAAGGGAAGTCCAGTGGGACAGCAGAGCATGACTGTGGTTGGAGGAAACACGTGGAACACGCATAGCCATCGTTTCTTGATGCTCATGCCCATAAAGTGTGAAAATGCCCCATGAGCACAGAATGCGGGGAACCCACAATGTATGGACTTTTAGCAAGAGTCAAAGTGAGCAGAGGTAAGTATTTTATGTCTGTGACTGTAATTAGGTGACACTGATACCCCGAAGAGAACACACCTTTCATTTGAACCAGAACTTACTTCAAATGCAGAGAATGGCAATGCTGTTGTAAGAAACAGAACAATAGGGGAACTGTCTCCTACCTTCCATAACTGCGTGTCATATGTGTAAAATGTATCTGCCAGCCTATTACACTGAAGACAATGATGGAGAAGGAAAGGGGCAGACGGTGGTGCAGCCGTGGTTGGTTTCTCCTTTCCAGGCTTCCTTATGGATCAGAAGGCTGGAGGCTGAGTGTCCACAGAAAGTTCTATCAAGAAGTGAAATAAACCTGACCAAGCGGTGGCGCAGTGGATAGAGCGTCGGACTGGGATGTGGAAAGACCCAGGTTCGAGACTCCGAGGTCGCCAGCTTGGATGCAGGCTCATCTGGCTTGAGCAAAAAGCTCGCCAGCTTGGACCCAAGGTCGCTGGCTCCAGCAAGGGGTGGCTCCGTCTGCTGAAGGCCCGCGGTCAAGGCACATGTGAAAAAGCAATCAATGAACAACAAAGGTGTCGCAACGAAAAACTGATGATGCTTCTCATTTCTCTCTGTTCCCGTCTATCTGTCCCTACCTATCCCTCTCTCTCTGTTTCTGTAAAAAAAAAAAAAAAAAGAAGAAGTGAAATAAAACAGTTGAGTTAGTTTTTGAGCAGTATTTCTATTAAGAAGAAAACATATACATGTTCTGTGCTGTATGATACAAATTGTATCATTTTGATAATTCCACACCTGAGTTAAATGCTCATATCTGCATTTAAAACCAGCACTGCCACTATGTCAAGATATGGGAAAATTCACGCTAATAGTTGACTATTTTAATTTCTTTTAACTTAGAAAGACATTCAATAAATAGCAAATTTTAAAAAATACCACAAGAAGTTGAGAGAGAGACCCCAGAAGAGAGAAAAAAGCAGTGTATTTTAGTCCCTTTAACGGCGCTTTGCTCCTGCTTTTGGGACAAGGGGTCCATATTTTTATTTCGCATCAGACCCTGCAAACGATATAGCGGGGCCCGAGTCGGTAAGTAGGTCTGGCTTCGGATGCCCCTGGTGTCAGGATTTCAAATGATACAATCAGCACTTGGCTTCTCTCTGGCCCTGCTTGTGCTGGCTTCCGTCTCCGGTCTCACGTGGTGGCAGGACAGAGATGGTAGTTCCAACACTAGCAGCTGAAGTCTCTTTCCCAGAATTTCCCATAAAAGCCTCCTTTTTCCTGGGTCTCGTGTTTTCCCGAAATCTCGTCGGGAGGGTGTGATACCCAGGTGGGTTTCATCCTGATTCACTTAGCTTCACCAGAGCTGAGAATGGAGAAGGGGTGGGTCTGTAAAGGAAAATCAGGGACCAGTGATCAGAATGAGCAAAGGGATCAAGTCTTAGAACACAGCTCTCCTTACGCCTTTCAGAATGCCCAGTAGCCACACACCTTCTCTCCTTACACACCTTCCTTCCTTCCACCTACAAAGAAGCATTTGTATACATAAAATGTGTTTATTCTCTTCCCAAGGGCAGACAACTCAAAGTTTTATCCAGTCACAGTATCCCACTCTAACTGTGTAATCTCTGGGTGATTTGCTGTCCTTACTGCTAGGTCTGGGCTGCAAGTCCTCCGGACCTGGCCACCTATTGCTGAGTGATGGGTTCAACCAATCCTAGTACATGAATTAAGTATTCTAGAAAGAGGTCAGTAAAACCACCACAAATAACTCTCACTCGGAGAGCGGACATCCTATTTACATCCCGACGTCACTCCCCACCCCGGTTCTGCTCTCTGCACAGACTTCCCACAGCCCTTCTTCTTTCAGACCCTGGTGTGTGATCTGTTGTAGAAACATTCCAGTTAGCTCTTGGTGAGAATATCCCTTCTGGAAGCTGCAAATCTTCAACAGGACTCTTCTCATTGGCATGGGAGAGAGCATAGAACAGGGGTCCCCAAACTTTTTACAAAGGGGGCCAGTTCACTGTCCCTCAGACCGTTGGAGGGCCGGACTATAAAAAAAACTATGAACAAATCCCTATGCACACTGCACATATCTTATTTTAAAGTAAAAAACCAAAATGGGAACAAATACAATATTTAAAACAAAGAACAAGTAAATTTAAATCAACAAACTGACCAGTATTTCAATGGGAACTATGGGTGCGGATGCATCCTGTGCTCCTCTCACTGACCACCAGTGAAAGAGGTGCCCCTTCCGGAAGTGCGGCGGGGGCGGATAAATGGCCTCAGGGGGCCGCATGCGGACCAGGGGCCTTAGTATGGGGACCTCTGGAGTAGAATATGAGTAATCACCCACTTTTGTCTGATTGGAAATGGCCAGGTTTGGGACTTTTGGTTCAGCTTGGTGTTCTAGCTACTTTCTTCCAGCCTCTTCACAGGCTAGAGTAATTGAAGCCAGAGATTTGTCAAATCAGAGTCTCTGCATGGGAAAGGTGACCTAGGAATTTCTGTTTCCTAGCAACAGGCCTCCATGCGAGGCCCTTCCTGCCCCAGAAGCTCAGTGTCAAGGCTGCTGGCTCAGTCAGTGCCACCATCTTGACCACCGCCCACATCCAAGTCTCTGCCATGGGGAAAGTGGAAAGCATAACACCAGAGGCAGAAGGCACTGCTCTTTGCCCGCAGGCCACGTGCTAGCTATGTCTTTACAAAAAAATTGATTTTAAAGAGAGAAGATAGAGAGAGAAAGGGAGAAGAGGACCAGGAAGCATCAACTTGTTGCTTCTCATTTGTGCCCTGACCAGGTGAGCTCAGCATTTCAGGCCACCATCACAGCCGCCTGGCCCATGCAGGTTCGCATTTGATTCGGACAGACGGACAGACGTGTTGGGCAGATAAAATATATTATCTCACTTTGTTAAAGATGGCGCTGCCCACATGGAAGCCCGTTGCCCAGGTGATTGCTTGGAATGGGCGTGATTATGTTAAAATGTGTGTGTGTGTGTGGGGGGGGTGACAGGCTGTAAGCAGGCAGAGTCGTTATAGCCCAAGGCTTAGTTTTAAGACTAAGCCTTTCCCACCCTTTTGGATGTGGAGTGGTGCACTCTTATGAGGAATCCCATTTATGCCTCAGATAAGTGGCTTTGTATCAAAGACTTTCTTGTTTATAGATTGGATTAAAGGTTTGGATTTCTACACTATAAAGTGGGGCAGACCAGGAGCTTGCTCGCTCTAGGTTCCTGAGATTAGCATTAGAGAGGAGAGCAGAATAAGGCCACGTGGAGGAGAGGAGAAGCAGCCAAGATGGTGGAGTGCTGAGAGAGAAGCCATTTTGTGCAGAGTTTGTGCAGAGAGAAGGAGATGGGGAACAGAGATGAGTAAGACTGGTGAGCTAGAAACCTTTGATGCTAGGAAACTCGGATAAGTCAGTAGCTTTGTGAACACTGAAAGAGTGGGTTTTGGAGCCCTGTGTGTGTTTTTACTTGCCCGCTGGGTGCAAGGTAGGAGTAAAGCTAATGGCCTACCAGTTCTTGGCTCCGTTGTTTCATTACTAACTGTCTGAATATAATGTGAACCTGCATGGGCCAGGCGGCTGTGATTGAGGCCGTGGCTACTGGCTTTACAAGACAGTAATGAAACAATGGAGCCAAGAACTGGTGGGCCATTAGTTTTTCATCCTAGCTTGCACCCGGCGGGCAAGAAATAAACACAGTGGGAAAACACTTCCCTTTCCATTCAGTGCTCCCAAAGCCACTGACTTATCTGAGTTTTCTAGAATCAAAGGTTTCTAGCTCACCAGCCTTACTCACCTCTGTTCCCCATCTCTTTCTCTCTGCACAAACTGGCTTCTTCCTCAGCACTCCACCATCTTGGCTGCCTCTCCTCTCCTCCACGTAGCCTTTCTCTGTTCTCCAGCATGGGCTCCTCTGCCCCATTTTATAGTGTAGAAATCAAAACCTTTAATCCAATATACAAACAAGGAAGTCTCTGATACAAAGTCACTTATCTGAGGCCTAAATGGGATTCCTCATAAGAGTAAACCACCCCACATCATGCAACAGTCAAGGGTGTGGGGAAAAGCTTAGTTTTGAAAAGATCTTAGTATTAAAAGGGTGGGAAAGGCTTAGTCTTAAAACTAAGCCTTAGGCCTGACCAGGCGGTGGCGCAGTGGATAGAGCATCAGACTGGGATGCAGAGGACCTAGGTTCAAGACCCCGAGGTCACCAGCTTGAGCACGGGCTCATCAGGCTTGAGCAAAAGCTCGTCAGCTTGAACCCAAGGCTGCGGGCCCCAGCATGGGGTGGCTTGGTCTGCTGAAGGCCAGCAGCCAAGGCACATGTGAGAAAGCAATCAATGAACAACTATGGTGTCGCAAGGGCAACGAGAAACTGATGATTGATGCTTCTCACCTCTCTCCATTCCTGTCTGTCTGTCCCTATCTATCCCTCTCTCTGACTCTCTCTCTGTCCCTGTAAAAAAAAACACCCTAAGCCTTAGGCTATAATGGCCCTGCCTGCTTACAGCCTGTCCCCCACACCCAATGCAAACTATAAGCGAACAAACATATATATCATATTTGCAAACTTATTTGACCAACATCATATATTGCTTGAATAATTTTAGAAAATTAAGTTTTAAAAACCCATGAGAAAAACTCAAAGACCAGAGGCACCATTGTTAGTTAATGATAAAACCTACTGACAAACACCATCAGCTTTAAGGAAAGGCCAAAGGAGTCACCAGAACACCTGCAAATGACTTCTGTGCAGGTAGGGCCTGCAGGAGGTTGAGTAAAGATGTCAGGGTGGGGCTGAGCTCTGTTCAGCCACCACTGGGACTCCACCAGGTCCCATGGAACCATCAGCAGGAATCTCATCCAATGTTAAGGACAGAGGAGCACCTGATCTGTGGTGGTGTAATGGATAAAGTGTTGGCCTGGAATGCTGAGGTCGCTAGTTCAAAACCCTCCCCTCAGGCGGCCTGAAGATCAAGGCACATAGGAGAAGCATCTGGGACAGTGGTTCTTAACCTTTTTTGAGGTACCGAACCCACCAGTTTCATATGCGCATTCACCAAACCCTTCTTTAGTGATAAATAAAATATAAATTTTTTTTCCAAATTCAAGACATAGGTATATGTTTTCTTACTGGTGCACAAAATGAGCCATGCATGAACATCACCTTGCTCAAAGAACAAAAGCAACAAAGTGCATGAACTCACAACAAATTATGGTATTACTTTACTCTGGCCTCCGTGGCAGAGGCTTCTCCGAACCCCTGAGATCGACTCATCGAACCCTTAGGGTTCGATAGAACCCAGGTTAAGAACCACTGATCTGGGAGTTGATGCTTCCCACTCCTTCCCCTGTTTCTCTTTCTCCTCTCTCTAAAGTCAGTAAACAAAATCTCACAAAAAAAGGAAAACAAAGAAAGAACAGAGGACCAACTAATTCAAAAGAAGATTGCTACCCATGTTCATTGCAGTGTTATTTACAAGAGCAAAATCCAAGTGTCCATCAGTGGATGAGTGGATAAAAAAGCTGTGGTACATTTACACAATGGAATACTACACGACCATAAAAAGAGGAAAATCTTACCTTTTGTGACAGCATGGATGGACCTGGAGATTATTATGCTAAGTGAAATAAGCCAGGTAGAGAAAGACAAATACCATATTATCTCACTTATATGTGGAATCTAATGACACTATAAACTGAGGAACAAAATAAAACAGAGGCAGGGATACAGGAAATAGATGGACAGCTATCAGAGGGAAGAGGGAAGAGGGGACAGGATCAAAGAAGGTGAAAGGATTATCAAAAAAACATGCATATAAAACACAGATACAGACAACAGAATGGCGATAGCCAGAGGAAAAGGCCGGGTGGAGGTAGGGGAGGAAGAGCCAGGTGGGGAGGGGCAGAAAGAGACTTTGCTTGGGAGGTGGGGCATGATGCGGTGTGTAGATGGTGTTATATCGAGTTGTAACTTGAAACCTGTATGGTTTGGTGAACGATGTGAACTCAATAAATTTAAAAAAATAAAAAAAAAAGACCAGTGAACCATACAACACACGACAGAGACCAAGTGTGTAGGGGAGTTGAGCTGTTAACAAGATCCTCTGGACATGTCCTGGGTGCCCTGCATAGTCCTGACTGAGTCACACATCACCAGCATCCATGGCAAGCATATGTAATTAGTAATATCGCTGCCAGGTTGACCAAGAGTTTCCATAGTCAACCATGGGCAGGGATAAGGCCAGGGGAACAGGAATATGTGTCAAGGACCCACTTAAGTCCCTGTGACTATAAGTCACTGTGATTCAGGCAGGTCACCCTACAGAGAATGTCCATGAGCCAGGTAATCTTGGAGCCTCGTGCTAACAGTTGGGCCCGTCCCCCTGGGCTGGAATTGGCACAGAGTGAATGTTGTGTTCCAGGTTGTGCTGGACCAGGCTGGGCAGCCTCCTTTCACCTGAAGGGCGAGAGCCCTCTGCTCATCGTGGGCCGAAGGCCATCAGGGCTGCATGAGCACTTTGATGATCTCCACTTTTCATCCTCTTCAGGCCTGGAGGATCTAGTTCCCCACCTATGGGGCTGCTCTGGGAATTGCCCTTGACTGAGGAGACTTGTTTCACCAAGATTATGTCCCTTTCCTGAAGGTCTGTGTCCTAGGTGATAGATGCAGGTGCAGAAGGCTTAGCCTCTCACCCCAACCCCAATCGGAAAGGTTATCCTGATGTCCGGCCTGACGTTTCCTTCTGCGCAGTCCTGCTTCCTTACTTTCCTCCCAAGAGCAGCCTAAGCTCATCTCTGTCTCAGAGCCTGCCTTCCCGAGAGCCCAGACTTCAACAGCCGCATTTGTATTAGTTTCCTGGGGCTGCCATGACAATTCACCACAAACTGAGTAAAACAACAGAAAATTTGGACTTAATACAACAAAAATGTACTGTTTTACAATTCTGGAGGCCAGAAGTCTGTAATCACGGTGTCGCAGGGCCATGCTCCCTCGAGAGGCTCTTGGAGACGATCCCTCTTGTCTTTTACAGAATCTGGGGGCTCCTGGCATCACTTCCCTTGGCTTGTGGCCACATCACACTCCAATCCCTGCCTCTGTCTTTAGGTCTTCACATGGCCATCTCCTTTCTGTGTCTAAAATCTCCCTTTTTTCTCATAAGGACACTTGTCATTGGACTTACCCGGAAGTAATCCAGGATGATCTCATCTTGAGATCCTTAACTTAATGATATCTGCAGAGATCCTTATTCCAAATCAGGTCACATTTTGAGATTCCAGGTGGACATATATTTTTGGGGCTTCAACTGAACACACCGCAACAGCTCAGGCTTCCATTTTTAAGGCAATATTAAGAGCAAACTCTGAGCTCCCAGAGGGCAGGGATCTTTGCTGCATTGTCTCTGCCTCCAGGGGCCCCTAGAAGGGGTGGTGGCATGGATAGGTCCACCTGCTACTGGCCTGCAGCACTGGTGTAGAGAGCAACACAGATGCCACACCCATGTCAGCACCCCCAACCTCCCGAACTGCAGCCACTGGGAACACCTGGCACAAGGTTGGAGCTCTACAGAGGACTCCATGAGAGTAGGGATGCCTGCCTTTGTGTCCTGGGGTGGGGGGCCATAGGGTAGCTGCAGGGTGCCTGGGGGGGTTAGGAATCCATGAGGAATACATTGATCATCATCTCACTGTATGTTGAAGATTTTTACTCACTTTGAGGCACACGAATGTTTAATGACTTGCCTAAGGTTCGCCCCAGAGAAAACTGTGGAGTCCTATCTACTGTAGGGTTCTAAATAAGGGTTAGAATCATGTTTGGTCTAGATGACTCATGAAATCTAGAAGCCCTTTGTTGGGCAGATAAAATATATTATGCTCACTTTGTTAAAGATGGCGCTGCCCACGTGCAAGTTTTAAGAGTAAGCTTTTCCCCACACCCTTGACTGATTGGATGATGTAGGGTGGTGCACTCTCATGAGGAATCCTTCCATTATGCCTCAGATAAGTGACTTTGTAACAGAGACTTCCTTGTTTGTAGATTGGATTAAAGGTTTGGATTTCTACACTATAAAGTGGGACAGACTGGGAGCTTGCACTCTTGGTTCCTGAGGTTAGTATTAGAGAGGAGAGAAGATTAAGGCCACGTGGAGGAGAGGAGAAGCAGCCAAGGTGGCAGAGTGCTGAGGAAGAAGCCAGTTTGTGCAGAGTTTGTTCAGAGAGAAGAAGATGGGAAACAGGTGAATAAGTCTGGTGAGCTAGAAGCCTTTGATTCTAGGAAACTCGGATAAGTCAGTAGTTTTGTGAGCACTGAAAGAGTGGGTTTTGGAGCCCAGTGTGTGTTTTTGCTTGTTTGCCGGGTGCAAGCTAGGATTAAAGCTGATGGCCCACCAGTTCTTGGCTCCGTTGTTTCATTACCGTCTGTTCGAATCTAATGTGAACCTGCATTGGCCAGGCGGCTCTGATGGTGGCCGGGACTACTGGCTTTACACCCTTAAATGCCACATATTAGGTGTGTGCATTCTTGTATCCCTGTACAGGTACGTGGACTGTCTGTTCCATCTCTGAGGTAAATAATAAAGGCCAATAGTAAAGGTAAATAGTGGCAAATGTTGTAGCAGGCGAACAGGAATGCTGAGCTCTTTCTCCGGGAAGCGGCACAGCAGGCCTCGGCACCCGTGTGGGCGGGCAGCCTGGTCTGCCCAGCAGGTCTGGTAAGGCAGCACTGCTTCAGAGAAAGGTGCTGACAGTTCCAGCCGCTGAGGGTTGTTTAACTTCTCATAGGAGGTGGAGACAAGACCAAGGTCCAGAATTTCCACTTCCTGGGTCACACTGTCCTGTTAACTGATGGTCTCTTCTCTCCCCTTACAAACTTCTGTTCCCACTTTTCTCTATCCCTCCACGTGTGCCAGTATACGACCAGCCATGAACTTTGAGGGTGCTTTTGTCCTTCCTTCGCTACACGACACTTTCAACCAGCCCACAGGGAAAGCGTGGCATATGTCTGTGTTCTTCAACCACCGGTCTGCAGACCAGCTCGCCAGAAATGTCATGCCGGTCCACAAAAAAGTTAACTACCCTGATGTAGTATAATGATTATAGATGCTACCGGCCGTGGAAAACCACTTAATATGATCTCCCACAGTAACATTACATGCTTTCATAATGAGACACATCTCAGAGTGTAGAAACTTTTGGGCAAATACATATGATGGGCCATGGGGAGGTCGTTAGGTCTGATGCAGGTGGGTCCCACTCTTTCCTGACCCGAGGGGCTTCTTGTTCTGCCTCCTGCAAGGGCCTTGCATCCCTCCTTCCCGCCACATCCAGACCCCTCAGAATCTGACATGCAGAGGGCAAGCTGAAGGCAACTAGAGTAAGAGTTGATATTGATGGTATCACGACCTTTCTCGATTGGCACGGTGCTAATGGAGAGCAGGCCAGCCCCATAAAAGCATGCCTAGGCCAGCACCTGCACGAGTGTATGAAACTGGGCCACCCCGCCACTGCATGGTGACAGTGAACTCGGACAGCTGGTGTCTTCTGAGCACTTACTATGTGCCAAGGCTGAGCCAAGAGCCTTCCACACATTATTTTGTTTAATCCCCTCAGCAGCCCTGGGAAGTGATGCTGTTCTTATCGTACCTGTTTTACAAATGGATCATCCAAAGCTCAGGAGTCAGAGCATTTGTTCCTGTCCTGGAGAGAGGTAGCTGCCCATGGATTCTCATAGCGTCAATCTGTTATTTTTCTTAATTTTATTTTTTAATTGACTTTATTGAGGTGACATTGATTAATAAAATTATATAGGTTTCAGGGGTACAGTTCTATAGTACATCATCTGTATATTATATTGTGTGTTCACTACCCCAACTCCCCTTTTCACTCTCTCCTGTCTCCTCCTCCCACAGCCCTGTCCCTCTGGTAATCACCATGCAGCTGTGTTCTCCATGAGGTTTTTTGGGGGTTTTTTATTTGTTTGTTTTTGCTTAATCCCTTCACCTTTTTCACTCAGTCCTTCTCTGACAACTGTCAGTCTGTTCTCTGTATCTATGAGTCTGCATTCCTTTTTGTTAGTTTACTTTGTTTATTAGATTTCACATATAAATGAAATCATATGGCATTTGTCCTTCTCTGGTTAGCTTATTTCACTTAGCACAATACCCTTCAGGTCTGTCCATGCTGTCACAAAAGGTAAGATTTCTCCCTTTTTTATGGCCAATTATGTAGTATTCCATTGTGTAAATGTACCACAGCTTTTTTTTTACCCACTCATCTACTGATGGGCACTTGGCTACTGTAAATATCACTGTAATGAACATAGGGGTGCATATATTTTTCCAAATTAGGCTTTCAGATTTCCTTGGATAAATTCCCAGAAGAGAAATCACTGGGTCATAGGCAGTTCCATTTTTAATTTTTTGAGGAACCTCCATACTGCTTTCCCCAGTGACTGCACCGGTCTGCATTCCTACCAACAGTATGAGGGTTCCCTTTTCTCCACCTCTTTCCAAAACTCGTTTGTTGATTTACTGAAGCTAGCCAATCTGACAGGTATGAGGTGATATCTCATTGTGGTTTTAACTTGCAATTCTCTGATGATTAGTGACATTGAACATCTTTTCATATGTCTATTGACTGTATGTCTTCTTTGGAGAAGTGGCTATTCAGGTCCTTTGCCCATTTCTTAATCGGATTGTTTGTTTTTTTTGATGTTGAGTTGTATGTGTTCTTGATATTTTTTGGATATTAATCTTTTAACATATGTATCATTGGTGAATATGTTCTCCCATTCAGTGGGTTGTCTTTTCATTTTGTTGATGATTTCTTTTGCTATGCAAAAACTTTTCAGTTTTATTAGTCCCATTTGTTTATTTTTTCTTTTGTTTCCCTTGCCTGAGTAGATATAGCAGAAAAAGTATTGATATGAGAAATGTCTGAGATTTTTCTATGCTTTCTTCTAGAATTTTTAGTTTTGAATCTAACATTTAAGTTTTTAATCCATTTTGAGTTTATCCTTGTGTATATATAGTGTAAGAAGGTGGTCTAGTTTCATTTCATGTATCTGTCCAATTTTCCCAGTACCATTTAAGCATCAGTTTGTACTTAATTGCATAGCTGGAAGTGATCAAACAAGTTCTATCACATACCATCACCACATCCCCTTTGGCTCTTGCAAGGCTCCAAAGCACCTCCTGGTAATGGACCAAGGGCAGAGAAAGGAGGCTCTGGTTCCATCTGTTGGCCCCACTCCACTGAGAGCCCTGAGGTCCACCTGGTGGGTTGTCTCCTCCAGGCCTTGACCTGACCTTAGGCCAGGCCACATACTATATGTAGCACCTGGATTTGAGTTTGTGTCTGAGCCCAGTGGGTACCCTGGGCACACACTCCCCTACCCCCTATTGCATTTTCTTGGTTTTCCAGTAGGGAAATCCTAGTTTGGAACCTTGATTTGGTGTTAGGCTGGACTCATGTCTGAACTCTGACATTTCTGGAGGAGCCACTTCCAAGATGGCGCCCTCACATGGCTGTCAGCTGGAGGTCTTAGTTCTTCACCAGTGGGCCTCCATTTCAGAGCTGGTGGGTCTATAAAATAATTCACCTGAGGAAGGGAGGAGGCAGGCCCAGCAAGCTGACCCTATGGATAGCTTTGTCAAATGGCCCGGCACCCAGCACTTGTGTGGGGTACACATAGAACTAGGGGAGAGAGGGGGAGATGTCTGCTATAAATACAAACAAATGGGGCTTGTTGACCCTATAAAACAGGGCAAAGGCACTGCTCTGCTGGTTAGAGCAGCTGCCATACCCGGAGAGAGCAGACAAGCCTGGCAAAACAGTGGCAGCCAAGTTATTTGAGCACACTCATAGACACAGATGTCTACTTGGGGGTTAAGATAAGGCCTGTGAAATCTCCTAGTGCAGCAGCTGCCTGGGCTGTGACTGCTTCCTTCAGCAGTCTGGGATCAGGCTCTTGAGACCTGGGTTCTAATCCCACACCTTCTACTTTCTTGCAGTGTGACATGGTGCAAGTTAATTAAATACTCTCAACCTGGAATGGGAATTATGCTGCCTATTGTAGTTTTTTTTTAAAAGTATGTCTACAAATTCTTTGATACCCATCCCTTCACAAGTTGGAGACTACTTCTCCTTCCCTTGAGTGTGGGCCAAACTTAGTGACTTGCTTCTAATAGAATAAAACAGAAATGATGAAGTGAAACCTTGGAGATCTGGTTCTAAAAGGTATCGTGGCTTCCTGCCTGCTCTTCTCTTGCCCTTGGAGCACTCACTCTGGGAAAATCTGGCCTCCATGCTATGAACAGAGGCCCACTGGTGAAGAACTAAGACCTCCAGCTGACAGCCATGTGAGGGCGCCATCTTGGAAGTGGCTCCTCCAGCCCCAGTCAAATCTTTGGATGATGGCAGCTCCAGCAGACATCTCAACTGCAACTCATGGGAGATCCTGAAGAAGAACCACTTAACTTGCTTCTGAATTCCTGACCAATGGAAATTGTGAGATAATAAATGTTTGTTGTTTAAGTCAGCACGTTTGGGAGGTTTAATTTGTTATACAGCAATAGATTACTGATATACTCATCTCAAGATATTTGTCACTAGGGTAACATACATGAAGGGCCAGAGCCTGATGGACACTCAGTCTGATTAGCCTCTTTTCATTCTGAGGTCTCAGCTGGCCCCTCCTCAGTGGACTATGGTTTAAACTGTGGCAGCCCCCCTGCCAGGTTCCCCAGCTTCCTCCCTCTTTCCCCAGCATGCCTCCTGGTTTTGCCCACCAGAGACACCGTCACACTGGGGGAGCCCTGCTGTCTCTTTTATACAAAGGATTAAAGAAACTGGTTGGCATCCAGTTGAATCAAAATCATGTGGCAATATTACATACCAAGGTTTCTTTTTTTTTTCCTTTCCCAGGGAGAAAGAGAGAGAGTTAGAGAAAGGGATAGATAGGGACAGACAGACAGGAACGGAGAGAGGTGAGAAGCATCAATCATTAGTTTTTCATTGCCATTGCGACACCATAGCTGTTCATTGATTGCCTTCTCACATGTGCCTTGACTGAGGGCCTTCAGCAGACCGAGCAACACCCTGCTGGAGCCAGCGACCTTGGGTCCAAGCTGACGAGCCTTTGCTCAAGCCAGATGGGCCCACGCTCAAGCTGGCGAGCTTGGGGTCTCGAACCTGGGTCTTCCGCATCCCAGTCCGACGCTCCATCTACTGCGCCACCACCTGGTCAGGCACATACCAAGGTTTCTTCCCAGATTCGTCTTCTGCACAGGAGCACAGTAAGGATGCCCAAACTGTGAGTCAGTACACCCCACTTCTGACTTAAAACCCTCCAGCAGCTTCCCTTTACTCTCAGAGTTGAAATCCCAACTATAAGACTCATGATATGCTTTACCCCCACTGTATAACCATTTACTATGCTCCAAGTTCCTGTCTTCCTCCTGCCCCTCACACATGCAAAATCTCTGCACTTTGTTTTTTTCATGCAGGATAGTCTCCCTCTAGCCCTTCCCGAGGCTGCTTCCTTCCCACTATTTTGAGCTTGACTCAGTGTTACCTCCTTGGATCCATGATCCACTCCAAGTCCTCCCACCACATTATCTTATTTTATCTTTTTTTTTTTTTTTTTTTTTACCGGGACAGAGAGAGAGTCAGAGAGAGGGATAGATAGGGACAAACAGACAGGAACAGAGAGAGGTGAGAAGCATCAATCATTAGTTTCTCGTTGCGGTTGCGACACCATAGTTGTTCATTGATTGCTTTCTCACATGTGCCTTGACCGCGGGCCTTCAGCAGACCGAGCCACCCCTCGCTGGAGCCAACGACCTTGGGTCCAAGCTGGCGAGTTTTTGCTCAAGCCAGATGGGCTCACGCTCAAGCTGGCGAGCTCAGGGTCTTGAACCTGGGTCTTCTGCATCCCAGTCGGATGCTCTATCCACTGCGCCACCGCCTGGTCAGGCTATTTTATCTTTTTTATCACCAGCTAAAATAACCCATTGACTCGTTTGTTGACTGAAGCCTACGCTGTCAAGGACACTCCTGAAGACCAGAGCTTTGTCGTGCTTACCTGGGGGTTTGAATGGTGCCTAGCACCCAAGAGACACTCGAATGATTGTCAGCCAAATGGCTTTTTGAATATCAACCAAATTCCTTTTTAAAGCTTTAGAGACACACTGACAAATCCTTCTATAAAGGGAATAAATCACCTTCAAACTTTCTAACAGTGAGTCATACCTACATTATAATCATTTTAATCCAGGAATGTTCTTGTTAGGGATTTTGAAACACCCGTTTTCTAAGGAGAGGAAATCTTTCTCTGATTTGGCTCCAGGTAACATGCGAACTGGAACACACTGATGATTTCCCCTTGGCTGGGTTTTCATGTGGAATTTGCTTGGACATCTGTCCCTCTGTGGACAGCAGAGGTCTGAGGACTATAGAGCCTCACATGCAAATCTCCTCTTCACTCACCAGAAGGGCAGGGGCAGAGCAAGGGTGATGTGAAGAAGCCAGAACATTCTGAGGTCCTGGGAGTTTAGATGCCCTTGTTTAACGGGGGAAGAGATGAGGTGAGTGACTCCCAGAGTTAAAGAACAAGTTGTGGAAACTGCCCCCGATGGGAAAGCTGAAATACAAGGAAAATTCTAAGAAAGGTGGAATTAGCATTTGCTATTCTTGCCGACAAAGGTTTGGGAATGTCTTTCTTCCTGTAGAAGGAGCTCAGTGGGCTGACCTCCATCTGGGGGATGAAGGTGAAGCAGCAGAGAAGCTGGAAGCAGTACCAGAAGTAAAAGCAAGAGGCAGCATTGCTCTTTCAGGCAGGTCAAGGTATGGTGGCATTATTCGTTGCCACCATGTGGCAAATCAAAGCCACACGGACATACATACCATTTTGCACCTAGTGGGATGGCAATAATAATAATAATAATAATATTAATAATAATAAAAAACAGGAATAGCAAATGTTGGTGAGGATATGGAGGAATAGAAACCCTAAAACACTGCTAATGGGAATGTAAAATGGTGCAGCGGCTTTGAAAAATAATTTGGCGGTTTCTCAAAAGGTTAAATATAGAGTTATCATATAACCCAGCAACTCCACTCCTGGGGAAAAAGAAATAAAAACTTGTATCCACACAAAAACTTGTACACAAATGTTCATAGCAGCATTATTTGTTGTAGTCCGAAGTGGAGACAACTCGACCAGGTGATGGTGCAGTGGATAGAGTTGACCTGGAATGCTCAGGACCCAGGTTCAAAACCCCGACTGAGGTCACTGGCTTGAGCGCAGACTCACCAGTTTGACTTCAGCATCACCAACTTGAGCATGGAATCATATACACGACCTCATGCTCGCTGACTTGAGCCCAAAGGTCGCTGATTTGAGTAAGGGGTCACTGGCTTGGCTGGAGCCCCTGGTCAAGGCACATATGAGAAAGCAATCAATGAACAACTAAAGTGTCGCAACTACAAGTTGATACTTCTCATCTCTCTCCCTTCCTGTCTGTCTGTCTTAAAAATAAATAAATAATAAAAAATAAGGAAACTAATATAAAAGAAAAGCCTGACCAAGCAGTGGCACAGTAGATAGAGCATCAGCCTGGGACACTGAGGACCCAGGTTTGAAACCCCAAGGTCATCATCTTGAGCACAGGCTCACCAGTCTGAGCATGGGTTGCAGGCTTGAGCATGGGATCATAAACATGACCCCAAGGTCGCTGGATTGAGCAAGGGGTCACTGGCTCGGCTGGAGCCCTCTGGTGAAGGCGCATATGAAAAAGCAATCAATGAACAACTAAGGTGCCTCAACTATGAGTTGATGCTTCTCATCTCTCTCCTCTCCTGTCTGTCTGACCCTGTCTGTCTCCCTCTCTCTTGCTAAAAAAAAAAAAGTGGAGACAACTCAAATGTCCATAGGCTGGTGAATGGATAAACAAAATGTGGTCTACCCATACACGGGCACATCACTCAGTCATAGAAAGGGATGAAATACACATGCTACAGCATGGATGAAACTTGAAAACATGTCTTAATGTTGATTGTGGTAATGGATGTACCACTTTGTGAGTATACTAAAAGCCACTGAACTGTACACTATAAATGGGAGTGAATTATATGGTGTGTGAATAACATCTCAATAAAGCCTTATAAAGGGAAAGGAAGTTGGTGAGCCAGTGAGTATCTTCTCAGCCCGGGGTTGGGGTATCTGTAATCCCTCCAGCCACCACTGGGTCTGTGAAATAACTGGACTGAGCCAGACAGGGAAAACAATAAAAGACTTTCTTATTATAATAAGTGCATATTATGGGATATAGAGTCCCCCCTGAGCTACCCATAGAATGTGAGAATAAGAAAATGGCACCCTGAAAATTCAGAACTAATAAGAACCAACACATAATGAATGAGTGCAGCGATCTGCAGCAATGTAAGAGTGCAGGCTTGTTCTGCAAGACTTTATCCAGTGCACTGTACCTTCCCGTGAGCCCTCCAGGTTCCCATGTTCCCTGCATTACAGCATCAATGTATGTCCCAGTCTCTGGCTTGTGGGTAAGCTGAGTGCCGGGTATCTTCCCAACGAGACTCTAAGCTCCTTAAGGGCAGAGATCTCTTGTTTATTTCTCTTTGAATACTTGATGCCTCTAAAATCTTAACTTAGATACAGTAGGCACACACAAAAATATTTGCTTAAAAAAATGTGAAGTGGGTACTTCTACTTCCAGTAATGATGGTATAGATAATTGGTACCAACCTGGCAAATGGAACAACTAAAAAAGTTGGACAAAATATAAAAACAGCAAAGAGTGAGCAACATCATGGATTTACTGGGCCAACATTCAAGCAGAACAGAACTGCAGAAGTGAGTTCACACTGTGGATACTCTTAGTCCAACAGCATCAGGGCTGTCTGCTGATATGAAGAGAGAGCCAAGAAGCTGAGCTGCATATTTTCCGACTTTATAGAGCTATTAAAAAAAAAAAAGTTGCTGCATGGTGGTAGCCAAGCTGCAAGTAGTCAAGTAGCCCAGTTAATACCCAGTCCTGAGATAGAATTAAGGAGGTCCCACATTGATAATGTCCCCAGGCACCTGATGAAAGAAAAACTAATCCTCTCTGGCATAAAATAGAATCAGCCCAGGCCCCAATTATCCTATAAATACTTTTTCAAATACAATGACCAGCACAGAGATAATCAGGCTTATGAGGTGACTTGATAGCAACAAGAACCAACAGAAAAACAGACCACAAAAATACCTCCACAGGGTTCACAGATATTAGAATCAGACACAAACTATAAAAATAATTCTGCTTGCTACATTCAAGAAGATAAAAACCAAGCTTGGAAATTTTGACAGGTAAGTAGAATAGTTTGAAAAGTTATAAAAAGGTTTTGAAAAGAAATGAGAAATTTTAAACTAAAAAAATATATAATGATCAAAATTAAAAACTCAATAGAAGGGTCTAAAAGGAAATTAAACACAGCCAAAGAGAGAATTAGTAAAATGGAAGTTCCGCGTGTTATGCGTGGTATAAAAATTTGTGACTGATGTCTGATTCCCCCCCAAAGTAAACTTCTTTTGATAGTGTGTTTTCACCTCGCTTTGTTAAGTTGTAAACACCTTTTTCTTACAAAAGATCATAAACATGTTTATCTAAAACTTGTTTTCCAATATGATGGTCTTGAGAAAACTCTTTTTAACAATGTAAAGAACTGGTTTGCTTTGGAGATGAAGCCAAAGAAGCAAAAATACAAAGAGAAAGGACCAAAACAAAAACAAAAACAACCTATACTAAGCAAGCACTTTCCAGCATCTCTCTGGAGACTACAGAACTGGGTATTTTGGAGTCCAGAACACACAGACCGTGAGGATACTCCAACCTCATGGCTAGAGGAAGGAAGTATTGTTAGCAGAGGCCACTGATTCACCAGTTGAGAGTCAGTAATGGCTGAAGAAACACTAAATGATTCTGATAAGATCGAGTATGCCTGCCTTTTACACCCTCCTCCCCACTGACTTGTTCTCTTCTTAGGTGAAGGTGTAAAGTTGTGTGTGTGTGTGTGTGTACTCAGTAACTTCCCTCAGTATAGTGTAACTTTTGATATGCAGAGCTTAAGTTTTATGGTTAACCTTGGTTTAATATTCAGAATAAAACAATCAAGAGTGAAGTATAGGTTCTTTGCATCCTTTGTCCCCTGCCTGGCCCCTTGACCACTGGTGTTAAAAAATGGGCGGGCCTGACCAGGCGGTGGCGCAGTGGATAGAGCGTCAAATTGGGATGCGGAAGACCCAGGTTCGAGACCCCGAGCTCGCCACCTTGAGCGTGGGCCCATCTGGCTTGAGCAAAAGCTCGCCAGCTTGGACCCAAGGTCACTGGCTCCAGCAATGGGTGGCTCGGTCTGCTGACGGCCTGTGGTCAAGGCACATGTGAGAAAGCAATCAATGGACAACTATGGTGTTGCAACGGCAACAAAAAACTAATGATTGATGCTTCTCACCTCTCTCTGTTCCTGTCTGTCTGTCCCTATCTATCCCTATCTCTGACTCTCTCTGTCCCTGTGGAAAAAATAAAGGACGAGGCTTTAGGGGTACAGGAAATTCAGATTAAACAGGTTTCTCTGCAGATCCTGTGCTGTTAAACTGAGAGCCCACACTTTCTAAAAGATGAAGAATTAAGGCTTAAGGAACTAGAGCTGGGGTCCCCAAACTTTTTACACAGGGGGCCAGTTTACTGTCCCTCAGACTGTTGGAGGGCCGGACTTAAAAAAAACTATGAACAAATCCCTATGCACACTGCACATATCTTATATTAAAGTAAAAAAAACAAAACGGGAACAAATACAATATTTAAAATAAAGAACAAGTAAATTTAAATCAACAAACTGACCAGTATTTCAATGGGGACTATGGGTGCAGATGCATCCTGTGCTCCTCTCACTGACCACCAATGAAAGAGGTGCCCCTTCTGGAAGTGCGGTGGGGACCAGATAAATGGCCTCAGGGGGTCGCACGCAGCCTGCCGGCCATAGTTTGGGGACCCCTGAACTAGAGAGTCGCCTGTAACAAATGAGTAGATTCGAAAAGCCCAAGCTTCTTCTAGAACAGTATCCCACCAGGCCACACGTTGCAGGTTGTGTGTTGGATTTGATGTAGGTGAAGATGCATTGGAAATGCTTAACAGGAATGTTGAAGAGTTTGAGTTAACAAATGTTGAAACGGTTCGATGTGATATGTCTATTATCTAACACAGTGGTTCTTAACCTGGGTTCTATCAAACCCTAGGGGTTCAATGAGTTGGTCTCAGGGGTTTGGAGAAGCCTCTGCCGCGGAGGTAAAGACACACTTGTGTAAAGTCATGATGACACGCCCCACTTGGCCATCACTTGCTGCAGAGGATCACGTTACATTGCTCGGCCAACCAGTGCTGCGGGGAATTTAGTGCGCGCAGTAGTCAACGGCTGTCGTAGTTGTACGCTGTGTGGTTTCTTTCTTAATATTTTAATCCATACTAAATATGTCGATTAAAAAAAGAAAGTGGTTGGACGAATATGTACAACATGGATTCACATGTATCACGGAACGGGATGGGAGTCAGCGTCCTATCTGCATGATATGCAATGCCAAGTTGAGCAACTCTAGTCTCGCACTAGCAAAACTAAATTTGGAAAAAAAAATCGTATTTTATTTATTACTAAAGAAGGGTTCGGTGAATGCGCATATGAAACTGGTGGGTTCAGTACCTCAAAAAAGGTTAAGAACCACTGCATTAGAGGTAGGAGGGTCAACTGCTCCAGCTACAAGACAAAGGTTATCACACTGGATAGAAACAAAATCTGATATATGCTAAGGATAATAGTCACATCTAATACATAGGGATAAACAAAGACTGAAAGAAAAATTATGAAAAATTATATACCATTATAATATTGGTGTAGCAATCCTAATATCAAACAAGCATACTTTAAAATAAAAAGCATCACTAGAAGAATGAAGGTCAATCTCAATAATGCATGATTATTCTAAATTTATATGAACCTATGCATACAGAATTATATGGATACAGAATTATGCATACAGAATTATATGCATACAGAATTATATGCATACAGAATTATATGGAGAAATGGACAAGTCTATCTTAGAAGTGGGATATTATGGTGCACTTTTTTCAGTAATTAGTGGCATAAGCAGACAAGACATCAGTAACACTGTAGAAGATTTGGAACAATATAATTAACAAAGTTATGGCCATATGTAGAACAGTGCACCCAACAACTACAGGATACATTATTTTCAAGAAAATACAAGCCATTTTAAAATTTGACTATATACTGGGCCAAAATACCAGTTTCAACAAATTTCCACAGGATTAATATAAAACAGATAATGTTCTCTAACCACATCGTAAGTAGGCTAAGAATCAATAACAAAAATATAATTGGAATATCCCTATATCTTTGAAAACTACAAATCTGAACAATATGTTCCAAATGCACTTTTAAATAACACATGTTGATGCTTCTGGTCAAGATGGCGGCAGAGATAAATGCAATACTTGGAACCTCCCACAACCACATCAAAATTACAACTGAGCTATAGCACAATCATCTTTCAGAACTGCCTGAGGCTCTGGCTGGTTTGCTCAGTGGTAGAACATCGCCCCAGTATGTGGAAGTCCTGGCTGGGTTCAATTTCTGGTCAGGGCACACAGGAGAAGTGACCATCTGCTTCTCTACCCATCCTCCATCTCTTTCTCTCTCTCTCTTCCCTTCCTGCAGCCATGGCTCTACTGATTCAAGCAAAGTTGGCCCTGGGCGCTGAGGATGGCTCCATGGCCTTTGCCTCAGGTATTAAAATAGCCTGGTTGCCGAGCAATTGAGCAATGGCCTCAGATGGGCAGAGCATTGCCCCTTAGGGGGTTTGCTGGGTGGATCCTACTCAGGGTACATGAGGGAGTCTGTCTCTCTGCCTATTAAAAAAAAAAAAAAAGAACTGCCTGAAATCTGAACAAATGTTCTATAACTAAGGATATAAAGAAGAATCCACATCAAGACTGATAGAAGGGTGGAGACACAAAGCAGGCTGACCTCATACCCATGTGTGGCGCACACACACAACTATAGGATTTAGAAATGCATGTTTTGGTGAGAAATTATAGGTAAACACAGGAAGGGATTAAAATGTTGGATGGGAGTGAAGAAAATTTGCGACGGGAAAGGGCATATGGTGGGTTCTGGGATGCGAGCAGTGCGAGCTCTCTTGACTAGGGTAGTGGTTGTACAGTATTTGCTTTATGATGAACTAGTGAGTAGTACTTTTTGTTTTGTTTTGTGCACTTTTCTGTGTGGGTGTCATATTTCACAATGATTCTTGAAAGATATAGAATATTTGTTTTCTACACTTAGAATCAGGGTGTCTTAAGTCTTCATTAGAGAGACAAAATGAAAGAATGTAAAATAAGCAGTTGTTTAATGAACTGTAATGTGACAAAGGCCATAAGGGAAGGTAGCGGCCTGGACCGAGTCAAGGAAAAAGATTGCCAAAGGCTAAGAGTTTGCCGTTGTTTATTTAGCACTAGCAATGGCTGAGGGACACTGTGGCTGGAGAATCATCGGCCAGGAACAGGGATGACTCCTTGTTCCACCTCAGCCTGTACAGAACAAACAGAGCATTACCGAACTGCCTGTGCCTGCCTCTGGGTACGCTGAGAAGCCTGCACATGACTAATTTGATTTCTTAAATATTTAGAGATCAAGACAGGAAGTGGACTCCTTGAATAAACGGCATGAACATTCAGATTTCAGGAAAGGTGTACTCCTGTCGTATATTAATAAAATGACACCGTTGTCTAATTGTTTAGTCTCTACCGGCTTGCACAGAATGATACAATTCTCTAGGAAACTAGTACCTTTGGGTGATCTGATCAAATTGAGTCCTTGAGCCTGTATAGCAGGATCTCAGACCTTAGTCTTAGCTTTATCCATCAAATATACTTACTAAGAGACTCAGGTGGAGCTGTTAGGCAGCTTCTCTCATCTCATCTCATCAGTACTGGTTGGTTATTACAAAGGGCATACCTGGGAAAAGAACTCTAGTTGGGGAGAATTTTAGACTTGGAAATAATATTGGTGGGAAGGACTTCCTTAACTCTTACATTTTATTTAAGGAGGAAGTAGGGTTCTGGAATGAAGACATTATAGAAAAGAAAACTCATGAACACAGACACAAAAATTCTCAAGAGTATGATAGCAAATAAAATCTAGAAATATATTCAAAAATCATGACCATAGGGGGTTTATCCCAGGAATATAAGGCTAGTTCAACATTGAAAAACAATTAATGTAATTCATCACAATAGAAGTAAAGAGTAAAATCATATGATCATCTCAATACTGTAAATGCAGAGAAAGTATTTGACAAAATTCAATGTCCATTCATGAGGAAAATTCTCTACAAACTAAGAATAGAAATGAACTTCCTCAAAACGATAAACTTACAATGGACATCAAATTTAATGGTGAAAGACTGAATCTTTTCTTCCTACAGTTGGGATCAGGACATGGATGTGCACTAGAAGTCCTAGCCACTACAATAGGTATGAAAAAGAAATAAAGTGCATTCAATTTGAATCCTTGCAACCATCCCATTTTACAGATGAGAAAAGTGAGTCACAAAGAGGTTAAGAAACTTACTCATAATTACTAATGGATGGTGGAGTTGGGATTTGAACCCAGAGTGGTTCCAAAAACCTAGTAGAATTCCATAGGATGGGGGAAGGAGAATGCAGCATTTAGGAATTTTCTATTTGAGTCTACAGGGAAGGGGACCAGAAATCCAATAATTAGTCAGGTTTGTAAACCTAGAAACACTGTCCCCAACTACCTGTTAAAAACCTCCCAGGGAACTCTAAATGTAGAGATTTCTGAATATTTTACCTGGAGCTTCTGATTCCTGGGTCTGGGGAGGACCCAGGAATCCTGGTTCAGCCAGGCTCCCAGGCAGGGCCAGCACCAGGGGCGTGGGGCTTCTGTAGCCACATAGAAGCAGAGCTTGGGGTCAAAGCTCTGCTGTTGACAGATTGAAATTCTTCATAACTTTCTCTTTGAATCCATGTTTTTTAAGTGATGGGACAGTGACGTGTACTGGCTCAGAGGCTCAGAACACCTGTAATGTCACCTCTCACTACCTCTCTGCCTCTCTGAAACTGGTTCTCTACAGCCAGTGCCCTACTCGCTGGTGCCCTGCGACCCCTGCCGCGTGACCACTGCTGTTCTCTACCCCTCACCCCCGAGTCCTTATTCTGCCCGGCATTCAGTCTGTGCAAAGGCGGGTTACTGCTTCTCAGACCTCCCCGCTGCGCCGCCGCTGTCCAGCGGGACAGGAACGCACAGGAGGAGACACCACCAGAGCTGGACAGCAAGTCTATGCTTCTCAGGGTAAGTTAGTTCAAAGAGGTGACATTTTGGGGGAAGGCAGTAAATGGGTGTGGCACAAGAAGCAATAGAAAGAAATACGGGTGCATAAGGGAACTGGGGCTTACTCCCAAGTGGAAGACTGTGTTCTTAACCCATGGTCGTGCGGTACTACATACAGAATCATCCCGCAAAAGAGGAAAACACTAATGCCCACCCCCGACCCCACCCACCTTCAGTTGGTCTGGGGTGGGACCCAGATACTTGCCTTGAAGAAGTTCCTGCCTGACTCGCGGTGGCGCAGTGGATAAAGCTTCCACCTGGAACACTGAGGTCACCGGTTAGAAACCCTGGGCTTGCCTGGTCATATGGGCACTATGGGAATTGATGATTTCTGCTCCTCCTCCTCCTCTCTCTCTCTCTTTCTCCCCTCTCCTCTCTATAAATAAAATCTTTTTAAAAAGAAGAAGTTCCACTGTGATTCTAATCGCCCATCGAGGTTAAGGGACTGCAGAGCATCCAGACGGTTCCCACAGATGGATTAGGGGCTGCAAGTGCAATGTGCGCCTGGACTCGGACTTGCGGAGTTGGAAGGCCCCCCTCGTCCCCCATATGCTCAGGTTCCGCTGTTACACAAGAGAAAACGGGTGACGGGAGGACTGAGGCGGGAGCAGGACCCTGCCCAGCTCCCAGTCCAGCCCTTCCCGCTCCGGGCACCGCGACGCCGGTAATCCCACAGGGCGCGCGCCTCGGTGCCTGCAGGACTCCGCGCGCGGGGGGCGGAGGGGGGGCACGAAGACCAGGGCTGGCTGTGAAATCCAGGTGTTCCTCCTGCTTTAGTTTATCCAGGGATCCGGGATACCTGTGCTCCTGATTGCAGACGGTGTGGCCGAGTCCCGCTGGGAGAGGCAGGCTCCGGGTGCGCTCAACGCTAGGTGGCGCCCGAGAGCCGGACCTGCTGCGCTCCCCCGAGCCCTGGGGACTGCGGGGGGCACTTGGGTCCTGAGGGTCCTGCTGCTCAGGATAGTAGAGCATCTCCCCCCGTATGGACCCGTTTCCTCACCTCTTCCACAGGAAGAGTTAGTGCAGTAAGTCCTCAAGACCTAGCACTTGCCCGCTCCCTTGAGAGTATGTAATCCAAGGTATTTACCGTTCTTCTTGCCTTCTCTCAGTAGGTAGGGCCTGTTTTTATCAAATGAGTTGTACTTCTTTGTGAGCAAGTCGGGAAGATTCTTCCAAAGTTTTCTTGTTGAGTGCGTGTCTCAGAGGGCATTGATTAGCAAGAAAATCATGTGTTTTGTTTTTTTTTTTAAATAGAAATTTAGCCTAATTGGTGGTGGCAGAGTGGATAGAGCCTCAACCTGGGATGCTGAGGTCCCAGGTTCCAAATCCCAATATTGCCACTTTGAGCATGGGCTCACCTGGCTTGAGCATGGGCTCACCTGGCTTGAGCGTAGGCTCACCAGCCTGAGCATGGGATCATAGACGTGATCCCATGGTGGCTGGCTTGAGCCCAGGATCACGGCACTTAAGAGAAACAATCAACAAACAACTAAAGTGATGCAACTATGAGTTGATGCTTCTCATCTCTCTCCCTTCCTCTCTTTCTCTCTCAAAAAACAAGAAAGAAATTTATCAGAATAGGGTCAAATAACATATTTTCTACACTAATGTGATGGATGAAGAAAGTCACAATGATGACCCTGAGTCACTATTAAATCCCAACATAAAAAGGATCCAGATTTGCCTGACCAGGCTGTGGCTCAGTGGATAAAGCGTCAGCCTGAGAAGCAGAGGATGCAGATTTGAAACCCTGAGGTCATTGGCTTTAGCCCAGGGTCACTGGCTTGACCCAAAGGTTGCGGGCTTGAAGCCCAAAGTCACTGGCTTGAACCCAAGGTCACTAGCTCGGCTGGAGCCCCCCAGTCAAGGCACATATGAGAAAGCACTCAAAGAACAACTAAGGTGCTGCAACGAAGAATTGATGCTTCCTGTCTGTCCCTATTTGTCTCTCTCACTAAAAAAAGAAAAAGATAAAAAAGTATCCAGTTTTGTTCAGCATTATTTCATCTAGAGTGCTTTAAATATTTTATTACAATTTTAGAAGTAGGGACCAACTCTGATAGGTTGCTACTGTTAGCCCTCCCTAATGCACAGCACATCACAGAAGACCCAAGAGCCAAGTACATTTTGAAGTCAAATGTCATTTTTCAGTTCTGAGTACTTAAATATTTCCTTTTGAGGAACTTCAGTTAGCTTTTGCAAAATGGTCTTTCCCATTGTTACCAATTATTTCTTTTCCTCCCTCTACATTTTATTTGAAAGATTTAGTCAACTAACTTTTATTTGCCAGTCTAAGTCAGACTCTGGACATATAATAATAATAATATAATAATAATACACTTCCCCCACCCCTAGCTAATTCACCATCTATTGGGGAGAAAACAAGGCATGTATAGGCCCTGGCTGGTTGGCTCAGTGGTAGTGTCGGCCCGGTGTGTGGAAGTCCAGGGCACAAAGGAGAAGCGCCCATCTGCTTCTACCCCCTTCCCTTTCTCCTTTCTCTCTATCTCTTCCCTCCCACATCCAAGGCTCCATGGGAGCAAAGTTGGCCCGGGCGCTGAGGACGGCTCTCTAAGATGGCATATATATAACACCAACACTGTGCTCAGGGATTTTATAAAAACCTGTGTGTTCAGGAGAAGCATAAAGAGGTGATTTGTTAAGTGTTTTAAACTTTCAAACATAAATAAAAGTAAAAGGAATAGTATAATGAATTCACTCTGCCTGTCACCCAACTTACAAAATTACCAACATCTTGCCAATCTTGTTTCATTTATGCCTCACCATCTTGGTTATTTATTTATTTACAGTGTTATTAAGGTATAATTACATTGCATAAAATTCACCCACTATAAATGTATAACTCAAAGACTCTTAGTGAGTTTAGAATTGGGCAGCCATCACAATCCAATTTTTTAACATTTCTACTCTTCCCCAGACTGTGCCCATGCCTATTTGTAGTCAATCCTCATTCTCACCCCTTCACTCTACACAACCATTTATCTTCTGTTGCTATTGATTTGCCTTTTCTGGACGTTTCAAATTAATGGAAATTAATAATATGTAGTCTTCTGCATCTAGCTTCTTTCACTGAGCGTGTTTTCAAGGTTCATCCATGTTGTAACATGTACCATAACTTCATTCCTTTTTATTTCACTGTATGAATATACCACATTTTATTTATCTGTTATTAGTTGATGACACATTTGGGTTATTTCCACTTTTTGGCTATTATGAACAACATATCGATGAATATTCACTTTCAAGTCATTTCAGTAGGTAGATTGGAGTAAAATTACTGGATATTATGGTAAATTTATGCTTAACAGATTAAGAAACTGCCAATGTTTCCCCCCAGAGTGGCTGTTCTATTGTAAATTTCCATCAGGAAAAGGATTCTAATTTCTCCACATCCTTGCCAACACTTTTTTTTTAAATTACAGCCATTCTAATTGGCATGAAGTGGCATCTAATTGTGCTTTCAATTTCCATTTCCCTAATGAATGATAATGTTGAGCATCTCTTTATGTGCTTATTGGCCATTTGTTTATCTTTGTTGAAATGTCCATTCAAACCTTTTGTACATTTTTAAAAATAAACTTCTAATTTTATTATCATTTTTAATTTACAGAAAAATTGCGAAGAGAATACAGGCTGGTAATGCCCGTCACATCTAGTTTCCCCTTTATTAACATCTAGCAAGAACGAGGTACATTTGTCACGATGAAACGCATACTTGGTTCAGATTGCCTTAGTTTTTACCTCATGCCCTTTGTGTTTCAGAATCCCACCCAGTCCCATCCGGGACGCCACATTACAGTCAGCTGTCATGTCGCCTTAGATTACTCTTGGCTGTGACGGTTTCTTTGACTTTTCTTTTTTAACCTTGGCCTTTGATAACCTTACCAATTTTGAGGAGTACTGGTCAGGTATTTTGTAGAATGTCCTTTAATTGGGATTTGTTGGATGTTTTTCTCATGCTTGGAATGGGACTTTGGGTTTTTAAGGGGACGACTTCAAGGTAAAGGGCCTGTGTTAGTCTGCTTGGGGCTTGCCATAACAAATACCATAGACCAGGCTGCTTAAACAACAAACATCTGTTCTCTAACAATCTGGAGGCTGGAAGTCCAAGATCAAGGCATTAGCATGATTGGTTTCTTCTAAGGCCTCTTTCTTTGCATTGCAGATGGCTGTCTTGTCCCTATGTCCTCACATGGTTTTCCCCGTACCTGCCTGTGTTTTACTCTCCTTTTACAGTAGGAAACCAGTCATATTGAATTAGGGCCAACTTCAGTTATCTCATTTAACCTCAGTTGCCTCTTTAAAGATGCTATCCTCAAATACAATCATATTCTGAGGTGCTAGGAGTTAGGACTCAACATATACAATTTGGGGGGGGGCACAATTCAGCCCATAAAAGTGCCATTCTCGGCCCTGGGAGGTTTTCCCAGTGACAGAGCATCGGCCCAGCGTATGGAAGTCCCAGGTTCGATTCCCGGTCAGGGCATACCATAGAGGGCTTGCCGGGTCAACCCTGGTTGGGAGCGCATGTGGGCATCTGTCTCTCTGCCTCCCTGCTTCCCTCTTAATAATATAAAGAAAAGAATGCCATTCTCATCATATCAAGGATCTATGTTATCAACGTAACTTATCACTACTGATGTTGACCTTGATCACCTACCTGGCTGAGGTGTGTTTGTCCAGTTTCTCCACTGTAATGTTATTCCTTTCTTTCTCTTTTCCATACATACTGTGCTCTTTGGAGAGAAGTCATGATGTGCAGCCCACACTTAAGGAGTGAGGATTATATTCCATTAACTCTTAGAGGAAATACAGAGTAAATCTTCATGACCTTGGTTTTGGCAATAGAATCTTAGACATGACACTAAAAGCACAGGCAACAAAAGAACAACAGATAAGCTGGACGTCATAAAAATGAAAAGCTTGTGTTATCAGAGGATATTGTCTAGAAAGTGAACACATAGCCTACAGAATGGGAGGAAATAATCACAAAGTATATGTCTGATAAGGGTCTAGTGTTCAGAATATATAAAGAACACTGGCAACTCTACAACAGCAAGACTTTAGCCTTTATAGATAAAGGTTGCACTGAAGAACCCCATGCAGACGGCATTTAACATGTTCGAGCAGGTTTGTAGAATCAGTTCTCAGAAGGGCATGTACTTTTCTAACTTTGACAGCTATTGCCAAATTGTCCTCCATTGAGGGTGTACCAGTTTAGATGCCTGCCAGGATTTATTTCCAAACCTACTCTAAAATATGCTAACACTGACCAGGCTGCTCATTGCATTATTATTCAAAATAGTGCCATAATAACTAGAAACAGCCCAATGATACTCAACAGGAGAATGGATAAGTAAATCATGGTCTCATCATATAATGGAATACTACAGATCAATGAAAAAGAACACAGTTCTGCTACCCACAATGTGGAGCAAACCCACAGGCATGTCCATGAGTGAAAGAAGCCAAAACAGGACTTACTGTAGTATTTCAGTGAGGTGAATCAATTATGATGTTTAAAGGAAGAAGACATCTATGGTGACAAGATCCTAATGACAGGTGGTATTGACTATACCAGCAGAAAACAGTCCTCTGCGGTTCTCAAAAGGTCCTATACCTTGATGTGGGTGATAGTTACAGAGGTGTCTAAATACGCAAACACTCATTGAGCGACGTGTGTTTCGCCGATGTAAGTTATGGCTCAATAAAAACTAAAAGAGTTTCTTGTTTTTTTAAAAGCAGACACTAACGTGCTAACAACATGGCCAGGGCATCAGGCAGTCTCCATAGCTACAGAGGGTTACACGGCAGACCCTGTGTCTCTTGTCCAGTCTTAAACTAGCTGTGGGTTCCAGCTCCCGCCAGGGCCGTCTACGGCTCCTTCTGCACACTCAGAGGTGCACCCAGTTGGGTGCTCTCTCACGCACTCTCCCCCAACGCCACCCCCTGCCCAGCCTGTTCTCTGCACCAGCTGTTGAGCAGCTGCCTGGATATTTATAGCCTTGGGGCTCTGCATGAAAGGAGACTCATTCAGCGGCCCCTTCCTCCTGCCATCGACCCTGCTCCTGAGCCCTTCTCTCCCCACCACCCCAAGCTTTCATGTCTCTTAACCTTTTTTGAGGTACCGAACCCACCAGTTTCATATGCGCATTCACCGAACCCTTCTTTAGTGATAAATAAAATATAATTTTTCCCCCAAATTCAAGACATAGGTATGTTTTTTTACTAGTGCAGAAAATGAGCTGTGCGTGAACATCACCTTGCTCAAAGAACAAAACCAACAAAGTGCACGAACTCACAACAAATTACGGTATTACTTTATTCTGGCCTCCGCGGCAGAGGCTTCTCCGAACCCCTGAGATCGACTCATCGAACCCCTAGGGTTCGATAGAACCCAGGTTAAGGACCACTGCTCTAGAAATTCTGGGTCCCACTGCTGGGCTATGTGTTTTCGTGGTGAGGGGCCTGTCCTTCAGAGCTGTTTCTGAGCCTCATCTCCAGGACTCTCTTTGAAGTGACCTTAACTCGGAAGGGCTTTTGGATGAGATGGGAGAGCTCATTTCTCACCAGATGCAGGACAGGCCCCAGGGTCTTGGGCACTCAGCTGCCATGCCACCTCCCTGGGTGAAGTAACACCCATGAAGAGGGTTCAGTCCCTTCCTGGGAAGTGTGACAGTGGCCCTGTTCTCTCCTTCTCAGAACCTCCTGGCCTTCTTAGCTCAAGAGGCCAGTCAGACTCCACCATCATGCTTCTATGCCTGGTGCAGGTGTCTCAGAGACCGGGCGCTCCTCTGCCTGCCCCATCCCATGGCAGCTTCTGGATCTGGCGCCAACCCCCTCCAGGACAGTTCAGCAAGAACTCTCGTCCCTCACCCTCACCCCCTCTTCCAGTGGGGTCCAATGGCAGCACCCTTGGGGAACCTTGAATCCTTTCTCTAAGTTCCCTTTGGCACCAAGTTAGTCTTGTTCATTTCAGAAAACCAGGACACTCCCACCCTCACCCCAAATTGAAAGGGTGGTTTGCTAGCCACCTTACCAGCCATGGAGGGCATGTACCACACTCCGTGCTTTCCACAGTCCAGCTGAAAGCTCTGTGGGGAAGCCCACACCCTGGGAACAATGTACAGAACCTCAACTCTTCTGTTTTACCAGAGGAAGGGCACTTGTGGCAGGAGACATGTTCTGAAAACATGATCTAAAATGGATTTAAAAAATCAAGTTCACTTAAAAAGTAGTACAGGCTTTGCCTGCCTGCCAGCTTGCTTTATCCGGCCTCCCTCCCTCCCTTCCTTGGTAAAGTGAAGGATTCCTCTAGCTGGGGAGGAAGGTCAGGTACACCAGATTTAAATGGATTTCACTGCATTGGCACAAAGCATAAGGTCCACGTTCTCCGCATAACAGATAAGCTGAGCAGGTTAGCTGCCCTGAAATGGTGGGACCACCCATCTCTAAGGACTGGGAGGTGGGGTTATGGGGCTAAACAGTGTTCCGGAGCACAGAAGTTCACTTTGCTATGACTATCACCTTCTCCATGGGTAGAGGGGTTTCAGCGGCCTGTGTGCATCTGCCCATCAGAATTCCCCCTGGGGCTTTGGCATGTGTGTGGGGGGGAGGGGTGGGGGGCAGGGAGCTATTGGCAGAAAAACCAGAGCAAAATTAGTTTGTGTCCTTTGAGTCTGTGGCTGCCTGCCAATGTTTCCTTCAAATATGCACATTCTCATTTTCATTCTGGAAGTTTTTGTCAGGTTTATTGCAAATGAAAGGGTGGGCAGACAGAAACAAAATGACATTTGCTGGGCTGGAAGGAGTGTTTCTAAATCTATTCTCAAGAGCACACCAATGTTTGTAAGCTTTTCTGGGGGATTCTCCTTCATGGGGGGTTAGAATCCAAGTCAGAGACAGTCTTGGGTCTAGATCAGCGCTTTTCTACTGGTGTGCCACGAAAAATGTTAAAACATGCAATATCGGACTATTTAGTCAGGGACACTTTTCCCTGAGATGGTCAAATAAAAAAATAACAATAGCCTGACCAGTCGTGGCACAGTGGATAGAGCGTCGACCTGGGATGCTGGGGTCCCAGATTCAAAACCCTGAGGTCACCGGCTTGAATGCAGGATTGCTGGCTTGAGCGTGGGATCAATGACATGATCCCATGGTCGCTGTCTTGAAGCCCAAGGTCACTGGCTTGATTGAGCCCCTACTCAAGGCACGTATGAGAAGCAATCAGTGAACAACTAAAGTGCCACAACTATGAGTTGATGCTTCTCATCTCTCTCCCTTCCTCTCTCTCTCTCTCTCTCTCTCAATAATAATAACAGCTAACACAACAATGTCCATCCAGTGTGAATGAATCAAAATTATACCTCTTTTTGTTAGATTGGCAAAAAAAAAAAAAAAATTGGGAGGGGGTTGTACCGCACATTTTAGTAATTAGTTTATGTGTGCCATGACTTGAAAAATGTTGAAAATCGCTGGTTTACACGCATGTGTGTTTCCATTGTGTGCATAATAAGTAGGCATATGGCCAATATATGGCAAGGACCACCATAAGCCACCACTGGAAACATATGCAAGACAGATGGGCACTAAATCGACAAGATAATGAGGAATTCTAATGAATTTCATTGGCATCAAATTGTATGTTCCTGTACATTTATGAAAACCATGAAACTGAACAACTGCCTCACAATAGTACCAAAGTGACTAATTGAAAAAAAAATCCTCCAAAAAACCAATTGGCAATTCAAAACTAAAACGAATTCCCTTTTAAAAATGCAGAATGATATCCCCGAGTTTTAACATTTGCTCACAGATCCCTCTGGCTATAAGAGTTTGTTATACGAGATGCTCTCTTTTTCCAAAGAACGTGGTAGCTGGCTGTGCCCATGAAAGTTTCTGTAGATGGTAATGAACAAGGAATGCCTTGTCTGCAACCACACAGGACAGGACCTAGGGGCCACCTGGATGACTAGTTCAATCTCAGGAGAGGCACCGGGCTGCAAAGTGCTCCCTCCCAGTGCATGATTCTATTTAAAGAGATGCTTTCTTATTTTCACCTGAGCTTGATAACTGGAAAAAAAAAAAAGGTGAACAATGTTTTCTTCATAGGCAAAGAAGTGGCCATCAGCACATTTATTCATATGCACATCTTAGCATCCCTGTATATCATTCAGTGGCAAGGATAACAAGCGGTCTTCTTTCTAGATAGTTGGGCTGAATTAAAAAGAAAAAAAAAAAGCCCAATCTCCTCCCAAGAGTGGACTTCTCTTTGTATTGTGTTTGCAAACCAGCTTCATACACCTGCTTACCTAACATTAGCTAAAAACGTCAAACTCTTTGGAGTGGAGAACTACCCCCGGAACAGCCCATACAGGAAATCTCACCCAAACACGTGGAGAAAGTGTTCTCTAACTCCCGGTACCTAAGCCTGTGGGCTCAGTTTCAGCACAGTTTCACAATCCAGGGAACTGGCAGTCACACTCCTGTCTTAACGATTGGAAAACTGGGCCAGTGAATAAATACTTTGGATCTGTACTATTGGATCCCTCCAAAAAAATCTTTGGAACAAAAATGAGCCCCTTTACTTCTATTTTTGCTCGAAACAGTCCAAAGAAAACAAGTGTTGGTTCATGCCTGTCTGTGAGCTCAGTGTTGAACAAAGGCCAGTGAAACCACAGTGAAAGCTGGCACCCGACACGTTACACAGTAGTGCATCCCATCCACGTTCCTCAGTGTGGAGGCTTAGTTTCCCCTTTCTGCTCTGGGAGAGAGCCCCAGGGAGGTGCTTCTTTGCTCTCTTTCTATATTTTCCTGTCTGCACACGTTAGAAAAGGGGCCACTGAACCTTCCAATACCAAGAGTCGCATTCAGGGCCCTGAAAACTTGCAACTACACTGTGTGTTCTGGACATCTCTACTCAAACTAAGGGGAGCTGATGGAAGCCCAGTGGAAGGCGGGCTGGATCTAGAGCTGCAGCAACCCCCCCCCCCCCTGAAGTGCCTGCATCTGGATTAAAATGCAACATCAGCTCTGGGCTCCCCAGTGCACAGTCGCGATAGGCTCTATGAGTTGGTGCTGAGTTAAAAAGGGGTTTCAGAGTCTTGCAGGTAAATTAATTTTCTAGTCAATAATTTGTATTGAGCACAATTTTTACTTGAAGTTGTGCCAAGCCCAGAATAAATAAACAACAGCATTTGAGTTCATTATACTGTATTTTGAATTATTTTCCCAGCTTTTCTTGGTCTATAGCAAAAAGTTTTCTGATACAGTTCGACATTTTAATATACAATAGATTACATGTAGTAATGAGTGAAAGATAATGTGCTTTTATCTATGTTATATAGAGAGATATATTTCACAGATACAATTCTTCCTGGTTTTGGTTGTTGACAGAGCATAAGCAGTTTCTTATTTTTTATTTACAATTAGGCTCCTGCCCTTTAACTGAAAGAGAACTTTGAGTTCCTCTCTCAGAGGAGAAGGTGGGAAAGTGTAGACGAGTAGAAGGTAGGAGGGAAGAAAGAAAGAACCACAAGCAGTTTCTAGTAAACATGATGATTAAAAAAAGACTATCAATGCTTTGGAACAGAAAGATTATTAAAATGTCCTGTGATTTCTTTCCATATATCATGATGAGAAGGGTGCAACGCCCATGCAAAGGAAGCCCCAGTCCATGTGTGTGAAAGAATGTCAGTTTTAAGACAGAACATACAACCATTCACAAGTCAAAAGGCTGCTTGAACAAACCACATTACCCCTTCACAGTGATACATCACCATAAACAATGAAAGCTTGCCCTGGAAATCTGTGAGGACAAAGCTGGATGGGGCTATGTGACAGTGTCGTGTTACACGGCTGCTCACATGCATCACAGAATTGGTTTTGGTATGAGGATAACTGCATGGCTTGAGATAGTGGAAGTTGCTTTTAATAACTGGATCGTGTCAGGGACAGTTAAATCCTAGAACGCCGTCTGTTACAAATCGTGCAACAGACACAGATTTCTGAGAGGATGTTAAGGCTTTGGGTTTTTCCCTTGGTGCTCATGTGTTGTATTGGTGCTTCGGTTTAATGCTGTAGCTTGAAGAGGGTGCACCCAGAGGCCTTGCTGGCAATGCCCTATCTGATGGCTTGTGTGCGCCTGCAGCTGTGGCACTTGAGGGGCGCAGAGGTGGCTAGGAGCTGCTTGGGAGCTGAGCCCTGCTGCACTGAATGTTGGTGAACTGCACTTCCTTGACATCCACTTTTCTGGGCACCTCCAGCTGGTCCTCTGCCCTGTCCCTGCCCTCCCCCACATCCAAAGACAGCTTCAGAGACCACAGGCCACTGGTGGGATTGGCTGGGGCCCGGGTTTCATGCTGGCCTAAGTTGGGGTCACTGCAGCTGGGCCAGCCCAGGGTGGAGAGATGGAGATCCTCTTTCTAAGCCTGAGTCAAGCCCAGAATGCCCAGCTCACCACTCTGGCAGTGTTTGGGGCTGAAATCATAAGGGGCTTGCAGACAATTTTCTGAAGGATGGTGGCTGCCACAGGCTTGCCAAGGACCTGGTGGCAGTTTATAATGAGGGGCGTGGAGCAGCTCAGGCTGGGCCAGGGCATGAGACGCAGAGCGGGAAAAGTGTCACAAGCAGAACAAGGTCACCGCAGTTCACCAAGAAGCCGGAGAGGCAGTAGAAGCGTTGGTGCCACACTGGGGCTCAGAGGCTGCTTTCTTGCCCTTCAGAGGGACTGGAAGAAGAGCAGTCTCCTCTGCACTGTCAGGCAGTCTCAGGGCACCCTGGTCACTCATGCAGCCACTGGCAGAGCTCCTGCTCCAAGTCATCCATGGGGCTGTTGCTATGGGCACAGATGCCGGAGGTCTTGTGTTTGCGGTGGTGACGGAAGCCACCTGTCGGGAACAGACTCTTGGAGTTCTGGTGACTGTTGAATGGCTAGTTCATTAGATCACACTAGGTTTTCTCTCAAAGCATGCAGGTCTGACCTACTGTAATTCTGTCAACGAAATGGACAGTTGAAGAAGATGAGGAATTTGGAAATAAGATTCTGAAAGGATCAGAGCAGCCCACTGTGTTGGCCATGTCAGAAAAATTAATTGAAGAATTTAAATCACTATTCACGTGATTTTTGCAATAAATTCATTCAATAAATTTTGCCCCATTTGAAATATTTTAGGAAAAAGGGTGTTTTTACCCTAAGTTATCTGGGTAACTGATCCAAATCTCTTTTTAAAAATAGTTTTACTTTATCTTCTTAAGCTTTATTGTATTAATTTCCTGAAAGTTCATATAAATAACATTAACATTAAAAAATCTATACAAACAAATCTGAATGTTCTCCTGGTATCATGGTAGATTAGGATCTTGAGGAGTCTATGCAAGTCCTTAACAGAGATTCTTGGAAAGTACAACTTGTCATGCAATTAATATAAATAAGAGAACAAGGACAAAATTCAGTCATATTCTTCTGTGCTAAGTGAATATTCCAAATGTAGCTGTGGTACCGTCAGACGTCTTTATTCTTGAGGAAGAAGAGATATCATTCTAGCAGACCAAAATTACCAAAGAAAAGTCCCACCAACACACCATGTCATAAAACTTGCTTCTAAAAAGTAAACTCTTGGTTTTTGCTATCCTTTGCAAATAGTCAACAGTTGTTTTTTTTACCCAAGGTCCCCCAAATGATGTGGAAATTTCAAATTATGTTCTATGCTATTTTAAGTTAAATGGCCAAGTGATATTTAGTTTTCTTTTCCCCTTTCTCTAATATGCCCCTGAAACACTGAGATGTGCAGATATATCATAAGGGTGTTTTAAAATGACCTAAGATTATACATAATACAACATTTATTGTATAATAAATAATAAGAAAAGACACAATTTTGTGTTAAAGGAACATGCTCTAATTGCTATCAAATTGGCAGGTAGTACAGGACACCAACATAATCTGTTTTACACTAATCTTTCTGAAGGCACCAATATGCTGCCAACATTGCTTCTCTTCCCTGATGGTCTTTGTTAGCATATGGACATAATAAGTTCACATGCACACTCGAATAATTTTAAAACATTCATTCTAAGCATACACTAGATAATCACTTAAATATCCAACCCATAATTCAAGTAGGTCTTACAGAAAGAGGAGAGGGAGAAAAGGGAAGATGTATTTTACCTTGTTAGTCACTTGCTACTCTCACCATCTCACCATTTAAATGCACAATGTCCTGTCCCACTGCCTGGGTTCTTTGCTTTTTCCTGGCAAAGGGAGGGGAGGCCAGGAAGTTAGATCATTTGGATTTGCAGCATGCTCTGTTTTCTGGCTGTGTAGCTAGAAATCACGGACAATGAGCTGAACCTAGGCAAGCCACTCAGTGGCTCTGAACCTGTGCTTTCAAATCTGTTGTCCAGAAAAAACAGCTCTGCTACCTATACATGATATCGAGACAGAGCCGGGTGGGCTGGCTTTGGGTCAGAAGACATCCAGAGGTCAGTTCTGGAGACCTCAGATACTGGGAAGCTGGGGAGAATGAGAGATGGTGGTCCTAGGAAGGAAGAGCATGGTGAACCACTAAGGTTTATCTTGGGCATAGTAGGATGTCTATGCCCAAGGGAGTCTAATCACAGCAGACAAGTCTACATCACTCCCCTTTCCCATTCTGTTTCCTTTTCTGAGAATCACATGGACAAGTTTCTAAATACCTTCTCTTTTCTGATACTGTTTCTCACCCTCTCAGCCTAGAAGGCAAGGCTTTTGTTTCCTGAGATCAAATAGGTCACAGGAAGACGGAGAAAGAGCAACTCTTTCAGAAGAGCGCTAGAAGCTGGGCTGCCTCGCCTCACAACTGGGCCTGAAGTGGAGATGGGCTTGGCAGAGACTGCCAACCACTGTACTCCTCAGAGAGCAAGAACACCCTTCACTGGGTAGGTATTCCTGAAAGGCTCCCACTAGCCAAATCAGTCCAAGTCAGTGCCTTGTTCCATCCAGCTCTGAGACCCTCATGCTGGCACATAAACTGTCATTAGGGGAGGATTGTCTTAAAAATAACATGTATGATCTAACAAGTAGCATGTGGAGTGGCTCCTCTCACACTGAGGGTCCAACACAATATTGGTGTAGTTGTTTCCTCTGAACGTTTCTCATCTGTTGCTCTTTTGTAAGAGACTAAGCAATCCATAAGACCATAAACACAAAACTAATCTCTAATGGGTTATAGAAGATACTATGGAGCCACTGTTTTAAAATGTCAGTATGGAAAGGGATGTCACTATATGACCCCTTCAGCTTACTAGTAGAATTCATAACTGTAGAACCATCATTAAAAGCACAGTTTCTAATCACAGCTGCTCCTCAAATATTCTCAAGCATTGCAGCAAATTTAACAACCCAAATAAAGGGAGCTTTGGCATTGTTTGGCACATAGTTGTCAGTAAATATTGGCTCAATGTTACTTATCTGCTGGAAAGAATTTGACTAACTTTATATTTATACATTGAAAAGCTCTTTGGGTGGCTCTTCAAATATATTTAGGTAGCTCAGACATAACATGCTAAAATATAATTTTGATTGGAAACACATATGTAAATAAGTATCATTAACACTTTTAATCAAGTTCCCAACAGAGAGTCCTGAAATGCTTAGAAACCAGATCTGCAGATAAGTTATAATGAAAAATCATTATTCCCTTAGTTATTGCAAATCCAGGGTATTTTATTTGGATCAAGGAACTCCTGAAATTGTATGCAACACTAAGAAGGCTTATTTTTATATGTATTTTGTTTTCCTGGAGAAAGGAGCCACAACTTTCATCAAATTATCAAAGGCTTTGTGAGCCAGAATAAGGCTAAGAATAGATGCTGTTGATGACAGATTTCAGGAGACATTCAGATTGCTCAATATGATTGCTTAATTCACTTCTTCCGACTTTCAGGCCCAGCAGTAATATGAGAATTCTCCAAACTTAAATTACTCTAATATATAGTAACAACTCTTTGGAGTCATGTTATTAAAAAAAAACAAAACAATTTTTACAAAGGAACTGTATAAAAAATAGACACTTGGGGAGACTTTTAAATTTACATGTATATGGTATACACGTGTGTACTTTTTGAAAATCACTTCCTCTCATTTATCTCTTTCTCCAGTTAGCTTCCTTTTCCTAGAACTCGGGACCTATTTCAGGTGGCCGCAACAGATTCCCACAGCACAACAAAGCAACCATGTGGGAAAGATATTTTATTATTTATTTATTTATTTATTATTTTTTTTAACAGGGACAGAGAGAGTCAGAAAGAGGGATAGATAGGGACAGACAGGAATGGAGAGATGAGAAGCATCAATCACCAGTTTTTCCTTGTGACACCTTAGTTGTTCATTGATTGCTTTCTCATATGTGCCTTGACCGCGGGCCTTCAGCAGACCGAGTAACCCCTTGCTCGAACCAGCGACCTTGGGTCCAAGCTGGTGAGCTTTTTGCTCACGCCAGATGAGCCCACGCTCAAGCTGGCGACCTCGGGGTCTTGAACCTGAGTCCTCAGCATCCCAGTCCAACACTCTGTCCACTGCGCCACCGCCTGGTCAAGCTGGAAAGAGAAACCACAAATGATAAGTTCTGAGACTGCAAAAATTAGAGGCTACCTTTTCTGGACTGTTTGAGAAATTCTGGGTGTTGTTTCTATTAGAGAGACCCACACTGTCATAGGACCTTGCATGCATCCAAGACCATTATTCCCTAACCTCTGGAACGGCTCCTAGGAATGCCTGTAGCACAGTGTCAGGAGGAAAGAATGCCCTCATCAAGTAGTGCCCTCACTGGACCAGGTTCCAGCAGAGAATCACCTAGAAGATTGACTCTTGCAAGCTACTAAAGATGGATGGGCCATATCTCTGTCTCCCTTCACTGAGTCTACAAAAGGGTTGTGCATGCTGATTGCTCATAAAGACCGAACCCACCAGGATGAACCCTATATAGATAAAGGCTCTAAGCTCCAGCAGACCTACAGTTTGTCTCCAGATGTGGAGGTGTTGTGAACCCCTAAGATAGTATAAATGGCACGTGTGTTTTTCTGAGAAGAGGCTCAGTGACTTCAGATCTCGAAATGGGTTTGTGACCTCCCATGATAGGGGCATCCCCAGGAACTCTGCAAGGGAGAGGCTACGCTGGACATCTTTTCAGAAATCCTACTTGATTTTCTCAGCCAATTCCTTAAGATAATGCAGGAAAACTATTTAGAAGGCCTAATAAAATAGGGATGTCACCACAAGCAACACTAGTCTTGCAACCTGCTTTTCATTATTCTTTTTAAGTTCCATGCAAAAATAAACACTTCTCAACCAAAGTTAATTGTAGCAAGTATGTCCATAAAAAACCCACAGGACACACAGGACTTTTTTTAGTTGCCTTGTTTTCAAAGTCATGATGCAAAAGAACAGCAAACCTTTCTATTTCAGCCATAAACTGAAGGAAACAAGGAGTGCCCCAATCTCTGAAGTGGCAGTGATCTTTACAATGAGGAAATACCAGGCATCAAATACTTAAGAGTTTAGAATACTTTAATATCCATTTCTTCAGTGGATGCATTTTGAAATTATTAGAATTAACAAGTTACAAAGAGTAGAGCAAAGGAAAGATGGAAAAAGCAAAAAGTTGGACTAGCTTATTTAATTTCAGATTCTAGGCATGATGTGATTTTCTGAAACAACCAACCAAAAAGTGTTTACTTTAAAAATCTAGAAATGATAACGCAGATGGATCTTTGGAAACTACAAATTATTACAGCCCACGTAATGGGAAGCACGCGGCCTTTGGCTCTCAATGTCATGTGCAAATGTGCAGGTGTCTCCATGAGTGAAGTCAGTGTTAATGGAGTCATGTGCAGGTGTTGCATAATCTGTGTGACTCTTCAAGCTACTTCAGGGTTTAATAACTGATGCTCTACATTTGTTTGCATTGGATAAAATTATGTGCTTCTTTATATATATATACACATATATGTGTGTCTGCGTGTATATACACAGACACACATATATATAATTTAATGTTACCTGGGTCCAAGAAAAAATAGCAATTGCAACTCAAAGCAACTATTTACACACATTCAATTCTGAAGTATTGCTTCCTGCCCTAAGTTCAAAAGAGGTATTGCCACTCTGGAGAATGCATACATTGTGTCAGTAGTGCTTGAACCTGCTGCTTAGAAATCCGTCTGTCTTCAGCAACTATCTGTTCAATGCCAACTGGGTGAGATGCATGGCATTTCCGTTGCAGAGATTCTGCGGTTCTGCGTTGACGTATGCTTCAGAGCGGGCAACTGGGAAGGACCAGTGAGAACATCTGAACTGGTTATTTAGGGAGGCTCAGGGTGCTGTTTAAAGACAATTTTGAACTCTGGGTGAGCCATCATCGAAGGATTCAGTTTGTACAATGCTGAACCAGACCACCAGATGGTCTCCCTCCCTGCGCTTTTGCCACCTCTCAGGTTCCCAGGGTTGGGAATCATAAACACTTTGTGGGAGGGGAAGGAACAAAAGGAGTTTGATAGGGAGGAAGTGTGTGCAGCGATGAACCTGGTGGAGCACGTTTCAAGCGGAACAGCAGAGACACTGGTAACTCACAGGCACCAGCGCAGCCCCTAAGGTGCCACCAAAGCTACAGAGCCCGGAGTGAGAGAAACACGCAGTAATACTGATGGGGGAAAGCCCAAACATGCTGACAATCCCTACAGACAAGGAGAGCATCAGGTAGTGTTGTTTTTTTAAAAAATAAAAGTTCTGCAGTATTTTATACGAATACATTCTTTAAAAGAGGTATTGTCACAACCATCCTTTCTCCAGCATTAGAAGAACAACAAAGTGACGGTAAGACCTGAAGGGAAATCTTAGTTACTGAGAATACTCTCAGTTCCTCAGGACATCGAGCTCCTGGTTATGGAACAGCCCAGTGCATCCCATGCATGTCCCTTGGGGAGATGGCTGATCAGAATCAATGTTTCATGATGCTGGAAATGGCAGGTTCTGTACAAATTTGGGGAGGAAGAGTGACAACAGGATTAACACAGGTGTGAAGGTTACACAGAAATTTATCAGTGAAAAGCAAATGCACAGGGCATGTCGGCGAATACCTTAAACAGAGAAGGAACTATTCCTCAAATTACCCATAAGCTCTCTGCCAGTGTCACCTTAAAAATAACTTTGACTATGACAAGGAACTATCGCCTGAGTTCAGTTCTACATAAACTTCAGACGCCACGTGCCAAAATACAATTACAAGGAGGACTGGCAACAAAGGGCACAGAAGTAAGTTTCCTAGGTTTTCTACATTGCCCCGGTTTAACACCTCATGTGCATCCAGACAATTCTGTCCCAACATACAGGCCAAGAACTCCGTCTAGAGAGAGCTGGCATTCACCCACCAGGCCCAATCCTGCCACCCACAGGTCCTGTTCAGGTCAAGCATGGGAAGGATGGAGAAACCTCTTGCATGTGTGATACCAAGATGTGCCGGCACTGTCTGCGCCCCAAGCTCTGTCCAGACCTCCTGCTTCACACCCAGCCATGTTCTTGTCTGAGCCCTGCAGCATCATGCAGGACAGACGTAGTGCCATTTGGTTTAAAAAACAGTGGTGGAGAGCTTCTCTGATTTCTGGCCCCCTTGTGGGGGAGGTGGCCCAAAGTGGCTAAAGCAGTAAGAGACAACTCCTCATCCTCTGCTGGTGCCTTTGGCAGATCCCCAGAGGCTATTTCTTGCCCTTCACCAGAACTATTCGGCATCCCCTCCCTGAAAACACATTTCCTGATAAATAAATAAATAAATAAATGCAACCCTCAGACATTTATTTTCATTTCCCTCTCAGACAAGTCAGCCTCAAAGACAAATCCCTTCACTTCCCGCTGGAAGACTCCTTGGCACAAGGAAAGAATAAAAACGGCTTTTAAATACCTGAGGGCTGGGTTCACAAGCTTTGTTTCCGGTTAGCATCTGGAATCCCGGCCTGCATGTGTAGGTGTGGGGAACAGGACACCCACAGCCCACAAGGGCCCCGGTACTCTGGAAGGCGCAGGGAGAGTGGGGCGTCAGGCTGTCCCGGCTGACTGCTGTTCTCAGCCTACGTTACGCGCCCCTTGACACCCACTCTCAGTGAGTTACTGGCACTTGATCTCAGATTCATAAATCAAGTGCATGTGCGTGTATGTGTTTACATAGAAAGGTCAGGTTGCTGGAAAACACTATTATGTATATAGAAAAAAACAAACCTCAAAAACATTGTATTAGCAAAATGAAGGTATCTCATGAGAAAAAGCAATAAAAATGATTACTTAACCACGGTTTTTGTCAAAGAGTTCAACAATACCCAATACCATGACCTCCACCTGTGGCCTCTTTTCCTAGACGCCGAGGCCACAGCCAGCCTCTGAAGGCACTTGTTCTCCATGCTGTTGGATGGTTACACCAAAGGGAGAGGGTTTCGGGGGCAGAAAAAGGAAAGACATGGATGAAAACAAACCCTGAATAACTGTGATCCACACAGAAGTTAGGGCTGCAATGACCACATGACACCACACCTGGGGATGGAACCTGTGGTGCTTGGAACGCACAACAGCCAAATACAAATATTACTGTGTTGTGATGGACAGAGCACCGCGAGCAGCGTTCAGGCGCTGCATCACACACTCTTTGAGACATTGAGCTTGGTGAGTTCATTGGCTTCTTCCATCCCCACATCTTCACATTCACTTTTCTCTATGGCTTTGCCAAATCGACACCTTTCTTCGGCTTTGACAGGCTCTTTCCAAGGTCTCTTAGAAGACAAGTAAGTGTCCTTGGCCTGTGTGTTGTTCTCAGAACCCAGAGATATCTTGTCTAAGTTCTGTACAGAAGGCACCAGGTTGGCAATCTCGTCTGTGGGAGACCGTCCGATGCTGCCATCCACCTGCACTCGGATGTCCGGGGAAATAGACAGCTGGTGCTGTGGCACGACCCCATTGTCCGTGCACTTTGGGTAAAGGTATGTCTTCATCTGACCTTTGCCCTTGACATTCACCGTGCCCCTGTAGTCAAAGTCATAACCCATCTTGCTGAGGACACGGTAGCTTTCTTCACTCACCTGGATGCGGCACTCCACTCCCGTGGTGTCCATCCTGCTGGCGATGTTGACGGTGTCTCCCCAGATGTCATACAGCAACTTGGTAGTGCCAATGACCCCTGCTGTCAGGGGTCCATGGTTGAAGCCAACTCTGAGCTTGAAGTTGAACCACAGCATGTTGTTGTTAAAGTCATCCACCACGCGCATCATCTCCTTGGCAAACTCGAACAGGATCTGCAGGTGCTCCTGCGGGTGGCTGCCATCCTGGCACTGTGTGGCATTCAGCCCCGATGCAGCCATGTATGTGGCCCCAATGGTCTTAATCTTCTCGATGCTGCTGTAGTCTGGCTTGCTCAGCAGCTCATCGAAGTCCCCAATCAGCTCATTGAGGACCCGGTAGCACTCCTTGCCTCCCTCATAGTTCTCCTCATAGAACTCACTGAAATTGACAATGCTGGCAAAGATGACTCCCCCGTTGTCATGGTTTTTGGAGTAGGTCTGGGAAACCTTCAGCTGCTCGGCCACATGGTAGGGGATGATGTTCCTCAGCAGCCAGTCAGCTTGGTCTCTCATGCTCTGGATCTTGGTGCGGTGCAGGTCCGCCTCCACATCCCCGTGGTAGTGAAGGCGGTAGCTGACTTCAAATTCTCGATTCAGGAACCAGACCAACAAGAGCAGGAGAAAAAAGACGAGAATCACTTCCTGGCCAATCAGACTGGCTGGTGTCCGGCTGTGATGCAGCAATGAACTATTACATGGATTCCTCTCGGAACTGGAGAGGAAAGAGAAAGACATCCCTTCTTAAATGCTTCCTTTAAAGAAAAGGCTCCTCTCAGCACTTCCATGTTCTGAAACAGCCCAGCTAACCAGCATCCTGCATAAAATTTTGTTGAGCTCAAACCTTCGACAACCTGCAGCTGCAAAGCCACCCATTTCTGTTTAGTTGGCTGACTAAACACGTGGAGAGACAAAGACCAACTTCCATAACTGATTTAATAAGTGCTTTGAAACTTACTTGTTTATCAAAAGATTTTAGCTCTTTGGTGTTTAAAAGATCTCTCCTTTTACCCCAACATTGTATTTTGAAAAATGTCAACCTTACAGAGAAGTTAAGAGACTAGCAAAACAAACCTTCACACATCCATCTCCTGGATTCAACAGTTAACATTTTGCCACTTTGCTTTTTCCCTCTGCCAACACACACACACACACACACACACACACACACACACACACACACACACACACACACACTGCTGAACATTCTAAAAGTAAGCTGCAGACATTACAACACTTCAGTCCTGAATACTTCAGTACATATTTCCTACAAGAAAGGGCATCTTGCTATATAACTATATCATTATCTTACCCAAGAAATTTAACATTCTCTGATATATTGACATATTCACTTCATATATATATATATTTTTTAGGTGAGAGGAGGGTACATAGTGAGGCAGACTCCCACGTGCGCCCCAACCAGGATCCACCAGGCAACCCCATCTCGGGCCAATGCTTAAGTACTGAGTTATTTTTAGCACCTGAGGCTGATGCTCCAACAGAGCTATCCTCAGTGCCTGGGGTCACACTCAAACTAATTGAGCCACTGGCTGCAAGGAGAAAAGGGGGAGAGGGAGGGGGAGAAGCAGATGGTCGCTTCTCCTGTGTGCCCTGACCAGGAATTGAACCCAAGATGTCCATATGCCAGGCAGACACTCTACCTACTGAGCAAATCAGCCAGGGTCACATTTTCGACTTCTAATCTAATTTACAAAGAGTTTTTCTAAGTTCTCTACTCTTTGCCTGTATAAATGTTGGGCAAAATACCATTCCCCCACTCTCGAGTAAGATCTGTTTTGCCAAAGTCATGTAAGACAATTTCAACATTTTTAAAAGAGTATAAGATGTGGGCCCTGGCTGGTTGGCTCAGTGGTAGAGCATCAGCCTGGCATGTGCATGTCCTGGTTCTATTCCCAGTCAGGGCACACAGGAGAAGTGACCATCTGTTTCTCTACCCCTCTCCCTCCCCCTTCGCTTTTTCTCTCTTTCTTCCCCTCCTGCAGCCATGGCTGGAATGGTTCAAGGGCATTGGCCCTAGGCTCTAAAGATGACTCCATGGAGCTTCTGCCTCAGGTACTAAAAATAGCTCGGTTGCAAGCATGGCCCCAGATGAGCAGAGCATTGGCCCCAGATGGGGTTTGCTGGGTAGATCCTGGTCAGGGATGCATGAAGGAGTCTGTCTATCTCCCCTCCTCTCACTTGGAAAAGAAGAAAAGTATAAAGTGTGTATGTACCCTTAAGAGTAACATTTTAAGACTCTCCAACAGTATAAACAATGGAAAATATGTGTCTTTCCTCCAAGGTAACTAACACTGTCATTTTCTTGAGGTTGTGTACTATTCTAATACATGGGTGTACAGTAACAACCAGACTACTTCCCGTGGGCATTAGGTTGCTCCTTCTTTTACTACTAGGAACAATGTTGCAGTGATGTTCCTGCACTGTATGTCATGCAGAAGAATGAGTCTGTCTGTGGGATAAACTGGCGGTAGAATTGCTGGGTCATTTAAAATACTGCGCATTCACAATTCCACTAGAAGTTTCCAACTTGCCCTTCTAATTTCTCTTCCCTCCAATAATCAAGGGGGCTATTCTCTGGCTCCAGGGTGTGAAGGGCAACAGCTGTGACTGGAAGACTGAAGATTAACATGAGAAACACACCCTCTTATGGAGTTAATTTTTTAATTTATATTTTTTAAAGATTTTATTTATTGATTTTAGAGAGGAGAGAGAGATAAGGAGGGAGGAGCAAGAAGCATCAACTCGTAGTAGTTGTTTCTTGTGTGTGCCTTGACCGGGTAAGCCTGGGGTTTCAAACCAGTGACCTCAGCATTCTGGGTCGACACTTTATCCACTGCACCACCACAGGCCAGGCTGTAGTTTATTTTTTAAATATATATTTTTCCATTTAAAAATACTACCTACTCGCCTGACCAGGTGGTGGCGCAGTGGATAGAGTGTCAGACTGAGAAGGGCCCAGGTTTGAGACCCTGAGGTCGCCAGCTTGAGTGCAGACTCATCTGGTTTGAGCAAAAGCTCGCCAGCTTGGACCCAAGGTCGCTGGCTCCAGCATGGGGTTATTCAGTCTGCTGAAGGCCTGCGGTCAGGGCACATGTGAGAAAGCAATCAATGAACAACTGAGGTGTTGCAACGAAAAACTGATGATTGATGCTTCCCATCTCTCTTTGTTCCTGTCTGTCTGTCCCTATCTATCCCTCTCTCTCTCTCTATATATATAAAAATACTACCTACTCATCATATAAAATTTAGAAAAAAAGGTAGAAAGAAAAAATTCATCTGTCATCCTACCACCCAAAGGCAATCACTCTTAACATTTGTTGAAGTTCCTTCTACTCTTCCTTCTACAGTGTGTCTGTAAAGTCATGGTGCACTTTTGACCGGTCACACAGTCAAAAGTGCACCATGACTTTACGGACATACTGTATTTGTTCACAACTCTGTGATTATTCTGTTCAGATAAATTTTGTACTCTGAAAAATTTTGTATTTCTAAAGCGTACTAAGTGGGCTACTAGGTTATATGTAACAATGGGCTGAGTCATCATATAAATAGAACTATATATAAAACGGATGAGTCCTCAGTTTAGATAGCTCCATGGCACAGAAACTGAATTCTTTATTCCGAGTGTTTAATGGGTCTTACTGTTACCTATAACTTAAAGAAATAAAAATATAATAAAATTGACCAAAATGGCCACCACAGCCCTCTATGAAGTGTGTCACAAAAGCCCTGGGCTTAGAATGATGACATCTGGGCCGTGTCCTGGCTGGACCACCGCAGAGTCCTAGAACCTTGGGCAAGTCACATCACCTTTCCCGGTCTCGATCTCCTCATGTGTAAACTGAAGAAAGCTAGGGTACTGCTGAGTCACTACTGCCTAAGACTCTGTACAGAAAGAAGTGAATGCAGAGATCAGAGGCTGCTGTCTGTACAAGGGCCTTCTGGCACAGGTGCCTGAGGCTGGCTTCAGAGTACTTGGGGGTGGTAAGGTGGCCACCTTTCTTGATAAGAGGGGGTTACCAGGCCTAGACTGTACAAACAACTCGCTGTCTGCTGAGTACCAGTCCTCCTGGAAGCCTACAGTTTTGGTACATGATAGGAAGGGGTGCCTTTGTGACCAGCTTCCAATGAAACCCTGGGCACTGAGTGTCTAAAGGGCTTCCCTGATGGACGACATATCACATGCACTGTAACAGTTCACTGCTGGAGGAATTCAGTGTGTCCTGTACAACTCCACTGGGAGAGGACTCTTCAAAGCTGGAGCCTGGTTTCCTCCGGACTCCACCTCATGTGCCTTTGCTCTGCTGATTCTGCTTTGTGTCCTTTTGCTGTAATAAACCACAGCCGTGAGTCCTGAGTCACCCTAGCTAGTTACCTCACCTGGGATGGTTTGGGGGATCCCTGATACAGGTTCTATTACCTGTGAACAAGGAACCAAAAAAGGACTCTATAGTAAGACACACCACACTTCACTCATTTATTTTGCAGTCATTTAAACAAATGGCAATATATATATTTGCTCACAAAAATTAGGGGATATTTCAAAATGAACATGAAGCAATAAAATATCCCCTAATTTTTGTGAGTAGTATATTATGAATCTCAAGTACTAATCAAAATAACTACTTATTTTAAATTACTAAAACATATTTATTATATCTAGCCCCTCGAATCTCTGGTGGCTGTAGAGTAGGAAAAAGAGAAAGTAAGCCTCTGTGTGTGAGGATTAGGACCTTTCTGTTTCTCCAAGCTGGTGACACAAAGGAAGAGCTCCCTTAATGAGTAGGCATCACCAAGGCTTAATGTCCTATTAACAGCACAACCAGGCACTGTACACCCTTGTGGTAGAAATGGGTGGTGTGTCTAGGTTTTCTCAACTGGCCCACAGGTTTTGTCACTTCTCATGCTGTGCCAAAGTCAGCACAGTGTGTCCTAACTCGGTGACAGGCACAGGCCAGCTCCCTTTGGACAGAGGAGGGAAGTAGCAAAATGTGGACTTGTAGGGGAGGGACAGAGGAACAGACTGCAGGCTTTGCTTTTATCTTTGCTTAAAAGGAAGAGTCCTAACTAACATACAGATTTACAGTGAGTACCCAAGGGGCTGCCCTGCAACAGAAGAGACCTATGACACACAGGTGGAAGAATCACTTCCAATCTATAGCCCATATTTCTTGTTCTACTATAGAACCAACAAAGGTGATGACCCTATTCCTAAATTCAAGAGTCAATTTATGACTTAATAGTTGGACATTAAATCATAAATGAAAGTTGGAATATAGTATAATTCATGAAAAATATATTATGAAAAATAATTAAAACACAGAGAAAAATGGAAAACAAAAGTCACTTGTGTTCTAACCAGCTAAACACGGGATTTGTTAACATTTTGATGTATTTCATCACTATTTAAAAGTCTATTATGCCTAGGGCCCTGGCCGGTGGCTCAGTGGATAGAGCATCAGCCTGGCGTGGGGACATCCCGGGATTGATTCCCGGTCAGGGCACACATGAGAAGTGACCATCTGTTTCTCTCCCCCTCCCTCTTCTTCTGCAGCCAGTGGTTTGAGCGTTGGCCCAGGCACTGAGGATAGCTCGGTTGGGCCAACTGCGTCATCCTCAAGCGCTACAGCTGGGTTGTGAGCATCGGCCCCAGATGGGGGTGCTTTCCCCTCCTCTCACCTAAAAATAAAATCTAGGATGCCGGGTGGGAGGATCACTAAGAGGGGAGATGAGGAGGCTTCTGAGGCCCTGGTAATGTTCTTTTCTCTTGGGTCTTAGTGGTAGTTAAATGGGTATGCTCACTTGTGAAAATTCATTGAGCTGTATTCTTATAATCTGGGTAATTTTCTTTGTATATGTTATATGTCAGTAAAAATTTAACTTATAAAATCTGCTAAGTGTTTTGCTTTCTTTTGTTTCTTTTATTTTGAAATTAAATTTAATGGAGTGTTTTGCTTCCAAATACTATAGTTGTAATCATACACAGAAATACATTTGCATTCTGCCTTTGTTCCATAGTTATTTTAATTCTCCTTCTAAGGTCTAGATATCCAGATATTTAATATTTTAATTGCAGAAATAAAAATAAAAAAATGGCATTACTCATTACTAGATCATAATTATTACAGTTTATATTTTTCATATACAATGAATTATCTAGCTACTGTTACAAAACATATGGAATTTCACAAATTAAATAAAAATGAAAACCATAGACATTTCCCATGTTCCTGCATTTTAATAGCTGCAAAATTTGAGTACATTTATCATACTTAATTTATTTCTTTTTATTGACAACTGAGGTTGCTGATTAATTTTCAATATTATCAGTCATTGTGATAGATATTGTTGGGTATGCAACATTTACCATATGCTGAATTACCTCTTAAGCAAATAAGGAAAAATAGGATTATTTACTTAAAAGGTTATGAACATTTTTATAGATGATCAAATTGCTTTCTAAAACCACTGTACCATTCTGGGGAGTAATGAAACATTGCAGAAAGAGCATAGCCTGGTTGTGAGAGAGGTCAGGGTTTAAACACTGCCAATGACCAGCTGTGTGACCCCAGGCAGGCTCTTAACATCTCTGATCTTCAGTTTCCTTATCTGGAAAATGAGGACAGTCACCCAATGTGTCAGGTTATTAAATAAACTTATTTAAGTACCCAGTAGCTTCACAAAATTAAATACCACCTGCAATTTATGAATGTGCTGCACTGTTGCCCGCACCGGGCATTTCTGTCATAATTTCTTAAAGGTCCAATTTAAAAGACCAAAAGCAATTCTATAGTTTATTTCAGTGTGCAATTACTTCAGTAGTAACATATTTATCTTTATCTATTTACCTACATTTCCTCTTGTGAATCTTTCAGTTTTTCTCTTTTAATTATGCAGGTCTTAATTAACTTTTATTTTTTTTAATAACAGTTCCACAGAGATCAGCCTTCCTTGATCCCCCCAATCAATCTGTCAGTAAGTCATTTTATTTGCATGTGGTTCTATTATTATTTGTAAGATTGGAAAGTTTATCTGTCTTAGAGACTTGAAAACTAATTTTTCCTAGATTTTTATATAGTTATATATAATTTTTATATAGTTTTATAGAGATTTTTATATAGCTTTATATAATTTTTATATAGTTTAAATAAAAATTATAAAAATAATTTTTTTATTTTTGACTCTTCAATTTACTTAGAATTTAGTTCGATGTTTACAGTAAAGCAAGGGTCTAATATTTATTATTTCAAATTTCTAGTCAATTATTTCAAAATATTTTAGGGGATAAAGTAAGTACTTCTCTTTGGTGAGATCTCCTAAAATGTAAAACTAAATCAAATCTCATATATGTTTTAATTATCATTTCATCTTCCCAATAAGATATTATAACTATGATCTGATATTTTAACACATAGATAATTTCCATTTTTTCCTTTAAGAATGTATATATTTTTCTTTTTATTTAAGACATAATTGTTTTTAGGAAGTTTAGGGATAAGTAGTAATAATGTTACTCTCATTAATTCAGACATAAGCACAATGTTAAAACCTTACCTGAAATTCTGTGTTGCACCAACATGTGATTCTATGGAACTGAAATAAAAATAAAGAAATACATTATTACAAAAGGCAAAGAAAGCATTATATAAAGCAATCAGACACAAGTTTAAACAACTTTCCTTTTGTATGTGGAGATCAGGTTACACAGTTAACTTTTCTCTTTAGGGGAACATGGAGAGGGGGGTGGGGGAGAGAAGCATCAACTCATTGTTCCACTTAGTTGTGTCACTGAGTGCCTCTCGTATGTGCCCTGATGAGGGCTCAAACTGGCGACCTCGGGGGTTAAGCCATTGCCCTTTGGATTGAACCTGCCCCCTCAGGGTGTAGCCCTGACTTGGGATCCAGCTAGTGCCCTTGAGATCAAGCAGGCAACCTTGGCGCTCCCAGAAGATGTTCTATCCATTGTGCCACCAGCCAGGGCTAACAGTTAATTTTTTAATTATAATTTGATACTGTGTGTTTGTTGATTAAGAATAACACAAGGTACAGACAACGATATAGCTAAAAAGCCTTCATATCAGCTATGGGAAGTAGGCATAGTCAGCAAAGAATAAAATAAAACAGGAAAACTTTCTAAGGCGTACATTTTATGTCAATCATGGTGTCCTATAGAATAGAAACTTCAGTCATGTTCAAACAGCACTCCCTACTGACAAAGGGGGGATTGAAAGAAACTGCGAGAAGTGTTGACAGATCACATCTTACTGGGAAAGCCAGACTTTGCTACTGGTGGTGTCCAAAGCCATCACATTCCAATCTTAGGGCACTGAAACCATACACAATTAACTCTCTTGGTGTTAGGAAAGGGACACACATGCAGCCTGCATTCTCTCCACATTCTTAGCAGCTTCTTTTGGAGTCGTGTTACACCCAGAAGCCACCCCGTCCTGCAATCAACTTTGAACTCCCCATCTAGGGAGAGTTGCTCACTGTGAAGAGGGATGAGGTACATCTGTGAGCAGCTCTCCTGGCAGCAAAGGCCAGGTGAGGGATCGGAGTGGCTTTTATAATCACATCATGTGTTAAATGACTTTACAGAAAAGGGAAGAAAGCAAGAGCTACATCACAAAATGTAAATTATAAGACTGTACGTCCTTGTCTCACCCTGTCCAGACATAATTGGGAGATCACTGTAATCCATGCGTCTGCGCACCCGCAAAGTTGGCCATGGTTCTCAGAGTCCCCTCTTCTTTTTAGGAGTCAAGATTATATTTTTTGTTCACCACCCCATATATTCCCTACCCTGCAGAGAATTAGCAGTGATAATGAGCTAAATAGACTCAAAGGACCTTAGGTGTATGGAGGAGTACTGGGTCAAGCGGAGATTCAACTGTCAGCCCAACCCCAAAATCTGCTATTTGAACTCTGGGCAAAGAGGTGATGAAGGGACTCCCGTTACAATGGCTCTTTAGACCCAAATGGGAAAGCCACACACCAGTGACTGAATAACACTATGAATAACTGATGAGGCATTTGTGATGGATCTAAAAGGTTAAGAGGCAGATTGCTAAATTTCAGACTCTTGGGAAGGAGCTTTATAATGATCATAATTCCAGATGGCTGCACCTTCAGAAAGGAAAAAGTAGGCTTTGTTTTCCTTAAAGTAATTTAACGACTCGTTAAAGTTTTCTTTCAAATACTGAATGACTACCCGACTTTTGATCTTAATTTCCATAGAACTAGGTATCTTTCATATCGCTATTATTTTATTAAGTAAATGAAGGAAGGATTAGTTTGTTCATTACTAACCACTGCTTCAGTTATAGCCAAAGATAGACTATGGCAATTTCACTTGATATTGTGACAAACTGAATTTACTACTTTTGAGTTTACTAAAGCAATGGTTGTCAGCAATGGTAATACCATTCCTAAGGGGCATTTTGGAAACGTTGGGGGTCCCTACAAACCACAGTGAAGAAATGTCCCATGTAACTGAAATAGCCAGTTAGCCTAAACCCAGTGTAATTAGAAATAAGTGATTCTTCAAAAATACTGATAGTAAAATATTTTTATAAGTAGTTACACAAAAAGTCCAATATTTAGGAGAAAGCTTAATGGGTTCAAGACCTTATCATAATTTTTGTGTGTGTGTGTGACAGAGAGAGAGAGGGACAGATAGGGAAAGACAGACAGGAAGGGAGAGAGGTGAGAAGCATCAATTATTTGTTGCGGCTCCTTAGTTGTTCATTGACTGCTTTCTCACCTGCCTTGATGGGAGGGGCGCTACAGTAGAGCAAGTAACCTCTTGCTCAAGCCAGTGACCATGTGCTCAAGCTGGTGAGCCCACGCTCAAGCCGCGACCTCGGGGTTTCAAACCCAGGTCCTCTGCATGCCAGTCCAACGCTCTATTCACTGCACCACCACCTGGTCAGGCATGGAATTTTTAAATAAGTTCCCTACTGGTTGCATCCTGTTATCCAAAATACCCTTGTATTTCCAACTACATATTTAATTGAAAAAAGTTAAAAGCCACAAAAACAGATGCAAACATGCAACAGGCAATTAAGACTCATTTTAACAAATTAAGAAGCAAACATTATTCAATTATTAGAACACATGAAAGGGTTTTTACTCGATTTCATTAATACAGGATATTTTAAATATGCACATAGACTGCCATCCTACATATTTTTATTCTTGCAATTTTGTGGTAAGAACTGACCCTGTCCCCAGGGGACTCTCACACAGCTCCCGTTCTTTTCCCACTCCAACACTCTATCCTCAGCCCTTATCAGTGATATGGCTTTCTTTCCTTTTTTTTCAATTTTTCCTTTTGAGAGAGAGGTAGAGGGAGAGGAGTAGGGCAAGAGAGAGAAGCATCAACTCATTGCTTCATTTGGTTGCTCCATTTAGTTGTGCACTCATTGATCGCTGCTCGTACATGTAGGGGTCGAGCCTGCGACCTCTGGCATGCTGGGTTGATGCTTTTATCTACTGAGCCACCTGGCCTCTGTCAGTAATATGGTTTTGAAGGCCACTTGGTTTTGAATGTATTATTTGATATGGGGAGGAATATCAAGATGAGTATATATTTCCAGTGATTTGTTATTACTCTAATGTTTCATGTCATAATGTGGGGAGCCATTTTGACACAATATTTATGAATAATTGCCTAGGTCACTTGAAAGAATGTGATACCTCTTCATTTCTTCTGCTTCAACAGTCTGCTATCTATCTTGGTACATTAACCCTACCTCAAATAAGGTTAGAACCTGCTTCCCCTTTCATTGTTTTGTCCACCTATACCTCTATTCCTTCATTTCCTTGACTGTCTCGTATGAAACAGCACCTGGTCCCACCTTCCTAAATTCAACTTCATTATAAATAAGTCCAAGCATGTGACTACTACATTATGTCCCTCGGTGGTAGTCACCCAAGAGTGTCTAAATGCAAATACATGTTATGTTATTAAAATTATTTCTTTTTCTTGCACACTACTCTTTGGGCACTTTACCAAGTTGCTGACGTTATATGTGCTGAAAGCCATCTCATGTGTGACAGTGACTATCTGTTACAGCAGAGGGTTTTCGAGCTGCTGTGAAGCCGAGCCGAGAGAGACCTGAGTGGGGTTGGGAAAGGCATCCCTGCCACGGAGGGTGCCACATTCAGACCGCAGTGGCCTGCGTACCTGTCTGAGCACAGGGAGACGTAGAGCAGAAGCAGGGGCCCGGCCCCGACCACAGTGGCGAGGGAGGACCGCATCCACGAGCTGAGCTGGCAGAAGTTACAGTAGTGCACCACAGCGATGAGGACGGCCGAGCTCACAAACACGGTGAACTGCAACGAGGGGCCGACACTCAGTGAGGAACCCGTCCCAGCCCGTCAGTGCGGGGACCCACTCACCACCCGCCACCCGAGCACCCTGGGACCCAACCATTCAATCATCTCTCTCTGCTTCTGTGTCATATAAAAATACCGCGGTATCAAAAAATATCTAGCAGTTTCGAGGACAGATCATGAATCACTGGGTTAATTACAGAGAACTTCGGGGTACAAGTTTACAGAGGCTCTGAAAGTCTCCAAATGTGTGGAGATTGTATTTTGGAAGAAAGGGAAGGTAGGCTACAACATTCGAGAACTACATTGTTTAACCAGTTCCCTTAAAAAAGCCTTTCCATCAGGCACCTACTGCCCGTCAGCAGAAGTGTAATTTGGTGTTAAATTATCAAACACAGTCAGCTGCCCTGGTAGTTCATGTTATGGTCACTGTCACCCAAAGTAAAATCTTCCACAACAGCATTAATTCATCGATAGGGTTTAACTCAGAAGCTCCTTCCCTGATTATCAGCAGCTGATCCAGGTGTGAGTCAATCACCTGGGTCAGTTCTGCAGACCAGCACAATATGTTGCATTGCTTAAACCAGAGGTCCCCAAACTACGGCCCAGGGGCTAAATTGCGGTCACCTGAGGCCATTTATCCGGCCCCCGCTGCACTTCCGGAAGGGGCATCTCTTTCATTGGTGGTCAGTGTATGGAGTACTATATGTGGCGGCCCTCCAATGGTCTGAGGGACAGTGAACTGGCCCTCTGTGTAAAAAATTTGGGGACCTATGGCTTAAACCATTTCTTTTTGTTGTAAAACACATGAGAAAACAACTGATTTGGACCTTCATGGACACCAAGAGAGGTAGGACAGGGCGGCATCTTACCCAGCATTCATAAGTATAGCCAATGACAGGATTGAGCATCTGGACAGGCTTCGTGATAACCTCCCTGCCTGTTCCTCTATCACAGGCAAGGTTTTTCAAAAGACAAGCTCACAAGAATGACAAAGATTGTACTTCTTTAAAAGCTTATACTAAATTAGTGCCCCAAGTTATAAGGCTTTTTTTTTTAAGTGATGAAGGAATCCAGAGAGCACAGAAATAAAATCGCCCAGGCTTTACATACGTGTATGTTTGTCTTAAATTCGGAAGTGACGTGTGAGTAGACTGCGAGAGCAGGAAGGGACACCAGTATAGCCCCAATGAAATGGCGTGGGAGCCAGCCCGCTATCCACTCCAGCAGGTGCTTGGTACAAGCCATCACATCCTCCAGGAAAAACACCATCCTGTAACGGGGAGGGAAAGGAGAACTGAGGTGTCTGTGGGTGGGTCAGCCTTCCAGGGAAGGGGGATGGAGGGGCCCCTGCCAGCACTGCTCCCTACTCTTACCGGCGCTGCTGCCACTGGCAGGAACAACAGGCAGAGCCTCCCACGCCCCTCACTCTTGGTGGATGGCAAGTACACTGGACTTGCTCAGCTCATTGTCCCTTAAGTTCATTTGTTGCATTCTAGTGAGCTGTGATTGTAAAAAGCCAAGTATAAGCCTCTGTAGGTGCAAACGGAGCTGGTAAGAATGGGGCATACAGATATTAACAGGCCCGTGAAAGGTGGCCCCTTTTAGTACCATCGGCTTCTGGGGTAGGAGGCCTTGAGTGGGTGGTTCAGGAATATTGTGGGGTCTTTCTGGTTGCCATAGTGATTAAGGGGTGCTACTGACATCTAGAGAGCCATTCCGTGATGTACAGTGTTCTTCCCTGTATCCCACACGACTGCCACATGCTCCCTGGACACACACGGAGGTGAAAAACCTGCGGACAATGACCTCAGCCTACAGCCTAGTTGTGTTTCATTTACAAATAGAGAGTGGTTTCTGTGTTTTTTCAACATAAACACTTTTTCAGGAATAAATACTGTGGAGACCAAGCAAGATTAGCCCTTGTTTTGTTTGGGGCATCACCAAGAATTGTCTGACATTTCAGAAGTCACAGGCTGCACCAAGCCCACACTGCCTGTGTCACCTCTGAGGGTCCACATTCAGAAATGTCACACTCGCAGTGATCATGCACATGAGAGCAGACAGCTGATGTCTCTGTTACAACTCCAAATGGCGGTGCCCTAGCATATTCCAGCTGAAGCACAGCATGTTTTATTTTAAATGGCTTTCTTGTTGCTTCTCCTTCCTACAGAGTGACAACATTTCATTGATTCTTTTAGAAGTTGTGTGTATAGGCGGGCTACATTTCAGGATAGTGACGTGAACATCATAAAACGTTTTTCATAAAGAAGGGAGCTGAGTGTGTAGGATGGAGAATTATGGTCCTGAAGGAAGAATGGCCTTGTCTAAGTTCAAGATCCCAGAGCCATGGGGAAGCCTGTACTCCAGCAGTGGGAGACGAAAGAGAAGACCGTGGGGGTCTGCCTCAGGAGGGAGGCCACACACACAGACCCTGGAGTCTGTCCCTGGGGAGGGTGGAAAGGGACCAGGCCCACTGTCCTCACTTCTTTAGGGGCCAGGAGCCACTGCTGAGCTCTGAGCACATAAAGCCCCATCAGGGCCTTGCACACACACACAGGCACCTGCACCTCCAGGCCTGAACAGTGACCATTCTGGTTGGGTTCAGCCTCCACCAGGAAAACCCAAATCTCAACCATCTCCCACGTGAATCCAGGCCCCATCTGACCCTTTTAAGTCCTGGACTGTTCTGGCTTCCCGATACTTAAGAGGAAAATGGAGTCTTTGGAATATTTCCAAGAATAACCACAAATATGCTTAAAGGCAGAATACATAACCCTGCAAGGAGACAGAGGGAGCTGAGCCCCAGCCATGAGAAGGCAGCCTGTGAGGCCCTCCACAAAAGTCCCTATCCCTAGGACTGTAGGATTCTGAGGGCAAGACCCTTGCTCTCATGCGTGTCTAGGGCACAGCACAGATGGGTGCAGTGGAAGGACAAGAGCCCAAGCTGTGACTGGGCAGCCTTCCAGATGAGGTGCCAGCCCCAGGGCTGGCCACTGAAGCAGCCGCAGCACCGGCCTCCCTGGAGCACCTAAATATTCCTCGGTGTAAGTTCTTGTCAGTTTGGAATTCTTAATATACATGTCCTCAGCGGGAAGATAGGAAATCCTTCAGGGTCTCAGCCTCTCCCAGGCTTTGCTGATCCCCGATAAAGTGAACTTTTAAAGTCACACCAGAGGTCTTTCAGGAGCACAGTGGCTACTTTGCCTGGTCCAGCACCTCGGCATCCAGGCACAGCCAAGCCTGCAGTCTCTGAGCATGGGTGAGCCCAGATTCTGTAGAACTGGGTCCAAAGGAACAGCAAACAATGGTATAACGAGTTTTTTAAAACTGATTGGAGACAACGGTAGCCTTGGAGAGATGAAGAGCCCTGAGCCGTAGGCCCTGTGCCAGACAGAAGCCTGGAACTGGGGCAGGGATGGGAGCGCGTAACTGCAGATGGGCACTGTGTGTTCTTCGCGGTGAGAGAAATGTTCTAAAATTATACGAGGATGTTTGCACAACTCTATAAGTTTATTAACGATAACCGAATTGTAGATGTCAACTTATTATGGGATTATCACAAAACCAAACTTAAAAAGGAAAAACGAACTAAGGGCCAGAGGATGACTTTGTCTGGGTTCCCCAGAAGCAGTGCTGATTTGGGAGTAGGTCCCAGGCGGCTCAGCGAGGGGTACAGAGCGAGGACACAGAGAGGCAGGAATATAACCCCATCCAGCGGGAGGGGAATTTGGGGAGACAGCAAGGATGTACTCAGTTACCTGAACTGGGAACAGGAGATGAGGGTGTGGCCTCTGGAAGCCCTAGCAAAGAGCCCCCCTGTGAGGGGCTCCCTCCTGGGAGGGGGCAGCAGGGAGAGAGTGATTATGAAGGGGGTGGGACAGTCACGCAGCCCCAGGGCCAGACCTAAAGCTATTGCTCCCCGTCCTGGGATATTGGGGAAGAGGAGCAGAAATTTATAGTCAAGGCCCTTCTCCTGTCTCTGTTTTATCCCCAGCTCTTGGGGGCAACTACAAGTGGAACCCTACCAGGCTGTCAGGCTGACCTGTTGGGAGTGACAGGACTGAACAGAAGAGGTGGCTGTGGTGCAAGGGCCCAGTGTCACAGTGCCCAGGAGGCAGATGACACAGGCAGTCTGTGTACAGAGTAGCTGTGAGTTTCCTCAATCCTAGACTGAACCCGACTTCAAGCTGGGGGCCAGCTTCCTTAGGGGCCAGCGTTGTCTATTCAGACCCTCTTTTTTATAGTATTTTATTTTATTTTATTCATTTTAGAGAGAGACACAGGGAGAGAGAGAGAGAGAGAGAGAGAGAGAGAGAGAGAGAGAAAGGGGGGGAGGAGCTGGAAGTATCAACTCCCATATGTGCCTTGACCAGACCAGTGCAAGGTTTTGAACTGGCGACCTCAGTGTTCCCAGGTCGACGCTTTATTCACTGCGCCACCACAGGTCAGGCTTTTTTATTTTTAATTTATTGTTTTGACATGGTTTAAAATATCCTACTCCAATTATTTATTTATTTTTATTTATTTTGCTTTCTTTTCCAAGTGAGGGAAGGAGAGAGAGACAGACTCCCACACATGCCCTGACTGGGATCTTCACCTGGCAACCCCCATCTGGGGCCATGCTCGCAACCAAGCTATTTTTAGTGTCTGAGGTGGAAGCTGCACAGAGCCATCCTCTGCGCCCAGGACCAGTGTCCTCGAGTCAGTCGAGCCATGGCTGTGGGGGTGTGGGGGGAGAGGGGGAGAATAAGGGGGGGAAAGAGAAAAGGGGAGAGTATGTGTGTGTGTGAGAGAGAGAGAGAGAGAGAGAGAGAGAAGGGGGAGGGCAAGGGGTGGAAAAGCAGATGGTCACTTCTCCTGTGTGCCCCGACTGGGAATCAAACCTGGAACATCCACACTCCGGGCCGATGCTCTACCACTGAGCCAACTGGCCAGGGCCCACTCCCTCTATTTTTAAATGAGTTATATCTTTTTATTATTGAGCTTACATTCTAGATATTAGACCCTTAGTTTTGTACTCATTGATTGCTTCTCATATGTGTTCTGACCCAGGACTGAACCTGCAACCTCAGTGGGCCAGGAATGATGCTCTAGCCATTGAGCCACCCAACCAGGGCCTCTCTTTAACTTTTTTTATGGTGTTCTTTCAACTTAAAAATTTTGAATTTTGATGAAGTCCAACTATCTATTTTTTTCTTTGGTTGCTTTTTGTCTTGTTTCTAAGAAACCACTGCTTGATCTAAGCTCCCAGAGACTTATATCTATAATTTCTACTAAGGGCTTTACCATTTTGCTCTTACATCCAGGAGAGGCACCTGCTCATCTGCTGGCAGCCCCCGGTCATCTGCACCTCATACAATTCTTTTCTTTTTCTCTTCCCTTTCTTACTTCCTATCTCCCCACCTTTTCTTTTTTTAAAGTGTATGGTTTGGGAGATCCGGGTACAAGCTGTCGGCATCGGGGCTGCAGAGGACTGACCCCTCTGGTAAAGAGGGTTCCCACCTGTGCCGAGGGCCAGGGTCTTCAAGGGAGAAACCTGTAAAGCAGGACTGGGGGAGGGAAGGAAAGAGGACCCGTCACCTGAAATGAGCTTGCAGAGACAGCCCGCTTCAGACCGCTGGTCAGCCGCGCCGCAGACTGTTCAGTCATAAACTGGTGAGCCAGCAGAGGGAGCCAGAGGCTAAAAGCTGGAGAACCGCCCTGCCGGTGAGCCTTTACCTGACGGAGACCACGAGGGACAACACCTCCAGTAGCAGGGCTGCCCCGAAGACTGCCAGGGTGGCTGGCGGGGGAGGTGTGGTGGCAGCCCCGTACTTCAGGAAGCAGGTGATGGAGAGAATAAGAAACACTGTTGTTGAAAGAAACACATCCAGGAGGGAGCTGAAGGTGGCACTGGCGAAAGTCTTCACGGGAGAGTTCTTCATAACCTGTTTGGGGTAGGAGAAAGGTGGGGGCATGAAGAGATGCTGTGACACATGGTCAGGGCGTAGCTTAGGTGGGAAACCCAAACATGTACTTAGCACTTGTCAACCCCAACCAGGTACAGTGTGATAAATGCTCTGCTTAACAGTGAGGCAACTAAGACACAGAGAAGTTAAGGATCATACACCATTTAGTTCTCACAGGTGCATTATATACTGAGCCTGAAAGGTGAGTTACTGATGGGTAATGCCAACAACTCTGCCTCTATAAAGTCAGTAGCGCAAAAGCCATGTGCTGGAAGCTTCTGCTGAATGCTGAGTCCCAGGTTCAGGGGGGTGAAAGCTGCATTTAGGACTGAAGGAACAGGTGGGGACTAGAGCAGCGGAAGATGAAAACAGGCCTGTCAGCTGCCAGTAAGAGATGCTCATGCCTTCAGTCAGGAGCCTGCTCGGGACCCAGCTCTGCATAGGATGCTGGGGGAGCCATGAAATAGGGCCCGAGGGGAGTGCATGGCCTCGTGGTGGATGCGTCAGCTGCATTAGAAAGGGACCAGAAAATGACGAGCCCGGGTTGTCAGACTAAAGAATGCAGAAAGATTTGGAGTTTTCTCCCTTGTGTAGATAAATTCACATACAGATAGAATTTAGGGCTTGTGGATTGTGGGAAATTAGTATTAGTCTTTGTTTTCCAGTCAGTAAAACAAAAACTGTTTCCAAAGCACAAAACTGAGAGCTATCCAGTAAAAATGACACATTTCTATAGCAAAACTGATAAGGAACACACACCTCTTCTTGATAGCTGCTCCTGTAGGCTTGCTCAAGTTCCTGATCCAGGAAGTTCAAGCTGAACTGATTAATGGGTGGTTTAAAAAAATAATCTTTCATCAAACTAGAAGAGACAAAAAATGCAATCAATTGACATGAAGTACAATCATATTTATTTTATCAGACAATCACAAGTAGCTACCCAATGTCATTCATTAAGCATGTCACAAAAGCTGTATCTAAAAGCCACCATGTTACAGACATGGCTTGAACGCCCCCTTTAGAGATTATCTCCAGAACGTGTTTCCAAACATAAACACATTTTATGTTTCTCCGTCACCAAAGAATGACCATTCACCATAATATAGCACACACTAGACCTCTGCTTTTGAAAACATCTTCCAGCTAAACAAAGTTAGAGAAAGCAGCTTTTTTTGTTCTATGAAACCATTGTTCTGAAGGACCAGCAGATCCCTGTACTGAGAGTACTTCTGTAGACCTGAAGGCTTCCAATGAAAACATAACTCAGAGCCGGCTGTCCTGTCACTCAGAGTACTGACAGTAATCACCACTTCAAAGGAAGTTCACAGATTGTTATCAAAAGGTTGTGTTTACTGTTAGTGCAATTTTGGTGCTAATGTCACAAATGCAGACTGCACGTGAAACTTGAAAATTGATAACGCTAAATGACTTTAATAGCAGAGAAATAAAACCTGCTTTATGTGACTCAGTCTTTTACGGATTAATATCCTTTTTCTACTACAGAAAAGTTAACATGGCTCCAGAAGGCAAATACAGTTGTGGGGTGTAGTCTCTCTCCCTCATACAATAACTACTAGAATTATATCAGATGAAGTGACTAGCATATACCTGACACACAGTAGGGTTCACTGTGTTTCCTCCTTTCCTTGCAGCAGAGTGAACTCTTTCTTTTTTTTTAAGAGAGAGGAGGGGAGATAGAAAGGCTCTCATATGTTCCCCAACGGGGATCCACCCGGGAACACCCATCTGGGGCCCATGCTCCAATCAACTGAGCTATCCTCAGCACTCAGGGCTAACGCTCTAACCAATTGAGCCACTGGCTTCAGGTGGGGAAAAAGGAGAGAAGGGTGAGGGGGGTGGGGGGGAGAAGGAGATTGTCGCTTTTCATGTGTGCCCTGACTGGGGACTGAACCTGGGGTGTCCGCACACCAGGCTGACGCTCTATCCACTGAGCCAACTGGCCAGGGCAGATGAACTCTTTTTGTGTTAAGTGTGCAATACCTCACTACAATCTCAGACTCAAAAGAGAGAAAATTCTATTCCCTAATGTTGACCAACCATCACAACATACTGTCAGTCAATGCTGAATATATTTTTCAAGTGCAAGTGTATGTTCACTAAAAAGACAATGTGAGACCACAAGTGTCAATAAATGCAAAAAGGACTGAAATCACATAGAGTACACCTTTGACCATGATGACGTTAAACTAGAAATTGGCCCTTGCTGGATAGATTTGTTCCTTAGAGTGTTGTCCTGATATACCAATGTTGAGGGTTTGATCCCCAGTAAGGGCACATACAAGAATCAAACAATGTATGTATAAATAAGTAGAAAACTAAATCAATGTTTCTCTCTTTCTCTTTCTCTAAAAATCAATCAATAAAAAAAATTAGACATTAACAACTAACATATCTAAATATCATTCTCCAGGCCCTGGCTGGCTGGCTCAATGGTCAGGGCACACAAGAGAATTGACCATCTGCTTCTCTCCCACTATATCTCTCCCTTCTCTCCCTCTTCTCCTCCCGCAGCCAGTGGCCCACTATCTCTCCCCCTTCTCTCCCTCTTCTCTTCCCGCAGCCAGTGGCTCAATCGGTTTGAGCATCAGCCCCAAAATCTGAGGATAGCTCTGTTGGTCAGAACACATCAGTCTCAGGCACTGAAAATAGCTCTGTTGATTTGAACATTGGCCCCAGACAGGGGTTGCTGGGTAGATCCCGGTCAGGGCATATGTGGGAGTCTATCTCACTATCTCCCTTCCTCTCACTTAGAAAAAAAAACAAAAACCATTTTCCACTAAAAGGAGTGAGTGCTCTTTTGAGAAATGTCTAATTCCTGAGCTAGGTCAGTGAAGATACAAAATGAGCCTAGAAAATCCTGTTGTGCTAGAGTAGCAATATTCAACTTTTTTTATCTTACGGCACACATAAACTAATTACTAAAATTCTGCAGCACACCAAAAAATATATCTTTTGATGATCTGACAAAAATAAAAAATAAAAACAGGCATAATTTTGATTCATTCACACCAGATGTCTATTGTTGTATTGGTTGCTGTCATTTTTTATTTGACAATCTAAGGGAAAAAGAAGTCTGTGCCCTTGACTAAAAGAAGTCAAGTATTGTATGTTTTAAAAATTCTCATGGCATACGGATTGAAAGTCACTGTGCTAGAATGTAAGAAATTGCTCAAAATTAATGATGGAGTTGTGTCAAAAGGACACATTAGCCAGCCTGAAGGGGGTCTCCCAGTGGCCAGAGTTGGTACAACTAGAGCATCAAACTAGAGTAAGGACAGCGCTGGACTATATCCTGTGAAGTAGAACAGGACTCCATGAGTCCAGGTTGATAATATAGGGGTAGATAAAGAATAAATAAATGGGGAGGGGCTTTTCTTTATAGTGGAATGCTGAGCACCAAATGATAACTGTGCAGTTGGTACTAGAGCAGGAAAATCACTATTCTAAACTGTCTTAGTATAAAGATTGTTATAGGCAAGAACCATCAGTGGAGATCAAATCTAGGGGAATTTGATGAAGAATGTGATATTGACATAATTTTCCCACAAACTACTTATTAGTCACAAGAAGAAAACCATAACTACAGACTGGAAAAGTCTGCAATACTTGCCTGGTTGATCAAAGTTACTAGGCAGATGAAGGACAAATGGGCACCAGGTGCCTCTAGATAAAGGACCGAAGAAGGACATAGGCCTTCTATGGTATCTGTCCAGGCTGACTGCAATCACAAGGAAACATCACACAAATCAACCTCAGAAATTTTATAAAAGAACCAGGCCTGCACTTTTCAAAAATGTTAACATCATGAAGGACACGGAATGGCAGAGGAACTGTCTTAGAGGCGTGACACTACATAACGCAATCTCTGACTCTGGACGGGGTGCTACACTAGGGGGAAAGAAAGTGCTATCAAGGACACATTGGACCAACAGACAAAAATGGAATATGGACTGCAGATTAAATCAAATGTCACATCAGTGTGAAATTTCCTGAATTTGATAACTATGATCATGTAAAAGAACATTTTTATTTTTAGGAAATACAGTATTAAGGGGTAGAGAATGATATACAGTGGTACCTTGAGATACGAATTTAATTCGCTCTGTAACTGAGCTCGTAAGTCAGTCAACTTGTATATCAAACTCCCGATACTGGACCCGTGTCCCAATGTGCCAACTAGCAGCAGCTTCCCAAATCACAACTCATATCTCAAAATTTTGCTTGGATCTCGAACAAAAATATGGACTGAGTCACAGCTCGTATCTTAAAAATTCATATGTTGGTCTGTTTGTATCTCAAGGTTCCACTGTATTCAATTTACTGTCAAATGGTTCAGAAAAAAAAAATTTCATAGACAGAGAAGGAGAATAAAAAGTTAAAAACTCAGGCAAAGGGTATAAAAGGAATTCTTTGTATTATTCATGCCACATTTCTGTAAGTTCCAAATTACTTCAAAGTGAAGTATTAAGAACACGTGAGGGATAAGGCAATTCAGAGAAAGAGATAGGTTTCTACCTGCAAGCTTTATTTCAATGCCATGGTTCTGCTCTTACCTGTCTTCTTTGATAACATCAACAAAGTGGGCATCTGTTTTCTCCCGGATGTTCTTGAATCTCAGTGGAAGGAGAGCAGACTGGTCCAAGCTGACACCTGCCCACCTTCCCTTTTCCTGTAAGATCTCACACAGGGAGGTCTGGCTGTTGGTGAGCTTCTCCTCTTGGGGAGGGCTCAGAAGTCCGTTTTGCGTTTTGGGATTATGTCCTCCAGAAGCCTGCCTCAAGACAAGGAAGCAGACACAAAGGTGACCCACGGGTGTGCAGCAGTGTTTTCCACCCGACCCTTCTGCTCTGCTGGATCCCACTGGACTGCACGCTGCACCTTCAAGTCTATGTTCCAATCCAAACTGTCAACCTCTCCACACCTCTGCTTCTCTCTACCCCCTGGTTTGTCAGATCACAGCTCAGGCCTCCAGCAACCAGAGAGGCTGGGGCTCTCACAAGAACCAGGGTTCCAGAGGTCTGTGGGAAGGTCTGGGGGTCTCGGGAGAAGTGCAAGGGTGGATCCAGAGAAAAGAAGCCCACGTGGCTGTAGCCTAAGAAATGGTGACTGTCTGTCTGCAGCACAGCCTGACCCAGTGTTGCACAAGTCTGGGGGCAGATGAGTGAGGGTCGAGGATGACAGATGTGGCCTCGAGAGGGTCGGCCTTCATAGCTGCTTGAAAGGCTCTCAGGTTTGGTCTTTATTCTGCTTTCCACTTCAGTCCTGGCTCTGGTTCCAAGTGAGACTTCTCTGGCAGTTTCCTTGCTGCTGTCCCTAACCCCAAGCCCCTCTTTATGATATGTCTCTTATCTCAAAGTCCCTTCTCTGCTAATCCACATCCCACCGTATGCTGAGTCTAACTTCCAGCCCCATATGCCTTCCCTAATCACTGTCTTTATACTCTTATTGCGATTAGGGGTCCCATCCAGTTCATTGTGAGATCACTGCTCATGGATTAGCTCTGACTCTCCAGCCTGTTCTGTACTGGTCTGTTCAAAACCCAAAGGACTAGAGGGCATGAAACAGTATCACTTAAGAGGAGTTATTCTCCGAATGAGAAGCTGACAAGACAGGAGTGTCGTCTCAGGTGGATGCGCCTGGAGAGGAACTGACAGGAAGGACAACCGGGAGCTTGTTACCTTGGTGGTGTTTTTATGCTCCTCCTGACAGCCGTTTTGCACTGTTCCTCCTTCTGCTCCAGCTTCCAATTTGGGAGCAAACGTGATTCTGCATGAAGGGCAGGTCTATAAGAAAAATACAGACCATAGAGATCTCACCCAGAAAACACGACCACAATATATAATTCATACACATCCTCTATTGTTGCAATTTGCTGTCATAGAATGGTCATAACCAAATGGGAGGCTTCCTGGACCAGGACGCCAGGATGAGTTAAAGACAAACTGACAAAGTGAAAATGGAAACATATCCCACAAAGACCTCTCTGTGAATGTTCCAAAGCATTCAAAAAGTACAAACAACTCAAATGTCTGTTAATGAATGAATGGATCAATGAAATGTGGTCTAGCCATCCAATGCATGTTATTGAGCCATCAACAGGAATGAAGTACTGATTCAGGCTACAACATGATGAACCTTGAAACAATTACACTCAGGGAAAGGAGCCAGACACAAAAGGCCACATATTCCATGATTCTATCCATATAAAATGTACGGAAAAGGTAAATCCCTAGAGATAGAAGAAAACTGGGTACGGCCAGTAAGGAAATGGGGAGTGATCTATTGGACACGTGGTTTCTTTTTTGGGGGGTGATGGCAATGTTCTAAACTTGATTATGGTGATGGTTGGATAACTTAAAAGGGTAAGTTTCTTGGTATGTGAGTTACATCTCAATAAAGCTGCTATGGAACAGCCTGCATGAGAGCACTGCACAAGCCAAGGTCTACAAACTCTCTGGGGTACTGGGCTGACCCTACTAAACAGGCCGAATAATCAGGGGGACCTGTTGTAGACCTAGGAATCCCTGAAAGCTTTCAGAAATTAGCTGACCTAGGAAAGAAAAGCTAAGACTTAACACTGACAGGTAGAGTAGAAAGGGCAGCAAAGCATTCCTTTCTCTTGAACCAGGGTTCAAATTCCACCGCAAATCCTTGTTTTGGAGGGCACTGTTCAAATCACTTGCCTCAGTTCTCTCATCTGTAAAAAGAGAGTGATAACACTTTTCTTGAAGATATGTAGTAAGAAATATATATATATATGGCCTACCATTGTTCCTGGCTCTCTTAATAAATTTACTGTTATTATTAATCCATCCATTAAACTAGGAATTGTCATTGAGATAGCAACTAACTGCTTCCAGCGGGAAGACAAATTGTAGCAGCAAAGATTTATTAGGACTCAAAAATATCATTTAGTGCCTAAAGGCAAGGATGTGACCCGGATCACATTCCAGGTTAGATTTCAGGCCTACACTGTATTAAATAAAAGAAACTAAGACTATAAAGAAGTGTGTAATTTGGGAATCTGATGTAATGCACAAGCTAAGTTTAACCATTCGTATTCATCAAAAAATGAAAATATATACAACAAAAGAGCTGGCCAAATCACTGACTCACATACCTGGGCAAACAGCAGCACCCACGTAAAAGCTGCTTAGAGCTATTTAACAATTGACATTAGTAACAGAGGTAAAATGTTCTGTCAATACCATATTTCCCCAGGTATAAGACACATTTTTTTTTTCCGAAAAATTTGGGGTCTAAAAACTGGGTGCGTCTTTGACAGTGGTTGTAGATTTTTTTCTTGCATTTCCTGCTTTTTCATGCTTATTTTTGCGCTCATTGTTGAAGACAGTGATTCATCATCAGACACAGATGAGGACAAGCTAATGGATGGGAGTTTTGACAGTGATTAGGAGTGGTATGACTTTTATGATGAATAAAACTTGAGTTCAATAACTTTATGTAATGTATTTTTTTTTCCACATTTCGGGCCACAAAATTAAGGTGCATCTTATACATGGGAGAGTCTTACACACGGGGAAATACAGTACATATAATAAAATTATTTTAATACTTCTCAGTATTAACTGAGTTAAATCTCAAAACATTTTACCAGTGGGGCCACTGATTTTCTTAAAAAAAAAAACACACCAAAAACTCACTGTCTCTCACACACTCTCTCTCTCTCACTCTCTCTCTACGGAGTGACCCTCCCAGCCCCCATGGAAGAAATAAAGTAAATGTGCTCAAGACACGCCCAGCAAGGTCCTATGGGCGCCCCCTAGTGGGGACGGAAGTAATGACTTTGGTGGCGGCGGTGGTGGCAGGCTTGCTTCTCTAGGGAAACACCGACCTTTTCAGGGGCAGAGCAGTGAGGCCTGTGGGTGGAGTGGAAACCGCTTGGAGCATGGGAACAGTTTGAGAGACTCTGAGTCAAACCCTTATAGTCCAGGGACTTTCACCAATCTTGTAAAGACACGATAAAGGAGTAAACAGCTATTTGACCACTTATAAATATCAAGACTAGAGAAGTAATGCAACAGTGATTAAAGTCACTGGCTTTGGAAGCAAACTATCATGGACTGAATCCTGGTTCTACCATTTAATAGGGATTCTTTCTGAATCTCATTTTCCTCCTTGGTAAAAAGGAATTGTCTCTACCTTGAAGAATTATTACAAGGACAAATTAATACAAGTAAAGCATGTCAGAGGTATTTTAAATCAGCTTCGTTTTGTGCACCGATGCTAATCCAATGATACCGGCTTCCTAGTACAGTGAACTGAAGACAGTGAGGCCATGTCCTGGCCCAACAGGAGGAGAATTTGGAGTGATTGGTGATGTCTGCCATGGGTGAGGGTTTGACAAGCATGCATTTATCACAGCTTGACTCTGCACAATGCCTCAAGTGTTAGTCTTCAATAAATGTTGGTACTTAATATTAAAACTTCTACTCACTATTCTCTCTGGTAATAAAGACATTTTATCTGGTACTTTCATGTTCTGAACACATAGAGCACAACCATCCATTTCTTTTTTAGGTATCTCTTGGCATCACTTGTTTCTAAGTATTTTTTCTCCTCAAGTATATCTGGTGCACTTTAAAACAAGCCATCTGCTTCTTAGGAATTCCCATAACACACTGGTGTTATGTATATAAGATTCTGTATGCGTTTAGAGCCATAAAATATATACCAGTAACTATCGAACCTATTGGGACAGCAGAGGGCATATACCATCCACAAAGAATCCGCTGGATAGGAATCAAGGCCACACAACTCCAATTCTGCACCCTCTGTGTGAAGGTCTCAGCTGTGAAGGGGTTGCAAGGTCAGTGGAGGCTGCCAGTGCCCATGGGGACCGGCCTGGGGTAGCAGTCTCCACAGATGGGCAAATCAAAGTTTGACAAAGAGAGGCTACGCAGCTTGTCCCCTGCTGTGATAAAATGTTCTAATATGGAGGTAAAGTCTCATAGAGCTGCCCACAAAAGACCTTCAGGGAACAAAGGCATAGATGTACATTGTCAGACCCCAACTGTCCATCAATGGTCTGGGAGTCTGCACTCAAGGAAGTCCGGGGCCCCGTAAGATCGCATGTGAGGCAGTAGAGTAAGGCCTATGCCTGGGACTCCTAACGGCCTGAACAGTGCTCACTGCTCCCCCTGCGCTCTCACGGCAGCTCTGCCCACGGAGTCAGGACAAGGTGTTAGGTGGGAGAACCAGCTCTGCACTTGCTTTGAAAATGCTGCTCTTTGTCGTTCTTTCTTCTTCAGCTACTTTTGGGGTGGTGGTGGAAATTTTTTCATTTAAACTTTAAAATAAATAAAACAAAAGAACTTCAAGAAATTCATCTACCCTGATGAAGACATTATCATATCTCAACATTCCTTCTGATCTGGAGCGAGACCCCCTTCTGCACAAGGAGAGCCCACCACGCAATGGTTAGGTGGGTTTGCTTCCCCTCTCCACCAGGAACAGCCATTTTCCTTTAACTATATTAGAGCTTTATTTTAATTGGGTTAAAACATCTCACAAACTGCTTTCTGCTAAGCACAAAGACACCTCTATGAAATGTTTGCTAACCCATTACAAGTCCATCTATCCCCCTGCACCGCTGCCAGTAACTCCAGCCCTGAGAAGCCCTCATCAAGAAGCAGTTCAGACTTTAGGGAGCTCACTGCCTGGGGTATCCTGCCACCTTGGGAGGCATGTCTGAGCAACTGACTTACGGGGAGGCAACGGTGGCAGGCATGTTAGATACAGATTGCTGTTGTAAGGATGGCCGCTGCTATGATTTAGAGACGCGATGTGCAGAGGGCATTTCAATGCATGATAATCAGGCCCTTATCCAGGCGATGTCTGCAGTCTCAAGTACTTGATCTCAATTAATCCTCATAACACTGAGTGACCACTCTGAGGACACAAAGGCTCATCAACAGCGGGACCCAGACAGCAGCACTTCGGCCTCTGAGTGCCATGCAGCCTCTCTCTGGCCTCCTTTCCGGCACAGGGAGAACTCAGGAATAATCCTGGTACTCTGATCTTCTCTGCCTCATCCCCTGAAGTGTCCAAGGCAGTTAGGACCACATCTTGGTTCTTTTAAGTGGCACTATTGGCAAATTGGCACCAAGGGAAGCTTCATCACAAGCAGCTAAGGTTCCCATACAAAGTACTTCATGGGCCAAAGTGTGCTGGCTAGAGCCTCGGAAACCCGAGATCCCTCTGGAGAACCCCCAAGAGCAAGCTCAGCATTTCCACAGGTTATCTGGGCTCCCCCCGCACGGGGATCGGCTCACAGGGAAGATTATAACTATTTTTCCAACACACTTGGGTGCATTTGCACTTGTTTTTAACATATTTCAATACATGCACCCTACATTCTGTTCAGAGTATATGGCACAGAGCTATAAAATGCTTTTCCCCGCAAGGCTATTTCCAAGATAAATCATTTCTAAGCTAACAGCTGTCCTTTTTCATAACTGTCAAGGGAGGAAGCAGGGAAGCCTCTTTTCTGAGAAATGAGGAGGAAACATCAGAAAAAGCCCTGGCTTTGTCTGTTTAGTCTTCTGAACATGACTATTTGGCAAGCTGTCCTGTGACCAGAAGGACCCCTTGCTCCCCAAATTCAAAACTGAGGTTGAACATGGCAGACAGGAACATGCAGCAGTAATAGCAACTACAGCTTACTGAGGCCCATTCCAAGTTCCAGGTTCTTTGCCTGGATCACTTTATCTGGTCATTATTAAGCACATATAAGTCCCCATTTTATACAGGAGGGAACTGAGGCAGAGAAGAGAGGGGTTGCCCAAAGTCAAATAAGTAGCAGCGCCCTCAACCCCAACCATGCATATATGACACCTCTAGGTGACTAGGAAACACCTGCTATGTGAGCAGAAGTCACCCTGGCTGCACAGACCACTGGTGGGCCAGAGCCCAAGCAATTTCTGCTAACAATATACCAGAGAGAAATAAAAGCAAAATATTAGCGGAAGAGAGAAGCAGTAATTGTTACAGAAAAAGAAAGGCTCTAAGAACAGGAAGCGAACAGCCTGGGAATACTGGAGGCAAAACCACAAACAAAACAGAAACCTGTGAAAATCAGGCACAGGATCTCACAGGCATGGAGTAGAGAATCACAGAACCCTGCCCAGATTCCTGAGTCCTAAAGGGCTTCTGCATTTAATAACTGAGGCTGATAAGGCAAGAATAGTGTCACCATGTTGTGGAAATATTCCACCAAAAAGCCAGAAAAGAAAGTATTTCATAGTTTGAGAAATTTCATTTATATCCAATACTTCACAACCTACTACCCACTAAATGATGCTGGACTTATTATCTACATTCCCACTGTGTTCCATAACTACAGACTTTATTCAAAGTTTTCAGTTTTTCCCTAAGGTCCTGTTTCTGACCTGGGATCCCACACTGTATTCAGCTCTTCTTTCTCCTTAGTTCCTCCAGTCTGTGGCAGGTCCTCAGTCTTTCTTTGCCTTTGATGACCTTGTCACTTTTGAAGTGTCCTGGTCAAGTATTTTGTAGACTGCCCTAGAATTTGAATTTGTCTGATGCTTTCACACAAGTTGACTGAGTTTAGGGTTTGGGCGAGAACTCCACAGAGGTGATGTGCCCTTCTCAGCACCCCACACCAGAGGCACAAGAGACTACTAGTCTGATCAACCAGGATGCCTTCAGCATCTGGTGGTGGGGGCCTGCCAGGTTTCCACTGCAATGTTACTATCTTCTCTTTATAATAAAAAATATCTGGGAAGACGCTTGGAGGCTACACAAATGTCCTGAGACTAATTTTAGAGTTCACTGATGGATCTTGCCAGCAACAAATTATTACTGTGATGTTCTAATGAGGATTCTCTTTCACTCATTCCTATACATCTATTAGATAAAATTCTTCTGTAAGGAAGAGCTGTTAATTTCTATGTGATGTGGTTTCTCCTAATTAAAGGAAACACATACACATAACTAAAAATATAGATAAACTTAAAAGTCCTTTTTAAAAAAACTTACTTTACATCCATATTTCAAAACCGGCTCTCAGGCTACTATTTATTATTATAACAGCTTTATTGAGATATAATTAATGTATTATACAATTAATGTATGTAATTCAATGGTTTTAAGTACATTCACAGAATTGTCCAACCATCACCACTATTAATTCAGACCACCGTTTATAATAAATATTTAATTTCTAAACCATATATGTGTGTGTGTATATATATTTATACACAAACACACACACACACACACACACATATATATAGAGAGAGAGAGAGAGAGAAAGAGATCTACTACCTTTTCTATTTCTCTAATGAATTAAAAGTAGAGGCCTTCTGCCTCCTCAAACTGAGCCAGCTGAGCCTATTCATCATTTTACACACTAATGATTTTATACAGAAATAATACAAATAACAAGGAGATAAAAAGAAGTGATTACTTACTTAGAGTCACTAAGAAAGTCATAGTGACTGTCACAGAAGAATGGTCCCTGGAGCTAGTGGCCTCAAAGGAAAAGTACAGCCCTTTTGAAACAGGACAGGTCCTCTCTGAATCATCCCAGGTGGACAAATTCATACCATCTGCCTCACTAGAGACTAGTCGTAAACACAAAGAAACTTTCTCCCTGTGAGATCCCAGCCCTGGGGTTCAGTGTAATAGATTAAGGTAAACTTACAATGATAGCTAAGCTGGTGCATTTCTAGCGAAGGCTTCCAGAGGTCAACTAAGATGCTGTCACAGCTCACAGGGTTCACTGATGAGGACTAATGTGATGAAAAGATAAGAAAAGAAAGGGAGAGAGGAAGGAAGGAAATTAGGAAGGAAGGAAAGAAGGAAGGAAATTAGGGAGGGAGGAAGGAAGAAAGGAAGGAAGGGAAAGAGAGAGAGAAAAGAAGCCGTCCATATCTTTGGTTTCATTTCTTGGTTCCTCACAGAAACATTAGAGAAGCAACTGTTCCTGGCACGTGTTGTTTCCCTCTATCTCCTGCAGCTTCAAGACAAATAAGCAGCAAACCTCACCGCAAAACTGAGGTCGCACTAAACAGGCAGATGCCCATGCTCCAATTATACATTTGTGACATGGTTACACGCCCCACAGCAATGACCAAGGGCAATAACAGAAGAACCTCCCTCAAGTGAGAACAAGAAGAGAGGGCAAGATCTTCCCAAGACAGTCAATGCCTCATTGTGGACAAATCAACACAGTATCTATGTCTCCCCTGTGCTTCTTTACACCTACTGTGGTCACTGCCCATGTCTCCACACGGAGTAAGTGAATGCAAGTCCTGGTGCAAACTGCATCTACTATATCTACTACAAACCTAGCACTCATGGACATTACTTCAGTTCATCTTCACAACAACCCTAAGAGACTTCCTTGTCGTCACTATTTCACTGTGACTTAGAGAAGTTAAGTGATTTGCTTGCAGTCCCAAAGCCAAGTCTTTGAGAACAATCCTTGATTTTGCGTTCTGGCCCTTCCCATGGAACTAAAGCTGCCTTCTGTGACTGTGACATGTGGCCCTGTCTCCTTCCTAAGCTCTGTTCTTGATCCCTCCTGCCCTCATCCCAAACCGGAGGGCTACCAGAGAGCTGAGTGCAATTATACTAGTGGTGCCCTCCACAGCACCCCATTATGCAGAGCCGGGCTTCCTGATGGAAAACCTCACTGATAGGCGCTCAAGAAGCCAATGCCTGGGTTCTCTCTCACCTACAACCTTATGACAAAAGCCCTTGTCCTTTGGCATGACTAAATTTTTTTGGTAGGTCATCACAGTACTCAGACTATTTTATGAAATATTAGGTGAGAATTCTCTATCTATGAACTGCGAAATCTTACACACACACAGGACACGTGTGCTACAAGGGAAAACAAATGCTTCCTAGACATTACCTTGGCTCTACTTATTTCTGCTCAGGCCTCGCAGTTCAGTTCTTCTCAGGCTATCTCTGTAGAGTTCTATCTCCCTGTGTGTCATTTAAGAATTAAAAACTTAAGCCAAAAGAAAGTTGTAATTATCTACTGTATGACAGGCACTGTGCTAGACACTTGAAAAGCCTGTAAGTTTTTTTTTAAATACATGGGCCCTGCTGCATTCGAAGAGCTCACAAGGCTCATGAGACATAAGCAAATACTGAAGACTGTATACATCATAGCTATAATATTATAGCATTATTAGGTAGAGAAGCCATAGAAACTGGAATGAAGATGAAACGTAAAAGAAAAAGAAGAGTTTTTAGGAAAAGGGAAGTGATGAGCACTGCAGGTAAGAGGAACAACAGGACCAAGATACGCATGTATTCATTTGATGAATATTTACTGAACACTTTTTCTCTAATTTCTTGGTTCTTGCATGAAACTCCTTCCACTAGACAAGCATTTCTCCAAAAGGTGCAGCTTGAAAAAAAGAAATCTGAGATCAAAAAGGGCTGATAATGCTGCATCCTCCATCCCTCTCTAGAGACGGAAGTATGCATATTAGCATACTAAAAGGCTCTGAGAAGTCCTGCAACAAAGAAACATTTTCAGTGCTGTTTAACCTCCTGACCACAGAACCCTTTTTCTGTCCTTGACACCTACTTCCACCCAAAGAAAATACTGCTCAAGGGAACGTGGGGGAAACACTGCCTTATAATACCAGGGTAGGAGGAAAATGTGTGGTCTATGACAAATCTCCTTGGGAGCTAACTCTGGCTGGAGGAGGTGACAACAGTAACAAAGGAGATTAAAGGCAGGTGACAGGAAGAGTCAGCAGACCCTGGATTCCAGCTAATAAGAAGAGCTAACCATAGAACAGACAATATAAGGCAACAAACCAATGACACGTGTATGTGGCACTGAAAAGTTTAGAGGAAAACCCCCCTAAACAAAGAATGTATGAGCAAGCAACTGGTACTTTACATTTCTGTTGTTCAAAAACTGTTAGTTGAGGGAAGGCCTTGTATGTCAAATTACAATCTATATAACCTCTAAAGCAGACCTCAGTTTAGGCTGCTAGCTCATAACAAGTCACTCAGTTACCCAGTGCTTATAATTTATAAAGTGCTCTCAGATGCCTACTCTCACCTGACCCTCACCATGGGCACTAGAAGCAGAGAAGGCAAGACTGTGGTGAGGCCGTCCCAAAGTGGCAAAGCCTGGAGAAGAGACCAGGTCTTCTAGCTCTTCTTGTTCCTTATACTCCAGCTGTAATTTTAACTTTCTGGGACAGCCCTCACCTCAGATGTCCTATGATACCCCCACCCCAACACCATCAAAATATCCCAGAAATTATACTTCAAGATCCAATTCATCTAACCCTTCTGGGAGGGACATAAAGATCCTTTTTTGCTCAAATTCCTTTGGTAAACATAGTCAATTTAATAAATCACCAGATTTTTAGAAACCTTTCAATGACTATTTGAAAAATTTATACAAGGTAATACAAACCACTAAATAGTTTGTGTCCATCCAGATTTTTTTAAGTGAAGTCACCAACTGTATTCCCTAGTGGATAGACACTTACACACACAAACGCTACAATGGCAGCAAACACAAGAAATCATTTCTTTCTGGCTTTGAGCTATATTTCTCTACTTAAATACAGCTCAGTTTGAAGCCCGGAGGAAATTGTTTCTCTCCGGATAATAAAACTGTACTTGGAAAGCTATGTTTTTGTGCTCCTCCCCAACATGATTCTTCCTGCCATGCTCAATGACAGTCGATGCCCCAGAGCTCCTCTCGGACTGCTACAAACAGGATGCCTCGAAAGTGCACAGGCATCAAGGAAGTTTCAGATACACTAGCTGTTACGTATGAGCCAGAGTACTAGAAAGACAAGATCTAGTACCTACCCCACTGGTTCTAAGCCTGGGGTGATTTTACCCCACCCCCACCTGCTCAGGGGACACTGGGTGATGGCTGGAGACAATCCTGGTTGTCACAATGGGAGGAGAAGAGCTCCTGGCGCCTAGTGGGCAGAAGCCAGGGATGCAGCTCAACATCTCACAGGTGCAACAGGACAGCCCCCCACCACAGTTATCTGGCCCCAATCTCTGTTCCAATAACAAAATACTATAACGTTCTTGGCAAGCCTGCACTCCTTCAGTTAAATACATCATAAGGTTTGGCCACACCAACAAAATTTAATGTTTAAATGTTGATAGTGTTGAGGCTGAGAAACCCTGCACTAAGTTCACAAAGCACACAATGAAAATGATATATGTGTGCTGTCAATAACCCTGAATGCTATAATTACACAAAGAAACAGTTATAGGTCCTATGGATTCTGACATAGTGAAAGAATCAGGATACCGCCCTGACTGCCACATTATGATGCCTGTTAAGCGTAAATACCAACATAGCTAGTTTTCAAGTCTGTTAATGAATCTGGCTAAGAAGGAACATACTGGATTAAAGCCATGACCACAGGCCATCATCCTGACCAATATATTATTAGGCATTGAGAGCACAAAACAGTGAAGTGGATATGTACTTTAACTGTCTCTTTAAAAAAACCAAAGAAATGGCATATATTTAAACTGTAAAAATAAACAAGCGGTACAAGTGGGAGAACTAAATCAAATGTGAAAGCTGAGGGACAGCTCATAAACTAGACTGACTTCAATGCCCGAGGTCTATCACATTAATCCCTTAGTAGTTCATTATGACAGAAATGGGTACTTCTTGACAGCTGCCAGGCCATCTCTGTTTCAATAACAAAATACTATAATGTTCTTGGCAAGCCTGCATTCCTTCAGTTAGCTATGTTATAAGGCTCAGCCACACCAACAAAATTTAAAATAATTACAAAACACTGGTTTTTAGAAGACACAGAAATACTTGAGAAAGTGGTCTCTGAAATAAGATACCAACCAGCTCTCCAGCAAGACGCCAAGAGAATCACCTTTACTATCATTTATCATGAGCTTTTAGAAATCCAAAAAAAATCACAGTTTGCAGACAAAGGAAATAACAACTCAAGTGAGAGCATCTTTATGTAGTGTAGAAAGAAAATGGAGGTGCAGAATGTCAAAAAAAAAAAAAAAAAGATATTAAAAATGCAAAATACTGCTTCTTTTATACTACATTAAAAAAATCACAAAATCAAACTGAAGGGCATTCCAAGTCATCTGCAAACAGACTCGAAGGCTGTTTATTATTTTACATGTTCTACTGTAGAATTAATATAAAGTTTTAGAAGTAGGAAACAAAACTAACCTTAAGGTTATCAAAGGTTTTGACAGTCTGCGCCAAGTCACTGACACTCCCTGGCGATGCTGTCCCCTGTCCCCTAGGGCCCGAGGAGGACACCCGTGAGCCGTCAATGGCCTCAAAGCCAGAAAGCACGGCCTCTGAACAGCTGCAATGAGACTCCTTCGCTCTCTGACCCGCTATCAGGTATGTCTTCAAACCTATGGATAAAAATTACAGTCAGCACAGGTTGAAACTACTGTTGATTGAAATGCAGCTCCATCTTGCTCTCTGTGCAGGACCTGCTCCTGAAAAGTTGAAAGTAAAGTAAAAATGTGAATGTGTCATATTTTACTACCGACTTCCATCTTTTTAGAGATGTGCAGCCTCAGGAACATTTGCCTCCAAGATAATGCCACTTACTCACATCATGCTTTCTCTAAATGATGGCTGCGCACTTCACGTTGGGTGCCGAAATGAGCATTAAAAAATTCCTCCATGAAAGGGTCATGTGACCTCTTTGTGACAGCAACAGAGGTGAATGTTGATGAACCCTCTACATTTCTGGGTTTCTTTTCATCTCTCAATACCAGTCACTGGCACATATAATGGTAAAGCTAGTTGTAAGGGTGATCTAGAGTATGGACCGTTTTACCTATGTCAGGGGCTGCAAAACTACCATGAAAAGTGAGACCGTAATATACACCAATAGGGGTAACTAAAACCTCCCCTGATTCAAATTTATCAAGTGTATGTTTTCTGTTGGATCCAAACATTCATAGTAAGAATATTCAACCTTTGTCCAGCTGCATTCTATGTGAATTTTACCCTCACAAAATCTTCATTTAAAAAAAACAGTTGGGGCCCTGGCCGCTTGGCTCAGCGGTAGAGCATTGGCCTGGCGTGTGTAAGTCCCGGGTTCAATTTCTGGTCAGGGCACACAGGAGAGGTGCCCATCCCCTCTCCTTCTTCTCTCTTTCTCTTCCCTGCCTGCAGCTAAGGCTTCATTGGGCAAAGTTGGCCAGGTGCTGGGGACGGCTCCATGGCTTCTGCCTCAGGCACTGAAATGGCTCCTATTGCAGTGGAACAACACCCCAGATGGGCAGAGCATCGCCCCCTGGTGGACATGCCAGGTGAATCCTGGTCGGGCGCATGCGGGAGTCTGACTGCCTCCCTGCTTCTAACTTAGGGAAAAAATACCTAAATAAATAAATAAATAAATAAAATTAAAATATAAAAAAACAGTTGGTGGCCCTAACTGATTAGCTCAGTGGTAGAGCGTCAGCCCCGCATATGGATGTACTGAGTTCAATTCCCAGTCAGGGCACACAGAAGTGACCATCCGCTTCTCCACCCCTCATTTTTCTCCCTCTCTCTCTCTCTTTTCCTCTCCTACAGCCATGGCTAAATTGTTTTGAGCACATCAGCCCTGGGCACTAAGGATGACTCTGTGGAGCCTCCACCTCAGGTGCTAAAAATAGCTCAGTTGCGAGCATGGCCCCAGATGGGTAGAGCATGGGCCCCAGACGGGGGTTGTTGGTGGATCCCGGTTAGGGCACATGTGGGAGTCTGTCTCTGTCTCCCCTTTCTCTCACTTGGAAAAAAAGAAAAAAAAATCAGTTGCTTAAATGAATAATTAACCTACATCTTTACAATTCTCATTAAAGGCTGAAATAACACACTAATGTATGCTAAACTGTTAAGCAGCTGTAACAGGCGTGTAGGTCTCTGCTCTGGGTATTCAGAACTATCTACTGGGGAAATAATGAGGAGGAGGAATTTTTCCAGACTGAATTCAATGAATTTCTGAAAAAGAAGTAAATCTTATTTAAATAAATCCATTCTTAGTCCTTATTGGAATTGAAACAGATTACAAATGTTTTGAAGGGGGTGAAAATTAATTTATTCAGTAACTTTATTTTAGGCCTGGTGTATGTTATACATATGTGGAGAATAAAACCAAGAACAAAACAGGGCCTTTCTTGGAGAGTTTAAGCTCCGTCATGAGGTAGTAACACAGATCCACCATGGAAAGACTTGGTCAAGAAGTGATGTGTCTACACTACTGAATCTCAACAGTTTCTTATGCTCAGCACATATTTAGTAAATGCTTCCAAATTAATTAATCAAATAATTTAGGGGTTACTTAATCAATAATCCTTAATAATTTCATAATCACACCACCATTTCATCAATCTTTGTTCATCTCCTCTCTCATAAAAATACTATATGGTATATGTTTTAAAGTCAACTTTCTGAGAATTTGGCAGGAGTCCTTAAGACACCTCGAGACACCATTGAGTACAGTCAAATCCCAGGTGGGAATCAAGACTCAGGTAAATGATTTTAGATACTAATTAACTCCAAAGAAGAGAGTTACATACTCATTCTCAACTAAGGTCTTGAACTTCCTTTTTTTACTCCAAAAAAATCAGACAACCCAATTGACGTATAGGATCAATCACAGTTATAACTAATTACACGCATAGTCTTAAATTGGAAACATGAACTAGAGTATAACTGAAGTGTAAAAGCAATATCATATGAATTTCTCACTCTTGTAACAGAGAACACTGAACGGATTTTGTCGCTTCAAGTTGGGAGAGCTGAAAAACACAACCTTTGTGGGCTAACCAGAAAAGAGTCCCATTTCTGGCCTTGGAGCCTCTGGCCTGGCAGGCTTACTCCTGGTTCATCAGAGAAGTGTATGAAAAGGCTGGTCCCTGAAGCTGCTCTCATGGTCTCCCCTGACTGCCGAGTATGGCAGGCATGTGGCCCAGGAGAGAATGGGGAGAGATACCTGAGGGAGCACCCACTGCCACTGCAAAGGGCCACTGCGAGACCAGAAGGTGGAAGGACATTTTTGGGTGCAGGGGTGAGAAGCTGCCACTGAAGAGAGGCTTCCATTGTCTGTAGCCATCCTGACCTGTGAGATGCCACTGGCTTGGGGCTCCCCTAGTCAAAACTGCTGCTCCCTGTGGGTGAAGAGTCTTGAAGCATGAAGCCAGAGAATCCAGAGAGGCCCTGCCCTCAGCTATCAAGCCCGGGAAGGGTTCCTGGTCAGGTAACGACCTATCCCCTCCCTGCGCAGCTCCAGACCGCAGGAGCCAGTGAAGGAGGACTTTCCTGGAGGTGTAACAGCTGAAGCGGAGAAAAGGCTGAGCCAGCAGACCTGAGGAGCAGCAGCCTGAGTCCCACTGAGACATGGATGATGGCGAAGCCAGCCCACCACCAGGGTGGGGGCAGCAACAGTGCCCAGCTATGCAACTGCAAGCTCTGATGCTGCCTTGGGAAGCATATCCCTGAGGTTTGTTGTTACTACTATGAACTGTGACCACAAGTTGTTGCTCATTCATCACTTATTAAGCGCTTCCTGTTTACTGTACACTGTGATGAGTGCTGGGAGAACAAGCTAGAACACATTGGCCATGACCTCTACCTGTATGGGCTCTCACCTGAAGAGGATGAGGAAGTGAGGTGCTCTGGAAAGCACAGGAGGGCAGCACCTTGCAAATCTTAAAGGGGAGGGAAGGCCTCCTGGATGAAGTGCCCTCCAAACTAAGCTGAAAGACAGGCCCAAAGACAGCCAGCAGGGCCAGAGGCTGGGCAGCTGTCATCCGGCCACGGGTGCCACTCTAACAGTACGTGAACAGGCCCTGTAGAAAGGGAGCTTTTGGCAGGCAGAGCTGAAGGACAGAAGCAAGTTCAATGTGCCTGGAACAGAGAATGTGTGTGGGGAATGGCCAGAGATGGCCTGCGGCTACGCAGGTTCCATGTAGACCAGCTCCAAGAGCCTTCATGCTGGTGACAATGGGGAGGGTGGGAAGAGTGGTGAGCATGCACAAGGCTTAGGAGAGGCCAAGGAGCTGTAGAACTGTCAACCACAGTGGGTGGGAAGGAGTTAGGTAGGGAACACGGGAGTCAAGAAGTTAATGGGGGGAACAGGAACCTATTCTCCCAAATGTGGTGGTGACAGCAATGCTTCTACACCAGGTCCTGGAGAGAGAGGTAAGGGCAAGTGGCTTTTGCAGAGAAGTCTCAGATTCAGGCTCTACTACCTCATGCATGACCTGGAGTGAGATACCCCAGGTGCTCTGCATCTAGGTTTCCTCGTTGTGAGGTGAGGCTAAGAACAGGACTCAAACCACACACCTTACGTGAGGATTAAATAATTATCACATATGAAAGCTTTATAACGGTGCCTGGCACATAGCAAGAACTCAGTAACATTAGCTATTACTATTAATGTGGACACTTGATCTGCTTATCATTAGAATCTTTTTCATGTTCCTTCTAGCACAAAAGCATATGCAAAATGGTTAAGTCAATAATTGCTCCAAATTTGTTTCTAACTTGAATTTTTCTTTAGCAAGCCCACAATGACCAACCTGTACCAGTAATACCATACAGCTAGTGTTCCGAAGGTTGAATGTACACGTGTATCCATGGCAAGCAAAACTGGTGAATAAATTAAGTATCTTTTTATTTATGCTTAGTTATAAAGCTAAATTTAAAATGAAAACTTTTGCCAAAACTAGAGGAACATCATCATGATAAAGTAAAGCGGAGCTTGGCTGCCAATGTGAAATACCCAGAAAATGTATTAGGTATGAGTGACTAAGTTCCAGCCTTATCAAGCCTAAGTCAAGAGAGTTTCTACGAGATACAGATTTAATGAGTAACCACACACATGGATCTGGGGTCCAAGTTCATAAAAATGGTTCTTTAGGAGCAGAAGGTCAAAATAAGGCAGCTAAATGATTTATTTTTTTAACTATAATGTAAACAGAGGAACAATTAATGAGATTTCTTATATTCCTTCCTGGTAATTGATTTTGAACCTCATCAGTATTTATGCCTTTTATCAGCTTAACTTTACAGAGGCTGAGGGATGGGGTAACATGGTTCCCACTGGGCTCCTGTCTGATGGAGGACCTTGTCTCTGGCTGCTTGTTTCAAGGAGAATGATGTGCTTTACCATTCTTAAACCTTCTTAAGTATATTATCAATTCTTTCAGGACAAAACTGTGCCTTACACACAACTGGTGCTTAGTTTTGATGAACTGAGTGTAATTTGAGTGAATGCCACAGTCCAGGTTTGGAAAAGAAAGACTATTCTGGCCTCATTTCTGTATCGTGGTCTTTTTCTGTGAGATGTTTGCTTTGAAGTGAGATATCCTCAATCACCAAGAAGAAAGGACCTGACTTGATTGTCAAACAACAGAAAGAGCGTTTGATGGACAGTCAGGAAACTGATTGATCAATCAGGAAGAAAAGAGCATTTGGAGACACAGCCTTGTGAACTAGCAGCAGAACATAACAAAGGCACAGAAGCTTGCAGCACCAGTGATTTGGAACAATAAACATAAGGGAGGCAACCAGACTGAGCTAGTTCGTACACATTCTAAATAGTTACTTCACTTTGTATTGCAGTCTTCCTTATAACTAGATCTGTAATGGCTGAGTAGCATGAGGATTATTTCAACTAAAAGCTAGTCAGTCAATAAGAAAAATAAAGATTAAAAGTACTCTTAATCTACCAAATAACCCAAGGCCTACAAAATTTTATAAGGTATTTCATAGTTATCTATTGCTCTGGTTTAAGAAGAACAAAAGTTTTGGTTAAAAAAATGTTTTCACTTTGTTGACATTAAAACACCCCGATGGATCTAAGTCCTTTCTACTTCTATATAAAAGAACTAATCACAAGAACTGATTCATCCTGGTTGTCCCAACACTTGACAATAAATCACAAGTTCCTACAGCAAATGGCTGGTGGTGAAACTTAACCTCTTTCTAAAAAATGAAGCCCCAAGCAATAAAATATGAGACGGATCCAACCAGGCAGGTAAAAGGAACAAAGGTGGGTATCATACCTATTTAACCTGATCTTGACTCAAACTTTAGCTGAATAAAACAAACTTTTTAAGACACACTTCTCCTCTCTTTTGCTCTCTCTCCCTCTCTTTCCACCGATACTTAAATAGGTATTTTTCTGCACTCAGCTCCCTAACTCTATCAGTAATGGGTAAATACGCAGCCATCATGGCCAAATATGAGTGGCTGGGCAACCACTTAGTGACCATGTTCCTGTGTACTGTCTTCTTCTTATCTTCTATACTTGGCATTAATAAATGCTACCCTGCTAAGTGCTGTGTCACTGAGTATTTACACCCTGAGAGTCCAGGGGTAATAAACTTGAGATACCCATTTCTCCTGCCTCTAAAACAACCCCTGAATTATGATTTAATACTATGGACCTTCACAAAGACTACAGAAACAAAATCTTTGAAAGATAACATTTGGCATACCCATGAACAGCCTACCAGGTAGCATATTATTCATTCATTCACTCATTCCATTCGTTCACTTATCCAACAAATTAAATATTTATTGAGTATTTACTGAGGGTTACAACCTGTACTAAGTGCTGAAAGAAATGGATAAGAAAAAGGAGGGCTCCAATTTCAGAAACTGAGTGCGGATGAAAACTGTGACTTAAATACACGGCTTCAGTTCCTTCATCTATAAAATGGAAATACTGCCCTGGCCAGATAGCTCAGTTGGTTAGTGCATTGTCCCGAAGCACAGAGGTTGCTGTTTCAATCCGCGGACAGGGCACATACAGGAACAGATTGATGTTCCTGTCTCTCTCTTTCTCTCACTCTCCCGTCTTCTCTCTAAATATCAACATTAAAAGAAAGGAAGAAAATACTATTACAATAATATTATCTTATAGGAATATTGTGAGGATTACATGAGATGATTGATGCACATAAAAAGGGAAATGCAAAAGGAAAAGACAGTGCTTTACTTTAGAGAGTCTTCAGGAATACTCAGAACTAACTCAAAGTAAGTGGAGAAAGAGCAAGAAGTAGCCCTGGCTGGGTGGCTCAGTGAAGAGAGCATCATCCTGGCCCACCAAGATCATGTGTTCAATCCCCAGTCAGGGTACATACAAGAAGCAACCAGCCTAACCTGTGGTGGCGCAGTGGCTAAAGCGTCGACCTGGGAACACTGAGGTCGCCAGTTCAAAACCCTGCACTGGTCTGGTCAAGGCACATATGGGAGTTGATGCTTCCAGCTCCTCCCCCCTTTCTCTCTTTCTTCCTCTCTCTCTCACACTCTGTGCCTCCTCTCTAAAATGAATAAAATAAAAAATTTTTTTTTCTAAAAAAAGAAGCAACCAATGAGTACACAACTAAATAGAACTAAGTGGAACAAGTTGATGCTTCTCTCTCAAATCAATGAAAAAATATTTTTTAAGGGCATGAAGCAATGCTCTTCTATGTACAAGAGCAAAAATTAAGTAAGAGAGTGCAAGAGGGCAGTGAATGTGAGGACAATAAGTAGGTGATGACACACACCTAGAGGAAGAGAGAATTCCATGAATTTAACTCTATGTGCCGACAGGATATTCAGAAGTGACAAAAGGCATTTTACAGTTAGTTTTGTAAAACAAAAGAAAAATGAAGGTCTATCATAACTACCTTGAAATATTATAATATAACAGAGTTTAAATAGAAGAGGATCTAAAACAGGATCTAGAAGAAAAGGTTTGGGAACTAAAATAGACTAACAGCTAATAAAATGTTATTCATCAAATGAGAACATAGAATGACATCACACAGAAGAGTTACATTTGGAGCAGGTACAAAAGGAATCACAGACTGTATTCTTTTCCCTAGAGAACTAAGAAATAATAGTTAATTTTAAGATTTTTAAAGATTAAACGAATAGTTTAAAAATCCATACTTAATTTAAGAGTTGGAGATTTAAGTATGGAACAAAGACAATGGAAAGTAGATTCTAGAAAAAAAGATCTGTAAAAGATTATTTAAAATCTGAGACTAGGTGGCAGCTAGGTAATTGAAAAATAAAACCAAAAGGGGTAATACATTGAAAACAGCAGTAAAGCTATATGATGCTAAACTAAGTAAAAAAGCAGTGAAAAGCCACAAACTACTATATGATTCCGTTTAGAGGAAATGTCCAGAGTAGGCAAATCCATACAGAAAGTAGCGGAGTAGTTGCCAGAGGTTTGGGAGCTAGGGGCATGGGGGGCAACGACTCATGGGTACAGGGCTTCTTTTTGGGATGATGAAAACATTCTAATTAGACGTGGTTATAGTTGCACAATTCTGTGAATATACTAAAAACCACTGAATTGTATATTTAAGAAGGATGAATTATATTGTATGTGAATTATATATCAATCAAGCTGTTTTTCAAAAAAAAGAGAAAAAATAAAGCTATGTGAATTTCAACAAGGTGCAACAATAGTTATCAGATTCATAGAAGAAATAAAATAAAACTGATAAGAAATACATGACCCTTGGGAATTCAAAGTAAAGGAGTGGGCAGTTGCAGGTAAAAGAAAAATATAAAAAATAAAAATATGGAAATAGACAATGTGGTAGATCTAGGACAGAAAAATATATACATAAGAAATAATGCTAAATAACCATGAAGGACTAAAAATTCAACATGGCCAGGGTTCAGAAGACTGGGGGAAATTAAACAAAACAAAACTAAAGTTTGACCTTCACAAGGTTATCTCCAAGAATCATCATCAAATCTACAACTTTTACTGCAGCAGTCTAGTCCAAAAGGGCTGGGCTGACGCCCAAGCTGTCTCAGATCACCAAGACCATTCCCCATGATGACAAGAGTTCACCGCCCAGCACAGCAAGGCTGCCTGAGTATCACGCTGCCTCTTGACCTCCACAATGCAGAGGACTCAGGCTTCCCTGGCTGCCTTGAACACCACTGTCTCCTTTTCATCCCCAGACATTTATATGAAAGGCATCTTATTCTGCTGCAAGGGCAGTGTCACCCACACTGAAACTTTCTATGAGCATTGTGACCTAGCTAAAAAGAAAGACAACGGTCACCCTTACCCTCCCTCACCTGGAAACTTCATATTATGCAAAGCAAAATACATAGTTCGCAGAATTCCTGGCTGGCTTTTCTTGGGAGTAGCCACCCTAGCATCTTCACCACCTGTTACTTCGTGGAAATGTTTACCCGGCTTCTGGCTTCCTCCCAAATCACATTTCCAGCATAGTCACATGCTTGCTGTGAACTTTACTTTTCAAGTCAACCAATTTTCAACTTAAATGAAGGCATTATCTCTTTTGATGTTTTGCACACTGGCTGGAGCACTGACTGGAACAGTTTTCCCAAACTGCACTTTCTTGTTCCCATAGAGCACATGGCAGACTTACTCAAGCCAAGAAAATGAGGAACCCCAAACCCCTATTTTCTGATCAAGAAAAAAAAATCTTAGAAATCTCCAATTTCTCAAATTTCACTTCAGCAATGGAGATAGTCTATTTTAGACCTTCCTCAGTAAAATCAAAGTTGTGTTTGTGTAGTCTGTTTTAATGACCTTCAAACTGTTGCTAGGCATTAGATGAGAAGTCAAGAGCTGGGCTACTCTGCCATTCTGGAGGTCACTGACCGGGTGATTAGCTCTCCTACGTTAGCTTCACACTGTATGGCATGTGGTGTAATTTATTATTTTTGTTGTCGTTCCTTTTTTTTTTTTTTTTTAAGTTAGAAGTGGGGAGGCAGTCAGACAGACTCACGCATGGGCCCAACAGGGATCCCCCTCCCTAGCATGCCCACCAAGGGGTGATGCTCTGTTCATCTGGGGCGTTGCTCTGTTGCGCATTCTAGCGCCATTCTAGCGCCTGAGGTGGAGGCCATGGAGCCATCCTCAGCACCCGGGCCAACTTTGCTCCAATGGAGCCTTGGCTATGGGAGGGGAAGAGAGAAATAAAGAGGAAGGAGAAGCGGAAGGGTGAGAAGCAGATGGGCGCTTCTCCTGTGTGCCCTGACTGGGAATCAAACCCAGGACTTCCACATGCCGGGCCAATGCTCCACCACTGAGCCAACCGGCCAGGGCCCATGTGGTGTAATTTATGCCTCAAGAAAATCACAACTGCCTGACCAGGTGGTGGCACAGTGGATAGAGCGTCGGACTGAAATGCGGAGGACCCAGGTTCGAGACCCCAAGGTTGCCAGCTTGAGTGCGGGTTCATCTGGCTTGAGCAAAGAGCTCACCAGCTTGGACCCAAGGTCGCTGGCTCCAGCAAGGGGTTGCTAGGTCTGCTGAAGGCCCGCAGTCAAGGCACATACGAGAAAGCAATCAATGAACAACTAAGGTGTTGCGATGGCAACGAAAAACTGATGATTGATGCTTCTCATCTCTCTCCGTTCCTGTCTGTCTGTCCCTGTCTATCCCTCTCTCTGACTCTGTCTGTCCTTGTAAAAAAAAAGAAAAGAAAATTACAACTATGTTGTAGACCTTCACATAAGCAAAACTGAAAGTAAAACCAAGGCAGTGAGTAATGAGTGCCCATATATAAGAAGAGGACAAGTGAGGAGAGGTGCTGGGACACATCCACACGCAGGGGTGCGACTTGTACAAAAACATGACCTAGAGCTGCAGTCAATAGCCTCTCACATGAAGAGGGGGGGATAAATCTTCAGAAGCTTCCTTGCTTTAGAATGTAAAGTGGGGTTCTGCTATATACCCTAAAAAACAGGTGGAAGTGGACAGAAGACCTATGCATTCAGACTCCTCGGGAAGAATGGTTCCAAACCCTACAGCAAGCAGGTTCCTGCTCAGTAGAGGTGCTGGCCGGAAACACAGCAGATGAGTACTTAGAGAAAAGAAGACATGAACAGCTAACATATGGGAAAGGAACAGAGTGTTATTCTGAACAACACAGACTACAGAAATACATGGTATGAGTATCTAATGTAAAACATGATGACTATAGTTGATAACACTATATTATGTCATTGAAGTTTTCTAAGAGAATAGAGCTTAAATATTCTCTCACACACAGGTGTGATGTGAGGTGATGAATGTGAATTCCCTGACTTTTCAAGTTAATCAATTTTCAACTCACATCAAAGTTTTCTCTCTTGATGAGTGTTCTGCATAAGTGTTAAATAGACGAGGCAATCCTTTCACAATGTATACGTATAAGTCATGATGCAAAAAGAAACACACAGAAAGACACCAGGGCATCTGTGCTGAGAGTCTCACAGACTGTGGCACCGTACTCACAGAAGGGCAATGAAGCAGGCAGTGGTGGCAGCGGCAGTGGCAGAACCCCGCGGCCATAGCCCCTGCGCTGGTGCAGCCACCATCAGTCTCTGTGCTCTTCCCCCCTTCACCGGCACCATGGCAGGTTAGTCGACTGAAGAACAGACTGCTGAATACAAGGAAGCTTCTCCGTTTTACAAAGATGGTGATGGTGCCATCACAACAAAGGAACTTGGCACTGTCATGAGGTCACCAGGTCAGAACCCAACAGAAGCTAAATTGCAGGATATGTTCAATGAAGTGGATGCTTAGGGTAATGGCATCATTGACTTCCCAGAATTTTTTACTATGATGGCTAGAAAAAGGAAAGATTTAGACAGTGAAGAAGAAATCCACAAAGCATTCCAAGTCATTGGCAAGGATGGCAATGGATACATCAGTGCAGCAGAACTACACCATGCCATGACAAACTTAAGAGAAAAACTAACAGATGAAGAAGTAGATGAAGTGATCAGAGAAGCAAATATTGATGGAGATGGAAAAACCAACCATGAAGAATTCGTACAGATGATGACTAAAGATGAAGACCTACTTTCAACATTCCCCCCCAGAATTATCAAATTGAGTATTTTACTTACCTCTTAAAAAAGAAAGGAAGGAAGGATGGAAGGGTGGGAGGGAGGAAGGGAGGGAGGGAGGGAGAGAAAGAAAGAAAGAAAGAGGAAGAAAGAAAAGAAAAAGGAAGGAAGAAGGAAGGAAGGAAGGAAGGAAGGAAGGAAGGAAGGAAGGAAGGGAGAGAGGGAGGGAGGGAGGGAGGGAGGGAGGGAGGGAGGGAGGGAGGGAGGGAGGGGAAGGGAAGGGAAGGGAAAGGGAAGGGAAGGGAAGGGAAGGAAAAGGGAAGGGAAGGGAAGGAAAAGGGAAGGGAAGGGAAGGGAAGGGAAGGGAAGGGAAGGGAAGGGAAGGAAGGAAGCTATTTACTCATTCTGTTTCTATACAGCAAAACTGAATGTCAAAAGTACCTCTGGGCCCTGGCCAGTTGGCTCAGTGGTAGAGCATCGGCCCAACATATGGATGTCCCGGTTTTGATTACCGGTCAGGGCACACAGGAGAAGCAACTATCTCAGGGGTCGGGAACCTTTTTGGCTGAGAGAGCCATGAACGCCACATATTTTAAAATGTAATTCTGTAAGAGCTATACAATATATTTAACACTAAATACAAGTAAATGTGTGCATTTTATGTAAGACCAACACTTTTAAAGTACAGTAAGTCTCTGAATTCTTTTTAATAACATTGTTATGCTGTTGCTAACCAGCGATGAATAAAGTACTTCTTACCATTAATGCGACTGCTGGTGCTGCATGGTTTTGCAGACGGCTTTGTAGTCTGGTTGATATATGGTGAGGTTAAGCTTCATGCAGACGTTGAGACTTCCATCCATTAAACGTGATCGTAGGTTGGTCTTAATGTTCTTTAGATGTGAGAGCTCACATGCATACATAGAGCCAAACATTGTCAGTACAGCAATACTCACACGCTGCAGTGTGTGGTATGTAACGGGAAGCGCGTTCCAAGTTTTGACAATCAGCTGGTCTGTGGGTTGAAGTTTTTTCATTTCTCCCCAGTTGTATTTGCTCGCCAACTCTGCTTGCTGTCGTACAAGTCTTTCCAAATCTTCATTCAGTGACTTGAACTTATTCACCCACAGGTCTGAGGCCTTCAGGTCAGCAGCTTGTAGCTCAAAATCTCTGAGGAAGACACTGGGGATGTAACTCAGGTCAGCGCTGTCCACTGCTCACTCATGTAGATGGGTGATGAACTTAAAAAGACAAGTGCGCTCATGAAATTCTCCAGAGTGTGCTTTGAATGACTGCAGGAGATTAGATGTGAAGCCCGCTAGCTGCTGGAGATCAAGATGTTGAGCAGGGTCACTTGTTGTGCATGCATCTTTAAACTCTCCCAGTTTCTCAAAGTGTAGTAAACGACCTGTTTCAATGTTGGCGATGAAGAGTTCCAGCTTGTTTTCAAATGCAAACATTGCTTGCTGAAGAGATAAGACTGTATTTCCAACGCCTTGCATTTTCACATTGAGCTGGTTCAGATGTTCAGTCATGTCTATGAGATAGTAGAACTTCAGGAGCCACTCAGTGTTAGCTAACTCAGGATGCTCGACGTTTTTCATTTCAAGAAAACTCCAGATTTTGCTCAGACAAGTCACGAAACGGCTGAGCACCTTCCCTCTTGACAACCAACGCATACTGCTGTGCAGAAGCAGACCAGGATAATTATTCCCAACTTCATCCAGCAGTATTTTAAACTGGCAATCATTTAAAGCTCGGGCAATAATAAAGTTGACCACCTGAATGACCAGCGACATCACCTCACCAAGCTGCTCGCCACACATATGAGCACAAAACGCCTCCTGATATAGGATGCAGTGAAAACTTAGGATGGGTCTCTTTTCATGTTTACGAAGAAGCGCTACGAATCCTTCGTTTTTCCCCACCATGCACGGAGCACCATCAGTACACACTGAAATAAGTTTATCCACCAGGAGATTTTTTTCTTTAGCGAACTTAATGAAAGACTTGAATAAATCCTCCCCTCTTGTTGTCTCTTTCATAGGCAAAACAGCAAGACTTTCCTCACGTAGTGTGTCACCAACAGCATACCTTGCAATCACGCTGAACTGGGATAAATGGCTTACGTCTGTTCACTCATCCAAACTGAGAGAAAAGAATGGTGCTGCCTTTATGTCCTTCACTTGTGTTGCCTTGATTTGATTTGCCATCATGAGGCATGTATTTTATTCGTTTGATTATTTCTATACAGCAAAACTGTATGAGGCATGTCTTTTATTCGTTTGATTATTTTGTCTTTATCTGAAAAGTTGTCAAAAAGTTCATTGGCGACATCAAGCATGAATGTTACGGCATACTTCCCATCTATGAATGGCTTTCCGTTTCTCACAATTGCTAAAGCACCAGCAAAGCTAGCCGAATTCCAGTCACCTTGTTGGGTCCAAACACGGAGTTGCTGTTGACTAGCTTGCACTCTGCACAGTAGCTCTTAACATGCTTTCTTTCTGCTGTCCCCCACTGGATATTTCGATGCAAATATAATATGGCGTGTGTCGAAGTGTTGCTTTATATTTGACTGTTTCATCAATGCAATTTTATCATTGCATATTAGACACACTGCAGAACCTGCTCTCTCCACAAAGGCGAACTCCTCTGTCCATTCCTGCTGAAAAGTACTATACTCCTCATCTTTTTTCTTTAGCCATTTTCTTCGTCAAAAGGGTTTCTGCAATTAGCTAACTGACTACTTGATTAAAAGGACAGAAGTTTATTTCTTGACCTCACAACGACCCATGTACGTTACACATCATCCAATAAAAATCTGGTGTTTTCCCGGAGGACAGCTGTGATTACTATTTTTTTGTGTGATTGCTATTTTTAACATTATTATTATTTTTATTAAAGATTTGTCTGCGAGCCAGATGCAACCATCAAAAGAGCCACATCTGGCTCGCGAGCGATAGGCTCCTGACCCTGAACTATCTGCAGTCCATCCCTCCCCCTCTCCCTTTTCTCTATCTCTCTCTTCTCCTCCCATAGCCATGGCTCAGTTGGAGCAAGTTGGCCCCAGGAGCTGAGGATGGCTCCATGGCCTCGCCTCAGTCACTAAAATAGCTTGGTTGCCGAGCAATGGAGTTAATGGCCCCAGATGGGCAGAGCATCACCACATAGGGGGTTTGTTGGGTGGATCCCAGTCAGGGAGCATGCAGGAGTCTGTCTCTCTGCCACCCCACTTCTCACTTAAGAAAAATATTTTTAAAATGTACCTTCTGTCTACACATACAATCTGCATGTATTGGTTGGTGGTCCTGTCCCCTAAAGATCAAGCTATACACATCAGTTTGACAATATAAATACTTGCATTACCTTAATGATAAGAAAGCATGCAGTGGACTCCTTGCAGTTTCATTTGCTAATAATTAACAACTGGCCAGTTTTAATGCATACAGCTTGACAATTGAGCTCAGTCAGACATTTGTATTAAAAACGAAAAATGAAAAAACAAATTCAAAACCTATTCAAATGGGTTCTAGTTCAGTTTGTTAGTATAAATTGTCATAGCTGGTTTACTTAAAGCAAACACATTTAGAATTGATTTATCTCAAGACATGTGTAGGAAAATGGGTGAAGGATAAACTGTCTAGATGTACCCTACTAGCAAGATGGTTCTCTTGTATTTCCATGTCCCTCTCCATATAGCATGCCCACATGTGTTACTTTAGCGCTTTCTGCACTGTACTAGAGTGAAATGGGTGTCAGGCTGTTACCATTCACACAAATTAAAAACAAAATTTTACCAAGGGAGAATCTTTGGACTGTTTTTAAAACCTTCTGAACTATGACTTGGAGCCACAGAGAGGTGGGCTATGGCACTGTACTTCAACACAACCATCAACATTGCTGTTCAGAAATTACAATTTACATACATCCTAAGTTTTAAATGCTAGTCTTTTAATTTTATTTTATTTTCCAATAAAAAGACCATTAACTTAAAAAGAAAGAAATACATTAAAATATTAACAAGATAATAGGATTATGAAAAACCACCTTTTAAATAATTTTCCATTAATTTGAGGGGGAAATGAGGAGGGAGAGAGAGAGAGAGTGAGAGAGAGGCATCAACTCCAGTTAGTTGTTCTATTTTTAGCAGTGTACCCATTGGTTGCTTCTCATATGTGCCCTTACCAGGGATCAAACCATAACCATGGTATACCAGGACAATACTTTACCCACTGAGCCACCCTGCCAGAGCCAAAAACATTCACTTTTTATATTAGAAATTGTTCTCACTCCTTTCATTTTCTATATTATTCTTGTTTACTTTGTTTAAAATAAGCATAAATTTTTTAATTGATTACAAAATATTTTAGACATAGAAACACAGAAAACATTACTGAAGACTTGTGCTCCCACCTAGGAAATGTCACCTGCAGCATTCGGGTTCCCTGTGGGCCTTCCCTCACTGCAAACCCTTCTCCCCCGCAGAGTGGGTGACTATCCTCAATGCCACTGTCACAGTGCTCCCCCCATACACTGCTTTAGGTTTTCACTACATATTTATCTAATGCTAAACAATATATTGCATTAGTATGCTTTTTAAAATTTACATACATGATGTCACTTGACAAGTATTCTTCAAAAAGTAGCTTTTTTTGTTCAGCAATATGTTTGAGATTAATCTGTATTCATCCATATGTGTAATATTAAGTCACTTATTTTCAAACCAATTAAGTTTTCCACAATTATATACCACAACTCAAAAAAGTAAAACTGAAAGTATTAAGTTAATTAACACCAACTATGAACTCTGTGTTTTATTAAAAATAAGAAAGAGCCTGACCAGGCGGTGGCGCAGTGGATAGAGCGTTGAACTGGGATGCGGAAGACCCAGGTTCGAGACCCCAAGCTCGCCAGCTTGAGCACGGGCTCATCTGGCTTGAGCAAAAGCTCGCCAGCGTGGACCCAAGGTCGCTGGCTCCAGCAAGGGGTGGCTCGGTCTGCTGAAGGCCCGCGGTCAAGGCACATGTGAGAAAGCAATCAATGAACAACTATGGTGTTGCAACAGCTACGAAAAACTAATAACTGATGCTTCTCACCTCTCTCTGTTCCTGTCTGTCTGTCCCTATCTATCCCTCTCTCTGACTCTCTCTCTGTCCCTGTAAAAAATAAAAATAAAATAAGAAAGAAATATCATAAATAGGGTAAAGATACCACTGATTCAAAGAATATGCCATAAATATATATATATACACACACACAGTGTGTCCGTAAAGTCATGGTGCACTTTTGACCTGTGTGTGACCTGTGACTCTATGACCTCAGGTGATATAAATCAGTCAGAGAAAGACAAATGCCAAATGATTTCACTTATATACAAAATCTAAAGAACAAAATACCCTGGCCTGTGGTGACACAGTAAATAGAGCATTGATTGACCTGGAACACTGAGGTCACAGGTCTAAAACCCCGGGCTTGCCTGGTCAAGGCACATACAAGCTAGCAATGAACAACAAAAGTGAAACAACTATAAGTTGATACTTTTTGTTCTCCTTCTTCTCTCTGTAAAATCAATAAATAAAATCGTTTAAAAATATAATATAAAGAACAAAATAAAATTAAAACAGATTCATAGACACAGAGTAGACTGATTACCAGAGAAGAGGGGCGACAGGGGACTGGGTATAAAAGTGAAGGGATTAAGAAATTGCTAGTTACAAAATAGTCACAGGGATATAAAGTATAGCATAGGGAATATATGTTATATTCAGGAATAATATTGAATATAATAATATTGCAATAACTATGTATGGTGTCAGGCAGGTATTGAAAATATCAGGTAAATACTTGGCAAAGTATATGACTGCTTAACCACTATGCTGTACACCTGAAATCAATACAAAATAATATTGAAAGTAAACTATAATTAAAAATAAAAGTAAAATATACAAAAAAGAAATACTCTACCCAACAACATGGTAGATAATCTCTCAAAATAAGAAAACAGGAGAGCTTGGCAACATTGAATATATATTTAAAAATAGTTAAAATGGATTAAAATATTGGTTCAAAAATCTAATTCAAGTCCATCTGTACAAAGCTCAATCTTGCTTAACACATATTATTCCCAAAAAGGTTTTTAACATGTGTATTTATAAGATATGCCATATTTTCCACTTTTTAATGCCCATTAAATTTTACTACATGATATCTAAAAGCAGTTTATAAACTGAACACTGAACTCTCTGATCTTTTACATCCATTAAAAGCAACACATGTAGTTAAACACACATGATTGAACAAATTACCATTTCGTGGGGGGGGCGTTTCTCTCTGACTCCATGGAGCTTGAATGTTTAACTAGGCATCCAGCCACAATGCTAATAGGACTTGGCACAAACTGATGAGGCCAGGGCAGGAAGGTGTTTCAGGAGCAGTGTTACTGTACTGCCCTTCTTTTTTTTCTAAATTGATTTGAGAGAGAGACAGAGAGGAAGGGAGAGAGAGAGGGAGGAGAGAGATGAGAAGCATCAACTCATAGTTGCTTCACTTTAGTTGTTCATTAACTGCTTCTCATACATGCCTTGAGGGGGGGAAGGGGAGCTCCAGGCGAGCCAATGACCTCACGCTAAAGCTGGTGTAACAGCACTCAAGTAAGCAATCTCAAGGTTCCAAGCCAGGGCCCTCAGCATCCCAGGTCAACATTCTATCCACTGCACCACCACCAGTTAGGCTATACTGCCCCTTCTGCTGAGGCCTCAGCCACGGGGAAATTCAAGAAGCAGGTAAACTCACTCTAGTCACCTCAGCCAACTTCTCTCCTGCTGTCTCTCAAGGATTACACTGCTTCCAGGATCCCCTCTCTCCTGCCAACTTACTGTGTGAATATCACAGCAGTTCATATGATCTTGGGTCTTGTGAGCACTGTGAAACCAAACAAGATGTGGTGCTGAGAGAATCAGGGACCACACCCTGCCCACAGCTCTATACTCTACTCGTGGTCAAGGAATTCACCCCTGCAGCTGACTGATTTGCATATTGTGCCTTCCTAACATAAAACTGGTGAAAACATCTGGTCCCCAACTCACATCCTAGAAATTCCTGTATCACCAAGGCACTTCATGATGGTGCCGCCGTGCCAAAGTGGCAGGTGGGCTCTGCCTGATCTAGGGATTATCATGAATCATGACATTCCTGTTCATTCTTTTTAATTCCTTTAAATCCCCTGAGGACCCATAATAACACCTCTGGAAACCAGAGGGTGAAGCACAGGTTCTCAATCCAATCAGATCCTATGGCTCCATTTTATTATATTTTTATTACATACTTAATTTGTAATGTCTTCTTTATAATCCTGAGTAAAATTAAATTTATGGGCAATATACATATAACCTTTAGTCACTGAGAACATCAAAAACACCTCTTTCCCAAACAGCCTTTCATTGAGCCGCCTTAGGATACACCAGTGGGGCCTGGCAAAGACGGGGCAGCGGAGAGCCCCGTGCTCTAAGTCCCTGCTCATCCTTTTCCCTCCCAAGAAAGAAACAATTTCAAGGATATCTGGAAGACTAAAAATTCCACAGTGCTGTATGTGTGTAGCTATGATGTAACTGTATGTATAATATATGAGTATGTGTGTATATAGCTGCAGCAGTTAAAAAAAAAAGATTTCTTAACTTATTCTATTCATTCTTTCAACAGATAATGAGCTCCTAAAATCTGCCAAGTGGAGGGTAGGACTATTATAAGTGCTAATAATACTTTATATTTGACTATGTCTTACTAACCTTAATATCTACTGTACCTAGATGAAGACCTAACACAAAGGGCATTCAAATATGTCAAGAACTGAATCACATCTCTGCAGCAGTGGTCCATTTGCAAACAGCAGGAACATCAAGAAAGGGCAGGATGAAGCAGTGCAAGTACCGGAACTTCTCTGGAGTCTGAATCACAGTCAACTTTCCTTATATAATAAAAAACAAGGAGTTATTTGTTCATTAATTCTATCTAAGCACTAGGTATATGACAGGCTAGACACTAAAACTATGAGCCTGATATTCACCATCCCTGACTCCATGAAACTAGCATAAAGAACTGCACTAATCACCAGCTGTGAATGAGGACCACAAAGAAAACTAAGTTTCCGCAACAGAGAACAGTAGTCACTAGGGGGCTAGTTTGGATATGGGAGTCAGGAAAGGCCTCCAAGAAGAAATGGTGTTGAAATAGAGACCGCAGGGGGAGTGAGGGGGGGTGGGTGAGGGCTGATTGTGGTTGTAGGCCTGAGGAGGATTGGATGGAGGGACTGGTGTGTGTGGAAAAGATCATCATGACTTCACCTGGCCTAAAGAGGGCCACTGCTGCTGAAGCAAAGTGAGGAATAAGCGTAGCACTTGACATCAAGACTATTCTGAGTCATGTGCTAGGCTTGTGCAAGGCCTCTGCAGAGTTTTGAGTGTGGGAGCACACACAATCCTATTTTTTTTTCTTTATTTTTTTGCACTTTAATTTGAACTCATTTTAGACAAACAGAAAAGCTGCATATATTGTGCAAGGAATTCTTTTATATTCCTCACCCAATGTGTCCTAATGTTATGGACTATGTCAAGCACAGAAAAATAATAAAGAACAGGAAATTCATGCCAGCACAGTATTACTAACTTGACTACAGGCTTTATTTAAATTTCACCAAATTTTTGTCTAACTTCAGTTACAGGATGCTATCCAGGATCCCACGTGGCTGGCTGGCTTTTTAAAAAGCCCATTTAGCTGTAGGTGGTGAATGGCTTGGGAGGCTTCAAGAGTAGTAGCAGGGACTCATTCCAAGGCTGTTGCTGTGGTCAGGCCAAGGGCAACAGCAGGATAGAAGCAGACAGATTCAGGATAGTATATCCACAATTGGATGTGGGGGTGAGACAAGGGAACAAGGATAACTCCCCGGGTTTTGCTGTCAGTAAACAAATGGCTGACGGTACATGTACAAGGTGAGGGAGACCTGGGGAGGTTTGGGGGGCAAGATGGGAAGCTCAGTTTTGGCCCCTTTGAGTTAAGATGCCTGTGGAATTCCTAAGTAAAGATGTCCAAGAGGCAGCCACATCATCCCAGTTAGAGAGGAGATCGAGGCTAGAGATGGGATGTCACTACTACCACCCGTGAAGAGGATGACAAGAGAGAGGGCAGGAAATAAGCCTGAGGACCCTCACTGGCAAGAAGCAGTGGGGGAGGGCATCCAGCAAAGAAGTCAGAAGACAAGAGGGGTTGGACAACAGTCATACAAACAGGATGACGACCATCAGTATCATGCTAAGTAGTGATGCACTGGGTGGTGGCAGCACAGGCCAGCCTGAGTGGGATGATATGTGAGTGGAGAATTTGAGAAAGCACGTGTGGTAAATCCTTTGGAGAAGTCTAGCCATGAAGTATGTCAGAGAAATGGGGTAATGTGGCACCTGGCAGAATTTGTGTGGGCCAGAGATGCTAGACTGCAGGGGTCCCCAAACTTTTTACACAGGGGACAGTTCACTGTCCCTTAGACAGTTGGAGGGCCGCCACATACAGTACTCTATACACTGACCACCAGTGAAAGAGGTGCCCCAGGTGGCCGCAATTTGGCCCACAGGCCATAGTTTGGGGACCTCTGTGCTAGAGAATGCTGTGGGCTGATAGAATAATCCAGGAGAGGGGTGCAATTAAAGATACGGGGAAAGGGCCTGACCAGGCAGTGGCGCAGGAGATAGAGCATCAGACTGGGATGCGGAGGACCCAGGTTCGAGACCCTGAGGTCACCAGGTTGAGCGTGAACTCATCTGGTTTGGGCAAGGCTCACCAGTTTGGGCCTGGGGTCGCTGGCTCGAGCAAGGGGTCACTCAGTCTGCTATAGCCCCCCGGTCAAGGCACATATGAGAAATCAGTCAATGAACAACTAAAGAACCGCAAGGAAGAACTGATGTTTCTCATCTCTCTCGCTTCCTGTCTGTCTGTCCCTACCTGTCCCTCTCCCTGACTCTCTGTCTCTGCCACACACACACACACACACACAAAAAAAAAAAAAAAGATGTGGGGAAAGGAAGCTAAAGAAGGAAAGTTACTGAAGAAAGAAGAGAAAATTTGTAACTCAAGTGAAGGGACTAGACATTGCCGGAAGGAGGCAAACTTCTGTAAAGAAAAAAAAACAAAAATAGATACACCTATTTGTAGAATTCAGATGAAAGGGGATCCATTTGGTTTGGTGGGAGTGAAGGCAGGAATGAAGGATTCTTGAGGTATGGCTGTCACAGAGAGAGTCTCACAGCAGGTGATGTGGGGTTCAGGCTGGTATAGATGCTCTTGAGGGAGAGTATCTGGAGTCTTCAAGAAGATGGTACCACTGGACAAATTACAGTGGGAGCTAGTTCTTCCACAATAGCACTAAGGCAAAAAAATAGCAAAGGCACAACTACAGCAATAAAATATCTGTTGACTAGCCTGATTGATGGTAGCAAAGTGGATAGAGCATCAACCTGGGACGCTGAGGTCCCAGGTTTGAAACCCTGAGGTCACTGGCTTAAGTGCAGGCTCATCCGGTTTGAGCACAGGGTCATCATCTTGAGCATGGGATCATCGAGATGATCCCATGGTCGCTGGCTTGAGCCCAAGCTTGCTGGCTTGAAGTCAAAGGTCACAGACTTGAGCATGGGGTCACCTGCTCGGCTGGAGACCCCTGGTCAAGGCACATATGAGAAGCAATCAATGAACAACTAAAGTGCCGCAACTACAAGTTGATACTTCTCATCCCTCTCCCTTCCTGTCTCTCTCACTTAAAAAAAAAAAAAAAAATCTGTTGAATAAATATATAAATGAATGGATTAAGAAATGAGTAATGCATCAATTAATCAACTCATAAATTAAAACCTATTATGAAGGTAAAGCAAGAGGAGACAGGATAGTAGTGTGATATGCTGTGAATACCTGGAGAAGTATATACAGAGAGAACTCTTATGATGAACAATAAAAGATCTAATGACTCATTTTCTAAAAAGATAAAGGGTATGACTAGATGTTTCTCCAAAGTAAATATACAAATAGCCAACAAAGCACATGAAAAGATACACAACATCTTTAGCTATCAGAGAAACACAAATCAAAACTACATCAGATATCACTTCACACCTACTAAAGTGGCTGTAATTAAAAATACAATTTCCTGACAGGCGGTGGCGCAGTGGATAGAGCATTGGACTGGGATGCGGAAGACCCAGGTTTGAGACCCTGAGCTCGCCAGCTTGAGTGCGGGGCCCATCTGGCTTGAGCAAAAAGCTCATCAGCTTGGACCCAAGGTCGCTGGCTCCAGCAAGGGGTTGCTCAGTCTGCTGAAGGCCCGCGGTCAAGGCACAAGTGAGAAAGCAATCAATGAACAACTAAGGTGTTGCGACGGCAATGAAAAACTAATGATTGATGCTTCTCACCTCTCTTAATGATTGATGCTTCTCACCTCTCTCCGTTCCTGTCTGTCTGTCCCTATCTATCCCTCTCTCTGACTCTCTCTCTGTCCCTGTAAAAAAATAATAATAATAAAAATACAATTAACAAATGTGAGCAGGGATGAAAAGAAATGCAATCTTCATTCACTGCTGGTGGGAATGTGCAGCCACTGTAGGAAACACTCTGGCAGTTTCTTCAAAATGTTCGGCACAGTTCCCATATGAGTTACCAATGATTCTACTCCTAGCTATATATCCAAGAGAAATGAAAACATATGTCCACACAAAAATTCGTACACTGATATTCATAACAGCATTCATTATCCATAACAACCAAAAAGTAGAAAACCCCAACGGGCCATCAACTGATGGTCTATCCATACAATAAAATACTATCCAGCTATAAAAACAAACAGTGTTTTTTGAAGGTCTAATTAGATTTATTCAGTGATTCACAAATTGGGCAGTATTATATCTAGCAAATATAAATGAGCTCTGAGGATCTATACAAAATGAAAGACTGTTATAGGCCGAACAAAGCAGGGCAAGGAAGTTATTCTAGCAGAGTGAATTGTTTCAGGCAAGGTCACCTTTCTTGGGAGTAAGGTAGGGGTATATCAAGCACATTACTTCACTACTGCTATCCAGGCAATTCCAGACTGGTTAAGATTACATTCCTGGGAAAGGCTGAAACCACAGTTAGGTTAGGTATTAAGTCTTGGTTTGGTGACATGGGCTTAGCATGAGTTACTCCATTTGGGGCCTGATTTTTTTTTTTTTTTTTTTTTTACAGGGACAGAGAGAGAGTCAGAGAGAGGGATATACAGGGACAGACAGACAGGAACGGAGAGAGGTGAGAAGCATCAATCATTAGTTTTTCGTTGCCTTTACGACACCTTAGTTGTTCATTGATTGCTTTCTCACATGTGCCTTGACCGCGGGCCTTCAGCAGACCAAGCAGCCCCTTGCTGGAGCCAGGGACCTTGGGTCCAAGCTGACGAGTTTTTCTGCTCAAGCCAGATGGGCCCGCGCTCAAGCTAGCGACCTCAGGGTCTCAAACCTGGGTCTTCCGCATGCCGGTCCGACGCTCTATCCACTGCGCCACCACCTGGTCTGATTTTTTTGTTTTTAACAATGGTGTGATCACACACTGTATAAATTCCATTTCTATGAAACGTCCTCAAGAAAAACAAGAAGGAAGACTTGTTACAAGATTCCAATATTCTTACACCGCTATAGTGGTTAAGACAATGGAACACTGACATAAAGAAGGTCAGAAAAACAAAGAGGAAAGAGTTCAGAAATAGGCTCACACATATGGACACAATTTATGACCAAAGCAACACCACAGGGCACAGGAAAAAGGACACCTTTTCAAAAACTGTATTCAGCTCAGAGTAGATATCTGATACTTCTTTTGCAGCCACCCCCAGGGTTCTGGACTGGTAAATATGTCCATGAGAAAATATTCAACATCACTAGTTACAGTATTTAGAAAATTCAAATTAAAACCACAAGATGTCACTACACAGCTAGCAGTCTGACTAAAATGAAAAATACTGATACTATCAAGTGCTGATAAGGATAAGGAACAACTGGAATGTTTACATATTGCTGATGGCAATTAAAAATGGTATAAACCACTCTGGGAAAATCTTCAAGTTACTTTTAAAGCTAAACACACACTGACTATATGCCCCAGCAACTCCAATGTTGGGTATTAGCTGGAAGAACTTAAGTCGTGTGTTCACACAAAATGCCCTGAACAAATATTTGCAGCAACCCTATTCATAACTTCCAAAACCTGAAAACAACCTAAATATCCTTCTGAGGGTAAATAAACACACAGTGGTGCACCCACAGGATGGAAGATTGCACATCATTACAAGGAATGAACTATAGATACACAAAACTATGATGAATCACTAAGTGAAAGAAACCAGTCATAAAGTTTACGTACTTCATTATTCCATTTATTTATTTATTTTTCCTTCATGGTTCTATTTTAATGGCATGCTCCTAAAGGCAAGACTATAAGGATAAATAACAGATTAGCTGCAGCCAGGGAGATGGGAAGGAACAGAAAGAAGGTGGGCCTATAAAGGGGTCAATAACATGGAAAAGACTTAGGGGTGGGCAGTGAATTTCAATCTGTTCTTTATTCTAAAGTACTGGTGGCTACAAAATCTATACATTTGTTCAAAAGTTCATATGCACCAAAAGAATAAAGTCAATTTACAAATGGTAGTTTTTTTTATTTTTGTTTTTTTACAGGGACAGAGAAAGAGTCAGAGAGAGGGATAGATAGGGACAGACAGACAGGAACGGAGAGAGGTGAGAAGCATCAATCATTAGTTTTTCGTTGCCGTAGTAACACCTTAGTTGTTCATTGATTGCTTTCTCACATGTGCCTTGACCGCGGGCCTTCAGCAGACCGAGTAACCCCTTGGCTCGAGCCAGCAACCTTGGGTCCAAGCTGATGAGCTTTTTGCTCAAGCCAGATGGTCCCGCACTCAAGCTGGCGAGCTCGGGGTCTCGAACCTGGGTCCTCCGCATCTCAGTTGGATGCTCTACCCACTGCGCCACCGCCTGGTCAGGCGGTAATTTTTTTTAAGTGAGAGGAGGGGAAGATAGTGAGACAGATTCTCACATGTACCCCAACCAGATCTACCCACAAACCCCATCTGGGGTAGCTGCTGGAATCAACTGAGCGATCCTCAGGCCTCAGGCTGACATTTGACACTAGAACTAATAGAGCCACTGGCTTTGAGAGGGGAAAAGAGAGAGAAGGGAGGGAAAGGAAGAGGGAGGGAAAGAAGGAGGGAGGGAAGAAGGAAGGGGAGGAGGAAGGGGAAGAGAAGCAGATGGTCACTTCTCATGTGTGCCCTGACTGGGGATCAAACCCAGGACGTCTGCAGGCTAGGCTGATTCTACAAATGGTAATTTTAAAAATAAAATTATTTTTATTGTAAGGAATTACCACACAACCTTGCAATTCTAATCAAGTCTCTACTTAAAAGAAATAAAGATAATTATCCAAACCAAGACTTGTACACAAGTGTCCAGAGCACCATTATTTGTTATAGTCAAGATATGAAAATAATTCAGATGGGTATCAGCTGGTGAATAGAGAAAGAAACTGTGGTCTAGCTATACAATGCAATTTGACTCATTCATACAAAGAAACCGAACACTGATGCATGGTACAATATGTATGAACCCCAAAAACAATATGCTAAGTGAAAGAAGCCTGCTATAAAAGTCCATATATTGTATAATTACAGCTATATTCAGTGTCTAGAAAAGGCAAATCTGTAAGGACAGAAAGTAAATTCCCAGTGCTCTGGGAGTAGGCATTGCCTAAAAGTGAGCATGCTGGGCTTTGGGGGGCTATGGAAATGTTCTAAAACTAGATTTGGTGATTCTTATATGGCTCTGTAAATTTTCTAAAAATAAGTGAATTATACACCTTTAAGAGATAATTATAACTTAATAAAACTGTTAAAAATACAGCGCTTAGACAGTTAGATAGCTGTAGTTTTTAAATGAAAACTTGGCCATTCCTCACAGAATACACAAAAACATTAATTTCACACGGATTATAAACATACATTTGAAAAGCTAAACAATAACATATTTAGGAAATAATACAGAATAATTTCATGACCTCAGAGTAGAGGAAGGTGTCCTAAATAGGACCCAAAAAGCATTAACCAAACAAGAAAAAGATTATTGCATACTAGGTTGAACTACATGAAACTGCCAATATCTGACCATGCTGATCTACAAAAATGGCAATTTCATAGTTAGTAGGCAAGACCAGAGAGGGAAAAGGTATTGCCTCACATACAATTGACAGGGTTGGTAACCTGATTATAAAGAGCTCCTAAAAATCAGTGAGAAAGCAAAACAACACAAACAGACAGCTCAGTAGAAAAACATGTAAGAACTTGAACAGTCACTTCACAAACAAATCCAGATGCCAACAGACTAAGAAAAGGCACTTAACCAGGGAAATGCAAATAAAATTAGGGAATCAAAAATTAAAACTAGCCTGACCAGGCGGTGGCGCAGTGGATAGAGCGTGGGACCTGGATGCGAAAGACCCATGTTCGAGGCTCCAAGCTCACCAGTTTGAGCGCGGGCCCATCTGGCTTGAGCAAAAGCTAGTCAGCTTGGACCCAAGGTTGCTGGCCCCAGCAAGGGGTGGCTCAGTCTGCTGAAGGCCCGCGGTCAAGGCACATGTGAGAGAGCAATCAATGAACAACTAAGGTGTTGCGACGGCAATGAAAAACTGATGATTGATGCTTCTTACCACTCTCCGTTCCTGTCTGTCTGTCCCTATCAATCCCTCTCTCTGAGTCTCTCTCTCTCTGTCCCTGTAAAAAAAAAAAAAAAATTAAAACTAACAAAAAACTTCCACACTCCCACCAGAGTGGCTAAAATCAAACAGACTGACAAGTGCTGGTGAGGATGGAAAGCAACAAGGACTCAATCATATACACCTAGTGGGAGGAAAAACTGATAAAGCCACTAGTAAACAGTTCGGTATAATCCATTAATATTGAAAATACTCATACTCTGATCCAGCAATTCCACACCTAACCATTTATTTACCTAACAGAATTGCATGCAAGTATGCACCAGAATACAGTACATACATATTCATAGGAATTCTGTAGAAGCCAAGATGAGAACAAGCCACATGTTCAACAGTAATATGGATAAACAAACTGCCATACAGTCACACAAAGAGTATGTTACAGCAATAAAAATAAGCAAACTCCAACTATAAGCAACAGGGATGAATCTCACAAGCACAATACTGAGTGACAGAAGCAGTCCCAAATAAGCACATATTATAGATCCCATTGATATTAAATCTCAATACAGGCAAAATTAATTGATAGGACCAGGAGTCAGGATGTGCTCTCTGTAGGAGTAGGGAGTCAGTGGGCAGTATTGAGAAGTGCACAAAGGGGGGGTCTGGGGTGCTGGCAAGTGTTCTGTTTCATCTGGGTCCTGGTTATATAGATGTGTTCATTTTGTGGCAATTCTTCAAATGTACACTTATAATCCGTGCATTTTTGTTTATGTGTATTATGCATCAATGCAAAAGTTTATTTTTAAAAAGAGGCATCCAAATTCTTCAAAAATGTCAACACTATTAAAGACAAAAAAGGCTGAGGAATATTTCTAGATCAAAAAAATATATACAGATATGATAACTAAATACAATCAACAACCCCTGATTAGATACTGGCTGAAAAGAAAAGCTCTAAAGGATACTATTGGGAAATGGGGGAAATTTGAATATGAACTATATATTTGATGAGTATTTTGTTAATGTTAAATTTCTTGAGTGTGATCATTTATTTTGTCTATATAGGAGAATGTCCTTTTTTTAGGAGAAATATGCTAAAGACTTTAAGGATGCAAGGCCATAATGGTTCAATGGCTCAGTAAAGAAAAAAGAGGAGATACACACACACACAACATATTAGTGTAATTACATTATGCTTTCAACTTTACAAAGGTCTGAAATTTTTCAAAATAAAAAATTGGGGGAAAAAAGCAAAAGCAAACTAAAAATTTGGAAAAACCGAACAATCTAAGCCAAGTATTTAAAGATACACACTTGGGTAAGAAAACCGTAAGAAAAGGATGTGACCTAGGTCAAAGCAAGACCAAGGGAAGGAAAGGAGAGGAGAGGGTCATCCGAGTGGCTGGCAGATGCAAAGAGGCACACTTTATAATAATCAGGTTGTACATTTGTTTATGTGGCCTTCTGGGACTGTATCATAGTTCACAATTTTTTAAAAATTGTGTTTTACAAAAGAACAACCAGCCTGGGCAAAGCTGCGCATGCAGTGTTGCAGGAGGAAGAGGGCAGCCCCGCCCCCAAGCTCTAGGCTCCCACAGGCATGCCACCACTCTCCCAGCCCCATAATGTAGCTTCTGGCATGGGTACACAGTCACCACAGGGCTGCTGCCTCTTAGCTGCCAAATGTTCTCACAATTTAGTTGCTACAAAAACACACCTAACTTATACTGCAGACTGATTTATTAAAGGTGATGTAAGATGGTTGTTTTTTTAATGAGACAAAGTTGTTTTCCAGGAAGTTACTTTCCCGTAAGTCACATATAAACACTTACGAAAAAATATTTAAAAGTCCCATAGGTTTTGATCCTTAATTCTTTTCCTCCTGCTATGTTACAAAGATAACAGAAACAAAATATTTATTGTTTACAGCTGCTTGGTATTTAATTCCAAAGGACTTGGTCAGTAGACTCATTTATAGCAGAACTAAATATTCAAAATTCCAATTTGAGGGTAAATTCTTTGCATATACAGGATAGGAAGCCCTGACAGCCTCTCACTAAAGTTATTCTTGACAAGCTGACAATAGTCAGTTTATGGACTCCAGAGCCAAAGTGCCTGCATTCAGACCCCAATTCTTCTATACATAGCCTATGTAACCTTAAGAAAATTACCCTCTTTGTGGCTCAGTTTCTTAACCTGAAAGGACATGATTCACATCACCTACCTTATAGGGGTGTTATCAGGATTACATGAGTAAATATGTATTTATAAAGTGCTTGGAACTGTGCTTGGCACATATGAACGTGAAGTAAGTATTTCTTACAAGTCCATAGTCAATAAATGAGGGGAGTGGTGGTACATGGAAATGATCTGGCTGAACAAGCACACTCAGAGATTGTGGCTGCAAGGATCAAAGACTACCTGAAAGGAACATACTCTAGGGAGAAACAAACTACTCTAGAATTTAAGAACACAGAGTCTAGTGTCAGGCTATCTGGCTTTAGGTGCCAATTTTACCACCTTAAAACTAGTTATTATTTAGCACTCTCTCTGCCCTAGTTTACACGTTTGTAAAACTGGAGCTATGAAAGTTCCTAACTTACAGGATTGTTGTGAGAATTAAGTAATACAGGAAAAGTGCCTGGCAAATAGGAAGCATTCAATAAATGCATACTACTATGCCAGTATATATGTGGTTGTGCTGCCCTATAGAATAAATAGGGCTATATACCTGAATCTGGCCTGTTCAGAGATTATATCATCAGTCAGTAGTTACGATGAAGACACAGAAAATCTGTTACACATGCAGCAAAAGTGTTGGACAGCTTCCCTATGCCAACAAGGTGAGCCAGCAGGTCAGAGACAGTGCTCTTGGGCTACCGTAGTTCCCGATGCCCCTGCGTTGGCTTTCTGAGTGTGAAAAGAATGTGGCTACTGCTCCATTTTTGCTTTCTACATCCTGTGTAAATTAATTGTCCCCTGTGGCTCAAGCTACATACATAGGGAGTGCTCATTTAGCCAAGCTGACACAATACGAATCCACCACTGTCAACTTGGCATATATATACCTCTCTTTTTAGCCATACTTAACTTCCAAATAAAGTCAATCATAAAAATCAGGCTCCCACCTAATAATGCAACTATTTTTATTACAACCAAAAACATGTTAACCCTCTCTCTCCAAAAAGGATCCAAAGTCCCTGTATGCTCCCTTCTCCTTTAGCTGAGTCACCTACCCTTTGATAGCCTGTGGAATGAAGAGTGCAGTCAGTGTTCTGCTGTAAGGCTGGAGAGCTGATAGAACCATAAGGTATAACCATGAAGGTGCACTGCTGACACTGACAGGTACAGAAGAGGAAAGCAATCACCAGCATAACAAGTGCCAGGAAGTATGTTGATTTGTCCCAGCAACAAAACCACATCTGCACAGCAGCTGCAATAAAGCCACCACCTAGTTACATTTATGATAACTCAGTGTCATTCTCCAAAGTCCATGCATCTTCTACATAGGTTGGGAGATATAGTAGAAATCAGCACCCTTGCATCTTTCAAGTCCTAGATGGTGGCACTAATTTCTGCCATCCTCCAGGAACATGACATTGCTTTTAATAGGAAGAGGCAGTTCTAGTGGCTTCCACTTGACCTTTCACACCATACCAGCTGTCACTCCAGGGAACCAATGTCAGAATTTGCCAGTTGCTGAGTATGTATATTTCAGTTATACATTCTAGAACCCAAGAAAGAACCACAGGATAGGTTACCATGTAGTAATAAATACTTAATACATAATATGCATTAGTGCTTGGTATTAAATATTATATATTAGTAATTATTCTGAAATTGATTACAATAAGTTGACATAAATGTAACCATGAATGATTAAGCATGCTCACTCAAAAGTTGGCCATACTCATTCATGACACACAAAAACACAAAACACACATACATACATTCTCAAGTTACCCTGCAAGCTTGTGTGTCTGAGAAGCCAGTCACATGCATGAGCAAAGAAAGGAACACTGAGCAGCTTCAGTCCTTCATGGAAGCCTCACTTCTTTCTTCTTTCTCAGAGACTCACCTCTCCTGGCTTTGTGCTGACTTCATTTCACGATTGCTGCACTAGATGTCCAACTTTCCAGGTCTTGGCCTTAAAGATCCCAAGAGACCCCAGTCCTCTTTGTCTTCACCAAGCACAAGCTAACGCCTCATAAATCTGTGATGTCAGGATCAGAGCTTTGACCTCCTCACAGTACACAAGATGAGCACCCTGTCTCTTCCACATCTCCCAGGAGGTTGGTTTTCATTTTCAGATGAACAGACAACCTTGGAACACAACCCAGGAGATAGTGTTTCTTACGATCATATCATAGAAAACTCGTCCTCTCCAACTTCTTTGAGAACTCACAAACACGTCACACATCCTTGCAAGTTTTGTGCATAATGCTCTTGACTAACCTAGGCCACATCTATCAAGTGTCTTCAAGCAGACACCTGTACTACAGGGGATCACACAACACTGAAGACAAGTATGTATTAGAATGCAAGAGAACAGACATCAGGACTATCAATAGGCGCTAGAAAGGAAACCATAGGTTTAGGGTATTTCCTCATTTTAAAAACCTATGTGGCCTAATCTGTGGTGGCACAGTGGATAAAGCATCAACCTGGAACACTGTGGTCGCTGGTTCAAGGCACATATGGAAATTGATGCTTCCTGATCCTCCTCTTCCTGCCCTTCTCCTTCTCTCTCTCTTTCTCTCCCCCCACCTGCCTCTTTAAAATGAATAATTAAAAAAAAAAACCTAAGTAACTATATAATCTTTATAGCATGAAGCCTCCATAATATCATTTTGGAAGGAATAAACAAAATAATTAGGTTGTATCCACAAAGCTTCTCCCCTCGCCCCTCTTCCCCAGCTCTCTAGGACATTCCTCAGTCATCTAAGCCAGAGGACCTCGTGTAATTTCCTTCTCTTTCTTCTCCCTTACCATCAAGCCCTATCAAGTCTCCCAGCGAAATCTACCACCTCAGCTCCATCCACTGTCTGCACCTCCATTTCTCTCGGATACTGGCAAATAGCTTCCTACCCTTTCTTACTGCCTTCCAATTTCTCTTCAAATCATCCCCCATATGTCACCCAACATATCTTGCTCTAAAACCCCCTATTTGGGGTGATGGGCACACAACGCAATCAATAGTTTAAATGTTATAGAGATGTTTACCTGAAACCTACGTATTTTTATGGAACAATGTCACCCCTTTACATTTAAATTTCTAAAAAAAAGAAAGAAAGAAAAACTTAAAAAGAAATAGCAACAAACTACTACAACTAACATTTATTTATTTTTTTTAGTGAGACAGGAAGGGAGATGAGAAGCATCAACTTATAGTTGTGGCACTTCAGTTGTTCATTGATTGCTTCTCATACGTGCCTTGACTGGGTGATTCAGCTGAGCCAATGACCTTAGGCTCAAGCCAGTACCTTGGGCTCAAGCCGGAAACCTTGAGCTTCAAGCCAACAACCTCTGGGTTCAAACCACTGATCATGGGATCATATCAGTTATCTCACTCTCAAGCCCGTGACCCCACGCCCAAGCTGGTGAACCTGTGCTCAAGCTAGATGAACCCACACTGCAGCCGGCGACCTCAGGATTTCAAACGGGGACGTCGCATCCCAGGTAGATGTTCTATCCACTGCGCCGCCACCGGTCAGGAGCTATAATTAACATTTGGAGAATACTTGTATGTCAAATACTGCACTAAGCACTTCACACACATTATTATAACATGTAACCCACACCAATAAAGCATACACTCCAATGTAGCACAGACTGCCTTTTCAACCCCGTCCTGTATGTCTACTATCTTTATCGCCTCCCATGTACTGACAGCACAATTTCCCAAACACCCCACACGCTGTCATATTTACATGCCCTTGTGCTATCCCCTTGCCTTTTTGGCCGTTCCACTAATGTTCTAATTCTTGTCTTTTTAAGAGTTCCAATTACACTTAAAAATAATTTAAGTGCAGAATTTCACACTTGAAAATTAAAAATTTACTTTTACTAAATGAAACAACTGAATTTAATATGTTCTTTCATACAAATAACTCCAATTACAGCTTTAATCTAATCTAAAATTTTGCTATCTGTGAACACAGCATTCTACTAATAATTAAATGTCCTCTTATGTTCCAAGGCAGACAGTCAGAGCTGCTGATGCCAAAAGTGCTTGAAAACACATCTAGGTTTTAGGACAGTAAGCCATGCAATTAACTCAAACTACGGAGGTTTGTTCTGTGTTCTTGAAGCTTCTTCCTTCATTCTTACTTATTCAAGAAAGCCTCTGCAGAAGCAAGAGTCTGCAAAGTAATATTCTCTGGAGCTCTTTGGTTATGCGGATTGCTGCTTTTAAGACAAACACTTGGTGAAGTTGCTGAACACTATCTTATTTCCTGGTTTCTTATTTTTTTTAATAAAATAGCTCATTAAAATGACATTCAATTAAACAAACATTTAAGAAGAGTCTACTGAACATAAAATATTGATTCCAGGTTAAATAAAGTATTAAAACAAGTCTCCTTACCCAGCTGATGAAACTGTCTTTAATAACCGCACTTGCGTAGTACTTTTCATTTCCATTACCTCACCTGATTTTCCAATGAGATAGGTAAAATAATTCTGCCCCTAATAGAGATGGGTGCGGGGAAGTGGTAGGAGCAGTACTTAGCCACAAAGTTCAGTTTTAGGTTGAAGGTAAAAATCCACCCCAAACTTCAGGATTGAAAAGGATCACACAGGATAAGGCAGAAAACCAAAGCTCAGGAGGAAAATCATATATGGACCATTAAAGACAAACTGTCATGAGACTTCCTGAGGAGCAGTAGATTCTAGAACAAACTTAAGGTGGGGTAGGAGTTCACTCTCAGTAGAGGAGCTGCCCCACACTCATAAGTCTCTGTGTTTCTACCCTTCCTTTTTCCTTCTAAAAAGCTAGATAGAGTCCTTTCTAAATTTTTAGATTGCCAAACTCAAGAAATACTTGATTGCATTAGCACAACAATTTTCAACCTTTTTCATTTCATGGCACACATAAACCTATTACTAAAATTCTGTGGCATACCAAAGTTACGTTTTTTGCCTATCTGACAAAAAAAAAAAAGTTATCATTTTGATTCATTCATACCAGACAGCTATTGTGTTGGCTGTTGTCATTTTTTTACTGGACAATCTAAGGAGAAACAGGTCAGTGCCCCTGACTAAATATTCGGGTAGTGCATGTTTTAAAATGTCTTGCAGCACACTGGTTGAAAACTGCTGCAAAGGCATTAACTCTAAAATCACAAAGTACTAGTAAATTCTATCTTTACATACTACCATTTTAATGCCATGTAAGTACCAAAACAGAAATGTATTTTAAAAAGTGATGATTCCTGTGTTAAATGTAAAGTTTATTTTTGTCTTTATTTACCTGTATTCATTTAAAAAAGGAAAAGGAAAAAGTATATATATGATTTACTCCCATCATTACTTGACTATTTTATAAGCTTAATTCCTGCCTATTTATTTCTCTCCAAAAAAAATCCATTTTTATACCAGGACCTTAAATCTAGCTGATTTGGTTAAAATAAATTTTAATTTTAGATAAGTTTCCAGAGAAAGTGCATTTAATGGTTGGCTTAACTGAATTTCCTAGTTACTGGGATAATTTTCTGAAAGAGTGAGAATGAGCATAGTATCTTTTTTAGAGTAAAGTGTGATACCCAAAAAAACCTGGGAAACTGGATCAGACCAGTGCTGAGATAAAAGCCATAGCCACCTGGTGAACTCTATGCAACAAAGGCCTTTTTTATACTATAGGATGCGACTTCTTCACCTGTAATACTTGTTTTTTTCTGGGCTTTCTGGATACAACACAATTTGCGTAAACTGTTTTTGGACAAATCTAGTTTTGGTCTGCTAACTTATCAACTATATGACTTCAGCAAGTTGTTTAAGATCTTTGCACTTCCTCTGATATATGAATAGTAAATTTCTACCCTACAGAGTTGCTTTGAGAATCATGATTTCTTACACATAAACATAAAGCTCCATTTTAAGACTATGGAACAAAATAAAAAGAAAAGTCCCTAATTTTCTTTCTTTCTTTTTTTTTTTTGTGTGTGTATGTGTGACAGAGAGGGACAGACAGGCAGGAAGGGAGAGAGAAATTCTTCATTGAGGCACTTCAGTTGTTCATTGATTGCTTTCTCATATGTTCCTTGACCGGGGGACTACAGCAGACTGAGTGACCCCTTGCTCAAGCCAGCGACCTTGGGCTCAAGCTGGTGTGCCCTGCTCAAACTGGATGAGCCCACACTCAGGTTGGCGACCTCAGGATTTCAAACCTGGGTCCTCTACATCCCAGTCTGATGCTCTATCCACTGTGCCATTGCCTGCTCAGGCCCTCATTTTCTAATAATGTGAAACCTTTTATTCTTTGCCTAGAATTTTCTATGCGTTGCAAGAATGAATACATTAAGGTCAAAGAACAAAGTCACTAAATATCCTTGTGACCTTGAGCAGGACACTCAAGTTCCATGTATCTCAGCTTCTTTTTTATTAGCACCACGCTCTAACCAACTGAGCTAACTGGCCGCCCGTTCTCAGCTTCTTTTTTAAAAAATGAGATTGTTTAACTAGAATTACCTAAATAACAAAGTTCCCTTTATTAATTCTGAAATACAGGATTCATAAAATTCTATGATTTGATGGAGCCATTTTGAACAGATGTTTAGCAACACTTGACATAGGAAATCTAAAAAGCAGTTCCTGAATAATATGACATATTTTAGAGACTTAGACTTCTCAGTCATAGACCTATGGAATCAAATCATTTCAAATCTAGTCACCAGTGATACTGCAGGTTAACATCAACAAACATAATGCATTTAATCTTGAAAACAGAGGTGTACAACTGCTTTTGCATGTAAATTGGCTTTGTCTTTGGATATTCATAAACGCCAATTTAAAAGGATAACTTCTTTTTAATTTTTTACAGGGATAGAGAGAAAGAGTCAGAGAGAGGGATAGATAGGGACAGACAGACAGGAACGGAAAGAGATGAGAAGCATCAATCATCAGTTTTTCGTTGCGACACCTTAGTTGTTCCTTGATTACTTTCTCATATGTGCCTTGACCACGGGCCTTCAGCAGACCGAGTAACCCCTTGCTCGAGCCAGCGACCTTGGGTCCAAGCTGGTGAGCTTTATTTGCTCAAGCCAGATGATCCCTTGCTCAAGCTGGTGACCTCAGGGTCTCAAACCTGGGTCCTCTCATCCCAGTCCGACGCTTTATCCACTGTACAACCGCCTGGTCAGGCAAAAAGGATAACATTTTAAAAGAAACAACAAGCCTGGTAAAGTGCATAGAGCGTAGGACTGGGATGCAGAGGACCCAGGTTCGAAACCTCAAGGTCACCAGCTTGAACATGGGATCATAGACATGACCCCATGGTCGCAAGCTTAAGTCCAAAGGTAGATGGCTTGAAAATTAAAGTCGCTGGCTTGAGCAAGGGTTTCACTCACTCTGCTATAGCCCCTGGGTCAAGGCATATATGAGAAGGCAATCAATAAACAACTAAGGTGCCGCAATGAAGAGCTGATGCTTTTCATCTCTCTCCCTTCATGCTTGTCTGTCCCTATCTGTCCCTCTCTTTGTCTCTGTTGCAAAAAAAATTTTAAAAAAAGGAAAGAAACAGCAAGAGAGTATCACTTTTAAATCTTAATGCATGTAAATAACATCTCTAGGTTGAGAGCCTACATCTAAATCCTACCACCTGAGCTGTGGTGGTGCAGTAGATAAAGCTGGATTGCTGAGCTCACCAGTTCCAAACCTCAGGCTTGCCTGGTCAAGACACATGTGAGAAGCAACTACAAGCTGATACTTCCTGCTCCTCCTTCCTGCCTTTCTCTCTCTCTCTCTCTCCTCTCTCTAAAATCAATAAATAAAATCTTTTTAAAAAACTACCAATTTTCCAGGACCCAGCTCAGAGGCTGCTCCAGCACTCTGGCCAGGCCGATGAACTTTCTTCATCCCGCTTCTGTTGCCCCCAGGACAATAAATCTTTCCCCAGACAAACATTCCACTTTCTGGTATTACAGTGATTGGCCCCCGGCTCCCTTAACCAACTGTAAATTCTCTGAGACTGCTACTGTGCTGGCTTGGCATTGTTCATGAAGCAAACATGCAATAAATATTTGTTAAAATAAACTCATATAAATTGATATAATCATCTTAATTTATGGACATAACTACAAATTATAAAAGCATGATAAGTGACTCTGGAAAAAAATCATAAGTTGAAAAGCCTGGTTCCATATTTAGATCCTTTGGCGCTATCTGAAGGGAAGCTAAGGATGGAGATGGCTACCGGGGAAAAATTAAAGGCTAGGTATGAAAAAGCAGCTTGATTTCCTTTTTAATTAAGGAGAAACTAAATAATTTTACTGCCCAATTTTCTTGATTCATCCAATAGGGGGAAAAGATTTCAGTTAATAGCTAGCTTTGAAAATCCTTATGAATTTGCAATTCATTTTAATAGTGAACTTGGAGCTAAGCTTTAAGTAACTGTCCAACTACCTCAGTAGTAAGTGGCAGGGCTTAGTTTGAACCACAGCATATGCATTTCCCCACATTTCCAAAATTTCTATTAATTGATACTGATACATTTTGTACAGATTCACATGAGCCCATAAAAATTAGCTTTGGAAATAAGAAAATAATTGTATCGGCCAGAAAACTCTGTTGCTTGTGTATATGCATGTATGTGTGTGTTTAACTACTAAGGATGAAGAGAAACAAACAACATTTCACTCACCTAGATATAATCATAAATTCTAAATGAGTAGGCTAGTAGTTATTTTCAAGGCAATGTAAAATGTGAAAACTTCAAGGAAAAGTATTGAGGTTAACTGCTTTACTGCCCTTCCATTTACATCTAGAGAGTGTGCCTCTCTCACAGAGCTCTAAAAAAAACAAGATTCTCTAAAAATTCCAGGCTTGTCATCAATCCAGATAATCATTATTTTAGAGATGTAAAGTTTTTTCTTTGAATATATAAATATAATGTAAATCTATGATAAAAATTTTAGTATTTTTTAAACTTTAAACATAATTTTTAGCCTGACCGGGCGGTGGCGCAGTGGATAGAGCGTCAGAATGGGATGCGGAAGACCCAGGTTCAAGACCCCAAGGTCGCCAGCTTGAGTGCGGGCCCATCTGGCTTGAGCAAAAGCTCGCCAGCTTGGACCCAAGGTCACTGGCTCCAACAAGGGGTTGCTCGGTCTGCTGAAGGTCCATAGTCAAGGCACATGTGAGAAAGCAATCAATGAACAACTATGGTGTCGCAACGGCAACGAAAAACTAATGATTGATGCTTCTCATCTCTCTCCGTTCCTGTCTGTCTGTCCCTATCTATCCCTCTCTCTGACTCTCTCTCTGTCCCTATAAAAATAAATAAATAAATAAAAATAATAATCATTTTTAGCCTGACCCTTGGTGGCACAGTGGATAAAGTATCAACCTGGGAACACTGAGGGCGCTTGTTAGAAACCCTGGGCTTGCTGGTCAAGGCACATACGGGAATTGAGGCTTCCTGCTCCTCTCCCCTTCTCTCTCCTTTTCTCTTTCCTCTCTCCTCTCTCTCTAAAAATGAATAAATTATTTTTTTAAATAATAGTTTTTAAATTACAGTTTACATTTAATATTATTTTGTTTTAGTTTCAGGTACACAGCATAGTAGTGAAGCAATCACACACTTTACAAAGTGTTCCCTTGATATTTCTAGTGCCCAACCTGCACCCTAGTTATTACAATATTATTGCTGTACCTTATGCCATGACTGTTCTGTAACTACCAATCTCTGCTTCTCACTCTGTTCACCTTTTACACCCATGCCCCAACCCCTCCAATCTGCCAACACCAGTCTGTTCTCTGTACCCACAAGTCTTTTGTTTGTTCTTTACATTGTTCTTTAGATTCCACATATAAGTGAGATCCTATGGCATTTCTCTTTCTCTGACTTATTTCACTTAGCATAATACTCTTTGGGACTATCACTGCTGTAGCAAAAGGTAAGATTTCATGGCGCTTTATTATTCATATTTTTTATCTTTTTTTCTTCTTCAAAGAAGACCATTTGACATTTCTTGTAATACTGGTTTGGTGGTGATGAGCTCCTTTAGTTTTTTCTTGTCAGAGGAGCTCTTATATGTCCTTTAATTCTAAACGGCAGATTTGCTGGGTAGAGTAGTCTTGGTTATACGTTCTCACTTTTCATCACTTTGAATATTTCGTGCCAGTCCATTCTGGCCTGCAAAGTTTCTGTTGAGAAATCAGCTGTCTCATGGGAGCTCACTAGTAGAAAAGTAACTGCTTTTCTCTTGCTACTTTTAAGAGTCTCTTTGTCTTACCTGACCAGGTGGTGGTGCAGTGGATAGAGTGTCGACCTGGTATGCTGAGGACCCAGGTTCAAAACCCTGCGGTTACCAGCTTGAGCATGGGCTCACCAGCTTAAGCATGGGACCATAGAAATAATCCCATAGTCACTGGCTTGAGCCCAAAGGTCCCTCGCTTGAAGCCCAAGGTCAGTGGCTTGAACCCAAGGTAACTGGCTTGAACAAGGGGTCACTGATTCAGCTGAAGCCCTCAGGTCACAGCACATATGAGAAAGCAATCAATGAACAACTGAAGTGCTGCAACTACAAGTTGATGCTTCTCATCTCTCTCCCTTCCTGTCCGTCTGTCTCACTTTCTCAAAAATATATAAATAAATATTTGTCATTAATCTTCAGCATTTTAATTATGATGTGTCTTGGTACAGGCCTCTTTGTTTGGGACTCTCTGCACTTTGAGTACTTACTTATATGTTTATTTCCTTTAGCAGATTAGGAAATTTTTCTGTCATTATTTTTTTCAAATAGGTTTTCAAACCTTGCTCTCTCTCTTCTTCAGACACTGCCATGATGCAAATTTTGGTACACTTGAAGTTGTCCCAGAGGTTCCTTACACTATCCTTATTTTTTTCGTATTGTTTTTCCTTTTTGCTGTTCTGATTGGGTGTTCTCTGCTTTCTTACCTTCCAAATTGCTGATTTGATCATCTGCTTCATCTAAACTATTGACTCCCTGTAATTTATTCTTCATTTCAGTTAATGTATCGTTCATTTCTGATTGTCTTTTTTTTTTTTTTTTTACGGTTTGCATGTCCTTTTTTTTTTTTTTTAATTTATTATTTTTTTAATGAAAACATCTCCAGTTTATCTTAACATTCAATTGTGTTGCATACCCGTCACCAAAAGTCAAATTGTCCTCTGTTACCTTCTATCTGGATTTCCCTGTGTCCCTCCCCTCCTCCCTATCCCACCCTTCCCTCCCTCCCCCCACCCCATAACCACCACTCTCTTGTCCATGTCTCATAGTCTCACTTTTATGTCCCACTTATGTATAAAATCATGCTGTTCTCAGTTTTTCTTTTTTTCTAATTTACTTATTTCACTCCGTATAATGTTATCAAGGACCATCCATTTTGTTATAAATGATCCGATGTCATTTCTTATGGCTGAGTAGTATTCCATAGTATATATGTACCATGGCTTTTTAATCCACTCGTCTTCTGACGGACACTTGGGCTGGTTCTAGATCTTTGCTATTGTGAAGCATGTCCTTTTTTATGCTATTAAAGTTCTCACTAAGTTGGTCCTGGCCGGTTAGCTCAGCGGTAGAGTGTCAGCCTGGCATGTGGAAGTACCAAGTTTGATTCCTGGTCAGGGCACACAGGAGAAGTGCCCATCTGATTCTCCACCCTTCCCCCCTCCTTCCTCTCTTTTTCTCTTCCCCTCCTGAAGCCAAGGCTCCACTGGAGCAAAGTTGGTCTGGGTGCTCAGGACAACTCCATGGCCTCTGCCTCAGGCACTGGAATGGCTCCATCTGCAACAGAGCGATGCCCCAGATGGACAGAGTGTCACCCCTTGGTGGGCATGCCGGGTGGATCCCGGTCAGGTGCAGGCGGAAGTCTGTTTGACTGCCTCCCTGCTTCTAACTTTGGAAAAATACAAAAAAAAAAAAAAAGAAGAAGTTCTAAGTTCCTTGAGTACCCTTATAACCATTGTTTTGACCGCTATATCTGGTAGTTAGCTTGCCTCTATTTCATTTAGTTCTTTTTCTTTAGATTTCTCCTGCTCTTTCATTTAGGACATGTTTGTCTAATTTTGGATTCTTGTGTTTGTTTTGATGTATTAGGTAAAGCCACTGCGTCTCCTGGACTTGGTTGAGTGGTGTAGTAGGTGTCCTGTAGGGATCAGGGGCACAGCCTCCCCAGTCACCCAAGCCAGACATGCCAGGAGTACCCATGTGGGCTGTGCACACTGTCCTGGTGTGCCTTGCTTGTTCTTGGCACACCACTGAGAGAGATTGATCCCTCAGGCCCACTGACTACGAAGACCAGCTATGACCAGAGGAGGAACTCCTCTACAGGGGCAACTCTACAGAGCCAGACTTGCTTCAGTGGGGCTTTGGTGCCCACTGCGTCCAGGCCCTGAGTATGTAGCTCATGGAGGTAGTAGAGTGGTAATTTAGTGTGGTCTACAACTGTCCACTGGTTCTGAGGCCTCCCAGGAGGTACAAGGTCAGCCACTGCCTATGCCTTGCCTGGGACCACCTGACACGAGCTACAGAGCAATCTACTTGTGCCAGGTTTGGAGGTGCTCAGGCAAGGCCAAGCTGCCCACCAAGGCCAGCTGCCATGAGTGCCAGGCATGGGGCCAATTAGCCAGAGATGGGGTGCTGAGGTACACAGAGGCAAGATCCTGCTTATTTGAGAGATTTTAGGCAAGTCCAAAGTCTAAGTCAAGATAGGCCATTTGTACGGGAAAGCCACTGGAAACAGCTTGGACGGCCCACAAGTTGGGTGGACTGGGGTATAACTGAATCATACAGTGAGGCTAACAGTGTTAATGAGGCTGATGGAGACTCAGATATGGCACCTGCCTGCCAGCTCTGTGGGAAGAAGCTCAGCAAATGAACAGCGATGGGCCTCTGCCAGCACCCTGTCTGGGAGAAAGCCACCCCTCCAAGCTGCATCCTGAAACCAGACAATTTACTTCCTCTCATGTCCCCAGCATCTTTCAAGTAGTTTAGAGCAAGTATGAGTAAATCAGTGTGCAGTTCACACTCAGCCACAATCCCCAATGATTTTCACAATCATAAGTTATGGGGACTTCTCTTCCCAGCACAAGACTCCCGTGGGTGCTAATGTGGGGCTAGGACTCCTTGCTCCTAAGAAGGCACCTCCACAGCTGAAATATCCTTCCCGATATTTAACTACCATATGTGGATATGGGACCATCTGGTTCCTCGTCTCGACCCCTCCTACCAGTCTCAATGTGGCTTCTTCTTTATATCCTTAGTTGTAGAACTTCTGTTCAGTTAGATTTCAGGTGGTTATAAATGGCGGTTGTTCCGTATTTAGTTGGTTCTGAGCACTGCATTTACCTACACTGCAATCTTGACCAGAACCTCAATGTAAATAATCTTAAACCAACATTTTCTCCCTTATCAAGGTAACCTTTCTCCCCAGTTAATGACTGGGGATTTATATATTTGTTACTAAGTTATTATGTAAAAAAATCTTCGGTTCTTTCGGACAAGGGTTATTGAATTGACAAAGAGGTTCCCTTTGCAATCAATTCACTTATATGTGGAACCTAAGACACATGCTGCTATTCATTCAGGATGGAACGCAGCATGACATGATGCTTATAAAGACAGTTGTTGTTGTTTTTTGTGGCAGAGACAGAGAGGGACAGATAGGGAAAGACAGACAGGAAGGGAGAGAGGTGAGAAGCATCAATTATTTGTTGCGGCTCCTTAGTTGTTCATTCATTGATTTCTCATATGTGCCTTGACTGGGGGGCTACAGCAGACCAAGTGACCCCTTGCTCAAGCCAGCGACCTTGGTCTCAAGCTGGTGAGCCTTGCTCAAAGCAGATGAGCCCCCACTCAAGTTGGCGACCTCGGGGTCTCAAACCTGGGTCCTCCACATCCCAGTCCAACGCTGTATCCACTGCGCCACCGCCTGGTCAGACATAAAGACAGTTTTTCACACAAAACTGAACTCATGGACATAGATATGAGTGCAGTGGTTACCAGGGGGAGAAGGATGGAGGGCGGGGAGAGAAGGGCATAAAGGGACAAATATAAGGTGATGGAAGATGATTTGACTTTGGGTGATGGGTATACAACATAATCAACTGTTTAAATACTATAGAAAGGTTTACCTGAAACCTATATACTCTTGTAGATCAATGTCACCCTATTAATTTAATTTTCTAAAAAATAAAAAATAACTCTTCCTATGTGTTATCGGGAAGCTGCTTCTGGCTGAAGTGTTTCACTGTGATGACAGCTAAATGATCACAGTTCTACCTACTCTAAAGCACACTTTGTTTTTTTTTTAAATAATAGAATTTTAGATAGCTTCCATTCTTTGCTTCCAATACTACACACACAACTGGTTCGAGGACTGGCAGCCAGCATTGTTTTCCTGAACAGTAAAGCTGCAGGACTGGTCCAAGGTTACAGACTTTGCTGACAATGCCTAAAAATTCCAGTGTATTCCAAGAACACAAAGGAATGTTTGTTGTTTAAATGTAGATACTGCTGCCTGACCAATGGTGACACTGTGGATGGAGTGTCAACCTGGGATGCTGAGGTGCCAGGTTTGAAACCCCTATGTCACCAGTTTGAGCGCAGGCTCATCCAGCTTGAGTGCAGGCTCACCAACTTGAGTGCAGGGTTGCCGACTTGAACTCAAAGCTCGCTGGCTTGAACCCAAGGTCACTGGCTAAAGCAAGGGGTCACTGGCTCAGCTGGAGCCCCCCCACCCCATCAAGGCATGTATGAGAAAGCAATCAATGAACAACTAAAGTGCTGCAACTACAAGCTGATGCTTCTCATCTCTTTCCCTTCTTGTCTGCTTCTCTTGTCTCTCTCTTGCAAAAATAAATAAATAAATAAATGTAGACACTCCTTAACTCCCTCCCCGAACCTGTCTTACCCAGGGAGCAATGAAGCCTCTTGATAAGAGTAGCTCTTGAGCTGCACTTCTGTTCTCACTGGGCCTCACCCTGACCCACTTGGACTTGTAATGCCACCCTCTCTTCAGCCCCAGGAGAGGACCCAGTTCTCCACTGCTCTCACCCTGGGCAAAGCAGGTCTAAGGCTGGGAAGGGTGCCAAGAGAGAGCTTTTCATTGCTTTCTGTTCTCCGTCATTTTGTGGGGAAAAGGAAACACCCAACAATCAGAAATTGTCAGGCAGATAAAAAGGAGATTTAATTAGTCACAAATACTATTTTGAAGTTGTATTTGCACAGCCATTTTAAAAGTGGTTAACACTAATAGCATTAGGATGAAGTCTCTGTTAATCAAAGTGACTACATATTGTCCAAATTTCTATTACTTCTTTGTTCCACAGTGAGAAATCATCCTCAATTAGTTATACACATTTACTGTGAAGCACAGCAGTTCATCCCTTTGTCCTGTTTTCTCCCTTCGGCAGTTTATATAACTTCTCTTTGTTCAACAAATGGCAGCACAATGTCAAGATGGAGTTTATTATGAAACAGATCCATTAAAGCCTACCTAAAAATAACAAAACTTTACAACTCCACTATTTGAAAAGGGCGTGGGTGAGGTAAAAAGAAAAATCAGTACACCCTCAAGAACCGCTTAGACTGGTGCCTCAGTCCATCTCTAGAGGAAGATCAAAGCAGTAACGACAGAGAATATGACCACTTCCAATTCCCTACTTTCCTAGGGACTGCCCACTTCTGCCCTTTCTGAACTAAATGGAAATTTCTTGAAGTTATGAACATGTAATTATTCACCCTCCTCTCTTCCACAGAGCCTGATTTAGTTAGTGTCTTGCACAAAACTGGTGTTTGGTAATGTCAACACTACTGAGTGTTCCCACTGACAACCTCTAGCAGGGCCACTCCAGTCCCCAGAACACTAGGAACCCTCGGGCTCTCAAGGAGTCACCCAGGCAGGGCCTCTAGCAATTCACTGGAGAAACCCAATAATATCCCCATTAAATGAAACCCTGGTCTCCAGATCATAACTCAAAGCCCAAGCAAGTGATCAGAAAGTTTTGGGGATCATCAGGACTGCAATGAACAAAAAAGGGTCCTATATCAATTACAACTCCAATAAGGAAATAGTAATCCTAGATCAGGAAGGTGTTTGGTTTTTTGGGTTATTTTTTACAGGGACAGAGAGAGAGCCAGAGAGAGGGATAGATAGGGACAGACAGGCAGGAATGGAGAGAGATGAGAAGCATCAATCATTAGTTTTTCGTTGCTGTTGTGACACCTTAGTTGTTCATTGATTGCTTTCTCACATGTGCCTTGACTGCAGGCCTTCAGCCGACAGAGCCACCCCTTGCTGGAGCCAGCGACCTTGGGTCCAAGCTGACGAGTCCTTGCTCAAGCCAGATGGGCCCGCGCTCAAGCTGGTGACCTCGGGGTCTCGAACCTGGGTCTTCCACATCCCAGTATGATTTTGCTCAAGCCAGATGGGCCCACGCTCAAGCTGGCAACCTCGGGGTCTCGAACCTGGGTCTTCCACATCCCAGTCCAACGCTCTATCCACTGCGCCACCACCTGGTCAGGCAGATCAGAAAGGTTTTAAAAAAACAGGGAAGCAGAGGGCTGGAGAAGTCGAGGTCAGGAAATCACAACTGAAGCAAGTAAATCAGGTATTATAAGAGGAACTTCCAGGACAGCCACTGCCGGGCACCTGAGGTGTGTCTGCCTCAAATGCCATGGACAACACAGCAACTTCTCCCTGCCTTTCATAGCTGAGCAGGACCTAACCTGAGGCCACATAGGAAAAGCTGGGGAAATACAGATGCAGGCTTTTCCTGTAGTGAAGGGACAGTCCAAAGAAGGCAAGGTCTAGCAGGCCCCAGACAACCAGGCATAGCCATTCTGCTAATGCTGAACACAACCTCTCTCACCCCCAACCATTCTACACTTGGCATTAATGGACCCTATCAGACCCAAACCAAGACCAGCGTTATCCACTAACAAAACACTGAACACTTTCTGCCTGAATTTGTCATCCCGTGCAGGCTGTTACTATAAAGAACTATCCCTAGACTAACTAAATGCCTTTTTTAAGGTGAAAGCATAGATTTAGAAGTGTCTATACTGCTCACTGGCACAGACTGATAGGATTCTGCCCAGCAATGGGGCACTGGTAGGGATAGGGGATGCTCCCGGGGCTAGGAAAAGTGCCAAGGCCTACAGGGCCCGTGGGTGGGAAAATTGGCTACATACAAGGTGACTGACCAAATAAATATATCACAGATGATGAAGCCATGAAACAGTCTTACTGTTGAAGAAGAGAGGTACAACCAGGGAAGGGGGGAAAGCTAAGATGAACCAGGTGATCTGACTATAACTGGACATGTCATGACTTTTACAGATCAATGGGTGGACAGATAATATAAATATATGCATGCATACCTGCATATATATGCATAAACTTCTATGTGCATGCACCTATATGTAGAAGAGTACACACATATATTTAGTTTCATCACTACGTCCACGGAGAAGGCCCAGGAGCCAAGATGTCCCAATAGCCATGGACACACTTAGTAATCAGATCTTGGTTTCTAAAGACCATTCTCCACTGAAAGGAACCAGAACTTATTGGAGAAATGACTGATTCCAGGGCTGGGGCAAGAAAAGTTCAAGATAATCCTGAATGTGTTGTACCAAAAAGGAAGTGCTTAAAGAATGATATAGACATATCAAAAAGACAAAAGAGCCCGCTTGAAACAGATTCTGCTGGACATATCTAGGATAATCTGAGCATCAAATTAGAGAATGGTAGCAATGGATTAGAACCCAATGAATGAAATAGGAATCTGAGTCTATTGCTAGGAAAAGAAGAAGGGGTGTGGGGAGAGAAAGTGCTACCTTACATGTGATACCAACTAATAAATACAAAATAAATGATGCAATTAGAAAACCACTATCTGGCAATCATCATATGAATTAATTCAGATAAAAATCATCATAGCATGCTGAAACTAGTAAGTGAAAGTTTAATGAGAAGCAGGCATATTTAGACTGTCTCAAAATATTTAATAATTTAAAAATGCTAACTCATTTTATAGTGAAAAAACTGGTAGACACTTTCTCAACCAATGGTAAAAGTTAACATCTCTGGAAATGGGACAAATCGAAATTGTGCACCTTCCTGTTTTGATGTACCTGGAAGGGCAACACCCCACTTCTTTATCTCCTGCCAAAAATGTATAACCTGAATCTAATCATGAAGAAACATCAGGCAAACTCAAACTGATGAACATTCTACAAAGTAATGACCTGTTCTTTTCTTCAAAACTGCCAAGGTCTTGAAACACAAAGACTAGGGAACTGTTATAGGTTGAAGGAGATTAAACAGCCATGACAATTAATGCAAAGTGTGATCCTGGATTGGCTCCTGCGCCTATAAAAGACATTCCTGGGACAGCTGGTAAACTGTGGTGGCCTATGGATTAGACGATGTATGGTGACAATGTTAATAGTCTAATTTGGATGGGTATATGGTGGCTATACAGGAATGTGTCCTTGTTTTGAGAAATATACACAGAAGTATTTTGGGACATTGTCTACAATCTATTCTTGAATGGCAAAGAAAAAATAGTAAGTGTGAATGTGTGTGTTGTAGAGACACAGAAAGGGACAAATGTGTAAGAATGTTGACAATTTAGAGAATCCAAGTAAAAGGTTAGCACAGGATTAGTGGGGACCCCAGACACCCCAACTACACAGTCCTGGTCACACCTATCAAGGGAAAGCTCTTAAGACAATCTGCTTGGTCTGGATGACTAGACAGATGGTATATTGGTGGTACCTCTTTTACTTTAAATACTAAATGACATTTGATCATTAATGCCAAGTGTAGAATAAGATAACATAAAGTCCTTGAGAAAAAGGCTATGTCATTTATCCCTGAAGCCCCATGTCCATGCCACATTTAGTGCCTTGTAAGTGCTCAAATAGGGTACTCAATAAATACATGTTGAGAGCCCTGACCTGATAGTTCAGTTGCTTAGAGTGTCATCCCAATATGCCAAGGTTGCAGGTTTGATCCCTGACTGATCAGGGCATATACAAGAATTGACCAATGAATGCATAAAAGTAAGTTGAACAACAAATCAATGTTTCTCCCTCTTTCTCCCTCCTTCCCTTGCTAAATCAATCAATCAATCAATCAATCAACCAATATGTGTTAAAAGCAAAGTACTTGTAGTGAGTTCAATAGCATCTTCCCAAAATTCAAGTGCTCAAGAACCTCAAAATGTGGCCTTATTTGGAAATAGTGTCTTTGCAGATGGAATTAGTTAAGGATCAAGATGAGATCATACTTGATTAGGGTGGGCCCTAACTCCAACAAGTATCCTTATAAAAAACAGAAAAAGAGACACAGAGATGGCAATGTAAAAGATGGAGGAGACAAAGAATGGAGTAATGTGTCTACAAGCCAAAGAACATTAAAGATTGCCGGCAGCCATAAGAAGCTGGGAGAAAGTATTGGGCCACATTCTCACTCAGAGCCTCTAGAACAGGGGTTGGGAACCTATGGCTCATGAGCCAGATGTGGCTCTTTTGATGGCTGCATCTGGCTCACAGACAAATCTTTAATAAAAAAAATAGTAACGTTAAAAATATAAAACATTCTCATTTCCTACGGCTCATGTTCATGGCTGCTGGTGGCTGGAGCCAATCACAGCTGTCCTCAAGGAAAACACCAAATTTTTATTGGATAATGCATAATGTACAGGGGTTGTTGTGAGGTCAGGAAGTAAACTTCCATCCTTTTAATCAAGTAGTTAGCTAGCTAATTGCAGAAACCCTTTTGATGAAGAAGATGGCTAAAAGATAAAAAGATAAGGAGTACTGTACTTTTCAGCAGGAATGGACAGAGGAATTCGCCTTTGTGGAGAGAGCAGGTTCTGCAGTGTGTCTAATATGCAATGATAAAATTGCATCGATGAAACAGTCAAATATAAAGCAGCACTTCGACACACACCATATTATATTTGCATTGAAATATCCAGTGGGGGACAGCAGGAGGAAAGCATGTTAAGAGCTACTGTGCAGAGTGCAAGCTAGTCAGCAGTAACTCCGTGTTTGGACCCAACAAGGTGACTTGAATTCGGCTAGCTTTGCTGGTGCTTTAGCAATTGTGAGAAACGGAAAGCCATTCACAGGTGGGGAGTATGCCAAAACATTCATGCTTGATGTTGCCAATGATCTTTTTGACAACTTTTCAGATAAAGACAAAATAATCAAACAAATAAAAGACATGCCTCTGTCGGCAAGAACTGTTCACGATGGTACCATCATGATGGCAAATCAAATTGAGGCAACACAAGTGAAGGACATAATGCAGCACCATTCTTTTCTTTCAGTTTGGATGAGTGAACAGACGTAAGCCATTTATCCCAGTTCAGCGTGATTGCAAGGTATGCTGTTGGTGACACACTACGTGAGGAAAGTCTTGCTGTTTTGCCTATGAAAGAGACAACAAGAGGGAGGATTTATTCCAGTCTTTCACTGAGTTCGCTAAAGAAAAAAGTCTACCGATGGATAAACATATTTCGGTGTGTACTGATGGTGTCTGTGCATGGTGGCGAGAAACAGGACTCATGGAGCTTCTTTGTGAACATGAAGAGACCCATCCTAAGTTTTCACTGCATCCTACATCAGGAGGCGCTTTGTGCTCAGATGTGTGGCAAGCAGCTTGGTAAGGTGATGTCGCTTGGTGGTCAACTTTATTGTTGCCCGAGCTTTAAATGATCGCCAGTTTAAAACACTGCTGGATGAAGTTGTGAATAATTACCTGGTCTGCTTCTGCACAGCAATGTGCATTGGTTGTCAAGAGGGAAGGTGCTGAGCCATTTTGCGGCTTGTCTGAGCGAAATCCGGACTTTTCTTGAAATGAAAAATGTCGAGTATCCTGAGTTAGCTAACATTGAGTGGCTCCTGAAGTTCTACTATCACATGGACATGACTGAACATCTGAACCAGCTCAATGTGAAAATGCAAGGCATTGGAAATACAGTCATCCCTTCAACAAGTAGTGTTTGCATTTGAAAACAAGCTGGAACTCTTCATCGCTGACATTGAAACAGGTCGTTCACTACACTCTGAAAAACTGGGAGACTTTAAAGATGCATGCACAGCAAGTGACCCTGCTCAACATCTTGATCTCCAGCAGCTAGCGGGCTTCACATCTACTCTCCTGCACTCATTCAAAGCATGCTCTCGAGAATTTCGTGAGCAAACTTGTCTTTTTAAGTTCATCACCCATCCACATGAGTGAGCAGTGGACAGGGCCAAGCTGAGTTACATCCCTGGTGTCTCTATCAGAGATTTTGAGGTACAGGCTGCTGACGTGAAGGCCTCAGACATGTGGGTGAATAAGTTCAAGTCACTGAATGAAGATTTGGAAAGACTTGCACGACAGCAAGCAGAGTTGGTGAGCAAACACAAGTGGGGAGAAATGAAAAAACTTCAACCCACGGACCAGCTGATTGACAAAACTTGGAACGCGCTTCCTGTCATATACCACACACTGCAGCGTGTGAGTATTGCTGTACTGACAATGTTTGGCTCTACGTATGCATGTGAGCAGTCTTTCTCACATCTAAAGAATGTTAAGACCAACCTACAATCATGTTTAACGAATGGAAGTCTCAACACCTGCATGAAGCTTAACCTCACCATGTATCAACCAGACTACAAAGCCATCAGCAAAACCATGCAGCACCAGAAGTCGCATTAATGGTAAGAAGTACTTTATTCATCACTGGTAAGCAACAGCATAACTACATTATTCAAAAGAATTCAGAGACTTATTGAACTTTAACAGTGTTGGTCTTACATAAAATGCACACATTTACTTGTATTTAGTGTTAAACATATTTTATGGCTCTCACAAAATTACATTTTAAAATATGTGGCGTTCATGCCTTTCAGCCAAAAAGGTTCCCAACCCCTGCTCTAGAAGGAACTGACCCTATCCACACCCTGATTTTGTACTTCTGGCCTCCAGAAATATGAGACAAATAATTCCTATTTTTTAATTTACCCAGTTGGTGATGCTTTAATACACTAACCCTAGGAAAAAATATACAGGGTGTCTTCTGATTATGACACAGTTCCATTCCTATGACAGTGACGTAACCCAAATCTTGGTGTAAGTCGAAACACACCCTTGCCTACCACAATCAGAACACGTGCACTTGTAACAGTCCTCCAGAATGGCGTAGGTAAATTACTGCGGGACTCCAACTCCCTCACTCACATGCCGCTTTACTGCGCATTCTTCTGCCGTGTGCAACCAAACTCGTTTGCCCATGTAGCCTGAAAGTACAACGCTAACAGCGTAAGCTGAAACACTCACGTCTCAATTTTTTAAAATTTTTATGGGAGTGAGCATCATAAACTCGAAACATCGTATGTTGATACTATTGTAACCCGAGGACCCCCTGTACTTTTTGAAGGCTATTGAAAATGACTTTTCAACAACACTAAAACTTCACTTAACATATTAGCTTTATTATGGTAAATCACTTTAATATATTCATATTTAAGCTAAATGAATGGGATTTACCATCTTAAGTCACACATTACATGAGCAGAGTTCATGACATTAAGCTGCTCTCAATCTGCATGGGAACAGTGGGGACTGTCAGAGACAAACATGAAGTGCACACTGTATTTTTCTCCTTAAAAGGAAAACTGATTTTAAAATTACTGACAGCCCACTATACCAATGGCACAGTTTTAGATGTTCTGCCATGTCACAAAGAAGCTACAATAAAAATTTCCTGGGCTAGAGGCTAAAAATACAGAAATGAAAAGGATACCAAATAAACATGCACATACACATACACAGCACAGTTATATGTAACTCTATCACTTAAAATTGGGCCTTATGAAATTTTAAAATGCAGTGAAGTGGGCCATCAGGCAATCATTACTAACTAAGCACAAGAAATATTTATGATCAATAGCAAAAAGAGAAAATATTTTGGAATTTGAATATTGGAAATAGTTAAATTATGCAGTGCCGCTGCTGAAAACAGTTGTTGCTTAATTTAGTCAGCGAAACATAATGTTGATGTCTGAGAAGGACTTTCGATGGGAACAGCAGAGCTCATTCATCAAGAAGGCACTTGCCCTTCCTCTGGAGCGTTTCACATTCAAGTCTTGTTTCTATTTATAATGGTTGAGCACATGTCACTACAATGGTTGATTGTATTGTGCAGCTGTTTGTGTGTATCGAGAAGGGCAGCCATGGACAGCCTGCACTTTGATGTTTCCCTTTTGGAGAGATTTAAAATAACATTTAAAAAACTGCCAACCAGCAAGGTCACAAAATATTTTTGGATGACGCGGGGAATGATTGCAAACTTGTGGTTCACTTCAGATGTGGGGGTCTGAAACTCGGCCAACAAGTCTGATTGCACAACATCCTGCCAATGCCAACTTCAAAAGTTATTTGCTTCAAAAAGCTCCCCAACCAACTACTCCTTCCTGGTAATAAAACCATGTTTTATAAATTTGCAGAGGGTCTCCCTCATAGAGAATACGCAAGAAAATAAGGATTTCCCTGACCACTTTATTTGCAATGGTAACCACCACCACCAGACCTCTCCACTGCCTCTACCCCACAGCATCCCACAACCCCTGTCCTTTCATGCTGGATTTTCTCTAAGCACTTACTACAAACATACTTATTATATAATTTTCGAATACACATGTCAATTTTTGATCCCCCCCCACTTTATTATATATGGTCCACAAAAGCAGAGCTTTGTGTCTGTTTTGTTCACTCATATATCCACAGAACCAAGACTTGTCCCTGGCACATAGAATGTAATGAGTGCATACTTGTGAAATTACTTAATTTAAACAGCATAGACAATGGTTTCAGGAAGCACGTGGGAATACTGATGACCAATATCAGATTCCAGAATTCTGTCACCCTTTCCTTCACCACACACAAAGATTCGAGTTTTATCCACATATTTATGGCATATAAAAAATTGATTTAATAAAATATCTGACTTTCCCAAACTGTGGTAAAATGCAAGGACTAAGATCTCACAGGACTCAATTTTGAAATAATATTCAAATTGTATCTCTGAAAATAGTCTGGTCACTATTTGCCCAGCCAACAAACCTAGCTGGAGATTAGATGGGTGAAGTGCCTACCCTAATGAAAAGTATGGCCCTGCCTTACCAGGTGGTGGCACAGTGGGTAGAGTGTTGGACTGGGACATGGAGGACCAGGGTTTGAAACCCCAAGATTGAATATGGGATTCTAGACATGACCCCGTGGTTGCTGGCTTGAGCCCAAAGGTCACTGGCTTGAAGCCCAAAGTCGTTGGCTTGAGCAAGGGGTTACTCACGCTGCTGGAGCCCCCCGTCAAGGCACCTATGAGAAAGCAATCACTGAAAAACTAAGGAGCTGCAACGAAGAACTGATGCTTCTCATCTCTCTCCCTTCCTGTTTGTCCCTATCTGCACTTCTCTCTGATTCTCTCTCTGTCTCTGTAAAAAAAAAGAAAGAAAGAAAGAAAGAAAGAAAGAAAGAAAGAAAGAAAGAAAGAAAAAAGAAAAGTAGGACCCTAATTAAATTAGGATTTAAAAAAATCATCAAGTTACTAAAAAAAATTCTGGACTGTGTACAATTCTTAAGATTTTAGGTTTTTTTTTCAGGATTTTACATCAGTGTATCATGAAAACCTAACTAATTATCGTAGGTAAATAAAATTCAGTAGTATACCTTACCACTTAGAAATTCTGGAAGGTCAGAAAGGGGCAGAGAGCAGGACCCCAATAAAAGGGAAGGAGGCACAGAGAAGAGAGAGGCAGGACAGCAAGTGGGGACAGGCTCAGGTTCAGATGAATTCTGCAAAGCCTTTCTTACACACTATGAAGGACAACCAGGCTCAGAAAGCTGGATCCATTCAGCAGAATTCACAACTGAAGAAGCCTTAGAAATGCATTTAAGGAACAATTCACTAACAGAATAAAGGTTTCACTTCCTAAATGTGAGTAACTTCTTATCAAAGATGCCTGAGTGAGCAATCAAGTCCCTACTGTCTACAGTAGCGAGATGACTTGTTTACTGAGAACCTCTGGGAAAGGGTTTTGAAGCCATGTTCTTAACCCCCACTGGCAAGCGGAGTTGGAAAGGCCTGAGGCTGTGAGCGCTGTGTCGTCAGGGCATAGGAATATGAAAGTCTGCAATGGAGTGGGAGCATGCTGAATTCCCCTACAGACTCTTTCTCCCCCTCAGAGGTTCTTCAGAAAAATATGTGACCTCCTAGATTCTCAAATAATTTTGTCATATCAAATCTCAAAACATTTAGAGGACATCTGATTCATGCACAGACTTTTCATACCTGTACAAAAATTCTGTGGCTTCAGAGCAAATTTAAAAGGAGCATTAATCCTCCCAGGAGTCAAAACCAGTCTTCACGGTAGAAAAGCAGGATTCTAACCTCAAAATTAGTCTCCTGGGAACAGTGGGAGGCAACATGGTCTTTGGGGGCTGACCAACAGACATTCCAACTCACCTCTGCATCAAGAGTCACAGCACCACGCCTGACACAGCATACATCCTCAATAAATATGCTTCGTTGTCATATGCAAGCATGATGAAGGCCAGAGACATGTCAAGTTTTATATGCGCATTTTTATTATCAGCTCCCTCTGACAAGTCAGCCACGCCCAGCATGCCCATCCCTTACTGCTGTGATTTCTGAAACTGCCTCTCCACAACAATAACACCCACTGCAGGCCCTGAGGTCTGGCAAGTGCAAATCACTAAAGCTCTCCTTCAAGGGCCAACTCTAATGCCGACACATGTTGGTCCCAACAGAGGTCTACCTAAGAACCCAATTCTTTCAGGCAACTGGCACTGACGGAACCAAGCTCAATTTTATTCTGCTACTATACTGCTCACAAAAATTAGGGGATATTTCAAAATGAATATGAAGCTATAAACTATTCCCTAACTTTTGTGAGCAGTGTATTTTACAGCTATAATGGGTTGTGGCAGATATAATAACATGCTTTTTATTTTCTCATCTTAAAAGCAATAAATATGTTTTGTTAGAAATATATAAAAGCTAAAAATACAGTGTAATGAAAAAATTAAAATGAGTAACCAAGTGGAGAGATTAACTACTCTCTAACTACTTTATTTCCTTCCCATCATTGTTTAATAACAGCTTTATTGATATATAATTCATATACCATACAATTCACCCATTCAAAGTATACAACTCAGTGGTTTTTAGTATATTCACAGAGTTGTGCCACCATTGGCACAATCGATTTAGAACACAACACTTCGTCACCCTAGAAAGAAACTCCACTCCACACCCGCTAGCAGTCACTCCATCTTCTCAGCTTGTGTCCTTCTGTGCGCTGTTCTATTTTCTTCTCAACAACAGCCTCTCCTCTCAACCTACCATCTCCCAGCTAGCCCCACTTCCTGCACCCTGTAGGTGAGTCCTGACTCTGCCCAGTGGTTTAACTAATACCAAAACCTCTGTTAGCAGAGAAGAGGTACCTTCAAGTTTTTCTCTCCTATCTAAACGTCACCATTAAGGGATGAGTTCTTGTTAATAATAATTATGATGACGAGAATGATGACAGGGGAAGAATAGAGAAAGCTATATTGTGTGCTCCCAATGTACTAAGCACTGTTCTAAAGCACATTACATAGAGTGTCCTGTTACCTTATTATCACAACCCAATACAGCACGGACTATTATTGGCCCCACTGCAGAGATGAGAAAAACAAGGCCCCAAAGAAACCAAGCCCACAAAGCTTAGAAGGAATAAAGCTGAAATTTGAACCCCCAAGCATTGTGACACCAGAGCTCAGGCCATAAACCCTATACTACACTGCCTCTTTCTTCAGAGAACTCTCTAAAATGCAATCATGCCAGGCCATAATGACATCACAGGGGAAATGGCTGAGCAGGCACTTTCCTGGAGAACCTGAAAAGGGTGAGCTATCAGTAGCATAAAGGGCAGGAGAGCCTGACCAGGCGGTGGCGCAGTGGATAGAGCGTTGGACTGGGATGCGGAGGACCCAAGTTCAAGACCCCAAGGTCGCCAGCTTGAGCACGGGCCCATCTGACTTGAGAAAAAGCTCGCCAGCTTAGACCCAGGGTCGCTAGCTTGAGCAAGGAGTTAGTCTGCTGAAGGCCCGCAGTCAAAGCACATGTGAGAAAGCAATCAATGAACAACTAAGGTGTCACAATGAAAAACTGATAATTGATGCTTCTCATCTCTCTCCATTCCTGTCTGTCTGTCTTGTCTATCCTTCTCTCTGTGTTCCTATTTAAAAAAAAAAAGGCAGGGGAATGAGAAAACTGTGTAGAGGAGACTAGACCAGAGTGATGCTATGAAAAGTGTGAACAGAACCAAGTCTACTCAAAGTATATAAATCATACCAGTCTTATTACTTTATCCTTGTCTCCTGTTAGTCAAACTAATTATTGCTAATTACATTTACCTCCTTGAGTCAAGGAGCTACAAGAAGTCTCTAAATTAAAAACTATGAAATAAAGGGTGAGGGGATTGTGTGATGAGGAGATTCAACAGAAAATACAATAATTAAAATAAGACTTTAGACTAGAAAACACTAAGCTTTTAGCAGTGTTATCTATAAGGGATAGAAGTGATATATACTTTTCATTTCCATTTTATACATTTCTGTACTACTAAACTTTTACAACAAGCCTACACTACCTAGAATGTGGTAAAAACACAAAGATAATTTTCGAAATGCAATAGTAAAATGGAACAAATTTGTCAAAAACAATCACTTCAGGACTAGAAATCAGTCAAAGGCATAAGACAAACTGAGAAGTATTTATTTATTCAAGAGAACTAAAGAAACCTGAGTTGGAACAGTGTCAGTCTGAAGCATTTTAGCTGGGGTCCTCCCATTCCTCACTCCTGCTCCATCTGGTGGTAGATTCACCAGGGACAAGCTGTGAAACTAGCTGGAGGATTGACTTGATGTGGAGTAGAGCACATTTCCAAGGATGCTGTCATATATAATAATTTATTTTCATTTATTGTAGTGAGAGAGGAAGGGAGAGAGAGACAGAGACAGAGACAGAGACAGGAACATCCAGCTGTTCCTGTATATGCCCTGATCGGGAACTGAACTGGCAACCTCTGTGCTTCCTATTGATACGCTAACCAACTGAGCTATCCGTCCAGGGCTATAAAATGTTAATAAAAAATTATAAATGGCTAACATCTAGATAGCCTTAGGTTGCAATACTAAATGGGGCAAGCAAAAACCCAGCAGACTACCCCAAATTTTTAATACGCAGATGCAAAGAATAAGAAAGCCATAGCCGGTGACTCACCCTCCCTCAGCCAGAACCGCTCCACCTGACCCCAAGCAGGAAGGGCCAGCATCGATCTCTTTTCCTGGTGGCTGCAGCAGCTTCTTCCGTAGGACAATATGTTTAAGAGAATGGCCGAATTTGGGCCTGACTCCGGCAGGAGAGTGAAAGGGGTTACTATCGTTAAACCAATAGTTTATGGCAATGTTGCTCGATATTTTGGAAAGAAAAGAGAAGAGGATGGGCATACCCATCAGTGGACAGTATACGTGAAACCATATAGAAATGAGGATATGTCAGCATATGTGAAGAAAATTCAATTTAAATTGCATGAAAGCTATGGCAATCCTTTAAGAGTTGTTACTAAGCCTCCATATGAAATTACTGAAACAGGATGGGGTGAATTTGGAATAATCATCAAAATATTCTTCATAGATCCTAATGAAAGACCTGTAACCCTGTATCATTTATTAAAGCTGTTTCAATCAGACACCAATGCAATGCTGGGAAAAAAGACAGTGGTTTCAGAGTTTATGATGAAATTATATTTCAAGACCCAACAGCAATGATGTAACAATTATTAACAACATCTCATCAGCTAACATTAGGAACCTATAAGCATGAAACAGAATTTGCAGAACTTGAAGTGAAAACCAGAGAAAAATTGGAAGCTGCAAAGAAAAAAAGCTTTGAAATTGCAGAGCTTAAGGAGACATTAAAAGCAAGTCATGAAACTATAAATTGTTTAAAAAATGAAATCCGGAAACTCGAAGATGATCAGACAGAAGAGATATAAACAGTTCTGACGAGAATGTGATAGATAGGAATCTAACCTGAAGATAAGGTGGACTTTAAAGCAGAAGTGGAGCACAATGCTTCTCAGAAAAACTGCATGGAAAGTTGTTGGCCATAGATTTCTCAGCAATGGACAAAGCATTTGTACTTTTCAAGAAATAGTTAATTTGAAATATATGTATATAATTAAAAAAAGAAAAAGAAAGAAAGCCATAGAGTTAAGCTCCCACATGTCCCTGGTATCCTGAAAGGATGCACACATGCAGGAGAGACTGGAAAGGGCTCAAGTTATCTACTCATTCCTGGCTGAGATGAGGCCTAGCAAAGGCACAGGTGCAAAGGTGCAACAGCAGAAGGCCTGGCAGAAAGTTAAAAGCTAAGGTAGACCTGTAAATGACCTGAACTTTAAATGTGTTTCTCAACCCACACACAGATCCACTGCAAAATGATGAAGCTTTACTGAGTTAAGGTGTTTAAGCACACCTTTGAACAATCACTGGTTAACACTAAGCTATGCTGAGTGATCCTTAGAACACCAGACTTAAATATAAAATAAAAAAAATTAGCAGGATCATCAACAGCTTCATACTGCTGGGGAGACAGACAATAAAAATCAATCCAGACAAGTCACAAACAAAAAACAACAACAAAAAACCTGAGTTTTGCCAAAGGTGATCAGAATCCAGGTCTGCTACACTGTATGAACTAAAACATCCAGTTTAAAAAATAAAGTATGAGCCTGACCAGGCGGTGGCGCAGTGGATAGAGCATCAGACTGGGATGCGGAAGACCCAGGTTCAAGACCCCGAGCTCACCAGCTTGAGGGCGGGCCCATCTGGCTTGAGCAAAAGCTAGTCAGCTTGGACCCAAGGTCGCTGGCTCCAGCAAGGGGTCAGCTTGGTCTGCTGAGGGCCCGCGGTCAAGGCACATGTGAGAAAGCAATCAATGAACAACTAAGGTGTGACGGCAACAAAAAACTAATGATTGATGCCTCTCACCTCTCTCTGTTCCTGTCTGTCTGTCCCTATCTATCCCTCTCTCTGACTCTCTCTCTGTCCCTGTAAAAAAAATAAATAAATAAATAAAATATGAGACATGCAAAGAAACATAAAGGTGTTGTGAACCACCCTCAAGAAACTATACTGTGGAAAAAGAGCCAGATATTGGACTTAACAAAGAGTCAGGGTAGGTATTATAAATATTATTTAAAAAACTGAAGGAATCCATCTTTAAAGAATAAAAGTAGGCCCTGGTCAGCTGTCTAGCAGATAGTGTCAGCCTGGCATATGGATGTCCTGGGTTCAATTCCCGATCAGGGCACACAGGAGAAGCAACCATCTGCTTCTCTCCCGCACTTTCTCCCCCTTCTCTCCCTCTCTCCTTCCCATAGTCAGTGGCTTGATTAGTTTGTGCATCAGCCCAGGTGCTGAGGATAACTCATTGGTCCGAGCATCAGTGTTAGGTGTTAAAAATATCTCGGTTGACTTGAGATAGCAGAAGATTCAGCAAACTTGAAATTATCTAATCTGATGAAGAAATAAAAAATGAATAACAAGAATAATGAGGCACAGAGTCTCAGAGACACAAAGGATACCATCAAAAATGCCAACCTACATGTAAAGGAAGTCCCAAAAAGAGAAAGGAATAGAAAAAAATATTTGAAAAACTATGGCCATAACTTCCCAAATTAGATTTTAAAAAATTAATCTTCACCTTCAACAAACTCAAAGTTCAACAAAATCCAAGAGAAACACAGACCTACTATGACACAGCATAGTCAAAATGTTGAAAGCCAAACACAAAAAGAAAATCTTGAATGCATCAAGAGGAAAACTGCCTCATCATATAAAAAGGAACCAAAATAAGATTAACAGCTGACTTCACATTAGAAATTATAGAAACCAGAAGTCAGTGACATGACATGTTCAAAGTACTTTAAAAACTGTTAACCAAGAATTTTATACTCCATGAAACTATTTGTCAAATATGAAGTAAAAATAAAGACATACTTAGAAAAACAGAGACTAAGAATTCATTCCTAGCAGACCTGAAATACTAAAAATACTAGAAATACTAAAAAGTAAAGGGAAGGGAAAAGATATACTATACAAACAAAACCATAAGAAAACTGCAGTAGCTAACTATACTAATATCAAATAAAATAAACTTTAAGACAAAAATCATTATTAGAGAAAAAAAAGAAAAATTTGACAATGATAAAAGGGTCAATTCAGCCCTGTCCATATAGCACAGTTGGCTACAGCATTGTCCCGAAGCACAAAGGGTGCCAGTTCCATCCCCAGTCAGGGCACATACAGGAACAAATCAATATTCCTATCTTTCTCTCTCTTGCCCTTTCTCAAAAGGTCAATTCATGAGGAAGATATAATAATTACATACATATAAGCACTTAAAAACAGAACCCCAATAATAAATGAAGCAGAAACTGACAGAACTGAAGGGGAAAAGAGATAACACAAAAATTGGGAAACGTCACTATTTCACTTTCAATAGTTGATGTAACTAAACATTATCAGCAGTGATACACAAGACTTGAACAACACTCTCAACCAGCCTGACCTAACTGACATCTACAGAACACTTCCAGCTGACAACAGCCAACCACACATTCTCTCTGGGCACACATGAAACATTCTCCAGGACAGACAACAGGCTAGACCTAAAGCAAGTACAATAAATTTTAAAAGATTAAAATCATATAGAGTATGCTTTTGACTACAATTGTTTTTAAGTTGAATATAAAAAGAAAACAGAAAAAAATTTGGGGAAGCCTCAAAATATTTAATAATTAGAAAACATATCTGGCCCTGGACGCTTGACTCAGTGGTAGAGCATGGGTCCAGTGTGTGGATGTCCTGCCTTCGATTCCCAGTCAGGGCACACAGGAGCACACATCTGCTTCTCCACCCCTCTTCCTCTGACTTCTCTCTCTTTCTCTTCTCCTCCACTCCCCTCCTGCAGCCATGGCTCTATTAGAGAGTTTCTGGGCACTGAGGATGGCTCCATGGCCTAAAAAATGGCTCTGGTTGCAATGAACAAGGACCCCAGATGGGCAGAGCACCGCCCCCTAGAGGGTTTGCTGGGTGGATCCCAGTCGGGGCACATGTGGGAGTCTGCCTCTCTGCCTCCCCTCCCCTTACTAAATTTTAAAAAAATCTAAATAATTCAAGAGTCAAAGAAGAAATACAAGAGAAGTTGGAAAATTCTTTAAACTGAAAATAAACACAGCAGATCAAAATTATGGGATATAGCTATTGAAAGTGCTTAAAGGAAAATTTATAACTTAAAAAAGTCTGTAGGAAAAAAAAAAGTCTCAAGTCTATAACCTAAACTTCTACTTTAAGAAACTAGAAAAAGAAAAGTAAACAAAACCCAAAACAAATAATACCAGAGTATAAATCAATGAACTAGAAAAAAGTAAGAGGAAATAAATAAAACAAAAAGTTCATTCTCTGATCAAGATCAAGGCAAGGATGTCCATTCTCACCACTGTGGAGGAAAAATTGCTCCATGACATGACTGATAAGTGACCCAGGAGCTGGACCAGGGCCAGAGGGGCAGATGCCTCCCACAAACCCCACTTAGAGCCTGCCTGATAGTAATTGATGGTCATTCTTTTCTTTTTTAATTACAGATAATTTTAAAAATAATTGTTTTTATTTGATATGAGAGAGAGAGGAAGGGAGACAGACAGAAACATCTATCTGTTTTTGTATGTGCCCTTACCAGGCAGAGAACCTGCAATCTTTGTGTATTAGGACGATGCTTTAACCAACCGAGCTATCTGCCCAGGGCTTTATTTTTTTGATAGTCATTCTGACATAAATCAACACCCCTCTGCTGCCTCCCACTACCTGCCGGTTCCTAGAACAGGTCGCTGTCCTGACCTGGTCCAGCATGTAATTTCCCATACCTGGTAGCTTCACTAGCTTTCTAGGACCTGTGAATATCCCGCCGCCGCCACCACGGTTTTACCCTCTATAATCCTTTGACGCCTGCCAAGCAGGGCAGAGAATGTCCACTTTGTTTTGCAGCCACCCAAGACATGCCACATGTGTAAATTTCCCTTAATAAACTCTATTGATTACCAAACTAGAGTGGCCAGACTCTGTCTTCTGTCCTTCCCTGACCTTCACTTACGGAGGTAGCTTTTTAGTCGTAGGGCTTTTTCCTGGGTCTGTGTGTACAAACACCACTTCTAGTCAACATTGTATTGAAGGTTCTAGCCAGTGCAGGGTGGCAGAAAATGAAAATTTAAAATATACATGTTGGAAAGGAAGAAGTAAAACTGTCCTTATTCCCAGAAGACATGATCCTGTATACAGAAAAATCCTAATGAGTCTACAGAAAAAGCTACTAGAATAAGTGAGTTTAGCAAGTTCACAAAAAATCAATATCCAAAAATCAATTTTATTGCTATGTATCAGCAACAAACAATTCAAAAATGAAACTAAGAAATAATTCCATTTACACAGTTTCAAAGTTAATAAATAGTTAGGGCTGACCAGGTGGTGGCACAGTGCATAGATTGTCAGACTTGGATGCAGAGGACCCAGGTTCAAAACCCCGAGGTCACCGGCTTGACTATGGACTCATCTGGCTTGAACACGGGCTCACCAGCTTGAGCACAGGGTCACTAGCTTGAGTGTGGGATCATAGACATGACCCCATGGTTGCTGATTTGAGCCCAAAAGTCACTGGCTTGAGCCCAAGGTCATTGGCTTGAGCAAGGGGTCACTCGTTCTGCTGTAGCGCCCAGTTAAGGCACATATGAGAAAGCAATCAATGAAAAACTAGGAGCCGCAACAAAGAATTAATGCTTCTCATCTCTCTCCTTTCCTGTCTGTCAGTCCCTATCTGTCCCTCTTTCTGTCTCTGTCACAAAAAAAGAAAAAAGAAAAGAAACATTAATAAATATTTAGGAATAAATTTAATAAAAGAAGCACACAATGACTATATGCTAAAAAATATATAACATTGTTGAGATATTAAATAATATCTAAATAACTGGAGGGAGATAGATATTGTGTCCTTTGATTGGAGGACTCAATAATGTTAAGATGGTATTTCTCCCTAAATAGAACTAGAGAATCAGCACAATCCAGTAAGATTTTTAACATAGAAATTGACAAGAATGGCCATGCATAAATAATAATTTGAAGCTAGGTTGTGGGCACCAGACAGTTCATTTCACTATTCTCTTTACTTTTATATGTTTGAAGTTATCCAAAATAAAGTGAGGTGTTTTTTTTAAGTTGTTGATGAAAGAAAAAAATTAACTATTTCAAGGGCTGCCTTAATACTCCTCATACTTCATCCTCTACTTACATCACTCACCTACAGGTTGGTCCTTTCTCCAAGTTCACTTTTAGTACACACAGCTACCAAATGGATGATACAGGAAGAATAAGTGAAAGATCATAAACATTAACTACAGCTTTTCTTGTAGTCTAATCCATCACCAGGCTTAAAATTTTGGCAGTTTATAGCAACTCCACAACTGTATGTGTCAATCTCTAATGACCCACTGCCAGACTGGAAGTTATCTGGAGTAGTTAGAGAGTACCTCTCTTGTTCTGTCAATTACATAGTGATTTAATTGGATGTGAGCTTAGTACAAATTAGTGGTGCTTTAAGATCAAAGCATCCAGGTCTTTAAAGTAGCCATCCTCACTGCCCCAACCCATTCCATCCAGACTGGAATATGGATACATTCCTTTCACTTTCTATTCCCAATTATACATTCAAAAGCTCTGGCCCGAAAATAAATGTAAACCCTAATTTAGTTTCCTTCCAAATATTTGGTGCTTTCCAATTTTATTTCTTTCTTCCCTAATGGAATACTTTACATTTGTAGAACATCATCTCCTCTTAAAATCCTTACAACACCAACACATAAGTAGGACAGGTGTTCAATCTGAAATAATGGTAGAAACTCAATGATACATAGCAATATCCAGCTTCCTGTCAAGGTCCATGACTTCAAGTAGGGTAAATTTCCTACTTCTTACTGCTGCCTCTCAAGGCACAGAGGCAGTTCATAGCAACAGATAAGGGGCCCTGTTCTAGAAATGGATAAGAATTTGCCTGAAAAGTCTGTGATGGGCAAATGGGAAGTCCCAGCTGCATGTCATTATGAAATGCCCACAAAATCTATAAAAGCATACAATCCTACCTAACCGGTGGTGGCACAGTGGATAGAGCATTGACTTGGGAGACTGAGGACCAAGGTTCGAAACCCCAAGGTCGCCAGCTTAAGCATGGGATCATCAACATGATCCCATGGTCACTGGCTTGAGCCCAAAGGTTTCTGGCTTGAAAACCAAGGTCGCTGGTTTGAGCAAGGGGTCACTGGCTCACCTGAAGCCTGCAAGTCAAGGCACATATGAGAAGCAATCAATGAACAACTAAAAGTGCTGCAACTATAAGTCGATACTTTTCATCCCTTCCTTTTTGTCTGTTTCTCTCTCACTCACTAAAAACAAATAATAAACAATAACATACAATTCTCAAGTTTTAAGAAGTATTAAACAGTTCTAATATATAATCTCCCATAAATCTTATGTCTAGATAAAAACACACTCGGTTTTCTCATATTGATCTACAACTACAAACTCCCGTCTACTCCTTGAAGTACTTAATTTTCTCTTTTCTCCTTAGTCTAGAGAGCAATAATTTTACTTTTTAATGAGACAGGCCATATGTCCAGTACCATCTCCATAAGACCCATGAAAAAGCTGAATATCACTCTCTAGAATAACAAATAATTCATATCAAAACACTTAGCTTTTGATTACCACTTGTAGGAACAACCAAAATATCAAAATGCCCAATTAAACAAAATTGTTCATCCCAATTTTCTCATTTTCATACAGTTCAAAGAAAGGGCTTACTCTTAGAAAAATTCTTTATTGCAACAAAGTAATGCAACTTTACTATTCAGTGTCCTCGTCTACTATACAATTAAATTGAGAATCAGCATCTGAAACAGAACTAAAGAAAACTGTTGTTGATGCTCAGCTCTTACGAAAGAATTCTAAGACCTCAAATGACAACTTTAAAAAAGCATTAGAATAAAAGATGGGGTAGAGGGATGAGAGAAAAAATGCATCCCAAGTTAGAAACATGAACTCCCGCTCAAAGTGCAGGTTTTTTAAGAAATGGATTTATGAAACAGATTGAAATAATATTTATAACCAACATTATTTCATAAGCATAGTAAAAGACTAATTTTTAAATCCTTCCTCTTGTTCTACGGCTATTTTTGTGTTGGCTAAGCAAGTCACTTCCTTTCCCCAGGCTTCTAACAATGAACATAATGTAACAGTATTATACACACCACAACTCCACTGCAGACCAAGATGGTTCTGGGTCAAATCCATACTTTCTGGTTCAAATTAGGATAGTTATTAAATTAAGATAGTTCTGGCTCAACTGAGTCATGCTGCAACGGTGGTTATTCAATTTCAAGACTTCAAGCCTGCTCTGGGGTAGTAACCCTGTACATCCCAGACAGCTTTATTTCATGATCTGCCCTAAACTGAAACAGACCCCCTGAGGAGTTCCAAAACCAGCACTGCCTCCAAGTGACCCTCAGGAGCAGAGTAGTAAGTCAGGGTCTAAGTTGACCAAGAGCACAGGCTCTCCCTCCATCACCAGCAGGTACAATGTCATCTCCCTAGACACACTCTCCCACTGGGAGCTAATGTATGCAAACATTTACTTCATGAATCTGTATATCTTCACAGACTCAAATCTCTGAATCTTTTTCCACAATTGATCTAACTCTACCTAGGCATTTTTGGTGAAAAATTAGTTCCTTCTTTAATTAGACTGGAGGGCAGGGAGTAGCAGAAATATATTTTTCCTTTTCCTTTAGGGATCTGAAGGCCTTTTAAATTAGAGTTTTTCTATTTGTGGAGAAAACAAAGTGTTTTAATATTATGACTTATAAAATGAGATTAAGAATGTACAGAATGTGCCTGACCAGGCAGTGGCGCAGTGGATAGAGCATCGGACTGGGATGCCAAGGACCCAGGTTCAAGACCCTGAGGTTGCCAGCTTGAGCGTGGGTTCATCTGGTTTGAGCGAAGCTCACAAGCTTGGACCCAAGGTCGCTGGCTCCAGCAAGGGGTTGCTCGGTCTGCTGAAGGCCTACGGTCAACGCACATATGCGAAAGCAATCAATGAACAACTAAGGTGTTGCAACAAAAAACTGATGATTAATGCTTCTCATCTCTCTCCGTTCCTGTCTCTCTGTCCCAATCTATCCCTCTCTTTGACTCTCTGTCTCTGTTAAAAAAAAAAAAAAAAAAAGTATAGAATATGATAATCTCACAGCAAGACAAGTCCACATCTTATCTGCACCCAGTGTACAGTGAGGGTTTGTTTTCCATTCACTCATTTAAATAACTTCAACATGCATTTCTGCCAATTAAGATAATCGTGTAATGGCTTTTTAAATTTTTTAAATATTTTTTTTGCTAATAAAAGTAATATATGTCTGTTGTAGAAAAAATTGAAACAAAAAGCATTAAATATAAAATTATAAGTTCCTCTAATGCCACCCTAATGACAACCACTATTTATATATTTGTGTATATCCTTTAATGCATTTATCATCATCTCTTTGTACACATACTCGGCAGTACATCTGGAAAATGAAATCATGTTTCACATATGGTGTAGTCACTGGCTTTTTCAATTAACAATAGAAGGATGGCTATTTTGTCCAGGTTGGTACACAAAGATCTACCTCTTTTTTACAAATACTGACAAGTATTCCACTATATTGATAAATTGACTATAACTAACATTTGATCAAGGACTTGGCCAGTTGGCTCAGTGGTAGAGCATCAGCCTGGCGAGGAGAAGTCCCAGGTTTGATTCCCAGTCAGGGCACACAGGAGAAGCGATCATCTGCTTCTGTACCCCATCCCTCTCTTCACCTCCCACAACCATGGCTCAAACAGTTTGAGCAAGTTGGCCCCGGGTGCTGATGATGACTCCATGGCTTTGCCTCAGGTGCTATAATAGCTCGGTTACTGAGCAACAGAGCAGCGGCCCCATATGGGCAGAGCATGGCCAGGTAGGGGGCTTGCCAGGTGGATCCCAGTCAGGGTGCATGTGGGAATCTGTCTCTGCCTCCCTGCCTCTCACTTAATTTAAAAAAATTTTTGACCAATATTCAAGCAATTTCCAGACCGATGATTACCAAGACCCCCTAAATACATCTTTGTACATTTATGCAAGTATTTTCATAGCATAAATTCCTAAGAATAGAATAAGTTGGACAAATACTGAAATATGTAAAATTTGTGACAGATCTCTGTCCCAGTAGCTCATCTGGTTAGAGTGCTATCCCGACATGCCAAGGTTATAGGTTCAATTCCCAGTCAAGGCACATACAAGAATCAACCAATGAATGCATAAATAAGTGGAACAACAAATCAATGTTTCTTTCTTACTCTCCTCTCTCTTCCCCGCCCTCTTCCTCTCTCTAAAACTTAAATTTTAAAAAAAAATATTTTAACAGAAATTGCCAAAAGCCCTCCAAAAAGGTTTTCTGAATTTGTATTCCAAAATACCAATAATATTTCAGAGTCCCTGATTTCCCTGCCCCCTCAACAATACTATAACCAATCTCTTTCATCTTTGCAAATGAAAAAGATTAAAATATTTTTTATTATTCTCATTTTAATCTGCTCTAATTATCAAGGAGGTTGTGCATTTAGCTCTCCATGTTACCAGCTACATGACACTGAGGTAATTAATTTCTCTGTGCCTCCCTTTCCTTGTTTGTAATATGGGGATAAAAGTGATGTCTACCTTCTGCGGGAGCTGTGAAGATCTAATGAGGTACGACATCTAGGACATTGAGCAAGAAGTGTGGCACGCAGAAGCAATTCAACAAAGGTTTGTGGAACAATGAATAAACATAACACTCTATAGACAGGTTTACCATTGCTACAGCAGTGATCACCACTGCTGTGAATCTGACCACTGTTCAATTTTTTCTATTATCAATTGCACTACTATCTTTGAGTAAATTGCTCTTTTGTTTCTTTAGGACAGTCATCTAAGGCTATTTCTCCCAAGATCTGATGAGTAAATAGCTCTGGCTTCTATTCTTTAGAAAAAGTGAACTAGCAACAATATGCCAATCATCAAGGTTTATGATTTTTTATATCTATATTCAGTGAGAGGAGGGGAGGTAAAGACAGACTTCTGTATGCGCTCCGACTGGGATCCACCTGGCAAGCCCACTAGTGGGCAATGCTCTGCCCATCGAGGGTGTTGCTCTGTTGCTCAGCAACTGAGCTCTTCTTAGCATCTGAGGCAGAGGCCATGGAGCCATCCTCAGGGCCAAGGGCAACTCACTCCAATCGAGCCATGGCTGCAGGAGGAGAAGAGTGAGTGAGAGAGAAGCAAGAGCGGGAGGGGTGGAGAAGCAGATAGGCACTTCTGTGTGCTCTGACCTTAAACCAAACCCAGGACATCCACACAACCAGGCTGATGCTCTATCACTGAGCCAACAGGCCGGGGCCCGATTTTTTTCTTTATTTAAGAAGCAAATAATGATACTTGAAAGTATTCTTGTTTGTGTTTTTTTAACTGCTGGTATGGATAGACATTTCCCATATTCTTCACTATTTGTAGTTTGGAAAATAAGTGTTATCAGGGGCTTCTACCAAGACAGTGGCATAGGTAAATGTGGTACTCACATCCTCCCACAACCACATCAAAATTACAACTAAACTACAGAACAACCATCACTCAGAACCATCTGAAATCTAGCTGGACAGAAGTTCTATAACTAAGAATATAAAGAAGCTACCTCCAGACTAGGAGAAGTGCTGGAGACTTGAAACTAGCTGGTCCCACACCCAAATATGGTGATTAAAAATCAAGAGGATATCACAGATAAAGAGGTCCCCCCCATGAAAAGCCAGGGGTCCCAGTCCCACAGGCCCCCAAGCCCAGGGTTCCAGTGCCAGAAAGTGAAGTCCTCATAATTTCTGACTGTGAAAAGCAACAGGGATTGTGGTTGAGTAAGATGGAGAGCCATTGGAGTCCTAAGCATTCTTTTTAAAAGGCATGTGCACTGCCTGACCTGTGGTAGCGCAGTGGATAAAGTGTCGACCTGGGAACACTGAGGTCGCCAGTTCAAAACCCTGCACTGGTCTGGTCAAGGCACCTATGGGAGTTGATGCTTCCAAGCTCCTCCCCCCTTTCTCTCTCTCACACACTCTGTGTCTCCTCTCTAAAATGAATAAAATTTTAAAAAAATTAAAAATAAATAAATAAAAGGCATGTGCACTGACTTACTCAACCTCACTCAGAGCGCCAGCGCTGGGGTTGCAGCTCGAAAGGCACCAGGGATATATAAGAGGAACTGAACTGCCTGACTTTGAGGCAATGACTAGAGCAGTAGCTTCTCCCAGACAAAAGTGCTGGTAGAGGCCACAGTTCTTTTATTGAGCCCTCCTCTCAGAGCTGGCAGGGGGGCATCATATCTGAGTTTATATCAACCAAGCTAACACTGTTAACCATACTCTGGTATTCCGAGACCATACTGGTCCCATACCCAACTTTCAGGCCCTCTCAAGCCATTTCTAGTGGCTTTTTCATATAAAAGACTGGTCTTGGCTCATGCTGCAAACTTTCCTAAAATCTTTCAAAGGTTCACAAGCCCCAAACAACCAGCATCTGGCCTTGACATGTGCTATGTCTCTTGCTAAGTGGCTCCAGGCATTGTACTAGTGGCAGCTGGCCACAGTTCACAGCTTTGCCTCTCCCAGGCACCTACAATCCCCCCAAAAAATAGCAGCTAGTTGCAGATCATTCCATGATGGGTGGCCTGGGCAGGGCACAGGTGGCTGATCTTGGCCTGCACCTCCCAGGATGCCCCAGTGCCAGAGTACCCAATGAACAGCTTCAGACCATGACAGAGCACCACATAACCATCCCCACATTCAATAGACTCAAGGGTTGGATTCAGCAGACAATCAGCCTGGGGCAAATCCCTCCCATTGATGTGCCAATAGCAATCAAGGCTCAACTATAACAGGAGGGTGCACATAGCCTACATGGGGGGCACATGTGAAGCACCCATCTTGGATGATCGGGGAGGCTACACTATTAGGCCCCACAGAACACCTACTGTACAAGGCCACTATATGAAGCCCAGCAAACATAACATCTTTATCTAATACATAGAAACAAACAAAGGGAGGCAGCCAAAATAAGGACACAAAGAAACATGTCCCAATGAAAGAACAGAACAAAACTCCAAAAAATAAAAAGAGAAGTAAGCAAAATGGAAAAAAGTAATCTACCACATACAGAATTCAAAACACTGTGCTCAAAGGCTGCTCAATGAATGTAGGGGAAAAGTAGATGAACTTAGGGATAACTTCCACAAAGAAATAGGAAACAAAAATGGAGATAGAAAATATTTTTTTTAAAGTCAATAACCGAAATGAAGAATACATTAGAGAGAATCAACAGTAGTGCAGATGAAACAAAAGATCAAATCAGTATTTGGAAGATAAGGAAGCAGAAAATACAATCAGAACAGCAAGAAGAAAAGAGAAACCAAAAAATGAGGATAGTAGAAGGAGCTTCTGGTACAACTTCAAGTGTGCCAACATTTGCACCACAAGAGTGCCAAAAAGAGAAGAGAGAGAGAGAAAGAAATTGAAAACCTGTGTGAAGCCTGACTTGTGGTGGCACAGTGGATAAAGCGTCGACCTGGGAACACTGAGGTCGCTAGTTCAAAACCCTGCACTGGTCTGGTCAAGGCACATATGGGAGTTGATGCTTCCAGCTCCTCCCCCCTTTCTCTCTTTCTCTATCTCTCTCTCTCACTCTGTGTCTCCTCTCTAAAATGAATAAATAAATAAATTAAAAAAAAAAAAAAGAAAACCTGTGTGAAAAATTGTGACAAGAAACTTGCCTCACCTGGTAAAGAAAACAGACATACAAATCAAGAAGTGCAGACTCCCAAACAAGATAAAGCTGAAGAAGTCTACACCAAGAAACATCATAATTAAAATACCAAAGATTAAAGACAAAGAGAGAATCTTAAAAGCAGCAAGAGAAAGCAGTTTTCTACAAGGGAGCTCCCATAAGACTTTCAGCTGATTTCTCAACAGAAACTCTGCAGCCAAGAAGGGATTGACATGGAATAATCAAAGTGATGAAAAGCGAAGACCTACAACCGAGATTACTCTACCCAGCCAAGCTATCATTTAGAATCGAAGCTCAGATAAAGAGCCTCCCAGACAAGAAAATGCTAAAGAAGCTCATCACCACCAAACCAGTATTACATGAAATGTTAAAGGGTCTTCTTTGAAAAGAAGAAGGAGAAAAAGATTAAAAAGATGAATGGCAATAAATACCATTTATTGAATACCAATTCAATATCAACAACTGAATCTAAAAAACAAATAAACAAGCAGAACAGAAACAGACTCATATATACAGAGAACACTTTGACAGCTGCCAGATGGAAACCCTTTGCCAGATTGGGGGGAATGTGTGAAAAAGGTCACAGGATTAAGTATAAATTGGTAGATACAGAACAGTCATGGGGATATAAAGTACGGGGTAGGGAAAATAGTCAATAACATTGCGGTGACTATGTATCGTGCAAGATTTATCACGACGATCACTTAGTTAGTTTATTATGTCTATTCACTGGGTTGTATACCTGAAGCTAATATAATATTGTACGTCAACTATAATTGAAAAATAAAAAATTATTTAAAGTCAAATATATAACAAAAATACATTTTGAAGTTTAAAACATATGTAAAATACAATATTCTGACACTAATAGCATTAAGAATTCTTGTAACATTCTTATACAATAGATCAAGTAGTATAATATTAGAAGGCAGATGATCATAAATTAAAGATTTATATTGTAAACGTTGTGAAATCACTAAAATGGATTAGAAAAAGAGATCAAACTAATAAATTAGTAGAGGAGACAAAAATGAAACCATAAAAATATAATTCAAAAGGAGAGGGAGTGGAATAGAGACAGAGGTGGGACAAAGGGACCAGAGGGAAGGGGGATGAGAGGATGAGACCAGAGAAGGGAAAGAGATTGGTGCAATTACATATACATAACACAGCGTTATAGAGAGCAGAAAAGCAAATTCTGGAAGGAAGGGGGAAGGGCATGGAAGGGAGGGGGGCAAGGGGGAGGTTGAGGGGAACAAGGGGGCTGGGAGTATATACTTGGTGGGACACTTGAATCTATGTAAACACAATAAATTAAAATAAATTAATTAATTTTAAAAACAAAAGGAGAGAGAAAAACATGAATAAAAGAATAAAGAACTCAGAGAGTCAGGCATAATACCTGTTACCAACAGCCAGACTATACTCCTAAAAAGGCTTGATTTTAGTAAATTATGCCTCACTAAACCTGACTTTTTTATATTTAATGAGAGAAAAAGTAACCAAGGAGTCTTTGTCTTGATAAGTTAATTAATTTTCACCCTCCAGCAGAGGTATAAGACTCAATACTTATTTTACTATAGTATATATACAGAATCATTTCATATTCAAGAAGTGGTGGGCTGCTCCCTGACTGCAGAATTCCCATGACGTGTGTAAATACAGGCATCCCTTGCTGGTGATCACATAGTTTATAAGCAGTAAAGCTAGGATGCAATGTAAGTCCATGTTCATATAATTTTAAAGTTCATCCTTTTAGTCATTACACTAAATAGAACACAATTCTGAATTTGAAGAGTTTATGAATTGAGTCACTAATGCATTTAAGAGCCAGCTCTTGCTAAAACAAGGCAGGGGTCTAACACAATTCTCTGTCCTGATACTGGCATTGGGAATGACTGTGTGATTAGCACTTTGCCAAACGTGAAGTGGTACACTGATCATCCTAATGAGGTGCCCAGCTGTCAGTTGAACAAACAAGACATGCAACTGGGAATGGACCAGTTAACACAGGTACACGTAGGTGACTGCTCTCAGATGTTCCCTAGTTGCTAGAGAACTTGTCTCCTAGACACAGAAGGAGGCACCTGTCCCAACAAAAGTGAGCACTGATCCCCAGCCTTCTGTACCCTCCCTCTTGCCCAAGGACAGGAGAAGAAAATGTTCTAGCAGGTTGTCTACAAATAGGAAGGTTAAAAAACAACAGAGGAAAAAGAGAAGTTAAATATTTCTTTGTGTGGAAAACCCAAAAGGCTATTTTTAAAGTGACAAAAACCTAGTAAAACTGTTAAACCTTTAAGAACCACTTTATGTAGAATATCCATGAAGCAAGCCAAAGGACTGCACCTCCAATGTTGAGAAGCATGCAACACAGTCACTCATTTTCATTATTTATGGAGTTTAAAGAAAAAAAAAATGGTATTTTGAGTACTGTTAATGCTTGATTTTAATCCCTTGTTTTAATGTCTAAATTAATATTTTAAACCCCAGAATGTTATTAATATACAGTAAAAGTAATGAAGGGAAACTAGATGTATTTACAATAAATTTACTTTGCTGTTATTTACATGACAGAGTGAGGAGAAAAGAAAAGCACAAAAACATAGTGATGACAAATCTAAAGCAAAACAGAATTAGAGCTCAGTCCCTTGCGTTTACGCTGACGTCTGGAAAACCTAATCAGAGCTGAAAAGAGAAATGCAAAAGTCAAGCCCAGGATTTAAGGTGGTAAATCTATAAGTCTTTCCATTGAAAAATTCAACAGAGGCCCTGGCCAGGTCGCTTAGTGGATAGAGCATTGTTCTGAGGTCTCAGGTTCCATCCCCGGTCAGGGCACATATGAAAAGCAATCAATGAGTATACAACTAAATGGGAGAAGGAGTCTTGTTGTGTTGGTCATTGTCGTTGTTTTATTTGACAATCTAAGGGAAAAGAGGTCAGTGCCCCTGACTGCATAGTCAGGTATTGCATGTTTTAAAAATTCTCACGGCCCACCAGTTGAAAATTGCTGGTTTATATCACCTGCCAAATCACACAGATGGATGAATAATCCATCTGTACAGATAACAAATGTTCAACCTTCACCACCATGGTCTAGTGAATACTGCTAAGAGGCAAACACAGCACATTGGGGATTTGAGAAGAATATACCTGAAATGATTACAAGAAAATAAGAAGTGCCCCCAATCACCAACTACAATTGCCAAGGGCCCTCAATGTATTTCATCTATAAGGTACATTGACAAATTAAGGAAACATCCCTTAGTAACATCCCTAAGAGCTCCAAATGATAGAGATAACTAAGAATTACTCTCCTTTCTATAAAGGCTTCCCACAGCTAACTTGTGGACAAGCTATCTCAATTGACTAAATTATGGGGTATAAAATGAGACCAAAAATTCAAGGAAGTAATACTTTTTTTTGTTTTTATGTTTTTGTTTTTGTTTTGTTTTGTTTTACAGAGACAGAGATAGACTCAGAGAGAGGGACAGATAGGGACAGATAGACAGGAATGGAGAGAGGTGAGAAGCATCAATCATTAGTTTTTTGTTGCCGTTGCAACACCTTAGTTGTTCATTGATTGCTTTCTCACATGTGCCTTGACTGAGGGCCTTCAGCAGACCGAGCAACCCCTTGCTGGAGCCAGCGACCTTGGGTCCAAGCTGGCGAGCTTTTGCTCAAGCCAGATGAACCCGCGCTCAAGCTGGCCACCTCGGGGTCTCGAACCTGGGTCTTCCCCATCCCAGGCCAATGCTCTATCCACTGCTCCACTGCCTGATCAGGCAAGGAAGTAATAGTTTTGTTCAAAATTCACACAGAACAGCCCCAAATCACAACTAAATGCAGCAGCAGAACCGCATTCTGATCTACAAGAAGTGCACCGAGCCCAGTTCTTAGTGCCACTTGAGTACAGGGCAGAACAGTCAGATGGACACTTTTTATTTCTGACCTGCTGATGAGAGGTCTTTCTGGCTGTGGAGACATCAAACCGCCTTTACCAAAGTCCTTTAGGAATTAAATGACCAGTTTAGTGGCAATGGGCACTTAAGAAATAAGCCAGTATTTCCTTTATTATGATTATTTCCTATACTCTGCATCACCCTTTCTTTTCTTAAGGAGGGAAAACACAAACTACAGTCATTTGTTACTGTAACTCTAAATGGAGAAAATTTTTTACCTTTACCATTCTGCTCAATAAAAGGAAATAAGATGAGATCAGGCACATTCAGATGGTTTGGCTGTAGCCAAGAAATTAGATATAAAAACTGAAAAGGAAGGGATTTTAAATTTACATGACTTTTTTCCAAGAAAATCTAAGATTATCTAATTTTTTAAAATAAGCATTCAATTAAGTATCCAGTTATACAGAAAAATAACATTTTCTGCTTTATAGTTTCATATAAAGTTAAATACACACTCAGCATACAACAGAGTAATTCCACTTCTATGCATTTAAGCAAGAAATATGAAAACATATGTCCACAAAAGACGTGTGAATGTTCACAGCACTTTCATTTATCATAGATAGGAACTGGAAACAACACAAACATCCATCAGCTGGTAAGTACACTAGTAAAAATTGTGGTATATCCATACAAAGTACTATTTGGCGATAAAAAGAAATAATCTACTTATTTATCCAACAACATGGATGAATCTCAGAAGCATTATTTTAAGTGAACGAGACAAATCACTGAAGATTACAGACTGTGTAATTCCATTTCTATAACATTCTGGAGAAGGCAAATCAGTGGTCACCATGAGCTGAGGACAGGGGAAGGATTAACTGAAGTGGGGCTCAAAGAAATTTTTAGGGTTGATGGAAATGCATTATATCAAATGTGGTAATGGTTATATAACTGCAAAGATGTGTTAAAGTCAAATTGAACTGTGCACTTAAAATGGGTGGGTTTTACTGTTATGCAAATTATATTGTAAAAAAGACAACTTTCCCAAATACCAACAGAGTAACTAGCTAGAAAATACAGGGTGAGACAAAAGTTGGTTTACAGTTGTTTGTATGGAAAATAATACAATAAGTAATAATATAAGAATAAACTATTTCGTGTACTCACAACTGTAAACCTACTTTTGCCCCCCATATAAACAAAAAAGATCCCATTCATAGTAGCAATGAAAAATAGTAAAACTTAAGAATAATTTTTTATTTAGCAATTAAATTTTTAATTTATTATTTTTCCAAGGACAGAGAGAGAGAGTCAGAGAGAGGGATAGATAGGGACAGACAGACAGGAACGGAGAGAGGTGAGAAGCATCAATCATCAGTTTTTCGTTGCCGTTGCGACACCATAGTTGTTCATTGATTGCTTTCTCACATGTGCCTTGACCGCGGGCCTTCAGCAGACCGAGCAACCCCTTGCTGAAGCCAGCGACCTTGAGTCCAAGCTGATGAGTTTTTGCTCAAGCCACATGGGCCCGCGCTCAAGCTGGCGAGCTCAGGGTCTCGAACCTGGGTCTTCCGCATCCCAGTCTGACGCTCTATCCACAGCGCCACTGCCTGGTCAGGCAGCAATTAAATTTAATGGAGTGACAATGATCAATAAAAGTAATAGGCATCAGGTAAACATCTCTATAGCATTTGAACTGTTGACTGCATTGTGTACCCACCACCTAAAGTCAAATCATTTTTGTCACCATATATTTGTCCCTTTTTACTCTTGCCTGGTAACCATTTCACTTTTTTATCTATGTGCATAGTCTTAGTTTTATATTCTACCTTTGTGTAAAATCATACAGTTCTTAGCTTTTTCTGACTTACTTATCTCACTTAGTATAATGTTCTCAAGGTCCATCCATGTTATTGTGTAAACGGCAATAGGTCATCATTTCTTATGGCTGAGTAGTACTCCATTGTATAATGCACCACACCTTCTTCATCCAACCCTCTATAGAGGGACACTTTGGTTGTTTCCATGTCTTGGCCACTATAATTAATGCTGAGATGAACACTGTGAACCAGTGTCTTCGAGTTTTTTGGGTAGACACCCAGGAAAGGGATAGCTGAATCATATGGTAATTCTATTCTTAATTTTTTGAGGAAACATCATACTGTCTTCCACCGTGGCTGTACCAGTTTACATTCCCACCAGCAGTGAATAAGGGTTCCTTTTTCTCCACAGTCTCTCCAACACTTACTACCTGTCTTGTTGATAACAGACAATCTAACAGGTGTGAGGTGGTATCTCATTGTAGTTTCCTTTTTAATTTTATTTATTGATTTTATTTTATTTATTTATTTTTAGAATTTTTATTTATTGGTTTTTAGAGAGAGGAGGCAGGGGAGAAGCAGTGGGAAGCAATAATTCGTAGTAGTTGCTTCTGGTATGTGCCTGAACCTGGCAGGTCCAAGGTTTCGAAATAGCAATCTCAACATTCCAGGTCGACACTTTATCCACTATGCCACCACAGGTCAGGCAGGGGGTATCTCATTGTAGTTCTGATTTACATTTCTCTAATAGCTAGCTAGCGAAGATGAGCATCTTTTCATATATTGGCCATTTGTATGTCTTTTTTTTTTTTGAAGAGAAGACAGAGAGAGAGAGGGATAGATAGAGACAGACAGACAGGCAGGGAGAGAGATGAAAAGCATCAATTCTTCGTTGGAGCACTTTAGTTGTTTATTGATTGCTTTCTCATAGGTGCCTTGACTGGGGGGCTATAGCAGACCGAATGACCCCTTTCTCAAGCCAGCGACCTTGGGCTCAAGCTGGTGAGCTTTGCTCAAAGTAGATGAGTCCACGTTCAAGCTGGCAACCTTGGGGTTTCGAACCTGGGTCCTCCACATCCCAGTCCAACGCTCTATCCACTGCGTCACCGCCTCGTCAGGCTGTATGTATTCTTGGGAAAAGTATCTATTCAGGTCCTCTCCCCATTCTTTAACTGTATTATTTGCTTATTTGTTGCTCAGCTTTGTGAGTTCTTTATATATTTTGTACATCAACCCTTTATCAGAGCTGTTGTTTGTGAATATCATCTCCCATTTGACTGGCTGCCTTTTTGTTTTGTTGTTGGTTTCTTTTGCTGTGCAGAAACTTTTTAGTTTGATATAGTCCCATTCGTTGATTTTTCCCTTGTCTTTGGGGTCAAATTCATAAAATGTTTTCTATAGCCAAGGTCCATAAGTTTACCTATCTTCTCTTCTGTGTATTATTTCAGATCCTTAAGAACAATTTTTTTAAAATATGTATAAGCTAATGAAAAAGTATAAAACTTTACTGAGTGACACAAAAGGGACTTGCATAAATGGAGATATATACCAGCTTGCTGAATGGGAAGACTGAAAATTATAGATGTCAAATTAATCTGTTACCTAAAAAAGCTTAAATCAAAATGCCAAAGGGAGGGCCCCAGCCGGCTGGCTGAGCAGTAGAGCATCGGCCCGCATGTGGAAGTTCCGGGATTGATTTCTTTTCCAGACAGGGCACACAGGAGAAGTGCCCATCTGTTTCTCCACCCTTCCCCCTCTCTTTCCTCTCTATCTCTCTCTTCCCCTCTTGGAGCCAAGGCACCACTAGAACAAAGTTAGCCCAGGCGCTGAGGATGGCTCCATGACCTTCACCTCAGACGCCAGAATGGCTCTGGTTTCAAGAGATCGAGGGCCCCAGATGTCCCAAGCATCGCCCCTCTCCCCACCCCCACCCCCCACCCCTGCCGTGGGTTTGCAGGGTGGATCTCAGTAGGGCGCATGTAGAAGTCTGTCTTTCTGCCTCCCTGCTTCTCACTTTAGAAAAAAAATACAAAAAGAAAAAAAAAGCCAAAGGGAATGTGTGAGGAAACACAACTTAAGACTAAATTTGATCAGGAAGAATAAATGTATAAAAACAGAATGACAAAAAGACCTGTAAGAATAGACTTATATATAAATCAGAATTCCATATACTATTCATAAATAGTATATATAAATATGCTATATATAAATTATATATACCAGTAAATGGTATAAACTAACTGCCTAACCACTTGGACCACCCATATTCCATACTAAAACAAATGTTAGATGGATTAAAGATATAAATATAAAAAAAAGAAAAATATATAAAAGCATTATAGAAAAATACAGGTTCATATTTTACATAATCATGTAGTGGGGCAGGTTTTTCTAACCATGTCACCAAAGTTAGAAACCATAAAAGAAAACTGACAGGTATGCTCAATATAAATTTTAAATTTCTACATGTCAAAAAAATATCATGATTAAAAGGCTAATTACACACTGGGGGGAAACTTTACAACACATGGGGAAGACAAAGATCAAATATACTTATAGTATAAATAGAGTTTACAAATTAATAAGAAAATTTCAGACAAACACCTCAATTCACAGGCAACTCATAAAAAAAGAAATACAAGAGAGCAATCATTACACACATAAAGAAAGGGTTAGGCCTTACTAGTAACTCATAGGGGCAAATACAATTACCAGTAAGGATGTTTTCCTCATCATTATAAACAACAGAAGTTGTCAGTGATTGTAAGATGTATCATTACTTTCTGTTCTATTATGAAATAAAAGACAGTGCTGCAACAAAACTATGACATGCATTATTTTGTATGCTGCATTAAGAAATGGATGTTTGGAAAATGTACATCTAAGTATCATTATATATACTCATACAAAACTGGAAACTATCTGAATTTTCAACAAGGGACATTTCCCCAATATATTATACTGCATTCCTATAATAAAATACTATAGTCATTTAAAATGATATAGAAGTATATACTGATGAGCAGTGGAAGAATGTTCACTGATCTATTAGGTGTAAAAGGACGTTACAAAACAATATGTTTAACATGATATCATCTTTGTTAAAAGATAATTGTACCTGCATTGAAAAATCCTAAAAGCCTTATATCAATAAACAAAACAAACTGCCTGACTGGTGGTGGCACAGTGGATAGAGAGTCAAACTGGGATGCTGAGGTTCTAGGTTCGAAACTCCAAGATCACTGGCTTGGGCACTGACTCATCTGACTTGAAGGTGGGCTCACCAGCTTGAGCGAGGGGTCACTGGTTTGAGCGTGGGATTACTGACATGATCCTGTCGTCACTGGCTTAAGCTCAGAGGTCACTGGCTTGAAGCCCAAGGTTGATGGCTTGAGCCCAAGGTCACTGGCTTCAGCAAAGGGTCCCAGCTCAGCTGGAGCACCCCCTGCCTCTCCCTCCCACCCCTGGTCAAGGCACATATGAGAAGCAATCAATGAACAATTAAAAAGTGCCACAACTACCAGTTGATGCTTCTCATCTCTCTCCCTTTCTGTCTGTCTTTCTCTTTATCTTTCTGTCCCTCTCTCTCCTCACACACACACACTAAAAAAACACTTTTTTAATAAACAATCTAAAACTCAGACAGGAAATGGTTAAAGAAACATTAACTCAAAGAAATATTCTCTTTACAAATAAAAATGTGAATTATGCAGATGCAAAGGAAAATATACAAAAAATAGCATCAGAAGATGAAAATACAAATTGGTTGATATCAATTTTAACCAAGAAAAAATTACTGTTTATACCTAAGAATATGAAATTACAAAGCCTATAGTAAATAGGGGTCATTTACAGTAATAGATTTCCTATAATTATTTATTTTTAGTGTTTTATTAACTTTTCATATAAAAATACACACTTTCAGAACTAGAGCGTTCTATAGGGTCTCTAAGCCCTATTACTCTCCAAAAACATTCCACAAAGCAACATATGGCCGATAGCACTCTGCTCTGCTTATAGCTTCTCTAAACTCCTGTCTCCACAATTTTGTTTTTTAATAAACTGCTCACCAAAATAAATCCTCATGTAGCAATGTCTGTGCTACAGGAAAACGTAGCAAGAAATTTCCTCCCTCTCTGTGTATGCTTTTTTCTATTTTCTGGTTAAGGAAAACATTTTCAAGTTCATAAAAACAAGGAACTAAAATTAGATAGATGAGAACTGAACCTTGACTCATGGTAGAGAAAACACTATTTTTAAACTGAAAAATATTTAAAGGCCTGTGCTTTATGGAAAAGGAAAACAGACGTGCTAATGTATGTCGACAGCCTTGGGCAGGGACAGGAGACCTAGGGAGAGAAAATACTTTTCACTGAATGTTTATATTCCAGGAACTGCTGGCACTTCACATATTTTCTCTCATGAAAAACAAATGAGAACCAATAATTATCGGGTATTTGAGAACTCTGTTCACTTAACATTAAAGAAAATGCTGAGGAGATGACCTCTACCCCCTTCTATCTCCAGCCTTGGGACTAGAGTGCTCCCCTACTCTGGAAGAGCTGGCTATGTTCTAGACACTTCATCATCCCTGCAAGACAACTAGTACTTCTCAGAGCTCCAGATGAAAGCTTAAGAAATATGATTGCTAAAATATATATATAGCTTGACCGGGTAGTGGCGCAATATAGAGTGTCGACCTGGGATGTGGAAGACACAGGTTTGAAACCGTGAGGTCGCCAGCTTGAGCGCGGTTTGAGCAAGGCTCACCAGCTTGAGCCCAAGGTCGCTGGCTTGAGCAAGGGGTCACTTGGTCTGCTATAGCCCCCCCCCCGCCCCGTCAAGGCACATATGAGAAAGCAATCAATGAACAACGAAGGTGCCGTAATGAAGAGTTGATGCTTCTCATCTCTTTCTCTTCCTGTCTGTCTGTCCCTATCTGTCCCTCTCTCTGTCTCTGTCACACAAACACAAAAAAGAAAAATGGGCACTGACTTTTTTAAAGGCACAGCAGTGAAATCTAAGACACTTAACAGGTGATTATTAGGAAATAAATATCTTAAACATGTTAAACATTTATTTTGACAATTATAGCATTGCTCAAAAACCTTTAATAGCGCTCTACCTCCCACATTAAGTCTAAATGTCTTCCTTCCATGTGTACACACCCATGCAGTCACCATCAGAGCAGCTGTGGTAAACACCAGTCCAGTTGGCGGGAGAGGGTGGGAGCTAATGGAAGGGGCCAGGGAGACAGAAGGAAGGTGCAAGCCGGTGCATTCTGAAGGGTGAGGAGAGAATAGGACTGCAGAGAGGCACAGCTCCTTGAGCAAACTCAGCTGGTGGGGGTGTGGGTTACAGGCAGAAAGAGGCACCGTGCAAGGTATAAGGGGCTGGGACCATCTTGGAGAAATGAAAAAGAGAAATACAAAGAAAGACAGGGTTGGTTGCATGATCCAAGCTCACAAGTTTCTCCTAAGATCAAGTACCTAAATATTCTTTATTTTTTTAAGCAAGATGAGGGGAGATAGACAGACTCCATCATGCGTCCTGACCAGGATCCAACCAGCAACCCCTGTCTGGGGCCAATGCTTGGATCAACTGAGCTATCCTCAGCTCCCGGGGCTGATACTCAAACCAATCAAGCCACTGGCTGTAAGAGAGGGAGAGAGAGAGAAGGGGGAAAGGGAGGGGAAGAGAAGCAGATGGCTGCTTCTCCTGTGTGCTCTGACCAGGAATTGAATGAATCTGGGATGTCTACATGCCGGGCCAACGCTCTATCCATTCAGACAGCTGGCCAGGGCCCTAAATTTTCATTTTAAAAACACTGATTGCTTTAACTAAAGTCACAGCCTTAATGCTTCCCATCCCTCAGGGCCACTTTCTCTCTTCATGGCCCCACATCAACTTTCCTCAATAGCAGAAGCCTGATTCTCTTTGGTGGATCTCCCTTCCACTGGCTTAGGAAGGAGACCCCAACCTACCCCGCCTGGCTCCAATGGATAAAGCAAGGTCAGTCTAGGCCAAGGAGGCCTCCCTCCCCTTGCCGGTGACTGGTGAGTCCCCACCATTGCTAAAAGAACCTGAGAAAGATGTGCTCAGGAATGTCTAGCAACAGTTTCCTCACTAATAAAATAGCATATGCATGAGAGGAAAAGGTCCTATTCTTCATTGGATATCATTGTGTTACTGGAATGGCTGCAGCCACTTTGTGCCATAGAGAAGACATCTATCTCCACATCACAAGGATGGCAGAAAACAAAAACAGAAAACACCTGGGTCTTCAAAAATGTCATTGGCCTGACCAGGCAGTGGCGCAGTGGATAGAGCATTGAACTGGGATGCAGAAGACTCAGGTTCGAGACCCCCGAGGTTGCCAACTTGAGCAAAAGCTCGCCAGCTTGGACCCAAGGTCGCTGGCTCCAGCAAGGGGTTGCTCAGTCTGCTGAAGGCATGCGGCCAAGGCACATGTGAGAAAGCAATCAATGAACAACTAAAGCAGTGGTTCTTAACCTGGGTTCTATTGAACCCTAGGGGTTCAATGAGTTGGTCTCAGGGGTTCAGAGAAGCCTCTGCCGCGGAGGCCAGAATAAAGTAATACCGTAATTTGTTGTGAGTTCATGCACTTTGTTGGTTTTGTTCTTTGAGCAAGGTGATGTTCATGCACGGCTCATTTTGTGCACCAGTAAAAAAACATATACCTATGTCTTGAATTTGGAAAAAAAATCATATTTTATTTATCACTAAAGAAGGGTTCGGTGAATGCGCATATGAAACTGGTGGGTTCGGTACCTCAAAAAAGGTTAAGAACCACTGATCTATAAGCATTTCTACATATGTTTGCATCCCTTATGAAGTAGGGAATTTTCTATTTAATGACGAGATTTTGTTTTATATACTTGGTATGTTTTGTAACATCTTCTCTAAGGAAAACACAAGGTGAGAGTTTTGGCAGTGTTTACACATTTCAGAGAAGATAATCAATCTGTACTCCAGTCCCTAGTAAGATGTACCCACTGTGATTTCCCCATAGTTAAATAATACAATAATATATCGCATGTTTTAAAATCCTTTGCTTGAATACTACACTCCTTAAGCAACCTTTTTACTATTAATTAGACCTCCCATATATCTTGATATCGTGCAAGAAGTGCCCTGGGCAGTAGATATGAATATTCTAGCCACTGGAAAAGCACACCATATTCTCAAATGTAAACTAATACACTAGCCTGACCAGGCGGTGGCGCAGTGGATAGAGCGTCGGACTGGGATGCGGAAGACCCAGGTTCAAGACCCCGAGCTCGCCAGCTTGAGCGTGAGCCCATCTGGCTTGAGCAAAGAGCTTGCCAGCTTGGACCCAAGGTCGCTGGCTCCAGCAAGGGGTTGCTCAGTCTGCTGAAGGCCCGTGATCAAGGCACATATGAGAAAGCAACCAATGAACAACTAAGGTGTCGCAACGGAAATGAAAAACTAATGATTGATGCTTCTCACCTCTCTTTGTTCCTGTCTGTCTGTCCCTATCTATCCCTCTCTCTGACTCTCTCTCTGTCCCTGTAAAAAAAAAAAAAAAAAGAATAAATAAATAAATGTAAAAAATTTATTTATCTGATAAACTAATACACCTAGTTTCTATATCAGTGTCATGATTAGCATGAATCAGTGCTCTTAAACTTGTACAACTATGAACACTGATGGAAATGAAGATTCTGAATCTCCAAAATTGTGAACCAGATCCCTAAAGCTCACTGATTACCCAACAATCTCTCTCTCTCCCAAGAGGCTGCAACACCATCATTCTCATCCCCCTCTTCTCTATAGTTATGAGCTACAAAATTTCTATTTCCAATCTTACTACCTTCTACTACAGTATACTCTAATTGTAGATGTTAGTTAATGTTAGTCTGAGAGGCTTGTTTTCTATAACAGCTTTATTGAGATATAATTCATATACCATACAATTCATCCATTTATAGTAGACAATTCAGTGATTTTTTAGTACATTCACAAAGTTGTGTAACCATCACCATAATCAATTTCAGAACATTTTCATCATCTCAAAATGAAACCCATATTCATTAGTAGTCACTCTCCATTTACCCTCCATTCCCCCAGATCTTAATTCCTATTTCTAATGGTTTCACCTGTTCTGGACACTTGAAATGGAATCATTTAATATGTGGCCTTTTGTGACTGCCTTCTTTCGCTTAGCATGAGTTTTCAAGGTTCATCCAGGTTGTAGCAAGTATCAATACTTCATTCCTTATTTTTTTTTTTTTTAGTGAGAGAAAGAGACAGAGACAGAGAGGAAGGCAGAAAGAGGAGAAGCATCAACCTGTAGTTGTATCCCTTTAGTTGTTCATTGATTGCTTCTCATACATGCCTTGACAGGGGTGGGGGGCTTCCAGCCAAGCCAGCGACCTTGGGATCATGTCAGTGATACCACACTCAAGCCTACAACCCCACACTCAAGCTGTTGAGCCCTTGCTCAAGCAGGCAACCTCAGGGTTACATACCTGGGACCTCAGCATCTCAGATCAATGCTCTATCCACTGCACCACCACAAGTCAGGCTTTATTCCTTTTTATGGCTGAATAATATTCCATCATATGGACTGACTACATTTTGTTTATCTTCTCAGCATTAGATGGACATTTGGGTTGTTTCCACCTTTTGGCTATTACAAGTAATGCCTCTGTGAACTGTTACCTATAAGTTTTTGTGTGAACATATGTTTTCCATTCTTTTGGATATATACCTAGGAGTGGAACTGCTGAGTCACATGGTAACTCTGTGTTTTGAAGACTGGCCAGGCTGTTTACCACAGCCTGAGAATGTTCCTGTTCACATTCCCACCAGTATGATGGGGGTACTCTAGGAGATTTTTGAGAGAAAGGCTATAGTTTATATTTGTCCTCGTATCCTCAAAGACTTAGTTCAACAAATGGATACCAGCAAAGTTGGCTTTACAAAGAGAAAACAAAACGTAGCCCAACAGCAGAGTAATACGATGCTTTCAAAGAATGGTTTCAAGGACCCCTGATAGCATCCTGACATACACAGTATGCTCTTTTATCCCCTGGAGAAGCTACCAAACTTGTCCTGAATTGTTTTACCTATCCACCTATGAGCTTGAAAAACCTCCTAACAAAAGGTGAACATTTGCTGGGACTCCATGGGAACAAGGGCTGTCTAACAGTTTTGGTGACCATCCACTTGTAGACATTGTAATACAGTTGCTCTAGGGGGTGTTCAAAGCTGCCTATTGAGGATAACTTTTCGGGGGGATCAATAAACAAAATTGGGGCATGCTACCACACACCACAGGGGGGTGGGCTGAGGCTGGCCCTGGAGCATGCTCCTTGTACCACTGATCATTTCCCATCCACTCACCTTCTTAGCAAATATCAGCCTGACTCTGGCCGACCTCCAACCTCCTCCATGTGGCCACAGAGGGACCACTGTCTTCCTTTGTTCTGAAGGAGGAACAGTGTTTTGTTTTGTTTTTAATTAGAAACTCAGTTTTCTGCTCCTCTACCCTAAGCAATACTGATACTTGGTAACACTGAAAAGTTTACATAATTTTTCTTGGTCTAACTACATAGAACAAATAAAAATGAACTCTGAACCAATGACCATGTTTGGGAGTAGAACTCTTTCAGTAGCCAGTGTGTTTTTGGAAAAATGTTCTATATTAAGGCAGCATTGTGGGAACACTGCTCTCTGTGGACAGTATCCCACATTCCCGCACTCTAAGGATAGCTAACAAGCGAAGAGTGTCCCAGACAGGCACAAGAGGCCCATGAACTCACGTGGCCCCATGGAAACTGAAGGGGAAGCCTAATTTTACCACACTGTATTTAGACAGTTTGAATTCATTTGAACAAGAAAGTTCCTAGTGTTGTTTTAGGGTTTTTTTTCTTTTGTCAATATTTAAATAGTCCTTTTTTTAAAGCATACCCTAGATGCTATTTATCTAACACACTATTCCAAAATTGCCAAGTCCAATGCCAGCCGGAAGGAGACAGCCAAAACCAATATGTTTATCAAAAAAGAAAAGGTCTCTAAACACACCATATCTACATTATAATTTTACCCTGATCACAATACTATTTCAATATACAGTGAACAAAACCATTTCAAAAAAGACATTAAAAAGAAGGCAGGCCTGGCCTGTGGGGGCGCAGTGGATAAAGCATCAACTTAGAATGCTGAGGTCACCGGTTCGAAACCCTGGGCTTGCCTGGTCAAGGCACATATGGGAGTTGAAGCTTCTTGCTCGTCCCCCCTTCTCTCTCTCTCTCTCTCTCTCTCTCTAGTTCTCTCCCCCCTTCTCTCTCTCTCTCCTCTCTTAACAAAAATGAATAAATAAAATCTTTAAAAAAACACACATAATTCACAGCATTACCTATTACCAACTTGACTCTCAACTTGGAGAGTGTTTTCTGAAATATCTGACTGCTAGATGTGACTTTTTACAAGTCTCTCATTTTGAAAAGTGGCAGAGGCATATCAAAAAGTTAAACATTATTTACCATGTGATCCAGCAACTCCAATTCCACTCCCGGGCATATACCCAAAATAACTGAAAACTTGTAGACAAATGTTCGCAGCAGCATTATTCACAATAGTCAAAAATGAAAGCAACCTAAATATCTTTCCACAGATGAAGAGATAAATGGAGTATTATTCAGCCATAAAAATAAATGAAGCACTGATACTTGCTACAACCTGGATGAACCTTGAAAACATGATGTTCAGTGAGAGAAACCAGACACTAAAGGCCACATACCATATGATCATTCATATGAAATTTTTAGCATAGGCAAATCCAGAGACAGAAAGTAGGTTAGTGGTTGTCCGGGCCTGAAAGAAGGGAGGAATAGGAAGTAGCTGCTTAATAGGAATGAGGTTTTCTTTTGGAGTGATGAAAATGTTTTGGTTTAGAAGTGACAGTTGTACAACATTGTGAATGAACTAAACACCACTGAATTAACTTTAAAATAGTTAATATTCTGTCACGTGAGTTTAATGTTAATTTTTAAAAAGTAAACAGAGCATCAAGAAACTGCAGGACAACAGCAAGTAGGGAAAAAGTGGCAGAATATGTATTCTTAGAAAGTTCTAGATATGGTAGAAGAAACCTGACATCAGCAGGTCAGTATCAGAGAAAGTTTACAAAAGCAATAAGGACAGCACCACGAGGCCTACCATTTACAGAGCAAGGCAAGTTAGATTTAGATAAATCCTAAGTACTTTCCTGCTGTGAAACAGCACGACTAGTAATTCCAGGTCATGAGTGGGAATGGTGCAGAATTAAGAAAACAGGCTTAAAGAAATAAAGGATGGGGTCAGGAGGGCTCAGCAATTGCTGCTAGCAAGAAGAGAGCACACTCCACGCCCGTTTCTTGCTGTATTTATAGGGCAAAGTGAGGCTATTAGCAAATCAATGCAATCTCTTATCATATTTTCAAGGCAACCCAGAAATTTTACTAAGTGCAGAAAACTCCCACCATACATAACATCTTAAGTTCACACAAAACGAAGGATAGAAGAAACTTGCTTCCAGTCTTTCCAGGGGACATGGGAGGTAGGATGAGTACAAACAATCCAGCACCACAGCTTAACAGCCTTTAGTAACTTCACAGAACAAGTGAGGTGGGGGGTTGAGCAGACTGTCAGCTTACAGCCAGTTCCCCACACCTCTGTACCCCAAATATCTAAATTGCAAAAACCCTGTTAACTTTTCAGTCCCCAACACTTACCCAAACATTTTTCATGACAATCTTACTAAAACTATCATTAAAAATGCCAACCCCCTGCCCTGGCTGGTTGGCTCAGTGGCAGAGCGTTGGCCTGGAATATAAATGTCCCGGGTTCGATTCCCAGCCAGGGCACAAAGGAGAAGTACCCATCTGCTTCTCCACTCTTCCCCTCTTCTTTCTCTCTGTTTCTCCCTTCACCTCTGGCAGCCAAGGCTCCATTGGAGCAAAGTTGGCCCAGGTGCTGAGGATGGATCCATGGCCTTCGCCTCAGGCGCTAGAATGGCTCCAGTTACAATGGAGCAATGCCCCAGATGGGCAGAGTATCGCCCCTAGTGGGCTTGCCGGGTGGATCCCAGTCCAGCACATGCAGGAGGAGTCTGTCTGCCTCCCCACTTCTCACTTCAGAAAAATACAAAAAAAAGTCAACCCCCTGAGCCTAGGCACTGGATAAGCAGCTTGATTCCCTGTGGAGAAACATGAACTGAGCACTTCACATGCAAAAATATTTTTTTCTTTATCTGTAAAGGGGCAGGAAATGGGAATTCAAGTGCTACATTTATGGTCTTAAAACAGCCACAATATTGATCAAATTCATTCTCAGAGATTAATGCACCTTCTGCTTATCAGATATAAAGTCACTGATATCAGTGTCTGTGTTCTCACACTACTTTATTTTCCTGTACAGTCCCATGGCTGCAGGACGCAGTGCCCACCTTCTGTGTATCTGTTTTTTATGGTCCCCTTACTGCAGTCATGCTGTGCCAGGAGGTTGAGATCAGGGCTGGAGGAGCACGTGCAAGGGGCAGGCAAGAAACAATGACAAAAGTCAAGTTCTGTCTGGATATTGGGGAAACCTGCATCTGACTCCTTCGAATCTAAGTGTGGGCCCTCTGAGCTCCCCGCACTAGCTTGTGTCCGGCATGAGGCTTCAGCATTACAGAGCTCATGCTCCCCTGTATCCCTCTTTCCGCAGAGCTGCTCCTGGTGTACCATCCACTATATGGATTTCAATACTAATGAAAACAGATTTTGGGAGGAGGGAACTAGGTGAAAGCCAAAACATTTCTAAAAACCTACCATGTGCCAGGTGCCCTGATGTGCATTCTCTCTCTTAATGCTAACCAGAACACTTCAAGTTAGGCAACTCACTTACTCTGAGAGAAAACCAACACTCAGAATGCCAATTTTGAGCAAAGTACATATTGAAAATTAAGATGTTGACAACCACACTCCTAAGAACTGAATCTACTCTAACTTTTAGTTGACAAGAACAACCTTACAAAGAAGGCTGATGTCTTATGTCTTGGTAGACATGGCAGACACAGGGACAGTAACCTGTGGAGTGAGGAGCAGTGCAAAGATCACGTTAACTAACAAACCTGCCCAGCAGTACAAGGCAGTCTGGGACATAGCCAGCCCCTTCAAAAAGAACCTCTCAAAAACAACAAATACCACCTATTTGCACTGTTTCAATGCTACTGAATGCCAAACTAATAAATTTCTAGGATGAAAATTGACACACACGTTCAGTTTAAACTTACAAAGAGGAAGAAACATGGCTGGTTCTGCCCTGGCAGTATATTAGAGAACACGAAACATACAAACTTTCTGCACAGTTCTCTTACCAGATGTTTCTTGGGAATGTCTGCAAAGTTCTTTCCCAAAATTCTAGTAAATTTCAACAACAATCAGTATTTCTCCAATTTATCATTAACATTGTAGCTTTATAACTAGTTATAGAATTATTAATTCTAATTAATTCTTCATTAGTTATGAAATCTAATCTATAATTCCCATTTTCTATTTCTACATACCCAAAAGAAATCTACTTTGGTCTTTTGGAAAACATGCTCCATTTACTAAGACACAAATTTGATTCAAATTTCCCTTTCTCTTACCCTTTAAAAAAATGCTAAAAGTAACTACAATAACATCTTACTTATCCTGAACTCAATACCTGGTAACCTCACTTACTCAGAATATAGTTAACAACCAGAAATTGCACAAAGACCAAATTCTTAGTCATTTCTATCAAACTACCTCCACAGGTTAACAAGTTTGATTATGTGTTTGTTTGTTTTAATAAACTGAAAACCAGGAGCGCCTGACCAGGTGGTGGCGCAGTGGATAGAGCGTCAGACTGGGATGCAGAGGACCCAGGTTCAAGACCCCGAGGTTGCCAGCTTGAATGTAGGATCATCGGGTTGAGCAGGGCTCACCAGCTTGAGCCCAAGGTCACTGGCTCAAGCAAGGGGTCACTCGGTTTGCTGTAGCCCCCCCCCCCCATCAAAGCACATATGAGAAATCAATCAATGGACAACTAAGGAACTGCAACAAAGAATTGATGTTTCTCATCTCTCTCCCTTCCTGTCTGTCTGTCCCTATCTGTCTGTCTCTCTCTTTGACTCCGTCTCTGCCATAAAAAATAAAAAAAAAATAAAAAAAAAAAACAGGAGCAAAGCTATAACAGGAAAGCATACTAATAGTTACATAGCTGATAGCAAGAAAACAAGCAAAAAAATGTTTTAAAACACAAGTGTGGAAAAAAAGAATAATCTCAGTTTATTTAAAATAAAACAAAATTTTCTGTTTTTCCAGAGTAGTTATTATATCAGTAAAAGCCAAATAGCAGGCAATAAAAATGAGTCATCAAGAAAACTGGACTGTATTTGGCATATTTCATATTTATGAAGGTAAGAAAGTGTCTTATACACTTCAGAAATGTAAAATCAAATGTTTAAGCTGGTTCAACCAGGAAAATATTTGATTGACTAAAAAGGAAATTCCTCACCTCTTCAGAAAACTCAACCATCCAGAAAGACTTACTATAATTGATATTTATATCTAACAACACATCAAATGAGGCTGGTTTCATATTCACCCTTATATTACCCCTAAAGCTATTAAGAAACTGTCTAAGAGAAAGGGAAAGGATCAGAGAATTTAATATTTAACCAATCTGGATCAAGCTTAGAAAAGAAGATAACTGTTTAAAAATTAACTGAACTGATTATTTGAATTAAATTACAAGTCAGTATTAAATCTCATTTAATCATGCCTTTCAGGAAAACTTTTAAACACTGGTGAAAATAAAATGCTAAATTTTAGTCAAGGTATTATTAAATAATAAAGGATTTTCTATCATTGCAATTTATTTTCAAACAATCAGCTTGATAATTTCAAAAATTGCTTTTTCATCAACTAATGAATAGATAAATAAAATATGGTCAATTCATACAATGGAATATTATGCAACCATAAAAACAGATAAGGTACTGACACATGCTACAATGTAGATGAACCTTAAATACAGTATGCTGGCCCTGGCTGGTTGGCTCAGCAGTAGAGCGTCGGCCTGGCATGTGGAAGTCCCGGGTTTGATTCCTGGCCAGGGCACACAGGAGAAGCACCCATCTGCTTCTCCACCCTTCCCCCTCTCCTTTCTCTCTCTCTCTTTTCCTCTCCCACAGACAAGGCTCCATTGGAGCAAAGTTGGCCCGGGTGCTGAGGATGGCTCCATGGCCTCTGCCTCAAACGCTAGAACGGCTCCAGTTGCAGCAGAACAACACCCCAGATAGGCCAAGCATCACCCCCTGGGGGGCATGCCGGGTGGGAATCTGTCTGTCTGCCTCCCCTGGCTTCTCACTAGAGAAAAATACAAAATAAAACAAAATGAAAAGAAAACAGTATGCTAAGTGAAAGAAGCCAGTCACAACAGGCTGCATAGTATGTGATTCCATTTATACAAAATGTACAGAATAGACAAATCTGTGGAGACAGAAAGATTATTGATTGCCACTAGCTGGGAGGTTTAGGGAGAAATAGGGAGTGAGTGTTAATAAGTATAGGGTTTCTTTTTAGGGTGATAAAAATGTTCTAAAATTGATTGTGGTGATGTTTGCACATACCTGTGAATATATTAAAAATCACTAAATTGAATACTTTGAATGGGTGAACTGTGTGGTATGTGAATTATATCTCAAAAAAGTTGTTCTTAAAATATAAAAGAGGTCTGACCAGGAGGTGGCACAGCAGATAGAGTGTCAGACTGGGACACAGAGGACCCAGGTTCAAAACCCCAAGGTCGCTGGCTTGAGCACAGGCTCACCCAACTTGAGCACGGGGTCACTGGCTTGAGCATGGGATTGTAAACATGACCCCATGGTCTCAGGCTTGAGCCCAAAGTTCACTGGCTTGAAGCCCAAGGTCACTGGCTTGAGCTCAAGGTCACTGGTTTGAGCAAGGGGTCACATGCTCTGCTGTAGTCCCCAGGTCAAGGCACATATAAGAGAGTAATCAATGAACAACTAAGGAGCTGCAACAAAAAATTGATGCTTCTCATCTCTCTCCCTTCCTATCTGTCTGTCCCTATCTGTCCCTCTCTTTGTCTCTCTTTCTCTGACACACACACAAAAAAATAAAAAATAAAACAAAATAAATAAAAATATAAAAGAGGCCCTGGCCAGTTGGCTCAGTGGTAGAGCATCCACCCAGTGTGTGGATGTCCTGGGTTCAATTCTCAGTCAGGACACACAGGGGAAGCACCCATCAGCTTCTCCACTCCCTCCTCGATTCTTTCTCTCTCTTTCTCTGTCTCTTCTCCTCCTGAAGCCATGGATCTATTGGAGCAAGTTGACCCTGGGCACTGAGGATGACTCCATGGCCTCTAACTCAGCTGCTAAGAAGAATTCGGTTGCTGAGCAATGGAACAATGCCCCAGATGGGCAGAGCATCGCCCCCCGGTGGGCTTTCTGGATAGATCCCGTTCGGGGCATATGCGGGACTGTCTGTCCTCTCACTGAATAAAAAAAATAAAAATAAAAAATAACTTTTAAAAACACAAAAGAAAAGCTGAAAATCATCCACTCTAAGAATCTTATTCATATTCCTTGTTCAGGGAAGTTCCACATACCATAAGCAATGCCACTAAAAGGAACAGAAACCTTAGTGCAAACTGGAACACCTCCAGAGGCGTATATGGAATTGGTAATTTAATAGTTACTAAATAAAGTAACACCATGACTAGACCTATGAAAGCAAACATTTCCATCTGAACTTCAAATGGCGAAGGGACAAGTTAATATCTTAGAATCACCAGCTCTAAAACTGTTCATAATCACAATTTCTTTCAGGAGCCAGAAAGAACAGATTTAATTAATTTATTACAGCTGAGAAATTCTATAGAAAATGTGTGTTAGAGACAAGAAAAGCCCTTTGAAACTTTTTTGTTTGCAGGGTAGTTCTAAAAGTTTTTAGCCTTCTGCAGTTACTTACATAATGAGTCAGGCACTATAGTCCTGAGAAAACATATGACTCCAACAAACTGTGACTCCAACAGACTGTGAAAAACAGTTCTCTGACAGAAGCTACAGTTTCACAAGTTGGGTCTTTGTTGAGGTGAAATTCTTTCTTAGGTGGATGACAGACACATGTACCCAATGGCAGCACTGTCTTTCAGAACAAAGTAGAGTGATTTTCCTTTTCTACTCTGTTACAACAGCCATGCAAATCTTATATTACTTTCCATGAGCTGCTTTGCTACTCATATGAAAGGATAAGAAACCATTCAAATCTTTTATAAATCCTTTATAATTAAATCCAAGGGTTTCTGTTTATTGTTGGTGACCTCTAATTTCTAATTACAAGGTCTAAGACACTTTCTAAGTGCACTAATTTTAGGACTATTAGAGTCATGCTAAATATACAACAAATATATAGGACCCTGGACATTAAATATATAGTCAGCAAGGGCAAGTGAGTCTTTTATTAATGAAATAATAAGTAAGAACATTATTAATCTAATATTTTCTCTGTTCTACTACTGAAAAACTTGCCAACACAGTAAAATTCATTTCATTGGCAACTAAGCAACTAACCTTCCGATCTCTTTCCAAAATAATGTTCGAATAAGAATTAAAGCACATTTTAATGTAATCATTGTTTTCTCCAAGCCATTTCAAATATGTTTCTCAATCTTTCCAAATCAAATGGAATTCTTCTCATGATACCCTGCTTTATACAACAAATGTGATTTAAAAAAATCACATGTAAATTATACTTTAATTCACTTATTATTTAAAGGAAGCAAAAATCCCTTGGAAAGTTAAGAATTTCACACATGCCCTGCAAGAGCAGTTCAGTAAATCTGAGTTTCCATATGCTAAATTTAACTAAATGACAGTTCATAGTTTAAACAAATGGACAAAGAAAAAAAACATGTCTTTGTATTAAGAAAATGTATTATTTCCCTAAGAAACTCAGCTATTATTAGAGAATGACGGGAAATTTAAGTCACATTTCATTCAAACTTTACACTTTACAAATATGAGCAAACTAAGAACCAGAGAGATTAAATTATTTCCCCAAAAGTGCTTTACTAGCTTAACTAGTTAGTAAAGAAAACATTTCAGATGAAAAACTAATCTACTGAACAAGTTCATTTTTACAATAAGATAATTCTATAAAAGTGCTTTTTTTTCAGAATCACCCCCTAACCACCATACCATCCAGTTTTTAGACAGCTCATTCATAAAACAAAAATTAACATTAATAACCATAATCAGTCCTGGCCAGTGGCATATTACAGAAAATGTGGTCCCAGAGCGCCAAGGTTGCCACCTCGATCTCAAAGTCACTGCCAGTTCAAGCCCTGGTCAGGGCTCATATGAGAAGCAATCAATGCCTGCACAGCTAAGTGGAACAATGAGTTGATGCTTTTCCCTCTCCCTCTCTCTCCTACACCTCCTCTTCCCTCCTCTCCCCTCTCTCCCCAAAAGGAAAACAAAATTAACAAATAAATAACCATAAAAATCATTTTCTCAAGAGGAAAAAACTCATTTATGAAGTTACAGAATACAATGTAATTCACACTTTGAATATTAGCCACTTAATAGAGCAAAACTAACTGAGTCAATGTGCAATAGACTTCTACTTAAAATATCAAAGTCTTAATGGTATATTGTATTTAAATATCCATACACAAGAAAATAAATCACATGCATGTGGGTTTTCTTCCTCTCTACAAACTGGATGGTAAAAATTTAATATTTCCCAAACAATTCAAATACGAATATCAGTAATTCAAAAGCTGCTTTCATTAGGACATTTTTCTTTGGAAAGAAAAAAAATGAACAAAATTTAATAGCATTACATAAAAATCCTGGAAATTATGCACAAAGACTATCCAGGAGTTTTGCCAAAAAAAAAAAAAAAGGGTATGCTGGTGTTTCATGTGCATAAATGTAAATCAAGTAAGAATTATAAGGATCTACAGTATTATTTAAGATAAATACACTTCTTGAAATCTCTATTTTAAAAACTTTAAATTGATTCACTGAACTAAGCCATTCGAACTATATCCTAGGCCCTAACCAAACACTGGGATTTTCAGTCCTCTGAGTTCAGGCTCTAACCCACAGCCTTCCCGGCAGCACCCTGGAAACCCTTGGCCCTGAGGCCATCCACTCTCCCACATCCATGGGCCTATATTTTACATTTCCAAACATTGTGCATTTGCAGCTCTCTCTGTCTCCTTCTCTAGATCCTTTCAAGGACCAACCCGTGACTTCTATTTAATAAACAACTCAATCACTCCTTAGAAAACCATTTGTCTGCTTTCTGCCTTCTGGTTTGTTCTATGTAGATCTCTGGGGTGTGGTTTCACTCACAACAGAGTGCCCACATGCAAAACTCAAGTAGTTATAATATTCACTCATTCATTCATTCATTCATTCATCCTACAAATATTATCAAGCATCCACTGTATGCTACTCTCTGAGTCCGATGCTAGGAACACAGCCGTAAATAAAACATGCAAAAATTCCTGCTCTCAAGACACTTTCTACTGCAGTGGAAATAGATTATAAACAAAATAAGTCAAATACACATTATGAAAGATAAGAAGGAGACTAGCAGAGCAATCATTCCAGGAAGCACTATTCAGAGCAAAGTTCATAAGGAAATTCCTGGTGTTAGGCCTTCTGGAACCTTCCACAGTTGTCCTAGGGAAGTGGTTCTCAAACTTTTTGAAGTTTGGGGCACATTTAAAATCCTAAAAATAATTGTAGGCGCACAATATACAAATTTCTGAGAAATATGTTATAATAATTAAGTCAAATATTAAAGAAAAATAATATAAAGTCCAAGCTTGCCTTTATGGTAATTAAGCAAAATAAATACGACAAAATTAAATTTATTCTAACATTAAAAACATTTTTATGTTATACTTTTTGAGTTATGCTTTTTAGAATTTGTAAAAAGGGGTAAAAAATAAGGCGGTGGTGCAGTGGATAGAGCGTCGAACTGGGATGAGGAAGACCCAAGTTCGAGACCCCGAGGTCGCCAGCCTGAGCGCAGGCCCATCTGGCTTGAGTTAAAGCTGGCCAGCTTGGACCCAAGGTCGCTGTCTCCAGCAAGGGGTGGCTCGGTCTGCTGAAGGCCCACGGTCAAGGCACATGTGAGAAAGCAATCAATGAACAACTACGGTGTCCCAACGGCAACGAAAAACTAATGATTGATGCTTCTCATCTCTCTCCGTTCCTATCTGTCTGTCCTTATCTATCCCTCTCTCTGACTCTCTCTCTGTCCCTGTAAAAAAAAAGGGGGGGGGTTAAAAATTAAAAAACGACAAAAAAGTTATCTTTTTATATATATAGGTACATTCTTAGTAAGATTTAGTAAATTTGGCAGGTCCCGGCACAAATGTGTTAAGGTTTTTCATTCTTGTGTTTCTGAGAAACATGAGCCTGATGTGTCCTAGCGATTTCTTCAATGTTTGGCATATATTTGAAAGGCAAACTCTCATTTCCTTGTCAATACATTGAAGAATTCCTCTCTTTTTACTCTTAATTGTGTTGAGTGCAGAAAACCCCACCATACATATCATCTTAACTTTACACCAAAGGATAGAAGAAACTTGCCTCCAGTCTTTCCGGGGAACATGGGGGGTAGTGTAAACAATCCAGCACTATGGCTTAACAGCCTTTTGCAACCTAATCAGGCAAGTGAGGTGGGGGTTGGGCAGACAGTCAGCTTACAGCCAATTCCACACACCTCTGTCCCCCAAAAACCTAAACTCCAAAAACCCTGTTTGTTTTTTGGTCCCCAACAGGCACATATTTCTCTGGAATACCATAGGGTGCACCTGGGAATCTTCTAGGGCGCCCCAGTGCGTCCTGGTGCACACTTTGAGAACCACTGTCCTAGGGGATGAGGCTTGCTAGGTTGAGGGTACTCTTAGTCTGTAAACAGGTAATTTACATTTTGATTTAGAATTTTTTTCATTTTATTGTTCTTTATCCCTAGTTACCAACATTCACAGGTGCTTGTCCCTCAACAGGTGTTGGTGAAAAGATTTTGTAGAAGAAAATGCTGCATTGCCTATAACTGTCCAATGTAAGAATGCAAAGTAAACCATCCAAAGAGTTTCAGAAGCACAAACTGTTTCTTCTGTGGCACTATTTCTTCACATAAACATACATAGACTATTCATTTTCTTTACAAAAAAAAAAAAGATGGGGCAAATTTTAGCTCAGTCTCTGAATAAATATATCATACATAATTAATGAAATTTTAACACCTATAGTTTCTCAGCTCCTTAAAAACATTACTAAATGAGTAAAAATCAAAGATTATCAGGCTGTACCAAAAGCGCTCAGGGATCAACCTGAAGAGGCTTCCACTGGCCCAAGATGGAACAATTTGATCATAAAAAAAAAAAAATGAGGCCCTGGACAGGTGGCTCAGTGGATACAGCGTCATCCTGGCACACTGAGGTCATGTGTTTGACCCCCGGTCAGGGCACATACGAAAAGCAACCAATGAGTTCATAACTAAGTAGAACAAGTTGATGCTTCTCTCTCTCTCTCTCTCTCCTCCCACTTCTCGCCTGCCCCATTCAATGTAAAAAAGGCTTTTTTTGGAAAATGATATCTGTAGTGATATCTGAAATATATCCAAAAGCTAAAATCCAAAAATTTATTCTGAGTCCTGAAAAAAGTCACTGGTCACTTTAAGAGAATATTTAGAAACTGACTTAGCCTGACAACTGGTATATAAAGGGAAAAAACCCAGCAAGTAAAATATAAACTTCTAAACATACAGTTCCCATGATCCTAAAATTTCACAATGTTTGAGATTACAATGTGCACAAAAACACTCTGAACTGAGAAGAGCTTAACAAAGGGACAGTTGTTTCTGCTGTTGCTAAGAAAATTGTCCCTACTTTCGATAACACTAGCTCATGAATCTAATCTCAAGAGTGACCATGTGCCAAATACTTTTCTAAGTACTTAATATCATTTTCTCCTTTAATCCTTACAACAATTCTATGCAGTGGGAAATAGTATTTTCTAATACGGCCCTTTGGGTTTAAACATAGTAGTTGCCCCTTGTCCTAAGGAAATACCTAGAGTAGTACTGAACCTTATATATAGTTGACCCTTGAATGACACAGGTTGTTCACTTATATGCTGATTTTTTTCAATTAATCCTTGAAGTTCAAACCCACATTCAATGGTCAATTTTACAGTTGGGAATCCACATAAGCAGAAAACCAACTCTAATTATTCACAAATTTCCGACTAAAAGAGAAGTCAGTGCCCCTAACCCCAAGTTGTCCAAGGGTCAACTATATATAAGTCCTTTCTTAAAGTCACGGATAGGCTCTGGGACTTTAGGCAAAATGACATATGTTGAAACCAATTTTACCATAGGCTAATTGATATAAACAAGTTAAGTTCCTATGGCATAAAAGACAAACAAAATGATATTACTCACCCTGGTCAGCTGGCTCAGTGGATAGAGTGTCAGCCCAGCGTAATGACGTCCCAGGTTCGATTCCCAGTCAGGGCACACAAGAGAAGCGACCATCTGCTTCTCCTCCCCTTCTCCACCCCTCCCTCTTTCCCTCCTGCAGCCAGTGGCTCCATTGGTTTGAGCTTCCATAGGGGTGCTGAGAATAGTTCAGATGGTTCAAGTGTCAGCCTCAGGCACTAAAAATAGCTCAATTTGAGCATCAGTCCCCAGACATGGGTTGCCAGGTGAATCCCAGTTGGGGCACATGTTGGATTCTGTCTATCTCCCCTCCTCTCACTTAAAAAAAGAAAAAATGACATAGCTCGAGGACCTGCCATACTATGTGGTTTTTTGGGGTTTTTTAAAGGTTTTTTATTTTATTATTTTATTTATTTATTCATTTTAGAGAGGAGACACAGAGTGAGAGAGAGAGATAGAGAAAGAGAGAAAGGGTGGAGGAGCTGGAAGCATCAACTCCCATATGTGCCTTGACCAGACCAGTGCAGGGTTTTGAACTGGCGACCTCAGTGTTCCCAGGTCGACGCTTTATCCACTGCGCCACCACAGGTCAGGCACTATGTGGTTTTTTTCTTACACATCTTAAACCTATGATAAAGTTTAGTTTATAAATCAGACACAGTAAGAGATTAATAGCTAATAATAAAATAGAACAATTATAATATACTATAATAAAAGAAATATGTGAATAGTTTGGGAGCCATAATTAAGTAAAATGAAAGTTCCTTGAACACAAGCACTGTGATATGGTGAGAGTTGATCTGATAACTGAGACAGCTACTAAGTGACTAACAGATGGGTAGTTATATAGCACGAATATGCTGGACAAAGGGATGATTCACACCCCAAGTGGGATGCAGTGGGATGGTGTTAGATTTCATCACATTGCTCCGAACAGTGCACAATTTAACACTTATGAATTGTTTATTTCTGTAACTTTCCATTTCCCATTTAATATTTTTTAACTATAGTTGACCATAGATAACTGAAACTGTGGAAAGCAAAACCATGGATAGTGGGGGACTATTGTACTGGCTCTATCACTTAGCCGCTTTCTTGCTGTGTGACCATCCCAAATTACTTAACCTCTCTGTGCCTCAGTTCTCTAGTATATAAAATGGAGATAAGTGTCCTTACCTCTCAGCCCTATTTGTAATATGATAAGTAACTCTAGTGCATATTTGTTTCGGTGATTATTTGATTAATGCCTACTTTCCCTTCTAGGCTGAGTGCTCCAAGAGGCCAGAGAGCTCTATCTCCAGAACCCAGTCCAAGCCTAGCAAACAGTAGAAACTCATTTGATATTTGTTGAATAAATAAATGAATTTACAGTAGAATACAGTAGAGCTGAGTAACTGCTCTAGTTCAAAACTCAGCCAGTATCTCCACAATTACAAAGTTGAAGATTTTCCCATATTTCTTAACTATCAAGGGGGCCACATCATTTAAGTACCTCTAAGCCACGGGGACCAAAACCAGCCCAAGAACAATAATACTGCCTGAACTCCCTGGGGTTTTCAGTAAAGAAGCTGCCAGACTTGGCAGCTACAGTTTATCCAGGGCAAGCTATCAATGTTTTGTATTTTGGACATCTGCCCTTTTTAATTCAAGAAACTGACACAATCACAGTCCCTGGTGTGTTCTGAGTTTCAATCCCAAAGTATACCAAATACAGTGTAGGAAAAAAGAAACACCCTTGAGTGCAGTTCAAAATGTGAGTCACCAGCTAGAAGAGTTCATTATTATTTATTGAAAAGGTGTTGTGATCGAGTCACTATGCTAATAAGTGCTGTACTTGAATCATCACCTCATTTGATTCTCCCAGTAACCCTCTGACAGAGGTACTCTCATTCCTATAAACTAGAGAGTCCGAGGTTCCATGGCTCAGAAATCACAGAACTCAGAATTAAATCCAAATGTATCAGAAACCAAATGCCATGTACCAAACCACTAAACAATATTGCCAAGGGTAAGCCCAGCAAAAATAAATTAAAAGAACAAAGTTGATAGTTGTAATCATGAAGCAAAAAGATTTGATGAAATCACAAAAAATATTTTTGAGAAAAAATAAATGTATGAACTAAAGTCACTTACTATTTATACAATAAATGTGACATGTCTATCATAATTTCATTTTGAGTTCTTTGATCTACATGAGAATGTGTGTGGGTAGCAGTTCTCAAGGTATGGTCGGTCTGCAGACCCTTAGGGGTCCCTGAGACCTCTGCATGGCATCTGTAAGGTCAAAACTTTTTCCATAATAATGCTAAGATATTATTTGCCTTTTGCAGTGTTGACATTGGCATTGACAGTTCAAAAGTAAATTGTGGGTAAACTACTGGCTGCTGAATCAAAGCAGTGGCACCAAAATGTACTAGCCATCAACGTGTTCTTTACCACCACACATTGGTGGAAGAAAAAAAGTCAGTTTCATTTAAAAATGTTCTTTGAGGAAGCAGAAAGAATGCATAGTAATGTTAAATCTCAACCTTGAGTGCATATCTTTCTTTTAAAGATTTTATTTATTGGTTTTACAGAGGAGGGGGGAGTGAGAAGTATCAATGCATAGTCACTTCACTTTAGTTGTTCATTTTGGTTGTGTATGCGTGCCTTGACCAGACAAGCCCAGGGTTTTGAACTGACGACCTAAGCATTCCAGATTGACGTTTCATCCACTGTGCCTCCACAGGCCAGGCTGAAGTGCACATCTAATATTCTATATGACAAAAGGAAACATGTACTAGCAGCACCCCCACTGCACACCAAAGTACAATCATTGTCAAGAAACTCATCTATGGGTTGTAAGCTGAACTAGCTAGCTGCTTTTTTTCTTTTTTACAGGAACAGAGAGAGAGTCAGAGAGAGGGATAGATAAGGACAGACAGGAATGGAGAGAGGTGAGAAGCATCAATCATTAGTTTTTCGTTGCTGTTGTGACACCTTAGTTGTTCATTGATTGCTTTCTCACATGTGCCTTGACCACGGGCCTTCAGCAGACCAAGCAACCCCTTGCTGGAGCCAACGACCTTGGGTCCAAGCTGGTGAGCTTTTGCTCAAGCCAGATGGGCCCGCGCTCAAGCTGGCAAGCTCAGGGTCTCGAACCTGGATCTTCCGCATCCCAGTCCAACGCTCTATCCACTGTGCCACTGCCTGGTCAGGCGCTAGCTGCTTTTCTGATGGAATATCATTTATACTTGACCTACAGACAAACTACGGTCATTTAGACTTGAGTATTTGGCCAACTGTTCCTGAAAAATAAAAGCAATGAGTCTGCCACTTCAAGGAAAACAACTGACAGCATTTGTTGCCAATGATAACAATCAAACTTTCAAGTAAAAACTAGAATTCTGGAATACTCTTATCTACCACTGTGAAGTTGACATCTTCCCAATATTAAAGACTTTGCTTACGTCAACATTTGAAAGATCTGTATAACTCAAAACACCAATATTTTCCAAATGACCAATGCATGATGGTACAAAGTCATATCTGGGTAAAGATTCATTCAAAAACCAACAGGGTTTTAATAGCATATAAAGAAACTGATTAATAGGATTTCAGATTCACACTGCAAGTAACCCTTAAGAAACTACCACTTGTTTGTTGGGTGTTAATTCAGTTTCAAAAAATAATATCCACAATTATCTAAAAAGATTATTAAGACACTCCTCCATTTTCCAACCACCTCCATATCAAAGTAAAGCCAAATTTTCTACATGTTCTTCAACATCCTGCAACAATGCCAAAAACAGGTAAAATCTAGCTAAGCATGACCAGGTGGTGGCGCAGTGGATAGAGCGTCAACCTAGGTTCAAAACCCAGAAGTCACTGGCTTGAGTGCAGGCTCATCAGCTTAAGGGCAGGATTACCAGCTTGGGTGTAGGCTCATAGACATGACCCCATGGTCGCTGGCTTGAAGTCTAAGGTCTCTGGCTTGAGCAAGGTACCACTGGCTCAGCTGGAGCCTCCCAGTCAAGGAACATATGAGAAAGCAATCAATGAACAACTAAGGTGCTGCAACTATGAGTTGATGCTTCTCATCTCTCTCCCTTCCTATGCCTGTTCTATCTGTCTGATTCTCTCTCTCTTTCTCTCTCTCACACACACACAGAAAAGAAAATCTAGCTGATAGACTTTAAAATTTTTTATTGTTTTTATAAAGAGCGAGAAACATCGACTTGTTTCACTCATTTATGCATTCATTGGTTGGTTCTTGTTTGTGCCCTGACTAGGGATCGAACCTACAACTTTGGTACATCAGGACAATAATCCAACCAAATGAGCTACCAGCCAGGCTAAATGATAAAATGGCTAAAATGATAATTTTTATGTGTATTTTACCACAATTTTTTAAAAATCCAGTCTTCAATTAATCCAGACATTAAAGAGATTTGCAGAAATGTAAAATAGTGCCACTCTTCTCACCAGATTTCTTTGTTTATGAAAACATTTTTAATGTGGTTATTTTTATAAAAAATGCTATTTATATTAACATGCAATGGATACAATGGGCTTACTATTTTGAAATGAATCAAGGAAAGATTTCTGAAACTTCTGTTTGTTTCAATTTTTCATAAGGTAAATATCAATAAAGAACTTAAATAAACACAAGTTCTTTAGCTTCCATAATAATTTTCTGAAGTATAAAGGGGTCCTGAAACCAAAAATTTTGAGAACCACTGGCTGTGGGAAAAGGCTCATAAGCTGGTCAGGGCTTTCCTGATCATCCCAGTCCCAGAATTCCAACACCTTCTTAAATCTGTCCCTGTCCCAGCTTCCACTCTCTGGTTCTGTTTTGTCAACATCACCATCAGCTTTGGGGAGAAGGGAGCTTGACCTTCCAGCCTATTCCAGGGGAATAGTGCTCTTACCACAGCAGAGCATGGTATGCAGTTCTTGTTTTCAGAAACTCTCACCTCTTCTATAAAAACAAGATTATGTGCACAGTTACTGAGCACCTTGGTATTATCTTCCTGCTATTTAAGAGGGGGAAAATCATATGTCTGTAGGTATTCTCTGACAGTTTCAGCTTCCATCTTTGTGACTCTTTACCCATAATAGAAAAAAAAAAAAAAAAACACAGTTCCAGACAATATGCCTCATCTTTTTGTTTGTGGACCAAAGCAGAACAGAACAGAGTCCAATGGTTCATCCCAAATGGTGTAAAGGGACCCTTCTTCCCATCACTCAAATCAGACTATTTCTCCCACTTTAATAATTAATAATTTAATAACTCCCTCACTTTTTGGATAATTTCCAAAATTCTTGTCCTGTGCTGAAAATTCTTTCAACCTTCTCTCTCAGTGATTGGCCACCCTACCTAAAATTTCACACACAAATATACATTCCACATCCTCCTTCTTGCTTTATGCTTTCTCCTTAGAATTTAACAAAAAAAAAATTTATATTTTACTTATTTGTTTGTTTGACTGTGGTATTAGAACCAAAAAGCAGGAATTTTTGTCTCTTTTGTTCACTGCTGTATCCCCAGCACCTAGAACTGTGCCCAGCACAAAATAAATTATTTGTTGAATGAATGAACGAATGAAGAACAAGCTAGGGTTCCTAGCCTGTAATATTCTGCAACTCAATCCTTCATTCTCCATCCATACCACAGAAATTTCAAAGGCATCTCACCCATTCCTGACTCCAAATTGTTCCCAGGTCAGTTCCAAAAACTTAAAATGCCATTTCCCATTCTAACCATCCAGCCCCTAGCCTCTCCCAGTCATCTGTTTAAATCTGACTCTAAATCCTATCAAGTGATTGTACCACTCTCATATCTGTCTCATCATCTCCATCACCACTGCTGTTATCTTGATTCAGGCTACCATCAATCCTGCCTGGGATTTATTGAAACAGCTCACTAATTTTCAGTGTTACACCCTTCCAACACAGTCCCTAGAGCTGAGTGAGCCTTCTGAAATTGAAATCAGATCACCTAAGCCTCCTGCAGAAAGCCTATCAGCAGCTCCCCATTACCTACAGGATTGAATCCAAACTCTTCATGTGTGACCCACAACCATCCTTGCCCTAGTGAACTACTTACAATTGCCCAAACCACTAAGAAACACAACCCCAAGCCTTTGTCCATGCTATTCCCACTGCACGGAATGTTCTGCTTCCATCTGCCTGGAGAGCCACTGCTTGATGTCAAGATGCACCACAAGGACATGCACCTCTCTAAAGTGTCCCTCACTCTACACACTCTATGACATCTAATAACTATGAGCTCAGGGAGGTCCGGAACTGTCATGACTCCACCTGGGCATCCTCCCTGCCAGGCACGTTGTAAGAGCACAATAAAGATTTTCAAGGACGAGTAAATGTGCATAAATAATGAAAGTCCACCCTTACACAAGGCCTATTCAGATAAATTAGAGGAGTAGATTCCTTTCATGCGCCAGGCTAGTTCCGGAATCCCCAATTTATCCATGTTCATTTCTACAGAGCCCTCTACTGGGTACTTTTAACCCCATCAGCAGAAAAAGAGATGAGAAAGGTTAATAACCAACATTATATAGAGAAAATATCTACCACAAACCCAAAGACAGGCTAAAAGGAAACTTACATATATAATCTTAACCCCATTATGTAAAAGGGTTTTCTACATACCATGTGATAATCTCAATTTAGAAGATTTGTACAATGTCTGGAGAATCGAACTGTGCAATTTCAAAAAGGGGCAGGAAGTTGTGTAGACATCCTCTATTAGTGGAGTCCTGTCCACAGAGGTTTTCAAAACAAGCTGAATACAGCAAAATCATAGTCTTGGGGAAACAGTTAAAAGAGGGAATACTATATAAAGAAATCACTGTCTATCCCTACCTTCCATCCAGTACTAAAACTTTTCCTCATACACAGTGTACACAATTTAGAGAAAAAGTGAATTTACCAAACAAATGCTATTTGAGGTTTAAAAAAATCAACAAACCCATTCTAGTATTTTTGCCTGCATCCTTAGGCCCTTGATCTGAAAATAAAATTATCCATAAATTGCCCTGGTCAGATATAGCTCAGTTGGTTAGAGCATCGTCCGGAAGCACAGAGGTTGCAGGTTTGATCCTGGTCATGGCACGTATAGAAACAGATTGATGTTCCTATCTCTCCCTCTCTCTCCCTTCCTCTCTCTAAAATCAGTAAAATAAACAGTTTTAAAAAAATAAAATAAAATTACCCATAAATAAACAAATAATGGGTATTGCCAAAAAGTCAAAGACTCAGCAATTCCAGGCATACTTTTACATCTACTTTTATTTTTGACATCCAAGTAATAATACCCTGTTCAAAGTATTATTTGTTTAAAGTATAGCACTTACAGAATTATTATCATTGCCTACTTAATTTAATGTAGTACAGCACAGCTCCATTCTCTAGAATCTGTCCCACTGTCCCTGACGACAGGGACACTTGAACCCTAAAGATGCCAAAATGTCTAGCAGGAATTACACCTGCTCTCCACTCCACTGGCACCTTCAGAGTTGCAAGCAAGAGCCACTCTCCTACAGGGAAACACACTTATCACAGCAGAATCCTTCAAGTGAACTGCAAACTGTAGTTTCTGACCTCATCAACGTGGCATTTAAAACTGTCTAGGTAGAAGTAATTATCAGATGAAAATGTTTTTCTACTCCATCCATATTATTCAACCACTAGCAAATTAATGCAATAAATAAAAATCAGGAGAATAAAGCACCCTCACCAAATGACCAATAAGTAAGTGACATGGGGAACTCCAATCACAAGCAGAGAAAGAAAATATCAATTGAGAATATAAGATTGTGTCAAGGCTGACAATCTAGTCAGGAGCTCAAACTCAACCAAGTCCTGGCTCTGATTTACACTATTACTCCTCCCCTCTCTGATTTGAGCTGTTACTTCTGAGGATTCCCTCTCCTAGGGCTTTCACTGTGTAATTATGCAATATGTGGGCACCATAAAATACACAATACAGCTTCATAAATTTGGGCTTTTAAAAATCAGTGTGATTTTCTCTACATATTTCCTAAAAAGGCATTTCCTTCAATCTTCTAGATGGTAGATTTTTAGAAAAACATAAGGACTGTTTTTAAAAAAGTGTTAGTTATGTAGAATCCTTACTTTTGGTCTCATTTATTTAAACATCACTTCCTAGACCTCAAATATTTTTGTCCTATATGAAAATAAAAAAAATAAGCGGCCCACTGAAAACATCAAGAATAGCAGTAAGGAGATTAAGACTGAGACAAGGGACCAGATACTAATCTGAAAGGCTAGGAGAAGGGAGTCTAAACACTGCTCTGGGTACACTGCTCACTTTCAAATCACCTGACTTGAGAAGTTCAACATTCTAAAATACTGAAGTCTGTATGTAAATACTAATACCATGATAAGAAAGCATCGTTAAATAAATTTTGAAGCTGAAAACACAAAGATTTTTTTAAAAGAGACGTAGGCAAAGGCAGTGTGCACTTAAGGGTATAAGATTCTATCTAATTCTCAGAGTCCTACAGGGCTGAGCCGACTTCCTTGGCCCGGCAAAGGGAGGCCTAGACAGGAGAAAGGTTTTATTCTTCACACTGTTGGAAAAGTGTACAGAAAAATATTTTCATGGGACTTTAAGGCAACCAAATGAAATGCAAAGGTAACTTCTTAAAGTGCTTCAAAGTTCTGACTGCAGGGCTTGGGTACCCTGACATTCATCAGACCTGCACCCAGAATTTCAGAAGCATTAACAGCCAACTGGCAAGGAGGTGCATTTTCAAAGTTTTCCTTCCTTCTAAAGGTCTCAGCTAGGTCAGCACTGCCACAGTGTGAACAGATTTGTGATACTTGACGCATTGGAGGAAAAGTCCCACTGGCCCTGCGATGTCCCCACAATAAGCTATCCTGAGACAACAACTGATTGGCCTCCGGATACTGACGCTGGAAAGAGATTGTTTTGTTTTTCAACACAAACAGGCTTGGGGAGGGAGATGACTAGGCAAAGAAATGCACGTACCTTTCAACTGGTCAACAACGCTCTGGCCCAGGCGTTCAGTAACTCTCCCATCCTCCATTTCGTACCGATCATCTAGGTATTTTGCAGTGGCCTCGGAAATGTGAACCTTGCCAGCCACTCCCAGCTGCTCCATGAGATTGGCCAGGTTCACATCATTGGACCACACATCGAATTTAAACCTCCTCATACCCAAAATGCCACACAAGACAGTCCCCGTGTGAACCCCAACACGCATGTTCACCATCTCTTTCTTCTCCTGGCAGAAGTGCTCAATGGCTCTTATCATGCCCAAGCCCATTTCAATGCAGCAGTAGGCATGGTCGGCCCGGGGCTCTGGGCACCCTGCTACACAGTAGTAGCAGTCTCCCAGGGTGCTGATTTTCTCACACTTGGTCTCTTCACACAATCGGTCGAAGCGACCAAACAGATCATTGAGAAGACCCACTAGGGCATGAGCAGATTTGTTGGCACTCATCTTGGTGAAGCCCACGATGTCTGCAAATAAAATACTGACCTCTTCAATCTGCTGCATCTTAAATGGGCGGAATGCTATCGGGGCTTTCTGTATTGAAGACTTTTTCTTCCTATTCTTTGGGCTGGAGGTGGCATGTCTTTTCACAGAATTCTCGCTCTCCTCATCCCCCTGTTTCATCAAGTCATCAGCTATGATTCTTGGCATCACAGAATGAATCATCCTCTCTTTCAGGGCTTTTTCCACTTCCAGATCCTTCCCGTGCATAATTGACTGTCCCACCTTGAGAAAGGTGCTCCTGGATCTCACCTGGGACATGATGAATAGGTGGATCCCAATGGCATGAACGCAAACATGGAGCAGGGCTCTGCTCAGCAGCTCCCAGTGCAGGGGCCCTGCTCCAGGTGAGGGGAAGCAGTCATCATCTCGGAAATGATAGCCAAAGGTCTCAAAGAGAACAGAATAGGCCACTCCCAAAAACAAGCTCAAGTACAAAGGTAAGTGCATGACGGTGTAGAGCAAAAAGAGCACTTCGATGCACATGGAAAAGCTCCCCACTTGAGATAAGCACGTGTCTGTGGGCTTAGCTGCGGGAGTATGATTGGAGCTGTCAACATGTCCTGAGAGAGGCGTCAGAACCTGAAACTGGGCAGCCAGGGTCAGGGTGAACACCAGGAGGGTGAACACCAGCGAGGTCCACACATAATGTCGGGCATACAGCTTGGTGAAGGTAAACAGGAAAAATCCCACACACACCACGAGGAAGCACAGGGCAGGAGCTGCCATGACAATCAGTTTGGACCTCATGTGCACCCCAAAATAAATGCTCCAGAGCAGGCAGGCGAAACCAATGTAGAAGAGAGCGTACCGGAAGCGACGCTGGGTCTGCGGAAAGCAGCGCTCTAAGCAAGCCTCCTCCAGGTTCACCGAGTCGAACTTGGGGTCCCACCACCGGCTAGAGGCCCTCTCGAACAGCTGGGGCAGCTTCTTCTGCCTGCGCAGGTGGCCTCCGGCGCCCACTCTCCGGGGTAAGCCCCCTGAGTCCCCGGAACTGCTACAACTGGAGGAGATGCTGTACTTGCAGTGTTTGGGGTGGTTGTTGGACGACAGCTGCTTGGGGTTGATTTTGACCCTCACGCTGTTGCTGTCTCCGCTGGAGTCACAACTCACTTCGGTGCTGTGGTGCTGCAGCAGCTGCTGGTGGGGCGGGGAAGCCATGTTGCCGCGCGCTCCGAGCCACCCCCGGCTGGGGTCACCACCACCTGTCACCGAGACAAGAGTTAGGCTGGTGTTTATTCCCACCCAGGTACACGCACCCGAAGGCCACGAGCTATGTCCATTTTCTAAGCGGCAGCCCCCGCGGTCTGCTTGCAAAGGTACCCTACGGTCGCAAAACTGCGGTAATGTCTCATCAGCGCTCCCACCGTCCCACCTCCGGACCGACCCCAGCCACCCGGGACGCGCAGGGAGCGCCTAGGGTCCGCGCGGCCGCGGTCACCGAGCCCGCGGCGCCGCCCGAACCGCGGCACGGTCCCGCGCGCACACTCGCCTGCTGCGCCAGCCGCCGCCGTGGAGCGGAGTCCGGCCCCGAGCACTCTCACGCCGCCGGCCGCCCTGGCAGACGCGGCTCTCCCCGCGGCGGCGGCGGGCCCCTCATGCTGCGCAGAGCGCGGCGCCTCCACTGCGTCAGGCCTCCGGCAGGACCCCGCCGTCCCGCCCCGCGCTCTGCGGCCCCGGGGGAGGCGGGCGGCGAGTTTGCAAAGCCCGCGGCGCTGCGACCGCCCCCGTCGGCGCGATCCGTCTCGAGGGGCCTGCTCCCAGCCCCGCCCGCCCGCTCCCGGTCGCCGGGGCTGACCCAACAGGCGGGGATGCCCAGGGCCCGGGAGCCGCCCGGCACCGAGGGCAGGGCGCGGGCCCCTCAGCCGGCGGCCCGTACGCGGCACTGCCGCAGAGTCCGCTCCCGCGACGCCGGCTCGGTACGCCCGCCCGGGGCAGCCTCCCAAGCTAGAGATGCGGCCGCGGCGGCGGCCACCGCCGAGCCCCAGGGTGCCGCTGCCTCATGTCGGAAGAGCCGCCGCCACCACTACCATCTCCGGCCCCTTCCCCCTCCCGCTGTCACTGACAGACTCGCGCCCGCGCCGCCCCTCGCCCCGCCGCAGCGCGCACGCGCGGCCCGCGCACTCCGCTGCCGCCAGCCTCGAATGCGCGCACGGTGCGCGCGCCGAGCTGATGGGGCTGTCGGGGCTGCGGCCCCGCCCTCCGCCTGGGGCAGCGCCGCGCCCGGGCGGCCGGCTGCGGACACTGCGGCGCTGCAGGGGCTGGCCCGGGCCCCGGGGGGTGGCTGGGAGACTGCCTCTGGCGCGGTTCGGTCCCCACACCCGCTGGGAGAAACCTAAGGAGGCCTGCTAGTTAAGGAGCAGCTGGGGTGCGACGCTGAGGAAATGAAAGTGTTTGCCCTCCCCCTCGGCACACCTTTTTTATAAATAGAAGTTTGCAACTGTTGTATTTGCCTAGGAGGCGCCCCTTTCTCTGTGAGCACTGAGCACGTGCCCCTCTTTCCCCCAGCACTCGCGCCTACCTGAACATCTTCCCTGTCGACCACCATAATCTGAGCCCTGGCCTCTGGTGGCCAGACGGGCAGGCCTCCAGGGGCCGTGGTTGCCCCTAGAAAGGTAGTGCCACAGCTTCTCAAACCCGTTTCCTTCCCATCCTCGGGTCGTTTCCCCCTCCTCATGAACAACAGTTTTTCCTTTTCCACAAGTGAAATTTTGAAAGCAATCTCCTACCTAATCGACAGCCCTACCGTCGACAGTGTTATCTGCAGCCCGTAAATACAATCCTGTACTCCCCAATGTGCCAATCCTGGCCATTCTCCCCAAACCTCACACTACCTCCTGCCAGTCACAGGGATCTCCTTCCTCCTTCCCTCACCCCCCACCACGAAGCCTACCCCGTGTTGAATTAGAAAATAAAGTAAAATGGGGTCTTGTCCACATAATAGAATATTACTTATATATAAAAATGAAGCACTGATTCATACTGCAACTGGAATGAACCTTGAAAACATGATGCTTAGTGAAAAAAAAAAGCCAGTCGCATTGTATGGTTCAATTTATATCAAATGTCCAGAAGAGGCAGATCCAAAGACAGAAGCAGGAGCTGGGGGATGGGCAGGGGGAGTGGCTTCTAATGGGTAAGGGGTTTCTTTGGGAAGTGATGAAAATGTCCTGCAACTAAGTGGAAGTGGTAGATGTACAACACTGTGAATGTACTAAATGCCACTGAATCGTACACTTTAAAGTGGTCTAAATGGTAAATTTTGTTATGTGTATTTAACCACAATAAAGGAAGAAGAAAAAAACAAAACAAAAAATAACACAACATCATTGCTGTGGTATTTTTGCCTAAAATGCATAACTTCAATCTAATCATAAGAAAACGTCAAATGAACCCAAATTGAGAAATGTTTCTTCCAGGTAATTGACCAATACTCATCAAGAATATCAAGGTCATCAAAGACTCAGGAACTGTCACAAACTTGAGAGAATTAAGGGATACAACATGGAACACAGGATCCTGATTTCAAACCTGGAACAGAAAAGGACAAAAGAATAAGGTCTACAGTTTAGTCAATACCATCACATTGTGCCAATATCCATTTTCTGGCGTTGATCATTATACTGTGATTATACATAATGTTAACATTGGGGGAAGCTTGGGTATAGATAGAGGGGAACTCTAGTGTTTTTGCACTTTAAAATTGTTTCAAAATAAAAGAAAAAAGTTAAAAATAAAAACAAACTTTTATTGAGCATCAACTATATGCCAGCACCCTGATGTGTTCCATTTTTACCGATGAAGAAACTGATGTTCAGAAGAGTACATTGCCCAAGCCAGTGAGATAATAATAGTAAACTTACACTTAGCAAACGTGTTAAGTGCCAGAAACCACTGGGCGCTTTCACTTGTGATCTAGTTTGTCCTTACCACAACCCTCTGAAGTAGATATTATTGTCCCTATTTTAGAGATGTGAAACTGGAGGTTGAAGAGTGCCATGCTCAAAGTCACATAAAGGCTAGAGACAGTTCAGATTCAAAACCGGATCGGACTCCTATGACCATGACACTGAACAGCCCTGGTACCGCCCTCTGTAACCCACATGGTGGCCCTTCCATCTACCCCACTGTCTCCTACATCCCAACCCCGCTGGACAGGAAGCCCTTGGAGACAGCTATCACCATTTACATTCCCCCACTTACTGCCAACCTTCACACCCCATTTCCTGGTTTCCCTCGATCTGAGAGATGGCCTGTCTACACTTTTCCTCCCCTCCCCAAGTCATTTCAATCCACCCACTGTTTTTGCAGTGATTTAGCATTTACATATTAATTAGTCATCAGATTTTTAGACACAGGTAGTGATACACCTCGCCCCCTTCTCTCTTGTATATCTTCTGGAAGTGGTTGGGCTGCATTCCCAGCTGTTGAAACCTTTAAGCTGCCAGAGCCTCCTTCATCTCCGGTTAGAGCATGAGTCATTCCATAAACCTTAGAGATTAAGGACCATGTGCCTGGCACTGTGCATTAGACCATGGGTGCACAATCATACACTATCTCTGTCTTTAACCCTTTGTGTAGTGAGTTCTTTTCATGCTCGCTGACTCCCAAAAGTGAGTTGTTGTTGTTGTTTTTCAAAAAATGGGAAAATTGGACATCTACCCGGAAAAAAATGAAACTAGACCATCAACTTACACCATTCACAAAAACAAACTCAAAATGGATAAAAGACTTAAATGTAAGCCATGAAACCATAAGCATCTTAGAAGAAAACATAGGCAGCAAGCTCTCCGACATCTGTTGCAGCAATATATTTGCCGATTTATCTCCACGGGCAAATGAAATAAAAGGCAAGATAAACAAATGGGACTATATCAAACTAAAAAATTTTTGCACAGCTAAAGACAATAAGAACAGAATAAAAAGACAAACCACACAATGGGAGAGCATATTCGACAACACGTCTGATAAGGGGTTAATAACCAAAATTTATAAAGAACTTATAAAACTCAACATCAGGAAGACAAACAATCCAATCAAAAAATGGGCAAAAGAAATAAATAGAAATTTCTCCAAAGAGAACATACAGATGGCCAATAGGCATATGAAAAAATGCTCAACATCACTAATCATTAGAGAAATGCAAATTAAAACCACAATGAGATATCACCTCACACCAGTCACAATGGCGCTCATCAGCAAAACAACACAGAATAAGTGCTGGCGAGGATGTGGAGAAAAGGGAACCCTCCTGCACTTCTGGTGGGAATGCAGACTGGTGCAGCCACTGTGAAAAACAGTATGGAGATTCCTCAAAAAATTAAAAATTGAACTGCCTTTTGACCCAGCTATCCCACTTATAGGAATATACCCTAAGAACATCATATCACTGTTCGAAAAGAAGAAATGCGCCCCCATGTTCGTGGCAGCATTGTTCACAATAGCAAAGATCTGGAAACAGCCCAAGTGTCCGTCAGAGGACGAGTGGATTAAAAAGCTTTGGTACATATATACTATGGAACACTACTCAGCCATAAGAAATGATGACATCGGATCATTTACAACAAAACGGATGGACCTTGATAACATTATATGGAGTGAAATAAGTAAAACAGAAAAAAATTGAGAACAGCATGATTTCATACATAGGTGGGTCATAAAAGCGAGACTATGCGACATGGACAAGAGTGTGGTGGTTACGGGGTGGTGGGAGGGGAGGGGCACAAAGGAAACCAGATAGAAGGTGACAGAGGACAATCTGACTTTGGGTGATGGGTATACAACATAATTGAATGATAAGATAACCTGGAGATGTTTTCTTTGAACATATGTACCCTGATTTATTGTCACCCCATTAAAATTAATAAAATTTTTTTTAAAAATGGAGGTAGTTCCAGTTCCAGTTTTATTAACTTAAAATCATGTTTGTTTGATAAACAATTTATGGAAACAAGAAGAACATACATTTGCCTTTTTTTAATGTTGCCTTACACATTTTTAAAATAAAAATTTTTGTTACGATCGTACTCTGGATGGTCAGGAGGCACAAGGACGGACACGAACGTTCGCATTCCTCAGAGGGTTAGGGGTGTATAGTAAGTAGCTGGGAAAGATGCCGCCGCGGGGAAGGAATGGGCAGAGGAAATGAAATCCATTAGGGTTGGTGATAGTCCTACAAAGTAGGAGAACTACATCCCCACAATGCCAAGACCCCGAGGGGAGTCACTGGAGACTCCTAGGTCCCTTCTCCTCCACCCCCAGGAAGCATAAAGGTACAGATACAGGGCAGATGTAACAGCTTTCTCCAACCATCCACCCCAAGCTGCTGCCAGATCTGCAGGGTTCCCCGCCATCTGTGATGTGTGCAGAACTTCCACCAGGTGCAGTACAAGTCAGAATGTGTCCATACAAACTCAGCAAAAGCTCTTAGAAAGCATCACTGACCCCATCATCTTGTCCTTGCTCTCTCTCCCATGAAGGATAGGGGAGGGTTTTGCCTCTGCGCTATCAGATGTCAGATGTGGTGACAACCATGACTTGCTTTAAGGTAAGTTACTTGGAAACCATCATGACCACTCCCCAGACACACACACACACACTTCTGTTGAGTTACACAAAGGCACATTCAAGGGTAATGCATCAAGACACAATCACCATGGAAATCATAATACAAATATCTTGAGTTTATGAAACACTTCACAGCTTGCCAGAGGCTTACATCTATACTCCTTCCCTTGACTCTCACACAGTACTATGAAGTGCAAGGACAGGATACATTGGCCCCCCCACACAGAGGCAGGCATCAGAGGTCACAAAGCCGTTCCTTTACAGAAGTCCTCTAAAATCCCCAGCTTCCCAGCCTGCCAGTGTCTCTTTTTCACCCTGACAGTAATAACTACCACTATGGTCACTATCATCTGAGGAAACCAAAGTTTAGTCAACAAATATTACAGGGAGATTTGAACTCGGGTGAGACTGAATGCCACCTTTTAACTCCACTGCACTCAATTTACTCCTGCTTCCTCCAGTCCCTTCTGCTCATTAGTATGGGGTCCCTGGTACATACCAGGTTCTGGGCAGCCAGGCCACAGGCTGGCCAGGGTCAGGCTCTCAATCCAGGGCACGGCCAGACTTGCATCCTGGATCCCACACCCGTAATTAGGGGATGTTAGTTTGCTATTGCTGTTGTAAAAATTACCACAAATTTGTTGGCTTAAGACAACAGAAATTTATTGTCTCAGTTCCGGAGGCCAGAAGTTCAAGATCAAGGTGTCAGCAGGGCTATGCTCCCTCTGGAGGCTCTAGGGGAGGATCCTTCCTTGTCTCTTCCAGCTTCTGGGGACTCCTGGCAGTCCTCAGCTAGGGGCTGCATGGCTCCCATCTCTGCCTCCATCCTCACGTGGCCTCCTCTGTCTCAGGACCTCTAATCTCCCTCTGCCTCACTCTTCAAAGACAGCTGTCATTGGATTTGGAACTCACCCAGGCAATCCAGGATAATCTCATCTCAATATCCTCAGGTTACTGAGGTTTTCAAAGACCCTTTTTCCACACAAGGTCACATTCACAGGTACCAAGGATTGGAAGATTGGAAGTTGGAATATCTTTTGAGGGGACACTATTCAGCCCACTATAGGAAGGAAGCATGTTTAGGCCTACAGTGTCACCCTGTTCTCCAGTGAGGACAGAGGTATGGTGTTTCCTGCTCCTGTAGCAGCCCTAGGACAGGACATACCTTAAGCAGACAGGGGGTAGGGCCAAGGCTAGGCAGCCTGTCATCCAGGAATCGAGGAACAATGCCAGCCTGCTGGTTCCCAGAGCAGTGAGTAAGCACAGCACTGGGCCAGGCAGGCAGCATCAGTGGTTCCTGAGATTTAGGGAGGTTTGGAAAGGACACTAATCCTAAAGCGCTAAGGCAGCGTTGCCAGAACAGACTAAAAGACTAAAATCGCATTCCTGGGCCACTCAAGTATCTCGAGAAGGCGGAAGTTGTGTTAATCGCCTCTGCTGTAGCCAGCGCCCCCCCTTCCCCCCCCCCCCGCCCCGTGCCCTATAAGGCACTAACCTCATTTGACTCCAGAGCCCAGAGCTGGGCTTCCTCCTGACTCCTTATCAGCTAAGCCTGTGGTCTCAGTGCCATTTGCAGGAGGTGTGGCCCCACTAGGGCCCAGCCAGGGAAGGTAGCCATGCAAGAGTGCCCTGACTGCTGGGATAGAAGTATGGCAGGGAGCTGGCTTGTCTCCTTCCTCACTAGCTCAAGATGGAGGTCAGAGATGCTGGGCCAAATGCAATTCTGGACTTCAGTTATTCAACAGATCTTCTACCTGCTCCCAACAAGCAGAGGTAAGATAAGACATGGGCAGAGATGAGAAAATGCCTCAGAGACACACAAATCCCAGTAGGGCCCAGGGAAGGGGGCAGAGTCTCTTGAGAATTCTGGAAGAGGCAGCAGGATTAGTGAGACTAAATCAGTAGGTAGGCTCTACAGTGGGACTGCCTAGCTTTCAACCCCAGCTCCACAACTTGCTGTGCAACTTGGGCTCGTTACTTAATCTCTCTCAACCTAAGCACTCTTCTTTATAAACAGAATCAAGTGAGAATCTACTTCATGTGGCTGCTGTGAGGATTAAATCAAACAAGCTAAAGAAAGCACTTAGGACAGTACCTGCCCTATAGTAAATACTCAGCTAATGCCAGCCTGTTATAAGCCATCCATATCAGAGGCCAACCTTGAAGGCAGGTGTGAATTTTCATTTCATGTGTCAACTTGGCCAGGCTATGATACTCAGTCAGTTGTTTGGTCAAGCATCAGTCTGAATGTTGCTGTGAAAGTATTTTTAGATGTGATTAATATTCAAGTCAGTACACTTGAGTAAAACAGATCACCCTCCATAATGTGGTGGGCCTCATCCAATAAGTTGAAAAGACTGAGCTTCCACGAGGAGGAAGTAATTCTGCTCAGACTCTGCCTTCAGACTCCACTGCAACATTGACTCTTGCTGGAATTTCCAATCTGCTGCTTCCTATGGGGATTTCAGGCTCTCCAGGCCCCACACTTCTATCTATAAATACACATCCTCTTGGTTCTGTGTCTCAAGAATCCTGACTAACACACCAAGGCTGAGTCTTCCAATCCATGTTCACAGCTGGGGAGAGAGGCCAATGTGAGGGGAGGAAGTAGCTCCTGGTCAGGGAGAGAAAAAGCAGTCAAGCAGATGAAATATCCACGCTGCACCAGGCACTTCACATGTGACGAGAGGTGGACACACGTGCTCGCTTCGGCAGCACATAGACTAAAACTGGAATAATACAGAGAAGAGTAGCATAGCCTCTGTAAGGATGATGTGCAAATTCGTGAAGCATTCCCTATTTTTCAGAAGAGGGTAGAGGTGAGATAAACGGTGGCAGGAGACTTGACCTGGGCTGGTGAACACACTATGCAATACGGATGATGTAATATAGAATTGTACACTTGAATCCTATTTAATTTTATTAACTGATGTCACCCCAATAAATTTCACTTTAAAAATATTTTAAGAGGTGAACACACATCACCATTTCACAAGAAGACCAAGACTCAGAGAGCTAAAGTCACCTGTTTTTCATCACTGACAAGGAATAGAGTCGTCTGCATTAGAACCCAGATCGGGCTCACAAACCCATGACTTTTCCCATGAGCCCAAGTGAATACCATCAGGGGAAGAGAAGAATCATCCTGTCAGGGAACGGGGCTGAGGAAGAGCTGTCTGGGAGGCATGGGGACAAAGAAAGGACACAGGCATGAGGGTCAGAGAAAACCACAGAACCCCAACCCAGGCTGGACAAGAGGACAGGAAAGGGTGAGCCCAACACTGCTTAAAGGATATTTGACTGAAAGATATCTTTGGGAGTCAATATCAGCTCTTCCCTGGATCTCCAAAGAGTCACCTGCCCTGCAGACTTCAGACTTGCCACCCCCATGATTACATCTGCCAATTCCTTAAAGTAAACCTCTCTGTAGATAGATGCTAGACAGATAGATATAGACAAATAGATAGATAGGTCTAGGTCTATCTATACGTCTATTTACTGTATACACATCATTTGGTTCTTTCTCTGGAGAACTCTAACACAGAGGGGGCAGTAGACTGTGGTCAGGACCCACCAGGACAAACATCCCCGACAGAGGCCCCAAGGGGTGGGCTGTGCTAGGGAAGTCAAGCAGGCCAGCTGGGCTGCAGTGCAGAGGGAATATGAAGCAATTAAGCAGGTCAGGCAAGTTGGGCCATGTGGAAAGGAGGCTCAGAAGCCTTTGGGAGATTCGTGAGGCAAAGTGTGGGCGCCCGGAGCTGCCCTGGCAGAAGAGACAAAGCACAGAGCATACCGGCAGATTCCCGCCACCCCACCGTATCTCCTTCCAAAGGTGGCGCCAGGCTGGTTGCAGAGATATGCACGGGATAAAAAAGAAACCTACCTCTCATATGGACCAATGATGTTACACACAGATGCAGACACACGGCTCAGTCACGGGGCAGAAATGCTTGGAAAGGTGAGGAGGGTGTGCAGCAGGAGCTGAGTCTGTTGAGGCTCCCGTGTGGAATCTGGGCGCGGCCACCCTGCACGGGGATCTGGAATGTGTGGAGCTGTGAAGTGGATTCCTGGTGCATTTCTGAGGCTTAGGTGATTCTGAAGGTGGGGGCTGTCAGGAAAGAGCAGCAATCTGCAGGCAGAGGCTCTGAAAGGCGGACTGTGAGAGCTGGTGCCACCCAGGAGCCCTGCTCACATTCTGGTGCCAAATGGAGTCATCTGCACCAGAAGCTCTAAAAGCTGACTTTGGTGAGTAACCTGAGCAGACGTCACTTGTCAAGTATGAGAATGGCCAGGACTTGCCTCCTGGTGACAAGGTGGGGTGATTTTGTTCCAGGGGCTTCTCTCTTCTTTAGTAACAGGCTTCCTGCTGGGTATAGAAGTAATGGCTGATCGCTCTAAAATTCTAGATGTGCACCCTCTCTTCCAATGATATAAATGCCATGACAGGACAAGGACAGAGCAGAAGTCATCAACCTAGATGTTTTAGAATGTCAAAGCCAGTATTCCATTTCTCAGAACATGGAGGTCCAGCTATTCGGAAAAATCCTCTTGCTCCAAAATACCTAAATTGTTTTTTATTCTGGCAAAAATTATATATACATACACACACACACACACACACACACACACACACACAAACACATAAATTTACCATTTTGACCATTTTTAAGTGTATAGTTTAGTGGTATTAAGTACATTCATATTGCTGTGCAACCATCACCACCATCTATCTCCAGAACTTTTTCATCTTCCCAAACTGAAACTCTGCTCATTAAACAATAATTGCTAATTTCCTTCTTGTCCCCCCACCCCACCTCCGCCTTGGTAATCTCTGTTCTACTTTTCTGTCTCTATGACTTTGGCAATTCTAGGTAACTTATATAAGAGAAACCATACAATATGTATTCTTCTATCTGGCTTAATTCACCTAGCATAATGTTTTCAAGGTACATCCATGTTTTAGCCTGTGTCAGAATTTCATTTTTTTTTATTGAGAGACAGACTTCTGCATGCACCGCAACCTGGATCCACCCAGCAACCCCCTCTGGGGCTGATGTTCAACAGAGCTATCCTCAACATATGAGGCCAACGCTTGAACCAATTGAGCCACTGACTGCGGGAGGGGAAGAGGGAGAGAAGGGGGAGAGGGAGTGGGAGAGAAGCAGATGGTCGCTTCTCATATGTGCCCTGACCGGGGATTGAACCCAAGACATCTGCACACCGGGCCGACGCTCTACCCAGTGAGCCAAATGGCTAGGGCCTGGGTATGTTCTTAAGCTTTGTTTAGATGGGTCTTTAGATCCTTTACTCTAGAAATAGTTTAGCCTGACTACTAAAGCTAACTCTTCTGGGGTCTCTATGAATGCCCTCTGTATTCAATGAATTCAATAAGGACTCTCTCCCGTAGCTAGTTGGAACTCAAATATATCTCAGGCCTGCTTGAACTGTAGGAATTATTCAGTTACAGTTTTCCAGTTGATATTTGACCAGTTTCATGGAGTTTCACTCTATCTATATGTGGCATAATATTCAGTAATAGTCTCCAGATTTCTGGCACTCATTCTCTATATAGGATCATCTGCCTATTCTGGGACTCTGCTTTGCATATTCCAATTGCTAGCCTCACGGAATGTCTGTTTGTCTTCTCAGTTTGAGCAGATTACCACGCTCTGCTTGTATTCCCCGCAATGGCCGGTTTGGGTACTTCAGAAATGTAAGGTTGATTTGATATTAGAAAAGTCATTCATGTGATTAACCATGTTAATATATTAAAGGAGACACATGATAATCTCAGTAGACAGATGTAGAAAAACCATTCAATCATATTCGACAACTATCAATAATTTTTTAAAGGATGTTAAGAGTTTATTTGCACATTTATTGGTAAACTTTCAACATATTAGGAATAGAAAGAAACTTCCATAATATAATAAATAGTATATACAAAGAAAATGTATAGCAAACATAATACATAATGCTAAAATGTTAAAAGCTGTCCCCTGAAAATCAGAAAGGACAAAGATAACAGCTTCTGCTGCCTCTTTTCAACATTATTCAGGATGTTCCAGTCAGTGTGATAATACAATTAGAAAAACAAAAGGTATGAGATTGAAAAGGAAGAAACAACTTTATCAGTTATTCATTCACAAATCTGTGTTCAGCATCTACATTTCTACCGTTATGGAACTTACATTCAAGTGACAGGTGGGGAAGAATAAAAAAGTAACAAAATAAATAAGAATATTGCATAATCTTCTAAAAGGTGGTAAATGCTATAGAGAAAAATAAAGCCAGTAGCAGGTCCATGAGTTGGACAAGCTAAGGGAACACATTTACTTCCTAGTTTGTGGGAATGGCAACCCTGAAATTATACAGAAGGAATATTGGTCATGGGATAAGAGAATTGCTACAATTTTAAAGAGGGTGATCAGGATAGTTCTCACTGAGAAGGAACCATGTGGGTAAAGATTTGAAGGATGTGAGAGAAGGAACCATATGGCTATCTGGTGAGAGGAGGAACCATGTTCTAGGCAGAGCAAAGAATGAGGGAGTAGGACCACCATGGAAATGGGAGCCTGCCTGGTCTGTTCCCAGAACAGAAAGGAAACCAGTGTACTGAACTGAGTGAGCCAGGGAGAGAATGGCAGATGAATTCAGAGAGACCATGGGGGAATGAGCCCCATAAGGACTTCAGGATTTATGCTAAGCATGACGAGGATCTAAGAATTTTGATTTCATACATAGGTGGGCTATAAACTGAGACTTATGGACATAGATAAAAGTGAACTGGTTACCAGGGGAAGGAGGTTGTGGGGGAGGGGTGGGAGAATGGAATAAAGAAGGACAAGTATATGGTGACAGAAAATAATTTGACCTTGGGTGATGGGTACACAACATAATCAACAGTTCAAATGTTATAGAAATGTTTACCTGAAACCTTCATACTCTTATTGATCAATGTCACCCCTGTAAATTTCATTTTCTAAATAAATATTTTTTTTTAAATTTGAGAAGAGTTACATGATTTGTCTTACATTTTCAAAAAGAATCTCTCTGCTGCTTGATTGGTGGTTGCGCAGTGGATAGAGCATCAGCCCAGAATGCTCAGGTCCCTGGATCAAATTCCCGAGATTGCTAGCTTGAGCACAGGGTTGCTGGCTTGAGTGTGGGATCATCAACATGACCCCAAGGTCACTGGCTTGAAGTTCAAGGTCACTGGATTGAGCCTAAGTTCACCACTGACTTGAGCAAGGGGTCACTGGCTCAGCTTGAGCTCTCTGGTCAAGGCACGTATAAAAAGCAGTCAATGAACAACTACAAGTTGATACTTATCTCCCTCTTCCCTCTCTCTCTCCCTTCCTCTCTCTCTCTCTAAAATAAATAATAATAATAATTAATAAATAACCCCTCTGCTCGCTTTGTTGAGCATAGCTTATAAAGAGGCAAGGGTAAAAGCAGGACACCCATCTAGGAAGCAATTTCAATAGCCCGGATGTGAAATGATGGTAGCTTGGTCTAACATAGTAGCTTTGAACTACCAGGGGAGGTAATTCAAAGTGAGATTATACATATATGTTTAAAGTAGAGCTGATAGGATTTACTCATGGATCTGATAAGGAATAGAAAAGAAAGGGGAGTCAAAATGACTCCAAGGTTATTTTTAGCCTGCCAAGTGGAAGGAGGGAGGGTGGAGAAGACATTCCTAGAAAGGGAACTCCATCCTGGTTGCTTCCACTGCACCCATGAAAGCGAGTAGCTAGGAACACGTAAAAACTCTCCCTTTCAATCCACATCCAGCAGTGGTCTTCAGGCCACACCACAGCGCCTGTCTGTGTAATTAACTCCCAGGGCAGCCCTGTTGATTTGCCTTGATCCAAAGCTGACTGGTTCACAGCAGGCAGCCTGCCCCCTATGTCAGCAGCAAATGCTATTCACATTTCAGACCACTGGGGAAAGTGGGAAAGAAACATTACCACATAAAGGTTTCCTTGATGAAAACACGTTTAAATTCGAGGTTTTTCCCCTAATTTGCAATACTACTTTGACAATGATTTATTTTAAAAGATCTTTTTCAGTCATGGAATAACCACAGAATACACGGCACTTTTATTTATTTTATTTACTTTAATTTTTATTGATTGATTTTTAGCAAGAGAGGAGGGGAGAGAGAGAGAGGGGTACATTGATCTGCTCCCATATGTGCCCTGACCAGGGATCAAACCGACAACCTCTGTGCTTTAGGAAGATGTTCTAAACAACAAAGCTATCCAGCCAGGGTTCACAGCACTTTTAAATCATTTATCTGATTGTGATGTCAAAAGCCCAGCGATCAATTCTTTCAGTTTACTTGACTCCCAGAGTATCAATAACTATCTAATTGAGGCCAACCATGGGTCTTGATGTTGTAGACCGAGTCAAGGCCTCATCACAATACCAATCGGCTTACAGTGTGATTATCAGCATGCTATTAACACAACATCAAAAGATCACACTTTTATTCTCAACTGGGCATATTTATATCCAAGTGCTGCCTGTAATCCATGGTGCTCATCTATTTGCTGGAGCTGGAGCTTCATGTCTGCTCTGCTATAAATCACTTACAGACTTTTTCCTCAAAAACCCATGAGCCAGGCACTGATGTTGGAGCTCAGGGCCACATTCATGATGGTATGCACAGGCTTTAAGGTAATGGATGAACTGGGGTGGGGAGGTTTAACCATATTTAATTCTATCAAAGCCAACAGAAAATTTACTTGGACTTGGTTTTCTTTTCTTCCCTTTCACTATGTAATGAGACTGGGTTGTCAGGAAATAGGCACTCCTGTGAGTGACATGTGTTCAAGGAGAGGAATATAATACTTGAAGTAAAGCCTGACTTTTCAGTCTAGAAAACTCCCCTTCAGGCAGCGGATATATGTCTGGAAGCAAGGCTGGAAACACACACACACACACACACACACACACACACACACACACACAGCGAAACCGGTTGGTAGAGAAAGGCAATGTGCGGTTTATTCCAAGACAAAGTGTGGGCTCATCACACCACAGTCGCAGACACGCCCCTCCCTGCAAGGGACAGGCCAGGTACAACGGAAGCATATGAAGTCACCTTGGACCTTTGCAATTGCAGCCAGCTGGTGCACCCAGAATACAGGACACCAGACTGGAGATAAACTCCAGCTCTGAGAACTGCCGACTGGTAAATCATTATTTATCTCTCTGGGTCTCAAATTCCTCTTCTGTGAAATAAGCGTATTCTAATATCCACCGTCCCTATCTCAAAGAGTTTGGTGAAGCCCAAATAAAGAAAATGAATGAGAAAGTACTTCATATACAAGGATGAAACATAGATTAGGAAAATGTAATATGTTATTATTGATAGTCAGCTCTGCCACTGACAGTGTGACCTCGGATAAGTTACATAAGTTTTTAAGGCTAAGTTTCCACATCTGTGAAACAGAGAAAAGATTACTTCAGACAGTTCAAATAGGAATTAAGTAAAATAGTTCATATAAAGCAGACACTGTTGGTTGGTTTTCCCAAGCCTTGGGGAGGGCTCCTCCTCCTAAATAACAAGGTAAGAAGACACTGCTAAGAGAATGTCCTTCATCCATTCGCCCTTCTTCCTTCTTCCTGCCTGAAACATAAGTGAGGCCCAGAGGTACAGCAGCCATCTTGCAATCATGAAACAAGAGGCTTGAGAATGAAGGTCTGTGCCCATGATGGCGAACCTATGATACGTGTGTCAGCACTGACATGCATAGACATTTTTGATGACACGCGGCTGCATACAGAGAAGTACGGGGCCGCATGCCGAGAAGGACGTTTCATCCTCGGCTCCTGTGCGGCCAGGTGCAGTGGCCGAGGATAAAACATTTGCTGTAGTGTAGACACTCTGTGCCGGAGGTCTGTAGGCCAAAACAACAGAACAGAACAGCGCGTCTAGTTCTGGGACTTCCGGTTAGGCCGTTTTTCTCAAAGTGACACACCACCCGAGTTATGCTCGTTTTTTTGGCGAATTTTGACACACCAAGGTCAAAAGATCGCCCATCACTGGTCTACGCTAACAACAGAACAGAAAAATGGAAAGAGCCTGCCGCAGAGTGTCATCAAAAATGATGACCAGCCCCAGAGCGTCAACTTTCTGCTACACAGGAAAAAAACATTCTTCATTGGCAAAGGCCTCTAAGGTAAGGTTTTCCATTACTGGTATCCTTATACATTCCAAACTGATACATAGTCTAGCTTACCTTAACTCTCATCCCTAGAGAGCACAGCTATGGAATATGGCCCCAGTACATGGCTTTTACCACATTGAACAAGATTGCTGAAGTGTAATTAAAGTCTGAGAACTGGATAAAAAATGTTAATCATGGGAACTATGAGTAATTTAAGAATCCTCATAACTTATTATAGGTAATGAAAATCACAGTGTTACTATTAAAACAAAGAAGGTTACCAGTCAAAATGTTTTTTACTGAAAGATCCTTTGGCTAATACTTCCCTTAAAAGTAAATAAATATAACAAAAGAAGTGCAAGATTTCTACCATGGAAATTACAAAACTTTGTAAATCAGAAATTAGATTAGTGGTTACCAAGCCAGGACCTGGGGTAGGGGTAATTAATGCTAGGAAGTGGAGATTTCTTTTGGGGTGATGAAAATGTTCTGGAATTAGGCAGTAGTGATGATTGTACAACTTTGTGAATATACCAAACATCACTAAATTGTATACTTTACAACAGTGAATTTAATGAGATGTGAATTATATCTCAATAACAAGAGTGAATGAAGAAGAAAAAGAATAAAACCAGCAAACCAAAAAATTAAATGAGACTGATTAATTAATCAGAGCCCTTTGGGGACTTCCATATGAGTCCAATAAATTAACCTCTTAGCCTGAAGTCACCTGGTGAAAATTTCCACCAATGATAACCTGAACAATTTGCTCATAGCACCTCTTCTGGCAGCATTCCAGGCATCTTCCCTCAGTGGTTATCTTGACATGGCTCATAAAGTAAAGAGGGGAAAAATGCCATTTGTATCCACACAGCTTGTGACACCCTCAGGTTCCAGATAATAGCCTAGATCCTTTCATCGATTTGTAGTGTCAGTCCTCTTTAATATCTGTGATTTCCAAGGTGACAAAGGCACAGCCCTGATAATAATATTGTGGTCTGCTACCTAGACCTATAACTGAAGGAAATGCTAAATATCTATTAGAAATGAATAAAAATTAAAATGTAATTTTTTTCACATCCAAAAAAAAATGCCCCAAAAGATGGATAGATATAAAATACTTTGTGCAGCTTTGGGCATATAGTTAGGTCCACAATAAATGTTAGCTATGGTTATTACTGGACTGCCAGTGAATGTGTATAGAATTCACAGCTCCCTGTTACTCTCCCTATGTTGACTTCCTCTCCTTCTTCTCAAGGTCCCAATGTTTTTGGCTTCCTCTAGTTAACCTTCCATGATCCTGAGAAATGACTGTTTAAGATCTGATGAACTGACTCAAGCTGAGTTATCATTGGCTAATAGAGTTTGATAGGGCTCCCTCCCTTCACATCACTTCCCTCCACTGTCTGTTCTTGGACAAATCATTTTGGGGGACTATATCAGAACTAAGTCGTTCATACCCGCTGCCCACGTGTGTGTGTGAATACATCATCTTTCGTTGATGAAAATGACCTTATTGCCTCCCAAACGACCTCTCTAGGAAGTAGGAAGAATGGGTCTGAGCCAAGACAGTGTGGTCTCCGTGGCAACAAATTGGTTCACCATCGAGACTGGACTTCTGTTATGGACCCCAACACAGAAACCAACAAACGAGCCAGCCTTAGGCTCCTACAACCTCAAGAACCACCCTTGCCAATACCCCCAGGCTCCACCAAGATCCTCCACCCTGCATCCCACACTCTCAGACATACTCTGACAAAGAGACTGGGCTGGGGAGACAGAGGGTGCCAGACACACCCAGGATGTTCTCATCACTCCCCAGAGCCAAAACGCCCTGGTTGAAAACAGAGAAGCGAAACCTATTAATAATCAAGGCTAGTGTTGAGACCTTCAGAATCCTCCCACCCGGACTTATTTTTGTGTATGTACTATAGACATAGATAATATAGATCTATAGGTGATATATAGATACAGATATAAATATAGATATAGACGGTATAGATATATTGCAGTTAAACACTCCACACATTGCTTGACCAGGGAGTGGTGCAGTATATAGAACATTGGCCTGGGGACCCAAGTTTGAAACCCTGAGGTCGCTGGCTTGAGCATAGGCTCACCAGCTTGTGCATGGGGTCACCGGCTTGAGTGTGGGATCATAGACGTGATCCTATGATCGCTGGCTTGAGCCCAAGCTCGCTGGCTTGAGCCCAAAGGTCGCTGGCTTGAGCCCAAAAGTCACTGACTTGAAGCCCAAGTTCACTGGCTTGAGCTCAAGGTCACTGGCTTGAGCAAGGGATCACTGGCTCAGCTGAAGCCCCCAATCAAGGCACGTATGAGAAAGCAATCAATGAACAACTAATGTGCCACAACTACAAGTTAATGCTTCTCATCTCTCTCTCTTCCTATCTGTCTGCTTGTCTGTCCCTCTCTCTGTCTCTCCTCTGTCCCTCTTTCTCTCAGTAATAATAATAATAATTAATTAATTAAATATGTGCAGTTTATTGAAAATAAACAGACCCTAGCCAGTGGATCTGTGGAAAGAATGTCTGTCTGGTGTATGAATTTCCCAGGTTCAATTCTCCTTCCTGCAGTGGGCTTGCTGGAGATGGCAGTCAGCTGGGCTGGGGCCTTCTACTTCGGGCTGGCCATCCCCACACAGGCCCCTGTATCTGAGCATGCCCCCTGTGAGATCCTCTGAGTCCACTGCCCATCAAGGAACTTTGTAATACTAAGTTGTCCTTACAGGGAGATTTTCCTGCTACTGGAGGGAGATGATAGCTGGTTAGCCTAACAGTTCTATCTTTTGATGAAAATCAATAAACAGACCTGGCCTGTGGTGGCACAGTGGATAAAGCATCAACCTGGAATGCTGACGTCAGTGGTTCAAAACTCTGGGCTTTCCCGGTCAAGGCACATGCAAGAAGCAACTGCTACAAATTGATGCTTCCTGTTCCTTCCTCCCTTTCTCTTTCTCTATCCTCTCTCTTAAAATAAAATTGTTTTTCCTCTCATTCAAATATTTTTAAAAAGACAAGAAAATCAATAAACAGACATAGGGTTGATATTTTTAAAGTTTTTTTTTAAACACCTGAAGATGTTAAAAGAGAAAGAAAGGAAAAATTTCCTGCACTGGAAAGAAAGCCTAAAGACTCAGCCATCAATTGCACCAAAACATCCTGAGCCATGAATATGTTGCCTCCTTGTCAAAACACACGATTCTGCAGATTAAAAACAGTTAAACAGCTTGGCCTGTGGTGGCACAGTGAGTAAGGCACAGACCTGAAATGCTGAGGTCACCAGTTCAAAACCCAGGCTTGCCCAGTCAAGGCACACACAAGAAGCAGCTACTATGAGTTCAAGCTTCCTGCTCCTCCCCCCTCTACTCTCTCCATCTCTTCTCTCTCTAAAATCAATAAAATAAAATTTTTTAAAAAGAATTAAAAAGCAGTCAAACAGAGGCATTTTCATTTGCCTCAACACAGTTGACCACCTAGTGGTTGTAAGATTCCATGTGCAGGGCTAGAGATCTCTGGCATCACTTTATTTGAGGTTGGGGTATAGGCCACAGGGCACCTGCAGAGATATATAACTAATAATAGGAGACGAGAGGTGCCAAGTGCTATAGTGTACAGGCCACACATCATAAATGCCATGACAGCTCAAAGAGCAGAGAGGCCACTCTGTACCTTTCATGTGCTATAGCCAGTGTAATGGCACAGTGGATGCAACCATTAATCAGGTGCAGCCTCACGCTCCAAATGCTCCCTCACATCAGGGGTATAGACTGACTTGCGAACAAAGAATCCAAATGCATTATGGGAGCCATGACAGTGGGCGGGTGTCTGAGTTCTGGTAATCTAGCACTTCTGCCTGAGAATGGATTGGGGACAAGGCACAAAGGTAGAAATAAGCACAGACCTCAGGGTGCAAGGCTTCCAATGGTGGGATTCAGCCGGTTCACACCCGTTTAGCAGAACTGATACCTAACTTCTTGTTGATTTCGGCAAACCAGTTGTTAAAATGGCACTTATAATCAGGGCTCTCTCTAAGGTAGGCACCTGGGCATCCATCCACCCAATGTGGCATGGGTATCTGGTCTATTTAAGCCACAGATGATTTCCATGACCCAAATCAGAGGAGAAAAGCATGAGGACGGTAGTAAATAGATGATTTTAAAATTCTTTTCTTTTTTCCCTGTTACTACTTAAGTGCTAAGACTCTGAAGTCTGAGAAGCAACGCTTCTCTCCCGACGCAATCAGAAATAAATAAAAGAAGAACGCTCTGTACTCGGTAAATCTGCACTGGTGTGGGCCCACAAGGCAGAACGTGGAGGAGGGGGTGGGCAGTCACAGAGATTCTTATCATCGTTACAATTCCAGATGGCACTGGAGTGGAGACTGAGGGGCTTCAGCAGAGGAGGAAGAAGGCAAACCAGGAGAGAAGCCTGCTCCAAAGAAAGCCGCAGTAGCAACATGTGGGGAAAGGTGGACATTTCCAGCTCAGGACGCCCTCTAAAGAGGGCTGCATCAGTGTCCACTGTCCTGGCTCCTCCTTTGCAATGCAGGCTGTGGGCTGGGCTAAATCAGATGCGTGGGACGTAAGTGGAACACGCACAGGCAGGAGAGTTGGGAGATCTAGCTCTACAAGCAATGGGCCATGCAGACCTGGGCCACTCACTTCCTGTCTCTGGATCCGTTTCCTCAACTTGAAAAGGATGGTGCGTGAGGGGTGATACTCTTTTTTTTGTTTTTTAAGATTTTATTTATTCATTTTAGAGAGGAGAGATAGATAGAGAAGAGAGGATCAGGAAGCATCAACTCCCACATGTGCCTTGACCAGGCAAGCCCAGGGTTTCAAACCAGCAACCTCAGTGTTCCAGGTTGATGCTTTCTCCACTGCGCCACCACAGGTCAGGCGATAGTCTTTTTTGATAACATCTAAGGCCTATGGAAGTATCATTGTTGGAAGAGAGGGGCTGAACAACCCTTTACCAAATTCCATCCAAACACAGTGTGTCCGTAAAGTCATGGTGCACTTTTGACCGGTCACAGGAAAGCAACAAAAGATGATAGAAATGTGAAATCTGCACCAAATAAAAGGAAAAGCCTCCCAGTTTCTGTAGAATGATGTGGCAGCATGTGCGCATGCGCAGATGATGACATAACACCGTGTATACAGCGGAGCAGACCACGGCCATGCCAGTGGAGATGTGGACGGTACAGAGGAAAGTTCAGTGTGTTCTGTGGCTCGCTAAATTTGAATCCGTGACCAAAGTGCAACATAAATATCGGCACATTTATAACGAAGCACCACCACATAGGAATAACATTACTCGGTGGGATAAGCAGTTGAAGAAAACCAGCAGTTTGGTGGAGAAACCCCGTTCTGGTAGGCCATCAGTCAGTGACGAGTCTGTAGAGGCTATACGGGATAGCTACCTAAGGAGCCCTAAAAAATCTGTGCGTGTGTGTGCTCGACAATTACACCTAAGCAAGACTACAGTTCATAAGGTGTTAAAGAAACGTCTCTGTTTTACGGGGTACAAATTGCGGCTATTGCACGCTATCAAACCGGCGGATAGAACCACATGATGCGCGTTTGCTACAGATATGCTTCATGAGATAGACAATGATGCAAGATTTTTTGCAGAAGATTGTGTTTAGCGATGAGGCGACCTTCCATATCTGTGGACATGTTCATCACCATAACATCCAAATATGGGCTGCTGAACATCCTCATACCTATGCTGAGTATGAACATAACACCCCTAAAGTGAACGTGTGGTGTGGCCTGATGCATGATAAGGTGATAGGCCCATTTTTTTTTCGCGGAGCAGTCTGTGACGGCAAACACCTATCTTGACGTGTTGGAAGTGTATGCAGTGCCACAATTTCCAGAAGGTGTCATCTTTCAACAGGACGACACTCCTCCACGCTACGCCACCATTGTTCATGAGTTTCTGGATAGAACATTCCCCCAGCGATAGATAGGCAGGGGTTCTGTCAAGCCATGGCCACCACGATCCCTGGATCTGATGCCCTTAGACTTTTACTTTTGGGGTTATGTGAAGCAACATGTGTACATTGAACGTATCAACGACATTAATCACTTAAAACAGAGAATCACAGACATTATTCACTCTGTTACACCAGACGTCCTTACCCGTGTGTGGCAAGAACTTCACTATCGTTTGGATGTGTGTAGGACAACAAATGGAGCCCACATCGAACTGCACTGAATAGCTATGAAACTGGGAGAGTTTTCCTTTTATTTGGTGCAGATTTCACATTTCTATCGTCTTTTGTTGCTTTCCTGTGACCGGTCAAAGTGCACCATGACTTTACGGACACACTGCACTTATCATTTTTCCTCTAGCTTACTTAGCCATTTACGTTTCTCACCAGGCCAGTACGCTTGCAAGGGGGCACCCCTTCAGACTCGCCACAGAGAGACCTGCTCAGTTGAATACATGCAGAATGAAGCTTCAGGAAAGTTCTTCACACATATGTTAAGTCTCTGACTTAAGCCCAAAGGCTCAGACTGAGCAAGTCCTGAGTCCTGGTGGGGTTCCTGGCTGTCCCAGACTGGCCTCATGCCATGGTGACACATCCAGGGCTGTGGAACTAATGATGTGACTTCAGGTCATCAAATGAGGGGGAATAACTTAGGTGTGGAAATTGGGAGGGCACCTTTTAAGGCCCTATTAACAAAGCTGAGGTGACTGACTGCTTAACCCATTCCTGGGGAGACCCACCGGTCATGATACTCTGTCTCCATTCAGCCTCTGCAAACCCAGGGGAGCTGAGGCCCAGAGATCCTCCAGGCTGTCTCACTAATCCCTGTCTAACTTAGTTTCTCTGCCAAAGGGGGTTTGCTTGGCCTCTCAGATTAAATGGAGAGGTTTCCTGGGTTAGAAAAACCTAAGGTATACTACGTAAGACAGAATCAGAATAAAGGAATAAGAACTGATTTGGGAAAGTGAAGGTGGAGAGAGGATGACTGAAATGCTAGGTAGAAATGTAAATTCACCAAAAATCTGTAACATTCACTCCTATTCAATTGACTTGGCCAATAAGTAGTAACATTTCCTTTACTACTACAGTATTGTTTTAGTTCTACTTTCAAAAGACAGCATTTTAAAAGCAGCTTTATTGAGATATACTTCACAAGCACAAGCTTATCGCCCATTTAAATTGCACAATTTCATTAAATTTCTAGTATGCTCACAGAGTTGTGAAGCCATCACCATCATTTAATTTTAGAATATTTCATCACCCAAAAAGAAACCACATACCCGTTAGCAGTCACTCTCCACTCTGCCCCTCCTCCTTGCCCTAGGAACCACTAATCCACCTTGTGTCCATAGATTTAAAAGATTGCAGTTTGCCCCTTAGATACTTCTCTTACAACTAGAACATGGCATACATCAGATGGTACTGATACCTTTTCTTTTTAGGAGGGGAGACAGTGAGACAGACTCCCACAAGTGCCCCGACTGGGATCCAAGCCAATGATTGAATCGAGTGAGCTATCCTCAGCACATGGGGTGACAGTCAAACCAATTAAGCCACTGGATGTGGGAGGAGAAGAGGGAGAGGGAGAGAAGCAGATGGTCACTTCTCTTGTGTGCCCTGACCAGGAGTCAAACCCTGAACATTCATATGCCGGACCAAGGCTCTATCTACTGAGCCCACTAGTCAGGCAATATCTTTTTATATATATATAGAAAATTTAATTTAATGGGGTGACATTGATCAATAAGAGCACATAGGTTTCAGGCAAATATCTCTATAGCATTTGAACTGTTGATTGCATTGTGTGCCCATCATCCAAATCAAATCATTTACTGTCACCGCATATTTGTCCCTCTTTACTCCCCTTTCCTCCACCTTCCTCCTCCTGGTAAACATTTCACTTTTATCTATGTCCATAAGTCTCATTTCTATATCTCATCTATGTATGAAATCATATAGTTCGTAGTTTTTTCTGATTTATTTTACTGAGTATAATGTTCTCAAGGTCCATCCAGATTGTCGTAAATGGCAATAGGTCACCATTTCTCATAGCTGAGTAGTATTCCATAGTATAATGCACCACATCTTCCTTATCCAGTCCTCTCTCATAGGACACTTTGGTTGTTTCCATGTCTTGGCCACTATAAATAGGCATTGATATCTTAATCAAATCCATGAGCCATGTTCAAATGGCCAAGAAGCACAGCATGTTCAACACTCCTGATCATTAAGAAAATAAAAATTAAAACTACAATAAGATTTCACCTCACACTCATTTGTTTGGCTACTATAAAATAAATAACAAGAGTTGGGCCCTGGCCAATTGACTCAGTGGATAGAGTGTCAGCCCAGAGTACAGACATCTCGGGTTTGAGTTTGAACCCTGGTCAGGGCATACATGAGAAATGACCATCTGCTTCTCTTCCCTTCCTTCTCCCCCTTTTCTCTCTCTGCCCCTCTTGCAGCCAGTGGTTCAATCAGTTCAAGCATCGGCCCAGGGACTGAAGGTCTAAAGTATGGGGTTACTGGGTGGGTCCCAGTTGGGGTGCATGCAGGAGTCTGTTTTACTATCTCCCCTCCTCTCACTTAAAAAAAAAAAGAGTTGGCAAGGAGGTAAAAAAATTGGAACCCTTTCTCATTGCTAGTGGGAATGAAAACAGTACAGCCATTGTAGAAAACAGGACAATTCCTCAAAAGCTTAAAAATAGAATTATCAGCCCTACTTCTAGATATAAACCCAAAAGAATTGAAAGCAGGGTCTCAGAAAGATATATGCACGCCTGTGTTCATAGAACAACTATTCTCATAGTCAAAAGATGGAAGCAGCCTGACCAGGCGGTGGCGCAGTGGATAGAGCATCGGACTGGGATGCGGAAGACCCAGGTTCAAGACCCTGAGCTCGCCAGCTTGAGTGCCGGCCCATCTGGCTTGAGCTAAAGCTCGTCAGCTTGGACCCAAGGTCGCTGGCTCCAGCAAGGGGTTGCTCGGTCTGCTGAAGGCCCGTGGTCAAGGCACATGTGAGAAAGCAATCAATGAAAAACTAAGGTGCTGCAACGGCAATGAAAAACTAATGATTGATGCTTCTCAACTCTCTCCGTTCCTGTCTGTCTGTCCCTATCTATCCCTCTCTCTGACTCTCTCTCTGTCCCTGTAAAAATAAATAAGAGATGGAAGCAACCCAAGTGTCCATTGACTGATGAATGGGTAAACAAAAAGTGGTCTATGCAAGACTTAGAGGGTATTACGGTAAGTAAAATAAGATAGAGAAATAAAATATTGTATAATTTCACTTAAATGTGAAATCTAAAAAACTGAATGAACAAGCAAACAGACTCAGATATATAGAAACAAACTGATAGTTGCCAGATCATTGGGCAGTGGGAACATGGTCAAAAAGGTGAAGGGAAGTAAGAGGTACAATTTCCAGATATAAAATAAATAAGACATAGGGATGCAAAGTACAACATAGGGAATAAAATCAATAATATAACAGTAACTTTGTACAGTGACAGATGGTTACTAGGTTTCTCGTGGTGTTCACTTCAGAAGGTATATAAATGTCAAATCATTATGTTGTACACCTAAAACTAATCTAATATTGTATGTCAACTACACCTTAATTAAAAAGAGCTTTACATTCCACAATGAAAAAAATGTTAATTCATACAACATAATATTATACAGCCTTTAAGAGGAAAGAAAGTCTTACACATGCTACAACATGAATGAACCTTGAAGATATTCTGCTACGTGAAATAAGCCAGTCACAAAAAGTCAAATATATTTATAATTCCGCTTAGATGAGCTATCTAGAGTAGTCAACTTCATAGAGACGGAAAAGAGAAAGGTGGTGGCCAGGGGCTGGGGGAGAGGGAACAGGGAGTTTTGACTAATGGGTACAGAATTTCAGTTTGGCCAGCTGAGAAGAGTCCCAGAGACGATCATACTGATGGCTGCACAACAACATGAATGTACTTACTACCACTGAACCATATACTTAAAAATGTTTAAGATGCTAACTTTTATGTGTTGTGCATTTTACAGTTAAAAAAATAAAATCTTGCCTGACCTGTGGTGGCGCAGTGGATAAAGCGTCGACCTGGGAACACTGAGGTCGCCAGTTCAAAACCCTGCACTGGTCTGGTCAAGGCACATATGGGAGTTGATGCTTCCAGCTCCTCCCCCCTTTCTCTCTCTCTCTCTCTCTCTCTCGCTCACTCTCTCTCTCTCTCTCACTCTGTGTCTCCTCTCTAAAATGAATAAAATAAAAATTTAAAAATAAATAAATAAATAAATAAAATCTTATGCCTGACCTGTGGAGGTCCAGTGGATAGAGCATCAACCTGGAACACTGAGGTCACCGGTTCAAAATCTTGGATTTGCCCAGTCAAGGCACATCCAGAAAGCAACACGCAAGCAATGAACAACTAAAGTAAGCAATTATGAGTTGATACTTCTTACTCCTGCCCCTCTCTGTAAAATCAATAAATAAAATCTTAAAAAAATGATCTCATGACCCATGCCAAAAGCCTTAGCCAGAGGTACCTTTCTTATGACACATAAGCCTACTTTTCTTTCTTTTAAAAATAAAACTATTGCAAGCTAAACATAGGCTACTTAACAAATATATTTTAAATGTTATTCACAGAGTATGCTTTTAAAAAAAAGCACAATTTGTCCTTTTCTCATTAACCCTTAACTATTAGCAAACAAACGTAATCAATTATCTTTGTGAAATAGCATCTACTGAATGCTTACGTGCAAAGAAGGATGCCAAGCACGTAACATGCACTAATTCAGGTTATTTTCCTGACACTAAGATCCTGTTACTGATCCCATTTCACAGAAGCAGAAATGAGGATCAGAGATACTAAATAATTTTCCCAGACACCCTATCCAGTTTTCTGTAGCCAAGACTAGTATTAAGTACTACTTCTCTTAAAGGACAGTAGTTCCCAGGACACATGAAAATCTATTAGTCCATCACTTAGAAGCCTGTTTCAACAAATCCATCAAAAAAATGTTTTTCTTAGCAATTCTCTACCAACAGCTCACCAATTGCCTGCCAAGAATCATTTTTTTATAAGCTGGCATCCTTTATAACAAAGGCCTTCAAATGATTCAGTTCAGCATTTTCTAAAATATAGAAAATGGTTTGGGAACAGACATTTATGGTGACTTCTTAGACAAGTTCTACATCCTTCAAGGCCTCTGCTGTAAAACTGGTCAAACTGTGAAGAGCTGAGGATCAGAAACAAGCCAGATTCGGGTCTTTTAAATAGTTTAAGTAAAAAAAAAAAAAGCCTGACCAGGCAGTGGCGCAGTGAATAGAGCGTTGGACTGGAATGCGGAAGACCCAGGTTCGAGACCCCAAGCTCGCCAGCTTGAGTGCAGACCCATCTGGCTTGAGCAAAAGTTCGCCAGCTTGGACCCAAGGTCGCTGGCTCCAGCAAGGGGTGGCTCGGTCTGCTGAAGGCCCGTGGTCAAGGCACATGTAAGAAAGCAATCAATGAACAACTAAGATGTTGTAACGGCAATGAAAAACTAATGACTGATGCTTCTCACCTCTCTCCGTTCCTGTCTGTCTATCTCTCTCTCTGACTCTCTCTCTCTGTCACTGTAAAATAAATAAATAAATAAATAGTTTAAGTAGTTCTTCCCATCACTCAATCTCTATTGTCAGCACTGTCTCTAAACAATGTCTCTTGTTCACTGTTGAAACATGACAATCATCCCAATAACAATGAGATGTTGTTGACCATCTATCTGGTTTGGCAGTGGGACATATGGAGTAAGCCCCTTCGGATGAAGTAGGCCCCTCTGCAGGCCAGGGCTCCAACAGCCAGGGTTTGTGTTCTGTGACCCCACACTGGTCTCTGTTGATTGGACTAAGGGCAGTCCTCCAGAATATATTTTGAATCTGAACTAACAGATCCTCAGTTAATTCTGGCTGGTCTCTTGATTTGAAGGGAATTATAATTTGGGCAGATGGAGACAGTCCTTTTCTGCCTCGTGTGTGGACTGGAGGCGGGACAGCCAATCTGCCTGAGCACACGTTGAAGCAAGCACACCCAGACAATGCCTAGTTCATGTTCCTTCCTGAGCCCCACTGGCATTCCTGTCCTTTGATCTCAGGACAAATCTCTGAGTCTTGTAAATAAATTCTACTCTTTGGCTTAAACTAACTCCAGCTGATTTCTGTGCCTGTAATAACAGAAGCCCAATTGATACTGCAGTAAGCTCATTTCCTCATGACTTGTATGACCACCGGAGTTATTTATTCCTACTCCAGTCAGATTCAAAGAAGAGAAAGGGATGTCTAGTCCAGCATTACCCACCTGCCTGAAGAGGAAAGCTCGCTACGTCATTAGGACCAAAACCGGCTCCCAAATTCTCATGTGCCTATAGAAAATGTACACTAGTTCAACATGGAATAGAGTCATGGTTGCCAGAGAGAGGTAAATAATATTAAATAAGCTCTATAGTGACATTTAAATGCATTTAAGTTTAATACTACATTTGCCTGCAAAAACGAAAATAAAGCAAGTCAAGTTTCTTGGTCCAAATAGGACTTTTAAAAGAAAACAGGGTTCAACCAAGAAAGGGATATTGACGGGGCGGCAGGAGTGAACCTAAAGAGAAAACACTATTCTGTAGACACAGGCCAGAAAGAATAGCTCCCTGCTGAACCATCTGCACACCTCGAGCAGGGGAGGAGACTAAAAAGTCCCAAGTCTTAATGACAGAGGGAAGGGAGAGGGCAGATAATCATTTCTTCAGATTGAGGTAGCGCTACTTCCCTTGGCTCAGACCACCAGGTTTACCTTCCAGATATACACCATGCTCATTCAAACCTGCAGGTCTCTGCTCGGCTCTCCTCACAGCCTGGAAGGCCTTTCCTTCCCCTGTCAACCAACTCAACCCCAGTCATCCTATCGTGTCCCAGAAAGGCAGCCCTGTCCCTGTCATCAGCAGCCTTGTCATTTGCTAGCTTTCCCAGCTGTCCCTCCTCCCTCAGCTAAACTCCTAAAGCACAGAGAACCACAGTCAGAAGGGCCCTTAGAGAAACCCTCCAACTTAGTCATTCCTCCTTTGAAGCTCTTAATTACAATAATCTCTATGAGGGTATGAATATTGTCGAGATTGTAAGTCTTCGAACACCCAGCAGGGACAAGCCCATAAGCAGTCCCATCCTCCCATGAGTGGTGAAGTCCCACAGTATGAAGAGACTGAGACAAAGAAGCGACTCTGACGCACACTGACATGTGCATCACCTAATCCACCAAGCCCCTTTCCCAGAAAGGGGTCTGCCTCTTACAGGGATCCCGTACTGTCCATCAAAGCACCTTTGTAATCATCAGAAACAATGGGGACACAGAGACAGGGACAGTGAAATACGAGTTGCCAGTGATCTAATTTATCAGAAATGGTCATCCAGAGGAGCACCAGGGGCAGGTGCCATAACTTCCCTGATTTGCATGCCAACATCACAGTAGGACCCATCATCTCTGTGCTCTGGGTGCCAGGGTCCAAAAAAGTTATGGCAGCCTGAATGCCAAGTGCCGCCCAGACACTTGGCAAAGAGTGGTTTCTGTGTTCAGCTCTGACGCTGACAATGGCTAGTGATGATCCCAACCTCCTCTCCCTCCCTCTGCTTGAACCCAGGACCTGCAGGGTTCATAGCTATGGCTCCGCCTTAAAACCACCATAGGCATCAAGACTGGGCAGCCTGGTACCTACTTGCTGGGAGAACCAGCGTCTCTGAAGGCCAAAGGTATGGATTAACAGCACAGAGATAGGAATATTTGAAATCCACACAGAAACTTAGAGCCCTTCCCATGCACCGCTGAATTAGCCCTTGGCTTTATGTCTATTAATGACACCACCGCCATCCCCTCCTCTAGACTCCGTGCTTTTAGCCTCCTCCCTTTCCTTCCCTCCCAGCGAGTCAGCTGCCAAGAGCTGTGTACCCTGTATCTTCCCAGTCTCGGTAGCATCACCCTGCTCCTCTTTACCACGACGGTGGAGTGGAGAGAGGAAGCTTTCGAATTAGAGCTGCCATTCAGTAGCTGTGCCTTTTTTTTTCTTTGAGACTCAGTGTTCCCACTAATAAAAGAGGATAATGGTAACAAGGCCTACTTTACAGCTCTGATGTGAAGATGGAGATGGCACTTGTGAAAGTGCCTGGTACAATGTTTACCATATAACGAGTTCTTGCCGCACCTCAGCTTCCTTCCTCCCTTCCAGCCCTCCTGCCAGTGCCTGAGGTCAGCCTCTCATCACTCCCTTTCTACTGACACACCCATGGTAGGCAGAATCTTAACAGCCCCCCAAGATCTCCCACGTGAATCCCCAGGACTCTGATTATATTAGCACATGGCAAAGGGGAACTTGCAGAAGCAATTAAGATTAACTAATCAGTTGACTTTAAGCTAATCAAAAGGAGATTGTCCGGCTCAGCCTGACCTTACCACAAGAGTTCTTTAAAAGCAGGTTTTTAGCTAATAACAGAAAAGAAAGTCAGAGATTCAAAACACAAGGGACATTTGGGGCATGTTGCTAGATTGAAGATGGACAGGGAAAATTACATGGGAAAGTGAGGGAGTGGCCTCTAGGAGCTGAGAGCAACCCCCAGCTGGCAGCCAGCACAACTGCCTGGACATACAACTTACAGAACAGTGTGGTAATGAATGAGGGAGTGTGTTAAGCTGCCCAAGTTGTGGTCATTTGTTAGGTAGCAACAGAAAACTAATGCAGTCTCCTACTTGGGGCCAGAAAAGGAAAGAAGTCATTTTTAGATAGAGATGAGCCTCAAAGACTGACTTTGTCTTCTTCGCATATTTCCACCTCCTCTAGAAGGTGGCACCCACCCTCTTGAGCTTTTTGGGGATCATCTGCCTCTGTCTCCCCATGTCAGTAATTATCTACCACTCACTCGGCCCTCACACACACCACCTGCCAGTGGAATCCTCTGCTCCTCCACAGTCAACTCTGGCCTAAGTACTTCCAACACAGAAGACATAATTTGACCTCTTTCATATCCCCAAAGCACCCTTGACAGGGCCAAGCACACAATAAATACAAGTATTTGTAGGGTAAACCATTTTCTTTCAGCTCCAGTGACCAGCAGGGCCAGTGGAGGGATCCAAAATCCACCTGGCCACAGGCACACACAGCCGTTCCCATTGGACTCTGGCCCCACAGCCTTCTGGGATATACAAAGCACGCCTGTGCGGATACCCCATTTCTGCAGCTTGACCTTTCAGTAACACCGGCCAGTCACGTTTTCAAGCATGAGTCGGGCACCATTTTTCTGAATCATAGTCTGGGTTTGGTTTTTCTTTTTAATGTTTATCTACACCTGGAATTTGCAAACACAAAGGAAGTGAGAATAATGATGATGAGAGCTCTCACAAAATGCACTACCTGTATTTTGTGTAACAACAAACTCTTTCTAAATGCCTACCATGTCCAGGCTAAGAGAACCTGGAGACAGAACTAAGAGAAGCCCTGACCCTGACGACAGTCATGGCAGAGTCTTGACAACCAGGAGACTGAATTTCTTCAAGTCAGAAAAATGAGTGACAACAGAATCAGGTTTTCTGCAGGCAGGCAGTGGGTGAGGTTCCCTACCGAATTCTACCCTGCCCCTGTGACTCTGGGCTTGCTGTCTCTGCCCCACCCTAGACTCCAATAACACGCATATGATGTCACTGTCTAGATGTGCAACAAGTCTTGGCAAATTTCATCAGGGCCCTCAAGCACAGATTTAAAATTAAATCCATAGTGCTTGAACAGACTTCTACAGTTAACAAGACACTGTCATATTCATTGTCTCGTTCGATTCTCCCAAGAGCAATAGGAGATGGATGGAGTGAAGATTATTATCTCCATTTTACAGATGAGAAAACTGAAGCTCTGAAAATTGAGGTTATTTTCCCAGAGTCACCTGGTTTGGAACCCAGAAAACCATGTTCTTCCCTCTCTGCCACTTTGAATCTAGTTTTTGAGCCTAAACAAAAACTCAAAGACTGGCTAAGCTCTTCCAAGCTGGCCTTAGTAGCTGGTAATTTGAGAGTTCCTTTATAAAAAGAATGAAAAAGTAAAGATTAAGAATAAGAGAACAGCCTGACAAGGCGGTGATGCAGTGGATAGAGGGCCAGACTGGGATGCAGAAGACCCAAGTTTGAAAGCCCAAGGTCACTGGCTTGAGTGAGGGCTCACCAGCTTGAGCATGGGGTCACTGGCTTGAACGTGGAATCATAGACATGACGCCATGGTCACTGGCTTGAGCCCAAAGGTCGCTGGCTTGAAGCCCAAGGATGCTGGCTTGAGCTCAAGGTTGCTGGCTTGAGCAAGGGGTCACTCACTCTGCCGTAGCTCCCCAGGTCAAGGCATATATGAGAAAGCAATCAATGAACAACTAAGGTGCCACAATAAAGAACAGATGCTTCTCATCTCCCTCCTTTCCTGTCTATCTGTCTCTATCTGTCCCTCTCTCTGTCTCTCTCTCTCTCTGTCTCTTTCACACAAAAAAAAGAAGAAGAAGAAGACACATGCACTCCCGTGTTCATCGCAGCATTAGTCATAATGGCCAAGACATGGAAATAACCAACATGTCCCTTAATAGAGGACTGAATAAAGAAGGTGTGGTGCATTATACGATGGAATACTACTCAGCCATAAGAAATGATGACCTATTGCCATTTACAACAACATGGATGGATCTTGAGAACATTATACTAAATGAAATAAGTCAGAAAAAGCTAAGAACTATATGATTTTACACATAGGTGGGCTATAAAAAAGAGACTCGTGGACATAGATAAAAGTGAAGTGATTACCAGGGGAAGGAAAGTTGGGGGTAGAGGAGTAAAGAGGGACAAATATACGGTGACAGAAAATGCTCTGACTTTGGGTGATGGGGCACACAACACAATCAATAGTTCAAATGCTATGGGAATGTTTACCTGAAACTTATGTACTCTTATTGATCAATGTCACCCCATTAAATTTCATTTTCTAAATAAAAAAGTTTAAGAATGAGTGGAAAATACAAGACGCTTAATTTTCTAGTAACACTTTATACTTTTCCAAGAACTCACATATTTCTTATATCATTTGATTAAGCATATTGTCACCAGAGATTGGATCAAAACTGATTCCCAATTCTTCTGGTTCCAGGACTCTTTCCATAAGATAGGGGATGGCAACCTTGTACCTTTGATCCTGAAAGTCAAGAGCAAGGGACAATTTGAAACGCCTCTCTTGTGTGTCCATAGAAGTCCAACATACAATGACGTTAATCTAACTGTGGTTTCCCCTGCTAGAAACTGTCCCCAGAAAGGAGGAACCTCCCCCTTCTGGTTTTAGGATTACTTTTACAGGACTGGATTTATATAACTGACATCCCAGGGAGAACAGAACCTGTTACACCGCTTTTCATCTATTTAACAGACATTTTCTAAGAAGGGCACCCCTGTAGGCTAGTCATTGGGAGTTAGAGGAATAAATCAGACACATTCCCTGTTAACAAGAAGCTCACACACAAGGTAGTGGAACTGATGTAGACACAAATGCAGAGTGGGGCAAATGTAGGTTTACGGTTGTGAGTACACAAAGCACAGGATTTATTTTTGTATTATTATTTATTAATTATTGTATTATTTCATACAAACATCTGTAAACCTACTTTTGCCCCACCCTGCACCTGACAAGATCCATGACATTCACAAATAGACAGCAGAGTTAGAAGCAAAGGGGGGTAGAGGATCTATGACAGTTCTGACTGGCGGGAGAAAAGATTCTTTGTGAAGAAAGAGGCATTTGCGCAGGACCTTGAAGAATGAACGTTGAATCCTGACAAATGGGGAAATGCACACTGGGGCAACAGTGTGAGCATCTGGGAAATAGGGACACAGCCTGGAATAAGAGCAGCATAAACCTCCAGCAGGATCTAGTCTGGATCCTACTCCCAACATGAGGGAAACCAACAGACCTAGACCTTCCTTCTCAGGTTCCATGGTACTTGCAGCATGAGCCACACCATATCTTAACTGTCCTCTTAAGTATTCATCTTTTCTGTTCCCTAGTTAGTTCTCACAGGTGTTTTGCTTTCCCAGCCAAACTAAAATGCCAGATCCTGATTCCTTGAGAACCTAGCCGGGGGCATCTGTACTCTATCTCAGCCAGCATGAGGCTGGGCACACTGTAGACACCAACAACCCACCTGTTGACTAGTTGCTCAAGTCTATAGGCCCAAGAATCACAAGATGACAGTTTTATAAACAAGTACAGCAAGAAGGGGCAGTACTCGTAACCCTAGCCTCGCATAACAGTGACAGGATCAGGAGGAGACACATACTTCTGGTTTCAGGATTACGTTTTATAGAACTGATCTAAAGTTAAATCAAGGCTCAAACCTGTTGGGTCACTCTGTGGGACTGCCCGGTATGTCACCTCCAGTTCTCTCTTACACCAAGGTCCTTTAACCCGTTTTTCTAATTCCTGCTTGTCAACATCTTCTAATAAACACAGTGTCTCGTCCTTTCTCTTGGAAAGGGTAACAGGAAGGATGGCATAGTTGCCATTGTCAATTTGAAGACCCAAGGTCCAATGGCAGAGGAGAGAGAAAGTCAGGGTCAGAGCGGGGAGTGGGAGGACTCTGAGGCACAGTGAAGCTTCCTACCAGTTGGCCTTCAAGGAGCTGAGGTCTCATCTGAAGTGCCAGGTGGACAGAAGTGACAAACAGGGAAATTGGGCGGGAAAAAATCCCAAACAGATGGAGCAAGAACAAGCAATAAAGGTAATAAACTAGGAGTCGGCTGGGAGGGGCACGTACATAAAGGACCAAAGGGCCAGGTGGGTTTAGCAGCAGAGAACTTTAGTTGGAGGAATTATCTCACCTAACCTTCTCGAATCTCACAGTGGAAGTCCTCAAACAACATTGCCTGCGATAGTCTAACCCTCTTCTACCCAGTGTTTCATCTTCGACCCTTCCAATTCATCCTCCAAATTGCTGCCAGAGTGATCTTTCTACAACACAGATTGGTTCAAAGTCTCTCCTCCACAGATGGTTCAAAATGTGCATGGCCTATAAAGGGCCCTCATGCTAGACCCAGGGAGACCTTCGAGCCTAATCCCCTCTCTTCACCCTCACCCCTCTCTGCACGCCACTGCCTTACTCCACTGATAATACACTGCACAATATATTATCAATAGATGCAATAGATCTGCTCTCATCAGCCAGGAGATGCCAATTTCAAGGTCCAACTCAAGTGTCACTTCTTTAGTTATCTCTCTCCTTGCTCATTCATTTCCCCAAGGAAAGATGAGTTAGTTTCTCTTCCACGTTCCAAAACACATTCACGTAGCATTTAATACCATGACTGGCATTTGTTACTATGGCATTGATTTACAGACAGACCATACAGGGCAGGAATAGGTTTTGACTTCTCACAGCCTTCCTTGATCTTAGTTAGCAAGTAGAAATAGGTTTACTTAAAGAATGAAGCCTTTGCCTGACCTATATCCTGAGTTGCAGTGGATATAGGTCAGGCTGGGACGCAGAAGACCCAGGTTCAAAACCCCGAGGTTGCCAGTGGTTTGAGCACAGCTCACCAGCTTGAGTACAAGGTCACTGGCTTGAGCAAGGGGTCACTCACTCTGCTGTAGCCCCCCGGTTAAGGCACATATGAAAAAGCAATCAATGAACAACTAAGGTGCCACAATGAAGAATTGATGCTTCTCATCTCTCTCCCTTCCTGTCTGCCTGTCCCTCTCTCTGTCTCTGTCACACACACACACACACACACACACACACACACACACACACACACACACGAAGCCCTTTCCTTTAAGAATACAGGGAGCTCCTGGCAGAGCCCAGTTAAAGTCTAGGTTGTCTGATGCCCAGACCAAGGCATTTCTTTCTGGGTTGCTTCTTCTGTTTTCCATGATCACACATTTGGATGGCTCCTCACTGACCTAGACTTTGAAACATTGGGCAGTGACAGACTTTTGCAGAAGCTGGAACCCTAGCTGCTATCTGTAAGGACAGCCTTCTGTGCCTCTCCACAAGGAGTGTTTTGATTTGGAAAGGCTATGAGGCGAACTGTAGGTGGCAACAGGGCAGGTGAGTCATCATCCCAGCCCACACCCGCTCTCTGCCGAAGGCCGCAGCATCTGTCTGTCTTGGGTGATATGGGAAATGTGTGCTTTGAGCCAACTGAGGTCCCAGGGAGGGAGCGCTGCCATTGCGGCCAGTCTCCCCAACCACTGGTGGTGAAAGTAGGAAAGATGGCCTTTGTCTATCAGAACTAACATGAAGAGACTCAGGGAGTGTCGCAGACGGCCTCAAAAAGCTGCAGCCTGTGATAAAGGTCAAGGGACATTGCCCAGCACTTTTTGGGCCTCCTATGGACAGAGAGACGTGTAGGGCCTTCCACCTAAGCCGCCTGTTCTCCACTGTCTGCCCTCATTGTGTCTCTTCCTTTCCCAAATCCAAAGTGCCTGGAGAGAACTGTATGATGCCCTCCCTCACTCCCCAGACTTACTCAGGACATTTATCTCACAGCTGAATCTTGTTTTAAGCAAAGTCAACACATGAAGTTGAGGGATAAATCTTCACTTTACAAACTCTTTGCACCACAAAGAACTCCCCTGATGCACTCATTCACTGGTGGCTTCCAGTGTATATGTCCTCTGGAAGGGACTAAGGAGCTACAAATACCCTCACAGTATAATTCCTGCCCCAACAAAGAAAATAAGTTGCATTTGCAAATTGCTGTAATATAGCAGATAACACGGTCAGCCCCTTAGAGGGGCCCACGCAAGTGAGTCTGAGAAACTGGAGGTAGATGAATTTTGAAAGACTTCATGGGGGAGGAATGGTCTGATATGGCCATTCAGAAGTAGGTAAAATGGCCTTCCCAATGGAGAAAACATCAGCAAAGGACTGAAGGAAGGCACATGGACTACGGATGGAATCAAACGTTAGGCAGATCCACATGGAAATCCACAAGGGTGGGCTGAAACAGTAGATTTGACATGCCCAAGGACACAAGCAATCACACAAGGAAAAGGCTCTGAATAGCAAAAGGACAAGAGGAACATAAAAACTGGGGCGCAGGGTTTATTCTAGGCGAGAAATGTGCCAGGATGGGCCTTGGAGGCCTGGCCTGTGGTGGTGCAGTGGATCAAGTGTCCACCTGGAACGCTGAGGTCACCCGTTCGAAACCCTGGGCTTGCCTGGTCAAGGCACATATGGGAGTTGATGCTTCCTGCTCCTCCCCCCTTCTCTCTCTCTCTCTCTCCCCTCACTAAAATGAATAAATTATAAAAAAAGGATGGGCCTTGGAGTTTAGATCAGAGTTCAAATGCCCGCTCTTCTCTTAATAGCTGTGTAATGGTAAACAAGTTACCTAACTGGAAGTCTTGGTTTTTTCATCTGAAAGGTCCCTAAGAATACAATAATGACTATGAAATAAAATAATGGATATGAAGCATGTGGCACAGTGTTGGGTTCATAGCATGTGACCATTAGCCATTAGGGATATTTCCCCTGCTTGAATGCTAAAAAACAAATGAAAGATTTTCTGGGACCCTATAGAAAGGAAGAGGCCAATAAAAAGGAAGAGAGGAGATGGTGAAGAAAGAGGAAGCCTGGAGGAAAGAGCCCGGTGCCTTTAAGCTGAGGCTTCTGATGGACAGCAGACCATTTTAGGAGTGCTCGTAAAACTCCCTACCATGCTAGTCACTGGTTCATCCCTGAAGAACATTGTGTTCGAGGAGCTGCACCAGTGATGCAATTAGCAGAACTGAGTTGGTGGGTGGAGCAGTGAGGAATTGGACAGGGAAGGGAAGCAGCACCCTGGGCCCCTGCCCAGATTGTGGGGACACCAAGAATCAGGGGGTGGCTTCAGAGAAAAACTTTTTTTAATTCTAAAAGCTATCCTCCACTAGGAAAACCAAGACGTCCAAGGTTTTTAAAAATCACATCTATATACCCACTCTTTTAGCCTGAATAACCTGGCTTATTACAAACAAGCAAGAGAGATACCAGCAGTCATGGGACTCACCTCTGCAGCCTCCAGACTCTAGAGTTGAGCCTTTCAGTCCATACAGAAGAGGCACAGCTAAGGATTTTTAGGGAGATTTACCATCGAATCCTATGTGTGTTGATTCCTCATTCATTCATTCCACAAACATCCACAAAGAAGCTACTATACACAAGATAAGATTCCAGAGAGGCAGGTGGCCGCTTAATTGTTCATACCTTCTTTCTTGGGTGGTTTAACTAGCCTATTTCTTTATCTGTCAAATGGGAAGATGCAGTGAGATAATGGACATACGTGACACATATTCAAGAAATGTCATCCATTATTATACTAGTAGATGCGAGACTACACGTTATGCTGGGTATCTTTCGTTTGCCCAAGTCCATTCTTCATTTCCTACCATGTGCTGTGCTCTAGAAGTCATCTATATGGATGAACCTAGACTCTCTTACCCTCTGACTGCCCACTGGGTTTGGTCCCTGGGGAGCCTTGTCAGCTCAGAAAGGAGAAAGTGAAGAGGTTTTTGTGCCCTCAACTGTGTTCCTGAGTCCTTTGACCCAAAGTCCAACTCTAGGAAGATGAGCCCATAAACAGCCTCTACGCCTCCAGGTACAGAGACAGGAAGAGCCCACTGTTACTAGTGCCAGAATATTTTACTATCCATAGTATTTCCCTACCCTCTGCCTCAGATTACCCAATTGAAATGTGCCATCAGAATCAGGAGACTTAAATTCAAGTCCTATCTCTGCCACTAACTGCTCTGTGACTCCAGGACAATCTCTTCTCTTTTCTAGGCCTCAGCTTCCTCTTGTAAAAAGAGTTGAACCAGCCTGACCAGGCGGTGGCGCAGTGGATAGAGCGTTGGACTGGGATGCGGAAGACCCAGGTTCGAGACCCCGAGCTCACCAGCTTGAGGGCGGGCCCATCTGGTTTGACCAAAAAGCTCGCCAACTTGGACCCAAGGTCGCTGGCTCCAGCAAGGGGTTGCTTGGTCTGCTGAAGGCCCGCGGTCAAGGCACATGTGAGAAAGCAATCAATGAACAACTAAGTTGTGGCGATGGCAATGAAAAACTAATGATTGATGCTTCTCGCCTCTCTACGTTCCTGTCTGTCCCTATCTAGAGTTGAACCACATGGCTCTTTTGTGCTATAATGCCCTGCCACTACTGGGTGTGCTGTGAAGTTGAACCCAGGAAAGGGATGCTTATTAGGGAATAAGCATAGCCTGTGGTGGTGCAGTGGATAGAGCATCAACCTGAGATGCTGAGGTTGCCGGTTCAAAGCCCTGAGCTTGCCTGGTTGAGGCACATACAACAAGCCAGCAATGAACAACTAAAGTGAAGCAACTATGAGTTGATATTTCTTGTTCCCCTCCTCTTCTCTCTGTAAAATCAATACATAAACTCTTAAAATTAAAAAGAAAATAAAAAGCTCCCTAGTGCAGAAGGAAGGTTAGCCAGAAAAGCGGCTTTCTCCAAGCCCCACATCAGCTCATTCGTTTCTGGAATTCATCTAACTCTTTTTCAAGGACTTTCCTTTTCCTCAGGCCACCTGGGTACCAGTGCCCAAATGATCTTTATTCCAAAGCAACAGCCAAGAAAACCCAGGAGATTAAAAGTAAATTCCCACCACTTTCAGTAATCAACTGGTCAACCCTGGGTTCCAGTATGGGAAGTGGGGGTCCAAGCAGAAACAGGTACACAAGCACTTGATGACAGTGCTGTCTCCACAGGGCTGCAAAAGGAAATGATGCCACCTCACAGGCGGTAAGCAGGACAAAGGAGCCACTGAAACCAGCGTCCTGTCAGAAGATACCAAATGCCCTGGACTGAGATACCTGTCATTGGACTTGTTTCAAATGGTGGTGAAGAACTGTGGTAGGGTCCTGGCCGCATGGTTCAGTGGCTAAAGCATCAATCCAGTACACCAGAGGTCACAGGTTGGACCTTAGTCAGGACACTTACAAGAAACAATCAATGAGTACACAACTAAATGGAACTAAGTAAAACAATGATGCATCTTTCTAATAATTTTTTTTTAATTTTTAATAAAAAAAATAAAGAACTATAGTAGGCAGTTAGAGGACAATGAGCCAGGTACAGAAGGTCACCAGGATGGAAACCTCGGGTGCCTAGCAACAGACAAAACTGGGGAAACAAGGACCTGACCCCCAGGGTGACCTTTCCTCCCCTAGCATATGGCTGGTCGTGTGGTAGACCTCCCCATTAGAGGAGGAACAAGGAGCCAAAGAGTGGTCTCATGCAACGCCCCTGTGAGCCCGTACACAACCACTCCCTTAAGCATTAACCTCTAGGGATAACATCTAGGCCTAAGCTGTGTTTCAGCTCTAGGCCCAGAAAAGCAGCAAAATCAGATAAGCGACCCTAACGCTCACCTTAAGAACCCCCTGGCGCCAACCAATCAGTGGAGATCATAACACTGAAGAACTAATGAGTGCGCTATTGAGAACCTTCAGGCTTAAAAGCCCTTGGGACTGGGGAAGGGAAGGGGAGAATACTCAGGTATCTCCCTCCCAGGAGCTAGTGGGAGCCTTTCCCCTCCCCCTCCCACATCAGGCCTGTTATCTTTACCTCTCTCTCTCCTGGGCCCCTTCTTTTGCATCTGTAACTTGTCTCCTAAAGCCCATTTCTTCTACCACTGTGACTTCCTAAATAAACTTTCTCTTATAGTTTGAATCTTGGCTCTGAATTTCTTCCTAGCTGGAGCTCAAATACTGAAGTTGCTAAACCAAGGTCCAGTTTGACCCCACTTGTTTAAAGCCTGGTGCTGTTTCCCTTCTCGCAGCCGCCAACAGACCACTTGATGAGCTACTACAGAATCTCTAAGTTCTTTTTAGCTCCTGAAATTAGTGACTCGGGAAGCTTCAGGAGCCACAAGATAGACATCGTTTCTGCCCCCTTTACCTGGGGTTTCGGCGACCCCAAATGCTTTCCCACCTACTGGCACCCAGAACTAGGGGAAGGTGAGCAAGGTAGGGCCAAGGTTCTGTCCTAAAGAGCAGGAGGGTAAGGCCGTTTGGATTCCAGCTTCTCTGAGTTTCTGAAAGTGCAAGGACGGTGGGGTAACCTCTTAAAATTCTCAGTTCCTGTTTTACCTGAGGGCTGGCCGCAGGTGAAAACCACAACATGACCGCTAACACGGATTTGCCTTTGGCATTCCTCACGTTCCTCCAGAAATCTGTGGCCTCACACCACTACAACAGTGTACAAGTTCAAGGCCTTAGCGGGTCCCAAATCAAAACTTCTGACACCCTCCGGGAATCCAGTAGCGAACAGCGCACACAGCGGGGCTGGAGCAGCGAGTCCCCAACACAGTTTGCCCTCGCGGCGGCCTCCGCCCAGGGGGCACCCGGGGGAGACCGAAGAGGGCGAAGTTCGTGGGCCCCACGGGAAGGGAACCCTTCTGCTCATCCAACCTTGCTAACCCTACCCCCGCTCCGCTGAACCCGCGTTAGCGGAAGCACCGCCGCAAATTTACGCATGCGTAAACCTCAGCGCGCGACTTCGAAGCGCGCGGCCCTGGCGGTGCTGGGCCCCGCCCGTAGCAGCGAGCCGAGGCGCATGCGCGGCGTGGGCTCCGGAGGGCCAGATCCTGCGGGGCTCGGCTTCGTAGTTCCGCGGGGTCGCGCAGACAAGCACCCCTCAGAACTAACCAGTTGTGCGTGAGGAGGCGAGGTTGAGGGGCGATCCGAATTCGCCAGGCGCCCGATTCTTCCACTGTCACGACTCTGGCTTAGAGCTGCCCTCACCGAGCCTGTTTCACCTCCAGGGCGCGAGAGTTCATCGGGGAAGGCTGAGGTCTTCCAGCCGCCTGAGGACGCGGGCAGGGGACAGCCGTCCTGCGCATCGGGCTCCCCCACCGGGAGCCCGAGCCCGAGCCGGAGCCGGAGCCGGTGCCCGCCGGACCATTGCAGATCCGGGCGTGGGCCAGGAGCAGCCTCATGTCCTCTGGCCCGGGGCACCCAGGGCTGCTTGTCCTCGTGTCCGCTGTCCCTGATCACCTGGGATGAAGTGACCGAAACGTCACAGGGGACTAGAGAAGAGACACAGATTTTGGTCTGCCCAGAGCTGGTAGGGGTCCAGGGCTCTCAACAGCAGGGCCGAACTAATAGGGCGGGCTTCTTCCCTCCCCCTCCTTGAGGGGCTCCAGCAGTTAGTGCCCAACTCCTAGGAGTGCGCAGAGAACGGAAATCCGGTATCCCCTTTCCAGCAGGCCGTGGATCATGGATCTGAGGGGCACTTTCCGCGGGACACTATCAGCGCTGCCAAAATAGGCTCCTTGGTGCAGTCTCTCTAGGCAGCCCCAGGGCTGCGAGCCTCTCCTGCTTCTTTATGGCCCCCTACTTTCAGAAATGTTCAGTGGTTTGAGCCCAGATTCCTTGGGTTTCCATTTAAGGATTGGTTTTCTCCAACTTACCTCATTTTACCTTGATTCCTCAACCATCACAAACAGATGTCTTACGTTCTCTGAGACTGAGCCCTTGATCCTCCCCTAGGCACCACCCCACTTGTCTCTGACCTTCCAAACCCGCCTGTCCTTCAAAGTGTAGCTAGAATTCCAACTCCCTTCCCAAGCTTGGGACCCTGGGTGTCTCCATCTTCCCAGAAGATTCCTGATGTTATAGTGGATTCTCCTCAGCAAACATAATCTATTAAATAAATAAATTTAACAATCTATACACATTAGTCAGTCAGACTGTTCAGATAATTACATTTGCAAATGAGAAAGAAAATCCTCTGCCAGACCATGCATACCAAGGTATGATTGGGAAAATGTGGGTGCTTTACCGCTGAGGACTTCCCTGATCAGGCCAGTTCAATGCCTTGTATCCCTAACTCAACTGTTAACTCCCCTAAGGCACAGAGTATGTCTGAATAAATATGTGAAAATTCCAAATCTTTTGAACTTGTGGGGGAAAATCCAGAAGTTTGGAGAAAGTGGAGATATATCCAAAACATATTTTTGCACTCTTCATAAAATACAAAATCACTCCTTAGTGTATCAGAAAAATGTACCTGGTCTAGGTTCCAGAGTTGCACGAATCAACATGATTGAATATACACAGTAGAAATAGTGAAATGAGTATAAAATTGGTCTTTTAGTTTAATTTGTCATGTAGCAGCAGAATGAATTTGGGACAGTTTGTCTTGAGATAAAGTTTCCTCCTGTCTGATTTTTATGTTGGATTTAGGGATAATATATACCTATCTATTTCGTAAAATGATTGTGGTGAAGATCAAATGTGAAATAAAGTGAACCCTTTGAGTAGTACAAATGTTCATGTACATCCTCGTGCCTCCTGACTGTCCAGAGTACAATCGTACAGGTACATCTTTGAACTTAAACTAAATGCATGTTCTTCCTGTTTCCATAAATTGGTTATCAAACAAACATGATTTTAAGTTAATAAAACTGGAACTATTTTCATTTTTTGAAGAAAAAAATAAAACTCCCAGGGGTCAGCAAGCATGAAAAAACTCACTACTCATTAAGGGTTGTTTTTTAAAAATTTTTTTTGTTGTTGTTCATGAAATAATCCTAACATTTCTGAAGAAAATTACTTTTAAATGGTTTAAATGTTGTTACTAACAAACTTCAAGGTGCTGGGCAACTATTTTATTTTCTTGAGACAGACAAGAAGGGAAAGAGATGAGAAGCATCAACTTGTAGTTGCAGCAATTTAGTTGTTCATTGATTGTTTCTCATACGTGCCTTAACTGGGGGGGGGGGTGTCTCCCACTGAACCAGTGACCCCTTCCTTGCTCATGCAGCAACCTTGAGCTTTAGGCCAGTGACCTTTGGGCTCAAGCCAGCAACTATGGGATCATGTCGATAATCCCACGCTCAAACCAGCAAACCCACGCTCAGGCTGCTGAGCCTGTGCTCAAGCCTGATGAGCCTGTCTGTGCTCAAGCCAGCAACCTCAGGATTTCGAACCTGGGTCCTCAGTATCCCAGGTTGATGCTTTATCCACTGTGCCACCGCCAGTCCGGACTGAGCAACTATTTTAAAAATCAGGCAGTTCTGAATTTTTGCCAGTTTGTGAAGTGGAGGGAAATGCTGTGGGGTTAGGGAGACCAGTGTCACCTCATGTGACCCTAGGCAAGTGAGTAACAACCTAAGTATGACCTGTAAGGTAAGTCAACAGCTGCTAGAATTTTGATCCTCCCACTTACACATACCATCATCTCAACCACCCTGACCATCAGTCTCATCAGTAAAATATGAATAATAATAATATTTATTGAATGCTTTCTGTGGGCTCTGTACTATTTCAAGTATGTTGCATATCTTAAGTCATTTAATCCTGACAACAATCCCATGAGAGGACTATTAATATCTCAACTTTATGGATGAGGAAACTGAAGCACAGAGAAGTTAAGCCATTTGTCTTAAGCCAGTGGTTCTTAACCTGGGTTCTATCAAACACTAGGGGTTCGATGAGTCAGTCTCAGGGGTTTGGAGAAGCCTCTGCCACAGAGGCCAGAATAAAGTAATATCGTAATTTGTTGTGAGTTCATGCACTTTGTTGGCTTTGTTCTTTGAGCAAGGTGATGTTCATGCACAGCTCATTTGTGCACCAGTAAAAAAACATATACCTATGTCTTGAATTTGGGGGGAAAATCATATTTATCACTAAAGAAGGGTTTGGTGAATGTGCATATGAAACTGGTGGGTTCGGTACCTCAAAAAAGGTTAAGAACCACTGGGCTAAGGCTGCCCAGCTAGTAAGTGATGGAGCCCAGGATGAATTTCAAGCAATGTGACTCCAGAGTCTGTGCTCTTGTCAGTGCTGGATGGCTCCTCCCTGTGGGATTCTTGAGAAGATTAGATGAAATAATGCACATAAAGCCCTCAGCATGTGGCCTGGAGCATAGCTATTGGAATTATCCCATTATCTTAAGGTAAAAGTGTGGTTATGTCTATAGGTCTACAGCCCAGTTCCTGGCACAAAGAAGAACTGTAGAAATTGGTTCTCTTCTCCACTGACACATGGGAAAAGGGAGATCATGTTCCACAGGGAAGGGAGGGACAGAAAATGCTCATTTATGCATGTTAGCATGTTATCTTACCCTTCAGATGAGAGGTGGGCAGAGAGAATTCCTCAGAATCTGTTGAACACACCTTTGCTACAGGCAACTTGTGTCTACTCTCATTTACTTTTTTCTTATACTTCCATTTTTATTGCCTTTATGTTCTTCTAAAGAAAAATTAAGGTTTCCCTGGATTGGGAAAAGCCTTACGTCACAGAAAGAGAATTGGCATGAAATGTTGCCAGGTCTTGTGAGTTTCTGAAGGCTCTGAACTTTCACCTCAGTTGCCTGGGGTAGGATCCAACTTCTGCAAAGCTCAGGGTCTGGCAGAATGTCCTCCTATGGCTGAAATCTTCCTAGGTCTACACCCCGGGTTGGACTTCAAGTTCCCTCTACTCATGCATCTGCCTACACACATGCTCCCTAATCTGTCCCCACATCATTCATACAATTACTGCTTCACAGCTATGCCCACCCACCACCCCAGACATACCTGTTCCTCTGGACCCTCTCCACACAACATTGAATGCACAGACCCTATCTTGATTCCCCTCAAACCTACTTATTCTTTCTTTCATTCTGTTTCCACAAAGGTGATGAATGCCAGGCATTGTGCTAGGTACCTGGGCATCATTTGGCCACCAAAACTCACATATCTGTTTCCCCAAACACAGACACTACATGGTGTTTGCACACCCCTTTTACATTTAGCCCCATGTGACCCCATATATTCAGAAGGTGCATACACATACCCGTAAAGACACTCCGCATTTTGCCCTTCACATCTGGATCTAGGTTTTTTGTTCTTGTTTTTATTGAAAGAGAAAGGTGAGGGGAGAGAAACATTGATTTGTTGTTCCACCCACTTACGTGACCAGTAATCTTGGCGTATTGGGACGACACTCTAACCTTCTGAGCTAACCGGCCAGGGAATCAGCCTCTGTTCAGAATGGTTGATTTTGCTTCCTCCATTTTGTGTATCTGTTTTCCTATCATCTTTTTTTTTCTTTTCTTTTTTTTTTACAGGGACAGAGAGTCAGAGAGAGGGATAGATAGGGACAGACAGACAGGAACAGAGAGAGGTGAGAAGCATCAATCATTAGTTTTTTGTTGCCTTTGCGACACCTTTGTTGTTCATTGATTGCTTTCTCACATGTGCCTTGACCACGGGCCTTCAGCAGACCGAGCAACCCCTTGCTCGAGCCAGCGACCTTTGGGTCCAAGCTGGCAAGCTTTTGCTCAAGCCAGATGGTCCCGCACTCAAGCTGGCAACCTCGGGGTCTCGAACCTGGGTCTTCTGCATCCACAGTCTGATGCTCTATCCACTGCGCCACTGCCTGGTCAGGCTGTTTTCTTATCATCTTAACGCAAGCTTAACATGTAGGTGGTAGGGTATGAGGCTTGAGAAATGGCCCAGTTTTTATTACACCAAAGGTTCTGGCATGTTATATTTATCTTTAAAACAGATCTCACCTTCCTTTCCTTTACCAGGGAAAAGCTCCATATTTCCCCCAGTTGTGGGGAAATGCTGGTTGCAGTCATGCGTGGGAGAGGTGACCTGGGGCAGGGGTGGGTAGGCAGCAGTGGTCTTAGGTCAGCTTGCTCAGTTGCTCAGACTGTGGACTATGGACCCTTAATCAAGAGGACAGCAAGGGAGAAGGAGGAAATGAACTACACTGTTCTCCTCATCAGGCCCTAGGACAGTGGTTCTTAACCTTTTTTGAGGTACCGAACCCACCAGTTTCATATGCGCATTCACCAAACCCTTCTTTGGTGATAAATAAAATATGATTTTTTTCCCCCAAATTCAAGACATAGGTATATTTTTTTACTGGTGCACAAAATGAGCCGTGCATGAACATCACCTCACTCAAAGAACAAAACCAACAAAGTGCATGAACTCACAACAAATTACGGTATTACTTTATTCTGGCCTCTGCGGCAGAGGCTTCTCCAAACCCCTGAGACCAACTCTTGCAACCCCTAGGGTTCGATAGAACCCAGGTTAAGAACCACTGCCCTAGGATCAGCCTCTTCTGACAGGAAAACTCAAAGTGGTGGCCACACTGCTGAATCCGGCATCTTCCCTAACATAGTCTTAACCTCCCACTGACTCCCACGGCCCAGTTCTTTTCCTTTTCAGAAGCATGCTCTCAAGTGTGAGAAGGAAAGAGGGGTTATATCCTCAGGAAACCCCAAGGGGTAAAACTTCAAAATAAAGGATCTCTGCTCTGAAGGCCACCGGCCTGGGGAGATAAGGACGGGTTTGAGTTTCTTTAAAGACAAGAACAGGCTAGAGGCCCAGGTTATACTATGGGGGCACCACTTCCTGCAGAAGCCAGGGAAAGTTACCATCCTTACATTCAGGGCAGACCTTTGGGCTCCCTCCACCAGAGCCTTCAGGCACCAAGGGGGCAGCTGTGTGTCTGAGGGTGTGGACCAAATGGTATGACAGCTTGGCTGCCTTGTGAGAGATTTGGGAGAGATTTCAAAACTGCTGTTAATGGGCTACTGCCACAGAGGTCGGGAGAATGACAAATTCGGGGGAGTGTTTCTTCAAGTTTAACACTAGACAACGGCAGGCCTTAGTTTCAGAGCCAACAGGTCATCTTTGACACTGGGAGTGTAGAAGGAGGAAGCTTGAAAAGAAGGGAGGGGCAAGTGGAGGCAATTATAGATTGTCAATCTATCCCCAAGAAACTTAACAATTAGTATATGGGGATGGGAATGACGAGGGCAGCACAATGGATTTTCAGGACAGTAAAACTCGGTATGACCCTATCATGGTGGATACATGTCATTATCCATTTGTCCAAATCCATATAATGAGCGGCACCAAGGATGAACCCTAAGGAAAACTACGGACTTTGAGGGACTGTGACGGGTCAGTGTAGGTTCATCAATTGTAACACATGTAACATAGGGGTGCTGCCTCTCAATTTCGCTGTGAACATAAAACTCCTCTTAAAAACGGTCTTAATAAAAAGCAGTGCTCACTACTAGATGGAAAGGAAGATAGAGAAACTGAACTGGTTGCATGCAACAAAGTACAAGGTGTTAAAGAGAGATTGGAACTTTATTGAGACTTTCTCCGTGATGAAATCAGAATGGAAACACTGGAAAGGCTCCACTTTGGAGAGAAACAGCAACTGTTCAGGCACAAATACTTACAGAGGCTCCTCTTGAGGGCTCTCTGGATCCTAAATTCCCCCCAGCTCTTAACCCACCCACCCCTATAAAGGTCAGATTTCGGCTTAAACTCCACTTCCACAGAATGGGGTACAAAACAGCTCTTAAAGTCTAAGCTGACTGACAGACGAACCTGCGGGCAGTTAGGGAAAATGTCAAGAAGTGAGCAGAGAAACAGAGGTAAGAACAGGAAAATGGGTAGAGAGAAGAAAGGGGGGGCCCACACTGATAATGTCATCCTCCAGAAACTATAAATAATGTATAAATGTATGAGCCCCCTTCCACTGCCTTCCCCCAAAGCAATGATGACATCAGCAGCTACGACAGTGCCCACACAGTTCTGCACATTTTATTTCCCCTACTGCATTGAGAGACACCAGATGTGCCAGGAGGAGCTCGAGTGCACTATAGGGCACGAAGGAGCAAGATGGGAGGGCAGACTGTCAGCAGGATAAATGACAGAGAGCTGAAGCAAGGATTGGTTCCCGATGAGAAGAAAAGCAGTTTGTCAGGACCTGTTATCAGGCTCCATGGACACTACTAGCAGACCCTGTTTCTTCTCTAGTCGGTCCTGTCCTTAGGAACAATGTCCTGGAGGCTCTGGGGCCTCTGGCTTTCTTGTGGGCGGTTCCAGGTCCTCCACAGAGCCAAAATAGCAGCCCCTGTTGTTGCAGCGTGTACCAGAGTGCTAGTAATTCCAAGAAACAGAAATTCCAAAGTTGCAGTTCTCTGCATAGGTCTAATCTGATCGTCAGTTTACTGCCACTGCCTAATGCTGAGTGCCTCTCCCTCTGCCTTCACCTTCCCTCTGCACCAGGATGCCTTCCTGGTGCTGGCAGGTCCTGACCCACGCCTCCTGGTAAAGCTCCCAAGAGAGGCTGGCTCACTGGGCAGGAGCCCCTCAGCACAGCCCCGGGCCAGTTCTCCAGGATTTGCACAGACTGTTTGCTGACCCACTTTTTGTCAAATGGCTTCCTTCCCCCATCCTCTGTCCTTTGCTGCCCTGAAGGGTGGCATACCATTCAGGTAGGACTCTCACAAGTTCCTTCACTATGCCTTCTGGCATCTGCTATCTCCCTAATCTCTCTTGAACAACATAATACACACATATCCACACTTATTGGTATTTGAAGGCCCAGGCTTTCCTGCGGTGCGTCCAGTGGGTATCAGCATCAAATTCAGGTGGGAAGCGGAAGGTGAAGGCTTGGCTGCCACTGACACGGAGTGGCTCGTGCTGGTCTGACTCCTGTGAGTTTTGAGTGTCGGCACATCAGGGAATGGAGAAGAAGGGAAAGGAAAAGCCATGGTGATGAAAACCAGGAAGGAACGACTCTTCTGTTAAGTGTCTCCACAGAGAAGTTGTGGAAACAGCCTCCTCTTAAATCAAGAAGAGGTGGACTGCCCAGAGAAGTCCCCAATGAAAAGGAGCAAGGTCTCCATTGTCCCCTTTGAAACCCAATGCCTTTGGGGTCCGAGTTTTCCAAGACATGCAATAGACAAAGACACACTGCAAACCAATTAACCCTCTGAGCCCTTCGGGTACTTTCACTGAAGGCACTGCCAGTGAATTACCTGAATACACAGAACACTGACCCTTCTCTTGGGGCCAATAAAGGGACCCAGCTTCCCAGCTGGCTTAGAAGACCACATCGGAGAAATGGCATGGGGGAGGCAGATCCTTCTCTTAGCCTGGGAACTCTTGTTCTCTCTTAGTGTTCTGGTATCCTAAACCAGTCCCCTCCACCCCTGAAGGAAACAGGGAAGAGAGCCTGGGGTAGGCTAGAAACCCAGGTTGATTCCGGCCCAAGAGATTGTCCCCTGTTGAAGTCAATCCAAGTTTAGGCGACAGCTGTGGGCCGTGGGACAAACAAGACTGTGTGAGAGGCAGCCACAGTGGACCTGGGCAGCCCCACAGAACTCAAGTCTTCTCTTTCCCCGGCTTATTGGGGCGGGGGGACTTCAGCTGCTTTTAGCTTATTTAATGCTCATTAATTCAATATACGCTAGAATTTAGCTGCTCTCTGTCCCTCCATGATAGGACCCAGGAAAAGCAGGTGTGGCCTGACTTGCCTCAATCAGGCCCCCTAATTGAAGCAATGAGACAAGCACATTATAATTCACAGTTTCCACTCTCTTCCCTCAACCCATACCTTCCCCCACTACTGGCCTCAGTTAACTCCCAAATCTCCAATGTGTAATGATTCTTGCCAGCGTGGCTCAAAGGGCTAAAAACCAGGACTTCTCAGACAGGACACAAGCTCATTCACCAACAGGAACCCGAGAACGGCCACACAACAACCTAGTGTTTCTTATAGCGATTCTTTGGGGTTTCACCACACCCTGTTTTGTCACAGTTGAGAGCACCTGGATTCTTCCCCAGCCCCAGGCTTCCCAGGAGGCCAGGGAGCTCATGGGTGATGGCCCGCTCAATCTTCTCCAGAAAGCAGCCCCCCATGTAGGAGCACTGCTGGGACAGGAGCTTGAAACTGGAAATGGGGTTGATCCCAAAGAAGTCCTTATAGGCCTCGCGGTTGGGAAGGTCAAATTTGCTGACATTGGTCTTTGCCAGGATGGTCTTGAAGATATAGAATTTATCAGGATCTTCTACAATGTCCTTAAAGACCAGCTCTCCATCACTGAAGAAGGTCATTTTGTCCTTGTATGTCTGCAGATAGCGGTCAACCAAGAGGGCATGGATGCGGACCCGGATAGCATGCTGGCGGATGAAGGCAATCTTGTTCTCCAGCCTGTTCTCAATCACCTGGTTCAGGTCTTCCAGGAGGGAGATCTCTTCCTTGAGAAACAGTTCCCGGTGGGTGTCGGGCTTGTAGTCTTGTGGCCAGAAGGAGCTGACATAGACCCTTGGCGGCTCAGTGACGTTAATGAGTGGGGCCAAGCTCCAGAAGAGAGCCCCATAGACCCGCATGAGCATCTGCGTGGCCAGGTTGTCAGCCTTGTTCAGGATGATCCTTATCTGGGATTCACGCCCCTTCAGCTGGCGGAACAACATCTCTAGCTCCAGACCCACGTCCAGTTTGGTTGGGTCAAAGACGACAAAGATGAGGTCAGCTCTGTCAATGAACCATTGGCACACATCGTTGAAAGGGTAACCTTGGGAAGAGAGAGCAAGAAGTCAGGCTGAGCAAGCGTTAGCCCAAGTCCCTCGTGCTTTTTGCAGAACCAAGTCATTCCATAGGCTGAAGGACATAATGGCTTTAGGATTTTCTGGCCTTCTAAAGATTTAAAGAACCAATTGCATATCTCCTGCCCATTGTCAGCCTTCAACCAAGAACAGCCTGATCCTGGCTTTAATCTAAATAGAATCCAAGGTTCCAGGGAAATGGAGATTTTCCTACATTCAGAAAAGATCTGGGGCAGTGGTGAAGATGTTGAAGGAAAGAAATCAGGGAATCAGAAGGGTGAGAAAGAGAGGATCCATCGGTACTAGACTTATTGGGTGGTCACTTTGTAAGTTATTTAAATGTCTAATCACTATACTGTACACCTGAAAGCAACATAATATATATTATTAATTATATGTAATATAGTAAGTCAAGTGTCATTTAAATTTTTTCATTTTAATAAAAATTAAAAATAAAACGAAAAGAGAGAGGAGCCATCATTTAGGGGAAGAAATGTGAACTTGGCATAAGATCGGGGCTAGAACTGGGGTTTTGAAATTGGCCAGTTGAATATTAAATGCTTCTAAGCTTTAGCATTTCAGCTAAAGTGACAAGAAACTAGGAAGCCTAAGTTGATATAAAGATTACCGTGTTGCTACAAATATAGCAAAGCACCTAACTAAAACTGTCAGTCACACAGTAGGTGCTCAGTATATTTTCATTCCTTCAACTTCTTATTTCCAAAATGAGGAGACTAGGTGAGCACCTGAAACCTATATAATTTTGTTAAGCAGTATCAACCTAGTAAATTCAATTAAACAAAAGCATAGGCAATTTTCCACTTTCTGTATATAAAAAAATTATAGTAAATCAATAATATAAAATAAAATGCAGTGATTGAAAAGGAACAAAATGAGAAGACTAGGAAAATACCTGTCTTGGGAATTTTTTACAACAATCAACCAATAATGCATAAAATTATCTGATATATACTAGGAATACATTAAAGGTTAATTTACTACTATAATTATTAGTGATAATATCACTAGTCATAAAACAGGGTCTGGTTATAACCAAAATGGGAATGATAGGCATAGACTGAGATCTACCATCCGGTCATATATCCTACAAATGCCCTGTTGTGACTCACCTTTGCAGATTACTCTGAGTCATAGTGACACTCAATGGCCTATGTTATAGCCTAATGCCTGCCAGGCCCACGTAGCACTCCCCTGCCACCTGAAGGCAAGTGTATGTTGAAGCAGTCCTGATAAAGCAGGAGGAATTCAAGGTCAGGTTCAACCCTGCCCCAGGTTAGCCACAGGTCAAGTACAGCTGGACTAGGATCCAATCAGTGTGGGCCCTTGCTCAGCCAGGACAGCCTGCACCTCCCAAAGACAGCTCAGCCCCAGCATGGACTTGGAAGAACTATTTAAGAGAAGATCAGCCTCCTCCTGGGAAAATAATAATCACCTCCAAACCAGATCAGTCCCTGGAGAGGTAAAAGAACAAGGCACTCCACACTTAAGTGGCACCACAGTGACAACAAGAAGGGACTGGAAGCAAAGAACACATCCCCTGGTATTAGACAACACTGGCCACATTTCCTTTCCCCTGCCTGCCTAACTCCCACTGACAAAAACAGTTTTGTTTTTTGTTTTAAGTGAGAGGAGGGGAGATAATGTGACAGATTGCCGCATGTGCCCCAACCGGGATCCACTTGGCAACCTCTGCCCAGGGCTGATGCTCGAATCAACCAAGCTATCCTCAGTGCCCAGGGCCAACGCTCAAACTAACTGAGCCACTGTCTGCAGGAGGGGAAGCGGGAGAGAAGGGGGAGAAGGAAGGGGAGAGAACCAGGCGGTTGCTTCTCTTGTGTGTTCTGACCGGGTATCGAACCTGGGACATTCATATTCCAAGCCAATGCTCTAGCCACTGAGCAAACCAACCAGGGATGAAAACAGTTTTCTAAGACAAAGCTCACCCCGATCAGAAATGAGTGCTACATTACCTCTTTCTTGCTGCTTGCGGTTCTCAATGATGCCTGGTGTATCCACAAAAGTGACCCGCTCTAGAAGTTTGTGGGGAACCTCGATGCCAATCAGCTTTTCCAGGAAATTCTGGCCAAACTTCTCAAGGGGTGAGAAGGACCGGGCACTGTCAGCGGCCATGACAATCCCCTCGATGGTTTTTAGCTTGGGCCCATGCATGAGGACCGTGAACTCAGAGGTGGTGGGCTCAGCACCTGCACATGTAGGCACAAGGTTAGTAGGAGCACAGTCATCTCTGGGAAGGAGACCTACTGCGAAATAAGTGGGTAAAGAAAAGTATTTCAGGGCGGGTTGGCCACCAAGAATCAGATACTATATTTGCTAAGCTAGTGACGGCTTTTTTAACGTGATAATATGTATAACATGAAATTTACCATTTTAACCATTTTAGCTGTATAGTCCAGTAGCATTGAGTACATTCATTCACCCATGACTAGCACCCTCTCTGGAACTTTTTCATCACCCGAACTGAACTGTGTCCATTACACATTAACTCCCCATTCTTACCTTCCCCAGCCCCTGGCAAACAGCCACCTTTCTACTTTCTGTTTCTATAAATGTCATGATTGTAGGGACCTCATATTAGTGGAATCATGTGACAAGTTGGTTTGTTTCACTTTGTACAATGCCCCCAAGGTTCACCCATGTTGTAGTCGTATCAGAACTTAAATACTTATTAAGGCTGTATAATAGTACACTATATAAATGGACCACATTTTGTTTATCCGTTCATCCATCAATGGGTATTTGGGTTGTGTCACCCCTTACATACCATAAATAATGCTGCTATTGACATGAGTGTTGCTGCTGGGTTCTTGTATGTGATTTTCATTATTATATTAAAGACACATACCATAGCCCCCCATGTATAAGATGCACCCTTTTCCAAAAGATTTGGGATCTAAAAACTGGGTGCATCTTATACAATGGTTGTGGCATTTCCAATGCCATAGATGGAACCGAGGACGAGGCAATATATGAAGACAGGGATTTGTCATCAGACACAGATGAGGACAAGCTAATGGATGGGACTTTTGACAATGATGAGGAGTTGTATGAATTTTATGATGAATCAAACTTGAGGTCAATAATTTTATGTAATACATTTATTTTCAAATTTCGGGCCCCAAATTTAAGGTGCATCTTATACATGGAAGCATCTTATACATGGGGAAATGTGGTATACAGTTTTGATTTTTTTCATAGTGATTCTACATATGACATTGAAATACCAAGAGTCACACAAGAAAACCTTGCTCTTACCTGTATAAAGCTGGTAGCGAGTGTCTTCCAACCCGAGGAGGTAGTTTATCATGGTGGATTTGCCAACGCTCCACGGTCCCAGAAACAGCACCATTGGCTTGGAAGTGATCTCCCCATCTGTGGGCAGCAGGAGTCAGAGATGGAAGTGAGCGATCAAAGTTTCTCACCAGAGGAACAACACCAGTGGTGGGACTCAGCCGGTTCGCACCACTTCGGCAGAACTGATACCTAATTTTTTGTTGAGTTCAGTGAACTGCTTGTTAAAATGGCACTTGTAATCAGCGTTCTCTCTAAGGTGTGCGCCTGGGCAGTCGCCCAACGTGAAAATCATAAATTTATATTCCTTACTCTTTTTTATTTTATTTTATTTACTTATTTATTTATATTTTTCTGAAGTTAAAAGCGGAGAGGCAGTCAGACTCCCACATGCACCTGACCGGGATCCACCCGGCATGTCCACAAGGGGGCGATGCTTTGCCCATCTGGGGAGTTGCTTCGTTTCGGCTGGAGCCATTTTAGTACCGCTTACTCTTTTTTAATGTTCACCTACGCAACAGCTTATTCTAAACGCCTGTAGTAATGTTCATTCTGTCCATAGGTGAAAAAAAATTATTTATTCATTTCATAAAAGTCATACCTTTGATGAAATACTACATTTTAATTCCCTCACATCTGTTACTTCAATAAACAAACATAATGTAAAAAGTGCCAAACAACCAGGAAGTGACAGGCTGTCATTTGTTTCAGCTTTGTGTTATGCCCAAAATTCCCCCAAGATATTATGAGTAAGCTGATGTTCCCTGATCAAGAAGCAATATGGAAATACCTTAAAATAAAAGTTTTATTGTTTTGTCAGGTATTATCTAGTATTTTTTCATTAATATTTTTTAAAGGGTTTTTTTTTAATTATTTTATTTTTTTATTTTATTCATTTTAGAGAGGAGACACAGAGTGAGAGAAAGAGAGAAAGGGGGGAGGAGCTAGAAGCATCAATTCCCATATGTGCCTTGACCAGACCAGTGCAGGGTTTTGAACTGGCGACCTCAGTGTTCCCAGGTTGACGCTTTATCCACTGCGCCACCACAGGTCAGGCTTTTCATTAATATTTTAAAACTTTTATAATCTAGTTTTGTGTACCTCTTTTATTGTTATTACTTAAGTATTAAATGAATGAAATAATAAACTACCTTTCAGTATATCTTTTTTTATACTTAAGATGGTCAATAGAGCAGAGAACCAATTGTTAAATTATTTGAATCCCACCACTAAATGACACAGTTCTTCACACTGCATCCCAGACGGTCTGCCTAATTGGGTCGTGGAATTCTATGTTGACCCAGACAGTGTGTAGCGATCAGTGGCACATCTCTTGCTATGCAAGGGCAATCACCCAATTAAAAGACACCAGAAGATACCGTTTGAGCCTTGCAAACACAGATCCTTGGCACACTAGCATCAGAAGGAGGCCCTAAGTGAAGTCAACAGGCACTGATGCAGAGCTCACTCTCAGTCAGGCCTCCTGGTTTACATCTGGGAGAGAAGGGTTCGTAAAAGGAGACCAGACAGCAACCACCTGGGGAGTGGACAAACTCTCCTATCTGGATTGGTAACAGAAGAAAGGGTATGAGAAAAGTTTACACAATCTTGGGTGGCCTGGAATCTGACATTGCTGGTCCCCAGCCTCGCTCCCCTTAGCTGTGCCTCTTACAATCCCATCTCAGGCTCAACCTGACCCTGGGCTCTGGGACCAGTCTCAACTATTAGCCTCCAAAGTCCATGACATATTTGCCAGGTCCCAAGACCAAGCACTAAACTGGCAATTCTTTGGTTCTTGGGCCCCGTGTCCAATGTTGGAGAGAATACTCTGCATGGGCCACTCCAGTTGGGTCCCTAGAAGGAAAAGCAGAATTTTCCAGTGCTTTCAAAACCGGGGAGGCAGGAGGCCCTTGCCAGTGGCTCATTGGATAGAGTGTCGGCCCGATGTATGGACATCCTGAGTTCGATGTGCCCCAGTCAGGGCACACAGGGGAAGTCACCACTGCTTCTCCCCCCCTTCCACCTCCCCTTCTCTCCTTCTTCCCCTCCCACAGCCAGTGGCTCAATTGGCTCAAGCGTGGCCCTGGACACTGAGGATAGCTCCTTTGGGTGCATCAGCCTCAGGTGCTAAAAATAGCTCGGTACTTGAGCATGAGCCCCAGATGGGGTTGCCAGGTGGATCCCGGTTTTGGTGCATGAGGGAGTCTGCCTCACTATCTTGCCTTCTCTCAGCTAAAAAAACCAAGACAAAACAAAAACCAGAGAACAGAAAGGGGAGGAGGAAAGGCTTTTGACATGGAATGCAGCCACCCCTGTGCTGGCTCTCAGGCCCCACCTCTTTCAACCCTTCTCTTAACCACATCGGGTCATCCCTGCATAATGTGGTGCCTAAAATTCTCCAGACTTCTTTGTCTCCCTGAGCCTGGCCAATAGATAACCCTCAAAACAGTAGGCACTAGATTTATTGTTTGTTTTGTTTATTTAATTTCTTGTTTCAAAAATCAAAGGATATAATGTCACCCCATTAAAATTAATTTTTAAAAAAATCAAAGGATAAAAAGGTACACAGTGAGAAGTCTCACTTCCTTGTCCCCAACCTGCCTAGGCCACCACACCTCCTACATATTCTTTCAGAGATTTCCATGGATATATAAGCACTATTAATGGACAGCATACTCCCCCTTTCTTATAGGAAGAGGGGTACGGTATTCTTGCTCTGTAGCTTGCTTCTTGATGCGCTGGGTTTCTTTCTTTAAGGTAAAAGCAAGCCCTAGAAGACCAAATTGATATCTGGTAAGTGGCAGGCACATACATATTGCCTGAAACACTATGGCCCTGCCACATAAGTCACTGGGATCTCTGTGGGCATCAACCTCTGGCTCGGGGACAGGAAGGGATAGGCAGGCTGAAGGGACGGCAAGTATCCCCAGTGACAGTACTAAGATCCTACAAAAACTCTATTTTATCCCAGCCCAGGGAGGAGATGACTAAGGGGAACTGGGCCTTCAGCTGGCCGCTGGGACAAACCATCACCAGGGCTTTCCTGGGCTGCTGTTTCAGCCCTTTGCAGTAGGGGGCGTTACTGACACTGCAGGAGGCCACAGGTGAGACACTGAGGAGAGGAGGTTTTATGCAGGAGACTGCCCCAGGACACAGTAAGGTCAGCACTGGTGGGCGAGGCGGGAAAGTGGTGAGGTCTGGAGTCAGGGCACCTTCCTTGCAGAGCACAATTTCTGGGGCGGCCGCTAGCTCTGAGGGCTGCAGGGAAAGGCAAGCGCAGAGGGCAGAAAAGCAACTCGGAGACTGCAACCTCCCATCAACACCTGCACTTTCTCTGTGAAGTCAAAGAGGATCATTTGCTCTTCGGCTTGCAAGAAACACTAGAGAGAACTGAAACAAAGTGTTCCCTCTGAGAAGGAGAGTTATTAGCCCCTAGTTCCAGCTGCGTGATCCTGAGTAGCCCAGCTTTTCTCTAGGCCTCCAGTCCCTCGGGAAAGCATGAATAACGAAGGCCCTATAATACCCTATCCACTTTATAACTATCAAGAGCATCACATGAGATAATACAGAAATACCCAATTAACACAGAAAGATGTGTAATACCACTCACCATTCAAACAAGCAGATACAATCATTAAAGTTTTCAAAGACAAATACCTCTCTAAAAAGAATAACACTTTAAATAGACATCACTGTGGGGGTACACAAGCTTTCATATCTTGTCATTGTGGGTACAAATTGGTACAGCCTAAGGTAATTTGGCAACAACTATCAAAATGTTTAATTTCCTGTGTTCTGCTTCTAAAAATGTATTATACAAATATATCTGCCTGAAATATGTAACAATTATAGTAGTGCTTGCAATATTTTTAAAGATGGAAAATAGAAAACACCCCATTCTCCCTCAGTGGGGTGCTGGCTTCCAGGGCAGTGGTCCACGCAGAGATCAGAAAAGGCAGGAGGAGCTACACACACACAGTTTTGCGATGTGATCCCCTCTTTGTAAAACAAACAGGAAAGGACGTGCTTTATACGCTCATGTGTGCGGAGGAAATCTATTCATGAGGAACTATAACAGCGAACCTCGGGGGGTGGGTTTAGAGGATTTGGAAATCAAGAAAGGAATTATTTTTCCATGTGTACTATTTTACACTGTTTGAATTAGGGGGATTTTTTTGGCAACAAGTATACCATATTTTATTACTTTGAAAATCAATTTTTAAAAGAATCCAGACCTGCCCTAGCCAGTTGGCTCAGTGGTAGAGCTTTTGCCCCACGTGTGGAAGTCCCAGGTTCGATTCCCAGCCAGGGCACACAGGAGAAGCACCCATCTGCTTCTCCACCCTTCCCCCTCTCCTTCCTCTCGCACAGCCAAGGCTCCATTGGAGCAAAGTTGACTCGAGTGCTGAGGACAGACAACTCCATGGCCTTGCCTCAGGTGCTAGAATGGCTCCGATTGCAACAGAGCAATGCCCCAGATGGGCAGAACATCGCTCCCTGGTGGGCATGCTGGGTGGATCCTGGTCAGGTGCATGTGGGAATGCGGGAGTCTGTCTCTCTGCCTCCCCACTTCTCACTTCAGAAAACTACAAAAAAAAAAAAAAAAAAAAAAAAGAATCCAGACCTGAGGGAAGTCAAAAGGGAGAAGTGAAGAGGAGAGAAAGATTTCAGCCAGTGAGACTTGAGACATGATCAGTAAGTGAACAGGGGGCTTTGTGGGCCCTTGAGCGCATGAGGGACAGAAGCTGGCATCACTGTCCTTGGAAACCAGAACTGCAGCACGGAAGCAGGAGTGCTTACAAATTAAATGTTCTCCAGAAAACCCTGTGCAGAGTGCGGGGTACTCCTGCAGTGAGAGGTGGTTCACATGACTGGGCTCTCCCGGAACCTAGGAGAGCTCAGCTGCAGTATCTTCAAGCCTACCACACAAGGAGCTCTGGCAGGAGCCAGGAATGCCCTGGGTGTGGGGCAGTGTGAACAGGGTAGAGGTGCAGGCCCAGCCTTGGGAAGAGAGCCGTACCTGTGATCTCATGCTGCCGAAGCTCATTGTATCTGTAAGACTGCTCCAGGGGTTTGATGGATGAATGGTAGATCTTTCGAAGTCGCTGCAGGACCGCTGGGGACAGAGGAGGATGGAGAGAGGGGCAGGTGTCAGGTAGGGCACACTCTAGGCTGCTGACTGCTATGAACCAGGTCACTTCCCAGGGCAGTATGAGCCCCGCATAGTGGGGAGGCAGGAACATCTGCAGCCCAGCAACTGTCTGTTTCCAGGGAGGGAGTTAGTTGGTCCATACCCGAGCCCTCCTATACCTTTAAAATGAAAGCATCCTCTCCCCATCCCCTACAGTTCCCTAGGCTAGTTCTTTTTAATCTAACCCTCTCCTCCCTCCCTCTTCAGTAGTGTGCCCTGAAACACTGCCTCAGCTAACTGAAGGCCCTTTCCAAGACAGAGAAGAACCCCAAGTCTTCCTCTCTGCTCCCACCTCTACTTGGGTTTGCCTTGGGCTCAGAGGGCAAGGAGGAATGGCACTAAGCAGGCCTGCAGGATTCGGGCCTGCATCATGGCCCCCAGCCACACTTCCTGTTGCCCCAGAGACAATGCAGACACCCCAGCCCAGGCGCTGACCCAGACGCCTTCTTGGGAAGAGCATGAGCGCAGGGAGAAGTGAGTCAGCAGGCGAAGCTGGGAGCTCAGAGTGTGAAGCAGGGTGTGAGGCACAGAGGAGGCGGAGGGCCTGAGGTCAGAGCCCCGCCAGGTGGTCCTCTCCCACTATGCACCACAGCAGCCCTGCTTCCCTCCCAGCATTCACCAGCTCGACTAAGCAGAGAGTAACCTCTGCTGAAAGCCTTGGACTATTATGAGGGTGAAATGAAATACTGGGCCTGAAAGGGCTTTATAAACTGCAAAGTATCAAAACAAATGCAATGAGCTCTATTAACTCCCCTCCCTGGGCACAGTGTGGGGGCTGGCACTGTTTGGGGCACAGCACTGTGTGTTGTCTGCCCTCTGCCCTTTCACTGGTCCCTCCACTTGGATTGTCTGTCCTCCCCCCGCCATTCCAGAGCCCCCAGGCCTTGGACACTGCTTGGACACCTCCTCCATGAAGCCCCCTACCTCCAGGGCTTTCTTCCCTGGGCTGTCCACTGGCCTCAGAGCTCCAGCCCCCAAAGCTTTCCCAGCCCCAGTCCGAGGCCCTGCTCCTTCCTCCTCTGGTTACCAGAGTAGTCGTCAGCCGGCTTGTCCTCATCCAGCATCAGGGTTTTCTCGATGTGGGAGCGGTCCCTCAGTGGGGCTTCTTCACTCACATCCTCTGCCTCTTCTGGGGAGGGAAGCAGAGAGCGGGGTTAGAGCAAAGCTAGGAGCACGCTGGGCTCTAAGCCCCCTTGAAATGGACAAGGACCAGCCTTGAGGAAGTGCTGACAGAGGGTTTGCCAAGTTCAACTAAATGGACTTCTGTTTCTAAGAGGGACTTTGAATATACCAACTCAAGTTCTGTGACGCTCCATGATCCTTTTTTTTTTTTTTTTTTTTACAGAGACAGAGAGAGAGCCAGAGAGAGGGATAGATAGGGACAGACAGACAGGAACAGAGAGAGATGAGAAGTATCGATCATCAGTTTTTTGTTGCAACACCTTAGTTGTTCATTGATTGCTTTCTCACATGTGCCTTGACCGCGGGCTTTCAGCAGACCGAGTAACCCCTTGCTCAAGCCAGTGACCTTGGGTCCAAGCTGGTGAGCTTTTGCTCAAACCAGATGAGCCCATGATCAAGCTGGCGACCTTGGGGTCTCAAACCTGGGTCTTCCGCATCCCAGTCCGACTCTATCCACTGCGCCACCGCCTGGTCAGGCTCATGATCCTTTTATGTATTCAGCAAACACTGACTGAGCACCTGGGATGTGCCAAGCACAGAGCGGCATGCTGGTGATACAGTGGTGCCCAAAACAGACACAGCTCGTGGCCTGTGGCATTTTCCTAGTCTAGTGGGGAAAGGGGAGAAATAATCTTAAAAGAAATGTAATAATTACAAACAATGATTTGGCCATGGAATGGAAGATTCCAGAAGCTATAAGGGCCTGGGAAGTGTGCCTAGGAAGTCTTAGCAGGGGATTCAGAAAACTTCCCAAAGAGGCCACCTGTGAGCTGAGATCCATTGTGTGAGAAGCGAACTAAGTGAAGACAGGGACAGGAGTGGCTTAGCAGGAAGGGTGGCTGGGCCTCAGTGGGTGAGGGGTCGAGGAGGACAAGAGTCTGCATTGTGCCCTAGGGGCACTGGAAGTGAGGGAAGGGTTCTAAGCAAACTGCCCTGATCACATGAGCATGTGATTAGATTTATTGGGCTGCCATGAAGCATGCACAAGAGCTGCTGGGGACAGGGGACTCAGCTGTTGCTTCTGACCTAAACAGAGATGCCCATGACTGCCTGTAGGTAGGTCCCCAGGGAGACTGTTTCTACCCAAGTGGCTGCACAAAGGATTTTCAGTAATTAGAAGTGGGGTGGCCTTGGGCCTGGGAGGCAGAGGGAGACTAGTTCCACCAGAGATGGAAGCAGAAAAGAATCGATGTGTGTTGTGGAGCATCTCAGGGCCCAGGCAACCCCACCCCAGACCCAGGACAGGGAAGACAGGGAGAGGGGACGGGCTGGATGCCTGCAGGTCCACCCTCCACAGAGGGTGCAAATAGCTGATGACAGGTATGGAAACTGAATTCTGCAGGGAGACCATGGGGAAGTCACATTGGAGGGTGAAGATTGACCCCTCATAAAAGCCCAGCTCTTGGTCCGAGCCAGCACCCTCAATGAATGTGCCCATGGGCATCCTGGCCATGCCTAGGATTCAGTACATCCCCAGTGTTGCCCAATACCTCTGGCCTTGCCCTTCCCCTCCCTAGTCCCCAGCCCTGAGACAGCAGCTGCTGCTGCTCCAGGTGGACATCTGTGGGACATCAGTGACACAGCCAGCCTGAGATTTCTTACTGCAATCCTGACCCCAGTCCCAGTTCACCCCAACTGTCATGGCCTAGTTTTCAAGGGGAGACCCCACATGGTAGCCCAATGACACGGTCCCCGGGGGGTCCCAAGCGGCACTCCCACCCATACATCTGTCCACCAGCCTGCAAAGGGCCTCAAACCCTGTCACCGTGTCCTTTGTCCTCCAGGCTACGGCACTGGTCGGTGTTCAACTGTATCAGGGATCCTAAAGGGCAGGCTCCTGAGGGCCAAACTCAGAACTGGCCAGGTTCCCCTGGGCCCTCCATGGTGTGGCCTCTCATTGAGTTCCTCCAAACTGGGAAGACATGGCTCACGAGCAGCCTGAGGCATCCCCTAGGCCCCTGGTCGGCAAACTGCAGCTCGCAAGCCACATGTGGCTCTTTGGCCCCTTGAGTGTGGCTCTCCCACAAAAAGCACATGCAGGCACTACCTCGATAAGGAATGTACCTACCTATATAGTTTAAGTTTAGAAAATTTGGCTCTCAAAAGAAATTTCAATCGTTGTACTATTGATATTTGGTTCTGTTGACTAACGAGTTTGCCGACCACAGCCCTAGGCCAGGCACCCTGGACCAGGCCTCTACCCCGCAAACCCAGGCTGGCTGGGGCTCTCCCGCCCCACCCTGTCCCTGCCTGTCCCACTACATACAAGACTTCCAGGAAGAATGAAGCTGCCCAAGTGCCGGAGCAATTCTGGGGTCCCCTACCCTGAGGCCCCTCCATGGGCTCCTCTGCCTCAGCCTGTGGGGCCTCATCCCCCTCAGGACCTGCATTCGGTTCCTCTGAGCTCAGCTGGGCCCCCTCGTCCCCACGGCTTAAGGTTCCTGCTGCTTCCTGGGGTTCCCCGGCTTCCTCGGAGGTACCCCCTGCTTCCTCTGAACTAGCCCCCTGGCCGCTGTCCTCTTCTGATTCTTCTTGGGATTGGACTCCTCCTTCCTCGCCTCTGCTGAGGCCACCGCCCTCTTCAGAGGATGCTGCTTCCAGATCCTGCTCCAACATCCCTGGTGCCTGGCCCTCCTGGGGTTGGTCCTCCTGAGCGCCCGCTGTCTCCACAGCAGGGCTGGGCTGCCCCTGGTCCTCAGGCCCTTCCCTGGCTTTTGTGTCCACGTCCATGACTCCAGCTGGCCCTTCTGGCCCCTGACCAGGCCCTGGGATGCCCTGGCCCGCTGTCTCTACCTCCACAGGAAGGGTCCCTGTGCCTTCAGGCTCCGCAGCGCCCTCAGTGGCTCCCTGCGCAGGGCTGTCCCCTGGGACCTCCTTGGTTTCCTCAGGGACTACGCCACTCCCAGCCTGTCCTTCTTCCGCCTCTGCTGGCTCTGCTGGGCCCTCCCTCTCACTGAGCTCTGGCCCCCCCTCTCCCCCAGGTCCCCCCACCCCTTCTGGAGGGAGGGAGCTTGCTCCTGGTAGCTCCACAGGGTCCCCGGGGGGAGCTGAGGCTGAGGCATTGGAGAGGCTGGCGTCTGGGTCAGCGCCTGGGCTGGGGGCAGCGGTGGAGGCCCCTGTGGCAGTCTTCTCCGAGCTCTCAGCCTCCCTGCCATCTGGGGGGTGAAGGAGCAGGTTCTTCTCTCGAGGGGCCGCCTCTGCATAAAGCGCCCTTTCCTTCTCCTCTAGACTTGCATCTCCAGCAGAGAAATGATTCTCCAACAAATTGCCAACATCTTCTGTGCCACCCGAAGCAGAAACTTGCAGTTCTAAATGATTAGAACACGATTGGTCAGTTTCACAGGGTTGGCACTGGCTTCGCTTCTCAAAAGAGTCTAATTCAACCTAGCTCCCGTCTTCCAGGAGCAAGGTGAGGGCCTGGTGTCAGTGGCACCTCCCGCCCTGCTCTGTGAGACTGCCCTGTGCAGCCGGCAGGGTGGGTGCTACTCTGCCCCCCTCCCATGGCTAGGGGAGTCACAGACCCACTGTCTGTCGCTGCAGAACTGAGCTGCTGCCACCCACCCCCCAGCTCCCACCCTGCCCCTGACTGAACTTCTTACTGGGTCCCGATGACTGTGGAGCCATGGAAACTGGGTGAGGCCTCCCAGTCCTTCCTCAACCTTGCTGCCGGCACACAGGCACGTGCAGCATGGCTCACCGGGAGACCTTTCCAAGATAGGGCAGAGGCCCCGTCAGTTCCTAGAGTCATTAACCAGCATGCTTTTTATACTGCTACCAGCAAAGGAGTGCAAACAGGTGTGTGCAGGCCAGATCATCTTAGGTTACATGACAGAGTACTCAGGGGATTACTTGTGGCTCCCAGCCTTATTAAGTCATACATCCAACTCTGTCCCCTTAAGGGCAGGCATTTGCTGGCCTTGCTACCTTAGATTAGAGGGGACGTGGCCTGAAGAGAAAAAGATATCCAAAACTAGAAAGGCCAGGGTTTCCCAGTGGCCTTAGCCAACCTCTTCTGAGGGGATCCCCTTCTAAATGCTGGTGGCTTTGCCGGGAAGCTGAAGGCACCGATAGAACAGAGCAGGAGAGAACACTCTAGGGGCCCAGTCTGTGCTCAGACCTCTGTCAAAGGACAAGTTTAACTCATTTGGAAAAGGGGATCAGAAAAGAGAGTTGAGCCTATCCCTTCTGCCCTCTCCCAACCAGACTGGGACCTGTTTAAAGGGGAGGACTGTGACGAAAACACGGCTTGCTCGTGGGGATGAGGGACCACAGGGCCCGGCCCTGGGGCAGCTGAGACAGCCCCAGGCTCCTCTGACTCACAAGGATTCTTTCTGAGAAAGCCTCCCTCCTCTCTGCTGATAAAGACACCCCCTCTCAGGCCACAGCCTGGTCTTCCCATCTCTGCCTCAACAAAGAAAACCCACTTCTTAGGGTACCCCTTCTGTCTTGGGGTACTCATACACCTTGTGTCCTGAAAGCTGGGGGAGTGTCCAGGGACTAGGAACAAATGTTTGCTCATTAGTCCCCACAGCCACAACCTATGAATTCAGAAGAAAGGGAAGCTATGGCACCTTTAAAGAAGACCTATGTATTATTGCTATAATGCTTCCCCAAGCACTTTCACACGTGACTGCACCCAAACCTGCCTCGTTACTGTCAGCTACACTTCACAGCTGAAGGCCCACGGAAAGTCTTTGACTTGCCCAAGACGCCAAGTGTCTAGCTAGGCCACTGGTTCTCAAAGTGTGCGCCAGGGTGCACTGTGGCACCCTAGAGATTTCCAGGTGTGCCCTACGGTATTCCAGAGAAATATGTGCCTGGTGGGGACCAAAAAACCAACAGGGTTTTTGGAGTTTAGATTTTTGGGGGACAGAGGTGTGGGGAATTGGCTGTAAGCTGTCAGTCTGCCCAACCCCCCACCTCACCTGCCTGATTAGGTTGCAAAAGGCTGTTAAGCTGTGGTGCTGGATTGTTTACACTACCCAACATGTTCCCCGGAAAGACTGGAGGAAAGTTTCTTCTATCCTTTGTTTGGTGTAAAGTTAAGATGATATGTATGGTGGGGGTTTTCTGCACTCAACGCAATTAAGAGTAAAAAGAGAGGAATTCTTCAATGTATTGACGAGGAAATGAGAGTTTGCCTTTCAAATATATGCCCAAACATTGAAGAAATCGCTAGGACACATCAGGCTCATGTTTCTCAGAAACACAAGAATGAGAAAACTTAACACATTTGTGCCGGGACCTGCCAAATTTACCAAATCTTACTAAGAATGTGTCTATATATATAAAAAAATAATTTTGTCTTTTTTTATTTTTTAACCCCTCTTTTTCATGAATTCTAAAAAGCATAACTCAAAAATGTAACATAAAAATCTTTTTTAATGTCAGAATAAATTTAATTTTGTCATATTTATTTTGTTTAATTACCATAAAAGTACGCTTGGACTTTATATTACTTTTCTTTAATATTTGACTTAATTATTATAACATATTTCTCAGAAATTTGTATATAGTGTGCCTACAATTATTTGTAGAATTTTTAAATGTGCCCCAACTTCAAAAAGTTTGAGAACCACCGGGCTAGTGTGTAACTGGAACCCAGAACTGCCACTCCTCGTTCGGGCCTTCCATGCCATGGCGGAGGCAGGGGAACCCGGGAGACCCCATCCCTCAGCTGTCTTAACCCTCCCTGCATGCACCTTCCCTGCAGGCTCACACTCCAGACCCTTCCTGGCTCCTGGATTGCAGGAACCAAGGTTTATCCCGCCCTGTGTTCCCAGGGTTGGGACCCATGGAAAATGCTATGAAGAGATGAGACTTTTGTACAATAAGAATTTGTGGTCCCTTAATGAGGGAGCTGAAAGTTACTCATGAAATTTGTTTTTTGTTATGTCCTGATTCCTTTGCTTACATATCTATCCCACCACCACCATGTTCTGGGGGAAATCTGTGGAAGGAACTCAGTTTAACCCAAGGAAACTGAAAGTCCTCTGGGCAGCAAGATATTTATCAAATGAGACACATTTGACAACTATTCAGTGTGCCAGGCAATGCTTAAGTACTTTATACATAAAACATTAATTTACTTCATCTTTCTCAACTTACTGAATCTTACTTGCTTCCAAAAAGAAGTCTTAACGCTTATCCTCATTTTACAGATGAGAGGGCTGGAATCAGAGACACCAAATGCCTTGCCCAACATTACCTAGTGAGCAACTGGCCGAGGCCATTTAACCAGAGTTGCAGAGGAGATTGCTTGACTCTAGAGGGGGTTCTACACCTGCCTGCTCAGAGGGTAGTACACAAAGCGTCGGCACCACCAGGGAGCCTGGCAGAGATGCTGACCCTCAGGCCCCAGCCCAGACCCACTGAACCAGAATCTGCATTTTAACCATCCATTTTCACATTACAGTTTGAGAAGCTCTGGTCTACACCACCTGATAAAACTGCCTCTAAACCAATGTTCGTGGCACTAAAATCCTCAGGTTCCTGGTCCCATTCCTCTCCCCATCCTCAAAGGTTCTGATTGAATTAGGGTATGCCCCAAGCATCAGCACCTGAACACTTGCAGTTGGGTAATTCTAACGTGCAGCCACAGCTGCAAAACACTGCTCAGCCAAATAATCCTGACCCTGAAGCTTCTGCTCCCAGCCTCTCCCCACTCATGTATGCACTGGGAGGCTCCCCAGTTAGATGGGTCACTCAGGGCTTGGCATGAGACCAATAGCAGAGGTCAAAGCTTCTTCTCTGGGGAATACAGCTCTTCCCAGAGGTCCCTGGTGCTCCCTCCTGATGATGATAATGATGATGATGGTGGTGGTGATGGTAATGATGATGATAGTGGTGGTGATGATGGTGGTGGTGATGGTAATGATGATGATAGTGGTGGTGATAATGGTGGTGGTGATGATGGTAGTAATGATGATGGTGATGGTGATGGTGGTGGTGGTGATGATGGTGATGATGGTGATGATGGAGGTCATGGTAGTGATGGTGATAATGGTGATGATGATGGTGGTGGTGATGGTGGTGGTGGTGATGATGGTGATGATGGAGGTCATGGTAGTGATGGTGATAATAGTGATGATGATGGTGGTGGTGATGGTGGTGGTGGTGAGGGTAACAGTGATGGTGACCATACTGGGAAGAACAGACTAGGTCTGACTGCCTGTGGCATTTCTAATATTCTCAAAACAGTCCCTGACCCTGATGGAGGTGAGAGGGCTGCATACTCCAAGGGAGATGACGACCTCAGACTTTGGGGGTTTACCATGTATTTCCATTCCTAGTCAGGAATAGAAGTCAAGTGTGTGCACGTATATATACATATTTACATCCTTACTCTTTCTTGGTTTGTATGACTTAGTGCCAAGCTGCCCCTGACCTTCTGCTAAGCAATTTGAAGTGAAAAAGACCGAGGGTGATAGCTTCATGCCTTGTGTGTGACCTTCCTTCCTGGGCTAAAAATAATTTCTGACACAAAGTCTCTCAATGAAACAAGCTCTGCCATTGGGCCTGCAAGCTCCATCCCCAGGAAGCAGCTATGCCATTGGGCCTGATCTCTCCACTGGGAGGCACAGTCAGAGTCTTCAAGAGCCTCTGATTAAACTCAGTTCAATTCCTTAAAGTCAAACCCAGTGTCTTCCCTCTCTCCCTGACCTCCCCAGCATCTCATTGAAGGCCCCCACTGGGCCCTGGAGGAAGAGGTAGGGGAGGATGCAGAAGACACGGTACACCCTAGACAAGGTAGGAGCCTGGTAAAATGAGTGTTGGTCTATCCCAGGACATGAAGTACCATACTGTATGTGCTGCTTCCAGGGCCACTCCCCCAGCCCCACATAGACCTGGGTGCTTACATCAGCCCAGCCCCGGAGACCATGGGAAGGCCCATGTATCTGAGAAGCCAGTGCCACATACACCAGTTCTGCTTCTCACTCAACCCCGCTCTTCCATTAGCCTTTCTGTGGGTGTCAGCCTCAGCTGCTCCCCTACGCAGAGCCTCAGCACTAAGTAGCTGAGGCTCAGTTTCTCTCTCCTCTATCAACCAAACACCTGATTATTTCCCCAGCTTCTAACTCCTTCCAAAGTACTTTGCACAGATAACTAAAAACTCAGATAGCTTTGGAGTTGCCAGAGGCCTTGGCGGGTCCAACCGCAGAGGAGGAAGCTCCAGCCAAGGAGCTTTAGAGACCTGCCCAAGGGCAGGGGTATGGTGGAGCCACAGCCCAGGTTCCTGGTCCTCAGGAGTTCTTTCTTCTCCCAAGCGGTTTTCAAACCGTGCCCCATGAAGGGAGAGGGTCCAGGAAAGTGACTGGGGGTGAGGGACAATGAAGGAGCTGAGATTCAGTCACCCACTCTGTATTTCCTACCTAGCAGCTCTCCTGGTCTGTCTCACTACTTAAGGAGAGAGTAAGTGGTTGACCACCACTGCTCCTGCCTCCCCTACCTACTGGGACTCCCTAAAACTTCCTCTAGCCTCCTTTTGATTATTTTCTCCAACATCCCAAGGAGCCACCCACCTTACAGCATCTTTTCACTTTAATTTTAAAACTATACTAATTTATTGATTTTAAAAAGAAAAGTAGAGAGAGAGATCAATTTGTTGTTACACTTATTCATGCATTCATTGATTGTTTCCTGTCTGTGCCCTGACCAGGAATCTAACTCGCAATCTTGGCGTACAGGGATGATGCTCAACCAACTGAGCTACCCGGCCAGGGCAGCATCTTTTCACTGTAATCAATACATGCCAAACACTAAGCTAGATGATATCTTGCCTTCCCATAGAACTTCATGCTTTCCAAGTTGTTTCATGTTCTTCTTTCATCTTCCTAGCTGTCTTCTGAGGCAGAGAAAGCAAGGACTACTAGCCTCATTTGAAATGAAGAAGCAGACACAGAAGAGTCAAGTTGTTTGCTCAACAAGCCATTCCAGGAATGAGCTAGAACACAGGCCAAGAAACAAAACAAAGATTCCTGGCCCACGTGGAGGTGGCAACCGAGACCTAAGAGCTTTCCAAGCACAGATGCCCAGTCTCCAGGGGTGGGTCAGTGTGAACCTGGTGTTTCACAAGGTGTTTCTAATGAACACCAACACTTGAGAACCATGGCTCTGAGCCACCCTCAGTACCAACTATCAGAGAATTTGTCTGAGATTGGGAGATGAGAGGTCTATTCAGAATAGAGTTTGCTGACCTGTTTTCAGTCCACCTTTAGGCGCCAAATTTATTCCACCTTGATGGAACAGAATAGAAACTCAATTCCAACCTGTCGGAGTCTCCTTAGCATATATTTTTATTTCTTTTTTAGGTGAGAGGAGGGGAGAGAGTGAGACAGACTCCTGTATACACCCAACTGGCATCCACCTAGCAACCCCATCTGGGGCCAATGCTCGAATCAACCAAGCTATTTTCAGCTCCTGCAGCTGACACTCAAGACCAACTAGCTATCCTCAGCGCCCAGGGCCAATGCTCAAACTAGCCGAGCCACTGGCTGCGGGAGGGGAAGAGGGAGAGAATGGGGAGAGGAAGGGGGAGAGACACAGATGGTTACTTCTCTTGTGTGCCCTGACTGGCAATCGAACCTAGAACATCCATATGCCAGGCCAATGCTCTATCCACTGAGCCAACCAGCCAGGACCAGCATATACTTCTAAGAATCCTCCACTTGACTTCTCATCCGTTTGGACTGAAACTATCAAGTCCAAAGTCAAACACAGGCAAAATACCTTTGACCATTACTCATACACAATTACGTAAATGAGTTACCAGTAATAAAATCCCAGGGGGACAATCACTTTCCAATTCTACTCAAGGACATATCTGTCCCTGGGAGTCAGTCTTGGCGACCAGGGAGTCTCACGTCCATCACCAGGCTGTCCTCCGCCCACACTTAGACATCTCATCAGCTGTGCCTCAAGGGCAGCTGAGAGCACTTCAGAAACAGTGTACACACAGCTGGAGCGAGCAGACCAACCGCTGCATGTTCTAGATCTTATCTCTGGACACTCTTAGACTGGGCAAATGGGCAGTTGCCTCTTCTGGCATCATATTGTTTCTTGGCTTTATTTACAGAGTAAATGCTCACCATTCACGGCCCCTTGTTCTTTCACTTCTTGGATGAGCCTTCAGACAGCACTGCAGATGCCAATGCCAAAAAGGGCCTTAGAAGGGAAGTGCTTTCAAGACACAAGGGTTTCCCGCATCCATTCACTCAGGACCCCTGAGACCTTCTCTCTCAATGTTCTGTTAGCCTTTACCTCTCCTCCAGATAAGAGGACGAGGGTGCAGCCAACAAGGCTGCCACTCTTGTTCACTGAAGCATCTTTGGCCTCCTAGCCAAGCTCCTAAAGTCAAGGCTAATACCATAATACTACCAGGCAGCTCGTCCCTGGCTGGACTTGAGCCCAAAATGGATTCACCCAGGGGAAATGATACAATGACAAAGGCATAAGTCAAGGAGAACCATGGAATGGGGGTCAAGAGGACCACCTCACAGACCAATTAGTTCGATTTCACTAATGGAATCTTAAAACCCTGATAAGTGATTGTGCCAAAGTCACAGGGTTAGGTAGCAGCAGACAGTTCTAAAACTCAGCTCACCATCCACGTCCTGTGAGCTTTCCCAGCAATGGGACAGTGCCCCCAAAAAACATGAGAGGCTCCATTAGCCCCAGAAGGACAGCAACTTCTTAGTCTCACTCTCTTTCTTCCCTTTAAAAGGGATTGCTTAAGACTTCAAGACAATTATTTTTAACCCACAAAGTCCAGAGAATTGACAGCTCACTCCCTGTCATCTCCTAATTCCTGGGAATTCTTGGTTTGGGAGGTACAGAGAACGTGCCCACAATCCCACCACCGTTGTGTATATACAGGCTTGTCGCTGATACCTGGGGGAATCCATGACTGTAAGTTAACATTGCTCTCAAAAGGCAAATAGTTTTGGAAGAAATAAACTTGAAGTCCTGACCCCTTATGTGACTCAATTATTATTATTTTTTTATAGGGACAGAGAGAGAGAGAGAGAGAGAGGAATAGATAGGGACAGACAGACAGGAGCGGAGAGAGATGAGAAGCATCGATCATCAGTTTTTCGTTGCGACACCTCGGTTGTTCATTGATTGCTTTCTCATATGTGCCTTGACCACAGGCCTTCAGCAGACCGAGTAACCCCTTGCTCGAGCCAGCGACCTTGAGTCCAAGCTGGCGAGTTTTTGCTCAAGCCAGATGGGCCCGCACTCAAGTTGGCGACCTTGGGGTCTCAAACCTGGGTCCTCCGCATCCCAGTCTGACACTCTATCCACTGCGCCACCGCCTGGTCAGGCTGTGACTCGATTCTTAAAGGGACATCCTGTAGAGCACCCAGGGTTCCCTGAGATCGGCCTGCAGTGAACAGAGATCCTTGCAAGAGTGGTCAGTAATACTTCCTACATTTAGAGGAGCTGAGCTGGGCAAGAGAAGAAAGGAAGGCAGGAGAGCTGCAGGTTGGATTCTGAGACATACTAAGGCAGATGGCTGGCTTCCTCCCACCCAAGAAACAGAACTTCCCTGGGATCTGCAAAGACATCTGGGAGGTTGATGTTTTAACTTTAGGATACCAGACCGAGAGAGACCCAGCTGGGAGCTAAAGGAGTCTGGTCCCTAATGTCCCAGTCAACAGTGGGCTCAGGTCAGAGCTGTTACAACCTTAGCAGGTAGATGGAACAATGAGACCAGACCCACCTCATCCCCAGCCCAGGAAAGCTGCAGGAAGTCGGCTTGATTCTCAAGCTTGGAAATGGACCTGACACCTTCCAAGCCTGGGCGAGAACCACCTCTTGGGGTTTCCTTTGCCATGCATCACAGAGCCAAACAGGCCTCTCTGGATGCAGCTGGAAGCCAGGAGAGCTGGGACCTGCTTGTTTACTATCTTACTAACCAGCAATGTGACCTTGAGTTGCTCTTCACTCTGTCTACACTCAACTCCACTCACCCATACAAAATGAAGATAATAGCACCTGCTTTGCCAATCCCTTTGAAGTATTCTAAACAGCAAGTGATGTTTAAAAGCATTCTATGGACATCAAGTATAATAATTATTTCCTAGAAGAGCAAAGATGCCAGGCCAAATCCCAAGTTCACTGAGTGGGCCAAAACAGAACCAGCTTTGGACAGAAGCCGAGCAGCTGGCTCACCTCCTCTACTCCTTTGATCCTCTGCTTCTGGGGGTGGGGGTGGGCTCAGTTGGTAGGCCAAGAGAGGTCCTTCTGCCTGGGGCTCTGTCTCCCCTTCTCCCCCTTCTCCCAACAGAAGCAGTTCAGACAGGGAGCTGTGGGCACCTTGCGGGAAGCCCTGTTCTCGGCAAGAGGTTCCAGCTGGCCTGGGACAGGAATGGACCTTACCTGTCAACACTCCCAGACCCATATCTTTTTTTTTTTTTTTTTTTTTTTTTTTACAGGGACAGAGAGAGAGTCAGAGAGAGGGATAGATATGGACAGACAGACAGGAACAGAGAGAGATGAGAAGCATCAATCATTAGTTTTTTGTTGCCGTCGCAACACCTTAGTTGTTCATTGATTGCTTCCTCACATGTGCCTTGACCGCGGACCTTCAGCAGACCGAGCAACCCCTTGTTGGAGCCAGCGACCTTGGGTCCAAGCTGGCGAGCTTTTGCTCAAGCCAGATGGGCCCGCGCTCAAGCTGGCGAGCTTGGGGTCTCGAACCTGGGTCTTCCGCATCCCAGTCCGACACTCTATCCACTGCGCCACCGCCTGGTCAGGCAACCCATATCTTGTTCTACTGATCCCCAAGTCAACTCCTGCAGTCACTGACCCCAAGTTTCAATCAGCACTGACTCACCCAGAAATTTCTAAGCCCTCATATGGTTTCCCCTCTCCCCCTGACCTCCTAGACTCCTTCCATCTGCCCACTGAAGCAAAGAGGCCCTGCACTTCACTGGAACATAAATGCATACTCAGGAGACATCTACACAGGCCCGCTCGTCAGGGCACTTCTGTGAGAATGGATGAAAGGCCTTGGCTAGAGGCACAGCCACTGAAGGCCTTTCACGACTCAGAAATGGCAACACAGCCAGAGAGAGACCACTCACAGTGCCAGCGTGGCCTCATGTCCTTATGGTAAGTGAGCACAGGGAGCAAAACAACACACCCTTCAAAACTGACTTGGGCCTCAGTGATGGAGCTTTGACCGCGCCACCAGGACGGTGAGAGTGGCCCCACCTCCCCTTCAAGTGGAGCTTTGCTTGCCCTGCTTGGCTGATCACAGCTAATGTCTTCATGGTTTTGAAAGGCCTAACACACAGGCCTGCACAACCACAAGTGCCGCTTCACCTCAGTAAGCAGCACCAAGCCCCACACCCACTCAGTGGTGTGGTTTCCTTAGCAGATCCCACTCCCAACTGCGAAGAAGGCCAGAGAAGCCAAACATCCCCAAGTCTTCTCAACGAAGGTCAACCAAGGGCGGAATCTGGGGCAGCAACAACAAATATTCTGCCCATCCACAGACCCTTGCAGAAAAACTACTGTCCAGGCACCAAGATACCACATCTTTCCACCTCCTCTCCAAGAGGGCTTCGTGACGGACGGGTTCCACCTCTGGATCCAGACATTCTGACCCTAGACCCCATCCTGTTATTCAGCCCTATCGTTTTTTTTCTGGTCAAGACTTCTAGAACTGGAAAAATAATCTTATATATTAACTAGCCCAACTCCTTCATTTCACAGATGAGGAGACCAAGACCCAGAGAAGGAAAAGAACCTGCTGGAAGCTACCTAGCAAGTTGAGGGCAAAACCAGACGAAAACACAAGGTCTCCAGACCCCTCACCCTGGTCTTTTACACAGGGTTCCAAACAGCCACGACTTCCTTCTCTCCCTGACACTTCTAACCCTGTATGCCCACATCTTTCCCTTGCCCTGGGACCCAGCATCGATGCGATCACCCTTCCGTTCCCATAGCTGTTCCTACAAAGCACTGCCTCGCACAAGTGCCCAGTGATTCCTTGCTGTCAGGCTGAATCCCTGAACAGAGATCTATTTGTACAGAGATTTATGGAAGGACTGGCGTGGGGCTCAAGTTCCCAGAGGTCACCTGCACCAAGCCAGCCCTGCATTGGCTGTCACTCTGTGGTACTTCTGGTATCACCAGGAGAATGCAAGGAGGGGTTCACTGACTCCATCCCAGGAGACAAAGGACAGTTGGTTCCCAAGCACTGCATGAGATTAGCTCGTGGCTATCTGGTTTGAGGATGGCAGAGGCCACAAGTAGACTGGACCAGAAGAGCCTTCCAGAGTCTGGGTCACAAGAGAAAGGAAAGAAGGCTGCCTCCCTGTCCGCTGTTCCATGAACAGACTAAACTCTCAAAGCCTCCCAACAAATCCATCCACTACCCTGGTACCATTATCACTTCAGAGCTTGGAAACGCCACAGGCAAAGATGTCTAGACTACCCAGGCCACTCTGTGGCTTAACATTCTAAACACTTCACGTCTCCCTTAGGAGCAGACTTGCTCCCAGGGTGTACTTCCTGGTGGCCTAGACCCTTGAACCTCAGGCATGTGATCAACCCTTTCCTGGGTGAGCAGCGGTGCTGTCCCTCCCAGGGATCCCCTCTCTGTACGTTCCCACCCCCAGGGAGAATCTTTTTTTTCCCCCAGGGAGAATCTTAATTGGCAAATAAACTGAGAGGAGCTTTTGCCTTGGGTGGATTTAGTATATCCTGGGGCCTGGGTTCTCTGCCTCCTCTCTTCAATACTGAAAAAAACAGATGAGGTTCTCAACAGCCAGGAGCTTTGTTTTCCTTTGGCAGCCTGGTGGCCACACAGAAGGCCAGTGTGGGCCTCTACTCCTTGGTTCCCACGGGGCTCCCCTGGGGAGAGGAAGGGTAGAGCCAAGGGCAGGGCAGCGGGTGGGGCCAGAGCTGGTGTACATTCTGCACTTGCTGGCCTCAGGGTGACCCTCCCTGGTCAGTGCCAAGGCCCTCGGAGGCCACAGCCAGGCTGCATCTGAGGCACTCCAACTCCAGCAGGCCATATGCCCAAAGGGTCCCCATCCCCAAGCAAGACAAGAGCCACTCATCTCTGCACAGAAGCCAGAGCCTGGCCGTATATTAGTTTCCTGGGGCGGCCGTAATGAAGAACTACAAAGTGGTGGCTTAAGCGATAAAGATCTTTTCTCTCACAGTTTTGTGCACCACAAGTCCAAATTCAAGGTGTCAGCAGAGCTGAGTTCCCCAGAAAGGCTCTGGTGGAGGCTCCCTCCTGCCTCTCCCGGTTTCTGGCCCTTCCCAGCAACCCTTGGTTTGTTGATGCATGCCTCCAATCTCTGCCTCCACCACACATGGCCTTCTGCTATGCTTCTGCTCTACGTCTCTTCTCCTTTTCTTATAAGGACACCCGCAGATGAACTCACTGTATCTGTAATGACCCTATTTCCAATAAGGTCACATTCAGAAGTCTTGGGGGTTAGGACTTTAACATATCTTTTAGAGGATACAATCCAACCCACAATAAGTCTTTTTCTTTTTTTTTTTTAATTTTAGAGAGAGAGACAGGAAGGGAGAGAGAGGGAGGAGAGAGATGAGAAGTATCAACTCACAGTTGCTTCACTTCAGTTGTACATTGATTGCTTCTCATACATGCTTTGACCGGGGGGCTCAAACTAAGCCAGTGACCCCTTGCTCAAGCTAGTGACCTTGAGCTCAAGCCAACAACCTTTAGGATCAAGTCAGCAACCTGTGGGCTCAAGCCAGTGACCTTGGGATCACACTAATGACCCCACACTCAAGCTGGCAACCCCGTGTTTAAGCCGACAAGCCTGCACTCAAGCTGGCACCTCACGGTTTTTTGTGTTTTTTTTGTTTTTTTTACAGGGACAGAGAGAAAGTCAGAAAGAACAGACAGACAGGAACGGAGAGGTGAGAAGCATCAATCATCAGTTTTTTGTTGCGACATGTCAGTTGTTCATTGATTGCTTTCTCATATGTGCCTTGACCGCGGGCCTTCAGCAGATCCGAGCAACCCCTTGCTGGAGCCAGCGACCTTGGGTCCAAGCTGGCGAACTTTTGCTCAAGCCAGATGGGCCCGCGCTCAAGCTGGCGAGCTCAGGGTCTCGAACCTGGGTCTTCCGCATCCCAGTCCGATGCTCTATCCACTGCGCCACCGCCTGGTCAGGCATCTCACGGTTTTGAACCAGGGACCTCAGTGTCCCAGGTCAACGCTCTATCCACTGCACCACCACTGGTCAGGCCACAATGGGTCTTCTGGTGGCCCACACTACCACTTGCATTGGAATGCCTCCTGTTTCTCCAAACTCACCTGTTCCCTCTCGCCTTTTGTGATGCTTTCTGGTTCTCACCCTTACAGGTCACCCGAGTCCCCTTACTGACCTCGGCTGACTCAGTGTCTATGACCGTCCATACTGAGACAAATGACACAGCCCCTGCCTTGTGCTGCTTTGACCTTTGGGGGTTGTGCCTGTGTCCTAGCTTCCCTTCTAGGTTGTCATTTCCTCCAGGACAAGAGTTTGAACCAATGTCTCTCTATGTCCTCACAGGACCTAAAAATGTGCTGAGCATCAAGACTCACACGACAACCACCTGCAGAATTCTTTAAGAATTCCTTTTAGTTTCTGCAGATTTCCAATCTGCCTCCTTGAGGGCCAACCCCACTCTGCTCTTTCCCCCACATGCAGGGCCTGGCTAATTCTGGGTCATACTTCAGCTCTTAGCTTTGAGGCCCATCCCCTATGAGGCCTCCCCTGACCCCTCAAATCTGAGGTACTTCTGCTCTGTGTTTCTACAGCACCTGTCACCCTATGTGACAGCCTGTGTCCCCATGAATAATAAGGTCCCTGAGGTAAGCGCCTAGTGGCTTGTCCCCAGTGGGATCACAGGTGTCCAGCATGTGCCTGGAAAATATTCCTATATAGGAAATATCTGCTGGGTACCCTGAGAGCAGTGAGCCTCCTACCCTGGGTCATCCCTTTGCAAGGTATGGCTCAAGGCATAGCTCAAGCTAATTTGCAAAAAGATCACAGAGGAGCTTAGTTTAAAATGTCCCATTTCTGAGTCCCTTTCACAGACCATTGCAATCACACTCGGGGTGAGTGGGGCTTTGGGAGTCTACCTTTTTTTTTTTTTTTTTTACAGGGACAGAGAGTCAGAGAGAGGGATAGATAGGTACAGAAAGACAGGAACGGAGAGAGGTGAGAGCGTCAATCATTAGTTTTTCATTGCCGTTAGGACACCTTAGTTGTTCATTGATTGCTTTCTCACATGTGCCTTGACCGCGGGCCTTCAGCAGACTGAGCAACCCCTTGCTGGAACCAGCGACCTTGGATCCAACCTGGCGAGCTTTTGCTCAAGCCAGATGGGCCCGCGCTCAAGCTGGCGACCTCAGGGTCTCGAACCTGGGTCTTCCGCATCCCAGACCGACGCTCTATCCACTGCGCCAACGCCCAGTCAGGCAGGAATCTGCCTTTTAACAAGCACTCAGGTGATTCTCACACTTGCTACTACTGAGGAAGCAATGTCCTTGGGCCTTGACCATGGAAGTCAAACTGCACCCATCCCACGTCCTACCGGTTGCAAAGGGGGGAACCTCCTGTAGAGGCTGTACCAGGCCTGCCCCAGGCCCCAGGCCTCAGGCCCCGGCTCTGATCCATCTCTAAAGCCACGGGCAGCCAACAGGGGCTGATGCCCATCAGCTCTCAGGACACCACAGGTCTGGTATCTAGCTGGCCTTGCTTGCCTGCGAGGAGATATTCCAGAAGGAGAGTACAAAGAGGCAGGACAGGAAAGTGGTGGGAGGCCCTTGCACAATCTGCCCATAGGGCAGAACCCTGGTGGCCAGGTCTACCTGGCCAGGGGACCACAGGGGCAGCCCTGGGGACCCATGACTTCGAGGAAGCAAGAGGAGAACAGAGTGAAAAGTCTGAATTTTCTCTCCTACCCAGCAATGGGAACTTGAGCAAGTATTTTAGCTTTTCTGTACCCGTTTCATCAGTAATAAAACAGAAAAGAAAAATACCCCCTGCCCACATCAGGTCTGTTGTGCCTTCATTCCCTTGCTGTGGATAGAGTACCTACTACGTGCTAGATGTGGGAGGTACAGATGACATGTGAGGGCATTCTGAAATTTGTACAGCACTAGAAAAGTATAAGGTATTTCTAATGTTAGGATCAAATCTCCCCAGAATAAATCTCCCACGTGAGAACAGGTACACTGATGCTCACAGCAGCACTGCTCACCTGGCCGAAGACGGAAACAATGGGAGTGTCCATGAATGAATAAACAAAACGTGGTCAATACATACAATGGAACATAATCCAGCCGTAGAAAAGAATAAAGTTCTGACGCAGGCTACAACGTGGATAAGCCTTGAAGACATCATGCTGAGTGAAAGAAGCCGGGCCCAAAAGACCACATATTGATGATTCCTTTTATACAAAATGTCCAGAACAGGCAAAGCAAATCTATACAGATTAGTGGTTGCTAGGGGTTAGGGGCTGGGAGTGAGGTGGAGGGGGATGGAGAATGACTGTTAAGTGGGTACAGGGTTGCTTATTTTTTTTTAAGTGAGAGACAGAGGGACAGATAGGAACAAACAGGAAGGGAGAGCGATGAGAAGCATCAATTCTTTTTTGAGCCTGACCAGGCGATTATGCAGTGGATAGAGCTTTGGACTGGGATGCAAAGGACCCAGGTTCGAGACCTCGAGCTCGCCAGCTTGAGCATGGGCTCATCTGGTTCGAGCAAAGCTCACCAGCTTGGACCCAAGGTCACTGACTTAAGCAAGGGGTCACTCAGCCTGCTGTAGCCCCACGGTCAAGGCACATATGAGAAAGTAATCAATGAACAACTAAGGTGTCACAACAAAAAACTGATGATTGATGCTACTCATCTCTCTCCGTTCCTGTCTGTCTGTTCCTATCTATCCCTTTCTCTCTCTCTGTAAAAAAAATTTTTTTTAATTCTTTGTTGAGGTACCTTAGTTGTTCATTGATTACTTTCCCATATGTGCCTTGACTGGGGGGCTCCAGCTGAGCCAGTGACCCCTTGTTCAAGCCAACAATCTTTGGGCTCAAGCCAGAGACCATGGGGTCATTTCTATGATCCCACACTCAAGCCAGCGACCTCAAGGTTTCAAACCTGGGTCCTCTGTGTCCCAGGCCTACACTCGGTCTACTGTGCCCCTGCCTGGTCAGGCAAGGGTTGCTTTGAGATATTAAAAATGTTCTAAGATTGACTTTGCTGATTGTTGCATATATTTGTTAATACAATAAAAATTATTGAATTGTACAATATTCAATATTGTAAATATTAAATTTAAAAGAGTGAATTAGCCTGACCTGTGGTGGCTCAGTGGATAAAGCGTCGACCTGGGAACACTGGGGTCGCCAGTTCAAAACCCTGCATTGGTCTGGTCAAGGCACATATGGGAGTTGATGCTTCTAGCTCCCCCCCCTTTCCCCCTTTCTCTCTCTCTCTCTCTCTCTCTCTCTCTCTCTCTCTCTCTCTCTGTGTCTCCTCTCTAAAATAAAGAAAAAAAATTAAAAATAAAAGAGTGAATTATATGGTATGTAAGTTATATCTCAAAACTGTTTTTTATAAAATATATTTTCTTTATTCATTTTTCAGAGAAAGAGAAGAGAGAGAGAGAGAGAAGGGGAGAGGAGCAGGAAGCATCAACTCCCATATGTGCCTTGACCAGGCAAGCCGAGGGTTTTGAACTGGCAACCTCAACATTCTAGGTCAGTGCTTTATCCACTGCGCCACCACAGGTCAGGCTCAATAAAGCTGTTATTAAAAGTGTCTTTATTCTTTTCTTCCTCCAAAACCTTCTCTGCCAGGCCTTCTCTGGCCACTGGGGATTCTGTCTCCAGCCAGCCTTCCCCAGCTCCCTTCTCCATTCTCTTTGTCTCCATTGTACCCATATCTAATAAATTATTCAACTTACTTAATTGGTTTCCTGTCTTTCCCCTACTCTCACCTAAAATTAATAAATAAAAGACCCTCCCCTTAAAGACATTAGTGTCTAATAGGAGGGGTGCTGGGCAGCATGAAGAGAGCTCTCCTGGCAGCAGAGAGCAGAGTCTCAACCAAGGTGAGCTCCTGGGGGGTGTGGGGTGGGAGGGCGCACACGTGAGGCTGCAAGACCCAAGGAAAGTGTGTAGGGAACAGCGGCCGTGTCAGGAGGGTGGGACATGCCAGACAGAGGGCAGTGGTACTGCAGACCAAGGAGCACAGGCTAGATTCATTGATGAGCATTTCTGGAAAGGCTAGAAGCTCCTGGAAACCTGTCCCCTCTCCCCTGCTCTCATCTAGAACTAGAACAAACCACAGAGAGTGCAACAGAGCTGCAGCCGCCAGCTTCCACAGCTGTCCCAATACCCAGACTCCAGGGTGGGGACCCTCAATTCCCCCATGAGGAGATTCAAGCCACCCTGCTAGCATGGGGCTCCTGCTGCTGGACTTGAGAGCACAGAAAGGCAGCGATGCCAAGATGCAAACCCCTCGTGGACACAGCAGAGGATTCGCCATGAAGGTCTTTTTCCCTAAAGGCTTCTGCAGAGCACTGGGAGGTACCTGCGTGCTGTGCCTGGGGCAGGAGACTGCAAGGGCTGGGCGTGTGGGTGCACAGGGGAGAGGGGGGCCTAAGGTCACACAGCACCCTAGGCCTGAGTCTGTAGGTTCTCAGCCACTGCTCTCTCCATCACACAACCAGCCAGGAACCAAACACCCCTGCCCTCAGGATGTGCCAACTCTAGCTCTGTCTGTACCTGAGCACACCCGACAGGGAGCTGGAAAATCCTTCCCACTGTCCTCTCCAGCATCACCACTAGGTTAGGCGGCTGCTCCTGGAATTCCCTGCCCCCGGGCAGCTGTCCCTCCATTCATTCAACACACTTGCCCTGGGTGTATCAGCAGAGCTCCAAATTAGCTGCTGGGGCAACTGCATGGGCCACAGGGCCAGAGCTGACCAAGGAAACAGGTGCCATCTGTGCCCAGTAGAAGACTGCCACCCAGGAGAGAGAAGAGAATGATATATTCGAAGCCAGCAACTGCTCAACAGTCTGGGTCCAAGGCTAAGAAACTGTTATGGATAAAGAGTGTCCCCCCAAATTCACGGACACCCAGAACCACAGAATGTGACCTTATTTGGAAATAGGGTCTGTGCAGATGTAACTAGTTAAAATGAAGTCATCCTGGTGTCCTAAGAAGAGGAGAGGCCTGACGTGTGATGGCGCAGTACATAGATCAGCGACCTGGAATGCTAAAGTCGCCAGTTCAAATCCCTGGGCTTGCCCAGTCAAGGCACATATGTCAAGCAACCAATGAATAACAAAAGTGAAGCAACTATGAGTTGATACTTCTTGATTCTCCCTCCTCTCTCTGTAAAACCAATAAATAAAATCTTTAAACAGAAGAAGAAAAGAGGATATAGAAAAACACAGAAAAGAGGCCACAAGGGAACAAAGATTGCAGAGATACATCTACCAGCCAAGGACTGCTAGGATCTACAAGAAGTTGGAAAAAAACAAAAAGTTTCACTCCCCTGGAGCCTTCAGAGTGAACATGACCCTTCTAACACCTTGATTTCAGACTTCCAGCCTCCAGACTGTGAGAAATTAAATTTCTGTTGTTTTAAGTCCTCTGGCTTACGGTCATTTGTTATGGCAGCCCCAAGAAAATAACATAGGAACTAACACCTAATCCTGGCCCTATAAAATCTTCCCGACCCACCTCACAGTAAGCAGGTGGTGCTGTCACCAGCCTGAGGCCCTGTCCTGCCCCACCTGCTCCCCGTTTCTCTGCACTCTTAGGCTACTTATTTTTAGCCCCTGATTATACCTGCCTTATATGGTTCCCTCTTCATATCATGAGCAGGGACTGTCTCCCCTCCTGGTTTGTAAGCTTCTTGAGGACAGAGAATCCCAAGGATTTAACAGTCCTAAGAAGGGGCTGCTATGCAGATGGATTTCCCCAGTTGTTCATATTTCACGATATTTGAGGAAACTGGTGGCAGATGTCAAGCTGCAGCAATACTGACAGCAGGGATAGCCTATAATTACTGTCACAGTCCTTTTAACCTTAAAAAGTATCTGATATCAAAAAACATTTTAAGCATCCCAGAGCCATTTGCTTATCTTAGTCATACAAGAATCCCATGCAGTAAATAGGGCAAAGTATTATTATCCCGTTTTACAGGCGAACAACCAGGTGCAAAGATGCTAAGGGGCTTGGTGGCGAACGTGACCAAGCCAGCACTTGCTCTGTTCTTGAGTTCCACTATGCTTGCCACAACCTACCCCAGGCTGGCTGCTCTGTTCCTGTGTGGGCAGCCTCGGGTGAGAGAGGCCTTCAGCCTAACCACTGGTTCAGAAAGGAAACTGAGGCAGGAAAAGACAGGAGAAAGAGGTGGATTCACCACCTGTCCCAGCTTGTATACAAGCTCATTTTGCTGGGCACCTGAGGCAAGGATGGGCTGGAAGGTCCACTGTAGCCAGGCTACAGTGAGTGCTGTGACACTTCGCTAATTTTTCCAGATGCCTCCCCAGATCCCAGAGAGCACTCCTGGTGTCTTGACCTCCTGGGATAAGCTAGAGAAATAAGTTTTATCTTCTACAACCTAACACTCAGAGCAAAGAGTAAGAAGAAATGCAAGAAGAAAAACTAAGTAACTACCAAAGTGGCTCACTTAAAGCCTCTTCAGTGAATACAGGTGCCCAGGGAAGGCAGCTGGGGAATAGATGCAGATCGGAGACAGTTTGCAAGGCAACGGCCTAGTCGAGTCTTTACCTATTGCCATCTAGGGAAAATTCTATGGGAGACAACAGAGCCGGCTGAGTTCCTAACAGAATGGCCACTTGGAGGAGAACCAGGGGCTACAGTTTTGGCAGCGACCAGGTGGCAGTAGGGAGGGGGGCTTTCAAACCCCAGGGCTCTCCCGTGGCCTGGTTCTGGGCGAGCTCTCAGCACAACCCACTTCCTGAGAGCCCAGAAATCCAGGCCAGACTTTGCCTGCACCTGTTGGAGCTCAGAATATAGTCACTGCTCTAGAAGGATCCAAAAATATCTGGGAGGGAGGTGAAGGGGGAAGGGATAACCACAAGGGGAGCAGGCTAGGTATGCTGAGGTCCTAGGAAGAGCCACTTGGCTTGGCATTCCAAGCCCTTTACAAAGGGTCCCAACACATCAGGGCAGTTTGATCTTTCTCGATCAGGAGCTCCTGTTTCTAGTCAGAGCTGGTCTCATCCTGTCCCTGCCAGTGCAATGCTCTGAGCTTCCTCACTCCTGGCTTTGTTCACCATTTCAGATGCTCTTCCAGCTCTGCCTGGACAAACCACCTACTCATTCATCTACATTGTTAAGAGCCTTCAATAAGCCAAGTATGTGCTAAGTGTTGGTGACATAGCCATGAGTAAATTAAATAAACACACAGCCCCTGTCCTCTTGGAGCTGACAGTCCAGTGACCGTCCCGTTCCAACCAGTCCAGTGGGAATTCTGCCCCTCAGCAAGGTTGACCTTCCAGCCCTCCTCTGAACTCCAACCAGAGCTGCTGGGGTGTTAGTTACATTTTTTTTCAGTTCGTGTCATCTCCCCAAATAGAAGGTCAGCTCCTGGGGCCAGAGACATAGCCCATTCCTACCTGCACAGTGTGCTGGCCACGACCTCACAAGGGGCATATTATGGCCCTGGGCTGAAGAGCTGGGCCTTTCAGAGAGGGACCCTCATCTTCTCGTTTTTCCTGCCTCTCTATCAAGCATCCACCTTGTGCGATTAACGATCCCCACTCTTCTCCCTCTAAGATCCTGCAGCATCCCACTACATGTTGCCTTCTGCTGATCATATACTGCCCATCACCCCAGTCATGACTCCATCCTGATTCCCCAACCCAGGGTGGGCTCCCGAGGGACAGCTACATCTCCCACTTCTGCAGGACTCTGCACTGAGCCTTCCTTCCAGCCCACACCCATCAGGTGCCCTCTGGCACTCTAAGTTGACAGAGGACTAGAGAACCAAGTGCTCTCAAGGTTGTGAAGGACAAGAACTTGAGGGGGGGGTCCCCAAGAGCCAGAGGAGAAAGCCTCTTGTCATCCCTTAGCACCCTTACAATGAGCCTGGGAACCTGCCCAGCTGTCCAGCCAGACCAACATCCCACCTGAAATCCTATGCCCAGGACTTGGAGTTGGATGGAGCCATGGTGATTATGCTTTCCTGTGGTCCCAATTACACTACCCTGGGGAAAAAGGCTCCGGAGATCGCCAGGCAGGAGCTGACACCCGCGCCATAGTCTTATGGTCTTCAGAATCAGGCCTTGGGGCACACTCAAGCATGTGGAAGACCCCCTGTACACCAGCTAGAGAAGAACAAGAGGCTAGGGGAGAGAGGGCTGCCGTAGGCCCCAGGTCAGGGTGTAAATGGCTGGCTTTCTAGTAGCTTAGGAAATTTAAAAGGCAGGAGCCAATTCTGCCGCCCCAGCCCCCTCCCGAGGCTGGGCAGCTCAGAAAAGGCTGTTCCTGCCCCTGGAGGATGAGGAAATGACAAGCACAGGCATGTTCCTTGGACAAAGGGGTGCCTGGGACCTTGATTCTGAGCAAAAAACTCCTTTGGGGCTAGGGAAGTATGATGCTGAGACCACCAATGGGACAGGACTTCCTGACCCCAGAGAAAGATGACAGCACAGGCGATGTAGACCAGGAAAATGTCTCCAAAAACTCAGCTCAGTCTGACCCAGCGATTTGCCTAATTGCTGCCCCCTTTGCCTCCAGTGGAGGACCCCAGGGCTGGGGATGAGCAGAGAGGCTCGGGGCCCCCAGAACCCTGCGCAAGCCCAGTTCGGCAGGCCTGCAGTGTGCCCTCCATGGCTCCAGTCCATTTATTCACCCATTCACTCCCTCTTTCAGGACCAGGTAAAGAAAGCCCCACTCTGTAGCTCAGCCTCTCTGTGCTCAGACAGAGTAGACAATTTATTGCCTCAATGCTGTGATTAAGGACTTTGGGTAAGACCCTGACCACTGAAGCAATGGGAAATTTCACACTAGATACGCATCCCTTGAGCTAAAATCTTCTCCTTTAAAACAAAGAGTAATTTGGAAAATGGACAGTCTCAGTGTAGAACAATAGGTCCTCATTAGATAGGCCTAATGGTGTGACCGAGCAGGGCCAGTGTGTGTGGGGGGCCGGGGGGGAGGAAACCACCAAGATGGAGAACAGGACCCAACAGGGCTGATGCGGGAGTCTGAAGAGAGACTTCTAGCTGTCAAGTCTCGGAAAGCCCCTGGGAAGGCAGGGGAGCAATCTCTGAAGGGCCTGAACCCCGGGGCAGGTGGTGAGAGAACACAGTCAGCCCATAGATCCTCTCATTCAGTCCCTTCATCCCCAAAGGAGCCGTGCCATGCCGACGGGCCATGGGGGTGAGGGGACAGAGGCCTCGTGGCCAGGAAGAGACCTAGCAGGGAACCTGAGCCTGTGCAGTTTCCATTTCGCAAAGAAGAATGAGAACCGAGGTCGTCACCCAGGAAACTCGGGCCATGTGCCTCCGCGCCAACCTCCACCGAAGTCACTAATCCTGATGGAGTCCTAACCCAGTACTTCATGCATTGTAGACCCAGCAGATGTGTGCTGAATGAATGCCTCCTAGATTTTACCCTCTTCCTACAGCCCCTGGCCTGAGGGGCCAAAGCAAGACTCCCGTTCACTGTGACTAACTGCTGACTCACTGACTCAATCTCTGGGCCCCAGGTCTCTCAGGCTCTGCCCAGCGTTTCTCCAGCACTGAGAACCAGGCTCTGATCCTGGTCCTGCGTTCAGTGCCTGACAACTCAGAGCAACTAGCTTCCTTCCCACCCCAGAGAGGTTTGGGAAAATCAGTCTGGTTCCTCCCCCTCTGTGCCCCACCAGGCCCTCTGTAGCAAACCCAGTATAGGTCAGGATCACTGCTAGTTTTGTCCCCTGGCTGGTAAGGGCTCCTGAGTTCACCTAGAATTTGTGGTGTCCCTCTGAGGGCTCCGCAGTGCTGTGGCATGTGTCCCCTGAGACCTACCTCAGACCTCAGCCACCCCCTCAAGCATCTGTCATCTCAGTCACTTCCTCACCTCCTCCCCATTGGCCCACAAACACACTTAGTCTTCTCTAGGGTTAAAAAGAAAATTCTCTACCTCCACAAACCCACTCACCCCCACTCGCTCTTACTGTACTTTACCTCTCCCAAACTCAATGCTAAAAGTCTCACCTTCTGAACATGCTGCCTCCTCCACATTCTCACTAAACACACGTGGCCCACGTGATCTGTCAGGGATCTGATTGTCAAAGAGATCGCCTCCTCTTCCTCAGCACCTCTGCTATCAAGTCCTGTTGGCCACCCCTTCTAGGATTCATCCTTCCCCTTGGCTTCCAGGTCACTGTCTCTTCCTGAAGCCCATTTATCTTCTTTCTTTCCCCTGCCCCCAAATCTACAGCTCCCTCAGGGTCTCACAGCCTCACCCTCACCTTGACCCAAACAAATTTCATTTGTGGGTCCCTGGGCCTGTTCCCCTCCTCAGCTCCAATCCCACCTTTCTAACTAAGTATCTCCAGCTGGCACCCAAAATTCAAAATGACCCAAACTGAACTTTTTAGATCTGTTCTTTTCTCTTATGTTCCTGGTTTCCTTTTCGGGCAAGATCCTGTCACCTGAACTAAACCCACAAGGGCTCCTTCCCACGTAGCGCCCAAGTTGAGAGGTGGTCCTGCCCCAGCTCTGTTGGGTCTGCCCTCTTCTCTACTCCCCGCTCCCTTGCCCAAGCTCACACCCTCATATTTGCATTTCTGACATGGTTCTCTAATCAGTCTCCCCTAGTTCTACCCCTCCCTATAAACAACTGCCAGATGGAGTCTTCCGAAGCACTCAGTGGTTATCCACTGCCCACAGAGCAAAGCCCTTGTCCTCAGCCCAACACTCAAGGCCCTTCGTACTTCGGCCCGAGCCTAGCCTACCACAGAAATTACCCATGACTTCCCCACGCATGCCCCTATTCCAAGCAGAACCACGTGCCCTTTCTTGGTTCTCCCCAGAGCTCCATTCTTTCCTGACTCCAGGAGGTAGCTCACCCTGATCACTTCCATGGAATTCTCTTTCATCTTTTCATGTCTGGATCTATATTCTTCAAGTTCCAGCTGAAACGTTTCCCTGTCTATAAAACATTTCCTGATCCACTCGATTAAAAATAACCTCCCTACTCCCCTGCACCCCACCTCAATTCACCTGTTCCTCCCTATGACTCTCCCATGTGTCTGATGTACAAGCCTAAGGCAGAAAACACCATTTCCCCTACTGAACTGTAAATTTGCCAAGGACAAGATGTCTATCTGAATTCCCCCAGTACCACACCTAAAAAGTAGGTACATAATAAATCTGGGATGAATGAATGAATAATGATATGTGGCAAGGTGCTTGAATGAACAAACTCCGCATACTCCAGCAATATTTAAATGAATGGGTCTGGATTTGGACATGGAGCAGGGAAGGTGCCCAAGAGAAAGGCTTCAGCCCAGCATCCACAGTGGCAGACTCTACTCGTTCCCACGCTCCAGCCACCACTCCTGTTCCAGGCCAGGAAGCATGGCACCTAGGCCCTGTCCTCAGCCCCTTAGATCAAGTCAGAGGAGGAACAGCCATCTTGCTCTTCTGTCCATAAGGACTAGGCTCTGTCCCAGCCCACCACATCTAATTAAGCACCTAACGGCCAGGTGGATGCAACGAGCTTCATGGGGACCTCCTGCTGAGGGTTTGAGTGCCAAAAGCACAAGACAAGAAGTAAAGGAACCTGAATTCTAGCTCTGGCCCTGCCAGACATGGGCAAAATCAGCATTTCCAAAATGCCATTTCACAGTCCGCCAAGCAAGGTGTCCACATCTGCGAGGATGCATCCATTAGCAAATTGCAGATGAGTACTTCACAGACTCAGTGAGGGAAGTAATGGGCGAGATGCTCCCTACAAGTTCATCTAGCTGCACTGAGCTAGGAACTGGCAGCCTGCTGGCGACACAGCTTCCAGAGGGCTGGAAAGTCTTTGGGGTCTGCTCTTTCCCCAGAACCCCCGAGCTCAGGACATACTCTCAGCAGCCGTCCCCATGGTAGATCATAGCTGCCTGCCGCTGCATGGTCCTGTTCAGGGAATGTGAATGGGCCTCTGTCCAGAAATGACCATCCTTAAGTGGGTAAGCAGGGGGTCTTGCGAGGACATGCTTCCTGGTCACCACGTACCCTTGTCTCTCATGGAAGGGTGGGTCAGCCCCAGCGTGCACCAACCTCTCACCGTTGGGATCTTGGTGGGGGAGGGTCAGAACAGACTTGCACATCTGCAACCAGGGCTGAGCTGGAGAGGGCAAGGGGTGCACAGACTCAGAACAGTCCCCACCCACCTGTCCCCAATCTCTCTCTGCATCCAGCTGGCAATAGGAAGCAAAGATGTCCTAAACTCAGCCTAACAAATGCCAACAGCTTAAACCCAAAGAAATGTTTTCTTAGCACCCCCACCCAACCCTGCCCTTAGAGAAGTCAAAGGATCAACAGCATCATTCTTGTCTTGCATACAGAGGGAAGAAACGACCCTTGGGCAGCCTCTCCATCACCCCTGACTTGCCCCCACAGGCAGGTAGTTCCGGGAGGACGGGAACTCCCAGGTAGGGTGAGACTAGCCCTAAGCTGGGTATGCCTGCCACTAACTTGAACACATCTCTTCACTCCTCTGGCTTTTACTCCCTTACCTTGAGTAATGAGGAGACAGAATGAATCGATTCAAGGTTGCTCTCCCCTGTCCTTGAGCAGGCCTGTCCTGTCCCCACACCAGGTTCCCAAGACAAAGTGGAGTACTCTGGTGATTACACATAACTGGGGTCAGGGATTCAGGGGGTGTCTGGTGGCTCCACCTGTGTGCCCTGGCATCAGGAGGGGGGCTTGCTTCCTCACTTGGGATGAGAAGAAGAGGCTGTGGAGCCCACTACCCCATTCCAGAGGGTCAGGGTGATACCATGGGCACAAAAGAAGGAAGGACAACTCTGTAGGGTTCCCCCAGGAAGCAGGAATGGGAGAGCAGAGAGAATACCTGTCACCCAGTGAGGGGCAAATGACACAGGCATGGAAAGGAGGACCCAGTGGTGAGGTCAGAAGTCCAAGAGCAAAGCTCTGCCTGTGGGCAGAGTGGCACCTATCGGACGGCACAATTCTGGGAGAAAATCAACCACTAGGAAAGAATGTCATCATGAGTGGGTGGGGGAGCCACCCTTATGGTTGGAACCTTCCAGTGGGTGCAGGAGGAAGCTGTCTTTTAGAGTATACAGCCTACAATTGCATTGATCAAATCCACATGAGTAAGAATTCACCGCCCAGTGAGGCAGGAGGGAACCTTGCCCACTGGTGGACAACCCCTCCCTGGAAGCCGGGCCAGGGCACACCTCAGAGTCCAGGAAGGAAGGGACATGCAGAGAGATCTTTGTAAAAAGCCCCTGACTGCCTCCTTCTCCATGGCAAGATTCCCCTGGTGAGGCCCGTGGAACATTCCAGATGTCGTTACCTTTGTTGGGAGGAACGATAAAGATTGTCCCTAAAAGGCTAAAAGTTTCTGGGCCTGTTGTGTGGAAGCAGAGAGAGGTGGCAGCTGGGGTTGGGTGGAGCAGGGGAGGGGCTGCAAAGGGGAGAGAATGGCAGCAGCTTGGGGCTCAGGATCCAATTACACGGCTGTTTCCATACTTAGCCACCTGACAGCCGCTTGGAATCCTCGACACTCCAGCTACTGCAGCCCCACAGGGCCCAAATTAACTCAAGGGCAGACAAGGGCAGGGCCCAGCAGCACATGCGAAGCTAGAGCCCCCCACTTGGTCTCTAACTCCCAAGGTAATGGCTTCTGCTGCCCCCACCACCTGCTCTCCTGGCTGGGACTAGAATCTCAAAAATCAGAACCTCAAAGATATAAAAGGCTAGGGCTCTGGTCCCCATGGTCCCCTGTGCAGATGAAGACTGCAGAGTCCTGGATTCCTGGGGTGTCCCCAGAGCACCCCCAAAGCATCCCCAAGGGGAACCCAGCCCCAGGAATCTTGGGAACAGAGGTGGCAAAACTCTCTGGTATCCCCTCCATACCTATAAATAACCCCATGCTGTAACCAGAGCCGCTCCCGCCACACAGCACTGAGACGTCAAAGGAAAACCATGGCACACAGGCCCCCAGCCACTTCAAACGAAGCCCCGCCAAGCTCAGCCCTACTCCAGAACAGTCCAATTCCTCTTCTGAACACTGTCCGATTCTGTTTCCAACCCAATCCCCAACTCCCTCTCCAATCTCATCCCAAACAGACCCCCACTCTATTCCACTGTTCTCCAGATGACCCCCAACTCTGCCCAGTGGGGCCCCATCCTCAATCATGCGGAGACAGTCAACTCAGTGACCTCCAGAGGCCCCTCCAGCTCCCATGACCGGGTTCTTCTGACCAGCCAGGAACTCCTCTAGTCTTGACTTTTAGGGTCCCCTTCCCCAGCATCTACTAGCCAGACCTTCTCTCTGGCCCCTGGTTCAGTCCTCGCCCCTTCCTGTACCTCTCAGTTCATTGCCTCTGCTTCCTCTGGCCTCCCCGAGAGCCTCCTGAATGCTCTCACGTTCTCTCCACACCCAGTTCTTTCTCCTGGGCCCCAGGGGAGAAGCGAATGGAGATGATGAGACCAGCCATCAGCCCCAGGAGTCCTCATTCTCCAACTACTGCCCAAGCCCCCCACACCACAGACGGGGACAGAGTCTGGCCTGGCCCACAGGGGTGGGGTCGTACCTGCTTGTCCTGGGAGCAGGAGCGACGCCACAAAGCAGCAGAGCAGAACCAGCGCCCTCATGGTGACTGCCAAGAGAACCCAGCTGCTCCTTGCCTCTATTTATAGGGCTGGTGACAGCGCGGGCGGGGAGAAGGGTCACACAGTCACTAGGGCAACTGGGCGGGCGTGATGGGGAAGCAGTGGCGACCCTGTGAGGCTGAGAGCAGGCTTGCTCTGCCACCGCTGTGCCATCTGCCAGGCCCCAGAAGGCAGGGCCCCAACTGGAGTCTCACCCCTAGCAGCCCTGAGGTCACATGACGTGGGGTCACAGGGTGGAGGTAGCAGGGGTAAAAAGTGGGACGTCCCTGGAGTTACATTTGAGACTTGAGTCTTCCCTGTATTTGCACAAACTTGATCCAAAGTCTGCAGCAAGTCAATGACCTTGACATGTCTGTTTTCTGAAAGAGAGAGTTTGTAGCGCCAAGCAACAGGAGACTATTTGAGAACCACAGACATACATTTCAGCCCCTCCCCAAAGGTCAGGAGGTTAAAGCCCTAATGCTTAGTTAAGGGAAACCCTCTAAAATCAATGGCTAGGACCTTAACCTTCCCAGACCTCTGGAAGAGACAGAATGTTGATGGGAGGGGGGAAAAGAGGAGCTAAGCAACTCATCTGACGCTGTGATCTAAGTCAGAGGGTGGAGGGACAGAGATCCATTTCCAGTGGCGCAGGGGTTCCAGAACCTTCTGTCGCCTACTCGATGTGCTATTTGATGCAATTTTCCTAAGGGCATGTGACAGCCCCTGAGAGCCAGTTCTATAAAGCCGAGGGAAAGCAGACACTGGCCTGTCTGGCTGGGGGAGGGTGTCTCTGTGAGGGTAGCAGTCAGAACTGCGGAAAGGAACAAGAATCGATTAGGTACCTTCTGAGTGCTTCACATCTAAAACAGTTTTATTGACGTCTAATCAGATACAATCAAAATATCAGATTCCTCACTCTCAAATTTTCCTTTTGTCCAGTCACAGTCCTTCCCTTTACCCCTTTCCAGGCAACTGCTGTTACTACATACTAGTCTGTATTTCCTAGATTTTCGTGTAAATGGAATCATGCCTATATGATTCTTTCTTATCAGGCTTCTTTCACTTAGCATAATTTTTTTGTATTTTTCTTAAGTGAGAAACGAGGAGGCAGAATGACAGACACACACACGCCCCCCCCCCCAGCTTGTGCACAACCGGGATTCACTCAGCAAACCCACTAGGGGGCGATGCTCTGCCCATCTGGGGTGTTGCTCTGCTGCAACCGGAGCCATTTTAGTGCCTGAGGTGAGGTGTCACTGCAGCGCCCAGGCCAACTTGCTCCAGTGGAGCCTTGGCTGCAGAAGGGGAAGAGAGAGATAGAAAGGAGAGGGGGAAGGGTGGAGAAGCAGATGGTCGCTTCTCCTGTGTGTCCTGGCTGGAAATCGAACCTGGGGCATCCACAGGCCGGGCCCATGCTCTACCACTGAGCCAACGGGCCAGGACCTCACTCAGCATAACTTTTTTTAATGTATTGTGTTGACATGGTTTCAAGTGCCCCAGTCAATATAACACCATCTACACATTGCATCGGCAGTGCCCCCATACCCCAAGAAGTCTCTTTCCACCTCTATTTCCCTCTCTTTGCCCCCTCCCCCTTTCCCTCTGGCTATTGCTACCCTCTTGTCTGTATATATGTGTTACGTATACAGGTATTGATCGACTTATGACCTATGCAACTTACGACCATTCGACTTTACGACCACAATCGCTAGCCACAACTGCTCCGCGTCTGGAGCAGTTTTTGTATGCACCTGTATTTTGTAATTTTGTATGTTTTGCAAATGTTAAATCAGTTGTACTGGTAATGCAGTGTTTTCCCTAAACCTGACGAATGTAAAAATAAGAAACAAAATGGTGTAGAGATTATACAAATGGCATAAAATGAACAAAGAAAATTATGATGTATAACAATAATGCAAGAAAATTATGATAAAATATGACTTAAAGATTTAAAAAAAAATTTTTTTTATTATTTTATTCATTTTATAGAGGAGACACAGAGTGAGAGAGAGAGAGAGAGAAAGAAAGAGAAAGGGGGGAGGAGCTGGAAGCTCAACTCCCATATGTGCCTTGACCAGACCAGTGCAGGGTTTTGAACTGGCGACCTCAGTGTTCCCAGGTCGACACTTTATCCACTGTGCCACCACAGGTCAGGCCAACTTAAAGATTTTTATAACACATTCACAGTACTGTACATATAGCCTACTCAACTTATAACCAAATCGTGTTATGACCGGTCTGTCAGAACCAATCGTGGTCGTAAATCGAGCACTAGCTGTATAGGTTTTTTGGCTAATCCAGTTACCTTCTTTGACCCAGTTCCCTCTTCCCCCTTCCCTTTGACATCTGCATGATTTTTTGAACTGTATTTATATTATAGCACGTATCAACAGTTCATTCTTTTTTTTCTTTTTAAGTGAGAGGCGGGAGTCAGAGAGACAGATTCCTGCATGCACCCAATCAGGATCCACCCAGCAACCTGTCTGGGGTTGATACTCTGCCCATTTGGCGCCACTGCTCCACAACTGAGATATTTTAACACCTGAGGTGAGGCCATAGAGTCATCCTCAGTGCCCTGGGTCAACTCACTCAAACCATTCAAGCCATGGATGCCAGAGAGGAATAATAGAGAGAGAGAGGTTGAGAAGCAGATGGTCACCATTCCTGTGTGCCCTGACTAGGAATCAAACCCAGGACTTCCACATGCCGGATCAACACTCTACTGCTGAGCCAACCAACTGGGCCAAAGTTAATTTTTTCTAAAGATTTTATTTATTCATTTTAGAGAGGAAAGAAAGAGTGAGAGAGAGGGAGAGAGAAGGTGGGAGGAGCAAAAAGCATCAACTCCCATTTATACCTTGACCAGGCAAGCCCAGGGTTTTGAACCAGCAATCTCAGCACTCCAGGTTGAAGCTTTATCCACTGCGCCACCACAGGCCAGGCCCTGTGTTATTTTTCTAAATGTTGCAAAATATGAAACAAATTTAGATTTTTACATATGGATATGTTGTTGTTCCAGCACCACTTGTTGAAAAGACTATCCTCTCTCCACTGAATTGTCTTTGCACCTTTTTTGAAAGTCAATTGACCAATGTGCATGCATTAATTTCTAAACCACATTCTGTTCCATTGATCTATGTGTCCATCCTTTCATTATACCACACTGTCTTGATATGATCACCATGGCTTCCTAGTAAGTCTTGAAATTAGGTAGTACGATCCTCCAAGTTTGATCCTCTTAGGCCCTGGATGGTGGCTCAGTGGATAGATCATCGGCCCAGCATATGGACGTCCTGGGTTCAATTTCCAGTCAGGGCACACAGGAGAAGCAACTATCTGCTTCTCTCCCACTCCCTCTCCCCTTTCTCTCCTTCTTCCCCTCCTGCAGCCAGCAGACCAATTGGTTCAATTGTGGCCCCGGGCACCCAGGATGGCTTGGTTGGTTTGAGTGTGTCAGCATCAGGCACTAAAAATAGCTTGGTACTCAAGCATCGGCCCCAGACAGGGTTGCAGGGTAGATCCTGGTCAGGGTGCATGCAGCAGTCTGCCTCACTATCTTTCCTTTAAATAAATAAATATAAATAAAATTAAAATATTTTTAAAGTTTGATCTTCTTTTTCAAAGTTGTTTTGACTATTCTACTTCCTTTGCACTTCCATATGAATTTTGGAATCAGCCTGTCATTTTTTTAATTTTCCTTTTTTTCTTCTTTCATTTTAGAGAAGAGAGTGAAAGAGAGAGAGAGAGAGAGAGAGAAGGGGTAGGAGCAGGAAGTATCAACTCCCATATTTGCCTTGACCAGGCAAGCCCAGTGTTTCAAATTAGCGACCTTAGCATTTCAGGTTGATGCTTTATCCACTGTGCCACCACAGGTCAGGCTGTCAATTTTTTTTAAAGACTCCTTAAGGCTTTAAAATTTTAACTGAGACCACAACGAACCTATAGATCAATTTGAAGAGAACTGACAAGTTACCAATTGTGATGATTAATTATCTGTGTCAGCTTGACTAGGCTATGATGTCCAGCTGTTTGATCAAGTATCAGTCTGGATTTTGCTGTGAAGGAATTTTTAGATGTGAATAACATTTAAAACAGTTGACTTTAAGTAAAACTGATCACCCTCAATAATGTGGATGGGCCTCACCTAACTAGCGGAAAAGACTGAGAGGTTTCAGTCTGAAGAGGAAGGAATCCTGCCTCAAGTTGCCTTCTGACTACATTATCAACTATTGCCAGTATTTCCAGTCTCCAGCTTCCCCTGTGGACTTCAGACTTTCCAGGTCCCACACCTGTCTCTATGAACACACATTCTATTGGTTATGTGTCTCAGGAGAATCCTGATTAATCAATGTTGGGTCTTCCAAGCCATCTTCATGGCTGGGGAGAGAGGCCAATGTGAGGGGAGAAAGCAGCAGTTGGTCATGGAGAGAAAAGGCAGTCAAGTAAGTGAAATGTTCACTCTTTGCTAGATACTTCTTCACACATGACAAGAGGTGGACACACATCACCATTTCATAAGAAGAATGAGGCTCAGAGACCTACAGTGACCTGTTCCGCGTTACCAACAAGGAATGGAGTTGCCTACATTGGAATCCTGATCTGTATGACTAACAAACCCATGACTTTACCCGTCAGTCCAAGTGAACCATAAGAAGAAGAGAGGAGTCAGCCTGTCAGGGAAAGGGGGGGGGGGGGGTGAAAGGCTGTGCGGGAGGCATGGCAACAGAAAAAGAGCACAGGCATAAGGGTCAGATAAAGCCACAGGATCCCAACCCAGGCAGGATGGGCAGCACCACACAGTTTAAAGGGTTAACTGCATTTGAGTTAAAGATACCTTGTTTGGTTCCCTCTGAGGTCTGGTGGCCTGCAGAAGCATGATCTACTTCTACATCAGGGAGACAGAGAAGTGCTTTATTGAGGAGATTCCAGATGAGACCACAGTTATCAGAAACTACTGGACCCAGCTATCTGACAAACAGCAGGAGTATCAGCCAGCTACCCCCAGGCTTGGCATGTTCGTGGAGGTGAAGGAACCAGCAGACAAGGTCATGCTGGCCTGGCAGCATGGCACTGAAGGCAGGTTCACTTCCACGTCCCATGCCCCTGGCAACCATCAGATCCATCTTCACTCTGATTCCACCAGTTCTTTTTTTGCTGGTGGCATGTTGAGAGTTCATCTGGACATTCAGGTGGGTGAACACACCAATGACTATGCAGAAATTGTTGCCAAAGACAAGTTGAGTGAGTTGCAGCTACAAGGGGGACAACTGGTGGAGCAAGTGGAACAGATCTAGAAAGAACAGAACTACCAGTGGTGGCCGAGGAGCGCTCTGGCAGACCAGCGAGAGCACCAACCAGCAGGTGGACCATTCTGTAGACCCTCAACTGCATAGCCATCATGTCTGGCAGATGCAATATCTCAAGAGCTTCTCTGAAGCCAAGAAGCCTGTGTAGCCATCATTCCTGCCAGGCTGGAGGGAAGGGGCTTCCTGGAACTGATTGCTCTCTTGCAGGACCAGTTCCCAGCCATGGATGTTCTGTAGGGAGTGGGGTCACACACATCCCAGGCACCAGTTAAAGGGAACAGCTGGTCTGGCTAACACTGGGCAGGTGGTGGGACAAATGCCTGCCCCCTCCCCTGGGCTCTAGGCCTTTTGCAGGAATCTCCTAGGGGCTGCTGAAGTCCCTGGTAGCCCCACTGGCACCTCAGAATCACAGTGTTACTGATCAGACACACGAGGCTGTTGTCTGGGTGGCTGGGGGAAGAGAGTGGTGGACAAGACGGTTTTCCTTTTGTTTTCCGTTGCTGACTTGAAATTTCAAGCAGGTTTGGGTGTAGCTGTGATTCCCTGCTACCTCACTCTTCCCTCCTTGGGTCTGAACACAGCCTACTGATCGGGGGTGCGGGGGTGTCAATCGCAGGTGGGACCGGGAATACGGCTATGTAGAAAAGTGGCCCGAGTTCACCCCCGATTCTTCACATGGTTGTCCTTTTTAGGGTTTGAGGAAGTGGGGTCAGGGCAGGCAGGAGTCTTGATGCTGGCTGGGGCGGGTACTGTAGAGTCTTAGTTACTGATTCATTTTCAGTAAGCCGAGGTTTGTTACTCTGGTTTCCCAATTTTAAAAATAATCAAAGGAAGAAAGGAAAAAAGGAGAAAGAAAAAAGGGAAGGAAAAAAGGAAGGGAGGGAGGGAGGGATGAGAAAGGGGAAGGGGAAGGGGGAGGGGGAGGGGGAGGGGGAGGGGGGGGAGGGAAGGGGAGGGGAGGGGAGGGGAGGGGAGGGGAGGGGAGGGGAGGGGAGGGGAGGGGAGGGGAGGGGAGGGGAGGGGAGGGGAGGGGAGGGGAGGGGAGGGGAGGGGAGGGGAGGGGAGAGGAGAGGAGAGGAGAGGAGAGGAGAGGAGAGGAGAGGAGAGGAGAGGAGAGGAGAGGAGAGGAGAGGAGAGGAGAGGAGAGGAGAGGAGAGGAGAGGAGAGGAGAGGAGAGGAGAGGAGAGGAGAGGAGAGGAGAGGAGAGGAGAGGAGAGGAGAGGAATCTTGTTTGGGTTCAAACAGATCTCCATACACCCATGGTCAACACAGCATTATTCACAATACACACACACAAAAAAATGAAAACAACCCAGGCAATGTCAGTAAATAAACAGCTAAACTGAATGTGTTCTACCCATACAGTGGATATTATTCAGCCATTTAAAGAAAAAGAAGTTCTGCCCTAGCTGGATAGATCGGCTGGTTAGAACACTGCCCCAAAGCGCAGAGGTTGCCAGTTTGATCCCCAGGCAGGGCACATACAGGCACAGATCGGTGTTCCTATCTCTCTCGCTCTCCCTCTCTTGCTAAAATCAATAATAAATTCAAAAATAAAATAACGCCTGACCTGTGGTGGTGCAGTGGATAAAGAGTTGACCTGGAACTCTGAGGTCACCGGTTCAAAACCCTGGGCTGGCTGGTCAAGGCATGTATGGGAGTTGATGCTTCCTGCTTCAACCTCCTTCTCTCTCTCTGCTCTCTAAAATGAATAAATAAAAAATCTTAAAAAAAAAGAATGAAGGAACCTGACCAGGCAATGGTGCAGTGGATAGAGCGTCGGATTGGGATGCGGAAGACCCAGGTTCGAGACCCCGAGCTCGCCAGCTTGAGCGCGGGCCCATCTGGCTTGAGCAAAAGCTTGTCAGCTTGGACACAAGGTCGCTGGCTCCAGCAAGGGGTTGCTCGGTCTGCTGAAGGCCCGCGGTCAAGGCACATGTGAGAAAGCAATCAATGAACAACTAAGGTGTTGAGACAGCAACGAAAAACTGATGATTGATGCTTCTCACCTCTCTCCGTTCCTGTCTGTCCCTTTCTATCCCTCTCTCTGACTCTCTCTCTCTGTCCCTGTAAAAAAAAAAAAAAAGAATGAAGGAAATATTTTAAAAAATAAAAAATAAATTCTAATAAATAAATGAATGAGTGAAATTCTAATACATCCTACAACATGGATGAACCTTGAAAACGCTATGCTAAATGAAAATAGCCAGTTACGAAAGGACAAGGTATTGCTTGACCAGGCGGTGGCGCAGTGGATAGAGCATAAGACTGGGATGTGGATGACCCAGATTCGAGACCCCGAGGTCACCAGCTTGAGCACAGGCTCTTATGGTTTGAGCAAGGCTCACCAGCTGGAGTGCAAGGTTGCTGGCTTGAGCAAAGAGTCACTCGGTCTGCTGTAGCCCTTCGGTCAAGGCACATATGAGAAAACAATCAATGAACAACTAAGGTGCCACAACGAAGAACTGATGCTTCTCATCTCTCTCCCTTCCTGGCTGACTGTCCCTATCTGTCCCTCTGTCTGACTCTGTCACAAAACAAAAGAAAAAAGAACAAGGTATTTAGCCAACTCAAGCTGCCATAACAAAATACCACTGATTGGGGGGCTTAAACAACAGAAATTTATTCTCTCATAATTCTGAAGGCTGGAAGTCCAGATCAAGGTATTGGTAGGTTTGGTTTTTTTCTGAGGCTGCTATCCTTGGCTTGCAGATGGCTGCCTTCTCACTATGTCCTGACATGTTCACCTCTCAGTCTGTGTTATATGTCTTCTCATATGGACATATCAGATTAGGACCCATCCATGTGGCCTCATTTCACCTTAATTACTTCTGTGAAGACTCTATCTCCAAACACAGTCACATTCTCAGATACTGGAGGTTAGGCCTTCAACATATAAATTTGTTGAAGGCTGAAACAATTCAGCCTATAATAATCAAATATTGTATGATTCAATTTCTATGAGGTACCTAGAATAGGCAAATTCATAGAGACAGAAAGTAGAATGGTGGTTCCCAGGGCCTGGGGGTAAAAGGGCACAGGAGTTATTGTTTAATGGGTATAGAGTTTCTATTTAGAATGATGAAAAAGATCTGGAGATGAGTGCAAGTGGTGAATATACTTAATGCAACTAAGCTGTATGTTAAAAATGGATAAAGTGGAGAAAAAAAAAGAAAAGAAAGAAAAGAAAAAAAAAGAAAAGAAAGAAAAAAGAAGAAAAAATAATGGATAAAGTGGGCCATGGCCAGTTGACTCAGTGGTAGAGCATCAGCCTGGGTGTGTGGAAGTCCCGGGTTGGATTCCTGTCAGAGCACAGAGAAGCGCTCATCTGCCTCTCTATCCTTCCCCCTCTCCTTCCTCTCTATCTCTCTCTTCCTTTCCCACAGCCAAGGCTCCAATGGAGCAAAGTTGGCCCAGGCACTGAGGCCGGCTCCATGGCCTCCACCTTAGGTGCTAGAATGGCTCCGGTGGCAACAGCCCAGATGGGCAGAGCATCGCCCCCTGGTGAGCATGCCAGGTGGATCCTGGTCAGGCGTACTTGAGAGTCTGTCTGTCTGCTTCCCCACTTCTCACTTCAGAAAAATACAAAAAAAAAAAGGATAAAGTGGTAAATTTTATGTTATATGTATTTTTATCATAATTTTTTAAATGAATAAAGAAAGACTGTTTGGAAAATAAGAGAGATTAAAAATGAGGGTAGACTCAAACTGAAGATAACCTTTCAGGTCATAAATTCTTAAACAGATCTCACTTAGCCTACAAAATCTCCACACTGGCTTCATTCCACACCAGCTACCACCACCATGCCACCTTCCCAAGGCACCTTTCCCCAGTTCAGTCTTAAACAGAAGCTACCATACTTACCTGGCAGGGGAGATACCATGATCATGAAGGTGGTTTTATCCATTGCACCCAGATGTGCTGACTCCTGCAATTTCCCCAAATGTAGGAAACTCAACTACATAATTTGTGGTAGTAGGGGACTGTGTTCATGCTAAAATAAATAAATGAATAAATAAACAAACAAACAGAAGCTGCCAGGGTCCTCACCCTCACAGTTTCTGTAGTTCAGTCTACCTTTTTGACAACTGACTTGCTAGATTAATCCATGCCTCAAACAGTTCCTCAAGGGGCAGGGGAAATCAAGTGGGACCCTGACAATGCAAGCCTCTGTCTGGATCTGCTCTACACTCAGCAAGTCACCTTCATGGAGAGTATTTTCCCATTTATCTTACTGATTCATCTAAGGTCACCTTCCTTAGAAGGACCCAAATTATCACCCAGAGCAGTACTCTCCTCCACAATAACTCTGACAGATATGTATCCAGGCTCTGTTTGAATAGCTTCAGTGACAGGGAGCTCACTACCAGAGAGCACCAACTCCACTGTTTCGAATACAATGTGAAGTCTAGAACAAACCAGGGTGTTCCAGATCTCCCCCCACCTCCCACCTCAACTTGCCACCCACAGCCAGGGACATGCATCATCATGAAGATCATATGGGGAATAGAGACTGTCTCTCCCTGAATCTCAAATAAACAGCCTCCCACTAACCGCCAGCGCCTGGCCAGACCCATTGACTTTTCCACCTACATACAGGAGAACAGCAGATTTTCATCAATTCACTCTGCAACCGGGATTTTCAGAGCACCCTCTGTATATCTCACAGGGCAAGAGGCAGTATGAGAAAGACAAGTAGCAACAGACTAATCTCCAGTACGTGTGCAGTACCTGCACCCTTCTCAAATCACTTTCCTGTTTCCTCTTTAATTTGATTCTGAGGCTGTCTACAAGGACAAGCTGCCCAGGGGGGGACCTGTGACTTGGGCCCACTAAGTCAAGTAACCGCAGCTGTAACTCTTAGCTCCTTTTCAACACCAAGGATGTGGAGGGGATAGCGGGTCTGGAGCACAATCCTTCCTACAGATAGGAGATTTAGGGTTGGTGCTGCCCTGCAGCCCCCAGTCCTACCCCCTCCTCTAGGTCAGCACACGCCCTTGTCAATCAACAGAAGAAACCTGCAACTCAGCAGAAGAGGAGAAGGAGGGAACCAAGGCAGTGAATGGTGCTAACTCCACCCCAGCCCACGACTTGTAGGGCAAGGGAGGGCATGTAGAACTCCAGAGAGTGAAAAAGACAAATGTCACAGAGACAGCAGCATCTAGGAATGCAGAAGGGAGCAGCTGGATAAAGAAGGGACAGTGGAGACTGACCTGTAGTGACACAGAGGACAGAACATCGGCCTGGTACACTGAAGTCGACGGCTTGCCCAGTCAAGGCACATACAAGAAGCAACTACAGTACTACGAGATGATGCTTCCCGCTCCTCCACCCCTTTTCTCTCCCCTCTCTCTCTAAAATCAATAAATAAAATATATTTTAAAAAAGAGTAAGAAGGGACAGTGGGATAGACTCAGGTGGGACAGGGTAGAGCCAGAGCCAACAAAAATATAAGACCAAGGTCTGCATGGCCAGCCAACTCCAAGAGGCAGCAGGGGATCCGCCTGTGCTTTACAAAGTGGTCTGAAGCCAGTTAATCAACTGCTAAAGAGCCCAAAGTCACAGGAAGGAAGGTCCCTCACTTCACTAGATGGCCCTTCAAACATCTCAGAGTTAGGGTGATCACTCTGCTGCCAAAGATGCCCCTGCATTGTGATACAAGGGACATTTATTTATTATAACCTATCACCATGCCACAAAAGCACAAAGGTGGTTTCCAAATAAGTACTCAGAGTATAGCAAAAAAGCAAGAATTGGAAGTAACAGTAGAAGAAAACCACACAAATACAGGCACACAAAATGGAGCCATTCACAAGCTGACATAAAAGCAAACAGCACTACATACATAAATCCCTCACATGTGTGTGACTTGATCACTTGCCAATTCACAGTGTCCTTAAAATAAGAACAAACCAACTGCTCAGGAGAAATGAACTGATTTCTGCTACTGAGACTTGACAGGAATTTCTTCTGAGGCTCTTCTTAAAGAGGACATGGTATGGTGTAAAGTAACCATCCTTGAGAACATGGGAGAAGACAGACATTTCCCATAAGTTTTATTCCTAATGGAGACCCTTGAAATAGGGCAGGAAGGCCACCAGGTACTAAGAATGTCTAGCACCCTCCCCAAAAAACCACCAACAAAGACAGTCAATGGCAAATGCTTAGAATGTATCTTATCCTCCACTGCCACATTACCACCTCACACACTGGTGGTGGATGGGAAATTGCCACAATTGATCTGGGGGACAGTGTCCACTACAATACCTTCACAGCAGCCATGTTGGAAACAACCCAATGTCCAACACTAAGTGGATGGCTAAACAAATTGTGGTATATTCATACAGTGGAATACACTTAACAATAAAAATGAACAAACTGCTGATATACAGAAAAACATAAATGAATCTCAGAGACATTATGTTGAACAAAAGAACCCAGACAAAAAGAATCTATACAGTTGCCTGACCAGGCGGTGGCGCAGTGGGTAGAGCATCGGACTGGGATGCGGAAGACCCAGGTTCGAGACCCCGGGCATGCCAGCTTGAGCGCGGGCCCATCTGGCTTGAGCAAAAGCTCGCCAGCTTGGACCCAAGGTCGCTGGCTCCAGCAAGGGGTGGCTTGGTCTGCTGAAGGCCCACAGTCAAGGCACATGTGAGAAAGCAATCAATGAACAACTATGGTGTCGCAACGGCAATGAAAAACTAATGATTGATGCTTCTCATCTCTCTCTGTTCCTGTCTGTCCCTATCTATCCCTCTCTCTGACTCTCTCTGTGTCCCTGTAAAAAATAAAATTAAATTAAATTTAAAAAAAGAGAGAGAGGAGAAAAAAGAAAATATATTGTATGTAGATTTTCACTGCATGGAGGGTTAGCACCACTAACCGGCCCATGTTGTTAAAGGTTCAACTATATATTGTGTGATTTATATAAACACCTAAAATAGACAAAACTGATCTATGGTGATAGAAATTTAAAGCCACCATATGCCTACCAGAATGGCTATTTTTTTTTTTAATTTTTTATTTATTTTAGTGAGGAGAGGGGGGGTGAGAAGCAGGAAGTGTCAACTCCCATACATGCCTTGACCAGGCAAGCCCAGGGTTTCAAACCGGCGACCTCAACATTCCAGGTCAAGGCTTTATCCACTGCGCCAGCACTGGTCAGGCCAGAATGGCTATTTTAAAAAGAATATAATCTTGGAGAAGTGAACACACAATACGGTATACAGAGAGGTGTTGTAGAACTGGGCACATGAAACCTGTATAATTGTTAACCAGTGTCACCCCAATAAATTCAATTTAAAAGAATAAAAAAGAACATAATAACCTGACAATATCAATTGTTGGTGAGGATGCAGAGCACCCTGAATTCTCGTAAACTACTGGTGCAATGTAACATACAGAAATATATACAGGGGGTCCTCGGGTTTGGACAGTCTCGACATATGACATTTGGAGTTGACAACACTCGCTCCCATAAAAACTTATAAAAATTAAGACATGAATCATTTTTTCTGGTACTGCAGTATAGTGTATAGTGCAGTGTATTTATGCCCTTTTCCCTTTTCTGTGCCTTAGTTTGTTATGTTCTAGATTATGATTTTACAACTGTGTTAGGGTAGGTGACTTAGGCTAGGGTGCGTTTCAACTTACAGTAAAATTCGGGTTACATCACTGTCATAGGAACAGATCTACGTTGTAACCCAAGGACCCCCTGTACACTCATACATAAATGAGAGTGTGTAAAACTGGTAAAAATTTGAATAAGCCTCAAATACTGCACCAATGGCAATTACTGTATCTGGTTTCTGTGTTATACTTTACGGTATACAAGATGTTAGCTCTGGGGGAAACTGGGTGAAGGGTGCACAGAACCTCCCAGAACATTTCTATAATTATTTCCAAAATTTAAAAAAACTTTTAAAAGACAAACCACTTGAGGGCTTGGTGAGGTGCTGGCTACATGGGTGTGTATTCAGTTTGTGAAAATTCATGGAACTAAACACAAGCTATGCTCCCTCTTCTGAGTGTATGTTACACAGTGCGTACTTCAAAGAAAGGTTTTGAAATGGGTTTTGTTAAATGTTGGGTAGATTGTGTCTCTCCTAGACCCTCATCCTTTCAAAAAAATTGAAAGTCCAAGCTTCTTAGTGCAACTTGGAAGTCCTCTATGTTCCCATTCCCATTAGATAGAAGGGTCTCAAGGTCTGGGCAGTTCTAAATGCTATTTTTGCTAAATGTTAAAATGTAGTGTTGATTGCTTTCTCACATGTGTCTTGACCTCAGGCCTTCAGCAGACCGAGCAACCCCTTGCTCGGGCCAGCAACCTTGGGTCCAAGCTGGCAAGCTTTTTGCTCAAGCCAGATTGGCCCGCGCTCAAGCTGGCGAGCTCGGGGTCTCGAACCTGGTTCTACCGCATCCCAGTCCGATGCTCTATCTACTGTGCCACCGCCTGGTCAGGCTTATTAATTTTTTTAAAGAGAGAAGAGAGAAAAAAAAGAGAGAGAAGGAAGGTGGGGTGGATGGGAAGCATCAACTCATAGTAGTTGCTTCTTGTATTTGCTTTGACCAGGCAGGCAAGCTCAGGGTTTCCAACTAGAAACCTCAGCATTCCAGGTTGCCGCTTTATCCACTGTGCCACCACAGGTCAGACTGTAGCACAGTATTGGTGGCCCTAACCAGGTTGCTCATTTGATTAAAGTGTGATCCACATACATCAAGATTGTGGGTTTGATGCTTGACCAGGCAGTGGCGCAGTGGATAGAGCGTCAGACTGGGGTGCGGAACACACAGGTTCGAGACCCCGAGCTCGCCAGTTTGAGGACGGGCCCATCTGGCTTGAGCAAAAGCTCGCCAGCTTGGACCCAAGGTCGCTGGCTCCAGCAAGGGGTTGCTCGGTCTGCTGAAGGCCTGAGGTCAAGGCACATGTTAGGAAGCAATAAGTGAACAAATATGGTGTCGCAACGGCAACAAAAAACTAATGATTGATGTTTTTTCCGTTCCTGTCTGTCTGTCCCTATCTATCCCTCTCTCTGACTCTCTCTCTGTCCCTGGGGGGGAAAAAATCAATAAAATCTTAAAAAAAAAAAAAAAAAAAAAGATTGTGGGTTTGATCCCCGGTCAGTGCACATACAAGAATCAACCAATAAATGCATAAGTAAGTAGAACAACAAATAAATGTTTCTGTGTCTCTAATATCAATCATTAATTTAAAAAAAAATGGTAGCACAGGACCTGGCCAGACAGCTTGGTTGGTTAGAGCATCACTTTGAAGCACAGACATTACTGGTTTGATCACTGGTCAGGGCATATACAGGAACAGATGAATGTTCCTTGTCTCTCTCTCTTTCTCCCTTCCTTTCTAAAAATCAGTAACAATAATAATAATAATAAGAAGAAGAAGTAGTAGTAGCACAGGCCCTGGCAGGGTCGCTCAGAGGATAGAACATATTTCTAGTGTACCAAGGTCACAGGTTCAATCCCCTGGTCAGGGCACACAGAAGTCACCAACGAGTGCACAACTAAATTGTGAACAACTAAGTGAAACAGTGAGTTGTTGCTTCTCTCTGTTAAATCAATGGGAAATTTATTTACTTATTTTTTTAGCGAGAGAGACAGACAGACAGACAGACAGGAAGGGAAAGAGATAAGAAGTATAAATTCTTCGTTTTGGCACCTTAGTTGTTCATTAACTGCTTTCTTCTACGTGCCTTGGGTTGGGGAGGGGCGTGCAGCTCCAGCCAAGCCAGTGACCCCTTGCTCAAACCAGCAACCGTGGGCTTTAAACCAGCGACCTCTGGGTTCAATCCAGTGACCATGGAGTCAGGTCCATGATCCCACGTTCAAACCAACTACCTCACTCTCAAGCTGGTGGGATGAGCCTGTGCTCAAGCCCGCGACCTGGGTCTTCGGCACCCCATCCAGCGCTCTGACCACTGCACCACCGCGTGGTCAGGTAGCTGATAACCACATCTCGTTTTTGAGCAGCGAACTCCTTGAGCGTCCTGACATTCCCCCATCTCCACTTCCTCCTTAAAAGGCCAGTGTCTGCACGTACGGCAGGACACCGTGCACTTTCTATTACCAGGTCTGGCTCCCCTGTGCTCCCCACGGTGGCCTTGACCCGGACTGGGCTCGCAACCCTGGACCCATGGCGAAGGCATGACCAGGGCAAGATTCACACGGAGCATAGCGAGCTCCCCAGACTCGCAAAAAAAAGTATTTCGTGCTTAGTTACTTCCACTCCTCACCCGTGCTGAACGGACAATGTATCAGGTACTGTGGATTGAAATTAATCATATTAAAATTACTAGCACCTTCTAGGCTCTTAGACCGTCGTTAAGTCACGTGTGGGGAACGCCGGACTTCGCCTGGACAGCTGGGGCTCCACCACCTAGGTGCCACACAAGGCGTCCTCCGGCTGGGCTGGCAGCTGCGGAAGAAAGTCGGCGAGCGCCTCCGAGCGGAAGATACACAGGAGCCTCATATTTGCGGCATTTGCGCGCGGGGGCGTGCGCGAGCGCGTGCCGCTAGGCGCGGGGGCGGGGCCAGACGAGCGCGCGCCGGACAGCCTTGCGTGCCACAGAGCGTGCGCGCCGAGGGGGCGGGGCGGGGCGAGTCCGGGAAAAGGCGGGGCCAAGGGCGGTGCCCCTAACTTCCGCCGCGGGTTGGTGGGACCGCGTCCGGCTTCAGAGCTAACCACCTCAGGTCGAGGAGGGGCAATATCCTTCGCCTACCCCAAACCCGGTCCCTGGCCTATAGGAACTGAACAGGCCCTGGGCCACCGGACAAGAGTGGAGCCTTCGCTCTTGCGGTATCAGGTGTATTGGCTCCGCAGCACTCTGTTGATCCTCTTAGGAACTGCATGGAACCCTTGGGGGGCACCTTGCACCTGACCATAAGGGGTCTATGAGAAGGGGCATCCCCGCCCAGAGCCTAGCTAAACCCTTCCCCTTAGACATGCATTCAACTTAAGTAAATTTAGGTAGATATACCCAAAAAGAGAAAGTTACAATGCTAAGTAAAAGAAGCCATATTCAAAAGACTAAATATGGTATGATTCCATTTATAACTTTTCAGAAAATGCAAAAATAGATCAGTCGTTACCAGGAGCTGGATGGACCACAAAGGGACATGGCAGAATACTGGGAATGAAGAAACTGATTTATATCATGATTGTGGTGATAGTGGTTATACAACTGTATGCATGAAATTTACCAAATGTAAATTCGTTTTAATTTTTACAAACTGAATCATCACTCCCTTTAAACTGGTTAAATTTGGCCCTGGCCAGTAGCTCAGTTGGTTAGAGCATCCTCTGGATACACCAATGTTGGGGGTTCATCCCTGACCAGGGCACATACATACAAGAATCAACCATAAATAGTTAGGACAAAACAATCTTTTTCTCTCTTAACCTTCCTTCCTCTCCAAATAATTTAAATAATATACCCTCTTTGTAAAAATAAAATAAAATGGTCAATTTTGTTATGTCACCTTTAAAAATGTAGAAAAGTTCTTTTAAAAAATGCAGGCTCCAGCCTGACCAGGCCGTGGCGCAGTGGATAGAGCGTCAGATTGGGATGCGGAAGACCCAGGTTCGAGACCCGGAGCTGGCCAGCTTGAGCACGGGCCCATCTGGTTTGAGCAAAAAGCTCGTCACCTTGGACCCAAGGTCGCTGGCTCCAGCAAGGGGTTGCTCGCGGTCTGCTGAAGGCCCGCGGTCAAGGCACATGTGAGAAAGCAATCAATGAACAACTAAGGTGTTGCGACGGCAATGAAAAACTAATGATTGATGCTTCTCATCTCTCTCCGTTCCCGTCTGTCTGTCCCTATCTATCCCTCTCTCTGACTCTCTGTCCCTGTTAAAAAAAAAAAAAAAAAAAAAAGCAGGCTCCTGCCCTGGCCAGATAGCTGTTGGTCAGAGCATCACCCAGAAGTGCAGAGGTTGCCCTTCGATCCCCAGTCAGGGCACATACAGGAACAGATCTATGCTTCCTGTCTCTCTCACTTTCTCTCCCTTCCTCTCTAGCTAAAATCAATAAGTAAAAAAAAATTTTAAATGCAGGTTGCTGTCTGCCTTTCTATTCAACAAGTTCATACCTGAAGGCATTCAATGAGAAGTAAATTGGTTATTCCACTCTGGCCTCAGCCCCCATATACGGGGCACAGTGTGCGCGTGAAGAAAAGCAGGCCAAAAAGAATACGTTATAAATGCTCTCGGGTCATAGAGGATTAAGGATTCAAAAGGAACACACACACACACACACCCCACATAAGATGCATTGCCCTGTGCCATTATTATTTCCAACTTTCTCTTCTTTTTTAATTATTCCCAACTCTCAAAAAAGGAAACTGAAGCTCAAATATAAATGGCTTGCCCAAGGTGTAACTGACCACTGCAGACCAACTCCAGGACCTAAGTTGTTTTTTTTTCAGCAAGAGAGGAGACAGGGAGAGATGAGAAACATCAACTTGTAGTTGCACCACTTCAGTTGTTCATTAATTGCTTCTCATGTGTGTCTCGACCAGGGGGCGCCAGCTGAGCTAGTGACCCCTTGCTCAAGCCAACAACCTTGGGCTTCAAGCCAGCAACCTTTTGGGCTCATGCTCAAACCAGTGACCTTGGAGTTTCGAACCTAAGACCTCAGCATCCCAGGGCAGTGCTCTATCCACTGTGCCTCCACCAGTCAGGTTAGAACAGTGATTCTTAACCTGGGTTGTATCGAACCCTAGGGGTTCAATGAGTCGGTCTCAGGGGTTCAGAGAAGCCTCTGCCGCGGAGGCCAGAATAAAGTAATACGGTAATTTGTTGTGAGTTCACGCACTTTGTTGGTTTTGTTCTTTGAGCAAGGTGATGTTCATGCACGGCTCATTTTCTGCACCGGTAAAAAAACATACACCTATGTCTTGAATTTGGAAGAAAAAAAAATCGTATTTTATTTATCACTTAAGAAGGGTTCGGTGAATGCGCATATAAAACTGGTGGGTTCGGTACCTCAAAAAAAGTTAAGAACCACTGGGTTAGAACCTGAGTTCTTAAACACCACAGCAAGAGAGAGTGCTCCATTCCCTTATATAGCTGAGGTTCAGGGAGGTTACACAAGCTAAAAAACGTGGTGAAGCCTAGAGATCAACCATGAACTCTGCCATAGTGTGTCCTTTCTCTAGAAGATAGGAATCTGTGGCTTGGTTGTTCATTCTCTCCTTGCCTGCCCATCAAAGGAGCTGGGAGCCACTCCCCCCACCCAAAACCATATCCCATCTTTGCAGAACACCCAAAGTAATTCCAGGGAATGTGAGGACCCTGATTTTTCATTGCAACACCACACACAAGCTGGGGGAGTCACCATGAGCTCACCCACATTCAGTCCTCTCTGGTAGACCCAAATAGCATCTCATACTCTATCTAGTCTAGGAAGCCTTCCCCAGCAACTCAGGACAACACTAATCCAGAAGACACAATCTAAAAAACAAAGTACAAACTTTATTTTGTTACTTTATAAAAGGCATGGTGGCCTCTTGGTTCCCCACCCCCCCAACTTTCTTAACAAAATATAATAGCTCTCCTTAAACACAAAGACCTCAAAATTGTAAAAAAAAAAAACAACAACAACAAAAATAAAACCCAACAAACAAAACAAAGAGAAAGACAGACATTTTGGGGGGTCAAAGATGGGAAACCTGGAAGGAGAGGTGGGGGCCGCTGATGGTGGAGTGGCAAATCCCAGTGCTGAGGCAGGGCAAGGAACGGAGGCAGGGCAAAAGGGCAGCAGCAAACCCCAAAGGAGAAGCAACTTCCACCCCAGACCCCCAGAGAATCCTGACCCAGCCAGATGCCCAACCCATGTAAGTGCTTAGAGAAAGACAAAAACCAAAAAGAGAAGGAAAGGGGGAATTAAAAACTAATGGTCATAGAGCTGGCTCCGGGAAGGGCAGAAATATGTTGGGATTTTGTTTGATTTTCCCTGTTCTTAAAAAACATGTTTAAATGAAAAAAATGCTTTTTGGCAGAGAGAGGCCAGGCACGTCAAGTGTCAGCTTCCCTAGCCCCCTGGGCGAGGCCCAGCCCCAAGTGTCTGGGTGCTCCCACACACTCCCACCCCCCTAGCCCCCAGGACCTCAGGTTGGGTGGCCTTCGCTCAAAGGTTGATTTACAGTATTGAAAAAGAGGTCATAAAAGAGACCCAAATGACATCATAATTTTGTAAAAATTCCTCATTCGCTGGCCCGCATATACTCCCTGTTGCTGCCCCGGCCCCCTCCAGCCCCAAGAAGGGACAGGAGGGCTGGGGGGTGGTCAGGGAAGCCCCCCAGTCCCAGCCAGCTCCTCCCGGCTCTGGTCCATGGTGTCGCTGTCCGAGGCCTCTGAATCGGAGGCAGTGTCAGAGGCCTGGGCCTCTGGGCAGCTTCGGACCGGCTTCACAATTACAGCTCGCCGCTGCTCCTCCTCCTGCTCCTGCCTTTCCTGGGTGCCCTCGATGTGCTGGATCGCCTGGGGACAGGCTGCAGTGAGGATGGCTGGAGGCACCTGGACAGCCACCATCACCCCTCACAGACACACACATACGCACACACACCAGAAAGTTCCAGAAATAAGCTTGGCAGAGCAGCAGGGGAAACAAATTGTAGCAAATCCTTCTGCTGAGCTGAAAAAACCCCTTAGAGAGAGAGGACAGTGCATGGCTGCTTGGAAGTCACCGGTGTCTTTCTTTTTCCATCTTTCTTTATTTATGTATGCATTCACTGGTTGATTCTCGTACGTGTTCTGATTAGGGATCGAACCCACAACCTTGGCATATCAGGATGGCATTCCAAACAACTAAGCTACCTAGACAGGGCTTTCATTTATTTGTACATTTCGAAGTTGGTCTGTCTGTTCACTGATAAAAGGTCTTTGTTATTAATTTTTTTATTCAATTTCCTGGAATTATGTGCAACTAAAGGTCCAGGGTTTGATGAGCTTTTTTTCTGTTTGGGTTTTTCTGGTTTAGTTATATCTTTCTTTGTGATATTGTCGGGGTTCCCCAGGGGCCTCTGCCACGGACTGGGTTCAGCAGTAACTTCAGGACTGACCCACAGAGCTATCATCTTGTTTCTTCTTCCTCTGTAGGAGGCTTAACTGTCACCCTCCCAGCACTGTTACCTCCATTCCCCCTATTTCGGGTCCCAGGAAATGGAGGTGAGAGGAAGTTCTGGACCAAACAAGAATTAGATGTAGGAACTCTGGAAGCCGGGGACTCTAGAAGCAAAGGACTCTCTCAACAAACTCCATGTGGAAGAAAGAAACAAGGTTTTCCAAGCCATTCTGTCCTCCAACTCTGCCCCTCACCTTCTCCACAGAGCACCCTCCCCAATCCATGCAAAGAGAGGGACACTCAATTATGGAGACAGACACACAACTTCCAGACTTCCCTCCACACGCAAACTCTGTTGTATTCCCCTTCAGTCCCCGCTTTCTAATCTCTCCCGAAAGGCCTGTTCCCAGAGGACGACCCCCACATGCTGACCCTCCCCAAACCAATACCTGCACGATGGTGTCCAGATTTTGCCGTGATGTGGAAACAGAGTTGATGACTGAGGAGGGACCCATGGTGACGACGTTGATGTGGTGGGAGGAAGGGGGTGGCGGTGCTGGCACGATCACCGTGGGGTGGTGGGTGGGGGCCGGAGGGGGCAGGAGCTGTGAGACAGAGACCCTCAGTCCTTCTCCAAAGGTTCAGGGAGCTTCCCCTTCCCTTCTGATAGTCACAGGGGATGTGGGATGCCCTCCAGAACCATCTCCCTCTGCCCATTACCTTGAGACAGCCTCTGCCAACCACTCATGGGGGACCAACCAATTTGGGGCCTCCTGCCACATCTTATTTTAAGTAACAAAGAACAAGCAGCCTAGAGAGGGGCTTCCAGACATCCATGAACCTGTGGCCCCTTCGCTGTCAGCATCAAGCAAGCGTTCCAACACCTAACGCAGTGGTAATCAGGAGTGCAGATTCTGGATTTAGATGGCCAGGGTTCAAATCCCTGCCCCAGTCACTGAGGGTCTTGGGCAAGTTATTTAGCCGTTCTATGCCCCATTTTCCTGACCAGTAAAAGAGCTTCGAAAAGCTGCTTGAGGACATGTAATAATGTATGTGAGACAACTGGAAACCAGAAAGTCTGCATTATTATGATTTAGGTCCTGGCTCTACCCTGCAGAATCCTGAGGTACCACTGCTGAGTCCGAGAGCCCCAGTCACAGCCCACACGGCCCATCCTGGGTGCCCCCTGCTCACCTGGGTCCGAAGGTGCTGCTGCTCCCGCTCCAGTTTCTCCTGGTGCAGTAGTCGCACCTGCTCCTGCTGCTGCTGCAGCTGCACCTGCTGTGCGATCACCTTGAGCTTTTCTGGGTACATGTGAGCCTCCAGCGAGCGCACCTGGGGGCAGAGAGGCAGGCTCAGGGGTGGGACCAGGACCACACCCTGGCACCCTCAGGGGGGGGGGGGCTGAGGTCAGCCGCCCCATGCTCTACCCTTCCCAAAGCAGGCCATTCACTCCTGCTGCAAACCCTACCAGGATTCTGCCACCCTGGGGAAGGAACCTGGAGTAGAAGCCAAAGTCCTACCATAGCTTGCCAGGCCCTCCCTGACTCATCTTTCCTACCATGACCTCCCTCATGCCATGCTCCCTCACTCCTTTACCTCCTCCCTCCAGCCTCAGGGCCTTTGCCCATGCTGTTCACTTCTGCCCTCTCTACCTGATACCAACCTCCCAACCTCAGCTCAAGTAACTAACAGAGAAGCCCCTCCAGAATCAGCCCAAATTCCCCTCCCAATGCCCACGCTTCCTGCAGGACCTTTATCATTGCTGCATTTTTACTGTAAAATCCTGACTGATTCTACCCAACACAGACGGTAACCCCTGAGGGCAGATACCTGTCTAGTTTCCTCCCCACTGGATCCCCATTCCTAGACCTGGCACAAAGCAGGCACTCCTGTAAATGACAGCTGAAGGGAAGCAGGGACAGGAGGAAAGGAAGAGGGAGGCACTGGAACCCCCCCCAGCCCATCCACCTGCCTGCCTCACCTGCTCCTCTAGCATCATGCGCACCGAGCGCTCCTTGTCCAGCTGCTGCCGCAGCTCAATCATCTCCCGCCGCAGATCTTCCGCTTTCTCATCTTCCCAGATGTCTGGCGAGCCAATGCCTTCGTCCTTGTCCTCTGCCCGCCGCCGCTTGGGGGACGAGCCGCTCAGCTCCTGGGGACCCCAAGGGGTCGGTGAATGTGCCTTGACACCCTTGTACCACCACCACCAACAGGGAAGTTGGAAGGTTCCATCGCAGCCCCCCAAAGCTGTCAACCCAGGTGCTCTGGCACTGGGAGCCCCATTCTGCAAATCCAACAATGGCCACAGGCCAGAAACGGAGGCAGAATGGAACTGCTTGCCAAAAGTCACCCAGTTCCTTCCAGAGCCGCTCAACTGCACTTCATAACTGAGTAAACTGAGGCCCTGGCAGGAAGGCAGTGCCTGCCGCCTCCTCCGAGTCCCAGGCCAGTGCTTGAGCCCAGACACGCCCATGCCAGGGAGAGGGAGCCAGGAGGAGGACAGGTGTTGAGGTGGCGAAAGGCCTCTGCAGGTGCTACCTGGATGAAACGCTTGAGCTGTGTGTTCTGCTGCAGGAGCCGAGTCTTCTCCTGCTCCAAGGAGAAGATGTACTCTGCTGTCTGCTGGAGAATGGCTGCCTGCGGGGGAGGGACAAGTCAGGCTCCTAGCCCCAGCTGGCAGCGTCCCCTGAAGCTCACTTCCTTCTGCCACCTCTTCCAGAAAGTCCTCCCAGCCCTCGCCTACCTTGCTGAGCTTCTCTCCATCTGTGTGGGGGATAAGGGTCTTAAGGGACTGGAAGCCTGCATTGATGCTCTGCATGCGCCTCCGCTCGTTGCTGTTGGCAATCTCCCTGCGAATCCGCCGCTCCTGGTCCCGCTGAGTCTCAGGGGTCAGTGGAATGTTGGCAAGACTGCCAGGGAGGACAGGGAGATGCTCAGTTTAGTTATCCCCATGACCTGCCCCCAGTGGGCCCCTGTCTTTACAGTTCATCTCCAGAGGGCCCTGGGTGTAACCTGCATTTCTCTCCCTGCAAAAGATGCCAGACCTGGATGTAGCCTGGACGGTCGTACATCAACTTGAAATGCTGAGGTCACCAGTTCAAAACCCTGGGCTTGCCCAGTCAAGGTACATATGAGAAGCAATCAATGGACAACTCAAGTGAAGCAACTATGAGTTGATACTTCTCACTCCTCCTCCCACTCCCTGTAAAATCAATAAATAAAAAAATCTTTTTTGCCTGACCAGGCGTTAGCACAGTGAATAGAGCATTGGACTGGGATACAGAGGACCCAGGTTCGAGACCCCGAGGTCACCAGCTTGAGCACGGGATCATCTGGTTTGAGCAAAAAGCTCACCAACTTGGGCCTGACCTGTGGTGGCGCAGTAGATAAAGCATTGACCTGGAACGCTCAGGTCACCGGTTCAAAACCCGTACTTGTCTGGTCAAGGCACATATGGGAGTTGATGCCTCCTGCTCCTCCCCCTTTCTTTCTCTCCCTCTCTCTCTCTCTTCTCTAAAATGAATAAATAAAAACAAAAAAAGAAAAAGCTCACCAGCTTGGACCCAAGATCGCTGCCTCCAGCAAGGGGTTGCTTGGTCTGCTGAAGGTCCGCGGTCAAGGCACATATGAGAAAGCAATCAATGAACTAAGATGTTGCCACAGCAACAAAAAACTGATTATTGATGCTTCTCATCTCTCTCCGTTCCTGTCTGTCTGTCCCTATCTATCCCTCTGACTCTCTATCTCTGTTAAAAAAAATAAAGTCTTTTTGTTTTGTTTCTTTTTATTTTACTGAAGTCAGAAGCAGGGAGGTAGTCAGACTCCTGCATGTGCCTGACAGGGATCCACCTGGTATGCCCAGCAGGGGCCAATGCTCTGCCCACCTGGGGAGTTACTCCATTGCAACTGGAGCCATTCTAGCACCTGAGGCGAAGGCCATGGAGCCATCCTCAGCGCCCTGGCCAACTTTGCTCCAATGAAGCCTTGGCTGCGGAAGGGGAAGAGAGAGATAGAGAGAAAGGAGAGAGGGAAGGGAGAAGAAGCAGATGGGCACTTCTCCTGTGCACCCTGGCCAGGAATTGAACCCAGACTTCCACACGCCAGGCTGACACTCTATCACTGAGCCAACCAGCCAGTGACAATAAATAAAAAATCTTAAAAAGAAAAGGATGCAAACCTGTCTGGTGCCTACGCCCTAGCACCCTGGTTGGCAAACAGCAGCTCACGAGCCACATGCGACTCTTTGGCCCCTTGAGTGTGGCTCTTCCACAAAATACCACATGCGGGCACTACCTCGATAAGGAACGTACCTACCTATATAGTTTAAGTTTTAAAAATTTGGCTCTCAAAAGAAATTTCAATCGTTGTACTGCTGACATTTGGCTCTGTTGACTAATGAGTTTGCCGACTACTGCCCTAACAGATCAGGAGGGTGACAGAGTAGCATGCTCTGCAATGCCTGGGTATCAAAATCACCGTGCGACCCTGGTCCCAGCCCCAGTGTCTGCCCAGCAGGTCTGAGTGGGGCCCAAACCTGCATGACTAGCAAGAATCCCTGTGATTCTCATCCAGGTGGGCCCAAGTAACAATTGGAGACACCTGTTCCTGGGACTTCTCTGCACTTCTTGCTATGCACATGGACTACCTCCTTTAGAGTCACAGGCTTTAGACCTGAAGGAAGGGGTGCCAAGCCAACCACCCTTAGGGACAGTTCTCCCCCATCCCCACCTACTAGAAGTAGCAGACTACCGTGTGCCAGAGAAACAAAGCTCCCAGCATGCAGGGTCAATGTTATTGCATATTATGTGATTGCATCTTGCAGGAGCAGCAGCCTCTGGGGTGAGAAAGGCAGCCAGTGGAAGGGGGAGAGGCTGCAAGATGAGAGGTGTTGGCAGGAGGCAGAGATGGCAACAGGGCCTGTAGGCCCAAAGCACTACTCCCAAGGGGTGGGCCTGTGTGTGGCCTCAAGAAAGCATGTCCCCCTTCCTGGCCCTCTCCAGCAACACCCCCCGCCCCTGGCCTGATGGCTTCCAGATGCTGGGCTCCCAGAAGCCATTGGCCCCACCCAAAGCCACAGCCCTGGCTTCTTCTTATGGGGGGCCCCCCCAGGGTGACCGGTGCAGGCCTGGGCTCACACCCTTGGGTCTGAGGTAATGGGGAAAGGACTCTGGGTAGCCCTGTTTCCATAGATGGGGGAGCCTGGACTCAAAGAAGTGTCTGATCCAGCTCCCCTGCTATGCCAGGCCCCATGCCCAGCCCCAGACAGAAAGGAGTCTACACGAAAACCAGAACACATTTGCAACAGCTGGAGATAGCCGAGGCCTTTCCTAACCCCCAAACCTACCTTATCTGTCCCGCCTCGGCTCCCTGCAGGTCCTGTCTTGTCCTTGCCCCATCCTACACCTCAGCCTCCCCTCCTGACAGAGGGTAGTCGTCGGGGATGGGCCAGAAGTGGGCTCCCCAACAGCCGCAGCTGGGGGTCCAGAGACAAGCCCTCTTCACCAGTCCCCCCAGGGCCTTCCCAGGAGTCCTCCCACAGGGTACAGGTCCCTTGCAGGGCCTCAGAATGTCAGTGCTGTAGAGGGGGTTCATGACCCCCCACTTTACAGGTGAGGCTTGGGGTTCACAGAGAGGAGGGACAGTTTTAAGGTGAGCCAGCCAGGTATCTGGCTCCTCCACTTCTGGACAAAGGGCACGTCCCTCTTCCCAGTTTCCTTGCCCCTACCGTGAGGGTGACCGGGGTAGTAGGAGAGGAGGCAGGTTGGAGACCGGATACGCAGAGGTGTGCTTGCCCTTCAGGGGAGGGTGGATTAGAAAGAAGTCCAGGCTCCTAGACCTGACAGTGCCCTCAAGGAATTCTATGGTGGGTGGATTAAAGTCAGGAGTCTTTGGGGCAAGAAAAGATGGGGTAGCCAAGTCACTGAGTGACTGTCTGGTAGCATTACACTCCTCCTCAGGAGAAACACAGGGAGAGAACCCCAATCACCCATTCCCGGGTCTCTCCAGTAAGGCTCCAAGGTCAAGGCAGACCAGAGTTGCAATGGGTCAAAAAGGAGCCGCGTGTGCTCCCCTTGGCCATCCTGAGGGCTAGTACTTAGAGAAGGCCAACCGGGAGGGCTTAGCGACAGAGTAATGCGTGTTTTATTTTATTGTACTTTATTTTATTTCTTTTTAGTGAGACAGAGAGAAACAGGAAGGGAGATGAGAGGCATCAATTCATAGTTGTGTCACTTTAGTTGTTCATTGATTGCTTCTTATACTTGTCTTGAAGGGGTGGTGGCCTCTAGCCTAGCCAGTGACCCCTTCCTTGCTCAAGCCAGCGACCTTTGGGCTCAAGTCAGTGACCATGGGGTCATGTCTGTGATCCCATGTTCAAGCCATATGAGCCCATGTTCAAGCCAACAACCTCGGGGTTTCAAACCTGGGTCCTCAACATCCCAGATCAATACTCTATCCAGTGTGCCACCACCTGGTCAGCATTTAAAAAGCCTTTGTGCCCTGGCCAGTTGGCTCAATGGTAGAACATCGGCCCAGCATATGGATGTCCCAAATTCAATTCCTGGTCAGGGCAAACAGGAAAGCAACCATCTGCTTCTTCACCCTGCCTCCTCCCCCTAATCTCTCTTTCTCTTCCCCTCCTGCAGCCATGGCTTGATTGGTTTGAGCACATTGGCCCTGGGCACTGAGAATAGCTCAATGGAGCCCTACCTCAGGCACTAAAAATAGCTTGCCCCAGATGGGCAGAGCATGGGCCCCAGACAGAGGTTGCCGGTGGATCCCGGTCACAGTGCATGCGGGAGTCTATCTCCCATCCTCTCACTTGGAAAAGAAACAATAAATTAAATTAAAAGTCTTTTTAAAGTTCCAACTATAATGTGCTAGGACTAGCTTTGCTGAGATTTTCACATTGAATTGTCACAATTTTCCTCTGAGTTATGTGGCATTATGATTCCTATGTGTGATAGCTCAGCAAGTGGTGGGGCTGGGACTGGACCTCAAATCTCAGGGCCCTGCTCTTCACCCCAAAAGGTTTTACCACATAGCAGAGCGGGCTATTCACTGTACCAGAGCATCATATCCCAACAGACAGGTGACAGTTACCCCTGTAGAAAGGACCAAGCTCAGGTATGCCCTGTCCTCATATTAACTCCTATTATCATTCACAGACCTCTTTTACATGTTTCCCCGTCTGATTGTCACAGAAACCCAGCATGGTAGCTGCATCATCCTATTGTAATGAGGGATCCAGGGTCCTGTGAGGGAAAGTGACATGCCCAACCTCAGGCATCTAGACCAGGGAGCAGGACGTACCTGCAGATGCCAAAGCCCACACTCTCCATGCCCACTAGCTGATGATGGTGCCCTCTACTGACAGCACACACACACACAGCCCACTGTTTATCAGAGCCTTGTGTGGCTGCAAGAGACAGCACCCCAGATCACTCTCCCCAAGCCAGCTCATCTGTCTGTGAAATCTCAGCTCTGGGGAGCCAACCCTCTGCCTCTCCTTCATCCCCAGGGTGGCCACGAACTGAGGAGACAAAAGACTGCAGGATCCCCATATTGTCTCCTATTCACTAGAAGACACCAGCCTGGATCTTTCAAATGTTCCATCCTGTCCTCTTCAACACCAAATTCATCAGCCCGCACTCCTGGTTCAGGAACCAGCTTCTGGTTGACCTAGTGCAAACTTAAGTCCCAGAAAAGACTTCTCCCCAAAGCTACAGTTCTCATGCGGACCTGGGCTGCCACCAAGACTTTCCACTCTCTGCCTTACCAGGCGGTGGTACAGTGGATAGAGTGTTGGACTGGAACGAGGGGGACCCAGGTTCGAGACCCCGAGGTCACCAGTTTGAGCGCGGGTCCACCTGGTTTGAGCAAAAGCTCGCCAGCTTGGACCCAAGGTCGCTGCCTCAAGCAAGGGGTTGCTCGGTCTGCTGAAGGCCCACAGTCAAGGCACATGTGAGAAAACAATCAATGAACAACTAAAGCAGGGGTGCTCAATACCTCGATCACGATCTACTGGTCAATCGCAAAGGAAATGTGGGTAGATCGCATGACATTAAAAAGACATGTCTTTTTGCCTGACCTGTGGTGGCGCAGTGGATAAAGCGTCGACCTGGAAACACTGAGGTCGCCAGTTCAAAACCCTGCACTGGTCTGGTCAAGGCACATATGGGAGTTGATGCTTCCAGCTCCTCCCCCCTTTCTCTCTCTCTCAGTCTGTGTCTCCTCTCTAAAAAAAATGAATAAAATAAAAATTAAAAAAAAAAAAAAAAGACATGTCTTTTAATTGGCATACAGGGTAGCCAATCTGACGTCTGAACTTTTGACACCCTACGCATGCGCGTTAAACCGCACTAACTTGTTCAGTTACATTGCTGCGTTGTTAGTCTTCAATTTATTTAAACTAAATACAACAAAGGGTATAAAAATGAGTGCCGTAGCCGGTCTGAGTAAGAAGCCTAAAACCTACCAATTTCATACAGAATGGGAGGGCATTTTTTTCACTATGTCATATTCTAAGTGCGTTTGCCTCATCTGTCTGTGTGCCATTGCTATTCCAAAGAAGGGAAATGTGGAGCGGCTTTTTCGGACTGTTCATAAAAACTATGACATTGACTTTCCTCCGAAAAGAGAGAGGAGAAGGAGAAAGGTGAAAGAAGAATACACAATATTAAATAGTAATAATAATAACTTAAATAATGATAATATAGAAGAAATAAATATGTTTTGCATTTTTATTGTAGGTAGATCATTTTGACTTGGTCATCTTATAAGTAGCTCGGAAACTAAAAAAACTGTGGGCACCTCTGAACTAAGATGTCGCAACAGCAACAAAAAACTGATGATTGATGCTTCTGATCTCTCTCCGTTCCTGTCTGTCTGTCCGTCTATCCCTCTCTCTGACTCTCTCTATCCCTATTAAAAAAAAAAAACAAAAAAAAACCTTTTCCACTCTCTTACCTAAATAGCCCTGGAAGTACCACTGACTTTCTTTTTAAATTTTACTTATTGATTTGAGAGAGACTCTGAGAAAGAAACATTGACCTGTTTGTTGCTCCATTCATTTCTACATTCATTGGTTGATTCCTGTATGTACCCTGACTAGGGATCGAACCCACACCTTTAGCGTATCAGAAAGACCCTCTAAGCAACTGAGTTACCCAGCCAGGGCCAGCTGACAATTTCTTTAATAGATGCAACCAGAGTCTGACTAAGGGAGTGCTGCCTAACCAGGAGTTCTGATTGGTAGAATGCTGCCTAATCATGGGTTCTGACTGGTGGGATGCTGACCGACCAACCAGGGGTTCCTATGAAGGATGTCTAATTGGAATTTTCAGGTGATACTACAAATGCTTTACATCATTTTTGCATTTCTTTCTGAGTTTTGCAGCAGTAAACATGACTTACAGTAAAAGTCCTACACACCCCCCACCTTCCATATCTACTTTAGACCCTCCCCCCAGGTGAGCAATATAGGTGGCCTGGGTTCACTGACACCAAGTCTCTCCTGCTTCTCTCCCTCCCCAACAGTCTCTAACAGTCTCCAGGGCTGTTCAGAGACTGTCCTGCCTCAGGAATAAGGGAGGGCACCTACAAAGGAACAGTTTGGGTACCAGCCTCAGGTGCCAATATCAGAGCTGCCACCCCACTACCAGAGTACAGCCCCCTGGGAACAACACCAGCATCCCAACCAGAGGCTCAGGTCAGGGCTAGATCCTGACCTGTACCTGTCCCTCACACCCAGCCTGAGGGCAAGAGGTATCCCCCACCCCTCCTTAGACATCCCTGCCTGGCTCCAACCTCAAATTAGCCAAGGACAACTCTCATTTCACACTGCCCCAGTCACTCACACATCCGCCATTCAACAGTTACAGTCAGAGGAGGGAGAGCCACACAGGATTTCTCCGGTACGCCAAGAGGTAGAGGGAGGCAGATGGCCTTCACCAAGGATGCCCAAGGTGCTCATCCGTCTCTCTGTAGCAGGTACTGAAGCAGTGTGGGGCCCCCTCACCCATCCCTACTACTTTTATCCATAGACCCCACTCTGACCAGCTTGCCACCCCTGCCCTCAGTCCCAGAACACTCCCTGTCCAGGCTGTGCCCATCAGAAACACCTCCTTCCCACAGCTTCTCCAGCCCTTCAGAGGGAGCCCTGCACTCAGTGGGTTCACGAGCAAACTCCAGCCCTGCCACTTACTAGCTATGGAACCCTAAGCTTAGCCACTTCATCTCTCAAAGCTTCAGTATACCCGTCTGTAAAATGGAGGAATAATGCCTCACTTCCCAGAGTCATGGTGAAGGTTAAGAGGGAAAAAGAAAAGGGAAGAAAGAGAGATTGAGGATAATGGGATCCTTTATTTTTCCAAGGTTTATACCCAAAAGACTCCAAAAGAACCATGGATCTCTAAGAGCTGACAAGACCCTTTAGAACCACAAGACTGCAAACTCTTAGGGCAGGAGCCAGTTCTGATTCATTGTGAATTCCTCAATCCTGGCACAAAGTAGGTGCCTTGTAAATACTGGATCAGGGATACAACATGTATTCAAAAACCCCTAATTACTTTCTAACTCCTGAGAGCAGCTTGTCTCTTTCCCCACTGAGGGTAGTCCCTAAACTCCTGCTTCTAAGAGCTTGAGAGCCATTTTAATAGCTACCAGGCACTTTCCATACACGTAGCCATACTTCACAGGTGCTCCATTTTACAAAGGCTAAGGGCAGTTAGGTGTCAGGTCCAAAACATAAGCTTGTGAGAGCCCTGTTGTGCAGTGCAGGGAACAGGGGGTGTCTGGAGAAGCAGGGAGCTCTACTTGTCTGAAGGATGGAACAAAGTCCACCAGCCTAAAGAGTGAGACCATCTGGCCAGAAGGTCCTGTCCAACCCACAACCTTGATCTTCAACAGGTCTCTCACCTCACCCCAAGACTCCTCAAAATGAACAAACCCAGGGTCTCCAACTCCACACCCAGTGCACATAGGCTGACATGTATCTCCAAGCAAGACAGGCTGAGGGCCTGACCAGGAGGTGGCGCAGTGGATAGAGTGACGGACTGGGATGCGGAAGACCCAGGTTCGAGACTCCGAGCTCGCCAGCTTGAGCGCGGGCCCATCAGGCTTGAGCAAAAAGCTCGCCAGCTTGGACCCAAGGTCGCTGGCTCCAGCAAGGGGTTGCTTGGGGCTGAAGGCCCATGGTCGAGGCACGTGTGAGAAAACAATCAATTAACAACTATGGTGTCGCAGCGGAAATGAAAAACTAATGATTGATGCTTCTCACCTCTCTCCGTTCCTGTCTGTCCCTATCTATCCCTCTCTCTGACTCTCTGTTCCTGTAAAAAATAAAATAAAATAAAAAAGACAGACTGAAGATGTCCCCATGCCCAGCCCTGTGGAGGGAGGCGGGGTTCTGCCACCTTGAGCACTTGGCCCCTGGGGACAGATGGACTCCTCTAAATGGGGACTAGGGACAAGGACAGTGTGAAGGATCCACTGTGCCAAGCCTGCCCAGAGTCAGGGCCAGCAATGTCCTCTCTAGTATTTGGCAGCTCAACCCCTCCTCCTCACTGCCCAGCTCTTCTCTGAGCAACTACCAGCATTTCTCAAGGAGGGGAAGGCTAGGGGGGTGGCTACCAGCAAGCGCTAAGAGCAGAGCCCTGAGATCAGGATAAAAGTCCCAGACTCACCACTTGCTGTAACTATTCACTTTCCAAACCTGTGTCCTCATCCCACAAAGGAATCATAAGGCCACTTAGGAAAACCGACAATTAAGTGAGAAAAATCTATTAAAACAAGTCCCTAGAACGTATTAAGAGGTCCAAAAAATTTTTTTAAACTTTTTACAGCTAGGTCCCCCCGCCCCCGTGGCCCTTCAGAATGGTCAGTCCTGGGGGGTGAGGGGGCTCCTAATTGCAGGACCTCCTCGTACCTGAAAGTAGTTAAGGCAGGAGCTAGGGGGGAGAGAGGAGAGGGGGATTACGTGCGCAGCAACATTCCTCCAACCTGGTTTCTGCAGGCCCTGGTGTCCACTAGCCTGGGCCACACCACCTGGGGCTCCACCTCCCCCACTATCCACGCCTTGCCTTCCCCGGCTGCGGAGCACGTGGCCTCAACCCTAGGGAGCCATTTCGCTCCTAAAGCAGTGCTTCAGGAAAGCCACCGGAGGTCCCAAACTTGGCACGGGAAGAAACCCCCACGAAGCACTGCCGTCCCGCGGGTAGTGTTCAGTATGCAAAAGGCCAGGCCCACCTATTAACTGCAGTTGCGGGCACTGGCATTTTAACAAGTGTCCTGAGTGATTCTGGTGGGAGTGGTGCGAGAAACCCATCACCCTTTGGTAAAAGGTGGATCTAGAACAACCCGGGTCAAAACTTGTAAAGTGGTTCCAGGGGAGAGCTGCAGACCTCGGACCACCCACCCACCCAGCTGGGAAACCTGACGCTTTCGGTTTATGGCCCAGGGCGGGGGAGGGGCGTGGGATGGGAAAGTTTGCGGTAGATACCCACGTGCGGCGCCTGGTGAGACTAGGGGCGGCTTCTGATGCCCCCTGCCCCAAAAGCTGCCCCGCCTGGCCTGCCTCGTCTATCCCACCCGCAGGGGCCAAGCTTTGTGCGGGGATAGCGTGGCTCCCAAGTGCCTACAACTCCCACAATGCCGCACCGGAGGGACGCGGAGAACTACAATTCCCGCAAGGCGGCGCGCCGAGGTCCGCCTACTCCAAGAGGGCTGCAGAGTCACGTCCAGGCCTCGCTAGTAAACAGCGCCCGAGCGCGGGCGGCGAGTGAGCAAGGAAGCGGCCGCAACGTGCCCCGGTCCGCGGCGCTCCGGGCCCGCCGCGCGAGTAGCTGGGGTCCCGCCCACCCCTGCACCCCCACGCGAGCACACCTTCAACCCTGCAGCAGCCCCGAGTCGTGCAAACACGCATAACCACCCGGCTCCCCGCCCCCCCCCACGCCCGGAGCCGCGGCGTGGCTGCATTGTAGCAGCCCGCGCGCCCCGGGGTCCCCAGGCCCCCTTAGTGGGGGGCACCCAGAGACAGTGAAGAAGGAGGGAGAGGAAGGAAGCCAATGCGGGAGAGGGGAGGAGGACGCGCGGGGCGGGGGGAGCCACCAGCACCAAGCATGGCCGGGACTGCTGCAGAACCACGTGGGTCTGTTTGCAATTACAAACGTCGCGACTCGCCCGCCTGCAGCGGACAAAAGTGACCGGGGCCGCTCAGGGCCCCCATGTTCCAAGGGAGGAGGGTCCCCGGACGGCGCGAGACCAGCGTGCGGGGCTGCAGCCGCCCCAGCGGCTAAGAAAGGCGAGCGGGGTCGGCAGCGCGGGCCATGCGTGCGCACACACGCGCCCGCCCGGGCTGGCTGGCCCCGGGTTGCAATTGTAGAAAGGGAATAGGGGGGAGGAGGAGTACACACCTACAGAGCCCTCCTATCACTTCTTTCTCTGTTTTCCTGAAATGTTGCAAAGAGGGCACCTTCTGAGTGGGCACCATGAAATACTCCATAGCGATCGGCCCCCCTCCTCTGCACGAGCCGGATCCCGCGGTCCGCCGGAGAATGCAGGATGGAAATCCGAATCAAAGGGCAGAGCCGGACGGAGGTGCAGAATCGGCCGGTCCCAGATGCTTGCGGCGGCGGCGGCGGCGGCGGCAGCGAGGGGAGGGAGGCGGGCGGGAGGGGCGGGAGGGAGGTCTCTCCGGCCTGCCTCCCCGGGCGCGTGTATGTGTGTGTGTGTTTGCAGCTGATCAGATGTCTGTTTCAAGGCGGGAAACAGCTGGTGAAAACTCAGCACTCCCCCGGCCTCCTTCCGCGGAGTAAGGAATTGCATGTAAACAAAGGACTATTTGCAGCGCCCCCCGGGCTGCGCGAGGCCGGGGCAAGAGGGTCTCGGGCCCCCGGAGGTGGGGGCTGGATGGGTCTGCGAGCCTCCCTCCCCCATCCCGGTGCTGGGAGCCAAGCGCCGCGGGCTGACTTGGAGGGCGCGGCGTGAATGGAGCGAGCTGCGGCCGAGCTACATGCGCCACTATGGGTGATGAGGTTCATCAGCTGACAGGTTGGCAAGCGTTGAAAAAAAAAAAAAAAAAAAAAAGCCAGCCACCGCAAGGGAGCCCAGCTCTTGCGGCCGGGGTCCGGCGGGGACTGCCCAGTTCAGGGTCTGCGCTCTCTGCGGCCCTCAGGGTCGGGGGATGCGCAGCGGGGCCGGGCGAAGGTGGCCTGGGGCGCTGCTCCGGGCTTTTCCTTTTTCACGATTGCAACTATACCGAGTGGAGCCTCTCTGGCGCGCTCCCTCCGAGTTCAGGGCCCCCTGGAAACTTGCGTCACAGCCTCCGCTTCCCACATGCAACTTGGGGCCGACTTCTGAGGCCAGCCAGCCTCCTACCTCCTACCCTCCCTCCCTCCCTGCCCAGCTGCCCGTCACTGGCCGCTCGGTCCCGGCTCCAAAGCCTGGGAATCTCGGAGCTGGGGAGAGGAATGCAAAGGGGGCGCGCCGGGCGCCTCGGATCCTGGGGCAGCCCTGAGAAGCGGGGGCCCTGGAGGGGAGGGAAAGGTGGAGGGAGGCCAGCACGGCAGCGGCCCGGGGCAAGCTTCCAGTGCGGCTGGGAGGTCTGGTGACTACTGCTGGGTCCCCGTCCTAACCTTCGACACACACACTTTTCCCCCTCCGAGGGGAGGCCGGACGGTGGGAGCCTTGGCCCCAGCGGACGGAAAGCTGCGGCTTCTCATTCTCGCGAAGCCAGTGCAAGACTAGCCCCAACGCCAGAGTGCGCTTACTGGGAGGGGTGATAGCCTGGGGTGGAGGTGGGAGGGACATTGGCTAACGACGAACTTCCGTCCCCTGCCACCACCACACTCACCAGGTCCCCCACCTTCCTTCCCCAGGCCCTTCCTTGGCTTCTGGACGGCCCCTGGCTCAGGAAGACCACGCCTGCCTTGGAATGTCCTGCCTCCTTCCTCCCATCTTTCCCAATCCCATTCACCTTCAAAATTCCACCCAAATCACACCTCCTAATTGAAATACTACTACTAATAAAAAGGATGACTATTATTTGGAAATATTGTTATTAGATAGTGTGAGTATCCTGTAGATGTTGAGCAGTTTTGCATGCATGTTTTCCAGTACCTAAAGCAACCCATTGGGCAGTATCTCTAAGGACAGAGCCAAACCATTTAACAGTCCCTGGAAGGCCTCACTATGGAGACAGGGAGTGTTCTCAGGAAATTATGACTTCTAGGGGACAGCAGGATACAGAGCCCCATAACTATACACTGAGCAATGTGTATAGTGCCTAGATGAATGAACCCAGCCTAGAACTGCCTTGACCCAGCCTGGTCCCCATGAGCTGTCACTATGACTGACCCCTCCATTTCTGTCAAAGGCACCTTCTCACAGAGAGACCTCAGCTGTCTCAGATGCACAAACCCAAAGTCCTTTGCACTAACTAGATCAGCAGATCCTACCCTAAGGCCTGAAATACCATCAATGGCAGTAGCATAGTAAGTCCCCCAAATCCAGGCTGTCTCCCATTCTCAGGAGGTTCTGTATATTTCAATTTTTTTTTTTTTTTTTTTTTTTACTTTTTTTTGTGACAGAGACAGAAAGGAACAGATAGGGACAGGAAGGGAGAGATAAGAATCATCAACTCCTTGTTGTGGCACCTTAGTTGTTCATTGATTGATTTCTGATATGTGCCTTGACTGGGGGTCTACAGCAGACTGAGCAACCCCTTGCTAGAGCCAACGACCTTGGATCCAAGCTGGTGAGCCTTGCTCAAACCAGATGAGCTCACGCTCAAGCTGGCGATCTCAGGGCTTCAAACCTGGGTCCTCCATATCCCAGTCCAACGCTCTATCCACTGCGCCACTGCCTGGTCAGGCTGTTCTGTATATTTTTTAATCTGATCCTATCTCCCTCTACTCCCCAACTCCCTTTTTTTTTAAAGATTTATTTATTTTAGATAAGAGAGAAAGGGGGGAGGATCAGGAAGCATCAACTCCCATATATGCCTTGACCAGGAAAGCCCAGGGTTTCAAACCAGCAACCTCAGCATTCTAGGTGAATGCTTTATCTACTACACCACCACAGGTCAGGCTTTCCCAACTCCTAAACTCAATTTCACTGTGCCTTCTGGAGCCCTCAGAAGGTGTTCAGCAAAATCCCTTAGATCCTTGACACCTGACTACTGGTCACCTTCTTGCTCTAACTTAGGAGTCAGGAACTTTTTCGGCAAATTGCCTGTAAAGTTATTTGGAAACTAAAGTTTGCTATTACTACTATAACAATTATTATAAACTTAGCTTAAAACAACAAAAATTTGCCTGACCTGTGGTGGCACAGTGGATAAAGTGTCAACCTGGGAACACTGCGATCGCCAGTTCAAAACCCTGCACTGATCTGGTCAAGGCACATATGGGAGTTGATGCTTCCAGCTCCTCCCCCCTTTCTCTCTCTCACTCTGTGTCTCCTCTCTAAAATGAATAAAATAAAAAGAAGTGTTTTTTTAAAAAAAAAAAACAAAAAACACAAATTTAGCCTGACTAGTGGTAGCTCAGTGGAGAGAGCGTCAACCTGGAATGCTGAGGACACAGGTTCAAAACCCCAAGGTCGCTGGCTTGAGCACCTGAATACAGGACAGCCAACTTGAGTGCAGGGTCAACTGCTTGAGCATGGGATCATCAACATGATCCCATGGTTACTGGCTTGAGCCCAAAGATCATTGAAGCCTAAGGTTGCTGGCTTGAGCAAGGGGTCACTGGCTAAGCTGGTGCCCCCAGGTCAAGGCACTTATGAGAAGCAATCAATGAACGACTAAAGTACTGCAACTACGAGATTATGAGTTGATGTTTTTCATCTCTCTCCCTTCCTGTCTGTCTGTCTTGCTCTCGCTCTCGCGCAAGAAAAAACAAAAACTCAATCTCTGGAGGTCAGAATTCCAAATGGGTTATATTTGGCTAAAATCAAGGTGTCAACGGGGCTGTGTTCCTTCTGAAAGCTTTATGGGGAACTATATTTCTTGCCTTTTCCAACTTCTGGAAGTGGCCTGGATTTCTTGGCTCATGGCCCCATCCTCTATTTTCAATTGTGTCACTCCAACTTCTGCTTCTGTCATCACACACCTTCTCTGACCCTCCTTCTTCCCGTTCATGATGACTTTGGACCCATCCAGATAATTCAGACTAATTTCCCAATGTCAAGATCTTTGACTTAGTCACATGTTCAACATTCCTTTTGCAAGGTTTCATTCACAGGTACCAGGGATTAGGACATAAGTACCAGGGGAAGAGTATATTATTCTGTCTACCGCATCACTCTTAGTTTGTGAGCCATGGAAAATGAGGCAAAGGTTACATTATGCCATAGTACTTTCATTCCTAGACGTATATCCAAAGAATGAAAACGGTGACTCAAACATTTTACAGTGGTGTTCACAGCAGTATTATTCACGATAGTCAAAGGCAGCGAACCACCCACTGTTCATCAGTGGATGAGTGGGTGCACAAAATGTGGCCTATCCATGCAATGGAATATAATTCAGCCTTAAAAAAGGAATGTAATTCTGATACACACTACAATATGGATGAACCTTGAAAACAATGCTAAGTGAAGTAAGTCAGATACAAAAGATCACATATTATATGGTTCTATTCATGTGAAATATCTAGAATAGGCAACTTCATGGAGACAGAAAGTAGATTGAGGTTACCAAGGGTTGGGGGAATGGATGAATGGGAAGTTATTGCTTAATGAGTATGGATTTTCTGTTTGGGGTGATAGAAAATTTTGGAAATAGATAGTGGTGATCATTGTACAACATTGTGAATGTAATATCACTGAATTTTACACTTTAAAATTGTTAAAAATGGGCCTGACCTGTGGTGGTGCAATGGATGAAGTGTTGGCCTGGAATGCCGGTTTGAAATCCTGGGCTTGCCTGGTCAAGGCACATATGGGAGTTGATGCTTCCTGCTCCTCCTCCCTTCTCTCTTTCTCTCTCTCTCTTCTCTAGCTCTAAAAATGAATAAATAAATATCTAACCAAAAGAAGTTAAATAAGAAAGCTTGCTGGGCTGGCTTTGGCCTATGGACAGTAACTTGACCTACACCATGCTCCCCCCATCCTCTCACTTCTCTCCTTAGTTAGCTTAACAGTGCCATCATCCTGCATACACTCTCCCTTTCTAGTGAGTCGGACCCCACCTGCTCTGCTCCTACCCCGACAAGCTGAACAGGGCTGGGAAAAGGAAACCCCCTGGCCTTTGTGACAGATCTTATATCTAAATGCCAGACCAAGATCCTGCAGTGGATCCTTGGGCGGCAGGCGACAGCTCCATGTTGCCCAATCCATTTCCTCTGCCACCTCCTCTTCTCCCCAAGACCCCCAGCACCTCTTCCTGCTCCTCACTCTCAGCTCAGGACTTCAGGTCCTGTTTCTCTGAGAAAACGGGAGCAATTAGAAGAGAAATCTGCCTGACCAGGTGGTGGCGCAGTGGGTAGAGCGTCAGACTGGGATGCGGAAGACCCAGGTTCAAGACCCGGAGCTCGCCAGCTTGACCGTGGGCCCATCTGGCTTGAGCAAAAGCTCGCCAGCTTGGACCCAAGGTCGCAGGCTACAGCAAGGGGTTGCTCAGTCTGCTGAAGGCCCGCGGTCAAGGCACATGTGAGAAAGCAATCAATGAACAACTAAGGTGTTGCGATAGCAACGAAAAACTAATGATTGATGCTTCTCACCTCTCTCTGTTCCTGTCTGTCTGTCCCTATCTATCCCTCTCTCTGACTCTCTTTCTGTACCTATAAAAAAAAAAAAAGAAGAGAAATCCCACCTGACCTGTGGTGGCACTTTATCATGTTGACCTGGAACGCTGAGGTCACAGGTTCGAAAACCTTGGCTTGCCCAGTCAAGGCACATTTGAGAAGCAACTACTATGAGTTGATGCCTACTGCTCCCCACTCCTTCTTTCTCTCTCTGTCCTCTCTTTAAAATCAATAAATAAAATATTTTTAAAAAATTTTTGTAAAGAGACAAGTCCCGCCTGACCTGTGGTGGTGCAGTGGATAAAGCGTCGACCTGGAAACACTGAGGTCGCCAGTTCAAAACCCTGCACTGGTCTGGTCAAGGCACATATGGGAGTTGATGCTTCTAGCTCCTCCCCCCTTTCTCTCTCTCTCTCTCTGTCTCCTCTCTAAAATGAATAAAATAAAAAAAAATTAAAAAATAAAAATAAAAAATAAATAAAATAAAGAAGAGGCCTGATCTGTGGTGACACAGTGGATAGAGCATCAACCTGGATCACTGAGGTCACCGGTTCGAAACCCTGAGCTTTCCTGGTCAAGGCACATATGGGAGTTGATGCTTCCTGCTCCTCCCTCCTTCTCCCTCTCTCTTGCTCTCTCTCCTGTCTCTCTAAAAATGAATAAATAAAATCTTAAAAAAATAAAGCCTGACCTGTGGTGGCGCAGTGGATAAAGTGTCGACCTGGGAACACTGAGGTCGCCAGTTCAAAACCCTGCATTGGCCTGGTCAAGGCACATATGGGAGTTGATGCTTCCAGCTCCTCCCCCCTTTCTCTTTCTCTCTCTCTCTCTCTCTCACTCTGTGTCTCCTCTCTAAAATGAATAAATAAAAAAAAAAAAATTAAACAAAAAAATAAATAAAGAAGAGAAATCCCACACAATCCATCATCACCTCTGCCTCCCTACCCATACCTATGAAGTGTCTGGATGAATGTCTGTGCATAGAGAACCCGCCCATGTATTATTCAAAGATGTCTCTGCAGGAGCTGTCCACTCTCCTGCATCCTCTGTGTGTGCCACTGTTGGATGGTTCCACCACCAAGAACAAGTTGTCCTTACTCTCATTTAAAAAAAAAAAAAAAGCCCTGGCCGGTAGTTCAGTTGGTTAAAGCAATGTCCTGCTATGCCAAAGTTGTAGATTTGATCCCTGGTCAGGGTACGTACAAGAATCAACCAATAGTCCTGGCCATGTGGTTCAGTGGATCAAGTATCAACCCAGCGTACCAGAGGCCACAAGTTTGACCTCCGATCAGGGCACATAGGAGAAGCAATCAATAAGTGCACAACTAAATGAAACAACTAAGTGAAACGAGTTGATGCTTCTCTCTCTCCCTTTCCCACCCCCTCAAACCAATGGAAAAATTCTAAAAAGAATCAACCACTGAATGTGTAAATGGATGTTTCTCTCTCCTTCCCCCTTCCTTTCTCATTTGAAAATCAATCCTTCTTTTTTTTTTAGATTTTACTTATTCATTTTAGAGAGAGCAGAGAGAGAGAGAGAAAGGGGGAGGAGCTGGAAGCATCAACTCCCATATGTGCCTTGACCAGGTAAGCCCAGGGTTTTGAACTGGCAACCTTAGCATTCCAGGTCAAAGCTTTACCCATTGTACCACCACAGGTCAGGCTCCATTTTTTTAAATTTAAAAAAGAGCCTGACCAGGGGGCTGCTCCGGCCTCATTATGATACTCCCATTTAGTGTTCAACAGACCCTGCAAAGTAGGAGCTGTCCACATTTTACAGTTAAACTGAGAAGGGGTGTGAAATATTCTTCCTCATTTTGTAGCAGAGAAACTATTAGCATTCTGCCATTTTCAATTTTCAGAGTCTGTTGACTGTAATCTTGCGCTTATATGTACCTGTGCTTACATTCAATCCTTGGCACCCAGCCTCCTGGACAAAAATAAAGCAGGATTGTTGGGTATATTTTGGAAATGTGCCAGAATTGGTGAACGGAAGAGTCCTTATGTTGCAGTGTGCTGTATAGTGATGGCCTTCAGCATCCTTTTCATACAGTAGCTTGGAAAAATACCTGAATGTAAATGCCATCAGATTTCAAAATAAAAGAAGGAATTTTCTGTAGAAAATAATGGAAAGAATGGTTAACTTTATCTCTGAACACTGAATGGGATAGATTTCCAGCTGCTGTTCTCTATTTTGGTATTGGACCAATGTTCTATGTAATTAGGATGTAACCATTTAATACTCAGAGTTTGTAACAATCACTCTCAGTACTGTCATTACAATATTGCATTCTACAAATGTCATTTTGTTGTGTCTGTCTGATACCAGTTTTTAGTGAAATATCTCTAAGGCACAGAATAGAAAAAAATAGGTAAATTATTCAAGTTGCTTTCACTGATTTGAAAGTGATGTATCTTTATAGAATAAGACGGTATATTGGACTAGCTTTTTCTATTTTATAAAAATGGTTCATTTTGTGTTGGTAAGAATTACATTTATATTTAATAATACTTGCTTTTCCTCTGGCCACACCACTTAGAGCACTAACCAGAGTACCTCTGCTCTTCACAAACTGTTCTTTATTATAGATTTCTAGCTTTTAAAACAATCCTGCTCAGCCTAAGGAGGGAGATAAACGAGATGTGACTAAGAGCAGTATTGGGAAATGTTCGGACTTAACAAAAGAAGGGGTTAGGGTGGCTGACTGCTGCAGCAGCCTCTGCGGCCTCTCTGGCTAAGTGTGGGTTAGCGTCTTAAGCATAAACTTGACCAGCTAAAAATAAACTACATGAGTGTAGTTTTATTTACATTCTTTAAATAAAACTACACTCGTAGAATAAAAAGAAAAATAGAACAATTAAACAGTGATAATCCTATATGAGTGTTTTCAGTTATTTTTAGAGTCAGGTCTTCCCTTATTTTAATTACCCTAAAATGCAAACTGTATTTTTGTTTTTTAAGACAGCACTTTGAATCCAGTTTATGTTTTGTCTGTCATCTTGAACTGGAATCTCTTATATAACTTAGTAGGTGGTGATAGATAGTTTTCAAATCTGCAGATCGATGTACCACGGCCTAAGTAAGTGTCTTTGAGCTTAGATAATCAAGGAGGGGTGTCAGTAATTTTCATTAATGGGTATGGGGGGTTCTTTGGGGGGCAATGAAAATGCTCTAAAATTGACTGTGGTGATGGTTACACAATTCTGAATATACTAAAACCACTCAATTTTACACTTTAGATGGGTGAATTATATCTAATAAAGCTATTATTTTAAAAAAACATTGGATTGATCCTAAAGATGGCCAGAAGCCCAAAGATCCTGCAAGGGTAGTCAACCTTTTTATAAAAACTGCCCACTCAGTCTATAGCAAGGGGTTCCAGAGCTCCTTTCTTCAGCCAAGATCGGATCTGGCTACTCTGATGGTGCTGTTAGCACAGCTCTTCTCAAAACAAACCTGCCGCATCTCAGAATGTTTGGAAACTCAGGCAAGAGATACGAGCCCTAGAAATGTGGGTTTAACTGCTGCCAGGAGGGGGGGCTGTAAGCACAGCGCTTCTCCAGGTTTTGACTACTACATAGTACCCATGGGAAGAAGAAAGTGTGTATAGATTTTCTCATTTTTATCCTACGTCTCTAAAATACTATTCTTCTCTCTGCACAAATGATACATTCGTTTCCTGTTCCACAAATTTATTGGCTTAAAACAGCACCTTTTCATCATCCCATAGTTCAGGTGGTCAGAAGGCCAGGTATAGCATGGCTTGGTTCCAGATTCAGGGTCTCACCAGCTGAAATCTATTTCAACTGACGCTTAGATTTCATCTGGGGTTCTGATCCTCTTCCAAGCTCATTGGATGTTGGTAGAATTCAGTTCCTTTCGGCTGTAGGATTGAGGTCCCAATTGCTTGCTGGTTACTGGCTGTGTGTGGTCTGCTCTCAGCTCCTAGAAGCCATTCCTTGTTCCATGGACCCCTCCATCTGAGCAAGAGAGTGTCCCATACATGGATCCCTCTCTTGATTCAAATCTCTCTAATTTCCTTTCCCAGAATCAAATGGAGTAAACTCTCTACTTTTAAAGGGCTTATATGATTAGATCAGGCTAACAAATATTGTTAGCCAGACGTTATCAGGTTAATGTCTCTATCTCAAGGTCAACTGTGCATACATACATAGCCTAGTCATTGGAACGATACCCTATTCACAGGTTTTGCCCCTACTCAATGGGAGGGGAGTATGTGAGGGCAAAGGGCACTGGGGCCTTAGAAGAATCCTACTGCCACAGATGAGGGGAAAATTAAGGAACTTCCCTAAGAATTGGGAATGAAACCTAGACAGGAATCTAGGTCCCCAATCCTAATTTGAGGGTTTTCCTCCAAGCAAATATGCTATGAGGAGGGGGTGGGTCAGGGTGGGGGTTTGGACAGATGGCCTTTAGGGCCACAGCATGCTCTGGGGAGCCCACCTGTAGGAGACTGGTGTGTGTGTGTGTGTGTGTGTGTGTGTGGTGGGGGTGGGCTGGGAGGTGGGGGGGGGGGGATACAAGCTCTTGGCTCGGGAATGGAGGCCCTATAGAAGCAAATAGCCTGTGCCTGGGAAGGGATGCTGAATACTCCCAGGAAGGCAGAATGAGGGTCAGACACTCATGCAGGGGTTTGAAGCAAACCCCAATATCCCCCAATATCCTGCTCCCCTTTCCTACCCTAGACACAGAGATCTCTGGGCCAATGAGTCTGGGTTTCCCCAACCACTAGGGGGCGCCCGGTGCACATATGCTTCGAGGGCAAGCAGGGTGAACACAGACACATTTGGAGAATCCAAGGCAGGGATTGAGTTCCGGTGGTTGGTAGTTGACCTCTGGCCTCCTGCATCCCCAAGCCTTTGCAGATCTTTGGGGAACTGGGCTTGTCTAGGAGCCCCAAAAGGCCCTGACCTCCGGAGGCCTGCTTCCTTTATCCAGTCCAATCCAATTAACTTTGCTCATCAGCAAACCCTTAAAAAGGGGGCTGGAGCCCACCTGTGGTGTATCCCATCCCCCATCTCTGGTCTGCTCCCTGTTTCCAGGTCCACTACTACAGCCTACTGGAGTGGACTCCTGACTCATCTCTCTTCTTTCCCTCCATGGTCATTACTCAGTTCCTCCCCTCCCACTCCAGTGATGTTTTACCTCCCTCTGTCAGGGGCCTCCCTACAGGGAAATGTCTCTCTGCTCTGCACCGTGTCAGCAAGGAGGAACCACGTATGCCCTGCTTCAGTTAGGCACATTCCCTTTATAAAAAGTCAACATAGCCTGACAGGTGGTGGCGCAGTGGATAGAGCATTGGACTGGGATGCGGAAGACACAGGTTCGAGACCCCGAGCTTGCCAGCTTGGGCACGGGCCCATCTGGCTTGAACAAAAGCTCGTCAGCTTAGACCCAAGGTCGCTGGTTCCAGCAAGGGGTGGCTCGGTCTGCTGAAGGCCCGCAGTCAAGGCACATGTGAGAAAGCAATCAATGAACAACTAAGGTGTCGCAACGGCAATGAAAAACTAATGATTGATGCTTCTCACCTCTCTCCGTTCCTGTCTGTCTGTCCCTATCTATTCCTCTCTCTGTCCCTGTAAAAAAAAAAAAAAAAAAAAGTCAACATAGCCTGACAGGTGGTGGCGCAGTGGACAGAATACCCGACTGGGAAGCTTAGGACCCAGGTTAGAAACTTTGAGGTTACCGGCTTGAGTGAGGGCTCATCTGGCTTGAGTGTGGGCTCAACAGCTTGAGTGCAGGGTTGCTGGCTTGAGCATGGGATCATAAACATGACCTCATGGTCGCTGGCTTGAAGCCCAAGGTCGCTGGCTTGAGCAAGGGATCACTCGCTCTGCTGTAGCCCCCAACTCAAGGCACATATAAGGAAGCAATCAATGAACAACTAATGAGCTGCAATGAAGAATTGATGCTTCTCATCTCTCTCCCTTCCTGCCTGTCTGTGCCTATCTGTCCCTCTCTCTGTCTCTGTCTCACACACACACACAACACCCAACCTTATGGCCACCCTGGCTGGGCTGTTTCCGTTATTCATTCACTCATTCATTCATTCAATTTAGACAGAGAGGAAGGGGGAAATGCAAAGGGAGAAGGAGAGAGAGAGATCTGTTCCTGTATGTGCCCTAACCAGGGATTGAACATGCAACCTTTGCGTATGGGGACTATGCTCTAACCAACCAAGCTATCCAGTCAGGGCTTGTTTCTTTCTTTTTTTTTTTTTTAAACAGGGACAGAGAAAGAGTCAGAGAGGGATAGACAGGACAGACAGACAGGAATGGAGAGAGGTGAGAAGCATCAATCATTAGTTGCTGTTGCGACTCCTTAGTCGTTCATTGATTGCTTTCTCACATGTGCCTTGACCGCGGGCCTTTAGCAGACCGAGCCACCCCTTGCTGGAGCCAGCGACCTTGGGTCCAAGCTGGCGAGCTCTTGCTCAAGCCAGATGAGCCTGCGCTCAAGCTGGCAACCTCGGGGTCTCGAACCTGGGTCTTCCACATCCCAGTCTGACACTTTATCCACTGCGCCACCACCTGGTCAGGCTGTTTCAATTTTAAACCAGAATGGTTGGCCATGTTCTCAGTTCACCTCTGTAAGCACAGTTCAGCTCTGACAATCCCACCCAGCAGATGAGCAGTCTGAGGCATGGCATACTGAAAAGCTGGGACCTGACACACAGCCTGGGCCCTTCTCTTAGGAAAGTGCAGAGAGAAGGGGAGGACAGAGCTCAGGGCCTCTGGTCAATAGGAAAGGAGATAAATCAGCCTAGGGACCAACAGGGCGGGCGGGGAGGCTGAAGGGTCAGCACGTTTCCACAAGAAACCAGAAAGGAGCATTTGGGGTTCAGGAGAAAGGTCAGAAGCAGAGGGATAAGGGAAGAGGACAACTAGGGGTGCTGTTGAGCTCAGAGAGGGTATCCAATGTCTCTGGGCAGCTGAGCCCCTAGAGGAATGGAGAAAGGTAAGGGAGAGAAGGCAGGAGGGCCAGCCCCACCCGAGGAAGGAAAAGGATGGGACCGGGACTTGCGCTGGGACTGGGACTGGCACTGACCAGGCCAAGGGAGGGACACAGGTTTGCACTGATGAGAAAGCAGACCTGGGTGGCTGTGAGGGGCAAGGCCAGGAAACAGGAGTAGCTCTCCCTGGGGAGTGGGACTCAAAGCTCCAACACGTGTGTGTGGGCACAAGTGGTAGAATGCCACTAAGTGCCAGCTGCTGCTCTGGTAGCTTTACTCAAATTCCCCGCTTTGTCCTCACTATAGCACCTGAGTCTGTTATCACACCCCAAGGATTAGCCCAAGATCATCCCAGCTGGTCTGTGCAGCACATGGCGCCTTGCAGGCTCCTCACAACCCCCTGTGACCGCAGGACTCACAGGGACTAGTGGCCCAGCCCTGACCAGATAAAGCTAGCTGCAAGACAGGAGCCCAGATGGTTGAAGTGAAGAATACGGAGGGAGAAAACAGACTGTATTCTATGTGAAAAGACAATATCAAGTACACATTGATAGAGAGAGAACCCACGTTCTGTGGTTGACTGTCAGTATCTAGGAGGCAAAAGGAAGAATGAGTCCTACGGGTCAGGGAGGCTTGGGATTCAAGTTTGGGCAGACATGGAAAAATGAGGCGAGATAAAGCCCAGGAGGGAAGCCGCACTAGAGCAAAGGGATCAGTTTCCGGATGGCTTTCTCCTCCCTCAGCCTGTGGCCCTGATCCCCTGCAGCTATTTCCAGCAGGGCGCCACTGCCAGCACACAGGGGGTTAAAGTCTGTCTGGTGCAGAGGCCTCAGCAGCAGCAGCAGCACAAGGTGGTGCCAGCAACTCAGAAGCTGAAATGTGAGAAGCAGACGAGGGGCAGGGCTGAGGAAGGCTGAGCAGCGGCAGAAGAGAGGGTTCCCTGGCAGGAACTGGAGACTCCTCTCTGACGACCAGAGGTCTTCCCATCCTTGACCCACATCCCCTGCAAATGACTGCCCCTCCAGTCTCAGGCTGTAGGGTTGTGGCATGCACTTGGGGTGGTCCATGGGGCAGAGGGTCTGTGCTGCAGGTCTAGGGAGCGGATGCAGAATGAGGCCAAGGCAACCAGCAGAGAATGCATCAGGCCCTGCCCAGCTGAGCCAGAAGCACTGGATAGAGAGGTCGACAGAGTAGGAAGGAGGACAGGGAGGTCCTTTGGGTTCCCCACCTCAGAAGCCTGGCTTTGACTTTCCTCTACTTGGGCAGAACTGAGTCACGGGAGCCTCCCACTGTTCCAGGGTGAGGGAGACACACACAGCTCCTGCCCCTCCCTGGGCCAGCTGCCGTCTGCCTTTGCAGTGAGGAAAGACCAGAGATGGCTCGCTTCCTAAGTGTGTGTGAAGTGCTGGGTACTGAGTGAGCACCTCATCTCTCTTCTCTTAGTTTCACAACCACCTAATCAGTGTATCAATAGGGAGTATTATTCTGACCCCCCAATATAGATGAATCTTCGGAAAGGTTGAGACACTTGCCTGAAGCCACACAGGCAGAGTGGCAGAGCCAGCTTGAACTAGGGTTTGTCCGACAGCAGGACTTGCACAGCTACCCACCAGGCCTCTAGGGAAGGAAGGGAGAAGAAGCAATGTTCACCAGCGGGTCAACACAGGTCTGTGCGCCAAATCCAAGGCGAGATGAAAGGCAGCCCTGGGACCCCAGGACGTTAAGGCGGCACAGACCGAGAACTATTTAGAGGTAGCAGTGAAATGCCCGGTCCCAGATCTGTGAACAAATCCGCAGCAGCAGGGATCTCCTGTAATCCCTGACGTGCTTCCCTGAGGCCACAGGATCACCACTGAGCAGGTGACTGGCACTCACACTGACACAACAGGGAGCAGACCTGGGGCTTTAGGTCTGTGTGACCCTTGCTGAAAAAGTCACCAACATTCACTGTGGGACAGCGCTCAGCAAGGCTCTGCTAAAGACTCATGGCAACAAACCTGGCCGGCTAGCTCCGCTGGCTGGAGTCTCGTCCCAAAGCACAGAGGGTGCCAGTTCAGTCCCCGGTCAGGGCACATACAGGACCCTATCCATGTTCTTGCCTCTCTCTCTCACTTTCTCTCTAAAATAAATAAAATAAACATTTTTTTAAAAGATGTGAGCCTTTCCTGACCTGTGATGGTGCAGTGGATGAGGCGTTGACCTGGGAACACTGAGGTCGCCAGTTCAAAACCCTGCACTGGTCCGGTCAAGGCACATATGGGAGTTGATGCTTCTAGCTCCTCCCCCCTTCTCTCTCTCTCTCTCTCCTTCTGTGTCTCCTCTCTTAAATAAATAAATAAAAAGAAATAATTAAAAAAAAAAAAGATGTGAGCATGACCTGTGGTGGCGCAGTGGATGAGGTGTTGACCTGGAACGCTGAGGTCGCTGGTTCAAAACCCTGGGATTACCTGGTCAAGGCACATATGGGAGTTGATGCTTCCTGCTCCTCCCCCCTTCTCTCTCTCTACTCCTTCTCTCCTCTCTAAAATGAATAAATAAAGTCTTTAAAAAAAAAAAAGATGTGGCCTGACCTGTGGTGGCGCAGTGGATGAAGCGTCAACCTGGGAACACTAAGGTCGCCAGTTCAGAACCCTGCACTGGTCTGGTCAGGGCACATGTGGGAGTTGATGCTTCCAGTTCCTCCCCTCTTTCTCTCTCTCTCTCTCTCACTCTATGTCTCTTCTCTAAAATGAATAAAATATAATAAATATTAAAAAAAAAAAGATGTGAGCATTGAATTTGACCTCAAATATTGTCTTTTGCCCTTCTCTAGTTACAAGTTAAACAATGTTTAAAAAAAAAAAATTAATGGAAACACCTCAGTAGGCATCATGGATCCTGGTGGCCAAAAGCTGGAGAATCGCAGTGCCTCCAGTCACGTGATTTTCCTCACCTTTCTGAGCCTCAGATTCCTCATCTGCAGAAGGGGGTCATGCCAGCTTTGACATACAGCACTGCTGTGAAGATTAATCAAAGTGTCACAAAGCACTTATATAGAAAGCCTTCATCTTCACAAAAAAGACACGCATAGCAGCATTATTCACATTATTCAAAAAAGGTAGAGCCTGACCAGGCAGCGGCACATTGTATAGAGCGTTGGCCTGGGATGCTGAAGACCCAGGTTTGAAACCCCAAGATCGTCAGCTTGAGCGTGGGATCATAGACATGACCCCATGGTCACTGGCTTGAGTCCAAAGGTCGCTGGCTTGAGGCCCAGGTCACTGGCTTGAGCAAGGGATCACTCACTCTGTTGGAGGCCCCCGGTCAAGGCACATATGAGAAAGCAAACAATGAACAACTAAGGTGCTACAACAAAGAATTGATGTTTCTCATCTCTCTCCTTTCCTGGCTGTCTGTCCCCATAGGGAGCTTGCCAGGTGAATCCTGGTCAGGGCACATGTGGGAGTCTATCTCTTTGCCTCCCCCTCTTTTACTTAAAAAAAAAAAAAAAAAAAAAAAAAAAAGATTTTAGAGAGCAAGAGGGAGAGAGAGAGAAACATCCATTTGTTGTTCCACTTACTTACCCATTCACTGATTGATTCTTGTACGTGCCCTGACCAGGGATTGAACCCACAACCTTGGCGTATGGCAATGACACTCTAACCAAGTGAGCTACCCAGCCAGGGCCTTGTTTTTGTTCTTAATCGATTTATTTTTTAGAGCAGTTTTTTTTTTAATTTTATTTTATTCATTTTTTTAGAGAGGAGACACAGAATGAGAGAGAGAGAGAGAGAGAGAAAGAAAGGGGGGAGGAGCTGGAAGCATCAACTCCCATATGTGCCTTGACCAGACCAGTGCAGGGTTTTGAACTGGCGACCTCAGTGTTCCCAGGTCGACGCTTTATCCACTGCACCACCACAGGTCAGGCTAGAGCAGTTTTAAGCTAATAGCAATACTGAGCAGAAGATAGAGATTTCCCATACACCCCCTGATCCCACACATATATAGCCTCTCCTGTTATAAACACCCCCCATTTGAGTGGTACATTTTGTTAAAATTGAAAAACCTATTAGGGTTTCTTTTTAGGGTGATGAAAACATTCTAGACTTAGATGGGGTGATAGATGTACAACCCTGTGAATATACTATAAAATCCACTGAATGTATACTTTACAAGGGGAAATTTAATGGTATGTGAATTTTATCTTCATCTTTTCTATTTTTTATTTTTTTAAAGATTTTATTTATTGATTTTTATGTTTCTTTTCTTTTTTTTTCACAGGGACAGATAGGGACAGACAGACAGGAACAGAAAGAGGTGAGAAGCATGAATCATTAGTTTACTTGTTGCCGTCGCAACACCTTAGTTGTTCATTGATTGCTTTCTCACATGTGCCTTGACCGCGGGCCTTCAGCAGACCGAGCAACCTCTTGCTAGAGCCAGCGACCTTGGGTCCAAGCTGACGAGCTTTTGCTCAAACCAGATGGGTCCACACTCAAGCTGGTGAGCTCAGGGTCTTGAACCTGGGTTTTCCACATCCCAGTACGATGCTCTATCCACTGCGCCACTGCCTGGTCAAGCTATTTATTGATTTTTAGAAAGAGGAGAGAGAGAGCCCTGGCTGGTTGGCTCAGCGGTAGAGTGTCGGCCCAGTGTGTGGAAGTCCCAGGTTCAATTCCCAGCCAGGGCACACAGGAGAAGTGCCCATCTGCTTCTCCACCCTTCCCCCTCTCCTTCCTCTCTCTCTCTTCCCCTCCCGCAGCCAAGGCTCCATTGGAGCAAAGTTGGCCTGGGCACTGAGGATGGCTCCATGGCTTCTACCTCAGGCGCTAGAATGGCTCTGGTTGCAATGGAGCAACACCACAGATGGGCAGAGCATCGCCCCCTGGTAGGCATGCAGGGTGGATCCCGGTTAGGTGCATGCAGGAGTCTGTCTGACTGCCTCCCGGCTTCTAACTTTGAAAAAAAAAGAATAGAGAGAATAAAAGGGGGAGGAGGAGCAAGAAGCATCAACTTGTAGTAGTTGCTTCTTATATGTGACTTGACCAGGCAAACCCAGGGTTTCGAACCAGCGACCTCAGCATTCCAGGTCAACACCTATCCATTGTGCCATCACAGGTCAGGCTATATCTCAATTTTAAAAAAGCAGTTAGTAAGAGCTCAGAAAGTATAGCTCTCATTATTATATCCTTCAATGTCAGAGAGTCTGCCATAAAATGGAAGACATTTAAGAATACTCGACATCCAGGCAAAAGCCAAACAGCATGACCCTGGCACCCTGGGATGACTGTCACAGAATCATGCTCAGTGCACACAGATGTAAATGAGTGACTGACACGCAGGAGCTGCTGCCCACCATGTTGACTGATGGAGTTTCTTTTTCTTTTTTTTTTTTTTTTTTACAGAGATGGAGAGAGAGAGAGAGGGATAGATAGGGACAGACAGGGACGGAGAGAGATGAGAAGTATCAATCATCATCAGTTTTTTATTGCAACAGCTTAGTTGTTCATTGATTGCTTTCTCATATGTGCCTTGACCTGGGGAGCTACAGCCAACCGAGTAACCCCTTGCTCAAGCCAGCAACCCTGGGTTCAAGCTGGTGAACTTTGCTCAAACCAGAGGAGCCGGCACTCAAGCTGGTAACCTCGTGGTCTCAAACCTGGGTCTTCTGCATCCCCAGTCCGACACTCTATCCACTGTGCAACTGCCTGGTCAAGTGACTGATGTAGTTTCTTTTTAAAGGACTGCCCACACAGTTGCCTTTTTTTCATTCTTTTTTTAATTTATTCATTTTAGAGAGGAGAGAGAGTGAGTGAGAGAGAAAGGGTAGGAGCAGGAAGCATCAACTCCCATATGTCCCTCGACCAGACAAGTGCAGAGTTTCGAACCAGCGACCTCAGTGTTCCAGGTCGACGCTTTATCCACTGTGCCACCACAGGTCATGCTGGAGTTTCTTGCTTAAGCCCTGCACAGAGGTACTGAACCCATGGCCGTGGCCGTGGAGATGAGAATAATCACAGGTACATGTAGTGGAGTTTGGGCTGAGAGCCATAGGACTTGGTGGCTGAGTGAGGATGGGCTGGCACCTACAGACTTGTGGCAGCTTAGAGGTATGGCACCAAGCAGGGCTGGCGGGGGGGGAGAACACTGAACCCAGGGGGTGGAATACTGGTCCTAGTACTCCATGGCCCCAAGTAGAGTCTGGAATGTACTTTACCTTGGTTGACAAATAGCTGGAAAAAACTTACAGCAGGCCTGTCCTCTGCCCTCCAAAAGCCCCGTTTCTCTGAGGCATCCAAGAGGCTCAGACTACTCTGGGTACCAGTTACTTCTGAGAAGCCCTGGGCCTGGGTTCCTCTCTGACCCACTGCCAGGTTCCAGGCTTTCAGACGAGAGATATGAGATCAGCAAGCCTAGTTAGGGCTGTCCCCCATTCTCAAATGAACAGAGGCGCGCTTATAATACAGATGGGGGGAACAGAGGCAGCCACTCCTCAGAGCCTGGGTCCTTCCTCCAGCCCCAGGTGGAACTGAGGGAACAGGGCAGTGACTCCCAGAGGCAGGCCTGAGCTTGCAGACCTTCAAGTGAGGCCCACAGGCTTGCTTCTCCCTCAACCCATTCCCTCTCCCTCCTGCCTCTACCCTCTGTGCCGTGTAGTCCCTAACCCTCTGGGGAGAAGCCAAACAGTACAGAAGTTCTTAGAGAAGAGAAAAGGGCCTGCTGCATGCATGTACATATATGTCCATATACATATGTGTGCACACACGTGCCCGTACTGTCACAGAGCAGATCACACAATACCTAGATAAAGGGAAGAGAAAGGGAAATAGACATGTTGGTGCTTTGCCTTCTCTGGGCCTGGCAGGTACTAAGAGATTTGCATACATTGTCTAATTCAATCCTTAAGAGAATCCTGTAAGATTTCATAGATGAAGAAAATGAGCTTCTGAGAGCTTAAGGAACTTAGCCAGCGGGACTCCCGGTAGGTAGGAGTCATAGAGCCAAGCACAGTGCCTGGCACCAGCCCCAGGAGACAGTCCTATGGAGGCAGCTGAGCAGAGGGGGGTTGTGTATTGTTTTTGCCCACCCCCTGGCACAGACTCCTTTGGGGAAAACCTCACTCCTACCTTCTCCCTGTGGAACTAGGTTATAGCAAGCTCCTGACCCAGACCTGTCCAATAAGCAACAGCAAGAAACTGGGACCCAACAAGAGGTAAGCCTGGGATCTTGCTGGTGCTCCAGAGGGCCTAGCTGGTGACACACAGGATACTGGGCCAAGGGATGCAAGCCAGTGTCCAGCACTGCCGAATACTTGACCAGCCAGGCTCTCAACCTTTGCAGTTATGAGTTGTTAAGTAACTGGTCTTTGGACACAGGTCTGACTGCAGAGCCCACTGTTCCCCATAGAGGCTCTAGTAGCTTCAGTGGTTCTCAAACTTTTTGAAGTTGGGGCGCATTTAAAATCCGACAAATAATTGTAGGCGCACTATATACAAATTTCTGAGAAATATGTTATAATAATTAAGTCAAATATTAAAGAAAAATATAAAGTCCAAGCGTGCTTTTATGGTAAGTAAACAAAATAAATACGACAAAATTAAATTTATTCTGACATTAAAAAACATTTTTGTTGCCTGACCTGTGGTGGCGCAGTGGATAAAGCGTCGACCTGGGAACACTGAGGTCGCCAGTTCAAAACCCTGCACTGGTCTGGTCAAGGCACATATGGGAGTTGATGCTTCTAGCTCCTCCCCCCTTTCTCTCTCTCTCTCTCTCTCTCTCTCTCTCTCTCACTCTGTGTCTCCTCTCTAAAATGAATAAATAAAAAAATTTAAAAAAAAAGACATTTGAAAAAAAAAAAAAAAAAAGAAAGGGCAATAGGCCAAATCTATAAAAAAAAAAAAAAAAAAAAAAAACATTTTTGTTATGCTTTTTAGAATTCATAAAAAATAGGGTTTAAAAAATAAAAAAATGACAAAAAAGTTATCTTTTTATATATATAGATACATTCTTAGTAAGATTTTGTAAATTCAGCAGGTCCCAGCACAAATGTGTTAAGTTTTTTCATTCCTGTGTTTCTGAGAAACATGAGCCTGATGTGTCCTAGCGATCAATTCAATGTTTGAACATATATATATGAAAGGCAAACTCTCATTTCCTCATCAATACATTAAAGAATTCCTCTTTTTTTACTCTTAATTGTGTTGGGTGCAGAAAACCCCCACCATACATATCATCTTAACTTTACACAAAAGGATAGAAGAAACTTGCCTCCAGTCTTTCCCGGGAACATGGAGGGTAGTGTAAACAATCCAGCACCACAGCTTAACAGCCTTTTGCAACCTAGTCAGGCAAGTGAGGTGGGGGTTGGGCAGACTGTCAGCTTATAGCCAATTCCCCACACTTCTGTCCCCTAAAAATCTAAACTCCAAAAACCCTGTTGGTTTTTTGGTCCCTTCTGGAATACCATAGGGCGCACCTGGAAATCTTCAAGAGCACACCAGTGCGCCCTGGCGCACACTTTGAGAACCACTGGCTTAGTGGCTGGGATACTTTTGGGGATGGGGCCTCACCTCTCTCCCAGAAACCTGCGGGGAAAGGAGGATGCCTCTGGCCTCCTCCTCAAGCAGCTTCATCACTCAGTCTGACCTCCAAAGTTGGCATCTGCTTGCAAGAATCTGTCTCCTCCGGGAATTCAGCCTCCAGATGTCAAGATCCAAGGCAGCAGCAGTGGCTGCACATGGCTCTCCCTAGAGTGAATCAGCCACATTCCAAAGGTGCAAACACAGACACCACGCCCTCGGCAGCCTGGGGCTGTAGACTTCCTCCCCAGGCCAGCCCAGCCCCCACTCCTGCTCCCCTCCCCTCTTCCCAGCCAGACCAAGCTTTGAGCTTCCTTTCCAGAGACATTCTCCTGGAACTGAAACAGAGAGAAAGAAAACCACTGGGGCCAGGAGACACCCTGATGCACTCCTTCGCCCGCCGCAAGCACAGACCCCACCCAAGAGCTCCCCCAGTTATCAGCATATACAGGCTGGAGCAAAAGTGGTCCTTCAGTTGTTGGTATGGAATATAATACAATAATTAAGAAATAACAATACAAGAACAAAGTCTGTTTTGCGTACTCACAACTATAAACCTACTTTGCCCACCCCAGCACGGGTTGATCACTAAACAAGTATTTATTGAATACCTACTGTGGGACAAACCACATATATAGACAAGCTCTTGACCTCATGGAACTCAGCCCAGCAAGTCAGAGAAAATTGGGCTCGGGGACAGAGAATAATTCCAAGTGTGGTAAGTGCTAAAGAGGAAATTAAGAGGGAAAAAGGGGCTGAGACTGAAGGCAAGTGACAAAGGGGGGTTGTGAGGCGCAGGGCACTGTGATGGGGGGACACTCTCAGGGGTAACACATAAGCTGAGGCCTGAAGGATGAATCGAAGCCCCCTCTACAGAGCCACTCCTCTGCGATCACAGGAGAGAAACACAGCAGTGCAACTGCAGAGAATCTCCCCTAGTGGCTCAGCAAGGTCTTGAATCCACTTTCTGGTGCTTTCTGTTAGCATTAATGCAGGGAAGTCTGGCTACTATTTTTTTCAGTAAGAGCTTTATTGAGATACAATTCATATGCAATACAACTTATTATTTTAAAGTATACAGTTCAAGGTTTTCAGTGTATTCACCATGTTGTACAGCTATCACAGTCAATTTTAGAACATTTTCAATCACCCCCAAAAGAAATCCTACAGCTAATAAGTTATTCTTCATTCCCTGTGTCTCCAGCTCCTGGTAACCAGTAGTCTACTTTCCATCTCTGTTGATCTGCTTATTCTGGACATTTCATATAAATAGAACCATACAGCCTGACCTGTGGTGGTGCAGTGGATAAATCGTTGACCTGGAATGCTGAGGTCACCGGTTCAAAAACTCTGGGCTTGCCTGGTCAAGGCACATAAAAGAAGCAACTGCTACTATGAGTTAGATGCTTCCAGCTCCTCCCCTTGCCTTTCTCTTTCTATCTTCTAAAAAAATAACAATAACAAACAAACAAACAAATAAATAAATAACGGAACCATGCAGTATCTGGTCTTTTGTGTCTGGCTTCTCCACTAAGCATTTTTTTTTTTAATTTTTATTTCTTTTTTTTTTTTACAGGAACAGAAAGAAAGTCAGAGAGAGGGACAGACAGACAGGAACGGAGAGAGGTGAGAAGCAGCAATCATTAGTTTTCGTTGCCTTTGCAACACCATAGTTGTTCACTGACTGCTTTCTCACATGTGCCTTGACCGCGGGCCTTCAGCAGACCGAGCAACCCCTTGCTGGAGCCAGTGACCTTGGGTCCAAGCTGGCGAGACCTTTTGCTAAGCCAGATGGGCCCGCGCTCAAGCTGGCAAGCTTGGGGTCTCGAACTGGAGTCCTCATATCCCAGTCCAACACTCTATCTACTGCGCCACCGCCTGGTCAGGCTAAATTTTTATTTCTTGATTTCAGCGAGAGAGGTGTGAGGGGTGGGGAGAGACAGGAACATTGAGCTGTTTGTTGCTGTATGTGCCCTGACCAGGGATCAAACTGGTAGCCTCCGTGTTTCAGAACAAGGCTCTAACCAACTGAGCTATCTAGGCAGGGCTCCACTAAGCATATTGTTTAACTTTCTTTTTTTCTTTTAAGTTTTTTACAGGGACAGAGAGAGAGTCAGACAGAGGGATTGATAGGGACAGATAGACAGGAACGGAGAGAGGTGAGAAGCAGCAATCATTAGTTTCTCGTTGCCATTGCGACACCATAGTTGTTCATTGATTGCTCTCTCACACATGCTTTGACCGCGGGCCTTCAGCAGACCGAGCAACCCCTTGCTGGAGCCAGCAACCTTGGGTCCAAGCTGGCGAGCTTTTGCTCAAGCCAGATGGGCCCACGCTCAAGCTAGCGAGTTCTGGGTCTCGAACCTGGGTCTTCCGCATCCCAGTCCAACGCTCTATCCACTGCGCCACCGCCCGGTCAGGCTAAGCATATATTTTTTTAAATTCTTTTTTTATTTATTCATTTTAGAGAGGAGACACAGAGTGAGAGAGAGAGAAAGGGGGGAGGAGCTAGAAGCTCAACTCCCATATGTGCCTTGACCAGACCAGTGCAGGGTTTTGAACTGGCGACCTCGGTGTTCCCAGGTCGACGCTTTATCCACTGCGCCACCACAGGTCAGGCCAGCTAAGCATATTTTTAAGGTTTATCAGTGCGGTAGCATGTATCAGAACTTCATTCCTTTTCATGGCTGAATATTCCATTGTATGGCTAGACCACATCTCATTACCCATTCATCAGTTGAACATTTGGTTTGTTTACTCCTTTTGGCTACTGTAAATAATGTCCATGTTTCAGCCTGGATACATGTTTTCGATTCTCTGGGGTATATATCTAGGAGTGGAAGCGGAAGCGCTAGGTCAAATGGTGCCTCTATGCTGAGGAACTCAGACTACTTCAGAATGGCTGCACCACTTGACACTGCCAGCAGCGTGTCAGGTTCCAATACTTATTATTCTCCGCCCAATACATATTATTCTTTTTCTTATTGATTGATTTTAGAGAGAGAGAAACACTGGCCTCTTGTATGTTTCACTTGACTCTTGTGTGTGCCCTGGCGGAGAATCAAACCTGCAATGATGGCATATACTGACAATGTTCTAACCAACTGAGGGACCCAGCCAGGGTAATGTCTCTTTTTTTTGTTATAGTCATCCTGGTGGATGTAAAGCAGGATGTCATAGCGGTTTCGATTTATACTTCCCTAATAAAGCTTGTCCTCAAAAAGAAAAGGACCTGTGGTGGTACAGTGGATACAGCGTCAACCTGGACTGCTGAGACTGCCGGAACCCCGGGCTTGCCTGGTCAGGGCATATGAGAAGCAACTACTAAAAGTTGATGCTTCTGCAAAGGTTGTCAGTTTGATTCCCCAATCAGGGCACATACAGGAGCAGCTTGATATTCCTGTTTTTCTATCTCTCTGTCTCTCAAAAAAAAAAAAAAGTTGATGCTTCCCACTCCTCCCCGCATTCTCTCTCTTAAATCAATAAATAGCCTGACCAGGTGGTAGCACAGTGAATAGAGCATCTACCTGGGATGCTGAGGACCCAGGTTAGAAACCCCAAAGTCACAGCTTGACCATGGGCTCATCGGCTTGAGCATAGGCTCACCAGCTGGAGTGCAGGGTCACTGGCTTGAGTGCAGCCTAGCCCAGCTAGAGTGCAGGGTTGCCAGCTTGAATGTGGGATTATAGACATGACCCCATGGTTGCTGTCTTGAAGCCAAGGCCTTCGGCTTGAGCAAGGGGTCACTGGTTCAGCTGGAGCCCCCCAGTCAAGGCACATATGGGAAGCAATCAATGAACTAAAGTGACACAAGTACAAATTCATGCTTCTCATCATCTCTCTTCCTGCCTGTCTCTCTCGTTCACTCAAAAAAAAAAAAAAAAAAAAAGGAAAGAAAGAAAGAAAAAAGAAAAGAGCAGCCCTGGTGAGATAGCTCCATTGGTTACAGTATCGGCCCAAAGTGCAGAGGTTGCCAATTCAATCTCTGGTCAGGGCACAGACAGGAGTGGATGTTCCTCTCTCCTTTTTTCTCTCTAAACTCAATAAACTTTTTTTAAAAAGCCTGTCCTGATCCTGGATAGTAGTACCCAACGGTATTTCCATTCCTCCCATGCTAGCACTACTACTGCCCCCATCCCCTGAAGACCCCAATGCCTCCAAACTGTGCCTCACCTGCTGTGAGCTACTTCCTCCTTCACAAGGGTTCAGCCCACATCCAGTTCAATTCAATGCCTACAGCCTGAGGCTTTCAGGTACAAAAGCTAGTAGGGAGGTGAGATAGGGGGTTGTGGTCTGTGTCCCCAGGACAGTGAGGAAGAGGGGCCTTGGGTAAGTACCTACAGGAGTTCCTATACATCTCTTCCGTGTCCCCACCAAAATGTAAGCTCCATGAGGGCAGAGCTTCCTCTGCTCATTCACTGCTATATCCCTAGGTAGTAGGCATCCCATTATTATTTCTTTTTTAGCAAGATTGAGAGACAGAGAGAGAGGGAGAGAGAAAGACAGAGACAGGAAGGGAGAGAAAGACAGAGACAGGAAGGGAGAGACAGAGACAAGAAGGGGGAGAGAGACAGAGACAGAAAGGGAGAGAGAAAGACTCACATGCGCCTTGACCTAGGGGCTCCAGCCAAGCCAGTTAACCCCTTGCTCAAGCCAGCAACCACGGGGTCATGTCTATGATCCCACACTCAAGCCAGGGACCTAGGGGTTTCGAACCTGGGTCCTCGGCATCCCAGGCCAACACTCTATCTACTGCGCCACCACTTGGTCAGGTCCATTACTTGTTGGATGAACAGAAGATAAAGAAAAAGAACCCACAGCAGGGGGTGTGGCGGGGCAGTGGGTTGTTAGTGGTTAGAAACTCGGGCTCTGAAGTGAAATGATTTGCACCAGAATAATCCTACCTCTTCTACTTTATACCCATGTGTTCTTGGGTGAATCACTTGGCTTCTCTAAGCCTCCCTCTCATCATCTACAAAATGGGCCTGACAACAACAATCTACCAGACTGGATAGTTTTGAGTTTTATTTTTTTTTTTTAGAGAAAGAGACAGACAGACAGGAAGGAAGAGAGATCAGAAGCATTAACTTGTAGGTGTGGCACTTTAGTTGTTCACTGATTACTTCTCATACGTAACTTGACTGGGTTGCTCCAGCTGAGCCGGTGACCCATTGCTCAAGCCAGCGACCTTTGGGTTCAAACCAGTGACCCCACACTCAAGCTGGTGAACCTGCACTCAAGCCAGTGACCTTGGGGTTTTGAACCTGGGGCCTCAATGTACCAGGTCAATACCCTATCCACTGCACCACCACAGGTCAGGCTAGTTTTGAGGATTAAATGACATAATACAGATCAGGCAATATCATGTGCCAACGACCCTTAGAGGTAAGGTCACATAAATGTCAATCCTCACCAGAGCTTTGTGAGACAGGGCTATTATTACCAGCTTCGACACCATAGAGAAGGAAACAGTATCTCTGAGGGCTTAAAGAATTTGTCAGGTCATGAGGCTGGTTAGGGCAAAACCAGGATCTGAACCAAGAGTCCTAACTCCAAGCAGACAGAGTGTGGCTCAGTGCTGTGCGACCCCTAACACAAATGGAGGAAACCTGGGCAGTCTCTGAGCAGACAATAGACAAATTAGTCCAAAGCGCTTAGCATCTGAAATGAGGGACTGTAGTGCCTAGGCAAGGGGTGGGCAGAGGCAAAGAGATGCTGGGGCTACAAGCCTAGGGCACTAGAACAGACACCAATGAGGAGAGCCTCAGGGCTCAAGGGTCAGGAAGATAAGATGGTACAAATAGTTTTATCAGGGAAAGCAAAAGGTTTCCAATAGGGAAGCCCTTAAAGATGGCAGGAGCTCCCTTAAAGAGGGGCAGATGCTCTTTTCTCTCTCAGAGTGTGCAGCTTTGGAAAGGAGACACACAGCGCCCACCCAGCTAGACCACTCTGAGTGACAGATGTGGATAGATCCCCCTCAAATCAAAGAGCCTATTTGGAAGAGATCCAGTGGGATGGTCTATGGAAGACATCAAGCTAGCCCCTTAAAAAAGTGGGCCTGGTGCCCTCCAGAGACTGGGTATAAATATTGGGAACTCACTTGAGTAGAGATGGGGCTTCCCCTCACTTTAGCTCTTCAGTTGTGGAATCACATCAAGCGAACGAGGTCCAAAGACAGTACCTTCAGGAACACCTGTTTCAGGGGCCATAGGCAGACCCTGGGAGTTTCAGGACATAAGCAGAACCCGGTGAGAAGTGCTGTGTAAGGGGAGAGCTCAGGACAGAGCAAGGAGCTCAAAAGAGAGTGGGTGATCCAGTGCAGCCTGATCTTTGGGGATACTCAGCAGGGGAGGGTTGGAGACAAGCCTATTGCTTGAGACTCCATCATTTATTTTAAACAAGGAAGAAGCTCAGCTGATGACAGCACACCAACAGCGAATGCATTTAAATTCAGTTGTGGAAAACCGTTAGGCGTGGAAGGGGTTCCTCGCAGCTGCCTGGTGGGGAGGCCTGGGACAGTGATTTTCAAGTCTAGTCGGAGGACCACATGCATCACACGTCACTTGAGCTTGTTAAAAATACAGATCTCTGGGCCTTGCCCCAGACTTACTGGTCAGCACGTGGAGTATTAGAACCCACTGGGGCTCTATAACTCAGAATATCTCCAGGGAGAAATGGAGTCCAGAAGGAAGGAAGCGTTGTGCAGAGTGACTGTTCAGAAGCCCTAGCCCACAGGGGTCTTTTGAGGGACCAGCTTCCACATCCTTCTGGCATTCTATTCACATGAGTCTCGCGACTCACATATGTCATCTCCCTCCATCCTGGCACCCCCACACTCATGGCCACCCAGTCAGTAGCCATAGCTTCAGCTGTGGCCTTAGTTCAAGGCCAGCATGTGCGGGTGGGTTCTGGGGGCCCAAGTGGAATCATTCACTCCTTCGAAACTGGCCCAAGATCAAAGACCAAGACTTCATGAAGAGGAAGCCTCTGGCTAAAGACAGTGGCAGGTGGCCTCTCCTACACCAGTCCCACCCTGAGAAGGAACTGACTGAAATGGCCCAGACACAAAAGCCTGGGGATGAGGACCGGGGACTACATGGCTGAAAATAGAATGTGTCCCCATCCCTATACCGAGAGAGAGAGAGAGAGAGAGAGAGAGAGAGAGAGAGAGAGAGAGGTGAGGGGGAATATCTCCAAGGCACACATGTGGCCATATACAAAGTATATCCCTTCTGCTAGGGGTGAATCTACTCCCTGAGGGACACGGCTTGGGTCCTGGACTCCCAACAGTTTGTACTCGGATCCCATCTCTGCTACTTCATAGCTGTGGGCTCTCAGGTGAATCACTTTACCACTCTGAGCCTTCTTCTTGTCTACAAAATGGCCTAGCAATAAGTTCCCCTATGGTTTTGTACCACCAGGACCTCAGTCTCACTGGTATCCTGAGGTTCAAACACAGAGGGCTGGGTCCCCTCCCAAACCTCAGGGCCACATTTCACAGCACGGCCCAAAGGCCACGACTAGAAGCTGTACTGGGCTAGAAAATAGGAGGTCTCCATGAGAAATTCACAGGCCCTCAGTGCCTTGGGTCCAGATCACAGGCAGCTCTTCACAGGAGAATAAAAACATCTCCTCCCTTCCACAGCAGAGAAGCAATGGGCATAGCCAGCAGAGGCCCCAGATCAGCAACCCTGAGGCCCTTTCCACCACATTTGGGCAGTGATCAGAGACCCTGCTTGCTGGCGAAGAACTGGGTGGGTTTCATGGGTGCTTTAATATCTCCTGGCTTATAGGCACATTCAGGTCATTCTGTTTGTCCTGCAGTTGCTGGTGGGTACACAGAGCTTGCCTGGCTGACATCGTCTTTGTTACTTTAGTTCAGAGCACTCAGCCATACCAGGGTCCCTGCCTCCAACCCACTCCCAGCAGCAGTGCCTACCCAGTTCCAGGTCTTCTGCCCTCCCTCCCCAGAGCCAGTTGTATCTGCTCCAGAGCCTGGAGGGGTGCCAAGTGCTTCCCAGACGACAAAAGCCTTTCCCAGGAGAACAGAGAGATTTCCATCCAGGAAAGCTCCTACTACACTCTTGTTCTGTACACTAATTTTAAGATGGGTTTTAGGGCCCCAACTGCTGGGTGTGCATAACAGCAAACTGTGTTTTGGGCAGACTGTCAGCAAAAAGAGCCCTGAGCCCATCCTTTCCTTCAAGTCACTCACTGCCCCTCCCTCTCGTACTTTGGGAGGAAACTGAGGGGCAGAGTGGAGAAGCTATCTTGGTAAAGGTCACCCCACCCTGAGTCTCTTGGGTGTGTTTCAGGCAATGATGTCAGTCTCCTTCGGCTCCAATGCTGAGTGACCTTGGGCAAATTATTTAACCTACCTGAGACCGATTTCCTCTCAGCTAACAGTAGCACCCAGATCCACGTTGTCCTGATGATTAAAGGAAATAATATGCATAAAGCACCTAGCACTAGGCCTGGCACCTGTTAAACACGTGAGCCATTCCCATTATTCCATCCTTTTCATTCTCCCCTCTCACTCCAGCCATAGGGGCCTCAGTGTCCTGCTCCTCCTCAAACCCCAAGGCGCCGGCTGGTTCCCTGGCGTTCTCCAGGTCTTGACTCGAAAGACACCTTCCCCAGCCGCCTGGTTGATGCCTTTCCCTGCTTTTGTCCTCACTCTAACACTCATCTGACATACTAGATATTCTACCGAGGAACCCAGCTGGTCTCCCTCGCCCTAGCCCGCAAGCCCTCTGAGTGCAGACCTTCTGCCACATTCTCGACCCCGTGCCCGCGCCCGTCGGAGCGTATGAAGGATTCCGATCACGTCTCCGGAGCTGCGGGCGCGCCCGGTAGTCTGGCTCAGGGTCCGGACCCCGCCCTGGGCCGAAGCAAGAAAGGCAGTGCGCACTGGGGCAGCGGACCTCAGCTGGCCGCAGGACCCGGGTTTCGGGGGGGCGGTGCCGGGGACAAAGAACTGCCCTACCTGTGCTGGGGGCGCCGGCACCTCCCCGCGGGCGGCTCCAGAGCGCACCCGCGAGGTCACGTCCGGGGCGTGCCAGCCGGAAGGAGGCCCCGCGCGGGGCGGGAGTGGCGGGACGTTCGCTGCCAGGCCACGCCCCTCCAGCCGCGGGCCCACGGCGCAGGCGGAGCCAGGCGGGACGGAGCCGCCTCACACTTCCGCTCGACCAGGCCGCCTTATGCATATTCATTAGGGGGTGAGGGGTGAAACCTGGGCCCCTCCGCCACCCGCCGCGGCACCCCGCCCCCGGGCCTCTCGTCCCGCCCGGGCTGAGGCTCCGGCCCCAGTGGGGCGCCCCCGGCTTCCGCCTCGGGGAGGGAGTTTCCACTTGGTCACAACTCAAAAATGTGTCGCTCCCGCTCCTCCACCCCCTCATTCCTGCCCTGGGGGGTGGGGGGGCTCTCTTCCCTGGGAAGGCAGGAGGGGCGGCTACTCCTTCCTGGGGCAGGTCCTTGGGGAGCCGGGGCTGACCGCTCCCTCCTTCCAAGATAGCGCCGTAATTATCCTCATTTTAAAAATATAATAGTTCTAATTTATTCAGCCCGTACTCTGTGCCAGGCACCGTGCCCTTTGTATAAACTTTTCTCTTAACCCTCCCATCAGTCCAACTGAGGTAAGTACAATATTGTCATCCAAAAGCTCATATCCACTATTTACACAACAGACCCTAGGCTTTTCCGGAGGTGCTTGGCCCCCACCATCTTTCCCGAAATGGGTTTACCTGGGCACACCCGGAGGGTTGGTTGTGGCTGAGGGGAAGTTACCTGAGGGGAAACCAAAGTATGAAGGCGAGACACATTTGTGCCATTGGCTGGACCCAGTGCAAAATGAACAGAGCGTGGACCCTGTGTTAAAAAATGGTTAAGAATTTAAGTACTGGACAGGTTGCTCATTAGAGCGTCCTCCCAGTGGGTTCCATCCCTGCTCAGGCACATACAAGAATCAACCAATGAATGTATAAGTGGAACAACAAATTGATGTATGTCCCCTACATCCTCTCTCTTTAAAATCAATAAGAGAACCTGACCAGGCGGTGGCGCAGTGGATAGAGTATTGGACTGGGATGAGGAAGACCCAGGTTCGAGACCCTGAGCTCGCCAGCTTGAGCGCGGGCCCATCTGGCTTGAGCAAAAGCTCGCCAGCTTGGACCCAAGGTCGCTGGCTCCAGCAAGGGGTTGCTCATTCTGCTGAAGGCCCGCGATCAAGGTCACATGTGAGAAAGCAATCAGTGAACAAATAAGGTGTTGAGACAGCAGCAAAAAACTAATGATTGATGCTTCTCACCTCTCTCCGTTCCTGTCTGTTTGTCCCTATATATCCCTCTCTCTGACTTTCTCTCTGTCCCTGTAAAATCAATAAAAGAAAAAGAATATGCCTGACCTGTGGTGGCGCAGTGGATCAAGTGTCCACCTGGAAACACTGAGGTTGCCAGTTCAAAACCTTGCACTGGTCTGGTCAAGGCACATATGGGAGTTGATGCTTCTAGCTCCTCCCCCTTTCTCTCTCTCTCTCTCTCTCTCTCTCTCTCTCTCTCACTCTGTGTCTCTTCTCTAAAATAAATAAATAAAAAGAAATTTTTTAAAAAAGATGCCTTATTGTATAAACACTTCAATAAAATAACATTAAAAAAAAAAAAAAAGAAAAGAAATTTCAGGATGGTGATGGGAGAACACTGATCCCCAAAGTGAAAGTCCTTCTAAGTATATCAGGCTGGTGGGACTGCACAGGTGAAGGTCATGAAGCTGACCCTGATGAAAGCACTCAGGGGCCCTTCTAGGGGCAAAGAAGCCAGAACCCCACCTCCAATGACACCCACCCCCACCACTCAGCTCAGGAGCCTCACCTCCACACTCACAAGGGCTGGCCTCCAGGACATCAGGCCCTCTAGGACCAGTCTCCTGAGGGTCAGGTGAGTCTCAAAGGGAGAGTGTGTCCCAAACCTGAATGACCCAGCTGGCCCTTGCGGCTGTGCCTCCTGAGCACTCTCAGTCCTAGGCCCTTCAGGCAGGTGGGCAGAATCTTAAGGGGCAGGCCAGGCCCAAAAGGGGGCCTCACACTGACTTGAAGCTCTCCTTCCTACTGGTGCGGGGTATGAGGAGCAGCCAGGGCTGCTTCCCAGAATAAACACCCCACCCTTAGTCTGTCCCAGCCCTGCAGGCATGGCAAGCCAGCAGGCACCACAAGACAATGCCAACTGGAGAGATGCTCACCAGGCCACCAGCTCAAGGTTAATAAGTCATCCTGATCTCACTCCCTCCATCACTCCATCCACATGCTGGCCCCACTTCACAGTGGGTTGCAGGCTTCCTTAATAACAGTAGCTACTGTTTGTTGTACTGCTCTTTCTTCCCCACCAGGAGTTGGTGGAAGTGCTTTGTGTACCCTCTCCACTGAGCCTCACATAGCCTATAATAGGCATGAGGATCACCGTTTCACAGACAGGAAAACTAAGGTTCAGAGAGATCTAATGGCTGGGCTAAGTCCCAAGATCAGAGTTTAGGGTCTGCTGCCATTCATTTATCCTGGTTTGTCATTTCTACTATGTGTGCAATGTACGTTTTAAGGCTTACTTCTTCATGTTCACTATCAGCTCCTCGAATAGAATAAAGGCTCTGGAAAGACAGAAACTGTGCTATACTGCCGAGTTTCCTGCTGGAGCTAGCACTGTGCACACAAGAGCCATGTGTGTTAATGAGTAAGACACTCCCCCTCTGAATACTAACAGGCAGGGGATCCCCACTAGACTGAGAGATCTCCTTGAGGACATGGATGGGGTTGCCTAACCCTGGGCACACAGTAGACACTTAGTAAATGTTGTTGAATGAACATATAACAGCTTAATAAGCATCTGTTGAATAAGTGGAAATCTAGGAAATGTTCAATAAATGTTTACTGATGAAATATTAGGGGACACGACTCAGTCCCCAAAATATGTCTATCAACAGTTTTTTTTCTTTTCTTTTTTTTTCTGAGAAAGAGAGACAGACAGACTGACTTACAGACAGGGACAGACAGGAAAGGAGAGAGATAAAAAGCATCAATGTAGCCTGACCAGGCGGTGGCGCAGTGGGTAGAGCGTTGGACTGAGATGCAGAAGACCCAGGTTCGAGACCCCAAGCTCACCAGCTTGAGCATGGGCCCATCTGGCTTGAGCAAAAAGCTCACCATCTTGGACCCAAAGTCCCTGGCTCCAGCAAGGGGTTGCTCGGTCTGCTGAAGGCCCGCGGTCAAGGCACATGTGAGAAAGCAATCAATGAACAACTAAGGTGTTGCAACGGCAACGAAAAACTAATGATTGATGCTTCTCACCTCTCTCCGTTTCTGTCTGTCTGTCCCTATCTATCCTTCTCTCTGACTCTCTCTCTGTCCCTGTAAAAAAAAAAAAAAAAAAAACAACCAAGAAATAAAAGCATCAATGTATAGTTGAAGCCCATTAGTTATTCCTTTATTGCTTTCTCATATGTGCCTTGACTGGGGTTCTCCAGCTGAGCCAGTGACTTCTTGCTCAAGCAGCAACCATGGGCTCAAGCTAGCAACCTTGAACTTCAAGCCAGTGACCTTTGGGCTCCAAGTCAGCAACCTTTGGGCTCAAGCCAGCAACCATAGACATGATCCCACGCCCAAGCTGGTGACCATACACTCAACCTGGTGAACCTACACTCAAGCCAGCAAGCAACCTTGGGGTTTCAAACCTGGGTCCTCAGCATCCTAGGCCAGTGGTTCTCAAACTTTTTGAAGTCAAGGCACATTTAAAATCCTACAAATAATTGTAGGCGCATTATATACAAATTTCTGAGAAAGATGTTATAATAATTAAGTCAAATATTAAAGAAAAAATATATAAAGTCCAAGCATGCTTTTATGGTAAATAAATGAAATAAATATGACAAAATTAAATTTATTCTGACATTAAGAAACACTTTTATGTTATATTTTTTGTTATGCTTTTTAATTTTTTTTTTTTATTATTCATTTTTAGAGAGGAAACACAGAGTGAGAGAGAGAGAGAGAAAGAGAGAAAGGGGGGAGGAGCTGGAAGCATCAACTCCCATATGTGCCTTGACCAGACCAGTGCAGGGTTTTGAACTGGAGACCTCAGTGTTCCCAGGTCGACGCTTTATCCACTGCACCACCACAGGTCAGGCTATGCTTTTTATAATTCATAAAAAAGAGGGGTTAAAAAATAAAAAAATGACAAAAATGTTATCTTTTTATATACAATGTGTCTGTAAAGTCATGGTGCACTTTTGACCGTGTGAGGAGTCTTTATGAACACACTGTATATAGATACATTCTTAGTAAGATTTAGTAAATTCGGCAGGTCCTGGTGTGAATGTGTTAAGTTTTTCATTCTTGTATTTAAGAGAAACATGAGCCTGATGTGTCCTAGCAATTTCTTCATATATTTAAAAGGCAAACTCATTTCCTCGTCAATACATTGAAGAATTCCTCTCCTTTTACTCTTAGTTGTGTTGAGTGCAGAAAACCCCCACCATACATATCATCTTAACTTTACACCAAACAAAGGATAGAAGAAACTTATTTCCAGTCTTTCCCGGGAACATGGGGGGTAGTGTAAACAATCCAGCACCACAGCTTAACAGCCTTTTGCAACCTAATCAGGCAAGTGAGGTGGGGGGTTGGGCAGACTGTCAGCTTACAGCCAATTCTCCACACCTCTGTCCCCCAAAAATCTAAACTCTAAAAACCCTGTTGGTTTTTTGGTCCCTAACAGGCAGATATTTCTCTGGAATACCAGTGCGCCCTGGCGCACACTTTGAGAACTACTGTCCTAGGCCAACAACGCTCTATCTACTGTGCCACCACCTGGTCAGGCTATCAGCAATTTTCTTAGTTCAGGCTACTATAACAGAACACCACAGCATGGAGGGCTTAACTAACACACAATTACTTCTCACAGTTCTGGAGGCTGGAAAGTCCAAGTTCAAAGTTCTGGCAGATCCACTTCCTTGTAAAGGCTTTCTTTCTTGCTTGCATTGGCCACCTTGCTGTGTCCTCACATCTGAGAAAGAGAGAGAGAGAGAGCAAGAGCGAGTGTCTATCTCTCTTCCTCTTCTTATAAGGGTAGTGATCCCATCATGGGGACTCCATGCTCATGACCTCTTTTAAACCTAATTACTTCTGAAGGTTCCACATGCAAATAGTTACATTGGGAAATAGGGCTTCAACCTATGAATTTGGGGAGGACACAAACATTTAGTTCATAACAGCAATATTTATGAAGCATATATTCCAGATCCCAGGCAGAACTCTGCAAGGGGAGTGACAAGTCAGATAATGTTATATTTTACTCCTTAGGAAATTTAGGGTCTAATAGGAGAGGCAGTCCCTAACACATAGGAAGGAGCAGGTAGCAAAGATGGGTGCTCAGAGGAAGAACACTGAAGAGAGGGAACTCAACATAATGGTGGGAAAGGAGGACATCTCTCTTCATCCACCTTTTACTAAAAAGGAGGAAGTCACACCTGGGCTGACTGCTATAGTAGATGTTGCCTCCTGGAAAAGCCAAGTCCCCTGAAATCCTCTCAGAGCTTGGCCCACTTGGATGTCCTGCAACGCCATCCTGCCAGTTATCTGATGCCAAGGGACATAGCAGATTATAACACAAACTTCGGAATCAGACGACTGAGATTGCAGTATGGACTATGCCTCTTAGTAGCTTCCAAGAACTTGACCAAGTTACTTAACCTTTGTGCCTCAGTGTCCTGCTCTGTAAAATAGCAATAATAATAGGACCCATCCTCAGGGTTGTTATAGATATAATGAGAGTAAAACATCTGCCCCTGGTCGGTTGGCTGAACAGTAGAACATGGGCCGGCATGTGGAAGCCCCAGGTTCAATTCCCAGTCAGGGCACAGAGGAGAAGCAGCCATCTGTTTCTTCACTTCTTTCCCTCCCCCTTTTACATCTCCCCCCTCCTCCTGCAACCATGGCTCAAATGGTATGAGCAAGTTGGCCCCAGGCACTGAGGATGGTACCATGACCTCACCTCAGGCACTAAAATAGCTTGGTTGCCAATCAACAGAGCAGCAGCCCCAGATGGGCAGAGCATTGCCAGGTAGAGGGTCTGCCAGGTGGATTTTAGTTGGGGTACATGCGGGAGTCTGTCTCTCTGCCTCCCTGTTTCTCACTTAATTTAAAAAAGAAAACCTGACCTGTGGTGGCGCAGTGGATGAAGCGTGGACCTGCAATGCTTGAGGTTGCAGGTTCAAGACCCTGCACTTGTCTGGTCAAGGCACATATAGGAGTTGATGCTTCCTGCTCCTCCCGCCTTTCTCTCTCTCCTCTCTAAAAAATGAATAAATAAAAAAAAAATTAGAAAAAAAGAAAGAAAAAGATACCAAAAAAAAATAATAAGAAGAAAAGAAAGTAAAACATCTGGCCTGACCTGTGGTGGTGCAGTAGATAAAACTTTGACTTAGAATGCTGAGGTCACAGGTTCAAAATCCTGGGCTTGCCTGGTCAAGGCACATATGGGAGTTGATGCTTCCTGCTCCTCCCCTCCTTCTCTCTTTCTACTCTCTAAAATGAATAAATAAAATCTTTTTTTTTTTTTTTTCTGAATTGAGAAGCGGGAGAGGCAGAGAGACTCCCGCATGTGCCTTACCGGGATCTACCAGGCAAGCCCACTAGGGGTGATGCTCCGTTGCAACTGGAGCCATTTTAGCGCCTGAGGCGGAGGCCATGGAGTCATCCTCAGCACCCGGGTCAACTTTGCTCCAATGGAGCCTTCGCTGTGGAAAGGGAAGAGAGACAGAGAAGAAGGACAGGGGGAAGGGAGGAGTAGCAGATGGGCACTTCTCCTGTGTTCCCTGGCTGGGAATCGAACCCAGAACCTACCTATGCTGGGTCGATGCTCTACCACTGAGCCAACCGGCCAAGTACGAATAAATAAAATCCTTAAAAACATTTTTTTTTAAAGAAAGTAAAACATCTGGTGCAGATAAAGAACTGGTCCGGCTGAGAATTGGGGGTTTCTGGTTAGGTCAACTCCACCAAGATTATAGCATTCTTCACTCTTGTTGGATTTGCAGGAGCCAATTTAGAGGCTTATTTACAGCTAAGGGAACACTAGGTGGGTCCTGGAATTGACCAGTTTAGGATTGGGATTGACACCAGGTAGTGATCACTAATATAAATTGAGTATATACCTCATTTAATCTTCCAAGCAACCTCACAAAAAAGATGCTATTATTCACCATCCCAGCAGGGGAATGCCAAGTCAGATTTCTCACTGCAAACAACCTGCTTGTCCATGAAAACAAGTGTCTGTAGAAAACTATGAGAAAAGTCCTCAAGGGTGAGAAGTTCCTTATAGTCAAGTTCCCTTTATGGTTCAGAAATCATTAGATTCCCTGGTTACTGGATTTAGCCCCACGAGAGCAAGGTCAACTTAAGTTGTCACTCTTTATTGCACTGTCGCACAGTACCTGGCATCCCGCAAACACTCAGTAAACACTTTGTTTTTTAAATTTCTTTTTATTTATTCATTTTAGAGAGGAGACACACTTGAGAGAGAGAGAGAGAGAGAGAGAGAGAGAAAGGGGGGAGGAGCTGGAAGCATCAACTCCCATATGTGCCTTGACCGGACCAGTGCAGGGTTTTGAACTGGCGACCTCAGTGTTCCCAGGTCAACGCTTTATCCACTGCACCACAGGTCCGGCAGCACTTTTTTTTTTTTTTTTTACAGGGACAGAGAGAGAGGCAGAGAGAGGGATAGATAGGGACAGACAGACAGGAATGGAGATCACTGCCGTCGCAAGACCTTAGTTGTTCATTGATTGCTTTCTCACATGTGCCTTGACCGCAGACCTTCAGCAGACTGAGCAACCCCAATGACCTTGGGTCCAAGCTGGCGAGCTTTTGCTCAAGCCAGATGGGCCCGCGCTCAAGCTGGTGACCTCGGGGTCTCGAACCTGGGTCTTCTCCATCCCAGTCCGACGCTCTGTCCACTGCGCCACCGCCTGGTCAGGCAGCACTTTTATTTTTTTTTTTAAGATTTTATTTATCCATTTTAGAGAGTATATGTAAATGGAAAGGAGCAGGAAGCATCATCTCCCATATGTGCATATGTGCCTTGACCAGCAAGCCCAGGGCTTTCAACCAGCGACCTCAGTGTTCCAGGTCAACACTCCACCCACTGCACCAACATAGGTCAGGCTCGGTAAGTACTTTTATGGATATAAAATTAGCCACACTAGCTGGATAGCTGGGTTGGTTACAGCATCCTCCAGATATGCAACGGGTTTCATCCCTGGTCAGGGCACATACAGGAATTAATCGATATTTCTGTCTCTCGCCCTTCCTCTCTCTCTAAAAATCAATAAATAACCTGTGTACCTTTTCCATACACCTGGATTCCTCGGCGACTACAGCCTGGCCTGGCAGAGATCAGACTTGAAAATATCTTGGGCTGAATCTCCACGATCCGGGATGCCAGGAGGGGGCGCTCTACGCCCCTCAGCTTCTGCCCCTCCCCAGGCACCCGATGGTCAGTGGACCCGCAGAGTCGGCCCTTAACAGCCCCCTTATGGGAGACGCTAGGTCGTGAAGCTAGCCTTCCCGCGGGGCCCATCTGCCGGGTAATATTTAACCCGACCTCACTCCACATTATCCACAGGAGGGAAACCCGGGTGGGGGTGGGGTCACTTCCAAATCACCTTCCAGGCCTAAGGGCCTTTCATGTGTCACCCAACAGTTGATGAAGACTTACTCTGTGTCCATCAACAGTCATGAGCACCTACTAAGTACCTCTTTGCCCAAAATATAATGAGCATGTACTGTGTGTCCATGTAACAGTTCATGAGCACCTACTATGTCCCAACCACTGTGCCAGGCGCTGGGGATATTGCGTGCTCTGTCGAGGACGCGCCATTAAATAAGTGAATGAAGGCAAGAAGCAGGATTTACTCCCCAAGGCAGATAGATGCCTTACCTATAGAGTATGCTTTTTGTCTGCTGGACTCCTTAAGACCAACTGCGTAGCAGCAGAGTTGGCCAACAGCAGCAAGGCTCTTTTTGAACCAAGGTTTGCCACCAGATAGCAAGCAACAAGAAGATAACTGGGTGGGGGCTCCAGATTGGCCAAAAACAAAACACTCAAAAACGCCAGTCGGGTTTCAACATCAGGAGGTAAAAACTGCTTAGTGGGAGCAGGTTACGGGCTTTCTCACTCACGTCTATCCACTCATTCTATTTTCTAACCCGCACTGCGCTGGGCGCTGAGTGGTCAGGTGCAAAGACCCCGCGGCGCATCACAGAGGACGCAGGTTGCCCCAAAAGCTGGGACCAAGATCGGTGCCGAGCGGAAGCCCGTACTGCTCCGGGCCGGACCTGGTCTTTATTCTACTGTGAGGGAAACTGAGGCCGAGGGAAAGGCGGGGGGACCAACCCAGCGTCGGACGAGAAGCGATGAGCCCGACCTCGAACCGCGGACTCCACTGCCCCAAATCGGGAGCTGCCCGCGCGTTCCTGGAATAGGGCTGGGCGGATAAATCAGGGCGGGTAGAGAGGCATTCTTGCCGCGCTCCCCGCCACGCGGGACTGCGGGGGGCCTGCCCAAGGTGACCCCGCGGGAGGGAGGCGATGGGCCCCGCCCCCTCCTTCATCTTCCCGGTTTTCGGGGCTTATCCTCTGGGTCCGCACGTCTTCCCTCAGTCCACTGCGAGCCCGCCCCCTCCCCGGGCTTCCCCGAGGGCGGGACGTTCCTCCTCCCCTCGCCAGCCCCGGGCCACCTCCAGGCCGTGTCCTAGCGCTGCCCTCGGACTGGGGGCGGGGCCCCGGGGGGGTGGGGGATCCAAGGATGGGGCTGAGTAGGACGCGCTCCGCCCGGCTGCGGCCCCGCGCCCCTACCCTCCCGCCGGGCGCCCGCTCCCCGCCGCCTCGCTGCCCCCCGCCCTACCCTCCCCCGGCCCAGCGCCCGCGAGCGGCCGCCCCCTCCCCCAGACGCTCACGCCCCGCCTGGCAGCTGGCGCCCCGGGCCTGGGGCCGCGGCGGCGAGAGGGGTTTGCTGGGAGGGCTGGAGGGAAGCAGCAGGGGAGGGAGGAGGGAAGGCGGCCACCCCTCGCGCCCCTCCTCCTCCCCTCCTCCGCAGCCCGCGGGTCCCTCCTCCCGCCGCCTCCCTCCGCCCTCCTCCCTCCCTCTGTAAGACATCCCGGCCCGGCCCGGCCGCCGCGGCCACCTTCCCCGCCGGAGCTGCAGATGTGGCGGAGCGGCCGGGTGCCGGGCGGCCGTGCCAGGGGAGCCCGCGCGCCGTGAGCCTCGCGCCCCGGCCCCCGCCCGCCCCGGCCCCTCCCCCGCTCACCCCTACCACCCCCTGACCGCCGGAGCCCGCAGCCGGGAGCCCGACCGCCCCCGCCGCCGAGGTAGGAAGCCTCTGGGCGTCACGTCTTGGAGACAGGGACCGGGCGGGGGGACTGGCCTGTCGCGCGGGGGCTGCGGGGCTCGAGGGTCGCCTCCCCCTACCGTGTCCGTGCCTCGCCCTGGGCCATTGTGAGCCCTCGCCGGGGCCCCTTCGCTCGCAGGCTTGCGCGCTCCCTCCCTCGCCGGCTCCCCGGCCCCCCGGCCCCCCGGCCCCGTCCTCCGTCCTCCGTTTCTCAGTCTTTCCCCTCTTCTACCCTTTCTCTGTTCCGAGGCCCGGCCGAGCCGCGGCCGGGCACGGGGCGGGAGCAAACTTCGGCAGGGAAGTTGGGCGGCCGCAGTGGGGGCGCGCTGCGGGGTGAGAGGGGGGCCCCTCGGAGCCTGAGCAAGAAGTTGCCTGGGGCTGCTGGGCAGCCATCCCTTCCCACGGCTGAGATCGGGCTGTTTCTAAAACGGGGTTTGAAAGGTGTCTCCTCCCTCGTCCCTGAAAGTCTCCCCCACCGCTGCCCCTGGTTAGACCCGGCCCTTCCTTGAGCAAGGGAGGGAGGCCTCCCTGAGGTTCAGGACGGGGGTGCTGCTGCGTTTGGACTGGGAATAGGGTCCTGTCCAGCACTTGTTCCTCCCCTGCTGTCTGGGTGCAAGTGGAGGAAGAGTGGGGAGGGGAGGGGTACCCAACCAGCCTGAGGAAAGGTCTGGAGGGGCTGAGGCAGGTGCATCTGGAGGGAGGGAAATGCCTGTGCCCTGCTTCCCCCCCTGTCCCTTGGGATGGGGCTGGAATCCAGGCTGGCACCTGGAGGCCTTGGCACACTGCCCTGCCAGCCGGGTACTCAGGCCACAGCAGGGCAGCATGCCGCCTGTCGCCTGTCCAGGAGGGCCTGCCTGGCCTGGCTGCCCCGGGCAGCTATGGTTGCGGGGAGCTACCCGGCCCTGCCCTGGGGCCTGGGAAGCGGGAAGGGATCCTGGGAGGAGCCTTGGGCCCCCAGCCATCTCAACCCAGGATCTTGGCTCTAAAGGGAGTGCTTGACACTGAAGGGGCAGCCAGGCAGCCCCAGACCTGGCCAAGGCTTGGGCTCCTGTGGTTCTCTGTCTGAGCCAGAGACAGGGCCTGAGCTGCATTCGTGGGAGGCAGCCATCCTGAGGGTCCTACATGCCTGGCAGCATCCTGGAGGGAAGGTGGAGCTTAACAGGCAGCTAGGGAAGGCTGCTCCCCAGCATCTCCCCAAGGGCCTTTATTAGCCCCCAGTCTCAGGAGAGGGGACACTGGCTCCTTAAGTCTGCCCACCTGCCCAGCCCTCCTCCAGCCGCATGCCAGGGGCCACAGTGCCACAGCTGTTACAGCCCAGCACATACGTCCCTCCCCTTGACCTCGCCTTTCCTCTTTCCTCCTTCTCCCCTTTGGGCTACAGCTGGGCCTCCCAGCTGGCCCAGCCTGTCCTGGAGAAGGGGCCGCACCTGAGGGTCCTTTTTAGGACATCCCCTTCTGAGCTTCAGAACACCACATTTCACAACCTACCCCCAGCTCACTTGGCCCTGTCTATAGCCCACCAAGCAGAAAGCAATGCCAGGGGCTTGGGGCACCATTTATGGGGGTTGGGGATCCCTTGGAAGCAGCCCTGTTTTCCTCAGCCTCTTCCCCTCCCCCTCTTTTCCGGAGCTGCCATTAGTACTGACCCTCTGACCCCCCCATGCCTGCCCACCATTCCCTGTCTGTGACCTTTAACCTTCGGTGTTAAATCCCTCCAGCTGGGGCTCTTCGGCCCCTGAGTGACCCTGGCGCAGACCTGGGGGGGGGGGTTCCCTATTCCTGGCTTTCTACATAGGGACACCTGCCAGTCCCTCCCTAACTGATGGGGAAGGGTGCCCCAGGAAGCCAGACAGTGAGTCACCCTACTTCTAGGTACCACCACTTTAGGGTTAGTGGCTTTGGGGGATACACTGTAACTGGGCCACAGCCTGGCAGCTGAGTAGGAAAAGCCCCCACCTAGGAGTCTAACTGGAATTGAGCCCTGGTTGAGCCAGGCTCCTCCCCTTTCTGGGCCTCAGTTTCCTCATCTGTCAAACCAAGGGGTCAGGGTCAGACAAGGTGAACTTACTGAGCTCCAGAGTCCACAAGAAGACCGGGGGCGGGGGGGGGGGGCGGCGTGTTGAGAGGGAGGTAAGGCCAACAAAAGCTAACTCTCAATTGTCCGTGGGTGGAGCCAGTATGAATAACTGGATGCCACAGACATCCAAAAACCTCATTTTAAACAATCGTGTGAACCGCATTCCCCCCCCCCCCCCAAAGCTTTTGTTGTTTCTGAAAAGCCCAGCTGCAAGTGAGTAGCCACAGCCATGTCTTCTGCCCCGGCTCCCCTGGCCGCCTCACTGGGAGTGCCCATGAAGGGTGAGAGGTGAACTGATCTGAAGGAGACAGAGCTGGCCAGGGCCTCACCTGGGGCCTGTAGGGAGGCCTCGATCCCTCTCAGGCCCACCATGGGCCACCACTTTTCTCTACCGCACTCCCCCTTCCCTGGCCTGGCCTTGGCCCTAGGTGGTGGGAGTGTCTGCCACATAATCCTCCCAGGGTCTGAGCTGCGGTGTAGAAAGAAAATGTGTTTTCTTGATATTTTCCCATGTGGGTTTCCATCTACCAAGACTGGCCTGGAATCCCAGTTTCCCACTTAGGCAAGGGGGCTGGGATGGGTGCTGGGCAGAGTTTGGGGGAATCCCAGGATCAGGGAGGGTGGTGGAAGCTGTGACCAGATGTGGGAGGTGTTTGGGGGGGTGCCCCTGATGCCAGGGGTGGGGTGGGGTGGGGCAGGGAGGACTGTTGCTTCCCCCTCTCCTCCAGTGGGGGATGCTTTCCAGGTTCCTGTGTCCCTGGGGAAACAAGCTGAAGAGGCCCTTACCCAAGTGGGAAATTTGGATTATAGTGGAGAGGCCTGAGCTAGGTGGAATGGGGGGGTGGGGGAGGTAGGGAGTGGAGGTTGCCTTTTCTGAGGTTGCAAGAAGCCTTCCTCTATTCAGGGTTATTATTGTCATTGTATATTTCACAAAGATGACTAAAGCCAGAAGGCTGACCCCTGGAGGGCACTGGGTGATCCTTAACCCAGACAAGCACCCTTCTAAGAGATGCAGAGCATCACTGGCTGGTGAGGGGCTCTTGGGCCAGCCAGAAATATGTGGACTCCCCCTCCCCAACCCCACCAGAGTTGCTGCCCCATCCAAGGTCTGTGAAAGGGTTCTAGAGAGAGGCTGAGGCCCAGACATGTGTCTGAAGGTTTGCCTCTGTGAGAATGCCAGGACACCTTGCCCCAGCCTGCTGCCAGCTCTAGGTATGAGGGACCACAGTTCCTTCAAGGCCCTTGGGACACATCTGCCCAGAATTTCCCCGGTGGATACCTCAGCCCCACCCTGGAGAATTCTAATTCAGGTGTGGCCAAGGAGGGACTCCCATTGTCAACCCGGACCGCTTGTGCTTTGATGGTTAGCCAGGGTTGGGGCACCTGTTTGATGCTCCTACGTAGCTCCCTAAACCTTTGCTGTCTCTGCAACCAGTAAAAATGCCATCTTAGGTCCCCAAGGAGGGGGTGGACGGTGAAGCGGCTCAAGGATAGAGCAGCACGGGTGGAATGCCCAGTAACAACTCGCTGAAAAAGTCAACAAGGCTTTTCAACTATTTGTCACCTGAAATTGCTACCTTAATCCTGTGAGAGAGATCTGTTAATTCATCCGTAATAGACAAATGAGGAATCTGAAGCTCAGGACGGAAAAGGGCCAGTGGCATCGGGAGGCTATGGCTAGGCTGGTGGTGGCTGATGGCCAGTTCCCCAGCCTGGGATGAGAAGGGACCTTGCTCCTGAGGGACCCTGAGCTGGCCCCAGCAGCTGTGCACACCAGGCCCCAAGCATCCATCTTTTCCCTGCTCTGATCCTCCTGGCCTCCACTCCAGACCTGTTTAGGGGAGAGGCAAGGCCTGGCGCTTTTTTCCCTTCTAGTTCTGGGATCCTTCCAGGGGTGCTCTGGGAGCTTCCATATATCTGGGCCCTGGGGCTCCCCAGAGATCTGACTGTCCTAGCTGGGATATTTCTCCAAGCTCCCTGAGGCTGGGTAGCATAGAGGGCCTGGCTCTAGGCATCTTGACTGGGGAACTCTGGCCTTCCGTGCTCCCTCCCAGATGGGTTGGAGGGTTCCGATTAACTGCTGGCCGGGAGGGGTTTGTGGGGGCACAGAGATGGGAAGTGATTCTTGTTGTTGAATTTACCAGGGTGACACTAGTTATATAGGTTTCAGGGGCTTGACTCTAGCACATCTCTGTGCACCATATTGTGTGAGAAGTGATTTTAATGGGGGGAGGGGAGCTTCCGGTCTGTTCCAGATGCCCTGGTGGGGAATAGGAAGGGGCTGAGAATCTTCTAGGCCGTGACTGATGGGTTGGCTGGGGTCTGTGTCCTTAGGCCCTTTGTCTGCACTGCCTAAGAAGCCAGGTGGTACTTGCCACAGGGAGGACCCGATGTTCAAGTATGTGACGTGTGCACACGAACTCCCACCTTGGCAGATTACTGCGTGGGGTGAGGACTCAGACCCAGCTTCTGGCCCCCTTCTCCAATCATGGCAAAAGGGGGCCCCACGTGATTGCTGTGCTGCATGAGTCAGCCCTGGGTGCCCCCAGGAAAACAGTCCTGCCAGCTAGCTGGTAGAGGGTTGCCACCATTTGCACAATGTGCTCACAGGCTGGTACCCCACCGGGACCCTGGGGGCAAGGAGGCTGGCTGCCTATAGGCACTGGTGGAGGGAAACTGAGGCTCAGAGGTTTGAAAGGTTTTCCCAGGGTCACTTAGGGTCAGGAAGGGAAAGAAGGGGGACTAGAACCTAGAGCTGTCTGGCCCTGACCCCTGAAATGTCAGTTCAGTCTGGGAATGCCCCCAGCTCTACTTCTGCCCCCCATCCACTGCATGGGCGTGACATGGTGGACAGCTGTGTCTGGAGAAAGCCTCCCTCCCTAACTCCCCAGTCCACTTGGGTCTGGCTGGGAAGTCCCAGACTGCCTTAGCCATTTCTCTTCTAGGGACACTTTCTCCTACATCCAGAGCCCCCTAACCCCACCCCAACCCTCCAGGCTGATTGAACCCAGCTCCAATGTCCTCTCCCCCACGGCTGTGGGGCTCTCCATGGTTCTCTCTGTTCTAAAGTACCTCCACCCATGCTCCTCCAGGTCAAGCTCCTAGAACTACCTCAGGATACCTAGTAACCCTGGGACCCAAGGACCCGAAGCAGGTCAGGCATGGCATGATGTTTCCTTTTGGGTTTGGAGGCTGCCCCCAGCTTCTGGACTTGCATTGCTACCTGGAGTGGACAAGCAGAGGAGGGTGGGGTGGCTGATAAGAAGGGCATGGCGTAGAGTCCCTGCTGGGCCTGGTCCTGTCCAGCTGTCTTAGGGTAGGCCGGCTCTGTGCCATTGCTCGGTAGAAGTAGCAGGAGATGTGGCTGGGGGAACTGGGGGTCCTTCTGGTCGTCCCAACTGATCAGGGCGAATCTGGCTGCCCCACCCTATCCTGCTGCTAAATCCCTTGCCCTGGATGGGGAGGAGGAAGCATCTGTGTCAGGGCGCAGGCCCTGTCTCTCACCTTGACCTTGGGCAGGCCACTGCCTTCTTTGGGCTTTAAGCCCCTCCAGACCTGCCCCATCTCACCTGGCTGGTGGTACCACAGATAGATTCAGTCACTCAGCCAACACAAACTTAGGGCCAAGTCCCCGGGAAAAGTAAAGGTCAGTGGTACTGTTAGGGGCGTGGTTGGGAAGCTTGAGCCAGCACTGTTCTATTTTTTTTTTTTTTATTCATTTTTTAAAGAGGAGACACAGAATGAGAGAGAGAGAGAAAGAGAGAAAGGGGGGAGGAGCTGGAAGCATCAACTCCCATATGTGCCTTGACCAGACCAGTGCAGGGTTTTGAACTGGCGACCTCAGTGTTCCCAGGTCGACGCTTTATCCACTGCGCCACCACAGGTCAGGCTCTATTTTTTTTTTAATTTTTATTTTATTCATTTTAGAGAGGAGACACAGAGTGAGAGAGAGAAAGAGAGAAAGGGGGAGGAGCTGGAAGCTCAACTCCCATATGTGCCTTGACCAGACCAGTGCAGGGTTTTGAACTGGCGACCTCAGTGTTCCCAGGTCAACGCTTTATCCACTGTGCCACCACAGGTCAGGCAACCAAGCATGCCAGCACTGTTCTAAACCAGCTCCCTCCTTCCATCACACTGGGGGAGGCCCGGTTTGTGACTTTGTGTCACTGCCAGGTCGTACTGGTGGCAGGAATGGGTTATGTGGGGGCTGTGAAAGAGCGGGTGGTGGTCTGTTCCAGGCCTTCTCTTCAACACCCCCAGAAGGCTCAGAGCTGCCTGGTGCCCCAGAGATACCACTCTCTGCCCTGGGTCTCCCTTCTTGGAAAGAGGTTCTGAATGCCAGGTGTAGGGGGTAAGAACCAGGGGTTGAAGGTTGGGAGCAGTGAATGTGACAGTGTGTGCAGGACTGGGCACGCAGGGCATGCTCATGTGCTGGTGACATTAGTGATGTATTAGTGAGGACCTGGACCCAAGGTGAGTGGCAGGCAGCACTGGGCTGTTGCAAGACTAGGGATGCTGCCCTCAGCGTGTAGGGACAGTGCCAGGTCCCCTGCTCAGCTCTCAGGCTCCTGGAAGAACAGTTCCTGTACAGCTGCAACAGGCTGAATCAGGGAAGACTTTGCTAAAGGAGGGGGTGTTGTGGAGTGACAGCTGGCGGAGATTCTGGGGGCCTGGAAAGGAATACAGCAGGAGCTGGCAACTAAGAGGTGAGCCCCAGGCTCTTGGGAGACAGGGAATCTTTTTTTTTTTTTTTTTTTTTACAGGGACAGAGAGAGAGGGATAGATAAGGACAGACAGACAGGAACAGAGAGAGATGAGAAGCATTAATCATTAGTTTTTCATTGCCGTTGCGACACCATAGTTGTTCATTGATTGCTTTCTCACATGTGCCTTGACCGCAGGCCTTCAGCAGACCGAGCAGCCCCTTGCTGGAGCCAGCGACCTTGGGCCCAAACTGATGAGCTTTTGCTCAAGCCAGATGGGCTGTACTCAAGCTGGAGAGCTTGGGGTCTTGAACCTGGGTCCTTCCGCATCCCAGTCTGATGCTCTATCCACTGTGCCACCGCCTGGTCAGGCGAGGCAGGGAATCTTGAGATAGGAGTGTTGCAGAGAGAGTCTGGGCTGGAAAGAATGTGGCATGTTCTGTGCAGAACACTCCGGGACTCCCCAGTGCTCCCAGGTCCTGGCCCATCCTGCCCCTTGGGCCTCTCTTGCTGCATGACAGACAGCTTGGCTATGGGTTAGTTGGGGCCATACCCCCAGGCCTCTGTAGCATTGAACCTAAAAAGAGAGTGGGCTTTGGACCCGGAGGTGGGTCCTAATTAGCTACTTAAAGCTCTGTGACCAGGTGCCTGACTACCCTGAGCCTCAGTGTCCTCATCTGGAAGATGGGGAGAATTGCACCTAATCGGCAGGGTGGTGAGGATGAATGGAGATGGTGAAGGGGAGGCAGGCTGGCCAGTGCAGCCTGCAGAACTTGTTAGGACCCAACACTCCCTCTTGCTTCACCCATGTCCATGCTGCTGACTTGGATCTGCACCCCCACACTCACAGGAGCAGCTCACCCTAACACGATTTCTGTTGCCAGTGGTTCCCCCTCTGAAGGCGATGTCCTTCATTCTCACTCATCCATGCCCCCCTCCCAGCACTGAGTGAGGGCCTGGCGTTGGAACGCATAACTGCAGGATGGGGTAAATGAGGCTGGGAAGGAAAGGACAAAGTCCAGAGCCTCCCTTGCCTGCCTCCCCTCCCGCTGGGACTTGGCAGGTGCTGCTGTTCAGTAGGCCTGGTGCCTGTTTTGTGGTGATGGGAGGGGTGGGCCAAAGGCCTCTTCCTGGCTCCCCACCATAAGCTAAGACCCCTGGGTTCTGGGTTCCGGACTCTGACTTTGGTTACCTGCCATGTCCTGTGAGTCCCATGTATGTATGTGCACAGGTGTGACACATATGCATGTGCCTATATGTCTGGGGGTGCTGGGGGTGCCTGTCCATGTCCTATAGCACACTGACCAGCCTTTGCTGGCCCCAGAGAGCTCTGGAGGAGGGCCCAGCCCTGCTGCCCACTGAGAGTGGCTGTGCTGCCTGAGTCTAGGCCTTGCTGGGTGTGTGTCCTCTCTGGCTCCCCAGTGTGGCCCCTCCCAGGGATTTGGGCAGCCTGGGCCCAGCCCTTCCCTCCCAACCCGCTGGCAGGTGGGTGGGTTGCTGGGCGGGCTGGCTCCCCACTGGCTGAGGCCCAGGTGCAGGCAGTGCTCATAGCCCCACATACCACCTCCCCCCAAGCTGGGCAGACAGGAAAATACCAGACATAGTTGTGCAAAGGTGGCTGCAGGCGGGCAGGCGCAAGGGGTGGGGGCTGCACCAGGGCCAGGGAAGACCCCGGGCCAGGCTGGGTCCCGCAGCTGATGGCCACACACATCTGTGTGAGTGTGCCACTGTGGGCCAGGGCCCGTGTGTGCAGCACTGCCCCCAGCCTGGTGTCACCCTGCTGGTGGTGGGGAAGGAAGTATATCTGCGAAGCTGGTACTGGTGTGTGGGGGGGCAGCCGCATGCCTTCCAGCGTCAGTGGTGCCTGAACTCTCTGGGAGACTTTGGCAGGCCACGTTACTACGTGGGGCACCCCCAGCCTGGGGCCAGGAACAAGAATCCTCAGGGCTACCAGTTGCTGACACCTCCAGTGTGCCAGGCAAGTCCTGCTGGATGCTCCGAATCGCTACTGTGCCAGGTGAGCCTGCATCTTATTGTGGTGGCTGTTCTGGTCAAGGAAACCAAGGCTCAGAGGAGGTGATAGGCTCCCATCTAAGACCCCACAGCCAGGGACAGGGGCACTGAGGACTGGAACCAGGTAGCCTGGCTCTGGGTAGCATAGTCTCAGGTGCCGGCCATCCGGGGCCTTTCCCGAGAACCCCATAAACCCAGAGCAGGGAGCTTAGCTCTGGCTGGGTCAGCTGGGGATGCTTGCACTCCCACCAGGACGAGGACTGCCCTCCCATAGGATCTGGGTAGGCCCAGGGTGCTGGCTGAGCACCCATCTTATGATGGGGGTGGGGCCTGTCTTTGGAGCAAGAGGTTCCCAGGGAAGGCGAACCCTATGCTCTTCCAGGAAGTGCTGCCTGTGCTGGCCCCTCTCCTGGGACCTGCTGGGCAGAGGCCTCAGGATAAGCCCCGCCCCTTCATCCTGGGAGGAGGCCTGCTTCTTCCAGGGCTGCTCAGAACCTCTCCAGGGCCTCCTGGTGTTCTTTCTTTGATGCAGTCAGGCTCTAGAAGGTGACTGGTCAGCTGTGGTCATTCCACAGGACAACAGAGGCCTGAGGTTCTCTGAGGGGCACACAGTTGTCTAGTTACACTCTAAACCGAAGCCCAGATGGATGTAAGACTATATAGTATCTGTGGGTACAGGGGGGAGAACCAGTCCCCCACTCAGCTGTCCTCACAGCTCTAGACTGGCCAAGGAGAACTTAGCAGTGGTAATAGTTCATTCAACAAGTTTATGCCTGACTGCTGGAGGTGCAGTGGATAGAGCGTCGACCTGGGATGCTGAAGTTCCGGGTTCAAAACCCCAAGGTTGCTGGCTTGAGCATGGGATCATCAGCATAATCCCATGATTGCTGACTTGAGTCCAAAAGTCACTGGCCTGAAGCCCAAGGTCGCTGGCTTGAGCAGGGGGTCACTGGCTCAGCTGGAGCCCCGTGGCCCCCCATCGAGGCATGTATGAGAGGAAAATGAACAACCAAAGTGCCGCAACAATGACTTGATGCTTCTCATCTCTCTCTGTTCCTCTCTCTCTCTCTAAAAAAGAAAAAGAAAACCATGGCCCTGGTCGGTTTGCTCAGTGGATAGAGCATCCGCCCAGCATGCAGTCCTCTTGTGTTCAATCCCAGTCAGGGCACACAAGAGAAGTGACCATCTGCACATCTTCCTCTCCGTCTCCCTCTTCTCTCCCTCTTCCTCTCTTGCAGCCAGTGGCTCAATTGGTTCCAGCACTGGTCCCAGACAGGGGTTGCCGGGTGGATCTGTCGGGCGCATGCAGTAGTCTGTCTGTCTCCCCTCCTCTCACTTAAAACAAAACCACAACCCCACATGGTTGATGAAGCACCTACTGTGCACCTGGTACTGTTGTAGGCCCTGAATATTGCGTACAGTGGGAAACGCTACGTAATTATTGGATTTGCACTGTTGCATTGGTTTCTCCCCAAACCCAACAGGAGTGCTTTGTTACTATCATTATCATCCCATTTTACAGATGAGGACCCTGAGGTGACTTGCCGTAAGTCACATGGGCAGGAAGCGGGCAGAGCCATGTTGGAGACCCAGGTGGTCTACCCCATACTTAGAGCCCCCTGTATGCCCTGGTCTGGAAGGGGGGCCGGGAGGAGTGGCCTGCCCCTAGCCTTGCTGCTTGGCTGCCACGGAGTGCGGAGCACTCAGCCAGCGCAGGGTGGAGCTGCAGTGGTTCCCGGGAATGCAGGGCTGTGGGCCCTTTGCTTTGGCAGCGTATCTGCCTGCAGTTCTCCAAGCCTCCCTGTGGCCACCCCCCAGCCAGCCTCTGCAGCGCCCACCCACTGCCTGCTGCCCCTCCTGGGTGCTGTAGCTGGCTCCAGCAAAGCTGTGCATAGGGCATGGGTGCCTCGGCAGAGCCCTTCGGCCACCGCTCCCCACATCCCTGGGCGCAAGAGAGGCGAATGTTGAACTTAGCTTTTGGAGTTACTTGGACTTGAAACCCAGCTCTGCTACAGACTGTGTGACCCTAGACAGGTCGTTTAATCTCCTTGAGCTTCAGTTTTTGCATCTGTAAAACGGGGATGAAAGAGCACCTGCCGTAACAGGTGCTAGCACATTCCCGGATTATTAACAACAGGGTGTTGGTACTGTTATCCTGTTAATCTTCACCCATGGCTCCAGTCCTGGGCTTGCTACCCGCTGTGAACCTGGGGCAGTGGTCTCTCTCTCTGGGCCTCAGTTTCCCCATTTGTAAGAACAGTGTGTTGACAGTGATGGTCCCGGTAACCAGACATGGGGGCACCCATGGAGCATGGGGGAGGCCAGGGACTTGCTTCTCCTTTTCAGTCTGTATCACAAAAGCCACATTTGCTTTTCAGAGTTGTTTGTATCTTAGGCCCTTGTCCCTAAGTCCTAAGCTGGACGAGCCATAGCTGACCACAGGGTAGTTCAGGGCTACTCTGGGATTAAGAGGTGTCCTTCATGTTGCCCTTGACAACACTGCTGCACTGGTGGTCAGGCAACTGGCTCTGTGCTGCGGTGGGGTGGCCAGGGAAAGCCCTACCTGACAGGGCCCCACCCTCCTGCGCTTCTGCTAAGTGCTTCTCAGGGTGGGTGTGTGGAGCTCCCCTCCACCCACACAGGTACCCATCCAGGCTGAGGGCCAGCTTGCTGTCCTCCCCCAAGCAGGGAAGTTGGGACTTTATCTAGAGGAGACTCCAGCCTGGTGACCACAAGCCTCAGTTTCTCCATCTGTACAACAGGGGTTTCAGAGGTTCAGAGGATTCATGGACAAACAGTTCATGACAGTAGGTGTTTAATGGGTGTTGACCCCCCCTTTCTGTGTGCCATCCACCCCAGCCACAGGGCCCTGGTGGAGACTGCCTTTTGGGGGGCTCAGTTCCCCATGTGTCAGCCTTGCTTGTGGGGGTAGGGGGAGTTGCCAGGTAGGCCAGGCCAAGGGTGGGCGAGGGGGGGTACTTGGTGGGCCCTGCAGCTGGGGGCTGGTTGCTGGCCACAGGCAGCACACAATAGCAGCCATTGTCTTGGCCCTGCCGGCAGGGAGGGTGCAGTGGGGCGGGGTGCAGTGTGAGGGCCAGCAGAGCCCACCCCGGGGTGACCCCCGTCCCACCCCCGCCACCTCGGTGGTCCCCCGCACCGCCTTGCCCTCCCCTCCCTTCACTCTAATTAGTTCCTTTCATAGCTGGATCCCCAGCTCTGTACCCAGTAGTACGACCACCTTAGTGGCCTCCCAGCCCAGCATCCCACCCACCAGGAGCCCCACAACCCAGCACCAGCAGGACCAGGTCCCGTCCCCTCGGAGCCAGCCAGCCTGAACTAAACCAGGCATTCTGCAACCCGGTTCCTGGGGGAAGGGACTCCCTGCTGCGCCCAAGGGGTGCCTGCTGGTGCCCGCACTGGGCTGGAGGACACTGGTGGCCCCCACCTGTTGCAGGCCCCATCACTGGTTAGGAAACTTACCTGCACCCTCAGAGCAAAACATTTCTTCACCTTCTAAATCGGGTGATAGCTGGCTGGCCTCTGGGGGTTACCCCAGCTCCAGTCCCAGGGTTCCAGGCCCAGTTGTCCTCTTGGCCTCTAGACAGCATAACTCTGGCTCTAACCCGCCCCCCTTCACCTGCCTAGGAACAAAGAGCGGAGCCTGAGCCCAGGACTGGCCTCTGCCAGGGGGTGGGAGTTAGGGGGGGGAAAGAGTACACTGAGGTTGGCCAAGGAGTGGGGTCACAGGTGTCTTCCCGTTGGAGTGGGGCTACCACTGGGAGGAAAATTGGGGTGAGGCCAGCTGGGGGTGCTGGGAGCTGGGGGCTTTGGGGGTGGCTCCTCCCCCCTTTCCCAGGAGTGGGGGGGCTGGGCCTCCAGGCTGGGCAGAACCCAAGGGCAGGAAGTGGGGGAATTCTAGGGGGCAGAGAGCTGGAATTACCCCATCCCCTGGGCCTAGCCCCACCCTGGGAAACAGGCTTCTCATGGGGCCCTCCCTTGTTCTGGATTGAGGCAGTATCTTCTTCAGGTCTTCAGAACCAGGGGACCCAGGGCCCAGGGCCCAGGGCTTCCTGTTCCCCCTCTGGCCTGGGGGAGGGTAGTGGGGTGGGTGCCAAAGGATGTCACTTGGGCATTGTCACCAGTAAGAGTCAGTGTCACTTTGAATTCTCAGTTCCAAACTATTCTGCCTTCATAGTCCCCTTCTCTGGAAGGTTGGGTTGGGGTGGGGGTTGGAGGCTGGGGAGGCTTGTGGCCCTAGGCCAGCCAAGGACCAGGCCACCAGCCCTTCCTGGCTCCTGAATTCTTAATCAGCATAAATATTTACTTCCTTCCTCTCCTTCCAGGCTCCTAGCACAGAGGAGCTTCAGGGAGGTTGGAAGGGGCCTGTGTCTAAAAATAAACAGGTGGAGGGACAAGCAGACACACAGACAGACAGACGTAACTGGGGGGTGGGTCAGGCAGAGGGCAGCTCCTCCCCCAGCCAGGAGGACAGTGGAGGGGGCCCAGGTCTCTCCATCACTGTCAATTCACTCACCTGCCCGCTTGGATCTGGAGCTCCAAGACAGGGTGGCAGCCTGGTCTCAGCCCCCCCTCGCATGGCTAGGAGCTCCTGGCCCATGCACGGCCTGGGGGGCAAATCCAGACAGATCTGCTGACTCTCACCTGATAGTTTAACAAGGACAGGTACAATCACAGACTTGGGTCCCGTGGCCAAGTGCAGCCAACTGTGCTCTGATAATGTAGTCCCCCTCCCTAGGCTCAGACTGGTGTTAGCCACTTGCTGCTGGTGGGGTCTTAGGATATGTCCCCAGAAGCTGAGGGTCCTAAATGAGGGAGGGAGGACCACCTTGTTTCTTGTGTGTTTGGAGGGTCTTGGCAAAAGTGGAACTTGTCCAGGGATACACATGAACCAAGATTGTTTAAAGTTGCTGAGGGGCAGCACTGACCAGATAGCTCTGTTTGTAGAGCATTATTCCGATACGCGAAGGTTGCAGGTTCCATCCCTGGTCAGGGCACATACAGGAACAGATTAGTGTTTCTGCCTCTCTAAAATCAATCAATAAATTTAAAATATATATATTGGCCCCGGCCGGTAGCTCAGTGGATAGAACGTCAGCCTGGCATATGGACGTTCTGGGTTTAGTTCCCATTCAGGGCACACAGGAAAAGCAACCATCTGCTTCTTCCCCGATCCCTTTCCCCTTTCTCTCCCTCTGCCACTCCCACAGCCAGTGGCTAGATTGGTTTGAGAGTGGCCCTGAGGATAGCTCCAGTGGAGTGTCAGCCTCAGGTGCTAAAAATAGCTTGGTACTAGAGCATCAGCCCATGATAGGGTTGCTAGGTGGATCCCAGGAGGGGTGCATGTGGGAGTCTGCCTCACTATCTTGCCTTCCTCTCACCTTAAAAAAAAAATCCATATGTTAAAGCATAAAGTGGTTGGTTCTCAAACTTTTTGAAGTCGGGGCACATTTAAAATCCTACAAATAGCCTGACCTGTGGTGGTGCAGTGGATAAAGCATTGACCTGGGAAAACTGAGGTCGCCAGTTCAAAACCCTGCACTGGTCTGGTCAAGGCACATATGGGAGTTGAGCTTCCAGCTCCTCCCCCCTTTCTCTCTCTCTCTTTCTCACTCTGTGTCTCCTCTCTAAAATGAATAAAATAAAAATTTTTAAAAAAAAAAAGTAAAATCCTACAAATAATTGTAGGCACACTATATATAAATTTCTGAGAAATATGTTATAATAATTAAGTCAAATATTAAAGAGAAAAAAAAAGTCCAAGCATGCTTTTATGGAAATTAAATGAAATAAATATGACAAAATTAAATTTATTCTGACATTAAAAAACATTTTTATGTTACATTTTTTTTGTTACTTTTTTTGAGTTATGCTTTTTAGAATTTGTAAAAAATAGGGGTTAAAAAATAAGAAAATGACACAAGTTATCTTTTTATATATATATAGATACATTCTTAGTAAGATTTAGTAAATTTGGCAGGTCCCGGCACAAATGTGTTAAGTTTTCTCATTCTTGTGTTTCTGAGAAACATGAGCCTGATGTGTCCTAGCGATTTCTTCAATGTTTGGGCATATATTTGAAAGGCAAACTCTCATTTCCTTGTCAGTACATTGAAGAATTCCTCTCTTTTTACTCTTAATTGCGTTGAGTGCAGAAAACCCCCACCATACATATCATCTTAACTTTACACCAAACAAAGGATAGAAGAAACTTTCCTCCAGTCTTTCCGGGGAACATGGGGGGTAGTGTAAACAATCCAGCACCACAGCTTAACAGCCTTTTGCAACCTAATCAGGCAAGTGAGGTCGGGGGTTGGGCAGACTGTCAGCTTACAGCCGATTCCCCACACCTCTGTCCCCCAGAAACCTAAACTCCAAAAACCCCGTGGGTTTTTTGGTCCCCACCAGGCACATATTTCTCTGGAATACCATAGGGCGCACCTGGAAATCTTCTAGGGCTCCCCAGTGCGCCCTGGCGCACACTTTGAGAACCTCTGTGTTAAAGGCTCTGGCCATATGGCTTAGTTAGTTAGAGCGTTGTCCTGCTACCCAAAGGTTGCTTGTTCAATCCCCAGTCAGGGCACATACAGGAACAGATAATTGTTTCTCTCTCTCTCTCCCTCTTCCTATCTCTCTAAAGTCAGTAAGTTAAAAAAGTAAAAATATATGTTAAATAAAGTTGCTGAGGGGCTTGACCGGGAGAAAACATGAGTGGGGCATAGGAGCTGTCCTCTGCCTTGTTTCGTGGAGAGAGCTCCAGACATCTCTACGTATCTAGTCAACACCGGCACCCAAGGAGACACACCAGTGAAACAGTCTTTTACCAAGTGGTGGTTATGGAGATATTCTTGTTATTTTGTTTTTAATTTATTGATTGATTTAGAGAGATAAAGAAACATCAATTTGTTGTTACACTTAACCATTCATTGGATGATTTCTGTATTTGCCTTGACCAGGGATTGAACCTGCAATCTTGGTGTAACGGGATGATGCTATAATCAACTGAGCTACCTGGCCAGGGCATTCTGGGGATGTTATTAAATTGTGAAAACCTGGATTTGGTGAATGGCAGGGTGTAACTCAATGTTGGCTTGTTTAGTAGATTGATGTTCGGGGTATAATCCTCTTAATTAACAAATGCAAGGGAACAGCCTGACCTGTGGTGGTGCAGTGGGCAAATGCGAGGAAATGGTGTGACTTCCTTCACCGTGAAAAGACTGCTGCAGTAAGAAAAGTTTGAAATTGAAATGAAGAGTTCCCCTTGCTCTTGGGTCATTTTTATATGAAGAAAACTACACCGTTGAGACATTCTAAGAAAATGGTGAAAATTCCAGCATAAGAACTCATAATAATATATCGTCACCAATAGAAAATGACATATACATATATTTTACTAACCACCTGAGCTAGAGCTGCTCCAGTTTCCTTCAGCCCTGCCCCTGGCTCGCCTGGCTGGGTCACAGCCCCCAGCTGCCCCCTGGTGGTTGCACAGAGCCCTCTGGCTTTCGTGTGTGTGTGTGTGTGTGTGTGTGTGTGTGTGTGTGTGTGTGTGTGTGTGTGTGTGTGTGTGTGTGTGTGTGTGGCAGAGACAGAGTCAGAGAGGGACAGACAGACAGGAAGGGAGAAAGATGAGAAACATCAATTCTTTGTTGCAGCTCCTTCGTTGTTCATTGATTTCCCATATGTGCCTTGACCAGGGGGCTACAGCAGACTAAGTGACCCCTTGCTCAAGCCAGCGACCTTGCACTCAAGCTGGTGAGCCTTGCTCAAACCATATGAGCCTGTGCTCAAGCTGGCGACCTCGGGGTCTCGAACCTGGGTCCTCCACATCCCAGTCCAACGCTCTATCCACTGTGCCACCACCCAGTCAGGCTGGCTCCTTATTTCTAAGGGTACCTCCTCTCCTCCTGACCTTACCTGAGAAGCAAGGCCACCTGTCTGCACTCCCGCACTTTGGGGTCAGGCTTTGCTCAGCTTTGCCCAGCAAGCTGTCAGCCTTGTGTCCCACAGACCCCTATGGGGCCCAGCACAGTGGGCACTGGGCAGTCAGTAGCTGAGGACTACTAATGGCCACGAGAACAGTTATAGCTGCTCTGGCCTGGTTTTGGGTCTTTTGGCTCAAACCAGGCATGACTTGTCACTCAGTCAGAAATGACCTTTCAGACTTGGCTGGTTATTTCCAGGGAGATCTGGCCTTGAATCTGGTAGTTCTACCAGTTCCTAGCTCTGTGACCTTAGGTGGGGTTTCTAAAATTTAGTGTCATAGCAAATGGATTCTTTAAGCTTTGCCTCCCAGAAAAACTTGTGGGAAGTGGACATAGAAGCTCTAAGTAGGTGGTTGGTTGTCTTCATGATACCACTTCACCAGGCCACTCAGAGGGTCTCCTCACTTGGGGAGGCAGCCTTCATGCTACTAGACACCCATTGCCTACCTTCCCCGTTGGCTGTAATGAGTGCCGCCCGAGGAGGGCCTGGGGTCGCAGTGTCACAGCACAGCTCCTGTCCTCCCCTAGGTTCCTGCCTGAACCCCAGCTTGGGAGTCCCCACTACCTGCCGCCACCTCCAGCCCCAGCCCCCATCACTATGCACTCCTTGGACGAGCCGCTCGACCTGAAGCTGAGCATCACCAAGCTCCGCGCGGCGAGAGAAAAGCGGGAGAGGACGCTGAGTGTCGTCCGGCACCGAGCTTTACACAGGGAGCTTGGTGTGGTGGACGACAGCCCCACCTCAGGCTCCCCGGGCTCCCCCCCCTCAGGTACTACACTGGCGCAGGGCAACAAGTCCCGGGCCCGGATGGAGCCGGGGTAGCATCCTGTCCAAGTTGTGTTCACCAGGACATGGCCGCAGCCCTTCACAGCTTCCGGCTCCCACTCTCTGGCCATTCGTCTTTCCAGTCGTTTATTTTTGGGGATGGTTCCCAGGAGGAGGGAAATGACCTATCCGTTTATAAAGCTGTAACATCAGAGCCAGGATTTAAATTGAGGCCTCTGGGGGGATTTGGAGTGGCTGATAAGGGGGAGCAGGGTTACATGTAATAACAAAAGGCCCTGAGACCCAACTCTTGGGCGGCTGGCCTGGTCAGTTGAGATTGGGGTCCTGGCCCAGCAAGTGTTTCTCAGGATGCTCAGGGCTCAGGCATTCTCCTCTCCCTCTGGTGCACCTGAAAACCACATCTACCACTCTGAGCTGGAAGGCTTTAGAAGTAGCCCAGTTCAGACCTCCCATTTTATGGAAGGGAGCACTAAGGCAGAAGGGGCCTGCCAATGTGATGGGAAGCTGGGGCCCTGGCTTCAGGGTCCTAGTCAGTCACTCATCCTGTATACTAGGTCTTCCCATCTGTAAAATGGGAACCTGCCACTTCTCATGTTAACTGATGGCCAAGTTCTCATGATGGCAGAGGTCACATCTGTCAATTGTACAGGCTGTTGCTCAGATCAGTCCACCTGAGATCACCTGAGGCCCTGGGGTGGTTAGGGAGTGTGGCATGGCTGAGGTCTGCTTCCAGGGTCATGGATTAGGATTCAGAGGTCAGAGGGCCCGGGCCACCAGGACTCCTAACTTAGCACTCCTGAATTGTGCCTCTCTTTTAGGCTTCCTGCTGAACCCTAAGTTCCCCGAGAAGGTGGAGGGACGCTTTTCAGCGGCCCCTCTGGTAGACCTCAGCTTGTCACCATCATCAGGGCTGGACTCTCCCAATGGCAGTAGCTCGCTGTCCCCTGAGCGCCAAGGCAACGGTGACCTGTCCACAGTTCCCACTGCCCCGGTAAGGAGAGGATGTGGGTTCTGGAGAGAGAAGATGTATTAGTTTCCTGGGGCTACTGTAACAGAACCCCAAATTGCATAGCTTAAAACAATAGAAATGTTTTATTCTCACTCTTCTGGAAGTTGAAGTCCGAAACCAAGGTGTCTTGACAGGGTTGGTTTTTCTGAAGGCTCTAGAAAAGAATGCATCCTTGCCTTGTAACTACATCACTCTAATCTTTGCCTGTTGTTACATGGCCTCTTTCTCTCTATGTGTGTCTCTGTGCCCAAATCTCCTTTCTCTTATGAAAACTGGTTACTGGATTTACAGCCACCCTATGTAGACCACCCTCCTAAATTTATCACATCTGCAAAGACCTTATTTTCAAATAAGGTCACATGCACAGGCACCGAGGGTTAGGACTAGGACATAACACCGGGGGGGGTGGGGACACAACCCACAGATGGGGTCTGGGCCTGCTGGCCCCGCAGGATACTGACCAGCTCTGCCCCTCGCCCTCTCCTCCCAGGATTTCCAGCCGCTGCGCTATCTGGACAGCGTCCCCAGCTCCTTCCAATTCTTCCTGCCTCTGGGCTCTGGGGGGGCCCTGCACCTGCCTGCTTCTTCCTTCCTCACCCCTCCCAAGGACAAGTGCCTCTCGCCAGAGCTACCCCTGCCTAAGCAGCTGGTTTGTCGCTGGGCCAAGGTGAGTGGGGGCCAGGAAGAGTGGGGGAAGGACCTGGGGCAGGTGGCCTCACATGGGCTCAGAACCCTCCCCGGCCCACAGTGTAACCAGCTCTTCGAGCTCCTGCAAGATTTGGTGGATCACGTCAACGACTACCACGTCAAACCTGAGAAGGATGCGGGGTACTGCTGCCACTGGGAAGGCTGCGCCCGTCACGGCCGGGGCTTCAACGCCAGGTGAGGGAGGGCGAGAGCCGGCAGGAGGGAGGGCAGGAGGAGGCCCGGGTGTCCAGTGAGCTGAGCCGTGCTCCGTGCCCTCCCTGGAGCAGGTACAAGATGCTCATCCACATCCGCACACACACCAACGAGAAGCCGCACCGCTGCCCCACCTGTAGCAAGAGCTTCTCCCGCCTGGAGAACCTGAAGATCCACAACCGGTCGCACACAGGTGAGCAGTGCAGCTGGAGGGCCATGGTGGAGCGCCCGGCCATCCTCAGGCGTCCGAGAGATGAGGGATGCATCCCGTTGTGGACTGGTCCCTCTTTGAGTGCCACCTGCGGGGAGAAGCCTCTCCTGTGGCTCAGACCCCCAGTGGACGGGAGCACAGACAGGTCCCCCCGCCCTCGGCGTGACGTTTGTGAGACTGCCTGACTGATGCCACCAGAGACTGTGGCCAGGGTATCTGTTTCACTCTTACCAGCACACAGTAGGGGCAGCACTGGCCCACAGAGCCACACAACTGATTTTAAATTTCCTAATTGCCGCATTGAAGTACAAAGAAACAGGTGAAATGAACTGTAATAATATATTTTCTTGAACCTAATATATTCAAGGTGTTACCGTTTCACTTTTTTTTTTTTTTTTTTTTTTTTTACAGGGGCAGAGAGAGAGTCAGAGACAGGGATAGATAGGGACAGACAGACAGGAACAGAGAGAGATGAGAAGCATCAATCATCAGTTTTTCGTTGCGACACCTTAGTTGTTCATTGATTGCTTTCTCATATGTGCCTTGACCGCAGGCCTTCAGCAGACCGAGTAACCCCTTGCTCGAGGCAGCAACCTTGGGTCCAAGCTGGCGAGCTTTTTGCTCAAGCCAGATGGGCCCATGCTCAAGCTGGCGACCTCGGGGTCTCGAACCTGTGTCCTCTGTATCCCAGTCCAATGCTCTATCCACTGTGCCACCGCCTGGTCAGGCCAAGGTGTTACTGTTTCAAATTTAAAATGTATATCAGGCCTGACCTGTGGTGGCGCAGTGGATAAAGTGTCGACCTGGGAACACTGAGGTCGCCAGTTCGAAACCCTGCACTGGTCTGGTCAGGGCACATATGGGAGTTGATGCTTCCAGCTCCTCCCCCCTTTCTCTCTCTCTTTCTCTCTCTCTCTCTCTCACTCTGTGTCTCCTCTCTAAAATGAATAAAATAAAAATAAAATAAATTTAAAATGTATATCAGTAAGACTTTGAAATTCTTCATTTCTTATGGAGTCTGCAGAATCACAGCACATCTCAATTTGGACTAGCCACACTTGAAAGGCCCCCATTCTCAAGCGGCTCCATCCTGGTGAGCGCACGAGCAGATGGTTAGTGAATCTGGAGCCATTTTGCTGAGTACGGTTTGCAACATAATGGGCAGTCAGCATCCATGCAATGCTCACTGTCGGCTTGCCCCTAGTAGGGACTTTAAGGAAGTCTATAATTACGTCGTTTCTTCTGCCTGGTTGCTGTGCAATTTGAAGCATAGTACTAAGGCCAAGGGCACAATCAGTTCCCAGGGGTTCTGGGGATAACCAGGCTGGCTTCTCAGTGGCCGTGCTCTGCTGCCCTTGCCTGGGGTTAGATCTCATGCCAGGTCCTAAGGACACTGACCTGCAAATGGGACTGTCTGTATTTTCAAGGAGATCTTGGTCTGGGATGACGGGTCTGGGTGTTGCCAAGCAGCTGGTAGGTAAGGGCAGGACACTGGGCTGGTGTAAGGGAAAGACCCCTCACACCAGCCCCTCCCACAGGTGAGAAGCCCTACGTGTGCCCGTATGAAGGCTGCAACAAGCGCTACTCCAACTCAAGTGACCGCTTCAAGCACACTCGAACCCACTACGTGGACAAGCCCTACTACTGCAAGATGCCCGGCTGCCACAAGCGCTACACGGACCCCAGCTCACTGCGCAAGCACATCAAGGCCCACGGCCACTTCGTGTCCCATGAGCAGCAAGAGCTCCTACAACTACGCCCGCCCCCCAAACCGCCACTACCCGCCCCTGACGGCAGCCCCTATGTCAGTGGGGCCCAGATCATCATCCCTAACCCGGCGGCCCTCTTTGGAGGCCCTGGCCTGCCCGGTCTGCCCCTGCCCCTGGCCCCCGGCCCCCTTGACCTCAGTGCCCTGGCCTGTGGCAGTGGTGGTGGTGGTGGGAGCGGGGCGGGCATAGGCCATGGGCTACCAGGCCCCGTCCTGCCCCTCAATCTGGCCAAGAGCCCGCTGCTACCCTCACCTTTCGGGGCTGGTGGACTAGGCCTGCCTGTGGTTTCCCTCCTGGCTGGCTCCACAAGTGGCAAGGCCGATGGGGAGAAAGGGCGTGGAGCGGTGCCAGCCAGGGCCCTGGGCCTGGAGGGCCACAAGACCCCCCTAGAAAGGACTGAGAGTGGCCGCTCCCGGCCTAGCCCTGAAGGACTGCCTCTGCTGCCAGGCACCGTGCTGGACCTGTCCACAGGCATCAATTCTGCAGCCAGCAGCCCGGAGGCACTGACCCCTGGCTGGGTGGTCATCCCACCGGGCTCTGTTCTGCTCAAACCAGCTGTGGTGAACTGAACCCATCCCAGGGACAGCTACCTGAAGCTCCTGGCCCTGCCCCGACGAACGGAAACTATTCTGCGAAATAGCAATAATGTCCTCCTGCCCCCGGAGCCTGGTTGGCTGTATCCCCTTGGCAGCCCCACCCCAGACAAGCTGGGCGGTAAGGATGGTGCTAGGTCATCACTGATGTCCCAGGCTGCCAGTGGAGGAACTGCCTGCTGGCCACAGAGACCTGAGTTTCTGGGTGCTGAGGCCTTGCTTACCTCTAGCCCTCAGTGTCCCTGCCCTGTCCTCCACCCTGGTGCCTCCCTCATCTAGTGGCCAATCTGGGCAGGTCACCCTCCTTCCCTTCCTTGTCTACTTTCCAGCCACGTCCTAGCAGTGGGGGCAGGTGGGGTGGCATCTGCTTTCTGCTCACCCAGGTCTCCTGTACCCCTTCATGTGGTGAGCTGTGACAAGGAGCCCCGGGATTGTTGCTCTACCCCTCCCCTCCTGCCTAGCCTCACCAGGCCCCTGCTCTGGGGGCCCTTGGACCCCTTTCCCTCTGGGCCACCCCATCAGAGGGCAAATAAGACAGACGCTGGCCCCCACAAAGCCACAAGAAGAGCCACCTTCTCCTTATGACAAGGTGCCTCCTGATCAGAGAGGGAGGCCTGCTCCGCCCACTGCCCTTCACCACCTACCTACCCGTCCTTCCATCCTTCCGAAGCAGCCAGCACTGTCCCAGGGTCAGGCCCTTCTCTCGGTTGGACGATGCTCTCCAAAGTGAGGAGATAGCTGACTCAGCTGCCCCTTTACCATTGGCCTCCTTCCTCTACCTTTCAGGGAGCCCTGGAGTGTGGGGAGGGGAGGTGCCAAAACCTCTGGCCCACCTGGCTCAGGGAACAGGTGGGGTGGGCCTGGCCTGGGGCAGTATCCCCCCTGCACTAGGGGCTGCAGAAGCCTATAGGCTGGTAGGAGGCAGGAGGCTGGCTCGGGGATGACCCCAGGTTGGACACAACTCTTGTTCTGAGGGTGCCAAGTCAGTACCAGCACAACACAGGCTAGGGAGGGCTACAGGACAGTGCTAGGTACAGGTTTTCAGAGGTCATGGACTGAGGCACTGGGCTTGGAGGACGGTGAAGCGGTGGAGACTGGCCATGGAAGGCCCAGCTCCTCCACCTGGGAGGGCGAAGTTTGTTGGAAGGAGCCCGGACTTGTGACATGCTGTTTCCTCTGGCTTTCCCCCTGTCCTAGAGGGACTCCCCCCCACCCCCACCTCTCCCTTCTCTTCCCAGGGCCCAGAATAAGCCAAGGATGTTGGTGCTTCACATGCCCACTGCCTGACCGTGGGGAGTGGGCTCTCCCACCAGTCCCTGGGGATGCAGCATGTGTGTGCTTCCCCTCCCCTGAGCCCTCACTGTGCCCCAAGGTAGCCTGGTGCAGTCTGGGAGGCTCTAGCCTAGCTTTCAGGAGCGGTGGCTCCTAGGCCTGCCGTCCTTGGCCTCACTGAGCAAGCCTTCCCTTTTCCTGGTGGTAAAACAAGGGAGCTGCAGGACAGCAGCGGGGTTCTTAGCAGCCCTGTGGTTCCAGAGTACCCCCTTGCTGTACCTCTGAGCGGCTCTGCTGATACCCCCCCTCCTTTCCCGGACTGCCCTTCTGTCCCAGAGGGGTCACCCTGACCCAGCCCGCCCTAACGGCCTGGCAAGGCTGGCTCTGCCTCTCGCAAGGGCTGAGCAAAGCTGGAAGGAGCTGGTCTCCTTTCTTTGGGCCCCATGAAGGGTCCCAGGCCTAAGTCCCCTGTTGGGGGATAAAGGGTTTGAGAATCAAGCCCAGGGAGCAGAGGAACAGGGCACTGGAAGGTGACACTAGCTCAGCATGTGACTCAGTGATAGACCAGGCTCAAGAGGGCTGGTGTACGTGTTGTTGGTTTGTTGTTGCACATTCCAGGATATCAGTATTTTAACAGGTTCTAAGTGCCTTTCTATCGTAGCTTATGTTTTTCCTCCTCTTGGCTCCACTGCTGTTAGCATAGAGTGAAAAAAGAAAAAAAAGAGATAAGCTAATGACTATAACAATATATTCCTCCATATGAGAGGAAGTTTATAAAGAAACAATAAAAGTGAGTTGCAAAGATGGTTTCTGACTTGGATATGCCAGAGGCTGGGCCACCCAACAAGAAACCACTTCCAACTGCCCGTCTGGCTCTGGGGTCACCCACCAGACTACAGCACCCAGAGGCCCTGCTCTCGGGCTTTCTCCCAACCCTGTGGTGCCACCGCCTCCACTTGCTGCTGGAAGGGAAGGGTGGGAGGGGCAGGTGCTAGGGAGCAGTAGTGCTGGGAGCTGAAGCACAAGATTTTGGACAAGGGTCAGACAGGCACAGGTCCTTGTCCTGCCAGTGTCCTGGCGAGTGGCTTCCCCTTGGGGAGACATGGCTCCCAGGCCTCGGTGAAGGGAGAGGCTTCTCTTCCCAGCCACACAGAGCATTGTGCCCAAATCACTGACATGCTTGAGTCAAAATCAGCTGTGGAGGAGCAACCTGTGACAGAGCTTGGGGGCCCAGGATTCCATCATCTGGTGGGAGGGGCAGGCCTGAGGATGGTGATGCCACAGGAGGGCCTGGTACTGGTGCTGTGACAGCAGGAGTGGCCGTGTCCAGTACGTGGCAGAACTTGGCTTTCCATGGGAAGGCAGGACCCAAGCAGGTTGGCTGGCTTCTCCCCAAACTTGCACCCCAGCCCAGCCCACAGCTGGCAGAAAGAGCAGCTGGAATCTGGATGTGCACACTTGGGAAATGCGGAAAAGACATTTATTGCCAAGCTATAAATTAGAGGCAGTGGGGAGGCAGGGGGTGGGAGGAGCCAAGTGGTCACGTTTGGGGCCTCTGCTCTTTCTCTCTGTCTTCCTGGGCCTGGATTCGGAGCTCCTCTTCGAGGCGCTCCTTGGCTCGGACCACCTGGGGAAGGAGGGACAAACGGCTAGGTAGGGCGGCCTGCACAAGATAGTCCAGTTCCAAGCTGTGAGTCCTGGACAACAGTGGGCAGGCCTAGTGCCCGGGATGGGAAGGGGAGCTTGGGGGCTTCCCCCACACTGGGACAGAGCCCAGGGCACATATGGACTGTCGTCCAGGATCTCAGAACTGCTTCTAGCAATCCAACAGCTAATGGTCCTCTTCCCTCAAAGCCAAGGTTGACACAGGGCTTGGGCTGATATCCCAGCAGTGACAGTTTAGGGGGACCAACCTGAGGCTGGGGCACTAGGAAAAGGCTCACACACTTTTCTTTTTTTTTCTTCTTTCCCAAGTGAGAGGAGGGGAGACAGGCTGGGATCTACCCAGCAACCCCCATCTTGGGCCATGCTCACAACTGAGCTATTTTTAGAACCTGAGGTGCAGGCCCCACGGAGCCTTCCTCAGTGTCCAGGGCTGATGCGCTTGAATCTATCTGAGGGAGAAGCCATGTCTGAAGTAGAGTGGGAGGGGGGCAAAGGAGGAGGAGGGCTGGAGAAGTAGATGATCGTTTCTCCTGTGTGCCCTGACCAGGGATTAAACCCGACATCCACACACTGGGCTTATGCTCTACCACTGAGCCAACCGGCCAGGGCCATTGCACACCTTTCTACCTGCCAAGCTCTGAGCTGCCTGGAACGTTGCTTGCCCTCCTCCCAGCAGCAAAGACCACTCACCTTTGACTGCAGGTAGAAGGAGCCGCCCACAGATTTATCGTTCACCTTGAATAGGTGTTCGTAGTTCTGCAGAGGAGGGGAGACGGTGAGAGGTGTGCAGTCTCTGGATTACAGAGGCGGGGGAAGCTAGGAGATGACAAAGAAGGAAAGCGAAAGGGCTCGACCCCTCCACCCTGCGTGCCTGAAACAACACAGGAAGCCACTGCAACTGCTAAGGGGGAGAGAGGCGGACAGGTACGCACAGAGGGAGGGGTCCGGCTACTACCACCAACTGCTCTTTGCCTCTGCTACTGCCTGCCCTGGGCCTCAACACTATCAAGGGACATTGGCTCCCACAAGTCAGAATCCCAGCTGGGTGTAGCCAAAGCCTCCACCCCACCCCTTCCTGCCAGGCCCCCTTTATTCTTGCCCATGCTGCTGGCCTGCCCCCCTACTTGTGGCCTCACCTTCTGGATCTCCTTGGGGTTCAGCTTGGAGACATTGAGAATCTGCTGGGCCTCCTGGAGGCTGAGGCCAGAGAGATTAGAGGCGGCCGCAGACTGGTGTCCGGCACGTCCCCGGGCGTCAGCTGCTGCCCGGCTGGCTGTGTGAACACGTGGTTAGAGCTCAGCCCTCGGCAGCCCAGAACTCCCTCAGCCTTCCATGTGAGTGGCTCACCCCTGACAGGTATGATGGCAGGAAAGACACACGGAGGCAGAGGCGGCTAGAGGACGTTTCTCCAGCCACTGCTTTGGGAAGGGGGGTAGTACAATGAGGACAGATATGCTCCATGGGGGGGGTCAGGTTCTGGTCACCAAACCTGGAGCCCAGACCACGAGATTACCCTCTCCCTCTTCTCTCCGCTGCCCCCTCATCTGGGAACATAGGAAGTTGAGCATCTTCAGGCTACTAAGGGGAGCAGAGTGAAGTTGTGGACAGGGAGTGGCAGCAATAGCTCTGTCAAGGCTCGCTGCCCACTGGTCACTTAGGCCACCAATGCAGGCTGCCTTGGGTGACCATTTCCCTGTCAATGACCCTAGAATCAGAAGCTAGTATACTTTTCTTAAAGGATCAGAGAGTAAGCAGTTTAGGGTTTGCAGGCCAATGAGTCCATGCTGAATTACTAAACTCTGCCTTAAAAACAGCCAGAGGGCATAGTTGTGTTCCAATAAAACTTTCCACATACAAAAACAGATGGCCAGGTAGGCCAGTTTGCCAACCTTTGCCTGGATGCTTCTGTCAACCAAGTCGCTTTTTTATGGGAGTGCCCCCAAGTCCAGCACTGCTCCCCACCATGGGAAGTGACATAAGCCACCCAAGCTGCCAGAATCCCAGCCCACAGAGTTCCTGCATTCACAATTGTCCAGCATGAGGGGCCCACAGCTATGGGGGAAATCTGACATGGGCAGGAACTCCCATGCCAGGGGGAGACGGGCCGAGCTTACCTGCAAACTCCTGCCGCAGCGCCCGGGCAAAGGCTCGGCCTACCACCTGAGCCCCCATTACAATGATCTGGGCCAGGTACTTGGCCTATGGGCAAAGCAGGCATCTGGTTAGCAGGTGTCAGCCCCGAGAGATGGTACCCTGGAAATGGCTGCTGAGGGTAGGCCTCGGAGAGTTGAGGTAATGAAGCACAGAGCAGCAGCCACTGGCCTCTTCTTCCAATGAAAAGCTGCTTTGGGAGGCTTCAGGTGCTCACGAGGTAGAGGGTAAGGGGTAAACCAGCTTGAATCCACACAGGCAGATGGGGCTCTCCCCTGGCCTCTGAAAGAGGCAAACAAGCCAAGGCAAAGTGGCTACAGAGCACAGAAGCCAATGGCTTCAGGAATAACACTGTGGCCTAAAGCCAGAACTGGGGACCAGTCCCAGACTCACCACCAACTCACTTTGCCATCTGAACCAATGAGGGCACTTTCTGTGCTTCTGAGATCAGCTGGTCCAACCTTCATTCTACTGATGAGGAAACGGAGCCATTCTAATTCTCCCAACACTATTCAAGTGTGCTCCATTCAACACAACAAAACTGCAGAAGCACTCTGCACCTTCCGAGAGCGAAAGCTCACAAGGCAGGCGCTTAGCCAAAACATACCAAGGGCCAAGTGGGGAGAGAAAGCAGGGGTGCTCACCTGTTCTTTCACTGGCTTGCTCACTCATTTACTCAGGCACTGAGAGAAAACACTCAGACTATAGAGACACGTGGGCCCCTGCCCTCAGAGCTCCGGTACCCACCAGGCCTGGCGGGGAAATCCTCCATGGCAGTTTTCCACCCCAAGAGCACTTGGTCATACATCACAGAGGCTAGCAAGGAGTCTACTAAGTGTATGACCAGAGGTGTAGAGAGCCGACAGACAGAAACCAGGAGTGAAATGGAGACACTGGAAGACAATGGCATTTCTACTGGGATGGGTTTTGAAGGGCAGACAGAATTATGATGGGAATACTAGGGCTTCTTAGGCAGGGGGGCCAGGGGGAGCCAAAACTGGGAGAAAGCACAAGAAATGTCGGGGTAGCAGCCAGGAACCTAGGGGACTTGAGTAGAGACCAGGAAGATGGCTGGGATGGGCAAAGGTGCAGATCGTACTATGAGCAGAGCTTCCACAGAGCCAGCACAGGGGGAGATGACCATGCGTGTGAGACGGTACAAACTTGGGTGCATGGAGGATGCCGGGAGAATGCTCACTGCAGGTCAACACTGCTCAGGGGCACATCCAAGCGGTTCCTTTGTTCACAGAGCCAGCGCTACACGCCGTGGCACCCCTAAGCTGCCCCCCTTACACAGGGTTCTGGAGTCTCGGTTCCACTGGAATTTGACAAGACCCTCTTTGGCCTCTGGGTTGGAACCCAGACCCCAGACCTGGCTTTGTTTGGCCTCCAACGACCCTGCCCTTCCCTAATGGGTGGGGCAGGACATGATTCTGGCCACAGTCAAGAATTAATAAATGGAAGTGGGTTTGGATTTCACAAGTGGGTGGAAATTTCATTAAGTCCCGTATTTCACACCAGAAACCAAAGCTCGGCGAAGACTCCTGTGATTACACGGAGGGCAGGGCTGCAGCCAGCTGCCTCATGGGTTAAAGATGAATAACGGACACAATGCTGACTGGGAAGCCTCAACGGACCCCCCAACCCTGCCTAAAGCCACTCACAAGTGGGACAGGAAGCTCTGGGCTAAATTGCCGGTGGTGTCTGAGCAACAGAGTGGCTGGCAAGCCACGAGGTGACTCCAGAGGGTTCCCTAAGCTTGGCACACCCTCCACCCTCTCAACACACCTTTCTCTGCTGCCACATGCCCTAGTGCAGCCTTGAACTCACGAGTTAACTTGTCTGCCTACGGTGTTAACTGTTGCTAAATAATGAATGCTAAGAAAAAGGCTGGGCCCTGGCCAGTTGGCTCCACGGTAGAGCGTTGGCCCAGTGAGTGGAAGTCCTGGGTTCAATTCCCAGCCAGGGCACACAGGGGAAGCGCCCATCTGCTTCTCCACCCCTCCCCCTCTCCTTTCTCTCTATCTCTCTCTTCCCCTCCTGCAGCCAAGGCTCCACTGGAGCAAGTTGGCCTGGGTGCTGAGGAAGGCTCCATGGCCTCTACCTCAGGCACTAGAATGGCTCCTGTTGCAGCAGAGCAATGCCCCAGATGGGCAGAGCATTGCCCCCTGGTGGACATGCCAGGTGCATCCTGGTCGGGCACATGCAGGAGTCTGTCTGTTTGCCGCCCTCTGCTTCTCATTTCGAAAAATACAAAAATAGAAAGATAAAAGAAAAAGGCTGTAGCCTGACCAGGCAGTGGCACAGTGGATAGAGCATCAGACTGGGACACAGAGGATCCCGGTTCGAAACCCCAACATTGCCAGCTTAAGCATGGGATCATAGATATGACCCCATGGTCGCAAGCCCAAGGATCACTGGCTTGAAGCCCAAGGCTTGAGGTCCCTGCCTTGAGCAAGGGGTCACTGGCTCAGCTGGAGCCCTCCGGTCAAGGCACATATGAGAAAGCAATCAATGCACAACTAAGGGTTGAAGCTTAGTTGTTCAACCACAACTATGAGTTGAAGCTTCTCATTTCTCTCCCTTCCTGTCCGTCTGTCACTTAAAAAAAAAAAAAGCTATAAGTGGGCAACTCCCCCAACCATCTCTCCCTAACCGTCCCTACAGGCTTCAAAGTAAAGTGCATGGTAGCCCCCAGTTTTAGTTATCAGAACGTCGTGGATGCGGGAAAGCCAGATTGGCCTGCAAAGTTTCAGAGGCCAAACCCCTGGCCAAGGGAGCTGCCTGGTTAGCTGATTGAGGGTATCAAAGTTCCTGTGACAGCCATCTCCCAGGGCAGGCAGTGTGGTATAGTGGTCACACGGGCAAGCTCTGGGATCACCTGTGTGCAAACCCCAGCTGAGTATCCTGGACAAGTTCTTGATCTCCCTGAGCCTCAGGTTCCTCACCTACAATGGGGCTGCCATAGGAATTAAATGAGGTCATGTTTGTAAAGTGCCTGGCACAGAGCCTAATGGCACAGTAGATGCTCAATAAATGTTGGTCTTCATTTACTACTATTCCTTGTTTCACAAAACTTGACAATGGCCAGTCACCATGTAGCAACAAAGCAGTTCATTTGATAGAGGCTCTGATTATTCAGGGGAGAAGGCTGCAAAAAGCTGGGCCACACTCCCAGGGATCGCAGAAGCAGTGTGAGAGAAGAGTGAGAAGGCAGTTTTAGAATTGGGCTCAGCCTGACCTGTGGTGGCGCAGTGGATAAAGCGTCGACCTGGAAACACTGAGGTCGCCAGTTCAAAACCCTGCACTGGTCTGGTCAAGGCACATATGGGAGTTGATGCTTCTAGCTCCTCCTCCCTTCCTTTCTCTCTCTCACTCTGTGTCTCCTCTCTAAAATGAATAAATTAAAAAAAATAATTAAAAAAAAAGAATTGGGCTCACATAACCCGGAACCCCTGCTCTGCTGCTGCTTCTTTTTTTATTAGAGAGAGACACAGACAGGAAGGGAGGGACATGACAAGCATCAACTCGTAGTTACAGCATTTTAGTTATTCTTTGATTGTTTTCTTATACGTGCCCTGACTGGGGGGCTCCAGCCGAGCCAGTGACCCCTTGCTCAAGCCAGTGACCTTGGTCTCAAGCCAGCGACCATGGGGACATGTCTGTGATCCCACGCCCAAGCTGGCAACCTTGGAGTTTCGAACCAGGTTCCTCAGCATCCCAGGTCAACACTCTATCCAACGCACCACCACCTGGTCAGGCCCAGCTTTGCTTCTTGTTAGCTGTGTGGTCCTGGGCAAATTACTCAACCTCTCTGAATTTCTTATCTGCAAAATGGGGAAAATAATATAGCCTCCTTATAGGAGAGCCGTAAGGCCCTCAGCAGACAATGCATGTAAGACCAAGAGGACACAGACAGTGGCAAGTGGCAGATCCAGAGCAGCTCAACAGCTGCCTTTGCTTCTGAACCAGATCCTGCTTGGTGTTGAATGGTCTGGAGATCAGGAGTGTAGTCAAGCCTCTCATCCACCTATTTAGAACCCGGACACCTGCTGAGCATCACCTGTGGATCAACTATGCTCAGAGTAGAGGACTGATAGAAAGCAGAGTTTTGCCAGCTACAGCCACCACTGGCTGAGGCCTCTACCAGAAAGCCCTGAAACATCACATAGTCCATGGACTGACACTTTAGCCTAAAGACCCTGGGCTAGAGCAACTGGCTGACACAGCATCCAACTTCAGGCCTAGCTGACAATCAAGGAGCAGAGGTCAGAGCCACAGGACTCTGAGCCTGGGACCCATGTGGGTAGCACACATGCTTTCTCATCTGGGAAGCACTGTGGCCCTAATGCAGGAGCAAAGCTCCACGGCTGGCACCAAGGAAGACAGCAGCTGGGGGCCAGGGCGCGCTCAGCAATGTGGTTTACCCCACATCAAATCCAGCAAGAAGGGAGCCTGGCCTTCAGACAGACCCACGTGCGATGCTTCCTTCAAGGAACAGCCTGGCCCTCAGGCTGGTGGGCGGCAAAAGCCACGGAGGTTGAGCCCCTTCTCAAGGACACACTGAGACAGAAAGGAGCTCTATTCATACAGGGCCCCTGCAAACAGCTGTTGATATCACAATGAGGCAGGAGGGAGGTCAGAACCACAACTATTATATTTGCCATGGTTATGTGTGGCCTGGCCTGTGGTTGGCGCAGCAGGAGCCTGATATGTATCTGAATGAATGGAACACTTAACCAAGTCGCCATCAGCTTTGCTTTAGCCAAACTCAAGTCTCATAATCTCTAAGCCCCTGGACAGAATTTCCAAATGCCTCCATTCCCTCTGCTGAAGGAGGACTCTAGCCCAGTGGTTTTTAACTGCTGGTATGCGAACCAGTGATTGAAAACCACTGCTCTAGCCAGCCCCCAAAATACACATAATTCTCCATCTCCATCGCCTCCAAATTCAGTCTATTCCCCAGCTCTGCCCAGCTACAAATGAGAGGTTCCTTTTCCTCTCACCTCTCTCCACCATCCTCCTAGATCAGCTCCCCTACTGCTTTTCCTGAAATGTCTGCATCTCTGAATTCACACACCATATAAGTCATTCTTCTAAAGTGCAAAATTCAGTGCTTTCTAGTGTATTTACAGAGCTTTGCAACTGTCACCACTAGTTCCAGAACATTTTCATCACCCCACCAAAAAAAACTTTATACTCATTAACCTTGAATTATCCTCACTTCTACTCCAACACTGTCAAAATCCAACATCTTCAAGACTAAGTCATCCCCCAAATGAAACCTATCCAGACTCCTCACATTTCTACCTTCCCTTAGTACTCGTTCTTTTCCTAATAATATACTGTCATATTGCCTTAATTTACAGTCTGGCCTGCCTTCTCCTATAGGACACACACTCCTCCGGAGTCACTTTTACTCAGCCCTTAAGGGTGGCTCAGTCACATGTGGGAGTGTGTGTGAAGGACCCAGTACAGGGAGGGATCATCATAGACCTCAACCTATTATAAGGCAGGAATAATGTGATGGGAAACATTGAGTCTCACTACAAGGAGCTGGGCTCAAGACTTCCTCGACACTTGTGGGATGCATGACCCCAGAGGAGTCAAAATCTGAGTTTCAGGTTCCTTCTCTGTAAGATGGGGGCAGTGAGAGCACTGTCTTTATAAGAACTAAGTGAAAATCTCCATAAAACCTCAGCTCTGGGACTGGCACATGTAAGCTCTTATGTTATCTTTACCACTGTCAGTTAGGAAGGGGCTCCCTGAACCCTGCATCCATCACTTGGGGAACTTATATATACAGAACCTACCGGGTAGAGCTCAGGACCCTGCATTCTTAAAGGGGCCCCAAGTGAACTGACATAGCCAGTATGGCCCAAGTCTACGGGCTGACTCTAGGTGCCAATGGTACCGCAGAAACGCTCAGTTTTCAGTGTCGCAGGGCCTGGTCCAAGCCCCAGCCAGTTCTGCCATTTTAGTGAGAAAGTCTCAGAGCCCGTTTCGCCAGCTTTCAAATGGGGGCAACTGGGTAACACCGTCAACTAGCTCATGGGCCGGGCCAGTCTCCACCTCAGGCTGTTCGCACATGGGATAGGGCACACGGCGATCACATCTGCTGGGCATTTTCGGGCGACCAGACCGGCCTCGCCATCCAGCCAGTCGGCTCTCCCCCACTTGAGGCCGCCAGCGCCTGCTTAGGTACCCCCAGGTCAACGCCCCGGGTCCCGCTTCCCGTCGGGCACGTAAAGGGAATGGGGCGCCAGCAGCCCGGCCGGAACCCGCCGCTCCCGCCCGGAACGGCCTCCCCTCCCCCGGGCAGCTCCCCAACTCAGGCCTCACCATGGCGGCCGCTCTGCCTCGGGGTGCTCACTGCCGCTTCCAGATCCCGCGGCCCCGGCTCAAGGGCGGCCGGTGGGTCAAAGGTCAAGGGAGGCTGCCAAGAGCGCGTGCGCGATGCTGCGCTGAGCATGCGCAAAGCCTTGATTCAGAGGAGCGGAGCGTCCGCGGTTATGCATAAGACCTGGACGGAGTTGGAGGCGGGTTCCGCCTCGGAAGATAACCAGACGTGGGTGATGGGCTGTCTCAGGACCCTCTGGCCTTCCAGCTAAACCTGGTGTGCTGGTTTTAGTGGGCCAATTTATTCCTTTGATTTTGATACTTTCAAACTATGTGAGGCTAAAAAAAATATGCCATATACATACAACACCTCACAGGAGCACCATACCAAATTCTCACAAATATTTAAGAAAAGAGAAAACTTCAAAACAGGCTTTATTCCAGATTCCTTCTGCCTGGGAAGGAGGCTCATTCCCTCCTTTGTCTTTGCTCAAGTGTCACCTTCTCAATGAAGCCCACCCGGGCACCTACCGTTCTTAATAACGGATTTATTGAGATATAATTCACACACCATACAATTCACCCTTTTTAAGTGTACATTTCAGTGCTTTATATAGTATATTCATAATCACTAGTTCCAGAACATTTTCATCACATCATCCTCCAAAAAACCCTTGCTACCCAAGGGCAGTGACTGCCTGCTTCCTCCTCCCTCTGCCTCTATGGAGTTACCTGTTTTGGAAGTTTCACATAAATGGAATCATACTCTATGTGGCTTTTGTGTCTAGCTTAAATCTCCATTCACATCCCCTTTTCCCAAAGCTATTATCATCATCTACCATATTATATCACTCATTTATTTTCATGGTTTTTGTTTGTTTGTTTGTTTTTCAGGGACGGAGAGAGAGAGAGATAGGGACAGACAGGAACGGAGAGAGAGGAGAAGCATCAATCATCAGTTTTTCGTTGCGACATCTTAGTTGTTCATTGATTGTTTTCTCACATGTACCTTGACCGTGGGCCTTCAGCAGACCGAGTAAACCCTTGCTCGAGCCAACGACCTTGGGTCCATGCTGGTGAGCTTTTTGCTCAAGTCAGATGAGCCCGTGCTCAAGCTGGAGACCTCGGGTTCTCGAACCTGGGTCCTCTGCATCCCAGTCCAAGGCTCTATCCACTGCACCACCACCTGGTCAGGCTATTTTTATGTTTATTGTTTATAATCTCTTTCCTCCAGCTAGGATGTGGATTCCTGGTGGATACCTTTTATCTCTTTTCTCCACTCTTGGAGGTCAGCACCTGGAAGAGTGGCTGACCCATGAAAGGCACTGACCAAATGTTTGTTGAACAAATGAAAATCAGGCTGTTTTGCACTGTTAAGGACTACTGCCTTCCTTTCTTTCCTTTCCTCCAACTTTCCAAATTCTTTCCTCCCTCAGCACCCAGGCCATCCTTCCCTTTGAAATGTTCTCACAGCTCTCTCTCTGTTTTCAGGTCTTACCTCTCAGTTTAAATATCACCTTCTCGGACCTGGAATGCTATTTCCCCCTGCATCCCAGTTGCTCCCTTCCACATAATTTGTCTTCTTTACAGCTATTTCTTTACTTGCACATGGTCTGGCTCCCTGCATAAGACTATAATAAGTACCTTGAGAGGGTCATATCAGCCCCATCTGTTTTATAGTATTGACCATCCAGAGCAGAGGTGCTCAATACGTTGATCGCGATCTACCGGTGGATCGCAAAGGAAGTGTGGGTAGATCGCATGACATTAAAAAGACATTTGCGCCTGACCTGTGGTGGCGCAGTGAATAAGGCGTCAACCTGGGAACACTGAGGTCGCCAGTTCAAAACCCTGCACTGGTCTGGTCAGGGCACATATGGGAGTTGATGCTTCCAGCTCCTCTCTCTCTCTCTCTCTCTCTCTCTCCTCTCTAAAATGAATAAAATAAAATAAAAAACTTTAAAATAAATAAATAAATAAAAAATAAAAAATAAATAAAAAGACATTTGCCTTTTGATTGGCATACAGGGTAGCCAATCTGACGTCTGAACTTTTGACACCCTACGCATGCGCGTTAAACCGCGCTAACTTGTTCAGTTACATTGCTGCGTAGTTAGCCTTCAATTTATTTAAACTAAATACAACAAAGGGTATAAAAATGAGTGCCGTAGCTGGTCCGAGTAAGAAGCCTAAAACCTACCACTTTCATACAGAATGGGAGGGCATTTTTTTCACTATGTCATATTCTAAGTGCATTTGCCTCATCTGTCTGTGTGCCATTGCTATTCCAAAGAAGGGAAATGTGGAGCGACTTTTTTGGACTGTCCATAAAAACTATGACATTGACTTTCCTCCAAAAAGAGAGCTGAGAAGGAGAAAGGTGAAAGAAGAATACACAATATTAAATAGTAATAGCAGTAACTTAAATAATGATAATATAGAAGAAATAAATTTATGTTTTGTATTTTTGTTGTAGGTAGATCATTTTGACTTGGTCATCTTATAAGTAGCTCTCAAGCTGAAAAAGTGTGGGCGCCCCTGATCCAGAGCAGGACTGGATACCTCTATGTTGAATGAATAAACGGGCTCACAGGAGCATGCAGCTGGAATGGCCCCTAGAGCAAAGTAGAACCTGGGACCAGAGGGAACCCTCACCTATACTCCTGTCCCCTTCCCCTCCCAGCCGGCCCAGAGACCACAGCAGCACAAGAGGTGGCCAGCTTAGAAAAGTTTAATTGCTGAAAATATCCCAGGCACATGCAGGCAAGTCATTGCAGGGCTCATACCCCCTTAATTGGGCCACCAGCCTGTGATAGCCCCTTCTCCTGGCTTCAAGCCTGGGGAGCAGAGTGAGTGGTTCCAGACCGGAGGCCAGTGCTGCTCCAAACGGCCTGGCAGGGGGCCGGCCCCCAAGGCCCCTGACCAGACCTGGGCTAGCAGGCAAGATGAGGTGGCAAGTAATAACTGGAGGTGCTGGGTGAAGGCAGCCCAGGTCAGAGTAGAGAGAGAGGGAACCCAGGGCCTGCCCAGGTTATTGCCATGCTACTAACCCCCATCCTCATCCCACCACCATGCCTCTGGCTCCACATGCTAGCAGGCAGTTGAGGGGAAGTGGGCAATACCAGAGAAAGCAGAGGTGCAGAAAATCCATGGGTGTTTTAGCAGGGCCCAGAGGGCCTGGAAGTGCCCAAGGCCCAAAGAAAGCCCAGGACTTCTGGGATGAGCTGTACCAGAGCCAAGAGGTGCTTCCCAGTTTAAGGGTAAGGTATGTGGTATGCAGGGGTACTAGGTGGTTCTAGAAGGTGACAATAGCAGGTGAGGCCAGAAGTGGCTTCGTGAACAGACTAGTCCTGGGGAGATAAACCAAGAAATGGGAGGGAATTGAGATGACGTACAAGAAGGGAAGTGGCACATCTGCAGCGGTGAGTAGGGGAGAGATGGGACGCCAGGCCCACTCATTCACTCACCCATTCGTCCTCATCCACACCTTCGAAGGAGTCCTGGGGGAGTGGGTCCTCCCGATTCCCCAGCTTTGCCACCATGGCATTCAGCAGCTGGGAGAGTGGACAGGAGAAGAGGTGGGGATGTCAGACCCCACTTTGAACCCTATCAAGGTTATGAAAAAGCCATTTTTGTTAGAGCCCCAACAAAGCTGATGGTTTTCACTGAAAGAGACAGCTCTACAGAGATGGGGGAACCAGAGAAAGACACTGTGACATGGAGCATGGGAGTAACAGGGCAGTTGTCTCCACACACCGTCTCAGAGGCCCAAGTGTGCACCAGGGTCCCAAATGCACTTGGGTTCAAAACCTCCGGTTCTGGATAGGTTGGGACAGGCTAGGGCAGGGCCTCTCTCTGCCATTCCCTGGCTTCCTGAGTCCTCTGTCCCCTGGGAAGTAGCAGTCAATTTCAGGGCTCTGGAAGGTCTCCCCATCAAGCTCTCCACATGAGAGGGGTATGGCAGTGGCTCTGGTCCCAAGCAGGGTCAAACTAGACAAATGAAGGGAGCCCATGCCCTCCTCAAAACCAGCCCTCTCCCGTGCCCACCTCTTCCTTTTTCTGCTCGTCTGACTTCTCTTCCAGGTAGTGTGCTGAGGACAGGGCCCTCCGGGTAGGGGCTTCACGGGGGGCCTGGCTCACTGGGCAGGGCAAGAACAAGTGTCAGGCATAAGAGTCCCTTCAGTGGGGGCTCTTTGCCCAACCCTTTGGAACCAGTCTCCTAAGGGATTCTGTGGCAGAGACCCCCAGGGGTGGCATGAACAGCTACTCAACCCTCTGTTCACAAGGCGTGCTGTGAGCAGCAGGCTGCATATATGGGTGAGTGTGTGAGTGTGCATGCATCTGGGATGGGGACTTGTGATGGCAACATAAACAGACCCTGGACTCTACCCTACAGTGGCGTAGAGACTAAGCCTGGAAACGTAGCCACCTCAGCCTGAGGAGAACCAGAGGTTTCTGCACACTAGCAGGAACAGAGGATCTGCCTGCTGCCCCTTCACTCCCTCTTCCTACCTGGTATCATGCCAGGGGGCTGCAGGCTGAGAAGCCGGGGCTCTCCGTTAGCGCCTCCCAGCCAGGCTTTGGCACTGAGCACTGGCTCCCAAGTCACGGCAGTATCTGGGAACACATCATCCTGGAAGAACTCTTTCTGCAGGGAGGGAGGGAGGGTAGAACTGTCCTGCGGACCAGACGCCCAAGGCACACCAGCATGCATTGGGAGGGGGCAAGAGGCACGGCAAGACCTGGACCCCCGTCTGGAGTTTGCATGAGTTTTAGAATCTCAGTAGAAAGGGAACAGGTACCCCAAAAAGCAGTGAAGGAGGCAGTTTGGGACAGGGCCAATCAGGCCCCAAAGCCCCGACAAGAGGTAGGAGTTGGTGTACTGGGCCCCATCCTCACCCTGACCCGGGGTAACCGGAAGGCAACAGGCTCCAGGGAGGTCTGGCGAAGCCGCAGGCACCGGGCAAACTCAACTTCGCGCACATCACACTCGGTCTTGGGCAGGAGGACGAAGCCCTGAGAGGGTGGGGGTCATGCTGGGGCTGGGCTCCCAGGGTACCAGAACCCTCATTTAAGACCAAGGCCTGTCCCTGGACAGAAGTGCGTTGGCACATGTTTAACAATTGGCTCTCAGGAGGAAAAACTCCCTGATTTGTAGTATTTGCCTGTTTCCATGGTTTGGAAACAACTGCGCGGCTGATTTCACTGACTGTTGCACTCTGCTGTGGGAAGCAGTGCACGCAGCGTGCCGCCGATACAGTATTCTCCACGGGCAGATCTGACAGGTGTAAACAACCTCAACGGCACAAAAGGTAATAAAACTGGGTAAGATATTTAGAAAACGATAAACAATTTACTGCCTTCTTTTAAAATATTTGCAGGTTCATATAACTTAACATATATAGTTTAACTTTTTTTTCCACAGGGACAGAGAGAGTCAGAGAGAGGGATAGATAGGGACAGACAGACAGGAACAGAGAGAAATGAGAAGCATCAACCATCAGTTTTTCGTTGGGACACCTTAATTGTTCATTGATTGCTTTCTCACATGTGCCTTGACCGTGGGCCTTCAGCAGACCGAGCAACCCCTTGCTGGAGCCAGCGACCTTGGGTCCAAGCTGGAGAGCTTTTGCTCAAGCTAGATGGGCCTGCGCTCAAGCTGGGGAGCTCGGGGACTCGAACCTGGGTCTTCCGCATCCCAGTCCGATGCTCTATCTACTGCACCACCGCCTGGTCAGGCTAAATTATTTTTATTTTATTCATTTTAGAGAGAAGACACAGAGTGAGAGAGAGAGAGAGAGAAAGTGGGGAGGAGCTGGAAGCATCAACTCCCATATGTGTCTTGACCGAACCAGTGCAGGGTTTTGAACTGGCAACCTCAGTGTTCCCAGGTCGACACTTTATCCACTGCGCCACCACAGGTCAGGCCAGGCTAAATTATTTTTTAAGACTACATTTATTCACTTTAGAGAACAGAGAGAGAAAGAGAAAGGAGGAGCAGGAAGCATCAACTCCCATATGTGTCTTGACCAGGCAAGCCCAGGTTTTGAACTGGCAACCTACAGTGGCATAGTGGATAAAGCACCGACCTGAAAGGCTGAGGCTGCCAGTTCGAAATCCTGGGCTTGCCTGGTCAAGGCACACACAACCAGCAGCCAATGAACAGCTAGAGTGAAGCAACTACTTCTCGTCCCTGCCCCCTCCTCTTTCTGTAAAATAAATAAATAAATAACCTTAAAAAAATTAGTTGAGTTTGTCCCTGGCCGGGTAGCTCTGTTGGTTAGAGTATCATCCAATATACCAAGGTTGTGGGTTTGATCCCCACTCAAGGCACATGTAAGACTCAACCAATGAATGTATAAATAAGTAGAACAACAAGTTAATGTTTCTCTTCCTCTCCCTTTCTGTCTCTCTCAAATCAATAAGTCTTTTAAAAACTTTACTTAAAAAAATATTAATAATGATTGAGTTTAACAACCAGCTCCTGAGGGTGGCTGAGCCCACCCCACAGGCCCCCAAACTTCCCCATATGGCCACAAGAGGGCGAGGGAGCCATGTGGTGCCAGCTAGGGAGGAAGGAAGGGGTGGAGATGGGGAGGCGGTGGGACAGGACTGAAAGGCTCACCTTGTGGGGGTCAGGTGATGTGAAGCTGTTGCACTCCAGGAAGAAAGGGGCCTCGGGAAGAAGCTCGTACAGAAACACACGGGTGTCGCCCTGGCAGGTATGGGTACGTGGAAGAGAGAGGTAGCCAGCTAAAGCTGCCTTTGCTGAACATCCTCTCATCTACTCACCACCCCCACATGCACACCCCATCCTACCTTGCCCGTGAGAAGCACCAGGCTGGTATCTGGGTCGTAGCTGGGCAACAGGGTGGAAGGAGCCACGTCCAGCCCCAGCACTGCCAAGGGGCCGCAGGCCAGGGCCTCAGCTGAGTACAGGAGTAGCTGGCGCTCACTTTGGCTGTGGGAGGTGGAAGGGGAGGACTAAACAGGTGTGTAGGGCTGGAGGGGGATAGGGCAGGACAAGGACCCCAGCAAGAACCCTGATCAGGGCCTCAGGGCCAGAGAAGAGGCCCCTGACCATTCTATCATGATCTAGCCCTCAGAACTTCTGGCCTCGCCCAATCCAGCAACAGTGTACTAACCTGCAGCCCCACCTCCAACCCTCCTATCGCCACTCTCTGCCACCCTCCAACCCCCCACAGCACAGTCTGGGCCCCAGCACCTGTCCTGTGGCTGCTGTGGCCCACTAAGTCTGGACTTTTTTCCCCTGGGTCTGCTTCCCACCCTCTGCTCCAGCTAGGATGGTCAGCTTCCTGGCCTTGCCACCACAGTTGACACCCGCTGGTTACTAGCCTCTTTGTGGAACAGTTCAGATGGGGTCAGATGACACCTCCCTTAGGAAGCCCTCCTTGACCCCTCCTCCAAAGTGAAAAATGCCCAATCCTTGGCTAGCTTCTGTTTTGTGAGCTTTACGAGGTCCCCACCAGGAATAAGCTCCTCGCAGCAGGCACAGCTTTTATTCTTCTGGGCTCCCAGTTGACTCATTCTCCTTTCCCATCCCATCTCTCTCCCTCTGTCCCTCCCTCCCAACCATCCACCTACCCACCCACCCACCCACCCATCCAGTAAGTGATGGCTGAAGACAGTTAGTTTCTGCATATATTATCTAAGGGGGACTTAAGTGGCTCAAGTCTGGGAATAGGGATGGTAGTTCCTCAGTCCTCACCTGTCAAAGCCAGACACCAGCAGACATCGACCATCACATACCCAAACAATGCGGGCTCCACGGGCCCCCTCGGGCCCTGGGCCTTCCTGTTGGAATACAGAACATGAGGCCTAGCCAGGCCCCCCACTGTGCCTGAGGACTGCCCCCAGCCTATATTACTTACCTGCAGGGGCTCAGGACCACTCCGAGGCTCATAGATCCGCAAGCATCCATCCTTGCAGACTGTGGCCAGCTGTTGCCCATTGGGACTCCAGGCCAGGCTAAAGATCTGGGGGCAGGTGAAGAGGTAAGAGGTGGTCTCTCATCCTATTGCTAAGTACTTGCCCCCAAAGCTGTACTACCTGGTCCCGGTGGCCCTGCAGCCTCAACCGCTCGATTCCAGCCTGAAGGTCCCAGATTCGAACAGTAAGGTCATAGGAAGAGGAGGCCAGCACATCGGCTGCCAGCGGGTGGAAGCACAGAGAGTATATCTTCTCTGTGTGGCCTGGGGATGAGGCATGGGGTAATCCTGAACTCCTCAGGAGCGACGCTCGCCCCGCCCGCCTACCCCTATCAGGGCCCACCTGACCTGTGAGCACAGCCTCCGGTGTGGTAAGCACTTCCTTCAGGCCCTCTGGGGGCACCTGCCACAGACGAATCCTGGCATCCTCCCCGGCTGCACAGAGCAAAGGGGCTCCTCACTGCTCAGCTTAAGACATCCAGGCTCCCCCTGCTCCTATTCAAGACCCTGGGACCGTCCCTCAAGTTCAGCACCCAGCATCCTTACCCACAGCAAGGCGGTGGGGGTCAAAAGGGTCCCAGGCTAGGTCGGTCACAGCCGTCCCATTCTGAAGCGTGGGTAACACTGTGTCAGGCAGGCGGCCGGGCTTCTGCAACTGTGAAAAGTGCCCCCACCCCAAGTCCCATTAGTAACAGGGAGGACTGCAGGTCAAGCAGCATATCTGGGCCCCCACCCTCTGTAGCAGAAGCCCCATTGCTGGGTGGTCCAAGCTCTCTGCCTCAGCTACCACATGCTCTGAGCTGTGCCAATCATGAGGTCCCAAAAAGTGAGGGGGGGGGGAACGTAGACTGCTGGAGAAAGCTCTGGCTTGGGGCTCAGGTGGCCTGTGTTCAAATCCCGAGCTCTGCCATTTACACAGCTGTGTGACCCAGTAGTACTGTCACTAAACTGCTCTGCCTCACTGCTATCATCTGTAAAGGAGGGTAAGAGTGGCACCCCTACATGGGGCAGCTTGAATGGGTGCCTAGCACATGGTTTGTGCTCAGAGAATGTGGGCTGGTGTGGGTACCCAATGCCTCTAGCGTTCCTACAGGGGTTTGAGGGTAGTTGTAGCAGGGTGCGGCCCTCACCTCAAGCACAGCCACCTGCCCACCACTGCTGAGCAGGGGCACGGCCACACGCAGCTGGTTGGCACAGAAACCATTGCTCTCACCGGGCGTGGTGAGGTTGAGCCCCTTGAGATTGGTGATGTGGCTGTCTCGGTGCAGGACGGTTCCCTGAGCATGGCGGAACTTGGAACTGGGGCCTAGTGGGTGGCAGAGAAACCCTTGTGAGAGGATGTCCTTCCTGACCAGCCAGTGCTGCCCTTTGTCCCAGCTGCCCACTCCTCTCACTGCAGGATTATGCAGGGCATGTGCCCAGGCCCAGTCCTCTGCTGGTCTAGCCAATACAACTTGCCCAGAATGGTGCCTGGGAATGAAACTCAGGGTATCTCGGTGGAAATAAAGGGCTCCAGGAAGCATCCAGGTTGCCCTCTTCCAGATGAGACTGACTTCATACCATAGGACATGGGACTCTACCAGGAGGGGGTGCAGGGCTGGGTCACAGAGGAGGATGACTGAGCTGGTCCCCTGCCTTACCACTCACTTACCCAGAAGGCTCTGCAGCGACCTCTGGCTGGGGCTGGTGCCGATGCCACTGGTGCTGGAGAGCGAGGGCCCCAGGCTAGATGGCGTGGAGGGTGAGATAAGAGAGCTGGAAGGGGAAGAGAAGCCCTCCTGGGGGCAAAGCACCCAGGGTCACCACAGGCGCCTGGGCATGTTGGCCAAAGAGGGGGACGCTGGCATCATCACTCTGGGTCCCACCCCTGAGCTGTGTGACACTGTGCTGGGCATGAAGCCCCGCTCTGGGGCATAGGGAAGTGATAAAATTACATATGTTGATGGACTGGGGGTAACATGGAGGTAAAGTGAATTTCAGACCATGAGGACAGCAGGTGATGGCTCCTGGCTTCCAGCATTTGGGGGAAGGCAGGCCCAGGGTGGTTAAGGTCTGCCAATATGCCTGACCAGGAGGTGGCGCAGTGGATAGAGCATCGGCCTGGGACACCAAGGAACCAGGTTCACTGACTTGAGTGTGGGCTCAAAAGCTTGAGCGTGGGGTCGCTGGCTTAAGTGTGGGATCATAGACACGACCCCATGGTCTCTGGCTTGAGCAAGAGGTCACTGGCTTGACTGGAGCCCCCTCAGTCAAGGCACATATGAGAAAGCAATCAATGAACAACTAAGGTGCCACAACTATGAGTTGATGCTTTTCATCTCTTTCCCTTCCTGTCCCCCACCTTGCAAAAAAAAAAAAAAAAAAAGACTACATGGAAAACAACAAAAGACCTGCCAATACTTCAAGAAAAGCTAGAAAATTAGATTTTATGTGACAGTCTCACTTTGCACTAAATGTTCAATTTAGAGAACACTGAGGTTCTCTCTGTATGCCTGACAGCTAGAAAAGGGTTAAAAGACAAATGTGGCCCTGGCCACTTGGCTCAGGGGTAGAGCGTAGGCCCGGGGGCGTGTGTAAGTCCTGGGTTCGATTCCCAGCCAGGGCACACAAGAGAAGTGCCCATCTGCTTCTCCACCCTTCCCCCTCTCTTTTCTCTCTCTCTCTCTCTTTCCCTCCCACAGCCAAGGTTCCATTGGAGCAAAGTGGGCTCGGGCGCTGAGGACGGCTCCATGGCCTCCGCCTCAGGTGCTACAATGGCTCTAGCAGAAACAGAACAATGTCCCAGGTGGGCAGAGCATCGCCCCCTAGTGGGCATGCCGGATGGATCCCGGTTGGGTACATGTGGGAGTCTGTCTCTCTGCCTCCCTGTTTCTCACTTCAGAAAAATAAAAAAATTAAAAAACAAAAAAAGACCAATGGGGCTCCCACTCTGGTACTGACAAGCGGGCGGCGCCAGCACTCACACTACTCACACTGGGGTCCTCATCGCCTGTGGGCAGCTCCACCGGCCGAGCTGCATCCAGGGAGGGCTCTGCAGGCGGCACCAGGCCGGACGTGAAGCTGGGGTGGGGCTGGCGGGCCGGGTTGAGGCTGATCCTCTGCACCTGTGGGGACAGGCAGAGCTGAGGGGTGGGGAGGGCTGGGGAACACAGGGTAGCTGAGTTAGTGCTCGGCTGTGGGGCCATGGATGGGGGTGCTGTGAGGAGGGCTTCCAGGGGCTGATGGAGACTAGGAGCGGCCAGCCAGGCCTTGGCCCTACCTGCCGGTTGCTCCCTGCCCACCAAGCATGAGGTTCAGAGGCAGGCACACAGCCTGCAGCATCGGGGAAGAGGTCCTCGTAGAACTCCACAGCCTGGTGGTAGACAAGGCATGTGGCCAGTGAGGCACAAAGCCCCCAAGTGCTCCCATCCTCTCAGTGGGTCCCCCTCACCTTGCGGGGCACCTGGTAACTGATGGGCACAATGGCTGTGTCACTCAGCTGTAGGACTCGGAGAACCTCACAGCCCATGACAGCCAGCATCCTCCGGGGCACTAGGGTGGCCCCACGAAGCACACTCTCCAGGAAGCACTGGGTCACTGTTGGGGACACCATGGGAGGAGCATCAGGGTGGTCAGGGAAGGGGAGGGAAGAAAAATAAAACAAGAAAGGAGAAGAAGAGGGGAGTGTGGGGGGCAGGGCTTACCTGGGCTCAGTGCCAGCTGCTGGGGGGCCACCTCATAGCAGTACAGCTGACTCCCGCCCTGAAACAAGCCTAGCCTGAGTACCCTCGCTGACTGAGCCCTGGTGGCCTGGGGCAGCGCCAGGCCCAGCACCAGCCCTCCCTTCCTCTCCAAGGACCTGAGCTACAGAAGCACGGCAGACATTAAACTGGGCATCAAAATGCACTGGGCAATGAGCTCAGCCCTTGGCAGACTTGACCTCACCTTTTCGTCATCAGTGCATAAGGAGTAAGCACCTGGAGTACGTTCAGTATTTACAGAGTGCCTACTGTGTGCTAACCCTGCTCTATTTTCAGCCTGTCCTCATGAAGCTGACATTCATAGAGACTTGGAGGCCCGGATGCTGGCAGGAAGTCACTCAGCCTGGCACTGGTGGAACCTGGGTGGCACTGTTCTATTTCCTTCTTTCTGGGGATGGTACCATCCTGTACGCCCCATTCTCCCAGCTGTCTGCTGGGAGGTCAGGATCAGGCCTGGAAAGTGAGGGTACTAGCCCTGAGGTGGGGGTCTGATGTGGGCAGAAATGGGTAAGGTGGTTTTCTGCTTCTCCCTCACCTTTCCAGCCAGGACCAGGAGCCCGGAGTCTGGGTCCAGCAGGGGCATCAGAGACCTGGGGGAGAGAGAAGTTCTCAGTAGGTGGAGCCAGCCACCCATGGGTGAGGGGCAGTAAAGGGCTGTCAGCCCTGTAACCCCAGGTAAGGGCTCAGGCCAAGCACCACAGTGGCTGGGGTGACGTGGCCCCTCCAGGTAGATCCAGCTGGTCCCCTAGGATACGCTGCTTCATCTCCCCGTGTGACCAATACACCAAGCACGTCCCCACACCCCAGACTTTCTTTTCCTGGCCCTCCATCTGCCTACCTGATTCATTCAGAAATTGTGCTGGGTCCTGGGCACAGGGGAGCCATGCCCTCCTTTTGCACCTCAGCCCCAATCTTATCCCAGGCAGACCCCAAATACATTCTGTCACTGGTTCTACCTTAGCCAGCTGTGACATCCGGCCAGCATTAGCACTACCACAGCAGGTGAGGTGCTGGAGCTGGGGGTTTCCTCCATCCCCACCTGGTGTAGTTGGGTGGGTTTGGGGCCATCTCCTCAGTCATCCCAGGATCTTCGGGCCTCGATTACATCGTAGAGACTCAGAAGGCCCTCAGTTCTGACCTTGAGCCCCTGTGCCCAAGCTTGAGCCATAGCACAGCTTTGTTGCCAAGCTTCCTTGTTCTCCATCCCCAATTCCCAAGAGGTGCCTGGGGACGGTGGTGGCTGGAAACACGGAGGGCAGGCTTGAAGCCTTCAGCACGCCTGCTGCCCTGTGCCCTGTTGCTGCCCAGGGATTTACAATGTCCCTCCCTAGGTTCTGTGGAGGCCCCTGTGTAGCCCCCAGCCCTGTAAGTGCTGCCTTCCAGCCCAGGGGATCGGGGAGGGGGCCCAGCAGAACTCTGACAAGTGTTCATCCATTTGTTTGCTTCCAGTCTTGGTTTCATGTCCTTGGGGTCCCATGAGCCTGGGTCCCACCTTGACACTTGTCCCCACACAGAACCCTGTCCTTACTGTGGTCCCAGTGGCCAGAGGTCACCCAGCAGTGGCAGCTGCCTCCATCCCTCACCCAGGCAACAGAAAGCCCAGTCTTCTCTTCCCCTGCCTGTCTACACCTCTCTCTTTTTTAAAAGATTTAAAAAATTTGTTGATTCTAGAAAGAAGAGAGTGAGAGAAAGGCAGAGAGGGAGGAATGGGAAGCACCTGCCCACAGTTGCCGGGGTCTCGAACCATCAACCTTAGCATTCTAGGTCGTCACTTTATCCAACGTGCCACCACAGGTCAGGCCTCTCTACCTCCTCTTGATCAGCTTCCCAAAGCCTGCTGCCCATTTCCCCCCACCCTGCTGAGAGCTACAGAGTGACTGAGAAGCTGGGTGGGGCCCTGGGTGTCTCTACAGCTTCCTGGAGAGCCCTGGACTGGTCACCTGTGAGTAATACAGCCTATAATTACCTCAGGCAGGGCAGGGTAAGCTGGGCTAAGAACTGCCTTTCTTGACCTGATCTGACCACTGCCTGCCTGGGAGAGGGGGCGGGCAGGAGGGCCCCCCACACTGATGCTGGCTCCAGAGGAGGCTAAACATAGGTCCCTTCCACAGCTCTAACAGGACTTTCACTAAATTCATTCTCAACCATTCTGACTGGTCTGAGCCCGGTCCTCGACTCCGCCTCCAGGTATGACTGGAGCTGGGTACAAAAGACCCCACCTCTGACCTCAAGGATCTCCCAACCTGGAGAGGCAGACACAGTCCCACAGATCAACATGTGAAGGAGAAGTTTTCTGAGGACACATGGCAGAGGATAGAGGGGATGATCCCGATGACCCAAAGGTGAAAGGAATCAACCATGTGTAGGAGAGTTCAAGCAGAAAGAGCAGCATGAGCAAAGGGCCTGTGGCAGGTAGGTACATGGTATGTTTGAGGAATATGGAGGACAAGATGGCTGGTGGCCAGGGCAATGAGGATGAGGGGCTGAGGCTTTGATGAGGATAGAGGCAAGGTCAGACCGGGTCTGGTACATCAGGAGGAGTGTTCTGCCTCCATCAGACAAGCAATGATCTTAAGTGAAGAGGCAATAGGAATAGGAGTAGATGTGCACCGTGCAGAGATCACTATGTGGAAATGGATGGGAGAAGTGGAAACAAGAGGTGATGGGTGCAGGGTAGAGTCCCCTGGGCCAGGGGACTCCAGCTGCCTTGGCGAGAACTGGTGGGACTGTGGGTTCCACCACAGCATCAGTGGCTCACCTGTGCTCTAAACCAACCTCCTTAAGAGGTTTGCCCTGGCCTCACTACACCTCCACCCCATCAGTCCCAGCTGGCTGGCCTACTGACTCAGGCGCTGGGGGTGCGGGGGTAGGAAGTCACAGAGGGCCGGGAAGCCTCCTCAGACAAGTCCAGCCAGTTTTCCTTGCCTCAGGCAGAGAACCTACCTGCCAAGTTACTGGCCAGGAAATGGGGTCATGGTACCAGGCCCAAGGGCTGGTCAACAGGTGGCATAGACCTAACCTTTTACACAGGGACAGAGAGAGTCAGAGAGAGGGATAGATAGGGACACACAGACAGGAACGGAGAGAGGTGAGAAGCATAAATCATTAGTTTCTCATTGCCATTACGACACCTTAGTTGTTCGTTGATTGCTCTCTCACATGTGCCTTGACCGCGGGCCTTCAGCAGACCAAGCCACCCCTTGCTGGAGCCAGCGACCCTTGGTCCAAGTTGATGAGATTTTGCTCAAGCCAGACGGGCCCACGCTCAAGCTGGCGAGCTTGGGGTCTCGAACCTGGGTCTTCCGCATCCCAGTTCGACGCTCTATCTACTGCACCACCGCCTGGTCAGGCTAAGCCTAATCTTTTAAAGAGAGCCAAGTTCTGCCTGACCTGTGGTGGCGCAGTGGATAAAGCGTCGACCTGGGAACACTGAGGTCGCCAGTTCAAAACCCTGCACTGGTCTGGTCAAGGCACATATGGGAGTTGATGCTTCTAGCTCCTCCCCCCTTTCTCTCTCTCTCTCTCACTCTCACTCTCTCTCTGTATCTCCTCTCTAAAATGAATAAAATAAAAAGAATAAAGAGAGCCAAGTTCCCTGGTTGGGTAGCTCAGCTGATTAAACATCTTCCCGATACACTAAGGTTGAAGGTTCAATCCCCCATCAGGGCACATAAAAAAGAATCAACTAACAAATGCATCAATACGTGTATCAACAAATAAATGTTTCTCTCCCTCTCCCCCACTTCCTCTCTCTGTAAAATAAATAAGTAAAAAAAAAAAAAAAAAGAAAAGAAAAAAGGAAAGCCAAGCCAGGTCTGGGTTGAATGCCAAACCAAGCCCCAGCCTGGCAGAGGGCCAAAGGTGGTAAGACCTGGTACAGGCCACAGGCACCTCTCCTGCTGCCATAGCACAAGGGGAAGGCTAACATCTGGGTCTAACACTGAAGAGATCTCTGACTTAGAGGTCTGTTCAGGGCCCAGATCTGCCCCCTAGCCTGAGCCCAGTTCCCAGAAGATGCAGAGTGATGGTGGCACAGAGTGGATCATGTGAAGGAGGGGTCAGCCCTGATAATTCTATCAGCTCTCCCAGTATCAAGGTGCGCTTGCTGGGAAAGGCAGCTTCAACAGGCCTTCTCTGGTCCTCCCCACCAGCCCACCAATCTACACATCCTGGCACTGCCATTGGTCCAAAGCAGTCCAAGTCCTTTGACTTTGTCTCTGCCACCTTGAACAAAGGTCTGCCTCACATTCTTTAGCTCTCTCCCTTAGAGAGGCTCCAGGTAACCGGATTCTAAAGGAAGGTGGTATCTTTTCTTTTTTTTTTAGATTTTATTTATTCATTTTTAGAGAGAGAGACAAAAAGAGAGAGAAGGGAGGAGGAGCAGGAAGCAGCAATTCCCATATGTGCCTTGACCAGGCAAGCCCAGGATTTCAAACCAGTACAACCTCAGTGTTCCAAGTCAATGCTTTACTCACTGCGCCACCACAGGGCAGGTTGGGGGGTAGTATCTTGAAGCTACGAGGAACAGATGAACAAACTGGGGAATGGTCTCCTAGAAGCTACGTTTGAACCTCTAGGTGGATGAGAGCATGGCCTGTTTTAGTCCAGGGTGCAAGACCATGGCAGGGGATGAACCATTTAGGCAGGTGGGGGATCTCCCTCATTGAGAACTGGCTGCAGAGGTGAGAGGCTTTGGGGCCTGTCAGGAAGATCTGTTCTTTGGGGAAAGTCAGGCTGGAGATCCTCACATCACTCTTTCCCTCCTACAGAATCTGAGGACACACCTGAGGGTGTTAGGGACACAGGACCCAAAGGCAGAGGCATACAAACAGTCTGAGCAGAGCCACATGGTACCAACTGTAAACTCAAATGCTTCAGGAAACTGAGTATGTGAAGAAGTCTTGTGTGAGACAACTGGGAGTGGTGGGGACTAGGGTGACTTGTGAGCCTGAGGCTTGGTCAGAGGAAGTAGCTACCACTTGACTCCAGCTGAGAGTTCCTGTTCAAGGCAAGCTGGGAAGTCCCATTTTAATGTGATTTTTAATGTCAATGGCATCAAAGTTTTAAAAAGTCCCATAGAGGCAAAATGAAACACACCCAAGGGCCAGCTTTGGCTCAGGAACAGTTTCACAAATTACGTTACACATCCACAGGTACCAAGATAAGCAAAGGGTGCAGATGTGGGGTCCAGACCTCCGCCTCTCCTGGAAAAGGGCCCTATGCGGGAGAGGTCCTGAGGAGACTCAGAGCCGAGAGGGGAAGTCTGGGAGGAGTGTTGCAGTTGGACCCTGCTTAGCTCATTAGCAACTGGACATGGAGTCTGTCCTACCTTCTGGAGATGACCGTGTCCTCTAAAGACTACTCCCCAATCCCCACTGGTATAGCCCAGCCTCATGGGACAAGCCCCTCAGGCCCCTGGGACTCAAGCTGGCTCAGGCAAAGGTCTTAGCTGCAGGCTGGGCTAGAGGAGGAGGTAGGTATCCTGAGGTCCTCTGGAACTCAGGAGCTGAGCTGGGTCCCAAAGCTCTGTGGCATGCCTCTGACCACAAACATGGAGGGGGTGGAGGGCAGAGCCTTTTCCTGGAATCCTCCAAGGCAGGGGATTTTTCAGGACTCGGCCAGCCCCTGGCACCCGTCCCTCTTGCCCCATCAAGGGCCACTATCTGCTAGCTGCGCCCAAGCCCCACCCACAGACGGTGAGGCCCAACTTCCCACCCTATCCCAGTCCCTTATTCCCACATGCACACTCTGGTTTGGAGCTGCCTATAACTGTGGGGCCTTGGTCATAGAATCACTTCCTATGTGTGTCTCAGTCCCTTCATCTAAAACATGGGAAAGGTGGTCCAGGGATGCTCACAGCTCTGAAAGTTATGGTAAAAGGACCCCAGAACTCAGATCTGGCATTAGAGTTTGCATCCAGGAGGCCCTTAGAAGGGCTCTGCAGAACCTGCCTAGGAGTTTCTGAAATTGGGGTGAGCTACCAACAATGGCATATTGAGAGATTTCACCTTTAAAAAAAGTCCAGATTTCCAGTTTCTCTTGAAAAATCCAAAGTTCTGGCAGCCTGAGGCAGGTCATGGGGCTCAAGTCCTCACACCAGGCTCCACTCCCTTTCTTCCCTGCCTTTCCAGGTCTGCACAGGCTCTAGGGTCTGCTTCTCGAGTTCATGTCAGCGGTCTGTTGTGTCACAGGCATCCGGATTTGGAACTCCTCTCACTCAAACTCGCTTGCTTTCTACACGAAAAACGCACCTGCCCAGGGTCATAAGGCAAACAAGTGGTAGATCTGCCTAGATCGTATGACTCCTAACTCTGGACAGGGCGGGGCGAGGTCTCTCCCACCCGCCAGGTCGGGAATTGGCAGAGTAAGGACCAGGACTCGCAGCCAAAAGTCCCCTTCAGCGGAGAGGGGAGGCGGGTCCCCTTTGGCTCCGCCCCGCCCAATGGGGAGTGACCCCGCCCCCCGTGGCAGTCCCTCCCCTGTCTTAAATACGCGACCCGCCTCCCGCGAGCTGACTTCGCAGACCGAGCCCGCGGCGGGGGCAAGCGGACGCGGCTGCCTCGGGACGCACTAAACCCTCTGGTCCGGCCGGCGGGGAAGAACTGAAGCCGCGGCTCGCCCCGCCCGGCTCCCGCCGCCACTGTCCGGTGAGTGTCTGCGGGGCCGGGGGGCTGCGGACGGGAACCGGGGTGCCCCGGAGGCGGGTTATGCACATGCGCCGATATCGCGCGCAGACCCCCCGCTGCGCGCACTCACTCAGGGCGAGCACGGGCCCTCAGCCACCCACCATCATCATCACCTGGGCCAACCGAGTGCGGACAGTCCCATAGCCGGGTGCACACGCGGATGTGTGTATACGGCTCACCGGTTGACCGGCGGGGCTGCGAGCAGACAAAATAAACACCCCCTCCCTCGCTTCCTCCTCCCACGACTGGGCCCTCAGCATGACCAGTTTTATGAATCAAACCCCTTTGAGGAATGGCCACGCCAGTCTTGGATTACTTTTACCTACTAAAGTGGGACAGTCTGGTTCTGAGCCTTAAGCCCCATGTGCCCATAGGCGTATCGGCCGGCCAGGGTCCTTAGGTCCCTTGTCATTCAGGTCAGAGGTGGGCTGGGGGCACAGGCATGCAGCCCTGGGGAGGTATAAGTGGGTGGCTTGCAGGTACCAGTGCACCATCTTACCTCTCACCCTTGGTCTCCACATCATTGCAGACCTTGGCTGCCCTGGGGGAGCCAGGCATTAATGTGCTTCATCTCTGCCTCTGCCAGAAAAGGGCTTTGCTTGGGCTATGAACCCAATGGCCTGGAGCCAGCCTAGTCCTTTGTGTCCCAGGGTTGGCAGTGCTGGGGCCTGAGGGCTGCAGAGGTCCCCCTGTGGTCACTGGCAGATCAGCTGATTGGTGCCAACTGTTCCTTAACTATTACCCCACCAGGGTGGTTGACCACGTCTGCCCCTGGGGCCGAGGGGTGGAGTCTGCAAGGTGGGAAGGGAGAAGAGACCCCCACAGTTCCAGTACCCCCTGCTTGTTTTTCCGCACTAAGGGCAGGTGAGTAGAGCGAGGCGAGGCTCTGGAGACAGGCACCAGAGCCTACTGCACCCTCCCCAGCCACAAGCATCTGGGGCCGGGGGACTGGACTGAATCTCAAAGGTCCCTTCCCACTAGGCTGGACTTTTGGGTACTGAGGGCATAAAGGAGCGGCTGGGCAGGTACCCTCCAAGTAGGTTCCATTGGAGCTGGTCCAGCAGGCAGTGAAGTCAAGTTAGGGCCCAGCTGTTGACAAGGCCCAACAGCACTAAGGCAAGTGGGTGGGGGGAAGGGAGAGCAGTCCCCTGAGTTTGCTGTCTTCTCCCAAGGGAATCAGGCCCCAGAGCTTCTGTAAACAGAGTGTCAGAGGCAGGAAGAGGGCTCTGGTAATGAGCAGCCCAGCTGGATTCCCTCCAGACCATTATTTGGCTTCTCCTGGACCTGGGCAGGGACAACGAGCATACTTGTGCCAGGCTGGGGGCTTGAGCATGGCCTACCTCCACCTCCTTGGCTTCATGCAGCTGCAGAATGAAACAACTACCTTGAGACCTGTGGGTTCAAAGAGTCAGATGGGACCAGTGGGGGTCCATGTTCCAGGGCAGTTACTGAAATGGCACCAGTCCCGAAAATTTAGAAATGGGGGAGGAGTTCAACATAAGACCCTTAGACACTGCCCAGACCTCTGCTTTTCCCAGGAAGGCACGTCTGGCAGGCAGCTCCAAGGCCAGGGAGATTCCCTGGGCAGGAGATGGGACCACAGTTTCTGGCTCCCATTCCTGACATGCCCACTATAGCCCCGAGGGACCTGGGACAAGTACCAGGTAAAGAGCACTGAATTCTCGCCTGATTAGGCAGGCGATGCCACAGTGGATAGGTCAGACTGGGATGCGGAGGACCCAGGCTCAAACCGAGGTTTCTGGCTTGCGTGCAAGCTCACCTGCTTGAACTCGGGGTCGCTGGCTTAACCGTGGGATCATAGACATGACCCCATGGTCGCTAGCTTGAGCCCAAAGGTCGCTGGCTTGAGTAAGGGTTACTTGTTCTGCTGTAGTCTCCCCAATCAAGGCACATATGAGAAAGCAATCAATGAACAACAAAGGTGCCACAAGGAAGAATTGATGCTTCTCATCTCTCTTCCTGTCTGTCCCTCTCTCTGTCTCTGTCAAAAAAAAAAAGCATTGAGTCCGCATCAATGCAGCTCCTGGGGAAACGGGGGTCCCAGCTGGGCCCAGGATGCACATTCCATCTCAGCAGGCTAATCGGCCAGTACACCCTGGTGACAGAAGGGTGTGTGAACCCACAGAAACATCCCCGACCATTGGCAAATCCTGAGCTCATGGGAAGGGCAGCAGTGCCACCTAAATGGGTTAGTGACCCCTTCTGGAGTTCCCCTCTACTGTCCTTAGAGTCCCCCTCCCTGGGCTGGGGAGCCCAAGGCTCTATACTGCCAAGAAAACCAGCTCCCCTCACTGCTGTGGAATTTGTGAGAGTTCTTAGAGAAGGGGGAGGGTGTGTGTGTGTGTGTGAGAGAGAGAGAGAGAACACGGCCCACTGGGCGTGTGTCTGGCGTGGGCGTGTGTCTGTGTGCGCGTGACTGGAGCAGGGCTATGTTTGGGGGCGGCAGGGGTGCTGCGGTGTCTGCATGCACCATGGGCGGGAAGGCTCAGCCTTCTCCCTTTTATCGGTTTCCACATTCCAGAGTCAGCCGGATTGCTTTTCCTTAGCTGGCTGGGTCGCCTGGCCGGCTGGGTCTACAGGCCTCCCCCGCTTTTCCTCATTCCAGCTTCCCTGGGTATGAAGAAGCTAGAGCAGGCTCCCTTGGACCACCTTGGGTTTAGGGGGTGGGGGCAGGCGAGGAGCCAGTTCTTTTCCAAGGTTGAGAAGTCTCCTCCAGGGAAATGCAATAAGGCTCTGACATTCCTCTGAGGCTGCCTGAGAGATTTAATTAAAGCAGGAGGAGAGAGCTGGCTTGCACTGAGAAGGGGCTGGGCTGGGGTGGTCACTGGGACCTGGATAGGCAGCAGTGATAAGTAAGGGGGGCAGGGTGGTGGCTCCCCATATAAATCCCACCTGCACGCTGATCAGCTTCATAGATTCCAGAAACAGACACTTCTGCCACAGGGTGACCTAGATCATCTCTGCCACTTCCTTCTCAGACCCTGTCTAGGCCCCAGACAGCCTGAGCCCAGCTGGCTTGGAGGTGGTGGCCTGCCTTGGTGAGTAAGGCCTTCTGGCAAATACAGGGTTAATTGCAGGGTTAGGACCTTACTTGATAGGTACCTGTGGGGACAGGGCAGTATGAGGAGGCCCTGTGTCTGAGCCCAGCCCTGGTGGCATCACACCTGCGCGTGTTGGCAGTGGCATCTTGACTGGCCCATTTCTGGTTGGGCCGCAGCCACCGCATAGCTCCTGGGGCAGCAGGTGTCCTCTCCCAACAGAGAGGCAGCTCTCCTGACAGATAACACATCCCATCACCCTAAGGGCCCATGTGAGCCATGGTCTGGCCTTAGTCACTGATCTTCCTGCCCTGGGCTGACAGGTCTGGTCGCTCCCAAGTCACCCACAGTGCCATAGAAGGTCCCCACCAGGGGCGTGGCAGGCTCCTGCTCTTCTCCCAGTGCCAGCAGCTGGCCACACCTGCTCAGGGATCTTCCCCTGACTAGGAGAAACAAGCTTCTGTCCAGACTGTCCCTTCTGCACTCTCTCCCAGGGTCTAAGCCTGGGTGGAGGGGAGACTTAGCCAAGGAGTGTCTCCAAAACACAGCCCTGCCAGGCCTTACCCCAGACATTCCTATTTCGTTAGCCTCGGGATGGGGTCCAGGCACCAGGACTTTTCAGATCTGCCAGGGTGATTCTGATGTGCAGCTGGGGTTGAGGAGCCCCTGGGGTTCCAGGTGGGAGATGGGAACCCAGAAAGGGAAGGAAATTGGATGAGGTCACAAACTGAACGTTAGGGTCTTATCTATAGAATGAGCAGAGCCAGTTGGAGTAGTAAAGGAGAGAAACCAAGACTGGTAGGACCTCCAGCGTAATCACGGGCCCGGGCTGTGCCCCCCCACACACCTGGAGAGAGGGCCATCTCTGAGGAATCTGCGGCTCTGCCCTCTTGACCCTTTCCATGAGGGCCCAGAAGGGAGACCCCAATCTCTCTACCCTGCTGGGCCAAGGGCCGCTTTGTCCCAGGGATGGGGAGATGGGTGGACCCAACCTGGGCCTTGAGCCTCCTCAGACACGTCAGCAGAACTGGAGCCAGCTGTCCTGGCCGCCGGCACGGTCCCGCCTGCCTGGGGGGTTGGCAGACTCCTGGGCTGGGCTGCTGCCAGGCCTGGCCGGCAGTGCTCAGCCCAGGCGGGCCAGTACTGGGAGCCAGAGGCCCAAGGCCTCAGGGTCAGGCCTGTAGTACTCGACCCCTACACCTTGGCCCGGTCTTCCCAGGAGCAGTGAGATGCTTCGGCCTCAGATCTGATGCCCAGGTTCTACCCACTTGCCAGCCCCTGCCTTACCCCGGGGCCTTTGTGTGAGAGGGTACCTCCATGTGTATCCTACACTTGGAAGTAGGTAGGGCACTCTGGGTCCCCGAGAGCTGAGATGATGGATGTCCTTACTCATAGAGCCCTCCCTCTGCTCTCCTCACACTCTGAGGATATGCTGAAGGGGGCTGGCCAAAGGACAGCTCACCCCCATTCCCTCCAAAACTCAGGCGCTCCCCCATCAGGCTGCTCTCCCACGCCCACACGCAAGGGTGGAGGCTCGGGCAGCCTCTGCATGGAGGCTGCAGCCTTGGCTTAGCGAGCCTCCTATCTGTGCTGAAAGGAGCACAAAGCACCTCACATTGTGGCACTGTCCCCCGCGTGTGCAGAAGGCAGGGCTCAGGTCTTATAAATAACACCCTTACGAATGAATGCAGACGGACCACTCAGAATGTGTTCCAAGTACAGACTAAGAGCCCTGAAAACCACACACTATGACCAGTCCCCCAGCTTCCCAGGTGGGAGCCGAGGTGAAGGCCCACAGCCAGACTGACAGAGCCAGGGTGCAAACCCCAGCAGTCGGGCCTGCAGCACTATCCCAGCTCTGTCCCTTGGACTTCACCAAGGCCAGTGACAGAGCCCAGGCCTCTGAGCCTGCCACCCCACCCCCACCAAACCATGGCAGGGCCAAGCCAGGGTGAGGCTGTGTTGAACCCAGGTGGGAGATGGATGCCCTGAACCCTCTTGCCCTCTCCTCTACCCTCCAAATGCCAACTCAGCCAACACCCTTTGCAGAGGGAAAGGTCCCACCTCCCTGCCTCTGGTCAGCAGATCAGATATCAAAGCCCAGGCTTCTGGTCTTTCAGAGCTGCTGAAATTATAACTGGCTGGTGAAGGGCAGCTGTGACCCAACCCCCCCATGAGATGCCCTCATCCCCAGTGCACACATACATACCAGCATGCACCCAGACCAGCGGAATTGCTTCCAAAACTTGTTAAAGAACTTCCCCATTTGAAAACAAACAGAACACTGGGTGCTCAGAACAACTCCAGAGCGTTGAGGGAGGGCTGCTGAGAAACCGAAGCTCATGGGTGGGAAGGGACTTAACTTGGGCCCAAAGTCAGGCCAAGGTCTCCTCCCCCTCTGATGCCTATTTCCTGCCTGTCATGGCCCTCTGGGTCCTCTCTGGGGTGCAGTCTGATGTCTGATCTGCTCTTGGTGCCAGGCACCTTTTGGCAGAGCCCCTGGAGCCATCAGTCCCCACTGCTGTTTTCCAAAGCCCCAGTGCCAACTCCTTGCTTGGGTGGTGGCCCAGGGCCCAGGCAAGGCACTCACCACCGCCCCCTATGGAGTGGGAAACAGGGTCACTGCTGCCTGTTGGGGTCTCCTGGATGTACTCTTCCTGGTATATAGCCTCCGCTCCCAGCCATTCAGCCGCGTTGCCGCTCCGGGTCCAGGCCGACCCATAGCAGTCACTACCTCTCTCCGCTGTGATGGCTTCACTGATTAAAAGGAGCAAAGCCCAGAGCCCGTGCTGGTCCCCCTCCTCGATGCAGAATGGGGAGCACCCCCAGCAGTGTCCCAATCTTGGGAGGTGTCTACTCTAAAATGCCCTGCGGCACAGATAGAGAAACTTGGGTGCTGAGAGGAACTGATGTCTACACCTTATAGCTCGGACACTCCTGGCCCAGGGTTGCCTGATTGAGCTTGCACTCATAACCATGACCTTATACAAGTCCTATGGGAAGCCAACATCACAGGGGTGGTCAAGCTGGCCACGTGTAGGGTCCCCTCCCACCCCGAATCTGGCTGCTCCCTTCCTGACCCCAGCCTGTTCCACCAGGAGAGCTGATTCAATGGGAGGTGGCTCACCCCCCACATGGACATGGGAGTGGGGGATGCTTGTAGCCCACATCTGGAGGCCAGGCTGAACCCGTTTACTTCTGAGTCAGTGAGGGTGGAGCAAGTCCTCACAGGGAAGGAGGTTGGGTAGGGTGCAAGAGCCCCTGAGATGGCTATGGCAGGTCCAGGGGTGCATGAGGCAGCCAGGACCCTAGAGAGCAGGGGAGGGCGCACTGGGGTCAAGGAAGGCCTCCTTAGCTAGCCTCTGAAGGGCGTTAATAAGTGTTAACTAGTAAGAGACAGAGGCCAATGGCCCTACTTCCCAGGGAGGGGGGACCCTGCAGGTGGTCAGGGCATAGGTGGGCCCAAACAGGGTGACAGGCCTTTACCTAGAACTGGTCTGAGACCACAGTGTCCTCCCCACATGCCCCTCCTCCACTTCATATTCCAGGAGCCCCTTTTCCTAGGGGAGAGACAGCCAATGGATGTCAGCAGGGTAGAAGGCACCCTGGGTGGGGGGCCATGTTACCTGCCTTAGACTGACAGCTGGCTGGCGTGGGGGAAGGGGAGGCTTAGCTCCAGCACAAAAGACCCTTGTGTGAACAGAGGTGCCTGGAAGGGAGGGGTGCTGGCCTCTCTGGGACTCTGGGCCCAGAGTATAGGGACTGCTGCTGGGGGTGGTGGTCCCTGGGTTTCCCCCAGGAGCCTGAATGACGGGGGGCCCATGCTGTGACCCCATCCTGTCTTGGTCAGGTCAAACTACAAGCTGGAGCCTGGAGCAGCCAGGGGAGCCACCACCCCCTCGGCAGGACTGGGCCCCGCAGCAGGCAGCGGGCCCAGCCACACCTGGACCTGCTTAAGGACCTGGGCTCTGGCTCAGATTTCACAGCAGTGTAATGGCAGCAAGTCATTGCACCTCCAGGAGCCCCCCTTTTTCTGTCATCTGGGAGTGATGAGAATAGTTTCCACCTGGAATGGCTGGCGGAGGGACTACAAGAGGTGGCTGTGAATGCTCAGACGCGCTGGCACATGGGAAGGGTTGCAACTCTGCTTCAGTGCCCGGTGCATAGTGGAGTCCAAGAAATGGTAAATGAAGGAATCTGGGGGTGGTGGGGGGGTGTTCCAGACCTGGCATTGCCTCTGGGGCTGCCATGCAACCAAAGTCCCCCAACCCAGGGAGGCTTGAGCCCCTCACATCTAGTTCTTTCACTGTGCCTGTGTGGGGATATGAAGACCAGGGTTCCCTCCCTACACCCCCTCCAGGGGGGGCCACCTGCCAACTTCTCCAGCTCCTCTGCTCTCCTTCCTAGGACTTTCCCACTGGCCACCTCCTGGCCAGCCCACAGCTCCCGTCCCGGGCAGGTCTGACTTCACAAGTGGAAAAACACCGATCCCATAGTTTCCATGTGAAGTCTTCCTGCTGCGGTCTCCTCACTTGAAGGTTGTAGAGCGTGGCGGCAGGGGCTGGTGGCCCGGGGCAGCCAGCTTCTCCACTTACGCACTGGGCTGACTGCCCACCAATCTCTCTGAGAAGCTGTGGGGAGGGGCAGCTGCTCCCGGAGCCACCATTTTTCCTGCTTCCCTGTCCACCTCAGCAGAGATCTGGGGGTGGCAGGGTGGGGGAAGGGCACAGAGCCTGATCCTTTTTGTCCACGTGTTCTCTCTGAGTCAGAGGGGTGGGAGGGCTGGGATTAAGGTAAAGGTATTACTCTTCGTGGTCACTGAATGTTTGGGGGCTGGGCCCCATTCTGGTTGCATCAACCCATTAAACCGTGGTGACAGTGCAGGAAGTATCAACTGATAGCATAGTGAGGTCATGTGATTGTTTAAAGTCATACAGTGAGGAAGTGATGGGGCTGGGACAAGAATTGGGCCCAAGCACTGGAGACCTGACTCATAACTACTTTGTGCTGTTGGATTTGGGGGAAGGGAATTGGAATTCCCTTCTTGGTCCTTCCTGGAATGGCTGTTTCCTGGGCCCCTGACTCAGATTCTCCTCTTTCCTCTCTGCCTCCAGGGACCAAAAGATGCGCTCCAGGGTCCTCCTGGCCCTGCTGCTGCTGGCCTCAGGGCCTGGGGTGTGGGGCTGCCCATCTGGCTGCCAGTGCAACCAGCCACAGACAGTGTTCTGCACTGCCCGCCAGGGGACAACGGTACCTCGAGACGTGCCGCCCGACACAGCAGGCCTGTACGTCTTCAACAACGGCATCATAACACTTGACACAGACACCTTTGCCAGCCTGCCAGGTCTGCAGCTCCTGGACCTGTCACAGAATCACATCACCAGCCTGCCCAGTGGGGTCTTCCGGCCACTTGCAAACCTCAGTAACCTAGACCTCACTGCCAACAGGCTGCGTGAGATCACCAATGAGACCTTCCGGGGCCTGCGGCGCCTGGAGCGCCTCTACCTGGGCAAGAACCGCATCCACCACATCCAGCCTGGTGCCTTTGACGCCCTTGACCACCTCCTGGAGCTCAAGCTGCAGGACAACGAGCTGCGAGCACTGCCACCACTGCGCCTGCCAAGCCTGCTGCTGCTGGACCTCAGCCACAACAGCCTCCTGGCCCTGGAGCCCGGTGCCCTGGACACTGCCAACGTGGAGGCGCTGAGGCTGGCTGGCCTGGGGCTGCAGCAATTGGACGAGGGGCTCTTAGGCCGCTTGCGCAACCTCCACGACCTGGACGTGTCAGACAACCAGCTGGAGCGTGTGCCGCCTGCCATCCGGGGCCTACAGGGGCTGACGCGCCTGCGACTGGCTGGCAACACCCGCATTGCCCAGCTGCGGCCTGAGGCCCTGGCTGGCCTGACGGCTCTGCAGGAGCTGGACCTGAGCAACCTGAGCCTGCAGGCTCTGCCACACGAGCTTTCGGGCCTCTTTCCCCGCCTACGGCTCTTGGCAGCTGCCCGCAACCCTTTCAACTGCGTGTGCCCCCTGAGCTGGTTCAGCCCTTGGGTACGGGAGAACCGTGTGGCCCTGGCCAGCCCAGAGGAGACGCGTTGCCACTTCCCACCCAAGAACGCTGGCCAGATGCTCCTGGACCTTGACTACGCCGACTTTGGCTGCCCGGCCACCACGACTACGGCTACAGTGCCCACTACAAGGTCCCCTGCTTGGGAACCCTCGCCCTTGTCTTCCAGCCCAGCCCCCACCTGGCAAAACCCCACGGAGCCTGCTGCCAAAGCCCCTAGCCTGCTCCCTGCTACTCCACCCACAGTGGGACCTGATCCCCAGCCCCAGGACTGCCCGGCATCCATCTGCCTCAACGGTGGCACCTGCCACCTCGGAGCTCAGGGCCACCTAGCCTGCCTGTGCCCTGAGGGCCTCACTGGCCTGTACTGTGAAAGCCTGGTGAGGCTGGGCCCACGGCCCACCCCCATGGCAGCCACGCTGCGGCCCCCGGGGCCCCTGCCGCTCATTATCGAGCCGGTGAGCCCCACCTCCCTGAGGGTAGGGCTGCAGCGCCACCTGCAGGGCAGCACCGTGCAGCTCCGCCTTACCTACCGCAACCTGTCAGGCCCCGACAAGCGGCCGGTGACACTGCGGCTGCCTGCCTCACTGGCTGAGTACACCGTCACCCAGCTCCGGCCCAATGCCACCTATTCCATCTGTGTCAGGCCCCTGGGGGCTGGGAGGGTGCCTGAAGGTGAGGAGGCCTGTGGGGAGGCCCGCACCCCCCCAGCTGTCCGCTCTAATCATGCCCCAGTCACACAAGCTCGTGAAAGCAACCTGCCGCTTCTCATCGCGCCGGCCCTGGCTGCCGTGCTCCTGGCTGCACTAGCTGCAGTGGGGACGGCCTACTTCGTGCGGCGGGGCAGGGCCGCAGCAGCTGCAGCTCAGGGCAAAGGGCAGGTGGGCCCTGGGCCCCTAGAACTGGAGGGGGTGAAGGCCCCCTTAGAGCCAGGCCCCAAGGCAACAGAGGGTGGTGGGGAAGCCCCACCTGGCGGGCCTGAGTGTGAAGTGCCACTCATGGGCTACCCAGGGCCCGGGCTCCAAGGGCCCCTTCCTACTAAGCCCTACATCTAAGCTGGGAGTAATGGACCGCCAGGCTGGGCTCTCAGCCCTGCCGGAACTGGCCAGCGCCCTCTTGCTGCCAGGCCAAGAAGTTCTCAGATCCCTGTGATGAGGAAGACATGTCAGGGCAGGGGCTGTGAGACTGCAGCAAGTCCCTGTCCCCCTCTTGACCTTGCTCTCCTCATCTAAGATGCTAGGACCCAGGTGAAGACCTCTAAGGACTGCCTCCAGAGCCCAAGTGCCTCTGAGGATGGTGTCTGCTCCATCCTGTGCAAAGTGCAACCTCTGGGTTGTAGGGCAGGGCAGGGCAGGCAGGCTCTGCCGTGTGCTGGTAACACGGGCCTAGGGCTGCCAGGCTCCCAACCCAAGGAGACTCTGGGGGCCAGTGAAGGAAGTCCCCAGAAAGGGAGCAGAGGGAGAGTGGGGTAAGGATGGGTGTGTATGTAACCCAGCCTTGGCCCCAGGGAGCAAAGCAACAAAAGAAACTGGAAAGAAAAGACACTTTAGGAACAAGTTTTGCTTTTGTTTTTTTTTTAAATATATTTATAAGAGATCCTTTCCCATTTATTCTGGGAAAATGTTTTCAAATTCAGAGACAAGGACTTTGGTTTTTGTAAGACAAATGATGATATGAAGGCCTTTTATAAGAAAAATAAAAGATAAAATGAAATGAGTGTTTTTCTAGCATGGCCCTAGGGCTCCTGGTCTGGGTAGAGGGAGGATGGGGGTACAGACAGCCCTCTCTGTGGGGAACTGGGTCCAGGACCCCTATCCCCAGCAGATAGGGGTCAGGCTCCAGCCAGCATCCCCTGAGCTTGGGAGGACTCCTATTGAGAGCCATGGGGGGAAGGGCAAGCTTACCACAAACCCTGCCCTGGGCTGTGCCTACACCTTCCCTGCACTCCCGTGCCCCTCTGCAGGGGCTCCTGTCCCAGCTGCACAGAATGGCCTTAGTCAAGGGCATCACAGATCATGAATGGCAGCTGCCCTCTGGTGGGTAGGGAGGCTGTGAGAAACTGTTAGGAGTGAGCGGCCCAGGAACATGATGAGATGTGAGTGTGGCCTGCGGAGCCCTGGTGGCTGTGATGTCCCTTTACTCTCTGCAGTTGGGATGTGCCTGGTTTTCCAAAACCCCGGAAGTGGGAATATTTTCAAGGAAGACCAGAGGCAGAAGCAGGGCCAAGGATAGTGCTGGGACCTTGGGGACAGTGATGTATACAGAGCACCTTTTCCTAATACCCTTCAGATGGTAGGGGAGGTGGCCCCAGAGATACTGGAACAAGCCACCGCGAGTCCCCATGCCTGTGTCCGTCTGTGGGTCACGGCCCCTGGCCCCTAGCCTCACCCTAGCAGGAAGGAGGCAGCCCAGTCAGGCCTGGGGAACAGGCCCTGTGGCTTGGGGCGTTGATGTCAGCGACGAGTCACGCCCAGCCACGCGAGGCTCTGGATTCAATTAGTGGCTGCTGAGGGTTCTGGCATGAGAAGGGAGGAGGCAAGCAGGGAGCTGGGGCAGAGGGTGGTGGCAGTGTGCCTGGGTGGTGCCCCATCTTCCTGAGGCAGCGGCGGCGGCCCAGGTGAATTTCCTGTGGGTCTGGGTCTCATTACTGGACTGGCTACGCTGCGTCTGCCCTCCCACCTTGGTAGGCCAGTCAGGGGGCTATTGTGGGCCCACGAGCCACTGAATATAGAGGCTGCTGAATAAATGTTTTCCCTGCAAAATCAGACCTGGCCTCATGAGCCAGCAGGCAGTGGGTGGGACCTAAAGAAAGGAGGCTGGCATGAGCCCTCCTAGAAAAGGCACTTGGAGCCCTGGCCGGTTGGTTCAGTGGATAGACTGTCGGCCTGGCAACAGGGATCCCGGGTTCAATCCCATGGTGGCTTGTATTTACATAAGGGGGGTTGGGCCACTGTGAGCAAAATCTCAGACAGGGAGGGCATACCCAGTCTTCAAGGAACATGCTGGGTATGGGACCTGTGGACAAAAAAGGGGCCACATCCCAAACCTGACAAACTCAGGGAGCCCTGCATGGCAAGCCTTACAGAACCAGAAACCAAAAGTGATCACATAAGATGGTCTGAAATGAAAACTTTCTAACTAAAAGCAGGTTTTGACAGGTAAGTCACTTCCTGCCTTTTGCATCTAAAATAACATACCTTCAGAATGTCAAGAGTAATCTTCCCCAGACCCACGGCACCAGAGCAGACATAGAATCCCTCCCTGTTATCTTGTTCCCTAACTGCCATCTCCACGTCCTATAAATGTTAACTGTTAACTCTCGACCCACCAATGTAGTAGAAGTATGACTCTCTGTTTTACTCTTTAGATAATCTCAGAGATTTTCCCCTTTGCTTTTTCCTGCCTTCCTAATCTACCCCCAGTTAATTTCACATAACCCCTTACTACTTCTTGATTGTAATGTATAAAATAAGCTGCAAAACTGCCACTCGACAGAGCATATTCTAATCTGTTGAGATTTTGCATTCCAGCAATTGTTGTCAGTTTGGCTCCAATAAACTCATAAAAATTTTCTACAGATGCCTGACCTATGGTGGCTCAGTGGATAAAGCATCGACCTGGAACTCTGAGGTCACTGGTTCAAAACCCTGGGCTTGCCTAGTTAAGGCACATACAAGAAGCAACTACTATGAGTTGATGTTTCCTTCTCCTTCCTGCCTTTTCTCTCTCTCCTCTCTCTAAAATCAGTAATAAAAAAAAAAATCTCTACCTGCCTGAGGCCCAGTAAACTGACCATTCACCTAGCCCAGAAGCAACGAACCTGAGACCAGTGGTATCTGTATCTCCTGGACAGAGCACAAGCAGCTCCTCCAGCACTGGGCCCTATGAGACCACCTCCCACCTCCACTCCACACCGAACATGTGGCCTGGCACCAAGGAATGCAGGCAGCCATCTGTGGACCCGCCACCTGAGTCTGGCTTTGCAGATAGGACCCAGATGTCCTGCTCTTCCCACCATGACATATCTCCTCTTAGAGAGGTACACTCCACATATGACAAGGATGACAAAGAGGAAGGCATAGGTGGAGGCTGAGACAGAGGTCCCTGGGAGGGTGGGGCCCTGGGTTCTCCCTGGGAGAGGCCTGGACGGCTGTGTGCCTGACCTCTGGGCCCCTCTGGCTCTTATAAGAACACAATGTTCTGCCTAAATTGAGATGGAAAATATGTGAACAAAGAAGAAATCGAGGGGGTGCAGTGAAGGCCCATGGTTGTGCCCACCCCATACACTTTTCATCTTTAGTCTAGTTCATTCAGCAGCTCCATACCTCAGGGAGCCAATGTAGGTCCCACCACCTCTCAGGCCAGCCTGGAGGCTGGCATGTATCCCTGGTGTCCACCACCACTGCAGAGGACTGGAGTCCCTACTACTCTGCCAAGGGTGTGGGCCTGGTGTTGAGGCAGGGGCCAGGACTGGGGGATGGAGCGGCAAGAACACTGCCCTGGAGGGCCCATCTGGGAGTGATTTGAGAAATTCCAGGCCTCACTGGCCCTGCAAGGCTATTCTTAACTGCTATAATTACAGGGTCAGCCTTGGCCAGTGGCACTGTGAAGTCTGGGCATCAGTTAACTCCTCCAGGGGCCATGATGGGGCACAGTGGGGGGGGGGGGCTGCTCTTCATGGGTAGGGGGACCCATCACAGGCATGGTGCAGAGCCTGAAAGGCAAGAACTGGTGAGTGGGGAACATCTGATGGCTAGTGCTGGGTCCCTTTCCCAGGTTCAATCACTCCCCTCAGTCTGCTGGGGAGCCCGGCAGGGCAGGGGCTATCTGGTCTGGAGAGGCACAGAGGGCAAGATACCAGCATAGCATCTGGGCCGGGAGTAGCAGCTCGAGCAGCCTTGTCTTCCTCATTTGTGAAAGAGACCTGGCCAGCTCCCTACCCTCTCCCTGGGCTATGAGAGAGGATGAGAGCGGGTAGTCCCACCACCCTGACTTTTACCCCTTCCTAGGCACTCAGCCAGGGGACACCCTAGCAGTTCTTATGGCACTTAGTTTTCTTTGCCTCCAGACACAGCCCTTGATGCTCTTAGAACCTGGACAGGTCACAGCACCCTCTGTGACTCAGTTTCCCCAGTTGTGAAATAGAAGAGGAGACAACTAAAAGGATATCCAAGGACTAAGGCCCTTCTTTTTACTCTGACCTTTGCATGCCCCAGCCTGGTGGTGGTGGTAAGGGTCCCAGCAAGTCCTCCCAAGAGTAATAGCTGAGCAGGGATAAGGCTTTGGAACAGGGGCCAGGTCCCTGCCTCCTTCTGTCCCAGCCAGGCCTCTTTCCTCAGCTGTGACATGAGGTCCCGGTAGACTGAATGGACAAGTCAATCCTCAGCACTATGAGCCACAATGATTATGGGCCATCTCTGCACAGAGCCGGCACGGCCCAGAGCCCCAAGGGCACCACTGCAAATCTTCCCACTCACTTCTGGGGAGGATGGAAGGATGAGGTGCATTTGCACACCGTGCTGTCTCGGGATCCCCACCAAGGACAATCAGGGACGGGCATCTGGCCAGGGCTGAGAGGGTCTCATAGAGTCCACAAAGTTCAAGGCCTGCCTCCCTTTGCTACTTGCACTTCCAAACCTGCCAGCCCATCTGTCCCTACATCACCCCACATCCACCCCAAGTCCACCCTGCTACTGTAGCTTCAGATCTCCTTGGCCCTCAGCCCCACCAGAACAGCCACAGCAAAATCAAGTGCATGCTCTTGCTGGCCACCCATGCATCCGCCGGGTCACAGTCCCCTCCCCAAACGCTAATATACACCAACTTGAGTCTCTAGGCCAAGACTAAGGGGCTACCTATTCCGAGAGGCCTCACCACCCACTGCAGGTGACGCTCCAGGCTCCCCACGCAGGGCCAGGTCTGCCCAGCGTAGGCACCTGGCTGCTCCAGTGATGAGCCACCTCCCTGATCGTCTGAGCTGGGAAGAGCCCTCTCACTGTACTGAGCCCCTGTCCTCTGCAGATGGCCCTGCCACCGCACATCAGGGGCCTTAGCAGGGGTACCTCTCCACAGACCTGTAAGCCAGACACCATCTGGGCCCCTGCCCTATCCCAGCCCCAGCCCATCCCAGCATGCCAGCCACTCCTACCCAGGTGAAGTGTCCAGGGTGAGGGAGGTGAGGGCACTGGAAAAGTGCCGGGTGTCCCACAGCTTCACTTCATGTTCACGCATCTATGGGGAGGGGCAGAGAGATCAGGGGGCTCAGAGGGCCCATCTATCAGCCTCCGGGGCTCCCTGGGAACCTAATGCCCAAGGACACAGCTTGGCAAAGTGGCATTTGCCCCAGTACAGAGCCTGGAAGGCAGTGGGAGGAGGGGGATCATGCCAGGAAGAGAGATTTTGTGTTTTTATGTCCTGCCCCTTTAAAAACCCTTAGGTGACAAGAGACAAGGGGCGTTTCCTCCATGGACTCTGGTCCCTGGGGGTGCCGCCATGGTTCCCAGGGTCAGGTTTAGCTATTGAGAATGGAATCTGCCAGTTTTCAGCCACAGTTGGTCCCCCGGGGCTCTGAGACCAGGCTGCGCTCAGGGCCGTATATGGACAGGCCTGGAGCAAGCCTCCAGTCCCAGCTTGCGGGGGGAGCCTCACCCCTGCTCTCCAGGTCCCTGGTCACCTTCAAAGAACCCTACCTGGTTGAATCCGGTGGACACAAGGTGCTCCTGGGTTCCTGTCCATGCCAGCCGGCTATCCTTGCTGTTCTCGTGGGCTTGTGTGCTCTGCAGGAGGCAGGAGAGAGCGCTGAGCCACTGCAGGCCCACTGGCCAGAGTCACACAGAAAGCAGCAGGGGCCAGATCAGGGCCCCAGGGGCTGACTGGAGATGGAAGGGCCTCATGCCACTACAGAACAGACCTGGGCTGAAGGCAGTGCTGCACCCGGGGGGCAGACCCAGCCACCCAACGTGGGCTCAGTCTCCCTCCTCGCTAGGGACTGTCAGGCTATCTTGCTCACTACCAGGCCCCTTGCTACAGGGACTCAGGACAATAGCATGTCATTGCCCCTGCAGGTGTCCTAGAGGCAACACTCAGCTGCTGGCCACCATCCCCAAGCTCTGGGGACCCATGTGCCCTCTCAGAATTTCATTTTTCTCGCTTGTGCATAGGGTTCATGTTGCCCCGGCTGTCTACTTCCCAGGACTGTTGAGGGGATCAACTGAGACTATATGTGAGACGAACGGGCCGCTGCAAAGCACTGTGCAAATCAAGGGATTACTAGAATTACTTCTGCCTCCTGACGCTGCAAGGGGGCTGGGGAGAGAGCCTGGTGCCAAGCTCTGGGGAATGTCCGGGAGAGGGCAGAGCACTGCCCCTCTTCGCCCTCCTGTGGTGCTGAATCTGCCAGCTGGAAGGCTTCCTGGGACCCAGGGAGGAGAGGCAAGTTCATACCACAGGCGACCCTGTCCCCTGAGCCCAGGCAGGGGGGAGTCAAGGCGGCCAGAGGAAATGCAAACAGCTCCCTCCCAGTCACCCTGGCCTCTAGAGCCTGAGACAAAAGACCCTGTTACCAAAAATAGCTCACCCTAAACTGTGGCCAGCTTCCTCTAAGCTTCCCACGATCTCCTTGGGAATGAATGAGTGAGGGAGGCGACCTGTGATGAGCTGGCCCAGCACCCCCTCCCCAGCCCACAGAGGCAGACCCCAGCGTGGGAGACCATCGGAAACAGCTCAGTGTCGTTCAAGGGGCTTTTCTCACTGCTTACTTCCCACCCAGCCACAGCCTGCACAGGAAGTCAGGGCCAGAGCCTGAGAACCAGGAACCCACACTCCTCTCTCCATATAAGAGGGTCAGGGTGAGGGTCAGCTCCACTCCCAAACACCCCATAGTAGGTCAGAAGTGTCACATGGGCTCTCAACCTCTCATCAATGTGCAAATACCCCCAGTGTAAACAGCAAACCAGATGCCTCACAATGCATCTGTGCACCATTTATTCATCTGACAGACATGCAAAGCCTCCCAAGGGCCAGGCACTGTGCTAGGAGCTAGTTGTGGGGCCAAACAGATCTCAGACGGAGGGTCATACTTGGGTGAAGGAGAGCTGCTCATTCGTTTTCTCAATACAAGAATTCGGGCTGCATACTATGCTAGGTGTTGGGCACAGTGAACAAAAAAGGTCTCCAAACTCAGAACAGGCAGGTCAGGAGGCAGATGTGAACCAAATAGAAATAACGATATCACCACATGTCATTACAAACACCATGAAAGGGTAAAGTGGAGGTTAAGAGAGCAAGCTGTGGACTCAGACTACCTGGGTAAAAACCCTGCCCTGCCACTGAGGGCCTCGTCCCAGGATGAGATACTCAACGACTTTGTGCCTCAGTTCCCTTATCTGTAAAAAGAGCACCATAGTCGGACCTACGCTGGATGGCAGTTTCAAGGGTGTTAACAGTAGCAAAGTGTGCTCAGAGTTCATTTGCATTTTTAAAAGCATAACAGAGTACAGCAAGAGTATAACTGAGAAGTAGATGTAAGGTAACATCTGAGTTAAGCCGTGAAGGACCAGCAGGTGTGGGCCAGCCAGCAGTGCAGAGGCTGAGTAGGGGCCAGGGAGAGGAGGCAACACCCAGCCTGCAGGGCCTCCAGGCAGCACGGAGCAGATTTTCATTCAGAGGCACAAGTTGGGGTTGGAATGTACCTGGGCCCATATCTCCCACCTCCCTATTTTATACATGGAGAAACCAGAGACAGGAAGCCATTTTCCCTAGTCACCCAGCAAAAGAGCTGTTGGCTATTTGAGACTCCTGCCCACTGCGGGCTGAGCCACCATTACTGTTCTCTATCTGCACAAAAGGAACCTGAGGCAAGGACCGGCGAGGCAATGAGCCACAGCTAGAAGGCAGCAGAGCCTGGGCCACAACATGCCTAGGGGCCTCCTGGCTGTGCCGTGGCCACCTCAGGTTTCCAACAAACGTCTCTGCATGAGCTCACACAGGGAGAACCAGACCCCTGTGCTCAGGCAGTAGCAGTGAGGGTGGGTGTGGACTAGCGAGTCCTACTTGCCCTGCGGCTCTCCACTTCCATCATCTGCTCTCTGAACCAAGAAGTGAAGACAAGGTAAGAGCTGAGGCTGAACCCACTGTGCCCACTCCAGGTAAACCCAGCTCAGCCTTCCTAGGAGTCACAGGAAGCCCCGCGGACAGGAAAGGGGTAGCTGCTGAATCTCTCCCCTCTCTTCAATCTCCAAATTACTGGAGTGACTTTCATTTTCAGAAATGGCAAATACTTTTTTGCTGACCTCAATGGGACTCAGAAAGGAGGAGCCCTCTTTTCAGATTCCCAGATTCTTATTTTCCTGGGGCAGCAGGGAGACTGCAGCTGGGACCCAAGTATCCTGCTAACCCAAGTCCCAGCCCCTGGAGGAACCGCTGGTGGTAATTCCAAACCTGCAGGCCAGGCCTTGGGGGTTTCCCTCTCACAGGGGACAGCCTTTGTCCCAACAGGCAGCAGGGTGTCCTGCTTGTGGAGAAGCCCCTGACCCCATGTCCCCCCAACATCTGGCTCTGTAAGAGAACAGGAGAGAGAGACTGAGACCAGGCAATACCTGCCCGGTACAGGGGCACCAGGAGCAGACGCATACCTGGCATTCCAGCTTCAGTGCAGCCAAATCCCCTCTCGGTTGCCATGGCAACACTTCCTGTGTGGGGCAGGGCAGCTGGAGGAGCTGACTTGGGTTCTCAACTCTGGTGAGGGGACCTCCTCCAGTGGTAAGAAACCCACCCCATCCACCCACGCCCCTCCTTGGCTAGGCTCAGTGCTGGTCTCCAGATGCCTGACACTCCGGCAGGCCTGTCCAAAACACAGGAGTGGTCAGAAGGGACAGGTCCATCTGCACACACTAGAGGTCAGAGGGCTTGTCCCCTCCTGCCCCTGACAGGGTACTCACTACCTGGATACCCCTCAGCTGCGGTCAGATATTTCTGTAGCACACCCCTAATTTCAGGGTCTCGGACAGGAAAGGGGCACCAGAGTGGCCCAGCTCCCACACCAAACTGCCTCTGCTCCTCAGCTGTGACAGGGGCAGAAGTGGTCAATGGGCAGACTTTATAGGCCAGTCATGGGGGTGGAAGCTCCTGCATGCCAAGGGCCTTGGACATAGTAAATGATCATAAATGCCAACTAAAAACAAAGTAGGGGTGCGATCAGGAGGAAGCTGCCCAACTATCCCCTGCTCCAAGCTCAGGTTGCCAAAGACAAGGTCCAAAAAAGGGAGCAGAGGGAGGCCTCCTCAGGCCTCCCCATTCACCCTCAGGCTACAGGGACAGCCACTGGAGCAGGGAGAGCAGCGGCTGGACCAGGGCAACACTTCCTTCCTTGCCACCCCCCAAACAATGCTCCCCTCTAGTGGGAAAGAGGATCTCAGGAGAAGGTGCTCCCAGAAAGCCTATCGCTGGAGCTGGCCCCTCAGCTCACACCAGCCCTGGCCGCCAGTGGTGGTTTTCCTAATAGAAGCCAGGTGTGGGCCAGATGCCCCGGGCGGAAGTGGGGGGCAGGGCCACGCACAGGCAGCATTCCAGGCCCACTGCCCCCACACCAGCACAGGCACTGACCCAGCAGCACGGAGAGGGTGGAGCAACCCACGCTCTTCCCAGGTCTCCTCGACCAGAAGCCCCCTTTTTGGGGGAGGCTCTTTCCAAAACCAGATCTTCTCCCTCCCTCTTCTAGAAATTTGGAGCCCCTTGGACCACAGCCACTGCATCTCTACCTCCGCCCCATTACTGTCCCTCCTTGCTGGAGGACATGAGGAGGCAATGAGGAAGAGGGGGAGATGAGGGGGAGAAGGAAGAAGAAAGTGAGAAAGAGGAGGAGGGCAAGGAAGAGGAGGGGAGGAAGGAGGAGGAAGGAGGAGGAAGAGGAGGAAGGTGAGGAAGAGGAGGAGGGTGAGGAAGAGGAGGAGATGAGGAAGAGAAGGAGAGAAAGGTGAGGAAGAAGAGGGGAGGAGGAGGAAGGTGAGGAAGAGGAGGAGGGCGAGGAAGAGGAGGAGGGCGAGGAAGAGGAGGGGAGGAGAAGGAAGGTGAGGAAGAGGAGGAAGGTGAGGAAGAGGAGGAGAGTGAGGAGGAAGGGATGAGGACGAAAAGGAGGAGGAGGAAGGGAGAGGAGGGTGAGGAGGTTAAGGAGGAGGGGGAGGAGGGGAGAGAGGAGGGGGAGGAGGGAAAGGATGAAAAAGTTCAGGACAGGAGAAGCTTGCAATACCCAGTGGGGCAGGAATGGGGGTGCTGTGCACTATGCCAAGTCCCTGGGCAGGAGAGGGCACCCTGAGAAAGCTGGGCAACAGGGCCTCAGTCTCCCTCCTTCCTGAGCCTGGGCTTGAAGATCAGCCACACAGAGCTACAGTGAAGCTCACAGCTTACCCCACACTGCCTGAGGCTCAGACTCAGCTACCCCCAGCCAGCACAGGCAGACAGCCTGGGCCTGGCAGGGGAAGCACTAAACACACTGCTGGCCGGCTGGGTTCACCTGTCAGGATGGAGCCTTCTTTTGGTCTTCAGCCAGCCTTGGACTATCTTGGGCAAAAAGGTACAACTACAGGAACGGAATACGGGGGTGGGGGGTGGAGCGACAAGGCCTCAACTACTGCTGGTGGATTATCCTTGACCTCAGGTAGGGAAAAAAGGGGTCTAGAAATGGAGACCAGAGTATCTATGATGGGACTGGGGCTTTGCTGGGGAGCTCCTCTCCTGACCTGGCAACAGGACCTGAACTTCATCTTTCTTAGGGAAGAGGCTCATCAGCTTTTATTTTTATTTTATTCATTTTAGAGAGGAGACACAAAGTGAGAGAGAGAGAGAGAGAGAAAGGGGGGAGGAGCTGGAAGCATCAATTCCCATATATGCCTTGACCAGACCAGTGCAGGGTTTTGAACTGGCGACCTCAGTGTTTCCAAGTCGACGCTTTATCCACTGCGCCACCACAGGTCAGGCGAGGCTCATCAGCTTTTAGAAAAATCTTTTTAGAAATGTAAATCTGGCCTGACCTGTGGTGTTGCAGTGGATAAAGCACCAACCTGGAATGCTGAGGTTGCTGTTTCAAAACCCCAGGCTTGCCTGGTCAAGGCACATACAGGATGCTTCCTGCTCCACCTCCCTACTTTCTCTCTCTCTCTAAAATCAATAAATAAAACCTTAAAAAAAACCGTAAATCCAGCAAGACCTGTGGTGGTGCAGTGGATAAAGCATTGACCTAAAATGCTGAGGTTACTGGTTTGAAGTTCAAGGTTGTTGACTTGAACAAGGGGTCACTGGCTCAGCCTGAACCCTCCTACCCAACTGTCAAGCCATAATGAGAAGAAACTAATGAACAACTAAAGTGACACAACTGCCTGACCTGTGGTGGCGCAGTGGATAAAGCGTTGACCTGGGAACACTGAGGTCGCCAGTTCAAAACCCTGCACTGGTCTGGTCAAGGCACATATGGGAGTTGATGCTTCCAGCTCCTCCCCCCTTTCTCTCTCTCTCTCTCTCACTCTTACTTTCTCTCTCTGTGTCTCCTCTCTAAAAATGAATAAAATAAAAAGAATTTAAAGTGACACAACTATGAGTTGATGTTTCTCATCTCTCTCCCTTCATGACCCTTTGAAAAAAAAAGAAAAAGGTAAATCTGCTCACCATTTTTCTTTTTTTTAAAGTGTGGGCACCCCTGCCTTAGTTGTTCATTGATTGCTTTCTCACATGTGCCTTGACCGCGGGCCTTCAGCAAACTGAGCAACCCCTTGCTGGAGCTAGCAACCTTGGGTCCAAGCTGACGAGCTTTTGTTCAAGCCAGATGGGCCCGCACTCAAGCTGGCGACCTTGGGGTCTCGAACCTGGGTCTTCCGCATCCCAGTTGGACGCTCTATCCACTGCACCACTGCCTGGTCAGGCTGCTCACCATTTTTTAAAATATATTCTTAAAAATGTAAATCTGGCCCTGACCAATTGGCTCAGTGGTAGAGCCATCGACCCAATGTGTATAAATCCTGGGTTCGATTCCCAGTCAGGGAACACAGTAGAGGTGACCATCTACTTCCTCTCTCTTCCCCCTTCCCCTCCCATAGTCATGACTTGATTGATTCAAGCACATCTGACCCAGGCTCTGAGGATGGCTCTGTGGAGCCTCCACCTCAGGCTTTGCTAAAGATAGCTCAGATGCAAGCGGCCCCACACAGGTAGAGCTTCGGCCCCAGATGGGGACTGCAAAGTGGATCACAGTCAGAGCGCATGCAGGAGTCTGTCTCTGCATCTCCCTTACTCTAATAAAAGAGAAAAAAAGTAAATCCAGTCCCGGCTGGGTAGTTCAGTGGTTAGAACATAGTCCCACTATGACAAGGTTGTGGATTTGATCCCTGGTCAGGGCACAGAGATCAACCAATGAATGCATAAATAAGTGTAACAACAAATAGATGTTTTTCTCCCTCTCTTCCTCTCTCCCCGTTCCCCTTTTTCTACCTTTTTTTTTTTTTTTTTTTTTTTTTTTTAATACAGGGACAGAGAGTCAGAGAGAGGGATAGATAGGGACAGACAGACAGGAACGAAGAGAGATGAGAAGCATCAATCATTAGTTTTTTGTTGCCATCCCGACACCTTAGTTGTTCATTGATTGCTTTCTCACATGTGCCTTGACCGTGGGCCTTCAGCAGACTGAGCAACCCCTTGCTGGAGCCAGCGACCTTGGGTCCAAGCTGGCGAGCTTTTGCTCAAGCCAGACGGGCCCACATTCAAGCTGGCGAGCTCGTGGTTTCAAACCTGGGTCTTCCGCATCCCAGTCCGACGCTCTATCCACTGCGCCACCACCTGGTCAGGCCCCCTCTTTCTAAATCAATAAATCAATTTAAAAAACCTTTAAATGTACAGAAATCTGCTTGTTCCCACTTAAAACTCTAATTGGCTCAGACTAAGTAGCTCAGTTGGTTCGAGTGCCATCCTGACATGCTGAAGTTACAGGTTTAATCCTCAGTCAGAGCACATATAAGAATTAACCAATAATGGCATGGATAAGTGGAACAAGTCGATGTTTCTCTCTCTTCTTTGCTCTAAAAATCAGTAAAAATAAAATATGAAAACCTTTTCACCTGACCTGTGGTGGCGCAGTGGATAAAGTGTCGACCTGGGAACACTGAGGTCACTAGTTCAAAACCCTGCACTGGTCTGGTCAAGGCACATATGGGAGTTGATGCTTCCAGCTCCTCCCCACTTTCTCTCTCACTCTGTGTCTCTTCTCTAAAATGAATAAAATAAAAAGAAATGAAAAAACCTTTTCGCCTGACCAGTGGTGGCGTAGTGGATAAAGTGTCAACCTGGAACACCGAGGTTGCTGGTTCAAAACCCTGGGTTTGCCTGGTCAAGGCACATATGGGAGTTGATGCTTCCTGCTTCTCCCCCTCCCTCTCTCCCACTCTATCTCCTCTGTAAAATGAATAAATAATAATAATAATAATAATAGTAAATTAAAAAAAAAAAAAAAAAAAAAACACCTTTTCGCCTGACCAGGTGGTGGCGCAGTGGATAGAACATGGGCCTGGGACACCAAGGACCCAAGTTCAAAACTCTGAAGTCACAGCTTGAATGTGGGTTCACCGGCTTGAGAGCGGAGGTCAATGGCTTGAGCATGGGATCATAGACATGACCCCATTGTTGCAGGCTTGAGCCCAAAGGTTACTGGCTTGAAGCCCAAGACCACTGCTTAAGCCCAGGGTTGCTGGCTTAAGCAAGGGATCACTGGCTCGGCTGGAGCCCCCGGTCAAGGCACATGTGAGAAAGCAATCAGTGAACAACTAAGGTGCTGGAACTATGAGTTGATGCTTCTTATCCTGTCTGTCTGTCCCTCTCTTTCTCTCTTGCTTTTTAAAAAAAATAAAAAATGAAAACTAAAAAATAAATTAAAAGAAAAACTTCTCTAATGGCTTCCCACAGCACAGGTGACCGGCCCTTCACCACGGGTCCTGCCTCTCCTCTGTGGCCCTCACTCCTAGAAAAAGCTCACCTCACCTCCGGCTGTCTGTGTGTGTCCCCTTTTTACCTAAGCCTCAGCTCCAAGCCGTTTCCTCAGAGACGCACTAAGTTGTTCCAGCAAGAGAAGCCCCTCAACAAGTACCCTGTATGTCTGCTCGCTCACTACAGAACATTCTGTGCCTGGCATCAAGCTACTGTTGAATGAATGAACGACTCCGAAGTAAGTGAATGCCGATAACATGAACCCAGGACCTAGCCTTCCCACGCAGAAATCATAGGGCCACATACCCATGCATAATCACAGACAAAACCAAACACGCTCCCTGCTTGTGTCCTCCAAATCTGGCAGGACCCCCAGAACAGCCCACAGAGCCTGGGCACAGACTAAGGTCTGCTGCTGAGACTAGGGAGGTGCAGAAGATAGGGACTGCATCTTCTGGTTCCTTTGTGGCTAGCCTCTGCTGACCACACCAGGAAGGGTGGGTGGGGATAAGGGTCTCAAAGAAGAAAAGGAAGTTGAGAGTCTCAAATTAGCTTCCTGAAGCCACGGGACGCCTCCACTGAAGGCGTGTGGGCAGCCTGGCTGTGCCTCACCCTGTGATCAATGCCAGACCCTCCCAGGACCCAGAATATGCTTCCCAGAAAGAGCTGGAGCCCAGCTTTTTGGTGACCCCCCATACATCCACCAGGCCTTGGCCAGGGGTACAGCAGGGGGCAGAATCTGTCGGCCAGGAGGCTAAGCCTGCCCCTGCAGCCACCTATTGGAGCCACTGGGGCCTCACAACTCACCTGGGAGGCTTCGGGCTTTGCTCTGGGGTCAAAGATCCTCAGCTGCTTGTCCTGGAAAAACAAAGAGGAGGCAACATGAGGCCAATTAGGGCAGGCTGGGTCCCTGGGGCTCTGGTTGTTCCCACTGCCCAATATACAGCGCTGACATTTACCACCTAGAGACCCTCCCCAGACTGGATCCTCCTTCACACAACAGGGGGCTGGCCCCTTCCCTGTCGCAGTCACTTGCAATAGAGAACTCACTGACAAGAGTTCACATTTCCTAAGTACCTACCACATGCCAGGTATGTTACCTGTAGGATCTCTCCCTATATCTCCAACAACCATATGAGGCAATGCTATCAGCATGACCTCTTCAGATAGAGAAACTGAAACCCAGAACAAACTCTATGCTACCAGCTGCTACACGAATGTCTAGCCCTGTGCTTGGCGCAGCCCAGAGGTGCTCAAACGACTTCATTTCTACGCTGAAAAAATCTGGTATCTAACCAGGATAACCATTACTCAGCACACAATTCCTGACTCATATTACCCCAAGGTGGCAATGGGAACAGACAAAAAAAAAGGGTAAAAATAAAATGCCTCCACCTGTCTATAAAGACTTTATATATGTGGAATTATCTGTGTGTATGTTGTGTGTACACACAACATGTATATAAAGCATTGGGGGAGAGGGGACAGAAACTACATCCACTATTTATAGGCTTGGCCATGATCAATTCTTTTTATTTTCTATTTTTTATTGATTTGAGAGAAAAACAAAGAAAGGGAGAAGGGGAGGAGACAGATGAGAAGCATCAACTTGAAGTTACTTTACTTTAGTTGTTCACTGATTGCTTCTCATACGTGCTTTGATCAAGTTGTGCCAGTGACCCCTTGCTCAACCCAGAGAACTTGGGCTTCAAGCCAGTGACCTGACCTTTGGGCTCAAGCTGCGCCAGTGACCCCTAGCTCAACTCAGTGACCTTGGAATTCAAGCCAATGATTTTGGGATTACGTTCATGATCCTGTCCTCAAGCCAAGTGACCCCACACCCAAGCTGGCAACCCATACTCAAGCCAGTGACCTAGGGGTTTCAAATGTGGGACCTCAGCCTTCCAAGTTGATACTCTATCCATTGCGCCACCACAGGTCAGGCAGCCATGATACATTCTTAAGTGCTAAAAGGAAAACAGAGAAAAATATGGCATGGTACAATCCTACTATGGTAAAAATAAAAAAATCCCTATTTGTCTAATCACAGTTTTGTTTTTTTAAAAATGTTTTATTTATTTATTTTTTTTACAGGGACAGAGAGAGAGTCAGAGAGAGGGATAGATAGGGACAGACAAACAGGAACAGAAAGAAATGAGAAGCATCAATCATTAATTTTTCATTGCCATTGGGACACCATAGTTGTTCATTGATTGCTTTCTCACACATGCCTTGATCGCGGGCCTTCAGCAGACCGAGCCACTCCTTGCTGGAGCAATGGACCTTGGGTCCAAGCTGGTGAGCTTTTGCTCAAGCCAGATGGGCCCGCGCTCAAGCTGGCGACCTCAGGGTCTCGAACCTGGGTCCTCTGCATCCCAGTCTGACACTCTATCCACTACGCCACTGCCTAGTCAGGCTCTAATCACAGTTTTGTAGGTTTTACAAGTTTGCTGAGCAAGGAGAAAGGTGTTGACCAGCACAAGCCATGTGTTAAAAGTTGGGTACCAAATCTGGGGGAAATGGAGGTTGATTAGCTCTTCCTTTTTACATCTTATAATAGTTCTACTTTGTTTTAATCAGCACGGATTCATATTTTCACATTTCAGAAAACAATGAACCCACAATGAACTGGAATTTGAAATTAAAAACACTATACCATTTATATTAGCACCAAAAATTCTGAAATACTATTTGCTAGCTATTAATTTAACAAAATATGTACAGAATCTATATGAGGAATAATACAAAACTCTAATGAAAGAAATGAAAGAACAAAATAAACAGAGAGAAAGATAGTCCATGTTCACAGAAAGGATGACTCAATATTATCAAAATGTCAGTTTTTCCTAACTTGACCTATAGATTCGATGCATTCCCAATGAAAATTCCAGCAAATTATTACATGGATATTGACAAACTGATTCTAAAGTTTATATGAACAAGCAAAAGACTCAGAGTAGTCAATTCGATATTAAAGAAGAAGAGCCCTGGCCAGATAGCCCAGTTGGCCAAGGGCATCGTCCTGTAGCAGAGATTGCTTGGTCAATCCCTAGTCACGGCATGTACAGGAACAGATCGATGTTCCTATCTCTCTCTCTCTCCCCCTCCCTCCCTAAAATCAATAGATAACACTAAAAATGGATCATAGACCTAAATGTAAAAGACAACCTATAGAACCTGTAGAATATAACATTGGAGGAAATCTAGGTGACCTTGCATTTGGTAATGACTAACTTTTAAAATTTTTTATTTATTTATATTTATTTGGTTGGTTGGTTGGTTGTTTCTGAGAGGCAGGGAGAGAAAGAGAGAGAGAGAGAGAGAGAGACAGGAACACTGAGCTGTTCCTGTATGTGCCCTGACTGCAGATCGAACCAGCAACCTCAGTGTTTTGGGACAATGCCCAACCAACCAACCTATCTGGCCAGGTGGCAATGACTATTTAGATACAACACCAAAAGCATGATCTATGAAATAAAAATTAATAAGCTGGACTTGATTAAAATGACAAACTTCTGCTCTACAAAAAATACTGCTAAGAAAATGAAAAGACAAGCCACCACCTGGGAGAAAATATTTGCAAAGCACATATCTGAGAAAGGGCTTGCATCCAAAATATTCAAAGAACACTTAAAACTCAAAAATAAAAAAAAAAGGCCTGACCAGGCGGTGGTACAGTGGATAGAGCGTCAGACTGGGATGCGGAAGACCCAGGTTCAAGACCCCGAGGTTGCCAGCTTGAGCATGGGCTCATCTGGTTTGAGCAAAAGCTCGTCAGTGTGGACCCAAGGTCGCTGGCTCCAGCAAGGGGTTACTCGGTCTGCTGAAGGCCTGCAGTCAAGGCACATGTGAGAAAGCAATCAATGAACAACTAAGGTGTCAAAATGAAAAACTGATGATTGATGCTTCTCATCTCTCTCCATTCCTGTCTGTCTGTCCCTGTCTATCCCTCTCCCTGACTCTCTCTCTATCCCTGTAAAAATAAATAAATAAAATAAAAAATAAAAAATAAACAACCCAGTTAAAAAAGAGTAAAGTTTAAAAAAAAAAGAAAAAGAGCAAGAACTCAAACACTTCACCAGAAAAAATACACAGATGGAAAATAAACATGAAAAAATGCTTAATACCACATCTCATTAGAAACCTATAAATTAAAACAATGAGCTACCACCACACACCTTCCAGAATGGCTAAAATCCAAAAAATTGAAGACACCAAATGCTAGTGAGGATGTGGAGCAACAGGAACGCTTTCATTGCTGATGGAAATATAAAATGGTACATCTGGGAAAAGACAAATCTTACAGAGAGAACAAAAGATCAGTGGCTGCCAGTGGTCTGGGGTCAGGGAGGGAGGAAGGGACGACCAGGTGAAGCACAGGGCACTTTTAGGGAGGTAAAACTATGCTGTACGACGCTGCAATGGTAAATACATGGCATTATACACTTGTCAAAACCCATGGAATGTACACCAGGAATGAACCCTAAGGCTTGCCTTAGTAATAATGTAGCAATCTTGGTTTAATTGTAACAAATGCATACCTGCGCCACATGGGAAGGGGGAAAAGGGATATGGGAACTCTCAGTACTATCTGCTCAATGTTTCTGCGCGCGGCCCCCCACCTGGGTGCCCGGGATGGAGGGAGAGCAAACAGTCCCCACTGAGTGCTGGACTATGAGACACTTCAGGTAGTCTCGGGAAACTTCGGAGAGGAACTGCGACCTAAGCTGAACCTTAAAGAACAAACACAACTTGTGCTGGGAAGGGCAAGGCATTTGAGGAGGTAGAAAAGCATGAGCAAAGATGCAGAGACACGAGCTTGCTGGCATGTGATGTGGAGAGGAAGGGATGGCGATGCGAGGAAAGCAAGCGGCAGGAATAGTGGCCGTGGGGAAGCAGAGCTGGACAAGGGAAGGGACCAGCCCATAGGTGGTCTTGAAAGCCACATCTCCCTTGGCAGATCCGTCCCAGGCTTTCCTGACACACCTCAGCAGGTTCTGAGGGTTCTTGGGTCCCTCCTGGCAAAGTCCTCCCTGCTACAATTTAGTGAGCACTTGCTAGGTGTCAGGCGGACACCAGGCACTGTCTAGGGATTAGCTCTGAAGCACTCCACCACTCCACAGCCTCCAGGTCAGAATGCCATTTACAGACAGAGATCAGACAGCCAAGGACAGCAAGGGACAGAGACATACAGAAAGAACAGTGAGAGACAAAGAGAAAGAAGACAGAGGCAGAGAGACAAGACACAAAGAGAAATATAAGGGGGGAGGGGGGACAGAGAGACAGAAGACAGAGAGGATAACTGTAAACAGAGGGAAGACAACAAGGGACAGACAGGGCGGCTAGAGACAAAGGATAGGGAGACAGGGACAAAGACAGGGAGAGACAGAGATGCGGGACAAGAGAGAGAGACCCACCCCTGGCAGCAAGGGCAACCCACATCTGAGTGGCAGAGCCACCATTGGAGAGCCAGCTGCCTGGATTCAAACACCAACTCTACCACTCAGGTGCTCTGTGATGTGGGAAAACCCAGAGCCCTTGGAAGGATGAGAATGCTGGCGGAGCTCTCAAGGGTACGAACAGTCTCGGTACGTGAGCAGTCCCTAAAGTCAGCTGGGCCATCTAACCAGGGTTCAGACTGGGCACTGGAGGCTGGTCTGGCACTGACGGGGGTTTACAGGGCCTGGACAGAAGAAGTGGCATAGGCTATGGGGGACCACATGTCCCTGCTGGGCTCACAGGGGTACCTGTAGGAAGCACAGCGGGAGGCTGGCTATCTGTGAAGCTGGCACACCCCCTAGTGGCCGCTTGGAGGAGATGGAAGAGCAGCAGGCAGGGACGTTAGTGGGGTTGGGGCCCAGGCCTTGCAGGGAATCACTGGCCCCTGGAGGAAGAGCTGCTGCTCCAAGGCAGGATGGGAGTCAGGCCAGGCACGAGCAAGATCTCCCCAGCAGTGGAGAGATGGAGCTGAGAGGACGGAGGTTTTGATGGGAAGCATCTTTCAGCTTCCTCCCTCTCTCGCTTCTCCTCCCCAGTAAGGGATCATACCTAAGGACCGGCCCTGACCTCTCTGTCCCTTGGAAGGCATGCTCACCAGCCTTTAGCCCAGGGGTCGGGAACCATTTTGGTTGAGAGAGCCATGAACGCCACATATTTTAAAATGTAATTCCATGAGAGCCATACAACGACCCATGTACGTTACGCATTATCCACTAAAAATTTGGTGTTGTCCCGGAGGACAGCTGTGATTGGCTCCAGCCACCCACAACCATGATCATGAGAGGTAGGAAATGAATGGATTATAATACATGAGAGTGTTTTATATTTTTAACATTATTTTTTTTATTAAAGATTTGTCTGCAAGCCAGATGCAGCCATCAAGAGAGGCACATCTGGCTCGTGAGCCATAGGTTCCCGACCCCTGCTTTAGCCTGAGCAATAGCCACGTAACCACCTTGGCCTCAAGCAGCAGCTTCTTGGGGGCCAGCTGCCTATTCTTACTTACCTCTCTATCCCCAAAGCTCAGGCCAATGTCTGGAACCTACTGTTTAATGAACCAAATGGGGAAAAATAAGTTAATAAATACTAGGAAGTGGGTAAATAAGATAAGCCTGTCAGAGAAAGACAAGTACCATATGACTTCACTTATATGTGAAATCTAATGAACAAAATAAAGTAACAAACAAAAGAGACTCATAGATACAGAGAATAGACCAACAGGTATTAGAGGGGAGGAGGTTGAGGGGCTGGGTAAGAAAAGTAAAGGTTGATTAAGCAAAAACAAGCAAGCAAACAATCAAAAAATACCCGAAAATAAAACAAAACTCATCGACACAGACAACAGTCTGGTTATTATCAGAGGGAAAGGGGGGTGGTAGGACGTCAAAGAGGGTAAAAGGGGGATAAATGATGATGGAAGGAGACTTAAGTGAACACACAATACAATATAAAGATGATCTAGAATTGTACACCTCGGCCTGACCAGGCGGTGGCGCAGTGGATAGAGCGTCAGACTGGGATGCGGAAGACCCAGGTTTGAGAACCCGAGCTCGAACCCCAGCTTGAGCGCGGGCCCATCTGGCTTGAGCGAAAGCTTGCCAGCTTGGACCCAAGATCGCTGGCTCCAGCAAGGGGTTGCTCGGTCTGCTGAAGGCCCACGGTCAAGGCACATGTGAGAAAGCAATCAATGAACAACTATGGTGTGGCAACGGCAACGAAAAACTAATGATTGAAAAAATAAATAAATAAATAAATAAACACGCAAACTTTCCAAAAAAACAACTAATGATTGATGCTTCTGACCTCTCTCCGTTCCTGTTTGTTTGTCCCTGTCTATCCCTCTCTTTGACTCTCTCTCTGTCCCTGTAAAAAAAACAAATAAATACCATAGAATTGTACACCTGGAACTTATATAATTTTATTAATCAATACCATCCAATTAAATTCATAATTTTTTTTTCAAAAATTTAAAAAACACTAGGAAATGGGGATTCCAAGAAGGCAGAAAAAAATAAGAGTCAGGCCAAACCAGGTGGTGGTGCAGTGGATAGAGCATTGGACTGGGATGCAGAGGACCCAGGTTCGAAACCCTGAGCTTGCCAGTTTGAGCGCAGGCTAATCTGGCTTGAGCAAGGGCTCATCAGTTTGAGCGTGGGATCATAGACATGATCCCATGGTCACTGGCTTGAGCCCAAAGGTTGTTGGATTGAAGCCCAAGGCTGCTCGCTTGAGCCCAAGGTCACACTGGCTTGAGCAAGGGGTAACTCGCACTGCTATAGCCCCTGGTTAAGGCACATATGAGAAAGCAATCAGTGAACAACTAAGGATCTGCAATGAAGAACTGATGCTTCTCATCTCATCTCTCCCCCTCCTGTCTGTCTGTCCTTATCTGTCCTTCTCTCTGTCTCTGTCACACACACACAAAAGTAGGAAACAGGATCCCACCAAGTATGGAAATGGCACATTTTCTTCTGCAGAGGTATCCTCACCGCACATCCCTTCTAGACCAGCTCCTGCCCCCCATTCCCTCTCCCAGCCCCTGCATTTCCCAGAAGAGCCCCTGCAGGCTCTTTCCTTGCCTTCCACCACTTTTCACAAGTGGCCCAGGCCACAGTATAACCCAAAAGGTCCTGAGGGCTCCCCACATCCCACAGGTGTGTAGACTCTTGCCAGTATCCCCTGCCGCCTCCCAGGTGGCAGCCCTGTCTTGGCTTCCTTCCTCTCACCAGGCAGCTCCTTGTTTCCCTTGCAGGTTCTGATCCTTCCCATTCACTCTGTCACCTTATTTTCATTTCCTTCTCTCCCACTTAGGAGCACTCCAGTCATTCTGCAGGTGCCACATAAACAGACAATGCCCACACTTTCACCTTCAGCTCAGCAAGCTGCCCAGAGCCCCTGTCCATGGATTCAAATACTTTCGCTTTGATGTCTAAGGTACCTCCCAACGGAACAGGCCTACAGCTATCCCTGGGAGCGTCCCATCACAGTGGCAGGCTTCTCCTCCAGCCTATAACCCAGGGGTCAGACTCACAATCCTCCACTCCTCTCATCCAGCCCACCACCAACCTGCAGTTCTCATCCCCAAGTCTGCCCCTCTGCACCACCCCTGGCTGAGGACCTTCTCCTACCCCAGAAGCTGTCCCACTTTCACTTTCAGATTTGGGCACCTTGTAATACTCTGTCCACAAGGCAGTTGGGGAGCTTTCAAAATGCAAATCTGCTCACTTCACACCACAGCCTATCCCTCTTCTGGCTTTAAACACTCTAGTACTTCTATAGAAACAGGCACAACGCTTGTGCACTTGACTCTGATTTCTGCACCCAGCCCTGCCCTGGCCTCTGCACCCAAAGCTGCAGTTCCAGCCCCTCTCTCTGCCCCATGACATGAACCCTTCCTTCAGAGTCCCTACCAGAGGCTTCTCACTGCCTGAGGCCCAGCCCCAGCTCCTGTGACCAGCTCAAAGCACTTCATGTCTCACTCAGATCTTGTTCCACAGGTCACAATTATTATCCATCTGTATGACCCCTTGATCTACACCGGCCACCCCCACCCACAGGATTGAGTGAGCATGGGCCCTGGCATCAGTAAGGACCACGAGGTGTGCCGATTGGGTGCAGGGTTGGCACAATGCCCTGAGTCTGGATCCTCCTAACAGTTTGGACAAAGCAGCAAGGCAGGGTAGTGGGGCTGCCCAAACTTGGTAATGGGAGTCAAATGGCACAAACCAGCATGGGGGGTTTTACTTGGGCCCTCATCTGATAGGGACCCCAGGCCCTGGTATTAAGGGGCTTTGCAGATGCAGATGGCAGCCAGAAGGTAGGAAGGCAGCTGAGGTGGGGGAGAGGCTCAAGAGTGTCCATCCTTGGTACTCTGGTACTCTCTTCTACCCCATAAAAGCCACCCAGCCTCAGGTCCAGCCCAGCCCTGAGAAAAACAGGGCACGCCTCAGGACCCCACGAGCACGTACATGAGCCTCACCCCCGCCTGCTTACCTTGCATGTGGTGCTCACCAGGGCTCCGTCCTGGCTCCAAACAGCAGCCTGTACCACGTCCCCGTGGCCTACCAGCTCTGCAGAGAAGCAGCCAAGGTCAAGAGGAGCACCAGGGTCCCCACACCCTGCCCTGGGTAATGAGAACACAGGGAAGTAGGTGGGGCGGGCTGGGGGTAAGTCCCCGGGGCAGAAGCAGCAGCTCCCAGGGTCTCAAGTGGGAGGAGCAAGGGCAGCAGCTCTGCTGTCCTATAACCCTATAACCAGGTGCTTCCTCAGGCCCACCATCCTCAGGCCGAGATCCTACTCTCATACATTCTAAGGCTCCCTGCTCCTCGCCCCCATGAACTGCTGTGCTGTGCCGAAGTCATGAAGCCCTCAGCACAGTGCTGAGTACATGGTAAGGGGGATGACAATTACAGCTGGGATGACTCCCTAGTAACATTTGCCTGGTGACCACCTCTGCTTCAAGGGTCAGGCTTGTCTCCTTGACTGTGCTAGTACAGGCACTGTACCTTATACTTCCCACCCCTTATGGCACAAGATGCCTCCATGGTGGGAACTGGCTGACGCTGTTAGGAGGGATCCCTGAGACACCTAGTTATGCTACTAATGGCCCCTGGCTCCAGCCCCAGAGGTGGGAACATCACCGCAGTAAGTTTGGCCCACCAGGACACTGCATAGCCCTGGGGTGAAGTCTGTCCTTCAACTCTCTGAGCCTTGTGTCTTTACCCTATAAGGGAGACAAGCATGTCAGGGAGAATCTGCACAACAGACTCAGCGACACTACCCCAGAAAACACCTCAGCTCAGCTGTGTTTCACACTGCAGAGTCATAACCAGTCAAATACTGAGAAGTCTGGTCCAAAGTTGTCATCCTCTATGCATGTTCTGGGTATCTGTGCCCCCCAAATTTCACATGGTGAAACCTTATGCCCACTGTGTTGGAATCTGGAGGTGGGGGCTTTGGGAGGTAATTAGCTCATGTGGGGGAAGCACCCATGGATGGGATTAGTGCCCTTATAAAAGAGGCCCAGAGAACTGCCTTGCTCTTCCACCCTGTGAGAACACAGGGCAAAGACAGCTGGCCATGAATCAGGAAGCAGGTTCTCACCAGCACCAAATCAGCTAGCACCTTGATCTTAGACTTCCAGCCTCCAGCACGTGAGAAATACATTCCTATCATTTATAAGAAACCCAGTCTATGGGATTTTGTTATAGCAGCCCGAACAAACTAGGACCCTGGCCAGCAAACTGCGGCTCATGAGCCATATGCAGCTCTTTGGCCCCTTGAGTGTGACTCTTCCACAAAATACCACATGCGGGCACTACCTCGATAAGGAATGTACCTACCTATATAGTTCAAGTAAAAGAAATTTGGCTCTCAAAAGAAATTTCAATTGTTGTACTGTTGCTATTTGGCTCTGTTGACTAAGGAGTTTGCCGACAACTGGACTAGGACAATCTATACTGGGAAAATGAGAGAAGCATGGTGAGGTGGCGATGGGATGGGGCTAGAAGAGAGCAAACCCTCATCTCCCAGGTAGAAGTCAATAGCTTGTTTCCAAAACCGAAACAACTCGACAATTTAAAAAACAACAGTATGAGAAAAAAAAATTATTTAGACATATGGAGGAAAAGCAGAAAAACAGCTAAGTCAGATAAAAACAGATGCCACAGAAAATGAAGAGGGTGGGATGTTTATAACTAAGACTTGATTTTACACTAAGTCCACATGAGTTTTTGATAGTTTACAACTTACGATATCAAACACATAAACAAAGAAACAGAGCCCTCTGCAGAGGGCTGCCCGGAAAGCGACAAGGCTCATGCAGTCCGCACCTGTCAGGGGCTGCTGCTTGGCCACATCCCAGACCTTCACGGCCGGGCCTGCCGTGCTCACCAGGATGCCATCCACAGTGGGGTGGAACTGCAGCACCTCCACCTTGGTGTCTTCAGGGCCCAGCACCAGCCCAGGCCCCGAAGGCAGCGCCTGGCCGGGGGCTGGCAGTCGCCATATTTTTATCTGTGGGAAAGAAGAGCATGTCTGTGAGCCCAGGACACAAGGGGCCTCACTGCCTCCAGCCTGCCTTGCCTGAGGCTGTCCCAGGGGTCATGTTTGGGCACGAGACTGTGGGTCCATGTACGTTGGGAGAAAGGAGCAGGACCGGGTCAGCATCATGGGTGTGGTTGAAGGCTAGAAGATTATGGGAGCGAGTGAGCCTAGGCTCGATGCATCTCCTCCAGGCCTCCCATGCCATCCCAGCCTTGCTGTCCTTAGGTGGCCAAGCAGCAGATCACAGGCAGGGCTCTGTCACATGCACAGGAGTACGTGGGAGCTGGTGCAGTCTGTAGAGGAGCTGAAGGGGCAGTTGGCGGGGCTGGACTGGAAGGGAGCAGGGCCCCAAAGGCTCAGGGGGTTCAGAAGGCCCCAACTAGGAGTGAGTGAGAAATCAAGCAGCTCTTTCAGTGGCTCCACTCACCATCCTATCAGCTGAGCCCGTGGCCAGGAGGAAGTCATCAAAGGGAGAGAAGTCCAAGTCTGTGACCAGGTCTGCGGGGAGAGGAATGGCTGACTCAGGCCTGCTAAGAACCCACCAGAACATCCTGTTTCCAGCCCTAATTGCTCAAGCCCAGGAACCAAGCCCAGCGTTTCAGAGGTAATACCTCTGCACATACAGAAGTAGGCTCCAAGTCCCAAAAGGAGAGCACCTCTGTAAGCTATGGGCAAATGCCACAGGCCTGCAACACATTTCCCCAAGAACCCTACAGGCCCACGGTGGCCAAGGGCTGGCACGGAGAGGGCAGCAGGACAATGGGCAGGAAATTCCTTAGATGACCAGGCACCTGCAAGCACCGAAAATCCAAAGTCCAGCACAGGGCCTGGCTCGAGAATGTGTGAAGGAACACAGTGCTGGCCCCTCTCCAATCACACAAGATTCACAAACCACCCAGCCCGACTGGCCCTCAGCACCTTCTCAAGGAGATACACAGGTCATGCAGACACAACAAGGGCTGAGTTGTACACACAGGGGTGAACCCAAGGTCAGGGGCAGAGAAGACTCTGATGAGGAAAATGGTGGGCCATGGACGAGGTGCCAGGGGAGGGGAGGAAGGTCATTCCCACATGCCTGACCTAGGAGTTCTCTGCCCCATTACTCCCACTGAAGCCAGAGCTGACCAGTCCAAGCATGGGAGTGCACCTGACCTGCGCCCCAGAAGTCAGCATCTCTCTTAGGGGAATTAAACCTGGAATGCACCTGGAATGTGCCCAGCGACAGGGCATATTAGGGACTGGCCTGGGTGGAGGGCCACCAGCTTGGAGGGAGCTGACAACTCCCGTGCCAGGACCCCCCTCAGACCTACGCACCCAGCTGCTCCTTCGGTTCTAGAAACTCCCCAGGAATCTCCCAATAAATTTCTTTTTGACCTAAGCAAGCTGGAATTGGTTTCTGTCCTTTGGAACCAAAGAGCCTGAACTGGCCAGCTCTGGGGGGAAAGGGGAGATGCGGGGGGGCACAAAGTGAGCTGGAGCCCAGAGGGATAATGGGGCTGGGGCAGACGAGGCCAGGGCCTGGGTGTTGGGGGGATGTCAGCAGGACAGCCAGGCCTGCATCACCAGAGCAAAGAGCAGAGTGGCCACCCTATTCCTGCCTTGCCACAGGGCCGAGCACTGCATTTTCCTTCCAGCCAGAGATGAAGAAGAGAAGGGGCTGTGTGAGGATAGGCACCCTCTGGGACAGCCAGGACTCCCAGCGAGCCAGGCCCAGGGCAGCAAGCAGCCAATGTAGGCAGCATGGCACATCGAGGCAATAAGCAGCAGCAATGTGGCCGATCTGAGCACCTGGCTGTGCTGGAAGCCTGAGTCCTTCATGTGCATTTATCTCCCCAAATCCTCACAGTGACCCACCAGGATGGCACTGTGGCATCAGAGCTTAAGTAACTTGCCCAGAGCTACCCAGCTAAGAAAGGGTAAAGCCGAGAGCCAGGCCAGTGGCCCAGCTTCAGAACTTACATCCTCAGCACATCAGCACACTGCCTTTCCCAAACTGGAGAAGACCCCCAACCCGCCCCGCAGCCTAGACATGCAGGAAAGCTCTCTAGAGGCTTCCCTGCCCTCTGCTCACTGGGCTGTTGGGCTGAAGGGCCACTTGGCCTTGAGGCCAAGAGGTAGAAAGAGCTCCAAAGGCTGGGCATCCCGAAGACAAGGCAGTAACCAGACTCCCTATCACCACTAGCACCTTAGGGGGCATACAGCCCCTGGTGCCCTGAGGGAGCTGGAGCTCAGTCACTCCTACAGCAGCTTCCCAGCAAGGCTGCTCCTGCAGGGAGAGGCTCTGAGGAGTCACAGTGAGGCTACAACTTGCCAACAGAAGTGCGGTCCGGCTTTCACTTGGAGCCCCCAAGCCACAGGGCATCACCACTTCACAAACATCACTAACATGGGGCAACTCCCCCCTGAGTAAAAAGCATCTAGAAGCAGGCAGCACAGTGTCTGAGAACACAGGGTCAGACAGACCTGGGTTCCCAATTCTGGCTGTGCCAAAGCAGCAGTACCAACACTGGCAAGTTCCTAACCACTCTGAGTCTCAGTTTTCCTAACTGAGAGATGAGTTATTTTACAATATACTTCAAAAAGGTGTGACAGTAGATGAGAAAGCAGTCTTCTCATACCTGCTACAACACAGGTGGGTCTCAAAACATTACACTAAGTGAAAGAGTTCAGATTCGAAAGACTATGTATGGTGTTTTCCATTTATGTGAAATGTTCAAAAAACGCCAATCTATGGAGCAGACTGGAAAACATTTTCTGGAAAGGGTTAGGTAGTAAATATTTCAGGCTCTGAGGGACATTCGGTCTCTGCTCAACGCGGCAGTTGTTGGGAGAAAGTGGCTCCAGGTTTCATTGGTGAAGGAAGAGGCGCAGCAGCGTCCCAAAACAGCAGTGTACAAAGACAGGCAGCAAGCCAGGTTCGCCCACACGAGCCTGCAGGCCCCCGACTGCAGCGGCAAAGTGGATCAAAGGCTGCCTGAGGCGGCAGTGCCCCAAGTGGGAATGGTTTAAGTGCAAGGGGCTTGAGGAATCTTCTAGTGAAATTTTCTAAAACTGCATGATAGTATATACAACCCTGTAACTTTAATAAAAGTCATCGAATTCTTCACTTAAAACAGGTAATGTAAGCCTGACCTGTGGTGGCGCAGTGGATAAAGCGTCGACCTGGGAACACTGAGGTCGCCAGTTCAAAACCCTGCACTGGTCTGGTCAAGGCACATATGGGAGTTGATGCTTCTAGCTCCTCCCTGCTTTCTCTCTCTCTCTCTCTCTCTCTGTGTGTGTGTCTCCTCTCTAAAATGAATAAATAAATTAAAAAAAAAATTTCGAGTTCCGCCTGACCTGCGGTGGCACAGTGGATAAAGCGTCGACCTGGGAACACTGAGGTCGCCAGTTCAAAACCCTGCACTGGTCTGGTCAAGGCACATATGGGAGTTGATGCTTCCAGCTCCTCCCCCCTTTCTCTCTCTCTCTCTCACTCTGTGTCTCCTCTCTAAAATGAATAAAATAAAAAGAAATTTAAAAAAAAACAAGAAACAGATAATGTGAATGATATGTAAATAAGGCCCTGGCCGAGTTGCTTGGCTGGTTGGAGCATCATGATATGCCGAGTTTGCGGATCAGATACCCAGCCAGGGAACATATGAGAATCTATCAATGATCACATAAATAAGTGGAACAACAAATTCAATATTTCTCTCTCAGTCTCTCTCTTTCTCTCTTAAAGAAATGATATGTAAACAGTATCTTGAAAAAATTGTAAAAAGCTTTAAAAAAGGATTAGATGAAAACTGAAGAAAAAGGACTCAGAGAGGTCTCCACCAATCTTCATTACTGTTATTTTATTAACTGCCAATATCATCATCAGGATTTCTACATTGAGCTGCACACCCAGAACAGACCAAAGATCAGCCCCTTCTCTCACCTGAGGCCACCCAACAGCCAGAAATACAGGCTGCAGGGGCTAGGTCCACAGCTGCCAAAGCTAGACAGGGAAAGAGGAGGCAGCCAGGCTCCACCCCAAGACAATGAACTATTTCCTAAAAGCAGGCAGGCTGCCAGCAAATTGCTGGGAGCCCCCAGAACTTGCTGTGGCAGACAAAAGCTCTTTGTGAGGGTCCATCTCTGGCCCTGCAGCCCAGCACGCCTCCTCCTTTGAGGGCCCTGAGAAGCCTAGCTGGGGAGGAGGCCTGGTGGCAAGGGACGGTCTCCCAGCATCCAGGAGAGGACACAGGGCTGAGAACCACACAGGGCCTCATCTGTGGTTACACAGTGTACAAAGCATCGACCCGGAATGCTAAGGTTGCTGGTTCAAAACCCAGGGCTTGCCCTGTCAAGGCACGTATTAGAAGCAACTAACTACTAGGAGTTGATACTTCCCACTCCTCCTCCCTTTTCTCTCTCCCGTCTCTAAAATCAGTAAAATAAACTCTTAAAAAAAGAACCACATAGCTGACCAAGCTGTGGCACAGTGGATAGAGTGTCGGACTGGGATGTGGAGGACCCAGGTTCAAGACCCCGAGGTTGCCAGCTTGAGCACAGGCTCATCTGGTTTGAGCGAAGCTCACCAGCTTGGACCCAAGTCGCTGGCTTGAGCAAGGGGTTACTCGGTCTGCTATAGCCCGACGGTCAAGGCACATATAAGAAAGCAATCAATGAACAACTAAGGTGTTGCAACAAAAAACTGATGATTGATGCTTCTCATCTCTCTCCGTTCCTGTCTGTCCCTACCTATCCCTCTCTCTGTCTCTGTAAAAAAAAAAAAAGAAATAAACACATAAAGTTGAGTCCTCTGCATAAACAAGGAGCCAGCATCAGCAATGAAGACTGGTACAGGCTGATATCTATCCCCCTTCCTCCAGCTGGACCACCTGGAGCACCCAGCTTCCCTCCTCTCTGATCCACCCCAGATTCTCTACCTAGCCTTCCAAGCTGGACCCCACCTGTCACAAGGTACAGTGAGGACAACAGGAGAAACCTGGCAAACCACAGACCTGTAAGACCAGGTGAATATGAATCCCTGGCCCCAGAAAAGGAAGGACAAGTTCCAGGCTTCCTGGGTCCATCCCCCACTTACCAGAATGGCAGCCCAGGTGGGTCACGTGTCTCTTGTCCTCTCCCTGGCCTTCCAGAGGCACGATGCCCAGCACACCTGCCAAATAAACACAGGGCTCTGACTTCGGTCTAATGGGGACCATCTACCTCCCAGCTTATGACTCCCAAGGGACACAAGCCCCAAAAGCTCAGCCCTGGACACATTCATTGGCCCAGGTGCTTGCCTCACACAAGAACCTTATGTGACACTAGAGGGTATAAAAGACACTGGGTTGGCTCATTGGTAGAGCCAGCCCGGCATGTGGATGTCCCTGGTTTGATTCCCAGTCAGGGCACACGGGAGAAGTGTGCATCTGCTTCTTTACCCCTCCCCCTTCTGCTCCCCCCCCCATATATATCTTCTCCTCCTCTCTTGCAGCCGTGACTCAACTCGATAAAGCAAGTTGGGTGTGGGCATTGAGGATGGCACCATGGCCTCTGCCTCAGGCAGTAAAAAAATAGCTCCGGTTGCAATGCAGCTAGGGTCCTAGATAGGCAGAGCATCGCCCCCTAGTGGGCTCTGCCGGGTGGGTCCCAGTCTGGGCACATGCAGGAGTCTGTCTCTCTGCCTTCCCACCTCTCACTTAAAAAAAAGAAGACTGGGGAAAGAGGCTCTTTCTGGCACTGTGGGTCATAAAGTGCCAGGAGCTGCCACTTTCCCAGATTTACCTGAAAAAGAAGCCATCACCTTAGGGCAACAGAGCTGTGAGGAACAAGAGAAAAGCCAGGGCCAACAGCAGGTATGAGCCTCTGAATATAGCTCAGCCTGAAGCCCCTGGACTTCTTAGATATACAAGCCAAAAAGATACTATCTTTGGCCTGACCAGGCTGTGGTGCAGTGGATACAGCATCGGCCTGGAATGCTGAGGATCCAGGTTTGAAACCACAAGGTCGCTGGCTTGAGTGTGGGACCATGACCCCCATGGTCGCTAGCTTGATCCCCAAAGGTTGCTAGCTTGAAGCCCAAGGTCGCTGGCTTGAGCAAGGGGTCACTTAGTCAGCTATAGCCCCCTGGTCAAGGCACATGTGGAAAATTAATCAATGAATAACTAAGGAGACTAAGGAGCCGCAACAAAGAATTGATGCTTCTCATCTCTCTCCCTACTTGTCTGTCTCGCTAAAAAAAAAAGATAATATTTTTGCTTAAGTCTGTTTGAGGTTTGAGTTATCACTGGCAACCAAAAGAGTCTCAACTAACACAAGGAGCTCTATAAATTTTTGTATTCCTATTGATCCCAGCTACCCCTAGGCCCCCAGACAAGGAGAGGATAGCATATGGGAACAACTGAAAACAAAGGTGACAGCCCCCTCCCCACCCTCCTGACCATGCTCTTTAAGACCTCAGCCAACGTGGTTTATACAAAATATACACAGACATTCTAACGAAAACCAACCTGACTAAGGCATGGTGACTGGTCTGCAGGGGTCTGAGGCCATGGAAGGTGCTGACCTCTGAGCTCCAAGAGGTCCCTCCAAACCTCCAGTCTGCAATGAGTCTACCCTTCTGTTCAACCTTATTTGGGTGACAATGTCTGAATCTCCACACCTAAGTCCACTTCCCTACCTGTACGGTCAGAGTTGAATGCAATCAAGCTGCAGCTGGATTTGATATGATTCCCATAAGAGGGGATCGTTCCTGCTCGAATGTCACTGATCCAGGCCTAAAAATAAAGAAAAAGAACCCTCAAGACCAGGGCTTTGCCAGTGCTTAAAACAAGACGCATCCCTTTAGATCAAACCCTGTAACTACCCCATTCGTGTAGTTCCTTAGAAAATGTTAGTGTTCTTGAAAAAATAGTCTAAGTCATAAAAGGTCCAGATTTGTTTATTATAAATCAGTTCTCCAATAAGGGAGAGAAGGCTATCAAATGGAAACCCTTCTTTAGTGATAAATAAAATATGATTTTTTTCCAAATTCAAGACATAGGTATATGTTTTTTTACTGGTGCACAAAATGAGCGGTGCATGAACATCACCTTGCTCAAAGAACAAAACCAACAAAGTGCATGAACTCACAACAAATTACGGTATTATTTTATTCTGGCCTCCGCGGCAGAGGCTTCTCCGAACCCTTGAGACCGACTCATCGAACCCCTAGGGTTCGATAGAACCCAGGTTAAGAACCACTGCCCTGGCTGACCAGTGGGTGGCGCAGTGGATAGAGCGCCGGACTGGGATGCGGAAGACCCAGGTTCGAGACCCCGAGCTCGCCAGCTTGAGTGTGGGCCCATCTGGCTTGAGCAAGGGCTCATCAGCTTGGACCCAAGGTCGCTGGCTCCAGCAAGGGGTTGCTTGGTCCGCTGAAGACCTGTGGTCAAGGCACATGTGAGAAAGCAATCAATGAACTAAGGTGTTGCGATGGCAACAAAAAACTAATGATTGATGCTTCTCACCTCTCTCTGTTCCTGTCTGTCTGTCCCTATCTATCCCTCTCTCTCTGTCCCTGTAAAAAAAAAAAAAAGAAAAGAAAAAAGAACCACTGCCCTAACATAAATGGTTTTAAATTCTCTCTGTAACCCATGTTTCTATGCCTGTCTATTTACCCTGCTGGACTGAGAACCACAAGGAAACAAGCCCCGGGGCCTCTTACTGCACTCAGAGAAATGATCTCAATGCAAATATGAGCACCTCTCCACCTCCCCCACCCCATCTCCCTTCCTTGCTGCCCACTGCACTCAGAATTAAAGCTAACTTCTTCCAGTGGCCGTGAGATTCTGCAAGATCACTATGGACTCATTGGACATCATGCTTCTCCATCACTACCTTCCATCCACCATGGCCCACTTTCCGTTCCTCCACCAGGCACTTTCCCACTCAGCTCTTCTCCTAGCTGGCTGCTTCTCACCCTTTTGGCCTCAGCTTAAATGTCACTTCCTCCCAGCAGCCTGCCCTGACCACCCTGGTGAGGTTAACTCCCACCTCACTAATCCATCTCCATCCCAGCACCTTGTCCCGGTTATTGAGGGCATTTATTAAAACTTGAAATGCCCGTGCATGCCTCCCTCGTAAAGTACCACAGTACCACAAAGGAAAGTACTGTTCTCTTCACTGTTGTGGCTGTAGCAACTGGACACAGCACATGGAGTGCAGAGAAAATACTGTCCAGAGGATGAAAACAGGGTTTCTGCCCCAGGCTGCACTGATGTGCTTTGGCCCCTGGTAGAATCACTAGACAGGGTCAGTTCCTAGGTTCACTTATTGGAGGACACTCCCAGGCCCTCCAAATCACATGGGGAGCTGCTGACCAGGGGTAGCACACTCCTCGTCAGGCCGGCTGCCTTGCAAAGGTTCGAGGAGCCCCCCATTACTTCTGGGCTCCACTTCCTCAGGCTTCCCCAGGCCCCACCCAGCCCCAGCATCACCCCGAGTAAGGGAAGAGCTTGCGCCAGCCGCGAGAGGAAGTGCCGGCGGAAACCCGGTGGAGAGGCGCGCCTCTGGACGAGCGGCTCCCCCACGCCAGCTGACACAGCCGGACTCGCCAAGGCCGGGGCAGAAAGCCGCATCTTCTCCCACCCCAGCCCCGGGCAAGAGCGATCGGAGCAGCAGGGAGGAGGAGCCGGCGCCCGCAGCGGTGGAGCTGCGGCTCCCCAGCGAGGCCGACCGGAAGCAGGCAGCCTCGCGGGCTCCAGGCCTCCGCGGGCTGGGTGGGCTGCGCCGCCTCAGGGGTCCTGGGGCCAGGCGGGCGGGCCGACCAACCGCGGGGCTAAGCGAGCGGCCAAAGAGCGTCGTCTACCGGGCAGCGACGGGGCGACGCGAATGTCGATCCCGACCCTGAAGGGGTCGCCTGGGACAGACGGACTTCGGGATTCGCGCGCGGGGTCCGGGTAGGGGAAGGGAAAGCGGGACCCGCGGGCCGGGCTCACCTCACGGCGTGGCAGCCGGACCTCTGTGTGCCTGAACTTGGACACCTTGAAGCGGCTCATGGCGGCTAGGACCGAGTCGAGCCCGTCTTCCAAGACCAGGGCGTCGGCTCTCAGGTGCACCGCGAACAGCCACTACGCCCGCAATCTCCGGTTCCTCCCGCGGGCTGCGGCCCCACCCGCGGCCCACCGCCCTCGACCACGCCCCGACACACCCGGGCCAATCGCAGGCCGCTCCGGCCCTCTGGGATCAGACCCTGGCTCCTCTCCCTCCGCGCGCTCGCCGTCGGCCCCGCCCCCCAACCAATCGCTGCTCCATCGCCCCACGAAGCCGAGCCGGGTTAGCCAAGGGGCCAGCGACGCGAGTGAGGTAGTCACGTGCATGTGCTATCCGCCCCCGGCCCAGCGGTGCGTGCGTGGGGGCTAGGGGTATCGGCTGAGATTTTGTGTGCTGGGATTTACCCCGCCACCCGAGGCTTTCGGGCGCTGTGCCCTCCCGGAGGAGGAGAGGTGACGGAAATGAGCCAGCTCTCTTTTAGGGACAGGGAACGCAGTCATGGAGAGAGGGGCCACTGGTCCAGGTCGCACAGATAGTGAGTGGCAGCGGGGGGACGCGAGCCCAGGTCTGACGCAAATCCTTGTCCGTGAGGTCTACTCCAGAGTCTATACATCTCACCCACCCTGCTTGGGCCAGGTGGTGTCTGAGGGAAGGATGGAGCTGTCAGCATCCCGTTACTTGGCTGTATCTTGGCAGCAAGACTTGGGCACGCGCGCTGAGGCAGGACTCCTCTAAGGAGATGTTTATCATTTACAGTAAGCTGAAAGGGCGAAAGATAAGGGCCATGGAGAATGCATTAAATGGCAAATATGCCCTACCTGCGCTGCTTGCTTAGTCCAGGGGCAACTCAGCAGAAAAGAGAGTGGGTTCATTTCACTTGGAGCCATTCATTGCACAAGAATTTCTCCTCTAAAAATTGACTTCCTGCCTACCTGTGGTGGCGCAGTGAATAAAGCGACGACCTGGGAACACTGAGGTCGCCAGTTCAAAACCCTGCATTGGTCTGGTCAAGGCACATATGGGAGTTGATGCTTCCAGCTCCTCCCCCTTTCTCTCTCTCTCACTCTTTGTCTCCTCTCTAAAATGAATAAAATTTAAAAAAAAGAAATTGACTTCCTGAGCCTGACCAGGCAAAACCCTGAGGTCCCCAGCTTGAGCGCAGGCTAATCTGGTTTGAGCAAGGGCTCACCAGCTTGAGTGCGGGGTCGCTGGCTTGAGTGTAGGATCATAGACATAACCACGGTCCCTGGCTTGAAGCCCAAGGTCGCTGGCTTGAGCAAGGGGTCGCTCATTCTGCTGTAGCCCCCCCCCCCCCCCCCCCCCCCGTCAAGGCGCATGTGAGAAAGCTATCAATGAACACCTAAGGAGGCACCCCAACAGAGAATTGATGCTTGTCATCCTTCTCCCCCTCTGTCCCTATTTGTTCCTCTCTCTGTCTCTTTCTGTCACACACACACAAAAAAAGAAAAAATTGACTCTGATCCCTGATCACGCTTGAACGAAACACCTGTTTAAGCGTGTCTGAAAAATGGACTTTGATCTGAGGAATGTGAATAATTGGTTGGAAACACCACCCCTTAAAAATCCTCTCTGCATAACCTGCTACATGCAAAGAAAGCTTCAGAGAGGTAGGCTGTGCACGGGGGTGATTCTGAAAGCTTGGACTGGCAATGGCACAGATGGAGACCAAAATGCAAGTTCTCTTTTCAGTTGAGTGAGGACAAAGAGGCAGTTTACCAGTGAGTTAAGAGTAATGTTCTCCATAAACTAAAAATAGGTCAAAAACTATACTTTCAGGGATCATTTCTATAGTTTGTTACTAAAAATAGGTCAGTATTGTTGATTAAAGCCTAGGATTTGGAATTCTGAGCAGCCTGGTAGCCACCAGAGTGCAGCTTTCTAATGGTACATACTCTTTAGACTTGAATTCCAGCAGCTTTGGAAAAGGCACCATTTTTTAAAAGACTTTATTCATTTTACAGGACAGAGAGAGAGAGAGAGAGAGAGAGAGAAGGGGGGAGGAGCAGGAAGCACCAACTCCCATATGTGCCTTGATCGGGCAATCCCAGGGTTTCAAACCGTCAACTGCTTTCCAGGTCAATGATTTATCCACTGTGCCACCACAGGTCAGGGTAAAAAGGCTCTTTCTTTCTTTCTTTCTTTTTGACAGAGACGGTCAGAGAGAGGGATAGATAGGGACAGACAGACAGAAAGGGAGAAAGATGAGAAGCATCAGTTTTCTGTTGTGGCACTTTAGTTGTTCATTGATTGCTTTCTCATATGTGCCTTGATGGGGGGTTGGGGGGGCTACAGCAGACCGAATGACCCCTTGCTCAAGCCAGCGACCTTGGGCTCAAGCCGGTGAGCTTTGCTCAAACCAGATGAGCCCGCGCTCAAGCTAGCTAGCGACCTTGGAGTTTCAAACCTGGGTCCTCAATGTCCCAGTCTGATACTCTATCCACTGCACCTCCACCTGGTCAGGCTGACAAGGCACTATTTTAAAATATATATTTGTTTATTGACTTTAGAGAGAGGATAAAGAGAGAAAATCGAGGAGTAGTGGAAAGCATCAACTCATAGTTGCTTCTTGTATGTGCCTTGACCATTCAAGCCCAGGGTTTCAAACTGGCAACCTCAGTGTTCCAGGTTGACACCTAATCCACTGCGCCTCAACATATCAGTCAAAAAGGCACCATTAACGCAGTCTTGAATTGGTTGTGGTGTTCAATTACTGCAGATATTGCTTTTTTTTTTAACTGTAGTAGAAACATGTAACAAGCGTGACCTGTGGTGGCACAGTGGATAAAGCGTTGATCTGGGAACACTGAGGTCGCCAGTTCAAAACCCTACACTGGTCTGGTCAAGGCACATATGGGAGTTGATGCTTCCAGCTCCTCCCCCCTTTCTCTCTTACTCTCTCTCTCTCTCTCTCTCTCTCACACTCTGTGTCTCCTCTCTAAAATGAATAAAATAAAATAAGAAAAAGAAACTCTTTCAAAACATAAAAAAACATGTAACAAACTTTACCATTTTATTTATTTATTTATTTATTTATTATTTATTTTACAGGGACAGAGAGAGGGATAGACAGAGACAGACAGACAGGAAGAGAGAGAAATTAGAAGCATCAATCATTAGTTTTTCGTTGCCGTTGCAACACCTTAATTGTTCATTGATTGCTTTCTCACATGTGCCTTGACCACGGGCCTTCAGCAGACTGAGCCACCCCTTGCTGGAGCCAGCGACCTTGGGTCCAAGCTGGCGAGCTTTTGCTCAAGCCAGATAGGCTGGTGCTCAAGCTGGTGACCTCAGGGTCTCGAACCTGGTTCCTCAGCATCCCATTCCGACACTCTATCCACTGTGCCACTGCCTGGTAAGGCCAAACTTCACCATTTTAAACTGCACATTTCAGCCGTAGCCAGATAGTTTGGTTGGTTAGAGCATAGTCCAGAACCAGAAAGGTTGTTGGTTTGATCCCCAGTCAGAGCACATATAGGAACAGATTGATATTCCTGTCTCTGTCTGTCTGTCTCTCTCTCCCCATCCCTTCTTATCCCACTAAAGTCGATAAAGTATGCTTTCAAAAAAAAATAAGCCTGACCTGTGGTGGTGCAGTGCATAAAGTGTCGACCTGGAACACTGAGGTCGCTGGTTCAAAACCCTAGGCTTGCCTGACAAGGCAGTGGCGGAGTGGATAGAGTGTCGGACTGGTATGCAGAAGACCCAGGTTTGAGACCCCGCGCTCACCAGCTTGAGCATGGGCCCATCTGGCTTGAGCAAAAGCTCGTCAGCTTGGACCCAAGGTTGCTGGCTCCAGCAAGGGGTTGCTCGGTCTGCTGAAGGCCCACAGTAAAGGCACATATGAGAAAGCAATCAATGAACAACTAAGATGTCGCAACGAAAAACTGATGATTGATGCTTCTCATCTCTCTCCATTCCTGTCTGTCTGTCCCTATCTATCCCTCTCTCTGACTCTCTCTCTGTCTCTGTAAAAAAATAAAAATTTAAATGTATAAAGTCTTTTTTTTTTAATTTTTTTTTAATAATTTTATTTTATTCATTTTAGAGAGGAGACACAGAGTGAGAGAGAGAGAGAGAAAGAGAGAGAAAGGGGGGAGGAGCTGGAAGCATCAACTCCCATATGTGCCTTGACCAGACCAGTGCAGGGATTTGAACTGGTGACCTCAGTGTTCCTATGTCGATGCTTTATCCACTGCGCCACCACAGGTCAGGCTTAAATGTATAACGTCTTAAAAAATTAAAAAAATTAAGTATACAGTTCAGTAGTGTTGACAGTTACACTGTTGCTTTGCAACAGATATACATATGTATATATATATATTATATATATATATATAATATATATATATATATATTTATTTAATTCTTGAGCCTGACTTGTGGGGCACAGTGGATAGAGTGTCGACCCGGGACGCTGAGGACACAGGTTTAAAACCTTGAGGTTGCTGCCTGACCAGGCGGTGGCGCAGTGGATAGAACGTCAGACTGGGATGTGGAACAACCAGGTTCGAGACCCTGAGGTAGCCAGCTTGAGTGCAGACCCATCTGGCTTGAGCAAAAAGCTCGCCAGCTTGGACCCAAGGTCGCTGGCTCCAGCAAGGGGTTGCTCGGTCTGCTGCAGGCTCGCGGTCGAGGCACGTGTGAGAAAGCAATCAATGAACAACTATGATGTCACAACGGCAATGAAAAACTAATGATTGATGCTTCTCATCTCTCTGTTCCTGTCTGTCTGTCCCTATCTATCCCTCTCTCTGACTTTCTCTCTGTCCCTGTAAAAAAATAAAAGAACTGATGCCTTCCCTGGCTGGTTGGCTTAGTGGTAGAGTGTTGGCCCGGCGTGTGGAAGTCCCAGGTTCGATTTCCGGCCACACAGGAGAAGCGCCAATCTGCTTCTCCACCCTTCCCTGTCTCCTTCCTCTCTATCTCTCTCTTCCCCTCCTACAGCCAAGGTCCCATTGGAGCAAAGTTGGCCCAGGTGCTGAGGACAGCTACATGGCCTCCACCTCAGGTGCTAGAATGGCTGTGACCTCAATGGAGCAACACCCCAGTTGGGCAGAGCATCATCCCCTGGTGGGCATGCTGGTGAATGAATCCTGGTTGAGTGAATGCGGGAGTCTAACTGCCTCCCCACTTCTCACTTCAGAAAAATACAAAAAAAAAAAAAAAAGAACCAAGGCCTGAGCTGATCAGGTTGTGGCACAGTGGATAGAGTGTCGAGGTCCCAGGTTTGAAACCGCAAGATCATCAGCTTAAGTGTGGGATCTTCAACATGACCCCATAGTTGGTGTCTTGAGCAAAAGGTCAGTGGCTCAGATGGAGGCCCCCCATCATAGCACATATTAGAAACCATCAAAGAATGACTAAAGTGCCACTGCTGACCTGTGGTGGCACAGTGGATAAAGTGTTGACCTGGAATGCTGAGGTTGCCAGTTCAAATTTCTCCCTAGGCTTTCCTGGTCAAGGCACATACAGGAAGCAACTACTATGAGTAGATGCTTCCTGCTTCTCCTTCCTCTTCCTCATTTTTTTTCTCTTTCTCTCTCTTTCTCCTCCCTCTCTCCAAAAATCAATAAATAAAATCTAAATAAAATAAAGTGCCACAACTACAAGTTAACACTTCATATCTCTCTCCCCCCTGCTCCCCCTCTGTCTTTCCTGCATGCATGTCCAAAGAGAAAAAGAAAAAAAGGATGTAGGCTGACCAGGTGGTGGCACAGTGGATAGAGTATCTGCCTGTGATGCTGAGGACCCAGGTTTGAAGCCCCGAGGTTGCCAGCTTGAGCATGGGTTTACCAGCTTGAGCATAGGATCATTGACATGACCTCATGGTTGCTGGCTTGAAGCCCAAGATCACTGGATTGAGCAAGGGGTCACTGGCTTAGCTGGAGCTTCCCAGCCAAGGCACATGTGAGAAAGCAATCAATGAATAAGGTGTCACAGTGAAGAATTGATGCTTCTCATCTCTCTCCCTTCCTGTTTTTCTGTCCCTGTATATCCCTCTCTCTCTCTCTCTCTCTCTCTCACACACACACACACACACACACACACGCACACACTAATAAATAAATAAATAAATATGTAGTCTTATTTTGAACTATGACACCAAAAAAAAAAAAAGACACAATCAGAATTTTTGTAAAAGAGGGATGGATGAAGCCAACTTCAGTGCCAACAAATTCCTTAGATCTAGTTATCTGCCCCTGAGATGGTTGTTTATTTTTTCCCCCATTGATTTTAGAGGGGTGGAGGATGGAAAGGAGAGAGAGGGAGAGAGAGAGAGAAGCATCAACTCATTCCATTTAGTTGTTTCACTTAATTGTGCACTCATTAGCTGTCTTTCATATGTGCCCTGAGTTGGAATCAAACCTGCAACCTTGGTGTGCCAGGACAATGCTCCATCTACTGAGACACCTGGCCAGGGTGAAATGGTTGTTTACTAAGATGCATACTGAAAACATTTTTAGCCTGACCTCACATATGGTGGCGCAGTGGATAAAGCTGGAATGCTGAGATCGCCAGATGAAAACCCTGGGCTTGGCCAGTTGAAGCGCTTACATACGAGAAGCAACCACTACAAGTTGATGCTTCCCGCTCCCCCATTCTTCCTCTCTAAAGTCAATAGATAAAAACTTTAAAAAAAAAGAGCCTGACCATGCGGTGGTGCAGTGGATAGAGCGTTGGACTGGGATGTGGAAGACCCAGGTTCGAGACCCTGAGCTTGCCAGCTTGAGCGCAGGCCCATCTGGCTTGAGCAAAAGCTCGCCAGCTTGGACCCAAGGTCGCTGGCTCCAGCAAGGGGTTGCTCAGTCTGCTGAAGGCCCGCGGTCAAGGCATATGTGAGAAAGCAATCAATGAACAACTATGGTGTCGCAAGTTCTACAACTGTAATGTTGCAAGACATTACAGAGTAGAGCATACTTAAAACTTCCTTACTAACTAATAGATCAGGGAAGCAAGAAGGATCTATGGAACATTAAAATGAAAAGTGCAGAGAGGGAGATGCTTGAGAAATCTGTGTGCCTTTTGCAACACCTAGTTTGATTGATGCTTCTCACCTCTCTCCGTTCCTGTCTGCCTGTCCCTATCTATCCCTCTCTCTGACTCTCTCTCTGTCCCTGTAAAAAAAAAAAAAAAAAAAAAAAAAAAAGAAAACTTTTTTTTTTTTTTTTTAAGAAAGAAAACATTTTTATGGGTAAGTCCTTTTTTGTTTCAGGAGCTGGAACAGAAAGGCATGCGCGTTTATCTCAGCACATAAAATGAAGAATTATGCAACAAAATACATTCCAAAAATTGGGGAAAACACTCAAAATTCTCCTTTGACAGCGTGACAGTGCACCTCACATTATTATTTTGTTTTTCTTATATCGAGGTGTACACGTGTGTTGTTGGGGCTCTAAGGTTTTACTATACCTAGTAATTTGGTATTTTTTTTCAGTAACTTGCACAATATTTTAATAGACGCACAAAATGATAATTCACAACTAAAGGGTATTTTCATAGAAAAATTGTCCTTTCCTAAGCTGATGTTTTCCACATTGGAGTCTAGTGATTGCCAGAGGATCCAGAGCTTTTATACTCAAGTGTTTGTGATCTTTTTTTTTTTTTCTTAAAAAGACATTCCTTTCATTTTTCAAGTTTGCAAAACATTGCTTAAGTTTAAGCCTACTTTGGGTGAAAGAATATTTAGCTTCCAGCTGGAGTCACATGTAGTTTATTTAAAGGGCCTTTTTGGAAATCATTAGCATAGAAAACTGAGGGAGGACACAGTTCATGTCCTTTCCACAGAAGGGACCTACACACACTGTGGATGTCATGTCCAGGAACACCTGGGTTGCACATCTCACACCCCTTGGAATCGCCCATATTCTCTTGGGGAGGAAAAGAAGTGCTACAACTAGAACATTCGTGAGCTAGATTTACTGCCTCTGAAGAAACTGGCTGAGGACCTTCTGACCTTCCTGGAAGGGCTCCTAACATGGAGAGGGGAGCAGTCATCCTATCGATTAGCCAAGGACTTAACCAGTCCCACTGCACCTTGGTTGGTGAGTATCTGCAGGACATTACAGAGTAGAGCATGCTTAAAACTTCCTTACTAACTCTAATAGATCAGGGAAGCAAGAAGGATCTATGGAACATTAAAATGAAAAGTGCAGAGAGGGAGATGCTTGAGAAATCTGTGCGCCTTTTGCAAGTAACATTTATTTCTCCTTAAAGCTCAAGTTTTTGGCTTTAAACTGGAGAAGCAGGCAGGGGAAGGGGAGAGACACACCACATATTCTGCGTTGGAGTGTGGGTAGGTCTGGCCTGTGTGCTTATTCCAGGTTTTGCCAAGCCTGGGATGGGTCCATTTGTAACCACCATCATCCACCCCATTTCCTTGGGACTCTCTCCTTCCTAAAAGGAAGAACAATCAGCCTCCCTGCTATCCCCTAAAATAAGAAGACACACCCCCCTTTCAATGTGGAGGATTTTTACTGTTAATCACTATGGGAGACGTAAACTTGAAACTACTATAAAATAATATTGAATGTGAACTGTAATTGAAAAATTTTTTAAATAATTTTTTAAGTCACCAAGGGAAAATATATGGGGAGGAGGAAACTAAAATGCCAAAAAATGAGGAAGTTACAAAACTGACAAAGTTTTCATATTAGTGAGCCCTCCTCTACTTCCTAACTCACTTGAGTTGGTAAATGCAAGTCCCTTTGCCACCTGCTCTCAGCTTTTATTCCTGAAAGTTATACTTCTCAACCAGCATCCTCCCCCACTCTTTCACCCTAGGTTTTGGGTTCCCTGTGAGCAGTAATTGTCTGAGCTCTGCTTGGTATTCTCAGTGCTTGGCACAGAGTCTGGCACAAGACTAACATATATTCAGTATTTACTAGGTGCCAACTACTATATGAAGCTTTTACATGGATTATCTCACTCTTCAGATGATCCTCTGAGGTATTCACTGTTATGTCCCCATTTTAGAGAAAGGAAACTGAGGCACAGAGGTAAAATAGGTTGTCCATGGACACATCGCTGCTAAGTCACAGAGCTGGAATTCAGTCCAAGGCCATCTAAATACTTTTAATCACTATACTGGAAACATTTATTTATTTATCTATGTATTTATTTAGTGAGTGAGAGACAGGAAGGGAGAGAGATGAGAAGCATCAACTCATAGTTGTGGCATTTTAGTTGTTCATTGAGTGCTTTCTCATACGTGCCTTGATGGGAGGGGCCCAGGCGGTGGGTTCTAGCTGAGTCAGTGACCCCTTGCTCAAGCTGGTGGAATGAGCCCACGCTCAAGCCAGCAACCTTGGGATTTTGAGCCTGGGTCCTCAGCATCCCAGGTCAATGCTCTATCCATTGCACCACTGCCTGGTCAGGGTAGAAACATTTAAAGATTGGTTGATATATTAAAGAGGTCCTTTCCCCTTTTCTGACCCCATGACACCTTTTCTTTTTTTCTCTAAAATGTCCCTTGCTCACTTCAGTTCTCTTCTATGTTCCCTAGTACAAACTCTCAATTATTCCTTCCATTTTACAATAGCCTCGTAACTGTTCTTTGCTGGGCCAGGTTTTTAACCTCTGAATCTCAGGGCCTGTGGATTTTATTGACCAAAATTATGGATTAACATACACATACACAAAAATTTCATGTACAGTGGGGAGAGGGACAAAGAACATAGGTCATCTTAAAACCACCAGTGAAACCTCGGGTTCCCTATTATTTGAGGTGGTGGTGGTGGGACTGTGAAAGTTGAAACTCTTTTGCAAGACTTCCCAGGTCAGGTTTACCTTTCTGGCCTCACCTCCAGTCACACATCCTAAGTTTAGGGCTTAAGCAAACAGGGCAAGCACTTTCCTTCTCTAGGCACCTGCCTTTGAACTTCTTGCTGCTGGTAATACTTTTCCCTTCCACCCTCACCTGACCCACTTTTCATTACGGGGAATATTACCTCTCATATATGCCTTCCCTAACACTCCAATTCCCCAAACTCTGAGAAACCCCTTCACCTGTGTGCCTATAACCTATCACATACCTACTGAGATAGCATTGATTACATTATGTTGGTTGCTGAGCAGCCTGTCTCAATTCATTCCTGCACCTGCAGAGCAGGAATGGCATATCATTCCTTATTGTAACCCCAAAATTCTAGTATGTGCGTGACACGTAGCAAATCCTTAAAACGTTTATTAAATTCATTTTACAGGAACTCAGCTCTTTTTTTTTTCCCCAGGGACAGAGAGAGGGCTAGAGAGGGACAGACAGACAGGAACGGAGAGGTGAGAAGCATCAATCATTAGTTTCTCTTGCCATTGCGACACCATAGTTGTTCATTGATTGCTTTCTCACATGTGCCTTGACCACGGGCCTTCAGCAGACCAAGCAACTCCCTGCTGAAGCCAGCAACCTTGCTTTTGCTCAAGCCAGATGGGCCCGCGCTCAAGCTGGCAAGTTCGGGGTCTCAAACCTAGGTCTTCTGCATCCCAGTCCGAAGCTCTATCCACTGCGCCACCGCCTGCCTGGTCAGGCAGGAATTGGCTCTTAATCCGCAACCGGCAAGTTCACTACAGGTTCGGGAGTTAACATGCTTAGTAAAGACCCGAGTGATCAAAGTTTGCCCCATGGGAAATCAGCCAGAGAAAGTGAGCCTGAGGACAGGTTTTGGGAGTAGACAAAGGACACCGGCGTCCTGTGCGAACACCTGCACCTTGCGCGCACACCAAGTGAAGTAATAACCCTGTAAAATGTGGGGATAAAGAGGCAGGAAGCCGCGCACTGCATCCTGGGATCGGCGCGATCCAAAGCCGCTTTGCACGCCAGGATTTGTAGTCCGTTCCTTGCCGGACTACAAAAACCAGTTACATTCAGCTACATTCAACCCGGTCCTTACAAAGATAAGGGGCAGTCGTGATAGTCCAACACGTAATTACGAGGTTCTCCAGGTCAACTATACACGGTAGCAGTCTTCAGAGAAAACCTCATTTCAACGTCGGCTTCCAGGAAAATGCATTAAATACGGCTACGCATGCGCAGAGCTTTTGTTTCTGCGTGCGTTCGCTGTGGACCCCACCCCCACCCTCACCCCCCTGCCTCTCTGCTCCCCTCCCCACCTCCACTTCCTGATGCGCTGGCGCTGTGCGCGCTCGAGTTGTCCTCGCGAGGCCTCCCTGAGCCGGGTGGCGCAGGCGCAGTGTCCCCAGGCCAAGATGGCGGCGCGGTGCTCCACGCGCTGGTTGTTGGTGGCTGTGGGGACCCCTCGGCCGCGGGCAGCCGCTGGTAGAGGGTCTCGGCAGCCCAGGGCGGGCGTAGTGGGGGCATCGCTGGGCCGCAAGCTGAGCGCTACCGCCTTCGCGCCTTCTCTGGGAGCTCGTGGCCCCGGGGCTTTGCTGACATTGAGACCCGGTGTCAGCTTCACAGGTGAGGGCAGGCTCCAGCGCCCGAGTCGGGGCCCCAGGACCTGGAAGGGAGTGACTCACCTCGCTCCAGGTACTAGGTAGGGCAACGGGGTGAACGGTATTTTCCCACGTGTATGCGGAATTGCTTGGGGAGACGGGCAAACAGGAGGTACAGAGGCCCAAGTGAATGCTCAGAAGCGGTTAAGTAGGAAGACCTGCATGGAGCCCTCGGCGTGGAGGTGAACCGCCTCTTAGGCCGTGAACCTTCACCTCTCTGTCAACATTTCTGGAGGCCTCTTTCCGGCCTGCCGCTGTTCCCTTGCCCTATTCTTCTCTCTTCCCTACACCTTCTGTCCTGTAGCGGAAGGGAAGAAAGAGGTAACTGCCATTCGGTGAGCATCTATCTATCTGCTCTTGTGCTGGGCACTTTGTGCCTCATCTCATTTGATGGTAACAACTACTCTGCAAGGTGGGGATTGTCGTCCCTATTTTAAAGGATGGGAAGTTGAGGTTCTAGAACAGGAACTGACCTGCCCAAGGTCATAAAGTTAGATAAGAAGAGTTGTCCCAAACCCACAGCTGTACTTTTCATTGCTCTCATGCTTTGTACCACATGCTGTAAATGGAAGGTTACAATGAACAATCTTTCTTTTTCTTTTTTTTTAACATTCCCGTCTAGAGATCCTTAAGTTGGTAAAGGTAATAAAAATACAGACATTTATTGAGTACTTACTATGTACCAGGCATGGGCATTTGCATGTGATGGCTAATGATGTTAATTCCATTTTGTAAACAAACTAAGGCTTACATGTTAAACATCTTGTAGTCTCACAAAGCTAAAAAGTAGTAAAATCTTCATTCAGTACCTGTTGCTTACTTAATAGCCTGGGTGATAATGAAATAATATTTATTAAGCCTTTAGGTGCTTAGCCATGATAGTTTTTCATGTATGTTGGATGGCGTCCATTATCGTGAGAGAAGGAAGGAAGAATCATTGAACAATCATTTACCTGAATTGTACTAGTCAGTTGTTTCTGTCCCCTACAATTTATGAAAATGATATTTAAGCTAACTGTAACCTTACAAAGAGAATTAAATTTTTTTAGAGAGAGGAAGGGAGAGAGATGAAAAGCATCAAGTTGTAGTTGGGACACTTTAGTTCATTGATTGCTTCTCACACATGCCTTGACCAGGGGCCTCAAGCCGAACCAGTGACTGCGGGCTTCAAGCCAGCAACCACAAGATCATGTCAATACCACACTCTAGCTGGATGATCCCATGCTCAAGCAGTGACCTTGGGGTTTCGAACCTGGGACCTCAACATCCCAGGTCGACACTCTCCACTGCACCACCACTGGTCAGGTCAAAACAAAACGGAGTGATTAATTAAAGGGCCCTGACAGTATACTCTCTACTAGGTTCCAGTTTTGTAATGCTGTTATTACAGTATTATTAATTGCAATTACTTTGTACAGTGAGCAAACACTACCTCCACCAGTGTGTGTGTGTGTGTATGTGTGTGTGGAGGTGAGTTATTTAATCCCTTTGAGCCTTTTTTCTTAACTGAAAATTATTCATTCGCACATTGTATTGAGGGCCTGTCATATCCCAGTCACTGTTCTAGGTGCTGGGGATACAAGATTGGCTGTGATTTTGGTCAAAGTATTCCATATTTTTATTTTGTTCCTGCCACCTGTATTTCCTGATGATTGGAGCAGTAGTCTGCCCAGGTTTTGGGGATTATTTGAAGTGAGATTCTGTATTTCTTCATATGAGCAAAAGTGGTCATTTTTAGGTTTTGCTAGCATTTTTTTTTCTTCTTAATATTTTGAGAGAGAGACAGGAAGGGACATAGATGAGAAGCATCAGCTTGTAGTTGCATCACTTTAGTTGTTCATCAATTACTTCTCGTTTGTGCCTTGACTGGGGAGCTCTAGCTGAGTGAGTGACCCCTTGCTCAAACCAGTGAGCTTGGGCTTCAAGCCAGCGACCTTTGGGCTTAAGCCAGCAACCGTGGGATCAACCTACTCTCCCATTCAAGTACTAACCAGGCCCGACCCTGCTTAGCTTCCAAGATCAGACAAGATCGGGCCCTTCAGGGTGGTATGGCCATATACTCATCCCACTCTCAAGTCAGCGACCGCTGCACTCAAGCTGGCAACCGTGGGGTTTCAAACCTGGGACATTACGTCCGAGGTCAGTGCTCTATCCTCTATACCACCACCAGTTAGGCAATTTTGCTAACATTTTCTTTCCTTTTATTTTAAGTGAGAGGAGGGGAAATAGACTCCCAGTGTTCTCTAATAAGCTAAATTTGTTCATATTACATTTATACAAGTTTGGGGAGCATCTTTCATTATGGTGCATGAGAGAAGAACAAACACTAAGTACTGAGCTTTGTACGCGGCATTAGTAAGGAACTGCAGTCAGCTATCCTTTTCTCCCAAAAGAGCCCATTGCCTAAGGTGGGCATGTTTTATATAGGTGAGAGGTGGCATCTTTCATGGTGCACTATGATAACACATTTAAAGGCATTCATTTAGCTCCCAAAATTAGTCTGCAGTTTCATCTCAAATCAGGTGTACATTTAGGTGACATAAACACAGCGCTCTAAATTTTACTTTTCTCCCAAGCACAAAAAGAAGACAGTTGTTTGACATTGTGCTGGCCATTTTCTTTCTTTTCTTACCCCCCCTTCCTCCCTCTCTTTTTCTTTCTTTCCCTTTCTCTTTCCTTTTTACACGAGAGGAGGGGAGAAGTAAGACAGACACCCTCATGCGCTTGACTGGGATCCACCCAGCAACCCCATTTGTGGCCTGAATCAACCAACCTATTTTTAGCACCTGAGGCTGACACGCTGGACCAACTGAGCTATCCCTCAGTGCCCAAGGCCCACATTTGAACGAGTTGAGCCACTGGCTGCAGGAGTGGAAGAGGGAGTGAAGCAGTTGGTTGCTTTTCTGTGTGCCTTGACTGGGAATTGAACCCGGGATATCCATATGCTGGGCCAATGCTCTATCCACTGAGCAAACTTTCCAGGTTCAGTGCTGGTCATTCTTGGAACAACTTGGAGACTAATCCTATTGTGGGTTAGTCTATAAAGTGCAAGACAGATATTGGTCATATCTTTGAGAAATTTTGCCAATAAATGGTCTCTTTCTAATTGCTAATTATTGATGCCTTTCGATAATGTCAAAAGTCATCAGACTTAATAGTTAAATGTGATTTTACCCATATGCAATTTTGCACCATTCTATCTCAAGTTCAGGTTCTCTGCTTATGATGTTGAAGCTGCAGTTGCCAGAGCCTTTGCCACTACCAGCCTGCACCTTCTGGATTGGAATGGGTAGGCAGGAAAGTCTGGAACACGACAGGTTAACCACTCATTTCTAAGTGAAGAAGGGGTTGAGTACAGGAGCACCAGGAAACTAGCTCTAGTGTTTTTCTCAAATCTGACCAAGGAAAGACAACAGTGGTCTCCTAGCCCCTACTGCTTCCCCACTGTCTGCTTTTCGTGTTCCAGGAAATCTAGGGTGCAGAAACAAAAGTATTGGGGATACCGAAAGTATAGATTTTCTTTCTGGTTCTGATTTTAATTGTTCTGACCATTCCTACCCATTCTGATTATCCTTTATGTTGCCACCTTTGTCCATATGCTTTTTTTTTTGTGTGTGTGTGTGTGTGTGTGTGTGTGTGTGATAGACACAGAGAGGGACAGACAAGCAGGAAGGGAGAGAGGTGAGAATCATCAGTTCTTTATTGCGGCACCTTAGTTATTCATTGATTGCTTTCTCATATGTGCCTTGATGGGGGGAGGGGCTACAGCAGACCTAGTGACCTCTTGCTCAAGCCAGTAAGCTTGGTTTTCAAGCCAGCAACCTTTGGGCTCAATGCCAGCAACCACAGGGTCATGTCTATGATCCCACGCACAAGCCAGCGAGCCCGTGCTCAAGGTGGCAACCTCAGGGTTTCGAACCCGGGTCCTCTGGGTCTTCTGTGTCCCAGTCTGATGCTCTATCCACTGCTACTGTCTGGTCAGGCTCGTCCATATGCTTAATACCTTGATTGTCTTTGGCTCAGATTAATTTTAAGAGTTGTTCAAGTCCTTCTTGTTTGTTCTTTCAGAGTTGTTTAGTTTTTAGGTGAGAGAGGGAAGATAGGCAGACTCCCTCATGTGCCCCCATCGGGATCCACCCGGCAGCTCTGTAGCCAATGCTTGACCAAGCTATTTTTAGCACTTGAGACTGACATGCTTGGACCAAGGGAGCTATCCTCAGTGACCAGGGCCATTCATGAACCAATCAAGGCACTGGCTGCTAGCTATGGGAGGGAAAGAGAGAGAGAAGGGGATAGGGGGAGAAGCAGAATGTCGCTTCACCTCTGTGCCTTGACCAGCAGTCGAACCTGAGACATCCATATGACGGGCCAGTGCTCTATCCACTGAGCCACTGGCTAGGGCCTGTTTTGCTTTTGAGAGCTCTTCCTCATGCATATCTGATCACTTCCCTGTTTAACGCTTGCAGTGGCTTCCTGTTCCCCTCAAGATAAAATCCAGACACTTAGCTAGCTCAAAGGCCCTTCTGTTTATTTCTAGGCCCCATTAATCATCGTCATCTCTAACCACCTCTCTGCCATCAGCACACCCACTATACACAGGTGCGTGTGCATGTGTGCTTCCTCCCTTTCTAGTCTAGTACCTAAAGATCCTAAATGCACAGGAGTGAACCACTCCCTCTAAAGCAGTGGTTCTTAACCTTTTTTGAGGTACCGAACCCACCAGTCTCATATGCGCATTCACCGAACCCTTCTTTAGTGATAAATAAAATATGATTTATTTTCCAAATTCAAGACATAGGTATATGTTTTTTTACTGGTGCACAAAATGAGCCGTGCATGAACATCACCTTGCTCAAAGAACAAATCCAACAAAGTGCATGAACTCACAACAAATTACGGTATTACTTTATTCTGGCCTCCGTGGTAGAGGCTTCTCCGAACCCCTGAGACCGACTCCTCAAACCCCTAGGGTTCGATAGAACCCAGGTTAAGAACCACTGCTCTAAACCAAAAGTGGTTATAGGATTTAGCCGCCAAACAGGCTACTTTTGAAAGTGAAAGGGGATGCTGTGGCAAATAACCTAGACAACCAGGGTAAATCTGAATGGATTTAAACCCCTTTTTAGTCTAGCTAATTCCTACAGTTTAATAGCTGGAGCCGTAGAAGACCTTCCCTGAACTATTTTTATTAAAATGTTTGTTTTATTGATTTAAGAGAGAGACAGACAGAAACAACCTGTTCCTGTATGTGCCCTAACTGGGGAGCAAATCAGCAACCTCTGCTTCTGGATGATGTACTAACCGACCGAGCTTTCTGGCCAGGGCTAAACTTTTTTTTTTTTCCTATTGATGAGAGAGAGGCATCAATTTGTTCCACTTATGTTCCATTTAATTGTGCACTATTGATTGCTTCTTGTACATGTGCTGACTGGGGATTGAACCTGTGACCTCAGTGTGCTGGGTTGATGTTTTATCCACTAAGCTACCCAGTCAGGGCCTGCACTTCTTAAATTGGGTTACCAGTGAAGTGACTTTTACCCTCCAAGTGATATTTGGTAATGTCTGGAGACATTTTTAGTTGCCAGCGTGGGGTTGGGAGAAGGGGTGGTTGGGGGGTTGAGAAACCTGGGTTAGGTGACCTTTCTGTGTATTCTCTCTGCATGTTGTGCGTGCTGATGTATCTTCATACACTACTTCACAGATTCCCCTGTGGGACTGCTGCATTCCTTGAGGGCATTGGCTTTGTTTTGTTTATTCATCTTGTATCCTCCGTGTCTAGTACAGAGTAAGTCTTGCATAAATGTCAATTCCAGGAGGGCAGTACCTTTGAATAGTTTGCTGTCATATCCCCAGCATGAAGCCCAATGCCTGGTGGGTGCTCAGTGAGTATTTGCTGAATGAATAAATGGTCAATATTTGTAAGTATTTGCTGAATGAATAATAGTGAATGCAGAAGCTTCTCTACAGGCAAACATTTGACTTAGAAACATGTAGCTGCCTCATAACCCTCATTTCTTTCCTTGAACCCCCTCCTCTTTCTTCTGCCTTAACTTGGCCTCCCACTCAACTTCACCCACCCTTGTTCTTGTCACAGGATGGCTTGGGGGTTAGGAGGCAGCACTCATATTGTAGAGCAGCTCTCCCAGCTTCACTTTGTGACAGACGTTAGCACTCTGCTTCATGCACAAAGAGTCTTTTTTTTTTTTTACAGGGACAGAGAGAGAGTCAGAGAGAGGGATAGATAGGGACAGACAGACAGGAACGGAGAGAGATGAGAAGCATCAATCGTTAGTTTTTCGCTGCCACCGCGACACCATAGTTGTTCATTGATTGCTTTCTCACATGTGCCTTGGCCGTGGGCCTTCAGCAGACCGAGCAACCCCTTGCTGGAGCCAGCAACCTTAGGTCCAAGCTGGCGAGCTTTTGCTCAAGCCAGATGGGCCCACTCAAGCTGGCGAGCTCGGGGTCTCGAACCTGGGTCTTCCGCATCCCAGTCTGACGCTCTATCCACTGCGCCACCGCCTGGTCAGGCCAAAGAGTCATTGAGGAGATGTGTCTGTTGGTCTTTCTTCCTAGCTGTTGATACAAGAGGCCTGAAAGGAGTCCAGGCATATGGTCACTCGCCATGTGCTTTGATTTCTTTCAGGTTGTCGTCTCTGGTAAACAGAGGTTCTGGCACAGGGCCTTTTAATCTTTGTGTCTATATATGTATATTATTTTTAGGGGAGGGATCAATGCTTACCTCAGATTCTCAGACATGTGTGACTCTAAAGACAAAATCTTGTCCTTGACACAGTGGTTCTCAAACTTGGGCATTTGACAGAACCATCGTCTGAAGGGCTTGTTAAACGAGGCCTGCTGGGCCCCACTTCCACAGTTTCTGATTCAGGTCTGGGAAGGGACCAAACAATTTGAAATTCCAACAAGCTGAATCTACTGGTCCAGGGACCACACTCTGAGCATCACCCTACCCTGTAAGCAGATATCCAAGGCTGCTTGGTAGAGGGAAAGAACCTGGGGAGTTGTTAAGCATTAAGTGAGACAAAGTTCATGAAAATACCTGGCATGTGGTAGGTGTTGGGCAAATAAATTTGTAAAATGTGATTTTTATGCTTGTTTTGTATAAAGCCAGTAGCCATGGCCAACTTCACAGCCGCCTGGCCCGTGCAGGTTCGTATTTGGTTCGGACAGTCGGTAATGAAACAATAGAGTCAAGAACTGGTGGGCCATCATCTTTAATCCTAGCTTGCACCCGGCGGGCAAGTAAAAAAACACACTGGGCTCCAAAACCCATTCATTCAGTGCTCACAAAGCTACTGACTTATCCGAGTTTCCTAGCATCAAAGGCTTCTAGCTCACCAGACTTATTCACCTTTGTTCCCCATCTCTTCCTGCACAAACTCTGCACAAACTGGCTTCTTCCTCAGCACTCCGCCATCTTGGCTGCTTCTCCTGGCCTCCATGTGGCCTTAATCTGCTCTCTTCTCTAATACTAACCTCAGGAACTGAGGAAGAGAGCAAGCTCCCAGTCTGTCCCACTTTATAGCGTAGATTCAAAACCTTTAATCCAATCTGCAAACAAGGAAGTCTCTGATACAAAGTCACTTATCTGAGGCATAATGGGAGGATTCCTCAGGAGAGTGCACCACCCCACATCATCTAATCATTCAAGGGTGTGGGGAAAAGCTTACTCTTAAAACTTGCACGTGGGCAGCGCCATCTTTAACAAAGTGAGCATAATATATTTTATCTGCCCAACAGGCTATAATGACTCTGCCTGCTTACAGCCTGTCCCCCACACACATTAATATAATCATGCCCATCCCAAGCATATGGGCAGCTAATATCACCTGGGTGACGGGCTTCCACGTGGGCAGCGCCATCTTTAATAAAGTGAGCATAATATCAACACTTTGTTAAAAATGGCACTGCCCATGTGCTTACACTGCCAGGTGAAACTGCTAATTACCTTCCTGCTTGAGAGGGGCCATTGTTATGCTAATGTTTATTGGAAGGGAGATTCTGCCCCCAACAGTGAGAGGTGCAGGAGGATTTATTTTTCACTCCTCCTTGATCCCTTGCCCTCCAGGGGAAAAGTTCCCTTGGCTTTTCTTGTGGCTTGCCAGTCTTAGTGAGACACCTATAAACAGAATGGCCCACCATCCTCCTCACCCTTCTCTCTGCTGTTTCTTTACTGTTTGCCCAAATTCAATGAGAACCTGCATGTGAATGGCCACGATGGCCGCTGCTTTCCCTGACCTTACCAGTGGGTCCTCAGGCAGTGTAATAGGAGCTAAGCCTCCCCTCCTTTTTTCTAAATGAGAAGAGAGAATTTATTTAGAAAGTCACAGAGGTAGAGTAAGTGAACCATAGAAGAAATGGACTCAGGAAACAAGTTACTGCCAAAGAAGGGCTCTTCAATCTTGGAAGAGAGAAAGACATGTCTTGAGGGAAAAAAAAGGTTCCAGAGTGCTGGGGAGTGGGGAGGAAAGAATGCCCTGGAGATAGAAGGGGGTGGGGGAAAGTGCTGGCTGCTCCAGAGAGAGCTACCCTAAGTCCTTTTTTAACCGTCAAAGGTACAGTGTTTTTGGTGGATTAATGAGGCTACAGCAGTAGTATAATCCAGCAGGATCAGCCCCACCCAGTTTTATATTGACATTGTTTTATATTCTTTGTATACAGTGGCCTTAGCCATTTTGAAAGAGCAGTGAGTTTGGTCCCATTGGGCTTGGAGGAGAACAGACCCTAAAATTGTGACCTATTTGCTTCTTCTCAGATGTAACCTGGCTGGCTGTTAACTCACAATTTCCTTTTGTTGAGCATATTCCCAGAGTGATTTTCTTTCCTTTTTTCTTTTTTAGGAGTAAAAAGTCACCCTTTTGTTTGTACTGCCTCTTTCCACACGAGCGCCCCTGTGGCCAAAGAGGATTATTACCAGATATTAGGAGTGCCCCGAAATGCCAGCCAAAAAGAGATCAAGAAAGCCTATTACCAGGTCTGTATGGAAGCCAGATTTTAGAGACAAGATTATAGAAGAAACACTGTTGATCTAGTCTGATCCTGATGAGTGCAGTGTATATGCCCATACATCTCGGATACAGGCAACTGACAGTATAGGAGGATACTGTAAAAATGGGCTTTGTTGGACTGTTTTTCAGTGCATGAAGCTGTATTCATCAGAACCAGAGATTAAAAGAATCTTTCTCTACAGCTGTTTTTTATACTTAAATTTATTCTGCACTATCTCTATCAGTAGGCATGCTGGTTTAAGTAGTCATTCTTTGTGTTCAGATAAAAATTTATAGACTTAGAATGATTTCTTCTTTTAACTCAGAAAGTGTGAAATTCTCATTATCATATCCCAGGATGTATTAGAGATAGTTGGTAAAGTGGCATGTGTGTTAACTAGAAAAGTGGTTCCCAGGTGTTTGCTCTGATCAGCAAACTAAAAATTAAAATAAAAAATGGGGGCACCAGTGTAGGATTGCCAACTTTTGTATTTTGCCTAATGTGGATGTTAAAAATAACTACAGTCTATTAATGTTGGTAAAAGAAAGAGCATCTAGACACCATAAAAATAGGAAAGCCATAATATCAGAATAAAGAAGAGATCTTTAAATAAAATATGAATTAAATATAAAAATAAATTACCTTTGTGAAAAATTTACTACAAGATTTTTTCCCACATGGGTAAGCAAAACCTTTGTCCAAGGCCAATATTTGTGAACCAAGTACCAATCAAAACCAGACCTAACAGCCTGTGACTTGAATGGCTACTCCCTCATCTTATTTTATTTTTTTATTTTATTTTATTTTTTATTCTTTTTGTATTTTTCTGAAGTGTGAGAAGCGGGGAGGCAGAGAGACAGACTCCCTCAGGCACCCGACCGGGATCCACTCAGCATGCCCACTAGGGGTTGATGCTCTGCCCATCTGGGGCATTGCTCCGTTGCAACTGGAGCCATTCTAGCACCTGAGGTGAAGGCCATGGAGCCATCCTCTGCACCCAGGCCAGCTTTGCTTCAATGGAGCCTTGGCTGCGGAAGGGGAAGAGAGAGACAGTGAAAGGAGAGGGGGAAGGGTGGAGAAGCAGATGGGCGCTTCTCCTGTGTGCCTGGGCCGGGAATCAAACCTGGGACTTCCATATGGTGGGCTGACACTCAACCGCTGAGCCAGCCGGCTAGGGCGAGAGATCAGAAACAACAACTCATAGTTATATCACTTTAGTTCATTTATTGCTTCTCATATATGCCTTGATGGGGGCGGGGGTGGCCATAGCTGAGCCAGTGACCCCTTGCTTAACTGGCAGCCTCGGGGTTTCAAACCTAAGATCTCAGCATCCTAGGTTGACACACTTATTCACTGCTCCATCGCCAGTCAGGCTATAGTTCACTGGTTGTTAGTTATATTTAGAGTTGGTACGGTCATCATCGCAGTCAATTAAAAAAATTTTTTTTAATTTTTTTTATTGATTGATTTTAGAGAGAGAGAGACCAAGACAGGAACATAGATTTGTTTCAGTATGTGCCCTGACAAGGTATCGAACCACTTCATTTCTTTTAATGGTCAAATAATACTCCATGGCATGAGTATGCTACATTTTTTCATTCTAGTCATCAATAGATACTTGAATTGTTTTCACTCTTTTGCTATTGTGAATGCTGCTATAAACATCCATTTTGTGTGAATGTTTTCATTCCTCTTGGCTATATACATACACATAGGAGTAAAATTGCGGGGTCAAATGATAACTCCATGTTTAACCTTTTGAGCAACTAGACTGTTTTCCAAAGCAGCTACACTATTTTACATTCCCACCAGTTTCTCCATATCCTGGCCACCACTTGTTGTTAGCTGTCTTTTTGTTTTTAGCCACCCTGGTGTGTGTGAAGTGGTGTCTTAGTGTGTTTTTTTATACAGGGATAGAGAGAGAGTCAGAGAGAGGAATAGATAGGGATAGACAGACAGGAGCGGAGAGAGGTGAGAAGCATCAATCATTAGTTTTTTGTTGCCGTCGCAACACCTTAGTTGTTCATTGATTGCTTTCTCACATGTGCCTTGACCAGGGAGGGGCCTTCAGCAGACCGAGCAACCCCTTGCTGGAGCCAGCGACCTTGGGTCCAAGCTGGCGAACTTTTGCTCGAGCCAGATGGACCCGCGCTCAAGCTGGCGACCTCGGGGTCTTGAACCTGGGTCTTCCGCATCCCAGTCCTATGCTCTATCCACTGTGCCACCGCTTGGTCAGACTTTAGTGTGGTTTTGATTTGCTTTTCCCTGGTGGCTAGTGATGTTGAGCATCTTTTCAATGTGTTTATCAGCCATTTGTTGTAAATGTACTCAGATCCTTTAGCCCATTTTTTGAGTTAAGCTTTTTACTACTGAGTTGTAATGGAATGAGCAGAGGTATGGGGGAATAAAGCAGAGATTCTGGCCGGGGAAGAGTGAATAGCATGCCTCTTTTGAGCTGGAGGGTAAGGTATCTGCTGCAAAGGAGGCAAAAGCTAGAAAAGATGGAGGCTGTGGCCAAATTAATGGGGCATCTGAGGCTCAATTTAAAAGAGTAGGGAACCATTCAGGTTTTTAGTTGTGGAAATAAAAAGATCGGTTAAAAGCTGTGAAGTGTAAAACTGGAAAATTTTTATTTTTTATTTATGGGTTTGAGAGAAAGAAACATCAATATGTTCCTGTTTGTGCCCTGACCAGGGATTGAACTGACAACCTTTGTGCATTGTGACAACCTTTGTGCTCTAACTAGCTGAGCTATTCGGCCAAGACAAAACTGGAAATTTCCTTTTCCTTTTCTTTTTTTCTTTTTTTAGCGAGAGACGGAGACAGGGACAGATGGGGTGGACAGACAGGACAAAACTGGAAAATTTTTAAGTTGCTATGTGCAGCAGTTACTAGAGTCAGATCTTAGTAAAAGCTTTGTGTGTGTTTTTAATCCTCGTGGCAAGGGGTTTGGCGAGATACTGACACACATCCAAGGCCACGCAGCTAAGATGTGGCACATGTGAGACTAAGATACAGGTTTTCCTGACTGAAAAGGCCTCTCTTCTCCTTGTGCTGATCTCATGTCTCAGCATATCTTGTCTTGGAGTTTGGGACCAGCCAATAGACAGACATATCTTACCTTGGCATTGGCCTTGTTTGTAGCCCACTGTGATCAGCTGGCTATGCTTGAGACTGCCCCCTTCAGTGCTTAGCCCGCAGCCTCTGACATGCTTCCATTTGCTGGTGTGAGGACTAGCATCCCCAGAAGCATATTAAGCAGCCCATTGCTACCAGCGACTGCACCAGAAGGCCGCCCAAGTAAGTCACTCTCACCTTTAGGATTCTGTTTCTGGGCACCTCCTTTCCCTCACTTAAGGGACCTGTGGTAATCCAGACTTAAAAGGCATAGGAGTTGCAGAAAACAATGGTGAATGGACATATATACAAACTGCATGGTAACACTCAGCACAGCCAGAAGGTAACCTTCTTTTTAGAACTGCTGTACACCTGGGTGATCTGCACAACCAAGTGAAATTTAGTTTTGTTTTTAATATTTAAATTTATGTTTTGAATAGTAATAAATTCCACCTATTCAGAATTAATAAACTACAAGGGAGTATACAAAGAAAAGTCTTCCTCTTTTCTGTTCATCCATATTCCTCTACAACAGCCTGTGTTACCAGTTTATTGTATGTTCTTCCAAAAATACATATCTATACAGTTATTTTCCTCTCTTTACATAAAGTGCACCAGATACACTATTATGCATCTTTTACAAAGGTGCCCAAATTCTAAAGAATTTTTATTTTTGGTAGAGGTTTGTTGTGATTGAAAAATGTACATATCTCAGATTTGAAGAGATGGTTTATTTTAATGTCTTAAACCTTGTTTTAAGAATTGCTATTGTTTGTAAAATCTTAGACCACTGCTATAAAGGTGAAATTGTTACAGATGTTTGGGGTTCAGTTTTAGTAATCATTTTGTGTCCGTAGTAATTTACCATTTCTTCCCATAGCTTGCCAAGAAATATCACCCAGACACAAATAAGGATGATCCCAAAGCCAAGGAAAAGTTCTCCCAGCTGGCAGAAGCCTATGAGGTAATGTGACCCACCGATGTGTGCACTCACTGTCACTCAGCTGCATGCATGCATCAGAGTGTGCTGCACGGGCAACCTGATGTGTCATGAGGTCTAGTATGAAGGCTGTGTCCCCGCACCAGATCATTTTGTTAAAGAAAAAAGAGATTCTCAGGTCTCACTCTAGATCTTGTAATCTCAGTAAGAAATAGGATCCAGCCTGACCAGGCGGTGGCGCAGTGGATAGAGCGTCAGACTTGGATGTGGAGGACTCAGGTTCGAGACTTCGAGCTCGCCAGTTTGAGCGTGGGCCCATCTGGCTTGAGCAAAAGCTCGCCAGCTTGGACCCAAGGTCACTGGCTCCAGCAAGGGGTTGCTCGGTCTGCTGAAGGCCCGCGGTCAAGGCACATGTGAGAAAGCAATCAATGAACAACTAAGGTGTTTCAACGGCAACGAAAAACTAATGATTGATGCTTTTCGCCTCTCTCCGTTCCTGTCTGTCTGTCCCTATCTATCCCTCTCTCTGACTCTCTCTGTCCCTGTAAAAAAAAAAAAAAAAAGAAATAGGATCCAATCTGTATTAACAGAGCTTGGACTTGTCGCTGGGTCTGGGAACACCTTGTTGGATTAATTCCACACCTGTTTCATCCCTCCCTCCACTGACGGCGTCTCTGTCTGGTGGGGGTGGTGGATCTTGTAGAAGTGGAAGACCACCACTGTCCTGGAAGAATTTAAAATGTAATCAGAGGGACGGAACATATATGAAACAACTACAGAACAATTCCAGAGTTCACATTCTTTTCCGTAACTACGGTTCAGTTGTCAGAACTGGAACATTTAGTGTTAATACAGTACCATTATCAGTGCTTGGTGTCTGTGTCCCTGGGCTTCGAGAGATCTGGGAGCGCCTGACTGCTCTGCCTTTTGTGGAAGGTGCTGAGTGATGAAGTGAAGAGGAAGCAGTATGATGCCTACGGCTCCGCTGGCTTTGACCCTGGGGCTGGCGGCTCCAGGCAGAGCTACTGGAAAGGAGGCCCCACTGTCGACCCAGAGGAGCTCTTCAGGAAGATCTTTGGGGAGTTCTCATCATCTTCCTTTGGAGATTTCCAGACTATATTCAATCAGCCTCAGGAGGTAAGCTCATTTTGAAGGACCATTGAAATTTTAGCTGCTAAGCGTGATGCAAACATTTTATCCATTTCTGTTTCTCAAAGAAAAAGGCAAAGTAGCTTAAATGGAATGAATCAGAGGCAGCCATTTTGGTAAGAATTCCAAAATTTGAAAAATCATGTAGGTAATAATATGTACATACATTTTTTTTGTACATACATTTTGATTTGAGTCTTACTTGCTGCTTAACTAGGCAGCATCTAAGGCTCTCAGAGTCCTTTATTAGTGTGTGTTTTATCTAGAGTTGCTACATTATTCCAAGAGAGCTCAATCCAGAGTTCTTCCATATTTGTGCCCTAATTAGACGTTATCAGAGTTGAAGAGAGAGGAGGAATGGTTATAATTTAAGTTTTGATTGTGGGTTATTTGAGTTGTTTGTAAGGACTGTATACTTGGATTATCTTTGAACAGTTTGTTGAAAAGTACATTTTTACTTAAACATTACCTCTAAAAATCCTAAGGAGTAGAGCATAAACAGTTGAGTCTCATTTACTTTTACTTGGCAGAGTGCAGGTAAGTAAAGCAGTTAAAAAGTAAAGGAACTAAGGAGGGTAGAGATGAATAGGCAGGGCACAGAGGATTTTTCGGGCAATGAAAATACTCTGGCCTGTCCAGTGGTTGGCGGCACAGTGGATAAGACCATAGACCTAGAACGCTGAGGTCCCAGGTTTAAAGCCCCAAGGTCACTGGGCAGCTTCAGCTCAGAGTCACTGGCTGGAAAGTCGAATCATCAACATGATTTCAAGGTCTCTGGCTTGAGCAAGGAGTCACTGGCTCGCCTTGAGCCCCCCTGTCAAGGCATGTATGAAAAGCAAGCAAGAACAGCTATGAATTGATGCTAGTCTTTCTCCTTTCTCTCTTTTTCTCTTTCTCTTTCTCCTCCTCCTTCCTTTTCTCTCAAAATCAAAAAAGAAAAGAAAATAGTCTGTGATTTTTATAATGATGTATACATGTCATTAGGCATTTGTCCAGACTCAGAATGTACAACACCAAGAGTGAACCCTAATGCAAACTGTGGGCTTTGGATAATTATGATGTGTCAGTGTAGGTTATTCTTGATATTGTAAAATTGTACCGGTTTGGTGAGTAATAATGATGGGAGAGGCTGTACATGGGTAGGGGTAGGGGGGATATGGAAAATTTCTGTACCTTCCTCTCAATTTTGTTATAAACCAAAACTGCTCTAAAAAATAAAGTCTTTAAAAATAAAGTAACTGCATGCCCTGACCGCATAGCTCAGTTGGTTAGAGCATCATCTGGATACACCAAGGTTGCCGGTTTCAGTCTCTAGTCAGGGTACCTACAAGAATCAACCAATGGCCTGACCGGTTGTGGCACAGTGGATAAAGCGTTGACTTGGAGCACTGAGGTTACCAGCTCAAAACCTTAGACTTTCCTGGTCAAGGCACATACAGGAAGCAACAACTATGAGTAGATGCGTCCTGTTTCTCTCCCCTCTTTCTCTCTCTCCCTCTCTTTCATTCTCTCTCTCTCCTTTCTCTAAAAAATAAGTAATAATAATAATAATAAAAGAAGCAACCAATGATTGTCACCTAATGATTGCATAAATAAGTGAAACAACAAATCGATGCTGCTCTTTTCCCTCTCTTCCTCTCTCTCTAAAATCAATAAATAAATTGTTAAAAATAAAACATTAAGTAACTACAAACCACTGGCTAGTGCCCTCCCCTGCTTTCAGAAACATGACAGGCCATCCATTGATTTCTTTAGTACATCATGGATTTGACATTCAATCAAGCTGCCAAAGGTGTCAACAAGGAGTTCACTGTGAACATCACCGATACCTGTGAGCGGTGCGACGGCAAGGGGAATGAGCCTGGCACCAAGTTGCAGCACTGCCACTACTGCGGTGGCTCTGGCATGGTAAGAGCAAGTTGGAGTCACCTCCCTCCACCCCTGCCCCCTCCTCACCGCACCCCACCCTCCACCCCTACCTTCCTAGGGGACTTCTACCTCATGCCAGCCTAGCGCTTTTCCCCGCCATTCCTTTTTCCCTGTACTTCTTTGGATATTTCTTTCAGCAGTATCTAGGGCTTTGAGAATTCATAAGTAGGTGGGATTATTTTATCGAGAACCTTTTTGTATTTCTCCAGGAGTGCTCTGTCTTGGTCAGCAATACAGACAGAACAAGGAGACTTAGCTGCCTTCTCTAAAAATATACTTTGGGATATTTTAGTAATTTGAAATCAGCTGGGGTGGTTGGGGGACACTTAACTTTGCTGGAAGTCTAATCATTTTTTGTTCTGGTACCTGTTGATATAATTTAAACTTATAGAACGGTATGAAGACCCATTCCCTTACTCCTTTTACCCAGCTTCACTAGTTGTTAACATTTTGTCCTATTTGCTTTGTCACTTTTGGTGTGCTCCTTCCTTTCCCCACCCCCTTGCTCGCCCTGTGTGTGTATTCTGTCTGTATGTGGTGTGCTCCTTCCTCCCCTCCCCCTTGCTCGCCCTGTGTGTGTATTCTGTCTGTATGCGGTGTGCTCCTTCCTTCCCCCCCCCCTTGCTCGCCCTGTGTGTGTATTCTGTCTGTATGTGCTATGCTCCTTCCTCCCCTCCCCCTTGCTCGCCCTGTGTGTATATTCTGTCTGTATGTGGTGTGCTCCTTCCCTTCCCTCCCCCTTGCTCGCCCTGTGTGTGTATTCTGTCTGTATGTGCTGTGCTCCTTCTTCCCCCTCCCCCTTGCTAGCCCTGTGTGTATATTCTGTCTGTATGTGCTGTGCTCCTTCTTCCCCCTCCCCCTTGCTCGCCCTGTGTGTGTATTCTGTCTGTATGTGCTGTGCTCCTTCCTCCCCTCCCCCTTGCTCGCCCTGTGTGTGTATTCTGTCTGTATGTGCATGTACCCATGCTTTCCCAGCCCTTTGAGAGGCAGGAGCAAGCGTTCTGTTTCTTTATTCCTTCATACTTCAGTGCGTTTTCTAAGAACAAGAGCCACAGTATAGTTGTCAAAATCAAGAAATTTAATGTTGGCCCTGGCTGGTTGGCTCAGCAGTAGAGTGTTGTGTTGGCCCAGCATGTAGAAGTCCTGGGTTCGATTCCCGGCCAGGGCACACAGGAGAAGCACCCGTCTGCTTCTCCACCCTTCCCCCTCTCCTTCCTCACTATTTCTCTCTTCCCCTCTCACAGCCCAGGCTCCATTGGAGCAAAGTTGGCCAGGCGCTGAGGATGGCTCCATGGCCTCTGCCTCAGGCGCTAGAATGGCTCCAGTTGTAATGGAGTGATGCCCCAGATGGGCAGAGCATTGCCCCCTGGTGGGCATGCCTGGTGGATCCCCGTCAGGCGCATGGGGAAGTCTATTGATACATTATCATGATCTCTACTTAAATTAATTCAGTTGTCCCTACAATGTCTTTTTCTTGGTCCAGGATTCAAACTGGGATTTTACATAGCACTTGCTTGTCATCTCTTTTGTCTCCTTTAATCTGGAATAGTTTCTTAGCTTTTCTTTATCTTTTGTATCCATGACATTTTTTTAGGATTACAAGCTATTTTGTAGACTCTCCCTCATTTCGGGTTCATATCTCAGATGTCTTGTACCCTTTTTAGTGGATCATGTCAAGAGTAATGAAGTGTCTGTTCCATTAGTGATGATTTTACATTTGATCATGATCAGTTAGTAGTAAGGTAAAGATAGTGTCTACTAGGTTTCTTCATATAAAATTGTTTTCCCTTTGTGCTCTGGCCGGGTTATACAGCATCACCAAGGTCACAGGTTTGATCCCCGGTCAGGGCACATAGAGAAGCAATGAATGAGTACATAATTAAGTGGAACAATGAGTAGATACTTCTCTCTCTCTCCAATAAATGGGGAAAATTATTTAATAAAGTAATTTTCCCGCTTGACCAGGCGGTGGCGCAGTGGATAGAGCGTCGGACTCGGATGTGGAAGACCCAGGTTCAAGACCCCGAGTTCGCCAGCTTAAGCGCGGGCCCATTTGGCTTGAGCTCAAGCTTGCCAGCTTGGACCCAAGGTTGCTGGCTCCAGCAAGGGGTTGCTCGGTCTGCTGAAGGCAAAGCCCACGGTCAAGGCACATGTGAGAAAGCAATCAATGAACAACTAAGGTGTCGCAACAGCAACGAAAAACTAATGATTGATACTTCTCACCTCTCTCCGTTTCTGTCAGTCTGTCCCTATCTATCCCTCTCTCTGACTCTGTCCCTGTAAAAAAAAAAAAAAAAAAAATTTCCCACCTGACCAGGCGGTGGCGCAGTGGATAGAGCGTCGAACTGGGATGCAGAAGACCCAGGTTCGAGACCCTGAGCTCGCCAGCTTGAGCACGGGCCCATCTGGCCTAAGCAAAAGCTCGCCAGCTTGGACTCAGGGTCGCTGGCTCCAGCAAGGGATTGGTTGGTCTGGTGAAGGCCCGTGGTCAGGGCACATGTGAGCAAGCAATCAATGAACAACTAAGGTGTCACAACAGCAACGAAAAGCTGATGATTGATGCTTCTCACCTCTGTCTGTTCCTGTCTGTCCTTCTCTCTGACTTTCTCTGTCCCTGTAAAAAAGAAAATAAAAAACATAAAAAAGAAAATAATAATTTTCCCTTTGAAATTAATAAAGTTGTGGTGAGCTGGCATTCCTCTGAGGGAGAGCACTTTTGGAAAGGATGTGGACTCCTGTGGCTACAGTTCCATGAGCTTAGTTGCTGCCACTTGTTACAGATATTTAGATATTTCTTAACGATTATTTTCAGCTCCCTCTCATTTCTAAGGTTTTTCTTCTCCAAGGCCCTGAATTGCTATGAATATTTTTTAACGTTTCTGAAGTGACATTGAGTTAAGATAATAAGCTGCAGCATATTCCTCTCAAAATGTACTGTTTGAGCCTGGGAAGAACATTTGCAGTATGTTTGCTAAAGGGTTAATAGAACAGGTAAGAGGCTCCTTCAGAATGATGAGAAAAGACCAGCAGCTCATTAGACAAACTGGTCTGCATGAATAGAAGACAAAATGCAAGTGACCAGGAAACATTTCTCACTACCAGGCAGGGAAATGCTTGTGAAAACAAGAATATACCTTTGACTCACCCTCCAGATTGGCATACATTTCAAAGATTGGCACAGTCCATGCCGACAGGCCTCTGGGACATGAGCATTCACATGCCCTAATAGTAGAAGTGGAAACCAATCTGGCTTTTGGGAATGGAAGCTGCAGTAGCTATTAAAATTTTATGTGTGCATCTCTTTATGGGATTGTATCCTACAGATCACACTTGTAAAATAGCGCATGTAGAGGGCTTCCTTACATCCTTGTGTGCAATAGTAAAGGGCTGGACAAACTCGGTGACCATCAACAGTGAGTTGTCTACAAAATCATGGTGCATCCATATAACGGAAAACTACACTGATGAAAAATGCTTGGTAAAATCAGCCCAGTTCTTTGTGCCTGGGCGGCCCTAAGGGGTCAGAGAGGCTGGTGCTGCTGCTTTCTTGGAGTGGGCAAAAGAGCAGGCTTGGTGACCAGACTGCAGCTCTGGGTGGGGATTGCATCCAGTTGTCACTTCGCTCTTTATTTTCCTGTTTTCCCAGCTATTGCTTCTGTGATTCGGGGGTGGGGGGGGGTGCTCTTTAAAATGCCTTTGCTTAGCGCCCAGGGCTTAGGCCTTTCTGTAGAGACAGTGTCTCACTTTTCAGTGTCATGTAGTCAGCTTGGTGATTTGGAATCAGAAGTCGCTTCTAGTAGGTCAGACGAAGCATTTGAGCCTGTGCTTTAGTGTGTATGCACACGGGGCTGTGTTTTAGTGTGTATGCACACGGAACATGAATCTTCAATGAAACATTTATGTTGTGCACATTGTGGTCCCAAAACCTTGGCTCTCAGAGTTTCCTGTGTATTTAAGTTCCATTGTCTTTCTCATTTTTTATCAGGAAACCATAAATACAGGCCCTTTTGTAATGCGCTCCACGTGTCGGAGGTGTGGTGGCCGAGGCACTGTCATCACCACTCCCTGTGTGGTATGCAGGGGAACAGGACAAGCCAAGCAGCAGAAGAAAGTGGTTATTCCTGTGCCTGCAGGTGGGTTCTGGGCTCCTCCACACATGGAACTGAGAGCTGAAACATTGTTTCCTTGTGAGCCTGGAGCCCTAGACTGAGGGGGAACAAGAATCTCCTTGCATTTTTTCTCTTTGCACTAGTTATTCTTAAAATCTACCTTTACGTGTCACTTTGGGAAGAGGGGACCTGACATGCCCACCCTTCCCAATGCGTAGCGAAGGCGCTCCTCCATCATCTCCATATTTAGTCCGCAAGGCCAGCGTTGTCCTCACTGCCGGCCCAGTCTGTACCACCCACCTCCCCTCCTTCTGGCCACCGGGGCAGCTTGTGACTTCTCCCCAACTGGCTCTTGTTCCCAGGGTGCTCTTTCCACAGGGCAGTCTGATCACGTCACTCACCCTATTGAGGACCCTGCAGTGACTTTCAGGGGCCAAAAATGGTTTCTTATTGGCCCCCGCTGGTCGCTCCAGCCTCCCCTCTTATTAGCATTTCCCTTGTTGCCTACCCTGCACCTTCTTTGCTTGCCTGTAGCTCCTTGAGTGGATGTAATGCCTCCCAGAACAGCCTTTGCATATACTGTTCCCTGTATCTGAAATTTGCTTTCCACCCATCTTTTCAGCAGCTAACTGTTCTTACGGGCTTCCTCACGGAAGTTCCTGGAATTCTTCCTGTTCCTTAGATGGACCTTAGTCTGGATGTGCTTAGTCTGGAGTGACTTTTTCCTTCTGAAAACATGGCTCTGTTTATAATGACATTATTAGTGTTGTTATTTGATTAATATTTGTCTCCACTACTGGACTGGACACTGCCTGAGTACTGCATGGACCTGGCATAAGGCAGATATTCAGCAAACTTTAATTAATGAATATAAGGTACTCTTGTTTAATTATAAGTCATACAGGCTACCTTCGAAAAGTCATACTTGTTGCCATATTGGATAACGGTGTTCCTCATTAATAAGAAACAGGAATGAATAAAAGAATTTGGTAGCTTGGATCCAGAGTAGAAAATACCTCAAGAGATCTCCAAATAATCGTACTCTTTTGAATGTTTTTTTTTCTCACAGGAGTCGAGGATGGCCAGACTGTGAGGATGCCTGTAGGAAAAAGAGAAATTTTCATCACATTCAGGGTAGGTGCTCTGCTTCCACACCTCTGTTGGGGCTTTGCCCTCTTAGAGAAGTGTGGCTGAGACTTCTGGAGAGAGGTGGGGGCTTCATGAGGTATGTCCTGCCATTGTGTTTTGAAGGGGATCAGTGGTCACCTTGGTACAGTTATTAAATGTGTTACTGTCAAGCTTTTGTGCTAGGTGTGGAGAGAACCAAGTTGCTTCAAGGTGTTTATAAGTTGGAAACAAAAGGCATAAAATACAGAAAACAACTCCCTGTGTCTTTATTTACATGTCAAATTAATGGTAGGGACAATGCCAAAGGTTCAGTTTTACCTGCTATGTATGAGGGCAAAGCTGGTTTTCTGAGACAAGGGAACCCTTAAAGGAGACAGTGGCTTCTACTGGCCATTTCATTAGAAATGTACCTGAGAACAACCCACACAGGTGCAACAGACAGACGCACAGCGGTGTATGACAGCCTTATTCATAGCAGTGAGACACAGACAACAACTGCTGTCCTTGGAGAAGAGGAGGGCGGGGTGAACTGCGCTGTGGTTGCAGAGGTCGGCAGAGCAGTCGGAAGGAAGGAACTGGACCACACGGGCAACGAGACTTCCCAGTTACAAAGAGGAGGGAAAGAAAGGTTGCAAGAGAATGCAGGGAAGATTGTTTATATAAACTTGTAAACCACGCGAGATAATGTTATATTTTACTTAAGGACATGTAAACATGTAGTAAAAGTAAGAAGATGCTTGTACAAATGATAAATATTAAATTCAGCAATGTAGTTAACTCCGGAGGGGTGAGGAGAAGCAAAGAGATTTCACCTGCATTCATAACATCTGACTTATAGCGTGATATTATTTATTTTGCAGTTTACATACATATGAAATATTTCATAATTTAAAACAGACAAAAATAAAGGATGTATTTTCTAGACTGAGAAATGAAAGACAAGCACAGCAAGCTGGAAGCTACTCAATGAGAAAATTTTGGTAGAGGATTCTGATTCTGTTATCTAATAATAGAGAAGAAAAAATTGAGAGAGAAGAAATCACTGGAAGGCAATAAATGTCTCTGAGATGACTGTGCTTATAAAATTCTGGTGTTGTCAGTCTGTCTTGAAGGTAGTTTGTGCCAAATGACCATTTGGAAAACCATTTTTGTCTTTGTAGATTACTAGTCTGTATTCCTCTTTACCTTCTAGTAAAGTAAGATTGTTTTCTTTAATGTTCAAAAAGCCAATTTTACTTTATTTCTGTTCACAATTGAATGACTTGATCTGAGCCTGAGGAGATGTAAACGCTCTTGCATTGCAGCAGAGAAATGACTGGCATGTAACCAGGTGCAGTGTTTTACTCTCCCTCAGTGCTGCGCTCCAACCAAGCATAGAAGCAGTGTGACGTGTCAGTCCTGAGCTCGGGCCGCTGAGACATGGGGCTGATGTCCAGTCTCTAGGAGGACTTCTCTATGCATATGCTCATCTTTTGTGTTTGGCCCTAGGTGCAGAAAAGCCCTGTGTTCCGGAGGGACGGTGCGGACATCCATTCCGACCTCTTTATCTCTATAGCTCAGGCTATTCTTGGGGGGACAGCCAGAGCCCAGGGCCTGTACGAGACAATCAATGTGACGGTAAGAGGACAAGATTGTCTTTGCCACCTTGTCCTGCATAGCTGTTTTTTTTTCCTTTCCTGAAATGGAAAATGTCTAACAAATTATTAGAACCTGTAAACCACCAACATGTTGCGGATTCCGAGGAGATGAGATTTGGGGGAGGCAGGAGGAATGTCTGTCCATTCCTTGGGTTTGAGTCAGACTGTGGGCCTTGAGTGTGTCATCACTAGGGATAGCAATTTTCTGAGTCACATCCCTCCTCTGCTGGGCCAGGGAGCAGCCTCAGCAACACGCCCCTGTGCTGACTTTGCCTCCTTTCAGATTTGGCTCTCCATGCTCCCTTCCTTGCCCACCTCCCCAAACCACCTGCCTCTACATTCTCGTTCCAGGCTGTGCTCAGGGTGGACCCCAGCTTAGCCCATTTCCATGTGGTTGTTGGCGGGCTTCCTGGATGGGAAACTGGAGACCAAGGAAAACCATAGGTTTCCTTTCCTTGTAGATCCCCCCTGGGATCCAGGCAGACCAGAAGATACGGATGAGTGGGAAAGGCATCCCCCGGATTAACAGTTATGGCTACGGAGATCACTACATTCACGTCAAGATAAGAGTTCCAAAGTAAGCGCCCACTTAGCCATGGTGAGGCCTGCTGGACCCCTGCACACTTTCACCATTGATCAGGGGCCAGCTGAGGGCTTTTTACCTGTCAGGTCCTGTGCAGAGTGTGGCAGTGTGGTGGTTCAGCACCACCAACACCCCCTGGCCACATTGTGACTCTGCCTGCTGCCGGAAGTGATAGGCTTAGGCAGGTTACTTCAAGTCAGTGTGTCCTGCTCAAGTTCTCCGTCTGCAAAGTGGAGATAATGTAAGAAGGTTCACCTCCTTCAGTTGGAGAATTAAATAAACAGTACATAGGGAATGCTTAACTATTGCTGCTATTGATTTTCTTTCTTTTTTTATTTTCAGTTGATTGATTTTAGAGAGAGAGAAAAGGAAACATCCACTTGTTTTGCTCCACTTAGTGTGCTTTCATTGGCTGCTTTCTGTATGGGCCCTGACTGGGGATCGAACCAACAACCTTGGTGTCTTGGGATAGCGCTCTAACCAACTGAGCAACCTGACCAGGGCTGCTGCTGTTGATAATGCTCTTAGGGTACTCACGGTTGGGTAGGAGAGACAGATCTATACCAGTTCATGGCACAGGATGTCTGTGTCCTCTGGGAGGAAGGTTCGAGCAGAGTGCTATGGGCATCTAGAACAGGCATCCAACTCTTCGGGAGAACTGGGTTTTCAGCACTTTTTTAAATTAAATAATTTCCTACGCACACATACACACTGTCTCTCTCATACTTATACGCACTTATAACAGCTTTTTTCCTCCAGTAAACTATTTAGCACAGCCACGGTGACTGTTGTGTAAAACAATAAGGTACTTTAGAAGATTTTCTTTCTTTTTTTTTTTTTAAAGGGGCAGAGAGAGGGATAGATAGGGACAGACAGACAGGAACGGAGAGAGATGAGAAGCATCAATCATTAGTTTTTCATTGCGACACCTTAGTTGTTCATTGATTGCTTTCTCACATGTACCTTGACCGCGGGCCTTCAGCAGACCGAGCAACCCCTTGCTAGAGCCAGCGACCTTGGGTCCAAGCTGGCAAGCTTTTGCTCAAGCCAGATGAGCCTGCGCTTAAGCTGGCGACCTTGGTGTCTCGAACCTGGGTCTTCTGCATCTCAGTCCAATGTTCTGTCCACTGTGCCACCACCTGGTCAGTCGAAGATTTTCTTTATAGAAGCTTTGAGGTGGCCCTGGCCAGTTGGCTCAGTGGTAGAGCATTGACCTAGTGTGTGGACATCTCGGGTTCAACTCCCAGTCAGGGCACACATGAGAAGCAACCATCTGCTTCTCTTCCCCTTCCTTTTCCCTTCTCTCTTCCTCTTGTACCCAGTGGCTCAGTTGGTTCGAGTGTTAGCCTCAGGCACTAAAATAGCTGTTGGTTTGAGCATCGGCCCAAGACGGGTGTAGCCAGGTGGATCCCTGTCGGGGCACGTGTGAGAGTCTGTTTCTCTATCTCCCCTCCTCTCACTTCAAATATAAGAAGAAACAGTTTTGAGGGCCCTGTTCTTAGGGTCAGGTTGTGCACTCTGCCTGGGTGGGGGTGTCCCAAGGTCGGGGGGTCTCCATGTTTCCCACACTGGCCCTGGCCTGGTCCTTTAAAGAGCTCTTCTCTAGAGAAAACACTTGACAATGACTGCTCGCCCCACAGGAGACTGACAAGCCGGCAACACAGCCTGATCCTGAGCTATGCTGAAGACGAGACTGACATAGATGGGACAGTGAATGGCGTCACCAACACAAGCACTGGTAAGAGGCCACAGTGGCATGTGATCTTTCTCTCGGTCCCTCGGAAGCATGTTGTTTCCATTTGGGTATCTTGATGGAACCTGCAGAGAGCACAGTAGAAACAGAACAGCTGACTGTAACTGCCCCAGAGCACAGCTGCCCCTCCTCCTTCTGTGTTAGATAGTACTGGATTGCTTCCTGCCAGGTAGCAGCTCTTTGTCTCAGAGAGCTGCTCTTCTGAGTTCTATCCTTGATTCTGCCACTTGCCTTGTCACGTTGGGCACATCACTACGTGAGAGTTCCTTATAACAGCTTAAGAAGATGGTTTGGAAAGCTTTATGCATTTCTGACCCAGAATGCTTTACCAAGATTACATAGTGTGTTGTAATGTAAACATCTTCCACAGCAATAAAAACCATGGTCACATAACTCCAAATCTGCCTATTCCCAGCATTCCTCTGGCAATGAATAGGTGCCTATTTACCCTGAGCTCAAATGTCATGCTCTGTCTACAGAGGGTAGTTAAATATTAGTGATATTTGATACCGAATGTTTGCAGGCAGAAACTTTGGTAACGGGAAACCTGGGTCACAGCCCTCCTGTGGGAGGGGTACTCTGCCGCGGAGATGCTGGTTCTCTGTTGATTGACATCTGCTGGGTCAGGACAGGCTGTGCCAATGGTGTAATCGGCTTCAGCTGCACAATGTAGTTTCTTCTTGTTGCATCATTTTGTTTTGGTCAGGGTCCTAGATGCTCCTCTGTGGTTTCAGAACTTGAATTATTAGGTTAGTATATGGTCATTCAGAGCAGGTGATCGGAGCAGGGGGTGGATTTCTCAGTGTAGTGGAGAACTTGGTCTTGGATTGTCATTCCATCCCACCCAGCGGGGAGGGGTGTCCCAGCAGTGGCAGCAGCTGCCTTTGCATATACTTTGCTGATCCCCTGTTGAGCCAAGTCCTCTGAGAAAAAGTAGCCACCACAAAACCTGTCTGTGGCCTGACCAAGCATAGATTAGCTACTTGTTTTCAATGGTTTAGTACGTATATTTTCCCCTTATTTTCTTGTTATATTCTTTTTTTTTTTTAATATTTATTTTATTCATTTTTTTAGAGAGGAGACATAGAGTGAGAGAGAGAAAGAGAGAAAGGGGGGAAGAGCTGGAAGCATCAACCCCCACATGTGCCTTGACCAGACCAGTGCAGGGTTTTGAACTGGCGACCTCAGTGTTCCCAGGTCAACGCTTCATCCACTGTGCCACCACAGGTCAGGCTCTTGTTATATTCTTGAACAAAAAAAGAAATGGAAGTAGTGGGCACAGTTATTCCACACAACTCTGATGTGCACTTCCCCTTCTTCCTATTCCCAAACGCTCCCCCATGGTTGTGTAGCATGTGAGATTTGTTCTGCAGGCTCCTCTCAGCTGTTCCACCTCCCCTCCCCACCCACCCTAAACTCAGGGTCTCCTGAGCTGAGCCCTGTACAAGGACCTGGGCCTGATTCACCATAGTAGATTACTGAGTATTAGTAGTCACCAATTATTTTTTTAGCGAGAGAGACAGGAAGGGAGAGAGATGAGAAGCATTAATTCTTTGTTGCTTGCAATACCTTAGTTGTTCATTGATTGCTTTCTCATATGTGCCTTGACCGTGGGCCTTCAGCAGAGCTAGTGAACCCTTGCTCAAGCCAGTGACCTTTAGGCTCAAGCCAGTGACCTTGGGGTCATGCCCATGATCCCAAGCCAGCGACCCCACACTCAAGCCAGATGAGCCTGGCTCAAGCTGGTGAGCTTGGGGTTTAAAACCTGGATCCTTGGCCCTGACTGGTTGGCTCAGCGATAGAGCGTTGGCCTGGTATGTAGAAGTCCCGAGTTCGATTCCTGGCTAGGGCACACAGGAGAAGCGCCCATCTGCTTCTCCACCCTTCCCCCTCTCCTTTCTCTCTATCTCTCTCTTCCCCTACCGCAGCCAAGGCTCCACTGGAGCAAAGTTGGCCCAGGCACTGAGGATGGCTCCATGGCCTCCACCTCAGGCACTAGAATGGCTCCAATTACAGCGGAGCAACGCCCCAGAGGGGCAGAGCATAGCCTTCTAATGGGCATGCCAGGTAGATCCCAGTCTGATGCATTCAGGAGTCTGTCTGCCTCCCTGCTTCTCACTTCAGAATAATACAAAAACAAAAAATACCCTGGGTCCAGCCTGACCTGTGGTGGCGCAGTGGATAAAGCGTCGACCTGGGAACACTGAGGTCGCCAGTTCAAAACCCTGCACTGGTCTGGTTAAGGCACATATGGGAGTTGATGCTTCCAGCTCCTCCCCCCTTTCTCTCTCTCTCTCTCTCTGTGTGTGTGTGTGTGTGTCTCCTCTCTAAAAATGAATAAAATAAAAAGAAATTAAAAAATAAAAATATCCTGGGTCCTCAGTGTCCCAGGTCAATGATCTATTCACTGTGCCACCATCTGGTCAGGCCTCATACATAATTTTTTCAACAGCATTTAAGACTCTAAGAATTGGCTTCAGAGAATGCTCTGTCAGTCTGCTGCCTGGGTGTAGGTAAGCCTCGCCTCCCTTTACACTGTGAAGAAAGTTTCTTTTGCAATCTCCATAGGAAAATATTACAGTACATATCATTCCCATTTCCTAACAACTTCACTAACAATGGGTCCTATTTAACTGAAGTCATAGTAGAAGCAGTTGCATTCAGTTATCAGTGGTTTAGGGAGATAAAGTACTTTTTTTTCAGTAGCCTCTGGGAGTTAGAGAGTCATTAGAGACCCAGGAGAGTTTAGATACAAACTGATTCCTGAGTGTCTTTGCTTTCATTATGGGAAAGGGTACCTGGAAGACATTTGGAATAGATACCATTGCATAGGAAACTGACCTAAAGTTTATATTTTGTTTAGTTTTGTTCCCTAACACAGGTGCTGAAAACCTTAATTCTTTGTTGCAATACCTTAATGGCTGACCCTAGCTTTTTTCTCGGTTTGAAGCATAGAGTGTAGTGTGCTTAGGGACTCTTAGCCCTTAGCCAAAAAGGTGCAAGGAGTTGGGACACTCTGAGGTTACTGCGTGACTTTTTGAGTTAGAGATGCAGTGTGGCTCATAGTTTGTTTCCGGGTCATTATTTCTTGTGAGAACACACATATGTACTTTAGCTGTAACTGTAGAAACCCCCAGGAAAAGACATGCTAGTAGAATGAGAGGCGCTCTGCTGGCTCAACCTGTGTGTGTAGATGGCTCAGGGAGTCAGACTGTGAGTGCAGACCTGCACCTCCACCTGGGAGGGTGGGTCCAGTCCTCAGAAGTCAGATTCTGAGTCCTGTTGCCCTCTGCTTCTTCAGACAGCTATTTGTTTAGCATTTACTGCATGCTAAAAAGTGATGTATAGAAAGGATCTCTACCCTCATTCAGCTACAGAGTAATGGGGGAAGGCAAGGCAAGCATTGTAACCCCAAGTAAATGCTAGACCTTTCTTACAACTCTAGGAGTTTGACCCAAAAAGGTGGTACAGATTTACTGAATGAATGTTACCTGGGTATTCTTCCCCTGGCATCACCTTGTGAACAGCCATCAGACAATTGTGACTTAGAACTCCTGCCTGTAGTAACTACCACGTTTCATCTTTTGAGTTCCCAGCACCCTGCATAGCACCTGGCACAAGGCTGGTTCATGGTGAATGTTGGCTAAGTTGGTTTCAAGCTATTTTCCTAACCAATGGCTGGAAAACATTCTGAGGGAGAGAGAAATGTAACCCTTCTTAGCAAAGCCACGTGTGGTCAGAGGAGTCCTTTGGCCTTGGGTTTGACTTCTGTCTATAGTAGGCTGAGTAGCCGCTCTGGCTATGGTCACCTTCTGAAAGCACAGACTAGAAATGCCTATTTTGCTGGCATGGAATTCCACCATGGGACATTTCTTATTTATTCTAAAGTACAAAAATCTTGTATCAGCTTTATTGAAAGCATCTTTGGAAGTACAGTGCTCATGTTTGTATCATGTAGTGAGACCAGAAGGCATCTCTCTGCCCAGGATGTCCTTTAAGGACACGTTGCCCCTCCTATCCCAAGCTAGTCTTCAGAGAAATCAGGACAGAGAGAGAGAGAGAGAGAAGCCATGTATTACCAGACTTTGTCATCTATGTGCAAAGGCTCAAAGTGTATTTCCTAATTAGAATTTTAAGTTCAGTCCTGACCAGTAAATTCCTGAAGAAGTCCAGACCCCTTTTAGCCAGATTTAAAATAAAGAGAAGTAAGTCTAAGTTCCTGGTAGTATAGAGTGAGAATTTCTGGTTGTGTGTCTGTTTTGTTATGAATTATTAACCAGCTAATCAGGTGCTTGTTTTGGCTTTGCCTGATTGGTCTCCATGGCTCAAATACCACTGTGACCATGGGGCACAGCTACTTTGTACTCTTCCTCGGGGTGATGAGGACAGCAGAGTTGGGGAGATGTCAGCAGTCACTGACTGTTTTTGTGCCTCGTTGTGACTAGTAGTTAAGAGTTTGGTTTCTCTCTCTCTCTCTCTCTCTCTTTTTTTTTTTTTTTTGTATTTTTCTGAAGTGAGAAAGGAGGTGCAGACAGACTCCTGCATGCGCCCGACCAGGATCCACCCGGCATGCCCACCAGGGGGCAATGCTCTGCCCACCTGGGGCATTGCTTCGCTGCAACAGGAGCCATTCTAGCGTTTGAGGCCGAGGCCATGGAGCCATCCTCAGTGCTTGGGCCAACTTTGCTCCTATGGAGCCTTGGCTGTGGGAGGGGAAGAGAGAGACAGAAAAGAGAGTGGGAAGGGTGGAGAAGCAGATGGGTACTTCTCCTGTGTGCCCTGGCTGGGAATTGAACCCGGGACCTCCACACGCTGGTCTGACACTCTACTGCTGAACCAACCGGCCAGGACCAAGAACTTGGTTTCCTAAGTCAGAAGAGTCATGATCCAGCTCTGCCGTTATTAGCAGTGAACTCTTAGGCATATTACTTCACCTCTCTGAGCATTTAGCATTTAGCTAAAAAGTGATGCACAGTTTCCTCACTGTAAAGTAGGGATAATATTGGTGCTATTGTCCCCAATTTACAGATGAGGAGACTTCATAGGGTTCTTTCTACATGATTAAATGATATCACATAGGGAAAGCACTTGGCATGGTACATGGCACGTGTTAGAAGCTCCATCAGTGGTAACTCAAGTGTGACACACGCAAAGTCTCCGGCACTTACATGAACACATGGAGATTTGCCATCTCCTTACCCAGGGCGTTATAGAGCCTAATACTCTTGCTCTCCCTGTTCTAGGAGGCCTGGGAGTAATAGGAAATTTATGGTTTTGGGGGTCTCTTTGTTTTAGGAGAACCATTTTTGTTACTTACATCTTTATGTAAGAAAAGGGGATGTGAAGGACTGAGGGCAGTAGGCCCCTCTCACAAGGGCTTGCTGTGCTGATTATGCAGTACCCGGGGCGTTAGGTGGAGAGCCCTGGGTGCAGGTGCCTTGGCTTTGGTGATTGCTCAGACCTGTTAGGATGTCCTTATTCAGAGTCCCCACAGACCCTCTGAGGACATTCCTGATCTGTGAGAGCATGCCAGTCCAGAGGGTAGCGGGGGGCTGGACCTAGACAACCTCACCCTCCCTCTGCTGGGGCTCATTGACGAAGGTGTCTCAGTTTGAGATCTTAGAGACCCTGAGCCAGTGGTTCTTAACCTGGGTTCTATCAAACCCTAGGGGTTCGATGAGTCGGTCTCAGGTTCGGAGAAGCCTCTGCCGCGGAGGCCAGAATAAAGTAATACCGTAATTTGTTGTGAGCTCATGCACTTTGTTGGTTTTGTTCTTTGAGCAAGGTGATGTTCATGCACGGCTCGTTTTGTGCACCAGTAAAAAAACATATACCTATGTCTTGAATTTGGGGAAAAAAATCATATTTATTTATCACTAAAGAAGGGTTCGGTGAATGTGCATATGAAACTGGTGGGTTCGGTACCTCAAAAGAGGATAAGAACCACTGCCCTGAGCTTACCTCTGCTAGCACTGTGCTTGGCGTACATTTCTTAGCGCGCTAAAGACATGCCCTACAGTGAAAAGTACTGAGTACAGCTCTGTGGTCTAACTCACAGCAAATGTTTGCTCTCCCCGCCTGATGGCTGGTAGATCTTTAAAAGGGTGCATTTGTATAGCAGAGTTGCTCTTGCTCTTGTTGGCTTCCTGGGCACTAAAGAAACAGGAACAGCTTTCCTCCTTCTGGAGCATTCAGGGTTAGATGCCCCATGCCGGGGAGATCTTGCCCAGTGACAGAGTCCTCCGCTGCTGTCATTCCAGATAGAAATGCACGTGTCCTGGGGTTCTGAGAGGCAATGAGTCCTTCCCTGAGTATCCCAGAGACGCGCACACGGACAGAGTGTGGAAGCTGACCGGTTGGTCTTGGTGTTGTTCCTCAACTTCTTAGAGCTGGTGGCATGGTGCTTAAGAGCCTGAGCTTTGAAGTCTGACTGCTTAGGTGTGAACTTAGTTCTCCCTCCCACTTACTCCGTGATCTTGGGCAAACCATCTAAGCTCTTTGTACTTTCATTTTTTTTTTTCATTTGAAATTTACCTATAAGGTTACTGTAAGAATTGTGGAAGCTTTGTAGCTGGCCCAGAAGGGATCTGGCACTGGGCTATATTTTTGTTAACAGCTGTTAAGATGGAGACAGCGGGTGATAGTCGGCTGTGTTTCTTATGTTTCTCTCACAGGCCAGTAACTTGGGGAGCAGTCGGGATGTCCTAAGGTGCTGAGTGGCTTGTTTGCTTTAGTCATCTGAAAAAGAAAGACAGCCTTGGCCAATCTGGGAGCTGCCCCCTCCTCTCAAGGTGGCACTTGGTGGCTCCTTGAATGTCAAGTCCTTGGGTGGCCAGGCGGGGATAGGTGGGGCCTGGGATGGGACGCCTAGAGGTGTGCGCCCTTGACCCCAGTTTTTTCTGCTGTTTGTGCCCAGATGGCAGCACCATGGATAGCTCCGCCGGAGGCAAGGCTAGGCCTGAGGCTGGGGAGGACAAGGAGGGATTCCTTTCCAAACTTAAGAAAATGTTTACCTCCTGATACCCAGCCGAGGTAGGAAAACCCTTGAGGTTGCTCCCCTTTGTTTCCGTCTATGAACTAATCTGTTTTCCTTCACTTTAACCAATCTCATACTCCCCTTCCCCTGGAGTTGGAAGAGGTACCAGTTTCAGGTGTGGTATATATGGCTCCCCTTGGAGCCAAGCCTCTTGCCCCATGGAGGCACCTGCATTAGGTAATGTGGCAGAGTCAGTGGCAGTGTTGGGCTGAACCAGATCTCAGGGAAAGGCTGCTCTGGGGGCTGCCTCCCAGCCCTCCTTCTGCCGGCCCCAAGGGGCGCTGCATCCTGCAATAGTGGGAACCAGGTTGTCCACAGTCACAGGGCGAGTCATAGCAGAGCCAGGCTTACAACTCAGATCTCCCCAACTCCCCACCTGTTTCATAGCCCCTGTTCTGCCTGGGGGTATTGGACCATGTAACCTCTGGGGGCTGTCAGGGGTTGTGCTTGGTCACTGGGTTCTTGGGACCTACTTTTCGTTTTTGCGGATTCCCAGTGGCTGCGGCTCCTGGCATAGCTCCTTCCCAGGGATGATAGAAGTTCACCCACAGGAATGTGCTGCTCTTGCAATGCCAGTGAACTAGAACTCCTTGTGTCTTGGCTCAGGAAAACGGTCCGCTGGAAACTAGGCCCGGAGCAGTGGCCCCTCCTCGTGGCCAGGGCACCTGGGAGACGGGAGGATTCCAGAACAGTAGCACCGAGCCCTGCCTGCAGAAGCCCTCTGGACCGCCTTGGCAACAGCAAAATCACGTGACAACACACCTCTCCACGGAATGGTCTTGGTGGACAGCCCCTGGGCAGTGAGGCGCACATGCCTAAGGGCTGGTAGGAGTTTCTTGTCCATGGGTAGATAACTCGGCCTCTTCTGTCTCAGGCAGAGTAAGACATCTGGACACTTCTTATAGAGCCAAAACTCTTAATTTGGAATCAAATGTGATGGAAATCTTAGCAAAGAATTAAAGGCCATGCTTGCAGCTTAGAAATGAAGCCTGAAGCTGCACCAAGTTATAAAGAGATTAATTTCCCTCATCGAGCCTCCGGGAGGTTCTGGAGTGAGTCTTTCCTGACAGGTGGTCTTTTCCAGGAACTTGGGGCCTGCACGCCCCACCAGCATCGTCCACCCCTCAGTAGAAGTACCCCTTGCTTTTCTTGGAGTTTAAGTCTCAAGGGTACCAAGCAGCTGACATGTGGGGGCCTTGGGGCCTGGGGAGGCACACACAAAGAGGGTCCCTGGAGATGCTGTTTCTGATGTGGGCTGTGACCTTCGTCAGGACAGACAGTCCTCCCCCCCTCCAGGGACTTTTGAGTTCTGTTGCTCGAAGCCAGGCGTGAGTGAGACTCCTGCCCTCCGTGGGCACCACCTCACGGCCTCCTCATCCCAGAGCCTTAGCCCCCTGCCTGCCGCGGCTTGGTTCTTCCCACTTCCACTGTTGACACCTGTTTTCAGAAGTGCGTTTAAATTATTTAATGAAAAGAATCATCTTTTTCTGTGGAAATGTTTGTCTGGGAAATGAAAACACAGTCTACAGTTGAAGGCTCTCCACCATCCAGTCAGAGCAAAACCGTTTCCCCAACCTGAGCTCTAGGGTTTGTAGGTTCCATGTGTTTCCAGACCCTCCCATGTGGTAAGACAGGCTAATGGAGAACACTTCTGAAGAGTTTCCCTTTTGTTTTCCTCATAATTTACTAAAATAAAGCATCTATTAGTATCTGATCTACAAATGTAAAATGATTCTGTATCAGTGTAAAAGATAATCTACTGAAATAAGATATTTAAAACCTTCATTGTGGTCACTTGTTTTGAAAGAGTTCAAACAGCTTTTTACAGGTGGCTCAGGAGGGACTTTTGTGGTGTTCCCCTGCAGATCTGGTTGCCCACATTTCTGCTGGCCTTCCTGGAGCTGGCTGTAGAGGTGGCTCCATCGTCCAGAGTCATGCCTGCCTAGGTGCACACTCACACTGATGGCGGTGGGTGCTTTGACTAGTGCTGACCTTCTCAGGCCCAGATCCCAGAGCAGGGAGCTTGCTATGCATAAGTTGCTGGTTTGAATGAATGTTCTAGAGTTTGGCGGGTAGCTTCCTCAGGAGCCTGTGCCATGAGAGATACGCAGTGTGGTCTCCTACATTACTGTCTCTGTCACTAGTCTGTTTTTCCCTCCGTTATTTTCAGGGGAATATTAACGTATTTATTTGTGTTAAAATTTTTGCTTATTGTAGTTTGGCTAGTCTGGGTTCCAAGCAGAGACTGTCTCACAAAAGCTCTGATGGTGGCTTGCTGCAGTGGCCCCCAAACATCTCTCTCAGACCAACACCCCCCCACCGCCCACCCCCCGGTTCTGAGTGGATCTGCTTGAGGTGTGATGCACTTGCTGGGTTGGGGAAGAGGATGAGGAAGACCTGATGCTGATGGGCAAGAAAGGGGCTCAGCGTGACCTCCCGCCAGTTTCAGATACTTGTCCTTCATTCAGTAGATGTTTATTGAGTGCCTGCTGTGAACTCTCAGCATGGGCCCCTCCACCATCCTAGACCCAGGTGCAGTGGCAGAAGCCTATGCGGGCATCTTGTGACAGCTTAGTTTCCTTCCTGGAGAAGTCATCCAGGTCCAACTCATGTCCCATCCTTGGAAAGTAGAAGTCTAGAGGAAGACTTTGAAAGAGAAAGGTGGCTTTTCTTGCTAGCAGTACCATTATTGCTATACTGAGGGTCCTTCCCACAGATGTTGGAAGGTGCAGAGGCACATTTAACAGCGGGCGCACCAGGCATGTGCCCTGGGCCTCGACTACTGAAGGGCCCCACCAAACCCCAATTTGACACTTTTTTCCAATGACAAGGGCCCAATATTTTCTTCTGTGCCCAGAGCCTCAACCGACCTTAATCTGCCCCTGGGAAAGTGGCAATGCAAATCTAGCAAGTCCCACACGAGATTAGGCTGATTACCATAGCTGGCTCCTGAGGCATTTGTCACAAGACAACTTTGAGCCTGAGTTGGAGCTGGAGTGTGAAATAAAGCATTTAAAAAAAAAAAAATGTCAGGGCACATACAGGAGCAGCTCAATGTTTCTGGCCCTCTCCCTGCCTTGCTCTCAAAGAAAAAAAAAAAAGTATATCTAGGCCCCAAGTCTTTGAGGACAGAGTGGAAACGTAGATGGGTATTAGGCATTTGTCTAAATGCTTGGATAGTGGCCCAGGGAAAGCATAGTCACATGGAGATGAGGCAGACTTGGCAGCAGACCTTATCTCCAGTCAATCCCCCCTGCAGGCCTCTGTTCTGATTTGTTCTCCCAGGGAAGCTGCTGCTGCTCCTGCTGCCCCCCTCCCCTTTGGGTTCTGGTGAATCTGAATGCAATGTCCTTCCCTGTCATGAATACCCCTCAGTGTATAAGAATCTCTCCAGTCCCACAAGCTTCTCAGCTGCTTCTATGACCAGGGACTGTCCCTGCCTTTTACTCTGTTCAGTAACACCAGAGCCTGTCACTGAATACTACATTGTATGAGCTGACATTGGCTTTTGCAGAAGCATGAAGCACTCGTTAATAAACACTGAAACCTGATCTTTATATCGTTTAACCAGAAGTTCTGCTTATTTGGCATGATCCTTGTGAGAGGTCACATGTGGACTAGTCAGGAATTTTAAATAAATATTGTAGGCTCTGACCTGAAGCTTCAGTGCCCAGGAGACAGTAGGGAGTGGTAGAGATTGTGGCTGGCCTCTTTACAGGGGACAGCCAGCTCCACACCAGGTAGGGCATGGGGCTATGCAGGAATTCAGACCCAGTGCTGCCAGATCTGGTGTTTTTCAAGAAAAGCTGGGCATCCAGTTATTATTTATTTTTGAGAGGGCAGGGAAGATGGAGATGAGAAGCATCAACTCATAGTTGCTTCACTTTAGTTTTTTTTTTATTGATTGCTTCTCATATGTGTCTTGACCGGAGGGAGGTGCTTAAGCCAAGCCAGTGACCCCTTGCGTAAGCCAGCGACCTTGGGCTCAAGCCAGCAACTTCGGGCTTCGAGCCAGTTTTCAGATTGACCGCTAAATTGAGAGGAAGGTACAGAGATTTCCCAAATACTTCCTGTCCCCACATACATATGCACAGCCTCCCCTCAATATCAGCAGAGTGGCATATTTGTTGTAACTGTCGAACTTACACTGATACCTTAAAATTACCCGAGTTCACGGTTTACATTAGGGTTCACTATTGGTGTACATTTTGTGGGTTTGGACAGATGTATAAAGGACATGAATCTTTGCTGATATCACACAGTAGTTTCACTGCCTAGATTTGGGTTTTGTGGGTGTGGATAGTTCATAGCACATGGGGCATCCTGAATTGTACATGGTCCTATTCACTTCACTGGATTTGGGACAGGCTGTTCACATCTCAGTCAGCTGCTCTGGCCACACCTGGGATGGAGGCTGGTGGGTGCCACTTATTGCAGAGACAGGACCAAGCTGAAGGACACTGGAGGCTAGCAGGGTTTGACCACGCGTGTTAAGAGGGAGAACATGACTGAGGGTGTCAGACATTCCTTTCCATAAATGACCTCATGGTCCCTCATGACAGCCCAGCCAGGCAGCAACAGATGAACAGACAGACCAGAGGGGCTCACCCATATGCCCAGGTCTCGCTGCTTGTGGGTGCAGAGTGCCTGGAGCCCGCTGTCAGCTCACCAGAGTTCGCTTCTGGTTCCCTCTGGACCTGGGCATAGCGGCTCTTCCCAGGCCCTACTGACCACTGCCACTCCAGGATCTCAGCACAATGAGTAATGGCCACAGACAGGTGAGCTTCCCACCCTGGGGCCTGGGGGTCATGGGTATCATCACACAGGGTTGAATGCAGACAATCCCTCATGTTCTCCTTCTGCTGCCCCGGGGGGCTTGGAATCCCAAGCTGTGTGGTCTTCTCCCTCCTACACTGCCTCGGAGGCTTGCTGTCCTCACCTCAGACCTCACAGACTGTCCTGATACCCATTAAAGTAGGCTTCTCCAATTATTTTCCTTGTTCTCTGTAAGTCTATGTCAATCTAATAATTCTTTGCATTTTTATATCTGGCTCCCCACTAATCTCAAGGCAAGAAGCTTAACTTTTTTGGTTGGCACTGTATTTAGGACCCAGCACACTGGGAAGTTATCAAAGAAATTACTTTATATGATTTTTTTAAGTTTATTGACTATTTTTGGAGAGAGAGAGAGAGAGGAGAGATAGGAACATCCATCTGTTCCTGTATGTGCCTTGGCCGGGGATTGAACCAGCAACCTCTGTACTTCGGGATGATTCTCTAACCAACCAAGCTATCTGGCCAGGACTAAGAAATGCTTTTTAAATTAATAAAGAAATGGAATGAGGCCCTGGCTGGTTGACTCAGTGGTAGCATCAGTCTGGCATGTGGCTGTCCTGGGTTTGATTCCTGGTCAGGGCACACACAAGTGACCATCTGCTTCTCCACTCCTCCCTCTTTCTCACTCTTCCCCTTCTGCAGCCCTGGCGCAATTGGTTCGAGTGCATCAGCCCCAGGCATTGAGAATGGCTCCTTGGAGCCTCCACCTCAGGTGCTAAAAATAACTCGGTTGCAAGTATGGCCCCAGATGGGCAGAGCATAAGCTCTAGACATGGGTTGCCGGGTGCATCCTGGTCGGGGTGTATGCAGGAGTCTGTCTGTCTATCTTCCCTCCTCTCATTTAGAAAAAGAAGAAGAAAAAAGAAACGGAATGAATTTGGTAGAACTGCTACCCTTTCCATGAGTATGGGTACCAAGAGTAGTAAAAAGGGCTGTAATGGAAGTTACTTAAATCCACAGAAAATAAACCTGCCACAGAACCTCAGGCCACTGAACTTTTAGATGAATGGCCTGTGTTCTCTAGGCTTTGGTTCGTTTACTCTCAAGTGAGCCGGAGATGGAAGACTGAATCACTTGCCATCCAAATGCCTGGAGGACACCACAAACAAGACAGGGTGGTTACTCTTCGGTTTTACTCCTAGCCTTTGCTGTATGTAAGCAGCATCACCATTTCTCAGCAGTGTCCAATTATGGTGACCGGTGGCCACAGATCTGCCACATTCTGTGTGGGTTTTTTTTCCAACCTGTTTTGAAGATCACGGACATCTTGAGGCTGCACTCTAGGCCAGGCCCCATCCAGGAGAAGGGTGAGGAAAAAGGAAGGGGAGGTCAGTCCTTTTGCCCCCAATTCAAAAGAAGAAGAGCCACCATTGACCTCACTAGATTTTTTTTTTTAAGTGAGAGCGGGAGAGAGACAGGAAGGGAGAGAGATGGGTGGCATCAACTCATAGTTATAGCACTTTAGTTGTTCATCGATTGCTTTCTCATACATACCTTGAGGGGGCTCCAGCTGAGCCAGTGACTCCTTGCTCAAGCCAGTTAACTTGGGCTCAAGCCAGCAACCTTGAGCTTCAAGCCAATAACCTCAGGATTTCAAACCTGGGTCCTCAGCATGCCAGGTCAACGTTCTATCCACCTGGTCAGGCTGACCCCACTAGCTTTCTGGAGATGAAGGGTGTGTGTACAGGGATATCAAAACGTGTGGCTCCTGGCTGGCGTGGGGAGTTCTCTGTGTCCTGGACTCTCTTCACTCTTTGAGTGAATTTCAGATGTGGAATAGGATGCTCAGAGCTTCTCCCTGGCTATGGTCACAGTGCTGTTTCACACCTGTTGAACTAAACTTAAAACTGCATTTAAGCCTGACCAGGTGCTGGCGCAGTGGATAGAGTGTCGGACTGGGATGCGGAGGACCCCGGTTCAAGACCCTGAGCTCGCCAGCTTGAGCGCGGGCCCATCTGGCTTGAGCAAAAGCTCGTCAGCTTGGACCCAAGGTCGCTGGCTCCAGAAAGGGGTTGCTCGGTCTACTGAAGGCCCGCGGTCAAGGCACATGTGAGATAGCAATCAATGAACAACTATGGTGTCGCAACGGCAACGAAAACCTAATGATCGATGCTTCTCATCTCTCTCCGTTCCTGTCTGTCTGTCCCTATCTATCCCTCTCTCTCTGACTCTCTCTCTGTCCCTGTAAAAAAAAAAACCAACCCTGCATTTAAGTCCCACATGTTGCTGCCAGATGCCTTTAGCATCCTCACAACTCCTCACTGCAGGGGAAGGGGACTGGGCCCTCCACCACTCGATGCCGCCTGTTGGAATCAGTGTCTAGTAGCCGCCACCCAGTGCAAGATCCAAAACAAAGCCCTGTTCTTTTGGAAGCCATCTGTGAGAACAATGCCGTTTATTTTAAAAAATAGATATTTTTGTAACACAAGAAAGAATCATTGTGATTGTGCCTCCCCTCCCCCTAGATTGGGTTAAGAGGTGGGCAGGGTTACAACCTGGAAAAGTCCCCTTTGTGCTGCTCTAGCCACTGATCCAGTGTCTTAGCCTTGGGGTTGAGTCTCAGGGTCAGTTCAATGTCCCGGTCGGGTTTCAAAGCATAGAAACGGAACATGTTGGCCAGGTCCTGGGCGCCAGGGAAGCCAAGTTTCTCGTAGTCCTCAGGGGTTGTCTGGAAGTAGAGTGGGGAAGTCTGTGAGGATCCATCAACATCTCAGCACCCCACTGAAGTGGTGAGGGCTGGGGACATCTCAGTCCCTACCAAGATCCTTGCTAAGTACATCTGAAATCATTCTAAAAGAGGAAAGTTTGGAAACCACTATTCTAAGTCAATTTAAATCTTGTTCTTTCAAGATCTTGAGATGAAAGCTGCTCAGTTCCTTCCAAATCAGAACTCTGCTTACATCATTTTCTTGCTAAAAACCCAAAGGTGTTCCCCTTTCCCAACTGAATTGGACCTGAACTCCACAACCTGCCTCAGGCTTTTCTTTGTTCCTATAGGGACACATGGCCTCTTAGTGCCTGTTTTCTAGTGTACATCGTGCTAAGGAAGCTTCTAGGTGTATTCCATTCAATCTTCACAACAACCCAAGCAGGGGACACTATTCACAGATCCGTTTTCATGGATAAGGAAACTGAAGCAGAGGGGTCAGGGACCGTGCCCCAGGTCACATACTGCTGGGTGTTAAGGGCAGGGACCAGGATCTGAATATGGGGGACTGCCCCCAAACCCCCATCACTCCTCTGGGCCTGGGAGCTCTGTGACACAAAGCCCTCCTGGGGAGTTGAAGTGACCAATAGGGGCCAAGGGGCCCACCTTGGCGTCATGCACAGCCTTCCCAGTATGCTTGGAGAGCAGGGCGGCGTACTCCTCGGCGGTGTGCTTGCATGTACTGAGTCCAAGGTTCTGGCCAATGTATTCCTCTGGCTTCTTCAGCAGGCTGAGCACCACCGGGCCCAGGTCGGTGACGGACATGCCGTCCATGGGTATGTCACCCATGGGCAAGCCTGGGGGGAGGAGAAGAGGGACGTGCTGGCATGGGACATGTCCTGAAGTGGACAGTTAGCCCTTGGCCAAGGGGTATAAACTGGTGTTCCCACCAGATAACCAACCAGACACCTGCACAGACCAGGGCCTGGCATGACTTGGATACCTCCTAGTGCAGTGGTTCTTAACCTTTTTTGAGGTACCGAACCCACCAGTTTCATATGCGCATTCACCAAACCCTTCTTTAGTGATAAATAAAAATTTTTTTTTTCCAAATTCAAGACATAGGTATATGTTTTTTTACTGGTGCACAAAGTGAGCCATGCATGAACATCACCTTGCTCAAAGAACAAAACCAACAAAGTGCATGAACTCAGAACAAATGACGGTATTACTTTATTCTGGCCTCCGCGGCAGAGGCTTCTCCGAACCCCTGAGACCGACTCATCAAACCCCTAGGGTTCGATAGAACCCAGGTTAAGAACCACTGTCCTAGTATCTATAGCAGAGCTGAAGCAGCAGTGGAACTGAGTTGGGAAATGGGAATCAAGCCAAGCTCTGACCCCTTGGCATGTTGTTTAAACCCTCTGAGCTCTGGTTGCTCTATTCTTAGAGTGGGGAGAAGAACACTGGACCTGCCCACCCCTCTCAGGGTTGAGATAGGGGGAGAAGGGACAGGAAAGGGACTTCAAAAGGTCTCCTGAGAACAGGCTGGCCCCCATAGGCCCCACTGCTCCTAGGACTCCTGGGTATACTTAGTCATATTGTAAATTCCAGATGTGGAAGTCTGTAGGTGGGTATTCCAAATACCAACTCTACTAACAGGAATGCTTGGCTAGCTGAGGCCAGGGCCTGACACAGAGCAGTGCATAGCAGGTGCTCGTTCATGTCTGTTGAGTTAATGAATAAACTACCTGCCAAGCTGTGATTTTGTAGATGGAGAAATACAGTAGTGTCTAGATGTGCCCAGTGTGCTTGGGCCATGCCATCTTCCTCACCTATAAAAAGGGGTTGCTGGCTTGAGCTCAAAGATCACTGGCTTGAAGCCCAAGGTCACTGGCTTGGACAAGGGGTCACTGACTCAGCTGGAGCCCACCCCCCTTCAAGGCACGTATGAGAAGCAATCAATGAACAACTCAAGTGACCCAACTACAAGTTGATGCTTCTCATCTCCCTTCTTCTCTCTCACTAAAAAAAAAAAAAATTTAGCTATTGATTTTGGAGAGGAGAGAGAGAAAGGTGAGATGGGGAAGTAGGGGAAGAAGAGGGAAGCATTAACTCATAGTTACTTCTAATATGTGCCTTGACCAGGGGTTTCAACCTGGTGACCTCAGCATTCCAGGACAACGCTCCATCCACTGAGTCACCACAGGTAAGGCAGCCCCCCGCCCCTTTTTTTTAGAGAGACCGAAGGGGAGAGAGATGAGAAGCATCAACTCTTCGTTGTGGCACTTTAGTTGTTCATTGATTGCCTCATGTGTGCCTTGACCAGGGGGCTCCAGCCAAGCCAGTGACCCCTTGTTCAAGCCAGTGACCTTGGGATCATGTCTATGATCCTACACTCAAGCCAGCAACCCCCTGCTCAAGCTGGCAACCTCGGGGTTTTGAATATGAGACCTCAACGTCCCAGGTCGATACTCTATCCACCACCCTGCCACCAGTCAAGCTATAAATAAAATCTTTAAAAGAGGGGGGCATGCCAAAGCTGCCCATTCAGATCATCCAAGGACCTTGTAGGAATGGAGGTCCAACTCAAGAAGCACAAAGAAGCATCCCCGACTATAGCTCTGTAAACTGCAAAAGGCCAATACCAAGACAACACTGCTCATTGATGGGCAGAACTTGAGTATGGTCCGCTGAGGGCACACCCCCCACCCCTCTGGCCTCCTGAGCACTGTGCTCTAATCCACTGGCTGACTGGCAAGACAAAAGTTGTACAAGGTTCTCTCCAAGCCAGGACCCAGTGCATCTAGCTGTTTAGAGACTTGCAAATGGGCATTGAGAGGAAAATGCTTTCCACTTTGTGAAATCTACATCTGGGTCTCATCTTCCCAAGCCTCTCCTCATTTTTGAAGAAGTAACGGTAACTGCAGTGGTCTCTATCAAGCTTTCCACCAGACAAAGATTGTACCACCCTATCTCAGGAGATATTCTCATTGCCCCTGTGAAAGTCAGGAGTCAGGGTTATGCTCATGTCACAGAGCAGAAAGCAGAGGCCCAGCAAAGTGTTATGCCTTGCTCACAATCACAGGCCTAATGTGAGAGCCAGGACTCAGACCCACAACCATCTGTGGACAAGCCCATGACTTCCTGCGAGACCCATAGGTACACAGTGAGAACAGGTGCTCAAGGAGGAAGGGTACTCACTCAGCAAGTAGCTCTCTCCATCTGGGGCTTTCTGGGGCAGGAAGTAGGAGAGGAGGTTCTCGAAATAGCAGGACAGCCTCACACTGGTCATGGGAACGCCAATATCCCGAAAATATTCCTCCACCTCCCCTTTGCCATCGAAGTGGTCTGCCATCAATCTCCCCGCTGTCACCTTCTTAATATTCTCCAGGCCACTGTAGACCACATAGCGAAGGCCCAGACGCTTCGCCAAATTGGCCAACAGCTTTCCCTGGTGGGCAAGAAAGGAGAAACCACAAAGCTAGGAGGGATGACGTCTGTCCCCATTCACGGCTCAGCTCTCCAACCCCAGAGTTGCCACTATGCCTTATGCTAAGAGACCAGCACCTCTTATCCCTCAGATAAGGCCCCACATAACAAGCGACCATCTGCTTTTCCCCCTCCCTCTTCCCCTTCTTTCTCTCTTCCCCTCTTGTAGCCAGTGGCTTGATTGGTCTGAGCATAGGTCTCATGCTGAGGATTGCTTGGTTGATTGGAGCATCAGCCCCAGAAGGGGATTGCTTGGTAGATCCCAGTAGGAGTAAACACAAGAGTCTGTCTCACTATCGCCCCTCCTTTTAAAAAGAAATGGCCTTGTCTCATGGTTCTTCTCATATCCCTCCCACCGCATCCTAGGCTCAATAACCACCTAACTAGCCTGACCGGTGGTGGCGCAGTGGATAGAGTGCTGACCTGGGATGCTGAGGTCCCAGGTTTGAAACTCTGATGTCTCTGGCTTGAGTGCAGGCTCACCAGCTTGAGTGTGGGCTCACCAGCTTGAGTGTGGGATCATCAACATGATCCCAAGGTCACTTGGCTAGAGCCTCCCAGTCAAGGCACATATGAGAAGCAATCAATGAACAACTAGAGTGATACAACTATGAGTTGATGCTTCTCATCTCTCTTCCTCCCAGGTCTCTCTCCCTTCCTGTCTTCTCTCTCTCAAAAAGAAATTTAATAAAAATAAAAATTAATTAATTAAATACATAAATAAATAAAAATAACCACCTAACTAGAGAGAATCTGGATGGAAAACAGACTGAAGGGAAACATAAATCATGTGAAAAGCGGCACAGGGACTTTCTGGATTGATAGAAATATATTTTGATCACACAAGGCAGTTATATGGGTTTATTTTCTTTTCTCTTTTCTTTTTTAAGTGAGGGGAGATAGTGAGACTGACTCCCTCATGCGCCCCAACTGGGATCCACCCAGCAACCCCCATCTAAGGCCAATGCTTGAATCAACCAAGTCATCCTCAGTGCCTGAGGCCAACGCTCGGACCAGCTAAGCCACGGGCTGCAGAGGGGAAGAGGACGAGAGAAGGGGGAGAGGAAGGAGGAGAGAAGCCCTGACTGGGAAATCAAACGCAGGATATCCATACACTGGGCCGATGTTCTATCCACTCAGCTAACCGGCCAGGGCCAGCTTTATTTAATTTCAAATTTTATCAAACTGTACAATTAAAATATGTGCCTTTTATTATAAGAAAGTATGGATCAATAGAGTTAATTATTGGATGACAAAGGAGATTAGTTTCTGCCCGGGGCTGGGGGAAGGGAGGAATTGGGGAGTGACTGCTTATGGATAGGGGGATTCTTTATGGGGTGATTGATGAAAATGTTCTGAAATTAAGTAGTAGTAATGACTACACAACTTTGTGAATATGTTAAAAATCAATGAATTGCAACTTTAAGGAATGAATTGCAGGGTTCATGAATATTAAAAAAACTCCTCCTCCTGCCCCGATCAAAATCTAGGAGGGCTAAAAATATAAAAATAAAAGTAAAGAAAATAATAATAATAAAATAAATAACAATTTTTAATTTTCTTTTTTTTTACAGAGACAGAGAGTCAGAGAGAGGGATAGATAGGGACAGATAGGAACGGAGAGAGATGAGAAGCATCAATCATCAGTTTTTTGTTTTGACACCTTAGTTGTTCATTGATTGCTTTCTCACATGTGCCTTGACCACGGGCCTTCAGCAGACCGAGTTACCCCTTGCTTGAGGCAGCGATCTTGGACTCAAGCTGGTGAGCTTTTGCTCAAACCAGATGGGCCCGCACTCCAGCTGGCGACCTCGGGATCTCGAACCTGGGCCCTTCCACATCCTACTCCGATGCTCTATCCACTGCGCCACCTCCTGGTCAGGCTAAATAACAATTTTTAAAAACCCAGGAGGACTGCATGGAAGAAGTTGGGAAAGTGGTCAGTGGTCTTAGGACCACTGCACTGGTCAGTGGTCCTAGGCAGTGTAGGCCCCACTGGCAAGTTAGAGCTGTCTCCCATGAACCAACAGTGACCCGAGAGCTCTTTTTAAGATGCCCTGCAACTAACCTGACAAGGCAGTGGCTCAGTGGATAGAGCATTGGACTGGGATGTGGAGGACCCAGGTTCGAGACCCTGAGGTTGCCAGCTTGAGCACGGGCTCATCTGGTTTGAGCAAAGCTCACCAGCTTGAGCCCAAGGTCGCTGGCTCGACTAGGGATCACTCGGTCTGCTGAAGGCCCACGGTCAAGGCACATATGAGAAAGCAATCAATGAACAACTAAGGAGCTGCAACGAAGAATTGATGTTTCTCATCTCTCTCCCTTCCTGTCTGTCTGTCCCTCTCTCTGACTCTATCTCTGTCACACACACACACACGCCCTGCAACTAGCCCTGGCCTCCCTTGCCCTCCTGCCTGCCCTCACCTGCTTGACCTCCTGTTCCTGGCTGCAGTTCTCCCAGTAGTTGGTCACGATGAAGGTGGCGTAAGCCCCGGTCAGGGCCCGTTCCATGCTGGCCTCATCATCCTGGTCTCCCTGCATTATTTCTGCACCTTGTAGTCTCAGCTCCTTTGCTGCCTTCTGCCTAGGGTCCCGGGTCACAGCCCGAACACTGAATGTCCCATCTTCCATAAGAGTCCGGGCCACAGAGCCCCCCTGAGCACCTGCGAAGAGTCAAAAGAATCTACCTGCAGGACTGCATAAGCCTGGGAGTCCTGCTAAGGGTAAACCCTGAGAGAGTGAGCCACCACAGCAAGGCACCAAGAAACTTTTTGCTTGTCGCTCTCATTAAACTGCCTTATGCCAATTTTAAATAACAGCTTTACTGCCTGACCTGTGGTGGCGCAGTGGATAAAGCGTTGACCTGGGAACACTGAGGTCGCCAGTTCAAAACCCTGCACTGGTCTGGTCAAGGCACATATGGGAGTTGATGCTTCCAGCTCCTCCCCCCCTTTCTCTCTTTCTCTCTCTCTCTCATTCTGTGTCTCCTCTCTAAAATGAATAAAATAAAAATTAAGCCTGACCTGTGGTGGTGCAGTGGATAAAGCATCGACCTGGGAACACTGAGGTTGCCAGTTCAAAACCCTGCACCTCCCTTCTCTCTCTCTCTCTCTCTCTCTCACTGTGTCTCCTCTCTAAAATGAATAAAATAAAAAAAGAAGTTTAAAAATAAAAAAAAATAAAAAAAAGATTATATTAAAAGTTCATTTAAAAAAAAATAACAGCTTTACTGAGATAGGATTCACTTACCATAACTCACACTTTAAAAGTGTATAGTGTAATGGCTTTTAGTGTATTTAGAATTGTGCAACCACCACCACAGTCCATTTTAGAACTTTATTTTTAACCAAGAGAGAGACAGACAGGGAGAGAGATGAGAATCAACTTGTTGTAGCAGCACTTTAGTTGTTCATTGATTGCTTCTCATACACACCTTGACCAGGGGGTTCCAGCCAAGCCAGTGACCCCTTGCTCAAGCCAGCAACCGTGGGCTCAAGCCAGAGATCTTGGGATCATGTTGACGATCCCCCGCTCAAGCTGGCAAACCCACAGAAGCGGGCGAGCCCACAGTCAAGATGGCGAGCCTGCGCTTGAGACCACACTCAAGCTGGCAACCTCAGGGTTTTTAACATGAGTCCTCAGCAGCCCTGGTGGATGCTCTATTCACTGCACCACCATGAAAACGAATCAGGCCAGTGTCTATACATTTCACTTTTTATCCAGTCCCAGAGATTTCCTGGTTTTGCTTTCTCCCACCTCCCTAATTTACAACCAATGAATCTCATGTATCCTCTTCTTTGATTCTGCTGGATAAAATAAGTGGTAAAACTGCCATTTTCTAAAGCATTTTTATATTTTTTGAGATTTTGCCTGCTGGCAATTGTCATTTTGGCTCATATAAACTAATAAAAATTATGCCTGACTAGGCGGTGGCGCAGTGGATAGAGCGTCAGACTGAGATGTGGAAGACCCAGGTTTGAGACCCCAAGCTCGCCAGCTTGAGCGCGGGCCCATCTGGCTTGAGCAAAAGCTCGTCAGCTTGGACCCAAGGTCGCTGGCTCCAGCAAGGGGTTGCTTGGTTTGCTGAAGGCCCGCGGTCAAGGCACATGTGAGAAAGCAATCAATGAACAACTATGGTGTCGCAACGGCAATGAAAAACTAATGATTGATGGCTTCTCACCTCTATTCGTTCCTGTCTGTCTGTCCCTATCTATCACTCTCTCTGACTCTCTCTCTGTCCCTGTAAAAAAATAAGTAAATAAAATAAACTTGCTAAAATAATAAAAGCTCGTCAGCTTGGACCCAAGGTCGCTGGCTCCAGCAAAGGGTTGCTCGGTCTGCTGAAGGCCCGCGGTCAAGGCACATGTGAGAAAGCAATCAATGAACAACTAAGGTGTTGCGATGGCAACGAAAAACTAATGATTGATGCTTCTCACCTCTCCGTTCCCGTCTGTGTGTTCCTATCTATCCCTCTCTCTGACTCTCTCTCTCTTTAAAAAAAAAAAAAAAAATTCTTACACAGCTTTGGCGTTGGCACAGCGTGCAGATGTCCTGGGTTCAATCCTCAGTCAGGACACACGAGACATGACCATCTGTTTCTCTTCCCCTCCGTCCCCCCCTTCTCTCTCTCATCCCTTCTCACAGTCAGTGACTGGATGGTTCAAGCATGGGCCTGGGCCCTGAGGATAGATCAGTTGGTCCCAGCTCAGCATTCAGGTGATAGCTCCATTGATTCAAGCATCGGTCCCAGATTGCTGGGTGGATCGCAGTAGGAGCACACGCTGGAGTCTGTCCCCCTCCTCTTACTTAAAAAATAATTAAAAATTTTAAAAATTCATACAAGTCTGGATGCTTCTTACATTGACAATGTGAATTACACCTCAATAAAGTTGTGTGTGTGTGTGTGTGTGTGTATAAAGTGCACAATGACTTTATGGACACTATGTATGTGTGTGTGTGTGTAAAAACAGTGCAAAATAAAACACTATCACTTAAAAATATATCTACTTAGACATTTCTAATCTGACTGAATACTCAAGGAACTTAGTAACAGCGATGGACGGGGCAGAGGTACAGAGGTGGAAAGGAGATTTAACTTTGGTATGACGTGCGTGCAACCACTACTTACTCAAAGAAGTTAATTTCTTAAAGACTCAGGGGCGCCTGACCTGTGGTGGCGCAGTGGATAAAGTGTCAACCTGGGGACACTGAGGTCGCCAGTTCAAAACCCTGCACTGGTCTGGTCAAGGCACATATGGGAGTTGATGCTTCCAGCTCCTCCCCCCTTTCTCTCTCTCTCTCTCTCTCTCTCTCTCTCTGTGTCTCCTCCTAAAATGAATAAATTAAAAAAAAAATTAAAAAAAAAAAAAAGATTCAGGGGCATGTGCACCCAGGTCTTGTCCCCACGGCCCCACTCTGGATCAGGGGTTCGAACTATTTCACCCCTTCCTCCTGACTGGGGGACTCCCGGCGTTGGGGGGCGCCATGGCTCAATAAAAGGATCCTTTGTTTGAGGACCTCCGATTGGGGTTCCGCTTACCTGTGGCTCCAAACACCACCACCAGTTTCTTGTCCGCCATACGAGCGGGAGGGGGAAATGCTGCCCCAAGAAGCCTGGCGGGGGGGAGATGAGGGAGGCGCGTTGTGGGTAACAGTGCAAGGGGACCCTGTCCGGAACGACCCCGCGCGTGCACCTCGTAGGCCTGAGCAGGTGGCGGCCCGGTAAAGGACGGGGCTCCTCGACCTCCGGCCCCACCCTTGGGCCTGACACCCCCTCCCCGGCCTGGCCCTTGGACCCCAGCCCCCACCCCTGGGCCCCGCCAGCGTCAGGTCCTCACCGCAGCCTGGGCGGGAAACGCTCTGTATAACGCGACACCCGGTTTGCAGCCGAGTCCACCGCGGAGGGGAGAAAGGAATCCTGCGACCGGCGCCGTCCCCCGCCCACAGCTTCAGTCCTACCCTGGCAAAGCCACGTTTTCCGGCCCGCCCTGTGTGAAGGGACCCACCTCTTCCGGGCCACCCTGTGTGAAGGGACCCCAGGCCGCGCCACTTCTCAAACCCACGCTGTCCCAGTTCTGACTCCGCGCGGAGCTGACCCGCCTCCCCCTTTCGCGGACACCTGGTTTGCGAACACCTGGTTCCTCCTGGTTTGCGCGAGAGTCCGAGGATATTCTGGACTCACCTCCCTCCCACAATCACCTGTTTATCCTCTGTGAACATCTGAACTTGTAGGGGTGGGGTGTCACCTAAAGATAATTTGAGTTCTTTGTTATATGCCTGACTCGCTGTTGAGGTTGCTGCTACTTGCGCAGATTTTACATATTTCAGAAAAGTCAGATGTCTGTGTGGCCAACTAAAACTCAACATCGCCCCTCTCCTTCTTCTGAAAGGTTCTTCTGACTGGATTAGAACATTTGTTTTTCCATTCATTCCAAAATATGTATGGGTCTGGCTATGGATGAGTGGTCAGGCAGTGGGCCAGAAGATCTTCGGGGTGATTTTGGGCAGGTTCAAGCCCTGCTTAGGGTTTGATGACCTGTTATTGCCACAAGAGCTTGATACTCATCTAAATGATGTCAGACTAAGAAACGTTGATAACAAAATATGTATGGATTCACCCCAGAATGTCAGCTTCGGGACAGTAGGCACTTGTCTTGTGTTTACTGCTGAATTGCCAGAACCTAAAATAGTACCTGGCACAAAGTAGGCTGACTGACTAGTTGCCTAAACATCGGCTAGATGCTAGACTTACAGGGAACTCTAAAACCAAGGCTGTTTTCTCGAATCTAGCAGTGGAGATATGCTACATGGGAATGTATATTTTATGTAAAATACTGGTCTTTATAATAAGATGCATATATTTAGCCTGACCAGGCAGTGGTGCAGTGGATAGTGTCAGCCTCCGATGCTGAGGCCCCAGGTTCGAAACCCTGAGGTCTCCGGCCTGAGTGCGGGCTCACCAGCTTGAGTGTTGGATCGCTGGTTTGAGCATGGGATCATAAACATGACCCCATGGTTGCTGGCTTGAGCCCGAGGTCGCTGGCTTGAGCATGGGGTCACTGGCTCCACTGGAGCCCCCCAGTCAAGGCACATATGAGAACGCAATCAGTGCGCAACTAAAATACCACAAGTTGATGCTTCTCGTCTCTCTCCCTTCCTATGTTTTTACCTTGCATAACTATCTTGTGGTCTCCTTCACACGCTGTTAGGCTTTAACCTCTCCTCAGAATGTAAAGTTTGCCTGGAATAATATACTCCTATCCCTTAAGTAGGGTAATCCCTACTCATTCCTTAAGACTACATAATCAGCCTGACCAGGCGGTGGCGCAGTGGATAGATCTTCGGACTGGGATGCTGAGGACCCTGTTTCGAGACCCCAAGCTCGCCAGCTTGAGCGCGGGCCCATCTGGCTTGAGCAAAGGCTTGCCAGCTTGTACCCAAAGTCGCTGTCTCCAGCAAGGGGTTGCTTTGGTTCGCTGAAGACCTGCAGTCAAGGCACATGTGAGAAAGCAATCAATGAACAACTAAGGTGTCGCAATGGCAACGAAAAACTAAGGATTGATGCTTCTCACCTCTCTCCATTCCGGTCTGTCTGTCCCTCTCTCTGACTCTCTCTGTCTCTGTTAAAAAAAAAAAAAAAAAAAAGACTACATAATCATCATTTCCTTGAGGAAGCCATCCCTGACCCCTAGGCTACTTCCATGTCTTTTACACTGGCCAAAACTATACTATTATATTGATGGAGGACTTCCTGAGAGCTGGCCCATGTCTTGTGTTTGTTGTTGTAGTAATATAAGGTTATAGTAATTAAATATATAAAAATATAAAAATATGGAAGATATATAAAAGTAATTCAAAGGATATTAAAAATAATTATTAAAGTTATGCCATTTGGATAAAATTAGTATAGTGGCTTAGTGCCATAACTCTGTAATGTGATAAACAGACTCTGACTTACAAGCAGGGCCCAGTTAGTATGTGTGTGAAGTTATACCTAAATAAGAAGTAGCTTGGTGCTATAGCTCTGTAATGTGATAAACAGACTCTGACTTTCAAAAAGGGCCCAGTTAGTATGTATGTGAAGTTATACCTAGATAAGAAATAGCTTGGTGTTAATTACATAAACTTTGTAAACTGACATAAATAAGAACATCTTAAAAAGTGGTATGATGTAAGCATTTCTGTAGATTGACGTAAAGAAGATTCTCCGAAAAAGGTGGTTTGAAGAGAATCCTGTAGATTGACACCTGTTATAAGGCGTTGGCCAGAAAAGGTACTAAAGCTGAGGCTGCGGTAGTCGGTAGTCGCCCAGACTCCAACGTTGATGTGGACTGTGTCCATGCTGCTCTGAGCTCTGACCAAAGCCCCCTGAGAGGAGCATGCTGACGGGGCCCCCTTAAGCTGTACCCAGGTATGCCAAAAGGATTTGTGAGTAACAAATTGCCTGTGTGATTATTGCAACTAATTTGTGTTGGTCGTGTCTTTCCTCTGGTGGCACTTAACAGTAGCATCCTCATAGCAGCCTCAAGAGTAGTCTTGAAGAGGCTGATAAGGCAGGAGGGTCCCACTGCACGGGGAAGTCGAATCAGGGACGCCTGATCAACGTAGAGCTTGGGCTCTACTGGGACAGTTACGTGACTAACTGCATGGACTTTTCACTTTTTTTTCTTTCCCTGAACTCTATGAAAACTGCCAGTACCAGCCTGACCTGTGGTGGATAAAGTGTCAACCTGGAACACTGTGAAGTCACCGGTTGAAACCCTGGGCTTGCCTGACATATGGCAGTTGATGCTTCCTGCTCCTCCCCCACTTCTTTCTCCCTCTCTCTTTTCTCTCTAAAACAAACAAAACCAAACCAAAAATCCCTGCCAGCACCAGGAGAGTGTTAAGGCAGCTTTGTGGACAGGATTCCCCTGCCTTCCAGGGGACTGGTATTTCTGAATTAAAGACACTCTTATATACTCAGTCCAGCTGATGAGCTTTTGATTGGCTGAATATGACGAGCTGCCCCAAATCCGGCTCATTCTGGTAACATGGCTATGAATCAGGCACAGGCTAAGCCCCACATTATCTCATCTGAACCCTTGAAGCAAGCCTTCCTTCAATTAGTACCAATCAGTTTAAATTCATTGTGTGTGTGCACGCGTGTGTGTATTTGGGCCAGGAGCTGTGCAATGTGTACTTCCCATTACCCCTTTCTTAAAATTTTTAAAATTCACTCTTTTTAAATTTGATTTTGAAAGCCAACTAATGCATAATGCATTTTCAAAAAAATTTAAATGGTACTGTAAACAAAAGTTCCACAGGACTCTTCTGAGGGATCAAAGGGAGTTTTATTTCAATATGACTTGCAAATCAAAGAACAGCCTTCTGCATGAACTGAAGACACGTTCTAGGGTGAGATAAATAAGGCAAGGGTTTTATTCTTTTTTTTTTTTTTTTTTTTTTTTTTTTAGAGAGGAGACAGAGTTAGAGAGAGAGAGAAAGGGAGAAAAGGAGAAATGGGAGAGGAGCTGGAAGCATCAACTCCCATATGTGCCTTGACCAGACCAGTGCAGGGTTTTGAACTGGCGACCTCAGTGTTCCCAGGTCGATGCTTTATCCACTGCGCCACCACAAGTCAGGCAAGGCAAGGGTTTTAAAGGCAAGAATTTGGGTCCTGGCTGGGTAGAGTAGCTTAGCTGGTTAGTGTTGGCCCCCATATATCAAAGCTGAGGATTTGAGCCCTGGTTTCTGGCATATAACATATGAGAGTCAACCAATGAATGCCTGGATAAAGTGTAACAACAATCGATGTTTGTCTCTCTCTCTCCCTTCCTCTCTCTTTAGATCAACAAATTAAAAAAATTTTAATCTATATTAAAAAAAGTTTCAAGGCGTTGCTAATCAAAGGGATGGGTTGCTAGGGAAACAAGACTATTAACTTACATCATTTATTTTCTAATTGGTGGGGCAGCTGGATTTTTAGGGGTCTGCTGACTCTGTGGTCAGCAAGTTGGCTTGTGAGATAAGAACAATGGGTAGTTTCAGTTGACCCATGGTCAGCAGGTAAGTCATGAGATATTGCCAACAGTTGGAGTCATAAGACACAGTCAGCTGGGTGAGTTACAAGGTGAAGGCCAGTGCCTCAGTGTCCCTTGGAGCCTGCAGAATAATCTAGTAAAACAGGTTTTGTAGTGAAACAGACTATGCAAAGAATACAGTTTGTCTGTATTAGTAGATAGAGTCAGACTTTAAACTGCAAAATGGCCTAGTCACTGGAGCAGGATCAGAGACCAAATTGCAAAAGGGTCCAGATAGTCTATTACAAAATTATGATACTATAATCCTCAGTACAGATAAAGCACGAGTGACTCATGATCTATTTCTATCATTCTAGTGTGTAAACTTTCCCTACTTTTGGATACATTTATATACCTACACACAAATGTGCAGAAATGTAACATTTTGCAGTTAAAAAAATTAAAGGGATCATACTGAATATATTTTCTCCCAAAATTATGATGAAAATTTGTAGCCCTGGCTGGATATCTCTCTTGGTTAAAGCATCATCTTGAATCGCTGAGGTTGATGGTTCAAACCCAGTCAGGGCACATATAGGAACAGAGCTATGTTCCCGTTTCTCTCTCCTTCCCATCCTGTCTCACTAAAATCAATCAAAAAAAAAAAAAAAAAGAAAAGAAAAAAAGAAAATATGTAAACATACAGAAAAGTTGAAAGAACTGTATAGTGAACCATCTGATTCTTTAATTCTTAACATTTTGCTATATTTGCTTTATCAGATATCTATCTATCCACCAGGTATCTTACTTTTTTTTTTTAAAGAATCATTTTTTTTTTTAATTTTATTTTTATTTTATTCATTTTAGAGAGGAGACACAGAGTGAGAGAGAGAGAGAGAAAGAGAGAAAGGGGGGAAGAGCTGGAAGCATCAACTCCCATATGTGCCTTGACCAGACCAGTGCAGGGTTTTGAACTGGCAACCTCAGTGTTCCCAGGTCGATGCTTTATCCACTGCGCCACCACAGGTCATGCTGGGGTATCTTACTTTTTGATACTTTTTTTTTTTTAGAGGGAGAGATAGGAAGGAAGAGAGAGATGAGAAGCATCAACTCGTAGTTGCTTGTTTGCTTCTCATATGTGCCTTGACCAGGGGGCTCAAGCCGAGCCATTGACCCTTTGCTCAAGCCAGCGACCCACACTCAAGCTGGCAAGGCTATGCTCAAAAGCTGGTGACCTCAGGGTTTGGAACTGGGGACCTCAGTGTTCTGGCTGGACATTCTTATCTATTGTGCCAGCACCGGTCAGGCCCAACATTCCTTATTGTTATTTTTCATCTGGATACCTCTGTAAACTATGCTAAATATTAATTATCCGGCACCCACAAATGTAAAAAAAAAAACATGTATCTCTCCATTTTCCTTTTTATCCAAACCTAGAGATGTTCCCGCTTTGCTTTCTCCCACTTCTTTAATCTTCCACCAATGGATTCCATGTAACCCTTCTTAGGTCTTGATTCTAATGTATAAGATAAACTGCAAAACTGCTATTCCCCCAAGCATTATCTATGGCCTTTGAGATTTTGCTTCCAGGATTAACCCCCAATCCTTGGCCTTAAACTCTAAACTGCCTGACCAGGCGGTGACCTAGTGCATAGAGCCTTGAAACTGGGATGCAGAGGACCCAGGTTCGAAACCCCAAGGTTGCCAGCTTGAGCGCAGGCTCATCTGGTTTGAGCAAGGTTCACCAGCTCGAACCCAAGGTCGATGGTTTGAGCAAGGGGTCACTCTGTCTGCTGTAGCCCCTCAGTCAAGGCACATATGAGAAAGCAATGAACGAACAACTAAAGGGCCGCAGTGAAGAATTGATGCTTCTTATCTCTCTCCCTTCCTGTCTGTTCCTACCTGTCTCTCTTTCTGTGTCTGTCATACAAAAAAGTACCCTCTAAACTTTTTTTAAAGTTTGGAATGTCTTTCGTGGACATCCAATAACTCCAACAAACAATGCAATCTTTCCACACCTTTGCCAACACTGGACATTACCAGCTAATCCATTATCTGCTTATAGGGAGATGGTTCAGGAAATGACTGGAAGCCAGTGCGGCTAGAACAGAAAGGGCAGGTGCAGCTCAGCGAAAGATGCGCCCAAGAAAGTGGTGACATTGAGCAAGTAAAGCGCGTAGCGCTGAAGCGGCCACAGAAACAACTACTCTTACTAGCGCTTCAGGTCGTTCAGAAGCAGCCTAATTTCCCGGGCAGATCTGGGTACGGGAAGAGGAACCGCGTGCGCGCCGCAGAGGCGTGTCCTCATCAGGCCCCGCCCCGGCTGCGTGCGCACGTCGGGCCGTCCTCGCGCCGACCCGGTCGACTACTGTGGCAGCGGCGCCTGAGGGAGTTCCTGACGGACGCGTGGAGGCTGCTACCGACTGACCGACTGGCGGACGGCCGAGCTGGGCCGCAGCTGGTGAGTGGCGCGCGCCCTTCCGGATTTCCTTCGGTCTCCGTAGCGGATCTTGACCGACCCTGGTCCTCGGGAGCTGGGTTCCGCCGGCCGCGGCCCGCTGCGAGCCCAGCGCCGGCCTGAGGAAGACCCGGCGGGCCGGGCCGGGCCGGGGGGCGGCGGTAGCGGGGTGAGCGGAGGGCTGGCTGGGCGTGGAGGGACCCCGCTTCGTAGACGACGTTTCTGAGGCCTGGGGAAGTCGGAGCGGCCGGTTCGCGTTGGGCCCCGTGGGGTCCTCCCCTCTGGGAAGCGTCGCGAGTGCAATGGGTGAGGTGACCCCGGAGTCGCCGCGGCCTTGGCGCTTCCGGCGGGGTTGCAGCTGCAGACCTCGGAGCTGGCACGTCCGTCCGTCCGTCCCCCGTGGGCCCGCGAGGACCCGGACCTGCCCCGGCCTGGGAGACGGGTGCCCGCCGTGGCGGCATGTCCGGGGCCGTGGCCCTGCCCTTCCTCCGTCTGACTCACCTTCGGCCGAAGGGCCCTTTGAGTCACGGCTGTGACTCCACGGGTGACCTGCGGCCGCCACATCGGAAGGGATCTCGGCCAGGGGCAGCGGCCACCTCGTGAGCTCCGTGCCCCAGATGTATTCATTGCCCCGCAGGAGCTGCCAGTACCGCCCTGCAGTCTTTGCACAAGGCCTCTTTGTCATGCCACTTAAATTGGTCTTTGAACCGGTTGTTGTGGCCTGTGGCTGTGATCCTTATTGTGTTATGTTTCTGGTTCTGTGAACCGGAAAATAAACATTGTGCAGTTCAGGAAGCCCTCGCATTCTCAGACACTTCCCAAACCCTGGGAGTTGATAGTTTCCCCACTTGTTAATAGGGCTAGTGAAGAGACTGAGTTTAATGAATTGATCTGCAGCCCACAACCAAGAAGATGGCACATGGTCGATTGCCAGCAGACCCCCTACTCTTTCCTAAACAGAGTTGTAGAAATTGGGAATGGGTTGTTATTTGAACTGTGTGTCCCCCCCCCCACCCCCACCCCCCGCCCCCAAACTGTCCTCCCAGGTAGAAGAAAACAGGAGCTTACTGGTTTTGTATATTTGAATTTCTAGTATGGCATTAACCAGTGTGTTTTGATTTAAATTTTAACTCCCATATTTAAAATTTTAGTTTTTCTTTTGCAAGGAGGGCAATAAGGAATACCCATTAATAAACCTGTGCTTTATTTTTTACTTTTTATCTTTTCTTTTTTCCCCAGAGACAGAGAGTCAGAGAGAGGGATAGATAGGGACAGACAGACAGGAACGGAGAGAGATGAGAAGCATCAATCATCAGTTTTTTTGTTGCCGTTGTGACATGTTAGTTGTTCATTGATTGCTTTCTCACATGTGCCTTGACCGCGGGCCTTCAGCAGACCAAGTAACCCCTTGCTGGAGCCAGCGACCTTGGGTCCAAGCTGGTGAGCCTTGCTCAAGCAAGATGGGTCCGTGCTCAAGCTGGTGAGCTCGGGGTCTCAAACCCGGGTCTTCCAGTCCGACGTTCTATCCACTGCGCCACTGCCTGGTCTGGCTGCAGTTTTTTTCTTTCTTTTTTTTTTTTTAATATTTATTTTATTTTATTCATTTTAGAGAGGAGACATAGAGTGAGAGAGAGACAAAGAGAGAAAGGGGAGAGGAGCTGGAAGCATCAACTCCCATATGTGCCTTGACCAGACCAGTGCAGGGTTTTGAACTGGCGACCTTAGTGTTCCCAGGTCGACGCTTTATCCACTGCGCCACCACAGGTCAGGCTCTTTAGTTTTTTTTCAAGAAACATCATAAGACAAAACATCAATTGGGCATTTTACAGGTTGATTTGGTGAGATTGGATAAAGTTTTCAAATACAGTGTGCCTAAACCACAACACTGGTGAAGGTGTGGGAATTGTAAACACACCCTCACTGAGTGACCTTATCTAACTGGGGATATGAAGAGGAAATTTTGTGATTCCCTCATTGCCTGATTTGACTTGCTTTTTTCCTTTGCTTGGCCAGTACTGTGAGATGTTGTGAGTCCTAGAGTCAGGAGTATGAGCTACTCTAAAAATGCCAATGCCAATGAAAAGATGAGTTACAGAAAGTAAGGTATCATCATCAACACTGTTGAAAAGCAAACTGGACAACTGGGGCCTTTGAGCTGCCTTTATTTATTTTTTTTTATTTATTTTTTTTATAGCTGACTCTTTTCAGAGTTTAATTAGGTTCTCATCAGGATGGCTCTGAAAACTGGAATATCTCTCCTACAGGACGCAGATATTTTTGAAAATTGGAAATGTATATTTCAGTTTAAAACTTTTATTTTTTGAGAGGGAGAGGGAGAGATAAGAATCTACTCATAGTTGTGGCACTTTTGTTGTTCATTGATTGCTTCTTATATGTGCCTTGATGGGGTGGGGATGGGGCTTCAGCTGAGCCATTGACCCCTTGCTCAAGCCAGCGACCTTTGGGCTGAAGCCAGATACCCTGCTCTCAAACCGGATGAGTCCATGCTCAACCTGTCGACCTCTGGGCTTTGAACCTGGTTCCTTAGCAGCTCTGTCCACTGCCCTACCACCTGGTCAGGCTCAGTTTAAAACTTTAAAACTTAGCTTGGAACTCCTTGGAGGTAAAAGAGATGGAAAACTATAAATTACCTCCTGGTACATTATTGGCCATAGTTAACCAAAAAGTTATAAATAGACATTTAATGCTCTATTTTTTTTTTTTTTTTTTTTACAGGGACAGAGAGAGAGTCAGAGAGAGGAATAGATAGGGACAGACAGACAGAAACGGAGAGAGGTGAGAAGCATCAATCATTAGTTTTTCATTGCCTTCGCAACACCCTAGTTGTTCATTGATTGCCTTCTCACATGTGCCTTGACCGCGGGCCGTCAGCAGACCCAGCAACCCCTTGCTGGAGCCAGCAACCTTGGGTCCAAGCTGACGAGCCTTTGCTCAAGCCAGATGGGCCCTGCGCTCAAGCTGGTGAGCTCGGGGTCTCGAACCTGGGTTCTCCGCATCCCAGTCCGACGCTCCACCCACTGCGCCACCGCTGGGTCAGGCTAATGCCCGATTTTTTTTTTTTTTTTTTTGATTTTATTCACTTTAGAGAGGAGACACAGAGTGTGTGTGTGAGAGAGAGAGAGAAAGAGAGAAAGGGGGGAGGAGCTGGAAGCATCAACTCCCATATGTGCCTTGACCAGACCAGTGCAGGGTTTTGAACTGGCGACCTCAGTGTTCCCAGGTCGATACTTTATCCACTGCGCCACCACAGGTCAGGCAACGCCCGATTTTTTAATGCCTGATTTTCCACCAGTGTGTTGCAGCAATATACTCTTGTTTCTCTTCAGTTTGCATAAATCTCTTTTTATGCAAGAATTTTTAAAATATGCAATACTTGACTGTTTAGTCAAGGACACTAACCTCTTTTCCCTTAGATTGTCAAATAAAATAATGGCAACAGCCAACACAATAGCTGTCTGGTATGAATGAACGAGAATTATACCCCCTTTTATTTTTGTCAGATTGGCATAAATATATATATATTTTGGTGTGCTGCAGAATTTTAGTAAATAGTTTATGTATGCCATGATATGGAAAAGGTTGAAAATAGCTGATTTAATGCAGTCTTCTTTTCTGATAGTGTTCAGTGGGAGAATTAAAAGATTGTATATCTCCTGTTGTGTTCAACACAATGAATGATATCTGCTTTTACTTTCTTATATGTATTAGGTTTGTTTATGCAAAAACATAGGATTAAACCTTTGTCTTGTTCATAATCCGAATAATTTCTCAGCATATTTTTTTGTGCTGCAGAAAAGCAGTGCTGTTATTGGAACAGATAATGCAACTGTTAATACTAAGGTCTTTCTTTTTTGTTGCCTTTATTTTATTTATTTACTTATTTATTTATATATTTCTTTTTTTTTTTTTACAGGGACAGAGAGACAGTCAGAGAGAGGGATAGATAGGGACAGACAGACAGGAACAGAGAGAAATGAGAAGCATCAGTCATTAGTCTTTCATTGCTATTGTGACACCATAGTTATTCATTGATTGCTTTCTCACATGTGCCTTGATGGCAGGCCTTCAGCAGACCGAGCCACCCCTTGCTGGAGCCAGCGACCTTGGGTCCAAGCTGGAGAGCTTTTGCTCAAGCCAGATGGGCCCGCGCTCAAGCTGGCGACCTCGGGGTCTTGAACCTGGATCTTCCGTATCCCAGTCTGATGCTCTATCCACTGCGCCACCTCCTGTTCAGGCTATATATTTCTGAAGTTAGAAGCCGGGAGACAGTCAGACTGACTCCTGCATGCACTCGACCAGATCCACCCGGCGTGCCCACTAGGGGGCAGTGCTTGGCCCATTTAGGCTGTTGCTCTGTTGCAACTGGAGCCATTTTAGCGCCTGCCATGGAGGCCACAGAGCCATCCTCAGTGCCCAGACCAACTTTGCTCCAATGGATCCTTGGCTGTGGGAAGAGAAGAGAGAAAGAACAGGGTGGAGGGTGGAGAAGCAGATGGTGCTTCTCCTGTGTGTCCTGGTCGGGAATCGAATCTGGGACTTCCACATGCCAGGTGGACACTCTACCACTGAGCCAACCGGCTAGGGCCTATTTTTATTTTTTAAGTGAGAGGAAGGAAGATAGTAATACAGACTCCCGCATGTGCCCCAGCTGGGATCCACCTGGCAACCCTTGTCTGGGGCTGATGCTGGAATCAACTAAACTATTGTTAGCACCAGAATGCTTGGGCCATTGATCTATCCTCAGCACCTGGGGCTGACACTGGAACCAATCAAGCCACTAGCTGACGGGAAGCGGGAGAAAAGGGGGACAGGGGTGGGGAGAGAAGCAGATGGTCTCTTCTCTTGTGTTCCCTGATTAGGAATTGAACCCAGGATGTCCATATGCCAGGCCGATGCTCTGTCCACTGAGCCAGCCCACCAGAGCCTTGTTTTTATTGTATACTTATTATAAGGTAATTCATTCTGATGACCATTCAGGTACTTTGTAATATTGTTTACTGTATGGTTTACTTTTCCAAATTGACTCCATTTATTTATCATAAGATGCTCTGCTGTATTGTATTACATATTTTAAAGCCAGCTAATAAAAGCAGCTGACTCTCAGAAATTTTCTTTTTAAATTTCTAATAAATTTGATACAGTACTGAAATATAGCCACCCATAACTGCTATGGTCTGGTTTAGCACTGTTACATATGTTAAAGAATATGTGTTTACATTTATTTATGTATTTTGCAAGAAATCCATTTGAATAACCAATGTCTTTCCATTTAAGAATGACAATGGTTAGGCCCTGGCCAGTTAGCTCAGTCATTTAAGAATCCTGTCCTGAAATGATAAGGTTGCAGGTTCTATCCCCAGTCAGGGCGCACATGGGAAGCAGCCAATGAATGCACAACTGAGTGGAACAACAAATGAATGTTTTCCTTCCTCCTTTTCTCTCTCTGTCTTTCTGAAATAATAAGTGAAAAGAAATTAAACCCTGGCCAGATAGCTCAGCTGGTGAAATGGCATCCCAGAGTGTGGATGTTGCCCAATCAGGTTCAATTCCCCAGTTAGGGCACATAATAGGGAGCAGCTCAATGTTTCTGTCTCTCCCTACCTCTCTCTCAAAATAATAGTAATAGTAATAATAATAAAGAATGACAATGATTAATGGAATTCACTATAGATAACTTGAAAGTGTATAGCTATTGTAAAGGGAATTTATTTACAAGCAGCCCATCAGAGAAGTGATGCGTGAACTCTTTTTGGGTTGTCATATAAACCATATTTCTAAGTGTATAGCTATTGTAAAGGGAATTTATTTACAAACAGCCCATCAAAGAACTGCATGTAAATTATGAACATGGCCAACTGAAGTGATGCAGGGAACTCTTTCTTGGTTGTCACATAAACCATATCTCTATTCAAGATCTTACAAGGCAGCGTTTGTTTTTATTTTAATTTATTTCTGCATGACCAGGTGGTGGAGCAGCGGGCAGAGCTTCGGACTGGGACACAGAGGACCCAGGTTCGAAACCCCAGGGTCGCTGGCTTGAGTGCAGGCTCATCCAGCTTGAACACAGGCTCACCAGTTTGAGTGAGGGGTCGCTGGCTTGAGCGTGGGATCATAGACATGACCTCATGGTTGCTGGCTTGAGTCCAAAGGTCACTGGTTTGAGCCCAAGGTCGCTGGCTTGAGCTTGAGCAAGGGGTCACTTCTGCTGCTATAGCCTCATCCCCCACCATCAAGGCACATATGAGAAAGCAGTCACGGAATAACTAAGGCAGGGGTGCTCTATATGTCAATCGCTATCTACTGGTCGATCGCGAAGGAAGTGTGGGTAGATAGCATGACATTAAAAAGACATTTGTCTTTTGATTGGCATACAGGGTAGCCAATCTGCCATCTGAACTTTTGACACCCTACGCATGCTCGTTAAACCGCGCTAACTTGTTCAGTTACATTGCTGCGTAGTTAGCCTTCAATTTATTTAAACTAAATACAACAAAAGGTATAAAAATGAGTGCCGTAGCTGGTCTGAGTAAGAAGCCAAAAACCTACCACTTTCATACAGAATGGGAGGGGATTTTTTTCACTATGTCATATTCTAAGTGCATTTGCCTCCTCTGTCTGTGAGCCATTGCTATTCCAAAGAGGGAAATGTGGAGTGGCTTTTTCGGACTGTTCATAAAAACTATGACATTGACTTTCCTCCGAAAAGAGAGCTGAGAAGGAGAAAGGTGAAAGAAGAATACACAATATTAAATAGTAATAATAGTAACTTAAATAATGATACTATAGAAGAAATAAATTTATGTTTTGCATTTTTATTGTAGGTAGATCATTTTGACTTGGTCATCTTATAAGTAGCTCGCAAGCTGAAAAAGTGTGGGCACCCTGAACTAAGGAGTTGCAATGAAGAATTGATGCTTCTCATCACTCTTCCTTCCTGTCTGTCCCTATCTGTCCCTCTTTCTGACTCTGTCTCTGTCAAAAAAAAGTTAATTGTGGCCTGACCTATGGTGGCACAGTGGATAAAGCGTCAACCTGGATCACCAGTTTTAAACCCCAGGCTTGCCTGGTCAAGGCATATACGAGAAGTAACTATTGCAGATTGATGCTTCCCCCTTTTCACCCTCCCTACCCCCGTTCTCTCTCTAAAATCAATAAATAAAATCTTAAAAACAAAAAAAAAGAAAATTACAATAATAAATAATTATTCAAGAATGAACTGTGTTCTGGGTATTCAAAACTGTAAACCTACTTTTGCCTCATCCTGTATTTTTAAGTAGATATTTTAAAAATTAATTTAATTTAATTTTTAGCCTGACCAGGTGGTGACGCAGTAGATAGAGCGTCGGACTGGGATATGGAGGACCCAGGTTCGAGACCCCCGAGGTCACCAGCTTGAGCGCAGGCTCATCTGGTTTGAGCAAGGCTCACCAGCTTGAGCACAAAGTCACTGGCTTGAGCAAGGGATCATTCAGTCTGCTGTAGCACTCCCAGTCAAGGCACATATAAGAAAGCAATCAATGAACAACTAAGGAGCCGCAACAAAGAATTGATGTTTCTCATGTCTCTCCCTTCCTGTCTATCTGTCCCTATCTGTCCCTCTCTCTGACTCTGTCACAAAAGAAAATAGTAATTTTTATTTTTTAGCAAGAGAGAGGATGACAGACAGACAGGAAGGGAGAGAAATGAGAAGTATCAACTCATAGTTATGGCAATTGTTCATTGATTGCTTTCTCATACATGCCTTAACAGGGGGCTTCAGCTAAGCCAGTGACCCCTTGCTCAAGCCAGCAACTTTTGGGCTCAAGCCAACAACCTTGGGGTCATGTCTATGATCCTATGCTCAAGTTGGTGACCCTATGCTCAAACCGGTTGAGCCCTTGCTCAATCTGGCGAGCTCGGGGTTTCAACCCTGGGTCCTCAGCATCTCAGGTCAGCTCTCTATTCACTGCACCACTACCTGGTTAGGCAAAGGAAGTATTTAATAGTAAGCTGAGGGCTGTTTATATAGTAGGAATTGCATCAGAATGCATATGTTCTTTTTTTTTTTTTTTTTTTTTTTTTTAACAGGGACAGAGAATCAGAGAGAGGGATAGATAGGGACAGACAGGAACGGAGAGAAAAGAGAAGCATCAATCATTAGTTTTTTGTTGCCGTTGCAACACCTTAGTTGTTCATTGATTGCTTTCTCACATGTGCCTTGACCGCGGGCCTTCAGCAGACTGAGCAATCCCTTGCTGGAGCCAGCGACCTTGGATCCAAGCTGGCAAGCTTTTGCTCAAGCCAGATGGGCCCATGCTCAAGCTGGCGACCTCAGGGTCTTGAACCTGGGTCTTCCGCATCCCAGTCCGAGGCTCTATCCACTGTGCCACCGCCTGGTCAGGCAGAATGCATATATTCTTACTGTCCCGTGATGTGATGCTGAGGAGCATTCTTTTTTCAAATGTAGGCTTGAGTATCTCACCCTGTGTAAAGTCTACAAATACACTGCCTTTTTTATTTTTATTTTTTTTAGGTGAGAGGAGGGGAGATAGGCAGATTCCTGCATGCACTCTGACTAGGATCCACCCAGCAGCCCTGTGTAGGACCGATGCTGAGTACTGAGCTATTTTTAGTGCCTGAGGTAGACATTCTCAGATCAACCAAGCCATTCTCAGTACCTGGGGCCGTGCTCGAACCAATCAAGCCAAAGTCTGCAGGAGGAGAACAGGGAGAGGAGGAGGCTGGAGAAGCATATGGTTACTTTTTCTATGTGTTTTGACTGGGAATCGAACCTGTGATGTTCATATACCGGGCTGACACTCTATCCACTGAGCCACGGGCCAGGGCCTGACTTTTTGTACTTCAAATGTTTGAATCAAATCAATAAAGTCAGCCAATTTGTAAACTGGCTTTATTCAAACTGGCTATTCATCACTAGATAATTCATTTCATATGTACATGTATGTATCCAAATACATATATATTTGTTTGTATTAGAAAGAATGAAATGTAAATGCTTTAATTCTCTCCCCAAAAACGTTGTGGTAGTATATTTTGATCATGAGAAAAACATTTAAACTCTTTGAGCTGCTGTTTCTGAATCTGAAAAGTAAGGTTAATATTTGATAAGTCTTTAAATCTTTGGCCCTGGACAGGTGGCTTAGTAGACAGAGCATCATCCCAGCACTCCCAGGTTGAGGGTTCAATCTGATCAGGTCACATGCAAGAAGCAGCCAATGAATGTACAATTAAATGGAACAATTAAGTGGAACGAGTTGATGCTTCCCTCTATCCCTTGCTTCTTTCTCTCTCTCAAATCAATGGAAAAATTAAAAACAACAATAAAAAAAAACCTTTGGTTTCTTTTTTCTTTTTACAGGGACAGAGAGACAGAGAGAGGGATAGATAGGGACAGACAGGAATGGAGAGGTGTGAGAAGCATCAATCATTAGTTTTTCGTTGCCATTGCAACACCTTAGTTGTTCATTTATTGCTTTCTCACATGTGCCTTGACTGCGGGCCTTCAGCAGACCGAGCCACCCCTTGCTGGAGCCAGCAACCTTGGGTCCAAGCTGACGAGCTTTTGCTCAAGCCAGATGGGCCCGTGCTCAAGCTGGCCACCTCAGGGTCTCAAACCTGGGTCTTCCGCATCCCAGTTTGACACTCTATCCACTGCGCCACCGCCTGGTCAAGACCTTTGGTTTCTTGAATGCTGCTTTTTGAACTAAGCTGGGTTTCCAAACCCTTCTGTTTTGGTTAAGTTTGAGATTGGGCTTGGGAATCTTTTTAATTTCTACTCCGATTATTATTTGGGATCCCCTTGTCTAATTACAGGCTGGACAGAAGTGGGTATAGACTGGGGAGAAGGTAGATAAGTGAGTTGGATACATGAGAAAAGTGAGAGCAGAAGAGGAAAGAAAGGTGTGATTGTTGAATGGCAGTAACTGTGTCAGCCTGTATGCAAGAGGCCAACCAAGTAGATATTCTCTTGCTTTAGCTTAGGGGTAAGAATATTTGTTAAATGAAATGAATAGCTTTGTTTCCTTCCCAAGAGTATCAAAGGCTTAATTATTTTACACTTCTTTGTAACTTTAAAAGGACTTTGAGGAAGAATGGCATAACAGACAGGTGTCTTGCACTCCGACTGCCTGACTTTTTCTAAATACTTCTAGCTTCCTGCCTTTCTCCTGATGAGCTCTCTCTTAGTCTTGGAAAACTCAAGTTTCACTGTTGAATATTCAATTCTACAATTATTTGAGGGCTATAAGATGGTGCTAGCATAATTAAACGATCTGCCATCATGCTTCCGGCTAACCTATCTAGCTGGCCTGCCTTATCAGTCACTGTTGACCATATTTTTTATATTAAAACTGAGACACATAGTTTGAGTGAGTTTATAGGTGTACTGAAAGAATTAATTGCTAGGCTGGAATATTTGAATCAGAACTGTTCTGGTAAATCTGGAACATAAGGCTGCATCTTGAGCTGTTGTCTGTATTGCACAATTAGTATTTCTATGGCACACCTTGTGTTCTCTCTCTCTCTCTCTCAATGAAAGCTACTTGAAGCTACAAGGTCGTAGGCCTCTTTGTAGTCACAGAGCTCATGAACAATATAAATGGTTGTTGATTATAATATGTCAGATGCCCAAGTGTAGCCATCCCTTTCCTTAGATACTGGCTCTGCTTTTCTCTGGCAAGACCACTACAAGCTGCTGCAGAAGAACTTTTATTACCTAGAACTATATCGAGAACAATCATGAGGAGGGCGTACAGGGGAAGGGAAAGCATCAGCGAGCAAAATTGAGTGTGGGTTGAGAGAGGGCTCTAGGTAGTGTTTGAAAGCAGATGAGAAAAGTAGATATAGTGAGATTGTGTTAAAGCTTCGCTCCCTTTGGGTTTTTTCCTACAGGAAGACAAGGGGAGAGTCAGGCTTTTCTGTTTAATAAAAACAGGGATTGGCCCTGGCCAGTTAGCTCAGTCCCAAAACACCAAGGTTGTGGGGTTGATTCCCCAGTCAAGCACATGTGGGAAGCAACCAAGTGGATGCACAACTAAGTGGAACAACAAACGAATGCCTCTCTCTCTTTCTTTCCCTCCCCACCCCCGTCTGTCTAAAATCAATCAAAATTTTTTGAAAAAGCATGTATCCCTCTAATTAGAAAATAACTTTTAAAACAGTCCATTCCTCTACCCCACACTTGGGTTTCTGTCGTCAGCAAAATTTCCAAGGGTCTGTGCTCAATGTTATGTTTGTCCTGTTTTGTATGACTTTTATTTTGTATTTGCAAAGTCAAAAGTGGGTTGACTAGCTGCTGCAGGTTATATTTTCTTGCCCTTTGCATTTGGTTTTTCCAGCACATATTTTAACTAAGTTAATTTTTAAGTGTAAATGCCTATAGATAAAAGGACAAAAAGCAGTGATATTTGCACATTTGGCAAGCGTGTGTTTCCTCTATGGTGTGCAAAGTATTGCCACTGAGGGGCTGTGCAAAAAACAACAGTGAACCCACCATAGTTCTCGTTCACTAAGAGTTGGCAGTCACCTTGCGGGCACAAAACAGTAAAATTACTTTGTAAGGTTGTTTTTTTAGGTTTATTTTTATTGATTTTAGAGAGAGAGTGGAAGGGGGGGAGAGAGAGAGAGAAGAATATTGTTCTGTTCCTGTATGTACCCTGATGGGTTGAACTGGCAACCTCTGCACTTTAAGACAATGCTTTAACCAACCATACTATCAGGCCAGGGTACTTTGTAAGGTGTATGATTGTTCTGGCACTCAGTATTCTGGAAGGTCAGGAAATGAAGATCTGAGAAGCGGAAAGGACAGAAGAACTTGAACTGAACCCACTGGGGTTAGGTAAAAGAATAGGAAGAAAAAAGAAAGGAGGCCAAAGAAAGGGGATACCTCTCTTAAGTAAGCACTCGGGGATCTTACTGAAAACATTAACTACAAAGAGACTGTCTCTCATAAAGAGACTTTTGCTTTGTTTTTAAGAGAGAGGCAGAGAGAGAGACAGACAGGAGTATTGAGCGGTTCCTGCATGTGCCCTGACCTGATCAAACTGGCATCTCCTGCACTTCTGGACAATGCTCTAACTAACTGGGTTATCTGACCAGGGCCCTTTTTTCTTCTTTAAATATATGTGATTATCTTAGAGAGTTTGAAGTCTTCATCTGATTCTCAAAGGGACCTGTAAACAAAGAAAGGTTAATGATCATTCTATTCTGGCAAATACCCTTCCTACCCATCTTCAGAAATATACTTTTCTGAATTTTATTTTCAGATAAGGAGATATTTGGGAGGAAGATGAGAGACAGAAACCCTAGGATTCCTTCGTAAACAAATAGCCTTTCACGGAACACCAACTGCCATTGGACAAGCACGAGTGCTTGAGCAAAGGACAGTATGTTCCCACATACATGTAGTATAATCTGGTTCCCAGGAACAGGGCAACTAAACATTCTCACTGACTAGTGTGGGTGAGGCTCCAGGTATGTCTTCAGAGCCCTTACAGTCAACTGTGGCTAATACAGAGTTAGAGCTAAGTAAGAATTTTGGGGGTAGGGTGAGTTGAAGACAGAAATCAAAGGCTTTTTGGAAGCTCAGGATGTATTTCAAGAAGCTGCTGGAGTATTGGAAACAAGGGGTGAAAGAGTATAAGGAGACCTGGCCCATCAGCCAGAAAATGCTGGGTAGGTGCTAGAACAATGGCTAATTCTTGTGCTGCTTTGGACATAGAGACCAAAGAGACAGTCTTAGAGCTGTGGTCACTTAGCACATCAGCAGGAAATGGAAGCTGTCTGTTTTAAAATTAGTATCCTGGCATTTTGCTTTTTTTCCCTTGAGAGACAATAACTGTTCTGTTTTTCTTTTTTTTTTTAGTGAGAGAGACCGATAGATAGACTGACAGGAAAAGAGAGAGACGTGAAGCATCAGCTTGTAGTTGTGGTACTTTAGTTGTTCACTGATTGTTTCTGATATGTGCCTTGGATAGGGACTCCAGCTGAGCCATTGACTTCTTTCTCAAGCCAGCGATGTTGGGCTTCAAGCTAGTGAGCATGGGATCATCCTGGCGAGCCCATGCTCAAGCTAGATGAGCTGGTACTCAGGCCAGGTGAGCCTGCACTCTAGCCAGCGACCTTGGGGCTTCGAACCTGGGACCTCAGTGTCCCAGGTCAATGTTCATCCACTGCACCACCACTGGTCAGGTGAGATAATTAATGATAACTTAAAGCCTTGAGCCTGACCAGGCGGTGGCGCAGTGGATAAAGCGTCAGACTGGGATGTGGAAGACCCGGTTCAAGACCCCGAGGTAGCCAGCTTGAGTGCAGGGGCCCATCTGGCTTGAGCAAGGTCACTGGCTCCAGGAAGGGGTTGCTCAGTCTGCTGAAGGCCCGTGGTCAAGGCACATGTGAGAAAGCAATCAATGAACAACTAAGGTCTCTCAACGGCATCGAAAAACTAATGATTGATGCTTCTCACCTCTCTCCGTTCCTGTCTGTCTGTCCCTGCCTATCCCTCTCTCTGACTCTTTCTCTGTCCCTGTTAAAAAAAAAATTAAAAAAAAAAGCCTTGATGTATTTCCTCCAAAACTTGTTTAGAGACAGGAGGTGGGCTTGTTTTGAGATTGTTGTACAGCTATTTCCTTCTTGGGGTTGACCCATTCCCTAGAGTAGTAACAAACAAAAAGAGAACATTGCTGTGAATCTCTTCTCTAAAGCCTGCTGGGGTAATGAAGGTTTTTCAGAGGTGGGTATCAGAGGAAGTATCAGGTGGCCTGTGCATTCATGGGGTGGAGAGCTGGAAAGCGTTTGTTAGTTTGACTTTAAATATTTGCACCTAATCTTTAGTGGTGAAGTGGATAAGGCATCAACCTGTAATGCTGAGATCTCTGGTTCGAAACCCTGGGCTTGCTGGGTCAAGGTACATACAAGAACCAACTACTACAAAATTGTTGCTTCCCTCTCCCCCCCCCCTACTCTCTTTTTCTCTTCTGTCTATAAAAATCTTTAAAAATATTTGCCTATTCATTTCTTTAAAAAGAGGGCATCTTGGTAAGGGATTGTTCTGCTCCTACCCAGGCTTTCAAAGTCCTTAAAATTTAAATAGTATGTTATCAGTAGCTGTATCTATAGAATGTAAGGAAGCCAGTTTAAAAACCATTGCAATGGAACATTTCTTTTTCAAATATGAAACAGTGAGTTATTTGATCACAAAACATTACATGGTTGGCTCCCTACAAGGCCAATCTCACCCTCTAACGCCCATCAGCAGCAATTTTTGTAGTAAAAGTACTGCTCAAAAATGTTTACTCACTAGCCAGTGGGATTCACTTTTTTTTGGTGACAGAGAGAGAGGGACAGACAGACAGAAAGGAAGAGAGATGAGAAGCATAAATTCTTTGTTGTGGCACCTTAGTTGTTCATTGATTGCTTTCTTATATGTGCTTTAACTGGGGGCTACAGCAGAGTGAGTGACGCCTTTCACTCACGCCAGCAACCTTGTGCTCAAGCTGGTGAGCCTTGATCAAACCAGATGAGCCTATGCTCAATCAAGCTGGCGACCTCGGGGTTTTGAACCTGGGTCCTCCACGTTTCAGTCTGATGCTCTATCCACTGCGCCACTGATCAGTCAGGTGGTACTCACTTTTTTTTTTTTGTATTTTTCCAAAGGTAGAAGCAGGGAGGCAGTAAGACAGATTCCCGCATGCTCCCGACCAGGGTCCACCCAGAATGCCCACCAGGGGGAGATGGTCTGCCCAAGTGGGGTGTTGCTCTGTTGAAATCAGAGCCATTCTAGCGCCTGAGGCGGAGGCTATGGAGCCGTCCTCAGTGCCTGGGTCAACTCTGCTCCAGTGGAGCTTTGGCTGTGAGAGGGGAAGAGAGAGATAGAGAGAAAGGAGAGGGGGAAGGATAGAGAAGCAGATGGGCACTTCTATGTGCCCTGGCTGGGAATCGAACCCAGGACTTCCACACGCTGGGCTGACACTCTACTGCTGAGCCAACCGTCCAGGGCCGGGATTCACATTTAAAAATAAATATTTTATTTTTTGATTTTAGAGAGAGGAAAGAGAAAGAGGGGTGGGGAAGGCGGGAAGCATCAACTTATAGTAGTTGCTTCTCATATGTGCCTTAACCAGGCAGGCCTGGGGTTTTGAATCAGTGACCTCAGCATTCCATGTTGATGTTTTATCCACTGTACCACCACAGGTCAGGCTGCTGGAATTCACTTTTAACTATCTTCCTTGTTACCTGTTTGAGAATATCTTGCATTCTGGAAATTATTTAGTCACTGAACAAACCCTAATTAGCTGGATGCTCTGTGTTTGGCAGTAGGAGACAAAGATAAATCAGCTATCATCTGGAAAACGGACATGTAAACAAATACTTTAACAGGAGATAAGTGCTATAATAGATACAGGAGATAGTGCTATAATAGATCGTATAAGTCTTGCTTAGATTGAACTCTTTTTTTTTTTTTTTTTTAGTGAGTGAGAGACATACAAACAAACAGAGAGGCAGGGAAAGAGATGAGAAGCATCAACTTGTAGTGGCAATTTTTTTTTTAAATTTATTTTTTAGGGACAATCAGAGAGAGAGACAGACAGGAAGGGAGAGAGATGAGAAACATCAATTCTTTGTTGCGGCTCCTTAATTGTCCATTGATTGATTTCTCATATATGCCTTGACTCAGGGGCTACAGCAGACCGAGTGACCCCTTGCTTGAGCCAGCGACCTTGAGTTCAATCTGCTGAGCTGCGCTCGTGAGCCGCGCTCAAGCTGGCGACCTCGGGGTCTCAAACCCGGGTCCTCCGCGTCCCAGTCCGACGCTGTATCCACTGCGCCACCTCCTGGTCGGGCTGTAGTGGCACTTTAGTTCATTGATTTGATGCCTGACATGTCAGAACAGCTCAGATTTCCACAATTTTGCATATATTTATGGAACATTTATAAAACATATAAGTAAAACAAAGAAGTCTTCTTTATTATTTATTTTATTTTTTAGTGAGCAAGAGAGAGACAGGAAGGGAAAGAGATGAGAAACATCAACTTTTAGTTGCGGCACTTTAGCTATTCATTGATTGCTTCTCATACATATTTTGACTGGGGGGCTCCAGCCAAGCCAGTGACCTTAGGCTCAAGCCAGCGACCACAGGATCATGTCTATGATCCCATGCTTACCTCGGCTACCTCAGGTTTTTGAACCTGGAAACACAGTATCCCAAGGTGATGCTCTGTCCACTGTACCACCACTAGTCAAGCTCGATTTTCTTTTTTTTTTTTTACAGGGACAGAGAGAGAGCCAGAGAGAGGGACAGACAGACAGGAACGGAGAGAGATGAGAAGCATCAATGATTAGTTTTTCGTTGCTTTTGCGTCACCATAGTTGTTCATTGATTGCTTTCTCGCATGTGCCTTGACTGCGGGCCTTCAGCAGACTGAGCTACCCCTTGCTGGAGCCAGCGACCTTGGGTCCAAGCTGATGAGCTTTTGCTCAAGCCAGAGGGGCCCGCGCTCAAGCTGGTGAGCTCGGGGTCTCGAACCTGGGTCTTCCGCATCCCAGTCCGACGCTCTATCCACTGCGCTAACGCCTGGTCAGGCAAGCTTGATATTATTTATTTGACAATGCTTCCCATGTAATTTTTTTTTTTTTTTACACAGACAGAGAGAGAGTCAGAGAGAGGGATAGATAGGGACAGACAGATAGGAACGGAGGGAGGTGAGAAGCATCAATCATTAGTTTCTCATTGCTGTTGCGACACCATGGTTGTTCATTGATTGCTTTCTCACATGTGCCTTGACCGCGGGCCTTCAGCAGACCGAGCCACCCCTTGCTGGAGCCAGCAACCTTGGGTCCAAGCTGGCGAGCTTTTTGCTCAAGCCAGATGGGCTCGCGCTCAAGCCGGTGAGCTTGGGGTCTTGAACCTGGGTCTTCCGCATCCCAGTCTGATGCTCTATCCACTGCACCACCGCCTGGTCAGGCATTTTCTCATGTAATCTTAACACAAAAAATAAGGCTAATTAGTTTAAGATTTCTCTTTTGTAAGGAGAGAAAAACTAATCTCTTGAAGTGTTCCAGGGGCCCTTCTGAAACACCCCAAAGTTATTTCCAGGTCAAGCCTCTATAACTTAAATTTGGGGAAGTTTGTCAAAATACATTAAGAAGATTGGACTTTTGACTAAATAGGATCAAATATCATTATGAAATAATATTAAATTATTCATATACCTAAACTGACAATAAAAAGTTATATATGTAAAAAAAAATGAAGGCCCTGGTTGGTTGTGTCAGTAGATAGCCCAGAGTGTGGACATCCCGAATTTGATTCCCGGTCAGGTCACACAGGAAAAGTGACCATCTGCTTCTTTACCCCTCTCTCTCCCCCCTTTCTCTTCCTCTTCCCCTCCTGCAGGCAGTGGCTCTGTTGGTTTGAATATTATTTCCAGGCACTGAAGATAGCATGGTTGGTTTGAGCACCACAGCCTCAAGGGCTAAAAATAGCTTGATTGATTGGAGCATCGGCCCCTGGCACAGGAGTTACTGTTTGGATCCAGGTTGGGGCATATGCTGGTATCTGTCTCACTATCTCCCCTTCTCTCACTTGAAAAAACAAGATTTCCTGACCAGGTGGTGGGGCAGTGGATAGAGCCTCGGACTGGGATGTGGAAGACCCAGGTTCAAGACCCCGAGGTTGCCAGCTTGAGTGCAGGCTCATCTGGCTTGAACAAACAGCTCACCAGCATGGACCCAAGGTCGCTGGCTCGAGCAAGGGGTTACTCGGTCTGCTGAAGGCCCACGGTCAAGGCACATATGAGAAAGCAATCAATGAACAACTAAGGTGTCGCAACGAAAAACTGATGATTGATGCTTCTCATCTCTCTCCGTTCCTGTCTGTCCCTAACTATTCCTCTCTCTGTCCCTGTAAAAAAAAAGAAAGAAAAATGAACAAAACAAGAAGATTAACACCAGTTTAGTTCTTAGGATTCAGAAGATTGTTTTCTTAAGTTCAAGGACCTGATCAAAACAATAGAAAACTATTCTAATGAAACATTGAAGCTGTGCTTTCTAGGTAGAAAACCTGTACTACATATCTAAAGAGAGTAAATACAAAAAAACCCCAAAACATTGTTTTTAACCATGTGAGAAAGAACCAAACTTTTATTCTGCATTAGTTTACTCTTTTTTTTTTTTTTGCAAGAGAGTGACAGATGGGGACAGACAGACAGGAAGGGAGAGAGATGAGAAGCATCAGTTCTTCATTGCAGTACCTTAGTTGCTGATTCACTGCTTTCTCATATGTGCCTTGACGGGAGTGGCGGCTACTACAGCATAGCAGGTGACCCCTTGCTCAAGCCAGTGACCTTGGACTTCAAGCTGGCGACCTTTGGGCTCAAGCCAGTGACTATGGGGTCATGTGTATGATCCCATGCTCAAGCCAATGACCCCGTACTTAAGCTCATGAGCCCGCACTCAAACTGATGACCTCGGGGTTTCGAACCTGGGTCCTCTGCGTCCCAGTCCAACGCTCTATCCACTGCGCCACCACTTGGTCAGGTTGCATTAGTTTACTTTTGATATTTATATTTTTAATATTTTTTGTGTGTGAGAGAGAGAGAGACAGGAAGGGAGATTAGAAGAATCAACTCGTAGTTGTGGCACTTTAGTTGTTAATTGATTGCTTCTCATATATGCCTTTTCTGGGGAGCTCTAGCTGAGCCAGTGACCCCTTGCTCAAGCCAGTGACCTTTGGGCTCAAGCTGGTGAGACTGTGCTCACCTTCCTTTAAGTTACTATGGCAGTAGGTGCTATAGAGATGTGCAGATCCAATTGTGACTTCCCCTGGTGTAGGGATGCCCCTGAGCCTCTGGCTTCATTGTCCATGAAGATCTGGCAGGTCTGGCTGCTTCCATTCAGGCACCAAATGGTTGTGGGTGCCATCCCCTGCCTTTGGAACCAGTTGTCTCCAGCCTTGGCCTGCCCTGCTAGTCAACAGAAGCAGGGCTTACCAGGGAACAATCTTCTCCCATTGCTGTGCAATCTGAGCGAATCAAGGTGAGTGTTGTGGGGAGAGGCAGCAGCAGCTTCTGAGTGAATCTTCAAATGGGAGCCTAAGTATTTTCTTGTCAGAAATTATAGGATTGAGCTCACTTTTCATATTAAAAATAAAATGTGACAGTGGTCAAGAAACCTATCCGTTGTACATGTAAATGCAATGTAGTATTAGTATAGCCTTGTTTTACATGTTGCTAGTAGCTGTGATGATATCATATTCACCTCACATGCATTTTAGCTAGAGACACAGGAGGCATTATCTTGCATTTAGAAGGATTCAGAGAGAGAGAGAGAGAGCAGGACAGACACACAGGAAGGGAAGAGAAATGAGAAGCATCAGCTCATAGTTGCAGCATTTTAGTTGTTCATTGATTGCCTTGACTGGAGGGCCCCAGCTCAGCCAGTGACCTTTGGGCTCAAGTGTGCGACCATGGGGCCATGTCTATGATCCCATGCCAAGCCGATGACCTTAGGGTTTTGAACCTTGGACCTTAGCGTCCCAGATCTAGACTATCCACTGCCCCATTGCCTGGTCAGGCATTCCCAGCTTGGTTGTTATCTCTGAATGACCTTGACCATATTAATTAATTCCTTTGATCTTAGTTAGATCTTAGTTTGTTTATAGCCAGTGGGTCCCTGCTCAAAAGTGATTTAGCCTGGTGTGTCCAGGTCTGTTAGACTTTAGTCCGGTTCTCTTCTACACCACCCTCTCCTGGGTGAACTTGAGGGCCTTCCGCCTCTTTAGGGATGCTGCTAAGGCTTCATGAAGCCTGTTTGAGCCTATTTGTAGAGAGGAAAGCATCTGAGAGCCAGTGGCACTTCTAGGTTTTCCAAAATGAATAATTTAGCAAAACTGTCTTAATCATGTACTCTCCCCCTCCACCCCCCAGATGCTATTCATGTTCATCATTTGTGAAAGAAGCTGAAACCAGAGTCAGACAAATATGACTGACTCTACTGTTCACAGACACATACTTTTAAGATTGTTCCAAAGTTGGAATAATCTCTGCTTATTGATACATCAGAGTGACCCACAGTCTCATCAGCATTTCCTCTATTACAGGTAGCCTTGTGGATATGTGGTGCCTAGGCTTTGTTCTTATAAAATCCTGACCTGACCATTTTGGAATTCAGTCAAGGGTTCAGTCCTCACTCCCCATATGCTTCTCATGGGACTAAAGTGTCTTTATCTTTTCAGCCCTGAGACATAGTCCTCTCTTAAAAGGTAGAGTGTCACTTAGGGGACATGGAGTCCTATATTTATTTTATTCATAAGCAGGAAATGCTTTTTACCAGAACTCATCTTTACCACCTGCAACAGTAGACTCCTGGCTCCTTCTCTAAGATCTTTTCCATGTTTACAGTTTTGTCTCAGTGTCTGCTTTGAATGCTCAATTATATTTGAGCATGTTAGAGATGAGTGCACTGCCTGCCTCCTCAGTAAGAAAAGCCTGCCAGAGGAATTTTGGACTTCCTGAGCAATGGCAGGGGTTTGTTTTTGTTTTGTTTTTTTTTTTACAGAGACAGCGAGAGAGATAGATAGGGACAGGCAGACAGGAACGGAGAGAGATGAGAATCATCAGTTTTTCGTTGCGGCACCTTAGTTGTTCATTGATTGCTTTCTCACATGTGCCTTGACCACGGGCCTTCAGCAGACCGAGCCACCCCTTGCTGGAGTCAGCGACCTTGGGTCCAAGATGGCGAGCTTTTGCTCAAGCCAGATGAGCCCGCGATCAAGCTGGCAACCTCGGGGTCTCGAACCTGGGTCCTCCACATCCCAGTCCTACGCTCTATCCACTGCGCCACCGCCTAGTCAGGCACAATGCAGTTTTGAGGTTATTAAAAGACTAGGGCCTTTAGACTAGTTAGCAGTTGTTTTGCTTTCTGGTCTTTTGTTGCCTAAATATGGTAGTGTGTGTTTAAGAAATCCAATGTAAGAGCTTTATGTCCCTAAAGTCCTCATGTTTCCAGGACTCCTTCTCTGAGCTTGCTCTTTATAAAGAAATTAAAAGTCATTCATTTAATGAACTGTGGGATTGAATTCATCCAGTGATTAAAATGAAAGGAGGTGAAGCTTGTCTACAAGATTTCCTGAGGAGTGGCAGCACCAGTTTAGAGACCTCGCGTCATTTATAAAGTCAGAAGCTGTTGAGCTAGATTCTGTGATTTCTTTCTTCAAAGTTTTGGGAGTCCTCTCTTATCAAATCCCTTGTTGAGTTAGAGCTGATACCCTATCCACTGTTCTCAACATCTGGCATAGGCAGCCAGCATTGAGCAGTACCTATAATGATGATTTTCTAGCTGCAGTGGTCACATGTCTCACCTTGGAAAGAATAGCTGTTCTCATTTCCTGTCACTGCCAGAGGGTGAGGGCTGAGTCAGAAGAAGTCTGCAGGTGTGATCTGTTCACAATTGTCTGTGGAGTCATTGGATTTCACATTCTTCCTCAGTGTTTCATAGTCACCCAGCCAACAACTTTTCTCAAAAGATTTTCAGCATTTGAGGTAGTGTTACATTACATGAGAGACTTATTACATGTTAGCTCATTTTGTCTTCACAGCACACTTGAGAATGTGGAGCAGAGAGAGTTTCATTATTCTGTTTTATGGATGAGGAAACACAGACTTTCAGAGATTATGACTTACCTATATTCGTGGAGCTATTAAGCACTGGGAATCTGAATCTCAAACACAGATGTTTCTAGCTCTGGACTATTCCCTTTGCAGGACCCAGTTGCCCTTTCGTACCTGAAGGTGTGCTGTGTCTATAGCAATAATCAACAGTAAGCGGAAGCCCAGGAGGGGCCCTAGTAAACTGACAGGTCTTCCCCACCCCAACTCCCTTATTTATGCTTTCCTGAGGTCTGCCTGTTTATCTAATACAAAAAACAGGTTGTACTTCCTCAGCACATCTTTTTGCTGGAAGGATGAAAAACTGGCCCATGGTATGGGGTATATCCTTAATAGTACTGGATTTTAAACGGTGCTAAGGAGAACAAGTTTATCTTCACACTGCACCAAGAACAGGGCTCCTTCCCCTCATTTAGAGTTTCCTGGTGTCTCAGCAAGGTCTGAAAAGCTTATCAGAGTGTCTCCTGGGACAGGTAGACCAGCTGGTAAACAGTTCTGGGTTCATTCTCAGTTCCTTTTGTAACATTTGAATAACTTAACATTTGTTATAAAGTGGTTTCAGGGTTATTGTCTTATTTGACCATCCCAGTAGTCTATAGTATCTGAACTCTGGGCAGGTATTCATTCCATTTTACAGGTAAAATGGAGAGAGCCAGCGAGATTTGGAAGCTCTAAAGAGAAGTACCTTCCTGTTCTGGTTTCCTCTCTTTTGCTCCTGCTCCCTCCACAGTAGCACCGGCATTTTTAAAATTTTTTATTAATTGCTCTGGCCAGTTAGCTCATTTGGTTAAGGGCGTTGTCCTGAAACGACAAGATTGCAGGTTTGATCCCTGGTCAGGGCACACATGGGAGGCAACCAATGAATGCACAACCGAGTTGAACAACAATGAATGCTTCCCTTCCCCCTCCCCTTTCTCTCTCTTACTCTCTCTGTATCTCTAAAAGTCAATCAATAAATTAAAAAATTAAGCCCTGAAGGCCCTGGCTGGTTGGCTCAGCAGTAGAGTGTTGGCCTGGCGTGTGGAAGTCCAGGTTTCGATTCCCAGCCAGGGAACACAGGAGAAGGGCCTATCTGCTTCTCCACCCTTCTCCCCTCTCCTTTCTGTCTCTCTCTTCCCCTCCTGCAGCCAAGGCTCTATTGGAGCAAAGGTGGCCTAGACACTGAGGACGGCTCCATGGCCTCTGCCTCAGGCACTAGAATGGCTCTGGCCGCAATGGAACAAAGCCCCAGATGGGCTGAGCATCGCCCCCTGGTGGGCATGCTGGGTGGATCCCGGTTGGGCACATGCAGGAATCTGTCTGCAGCCCCCTGCTTCTCACTTTGAAAAAATACAAAAAGGAAAAGCTCTGGTCAGATAGCTCGATTGGTTCGTATGTCATCCTGAAGAGTTCCATCTCTGGTCAGGCATATACGGGAACAGCTTGATGTTCCTGTCTCTCAAAAAATTTTTCCTTTTATTGATTTTAGAGAGAGAAAGAAAGAGGCATTCATGAGCTGTGCATTCATTCATTAGCTGCTTCCCATATGTGCCCTGACCAGAGATCAGACCTGCAGCCTACCTTGGCATTTCGGGACTATGCTCTAGCCAACTAAGCTAACTGACCAGGGCCACCCAGAATTTTTTGTTCTCTAGATCATATATAGAATTTATTTTTTCTGTGTAGGCAGATATTCAAAACTTTAGTAATGATAACCTATTTCTTTATATCTGCTGAGATCTGATAGAAGTATATGGCACCATTAAGAATTGACTTAGTCTGGTTATGATATTGTTAAACTGAAACAGGTATTCTCACTTAAAGGTGAAAAGCTTTTAGGGGATATAAAGAGAAAGGGACAGATTATATAATCCAAGAAAGGGGTTCTTGTATTCTGTTTTACCACCAGCAACATTTATGGGGCACGTATTACACATGGTTTCTGTGGGAGGCAAGACATCATTTTTGAGCTACAACTCTTCTGAATAGCACAATGTAAGCAGGTAGGGTGAATAATAGACAGAGATGTAGACAGTTGAGAGGTTATTTGTTTAGCTGAAAGAGTGGAGAGAACACGTACACCCATACCCACCCATGGCTGTGGGAAGGGACACCAATTACTAGAGGCTGACCTTCACACAGAGGAAACCAGAGGCCTAAATTACCTTCAGTATTGGCTGAGAAAAGGAGCAGAGCCTGATGGGTTGCCTGCCTTCACAGGAGTGCTGAGGAGCAGTATGCTGGGCCAGGGTTAGTGGATGTGGAACTGGACCTGTGTGGAGGATTTAGAGAGGTGCTGAGGAGCCAGTGTGCAGCTCTGCTGTGGAGAGAGCATCTGAGGGCAGGGACTGCAGGGGAGAACGCTGAGCCTTTCAGGAGCAACAGAAAAAACACAGCATAGATAGGGAAATGCAAGAGCCAGCCCAACTGGGCCCTAAGGTATGAGAAAGGCTTGGGCCAGCTCAGAGGCTTGAGAAATACAGTGTGTCCGTAAAATCATCAGAAAATCTAGATCACAAGAAAGAGGGGTTTGGGGAGGGAGAAAAGAATAAGGAAGGAAAGGAGGGAGGGAGGGAGGGAATGAGTCAGATCTGAAGAAAGATAAAACCAGCTTTCATACCAATTAATTTAGAGACAGTACCCAGTTAAAAACATTTAAAGATTTGTTTGTTTGTTTATTTATTTTAGTGGGAGAGGAAGGGAGAGAGAGAAGAACATTGAGATGTTCCTATTATGTGCCCTGACCAGAGATGGAACTGGCAACTTCTGCAATTCAAGACGATGCTCTAATCAGCCGAGCTATCTGGCCAGGGCCAATTAAAATTTTTATTATTTTACCTGTTATTTTAGATTTTAACCAATATTTTCTTATCTGCACACCCCTTCCTTTCATTTAGCAAGTTTTCTCAGTAGGCATTCCATTTGTACATCTGTACTAATTGTAAATCAGGTTGGTGATTCCCCAGGGTGTTGTGTTCTAAGTGATTTGGAACATGGTATTATTGGACTCTGAGAAACTGAGTCTGATTTGCCCCTTAGAGAAGAAGCTTTTGGTTTATCTGTGGAAACAGGACAAGGGCAACTTGTGGAAGTCAAATAATAACCACTTGCTTAAAAAAAACACCTCTTGGTAATGCCATGTTCTGTATCATAGTGAATTTTGAGCCACTAACAACCCTGTAGGAAGTAGGTAGGCAAAGTCTCTTGCCCAACCACAAGCTATTAAGTGGAGAGGGAGCTGCTGGGACCCAGTGCAGGACTCTGAACAGCCGCTTTCCTTCTGGCTATTAACTCCTCTGCACATGTGGAATAATATCTCTTACTAGCTCATATTGTGGGTATCTAGTTGGGCACAGTAGCCCGTTACTGTGGTATGGTTGCAATTCCAGGGTTGGGGAGAATTGTTTTAATTCTAGGGAGCTGATTGCTCTGCTTTTCCTTCACCCTTCACCATCTTCCTTTCTAGTCCTGGCCTACCTAGCTCAGAAACCAGCTCCCTTCCTTCAGTTTTCTGGAGCAAAGAAAAAGAGCAAGCCTGACCACTGGCGCAGTGGATAGAGCGTCGGACTGGGATGCAGAAGACCCAGGTTTGAGACCCCGAGCTCCCCAGCTTGAGCGCGGGCCCATCTGGCTTGAGCAAAAAGCTTGGACCCAAGGTCGCTGGCTCCAGCAAGGGGTGGCTCAGTCTGCTAAAGGCCCGCGGTCAAGGCACATGTGAGAAAGCAATCAATGAACAACTAAGGTGTCGTAATGGCAATGAAAAACTAATGATTGATGCTTCTCACCTCTCTCCGTTCCTGTCTGTCTGTCCCTATCTATCCCTCTGTTTGACTCTCTCTCTGTGTCCCTGTGTAAAAAAAAAGAAACAAAAGAAAAAGATTAAGAAGAAAAAAACGAAAATTTTTATAGATGAAATATTTTATTTTTTATTTTTAGTGAGAAAGGAAGGGAGAGAAAGAGACAGAGAGGGATATCAATTGGCTCTTGTATGTGCCTGGACTGGGGACTGAACCAGCAACCTCTGTGCTTCAGGACAATACTCTAACCAACTGAATCATTCAGCCAGGGCATAGATAAAGTCTTTATTGTGCCTTTTTGGATCACCAGATGTGGAATATGTGATGATGTAGTTATTAGACTGTTTTCCCTAGCCACAGTGCACCAACTTCACTGACCTGAGATTTTCTGGGTGTGAGTCTCCATGGAGGACGATTGAACATCTTTGAACATGTCTGTTTCAGAAGCCCTTGTGCCTTGGGCCTTCTGCTACTTATCAGAGGCAGAGGCTTTTGAAATGAGTGTTTTGGGTCTGCCAGAAGGAACATGGTGATAGGGATGCTGTTGCTGTTTCTGTCAGATCACGTGTGGGAGTGAAAACCAAGTGATCAGGTAAACAGGAGTACAGAAATTATGGAGTTATGGAGGTAGATTTTATAAACAGAGGCCACAGTTTTTTTTCTTAATGTTTATTTTATGGATTTTAGAGGAAGGGAGAGAGATAGGAACATCGATCTGTTCCTGTATGTGCCCTGACCGGGGATTGAACTGGCAACGTCTGTGCTTAGGGACAAAGCTCTAACCAACTGAGCTGTCTGGCCAGGACAAAGGTCACAGTTTTCTAAAATAGGAGAGAGGAGGGGCAGATTAAACTCTCTAAAATTGGTAAGAGCAAAGTAAAGGGTCCAGAGAACTTCGTGTTGACTTGTTGAAGTAGTGCAGAGTCTTAGCTGGTTTGCTTGGTTCAATCCCTTTCCCTCTCTCACTCTTTTTTTCTCCCCCTTTTCAAGTGAATTGAATCACTTTATGTAAAAGAAAGAACCAGCCTGACCAGGCGGTGGCACATTATATAGAGCGTCGGACTGGGATGCGGAGGACCCAGGTTCAAGACCCCGAGGTCGCCAGCTTGAGCGCTGGCTTGAGCAAGGAGTTACTCGTTCTGCTGAAGGCCGTGGTCAAGACACATATTAAAAGCAATCAATGAACGACTAACATGTGGCAATGAAAAACTGATGATTGATGCTTCTCATCTCCTTCCCTTCCTATCTGTCCCTATCTATCCCTCTCTCTGACACTCTCTCCCTGTAAAAAAAAAAAGAAAGAAAGAAAAAGCCAATTGGCTAAGAAAGTAACAAATTGGAACATTTATAGCATTCGAAATTCCCCTCCTGTCATTGTCAGTATACTTACACACTTTTGCGTGTAGTTGTAATCTGCATTTTTGGTTCTTTTTAAAACAAGTTTATGTAGACTTTTCCTTGCATGGATGCAGCCTGGTATCAACTTGTCACAACAGTGCTAGGATTCTGTTGTTTACTGTTATTTGAGTACTCCTAACCTATATTGTTTTCTAATGTTATATATAGCTACTTATTATTTTGATGCAATTACTATTAAAACTTCTGCAAGTATTTCCCAGAGTGGAATCTTTTGGGATCTTATTTTGTTGTTTTTTGGGGGATGAGGTAGGGCAGTTTCTTGTTTATAAGTTTGAAATCTAGGAAGTTTGTACATTTATGATTTGCCCTCCAACCAATTTTCTAGGGATTGCAGTGATTCCTGCAAAGAAAAAAAGGATTGGAGTGTGGAGGTCAGACTAAGTGTGGACACGTGCTTTTCAGAGAATAAAGTGAATTGTTTCTGACATTGCAAGGTGGCTTCTGAATGCCACACTGCGTGGCCACTCTTGAGGAACAGTAATCAGATCACAGGGTTGGACAGAGGCTGCCTTCCCTGGCATCCATTTAGTGTGAGTTGAATGTGCTAACACTGAGGCTTCCCAACAATCTTCTCTACCCCCTCTAGCATATGGTGCTTTTAGCCCATGTTAAAGACTCAGTATTCTTGCTACTGCTGTGGGGATATGTCTATCTTTCCTTCAAAGCAAAATCATAAAATCATGTTTTGAGTTTAGAAAACAAACTTGTGGACAGCAGATTACTTTTCAATGTGGTTTTAAAGACTGCATTTTTAGCAATATGCATGGACCATTGCAATGCCTGCCTTCCTCTTTCCTTTAGATTTTTTTACTCACCATGTATTTATTAACAACCTATTATTTTCTGGACCCTGGAGCTACAGTGGTGAAACAGACAGCCGTGGGTCTACCCCTGGAGCCAGATTTGGACCCCTTGCAATCTATTTGGATGGAATTAGGGGCTCTCAGGCAGGACGGAGGTTAAAGAGGGTAGGTGGAGGATGTATCTGAAGGGGACACTGACACAAAGTGCTCCTGAGGAAAAAACATGTCACAATGGCATATGTAGAAGCCGCTTTCCTTTCTCTTTGTTTTATTTTTGTGTATTTTTTGTTTTTGTTTTTTAGAGAGAGAGAGAGGAAGGGAGAGAGATGAGAAGCATCAACTCGTAGTTGCGGCACTTTAGTTGTTCGATTGCTTCTCATACGTGCCTTGCTGGGGGGCTCCAGCCAAGCCAGTGATCCCTTGCTCAAGCCAGCAACCATTGGGCTCAAGCCAGTGACCATGGGACATTTTGATGATTTCAAAATTTAAGCCTGCAACCCTGCTCTCAAGCTGGTGAGCCTGCGCTCAAGCTGGTAACCTCGGGGTTTTGAACGTTTGTACCTCAGCATCCCAGGTCAATGTGTCACCACCAATCAGGCCCCTTGTATTTTTTTTTTTTTTTTTTTAAAGAAAGGCACAGAGAGAAAAAGACAAGAACATTGAGCTGCTCCTGTATGTGCCTTGACCGGGGAATCAAATCGGCTACCTTCATCCTCTGGAACGACGCTTCAACCATCCAAGCTATCTGGCCAGGGCTTAATTTTTATTGATTTTTAGAGAGACAGGTAGGGAGAGAGAGGGGAAGGGGAAGGGAAGTGTCCATTTGTTGTTCCACTCTGTCATACATTCTTTGGTTGCTTCCAGTTTGTGATTTGACCAGCGGTTGAATCTGCAACATTGTCATTTCGGGATGGTGCTCTTAACTGACTGAGCTAACCCACCAGGGCCCCCTTGTATTTTAATACAAGTAAAAGTCCTTGTTCAAGCAAGACTATATGCTTGTGGAGTGTGCAGTTATTATCAAATAAAAGTTAATTATCAGATTGAATCACAGTCACTTTTATGCAGCTGATAATTAGTTGCTGGAAATTTACCTAATTCACCACAGCTGATAACATAGGCAACCAGGTGCACTTGCTCTTTCTTGTCTTCGCCTATTTTTATTTTCACTGTAAGCAGTATAGGGGCTGTGGTCCTCAGGTGCCTGGGACATGTCGTCATTATGACCAAGTGTATCTGCCACTTGTCTAGAGGCTCTGAGACCTTTTATTGCACCCCTCCCTCCTGATGGTCACCCAGAACTCCCACTCCAGTGCCCTGTATTCTTTGTAGCCTGAGTCCTGAGTGGTTGGGGACAAATCTTGGTTCTCAGGGTTCACAAAGGTGCGGAGCTCAGATGTTATTTCTTAAAAGTCTGTCAAACAAGGTCAGTGTGGACAAGCCAGTGGGGGGCTTATTCTGCAAACTGGCTAAGTCTGCCTTGGTCCCTTAGTGAAAGGATGTCATAGTTGAGCAGCCATAACCATCTCTGCGGTCTGTTCTATGTATTTATAACACTCCACATAGTTACTTTTTTGTGTGTGAGAATGCTTAAAATCTACTCTCAGCAAAAAATTTTTTTAATGTTTATTGATTTTAGAGAGAGGAAGGGAGAGAATGAGAGAGAGACTGAACATCGATCTATTCCTATATGTACCGTCACTGGGGATTGAACCAGCAACCTCTGCACTTTTGGACCATGCTTGCTGTAACCAATTGAGCTATCTGGCTAAGGCAGCAAATTTTAATTAGGAAGGACAGTATTATCAACCATGCTGTACATATAAGCCTCAAAAATTATTATTATTATTATTTAGCAAGAGAGACAGAGTGAGAGAGTGAGAGAGGGACAGATAGGAAGGGAGAGAGATGAGAAACATCAACTCATAGTTGTGGCACTTAGTTGTTTATTGATTGCCTTCTCATATGTGCTTTGACCAGGGGGTTCCAACTGAGCCAGGGACCCCTTGCTTGAGCAACCTTTGGGCTCAAGCCAGCAACTATGGCAGTGATGGGCAATCTTTTGAGCTTGGTGTCAAAATTCGCCAAAAAAACGAGCATAACGTGGGTGGTATGTCACTTCGAGAAAAACGACCTAACTGGAAGTCCCAGAACTAGATGCTCTGTGCCGGAGTTCTGTTGTTTTGGCCTACAGACTTCCGGCACAGAGTGTCTACACTACAGCAAATGTTTTATCCTCGGCTACTGCACCTGGCCGTGCAGGAGCCGAGGATGAAACGTCCTTCTCGGCTTGCGGCCCCATACCATCAGAAATGGCTAAGCACGCGTGTCATAGGTTCGCCATCACAGAACTGTGGGGTCATGTCTATGATCCCTCGCTCAAGCTAGCAGCCCTGTGCTTAAGCCGATAACTGAAAATTTGTACCCTTTTACCAGCTCCACCCCAGCCCTTGGCAACCACCAGCCTACTATCTGTTTCTGTGACTTCAACTTTTTTTTTATTCCCTATATAAGTGATACCATGCCTTTCTTTCTCTGGCTGGCTTATTTCACTTTTTGCTTTTTATTTTTGAAGCATTCTTGGAGAACATCAGTAAGTCTCAATCAAAATACAAGTCCTATTACTTAGTGCTTAAGTGTGGAAGGTGTTATGCTAAAAACCTCACCTTTCATGTTCTCATTTAATCCTTCCCATTATTAATCCTATTGTACAAATGTTAAATCTAAAGGGAAGGTTCAGAAATATGCTGAGCAATCCATTGTAATATTCCAAAAGATATCAAAGATGTAACTAGAGAATGCTCAGAAAGGATCTAACCAAACATGTTATATATAACAGTGGTTATATCTGTGGAGTAAGACAGAGGTTGGCTTTTCTTTTCTTTTTTTTTATAACCTTTGAAAAGGACCGTTAAATTTTTTTTTATTTTTAGAGAAAGGGGGTCTAGGAGCAAGAAGTATCAACTCAGCAGTTGCTTCTCACATGTGCCTTGACTGGGAAAGCCCAGGGCTTCGAACTGGTGACTTCAGCATTCCAGGCCTATGCTTTACTATGCCATCAAATGTTAGGCTACTGAGCATTTTCTATGTACTTCACCCAGAAACAGGTGGTGGCGGGGGACAAAGAAGTGTAAAAAATGGCCCTTTTCACCTGACCTGTGATGGCATAGTGGATAAAGCGTGGACCTCGAATGCTGAGGTCACTGGTTTGAAACCCCCGGCTTGCCGGGTCAGGGCACATATGAGAACCAACTACGAGTTGATGCTCCCCTCTCCTTCCCCCCCACCTCCTTCTCTAGCTATTCCTTTTCGGTTCTTTAAAAAAATCAATAAATAAAATCTTAAAGAAAGAAAGAAAATGCTTAGCAAATACATACTGGTGGAGGTAGAAAATGAAGGTCTGCTCTTTCGTTAGTTTGATGTGGCTTCAATGTTGGTAGCTCTGGTCTTATGAGCTACTTTATTAATTGTTGGTTCACCTGGCAAGTCCCCAGATGGACTGCCTTGTACTGGAAGAGCGAGGCCTCCAGGGGGAGGATGAGCTTGTTGTGTTGTGGGACCTTGTTTCCCTGGCTTACAGGTCCAGTCCTGGCAGCAGGCAGTGGGAACTGATTGGCCACCTTGTGTTATTTCCTTCAGCCCAGCAGAATCTGGAGTTGGCTGGGGACAGTCTGCTTGCATGGTGACTCAGTGTAGCTGATGCAGGTTGTTGGGTGCCTTTCGAGCTGCTCTGAACAACCTGGGTCAACCGTCCAGTTAGTGCCCTGCTCCTCTGCATGAGGCCACCCCTTTAACAGAGCTGCTGCACTTTTCTTTCTTAAGCTATTAATATATCTATGGTTATTTATGTTTTAGAAACTTTTGATATAATTTCAAACATACAGAAAAGTTGTCAGAACAGTACAAAGAATTCTCATGTAACTTCTGTCCAGATTCACCATCAGCATTTTGTCTCCTTTGCTTTACTATTCTTTCTCCCTCCGTCTCCCCCTGTATGTTTATGTATATACACACATATACTCTCTCTCTCTTTTTCTGAATTATCGGACAATAAGTTGCAGATGGCTTGCCCCTTTACTTTTGAATACCTCATTATGTACTTCTGAAAACAAGGACATTGTCTTACATAATCACAATACAAAATAAAAAAAATAATAAGTTCAACATCAGTAGTTTTATTACCTAGTCCACCGTCTGTAATCAAATTCTGTATCTATTCATATATAGTTCCAGCAATGGCAGAGCTTTATTTAAAAAGAAAATCCCTGAGGTGTATGGGTGACTCCTCAATCACATGGCTCTGAGGAGGACAGGTATTTGGGGAAGTGACTGCCGTGGGTGCCACATCACCTGCTCCGTGTGTCTTTACAGGGCCAGAGGAATAAGGGCAGCAAGAACTCACTTGGCAGCAATGTCAGTGGAACTAGAGACCTCAGAGGGGGTAGATGAATCAGAGAAAAAGCACTCTGGGACCTCAGAAAGAGAAAACCACACCAGGTAAGTAATGGGGTCTGACCTGTTCAGCCAGGGCCTGCCATGTCCAGCATAGTCAGGAGTTGTGCTGCTCCTGAAATGCCTGCTGAGACAGCAGAAACAATAGACGCCACCCTGGGCTCTCAGCACTTTCCCTTGTGTCCCTGGGGAGATAGGACAGGCTATCTCCTCCTAGGGCTACTAACAGAATTGGATGGTGTTATGGGTCTTTTTTTCTTTCTTTCTTAAAACCCTAAGCATTTTTTTCATCCAGGGTGAGAAAGAATAATTAGAGGCAAAGTTGGCGTCTTTTTCAGTATTTTCTACTGAAAACTTCACTCTAGGGGTTTTTCTTACTAGGTAGGACCAGTTCCTCTAAGCTTCAAGTTATTGGGGCCTGGTCTTCATTATTCTTATTCTCTTGTGATAGTCTTGTCATTGGCAAACTTTTGTTTTTAATAACTTGAAATAATTGCTAATATTAAATAGTTGTCCTCATGTGGGTGATAATGAGCTAATCTAAAGAAGCCAGCAGAGGCTGGGCCATGAGAGGCCAAGTTTTTCTTACTCTAATAAATGGATTGTGTGTACGCATAAGCCCCCATCCAGTGCTACCATCTTTAGGGCCATGCAATCTCTGCTTTGTCTGGTACTGGCATCTATCAGCACAACTCCATCCTGTGTAATTTTATTAAACAGCACACACATAGGTCCTGTTTGGCTCCACACTCCCCAGCATTTGTCTCATTCTCATCCTACACCTGGGCCCTGCCACATGTAATCCTGAAGAGTCTATGGTTCCAAGGTGAGAGGAAGGCAGCAAGACTGTGCCCAAAGATCCATAGTCAGTCCTTCACAATGGTGTGCATTCTGGGAGATATGTTCCCAAAGGCTGGCTATTCCCTGGAGAAGTCAGTAATGCTGTGCTGGGATAAAAGGTGTGTTTCTTTGGGCGCTAAGTGACCACAGAAGCAAAGCATTGTTCATTGGGTGGTCCACTGGGACAGGAACATTACTGAGAAGTAGGTTACAGTCATCCCATGTGTCACCCAAGCCCTTGGGAGCAGACTTACATGTGCCTGCCCTGTGATTCCTAGCAAGACATTATGTCTATGCTGGAGTTGAATTTCTGAGCAACCCCTGCCTCCCAGCCTAACAAGCAGACACCCTGGAGTCAGAAAGGGCTAATTCACATATCATATACATGCACGTGTACATGCACCCAAGTACCCAGTCTCTTTACAGCAGCAGTTTTCAACCAGTGTGCCATAGAGTTTTTATAACATGTACTACTTTACTGTTTAGTCAGGGCATGACTGTATCTACCCAGCAAGCCCACTTGGGGGCGATGCTCTGCCCATCTGGGGCATTGCTTTGTTGCTTGCTCAGCAACCAAGCTCTTCTTAGGGCCTGAGGGGGAGGCCATGGAGCCATCTTTAGCGCCCTGAGCCAACTTGCTCCAATCGAGCTATGGCTGCAGGAAGGGGAGAGAGAAAGATAGAAAGAGAAGCGAGAGGGGAGGGGTAGAGAAGCAAATGGTTGCTTCTCCTGTGTGCCCTAACTGGGACTTGAACCCAGGACATCCACATGCCGGGCCGATGCTCTACCACTGAGGCAACTGGCCAGGGCTTGATTGCCCTGTCTTGAACCATAAATATTTAGGTCATGTAATAGAGTTGCATCTTACTGTTGCATAATAAGGGTGCTTCTAACTGGTCAGTTCTTGGTACCAGACATCATTATATACAAGTAGAGGTGCCTCTGGCTGGTTGTTCAGTGGTAGAGTGTTGGCCTGGCGTGTGGATGTCCTGGGTTTGCTTCCTGGTCAGGGCACACAGGAGAAGTGCTAATATGCTTCTCTACCCTTCCCCCTTTTATTTCTCTCTCTCTCTCTCTTCCCCTCCTGCAGCCATGGCTCAATTGGTTTGAGCAAGTTGGCCTTGGGTGCTGAGGATGGCTCCATGGCCTCTGCCTCAGATGTGAAGAAGAGCTCGGTAGCTGAGCAACAGAGCAACACCCCAGATGGGCAGAGCATCACCGTCTAGTGGGCTTGCCGGGTGGATCCCAGTCAGGGCGCATGCAGGAGTCTTTGTCTCCCCTCCTTTCACTGGAAAAAAAAAGTAGAGGCACCTGCTTTTTTTTTTTTTTTTTTTTAAGTGAGAGTAGGGGAGATAGACTTTGCATGTGCCCCGACCAGGATCTACTCAGCAACCTCGGTCTGGAGCTGGTACTTGAATCAGGCGAGCAATCCTCAACACCTGGGACCAGTGCTCAAACCAGTCAAACCACTGGCTGGGATAAGGGAAGAGAGAGAGAAGGGGGAGGTAGAGGGAAAGAGATACAGATGGTCGCTTCTCATGTGTGCTACAGCCAGGGATTGAACCTGAGATGTTCGCAGGCTGGGCCGATGCTAGAGTTTAGCAACTGGACCAACTGGCTAGGGCCCACCTAATTTCTTTTAAAAGTCACTTTGGAGCAAAAATATAGGTAATTTTTATTCCTTTGGTAAATCAATTAAAATGTCACCTATTTTTTTGATCGGCAAAACGTATGTATTTTGTTGGTGTGTCACAGACTTTTAGTAACTAGTTTATATGTACAAGATAAAAAGGTTGAAAATCGCTGCTCTACAGGATGGCCGACCTCTCTGAGCTCCTGAAGGAAGGGACCAAGGAAGCTCATGACCGGGCAGAAAACACCCAGTTTGTCAAGGACTTCTTGAAAGGCAACATCAGGAAGGAGCTGTTTAAGGTTTGTGCGTTGTGTATGGATGGGGTCAGGTAGAGGCCTTAGTCACATGAGGAAGGTCCTCCCTGGAGTTGCTCCAAGGATAAGCTAGGCCTTTCTTTCTTTTGTTTTTCTTTTTTTGACAGAGAGAGAGAGAGAGAGAGAGAGAGAGAGAGAAGGACCAGATAGGGACAGACAGGAAGGAAGAGAGATGAGAAGCATCAGTTCTTCATTGTAGCACCTTAGTTGTTCATTGATTGCTTTCTCATATGTACCTTGACTGGGGGGCTCCAGTTAAGCCAGTGACCTTGCTCAAGCCAGCAACCTTTGGGCTCAAGCCAGCAACCCCTTGCTCAAGCTGGTGAGCCCACACTCAAGCTAGATGAGCCTGCACTCAAGCCAGCGACCTCAGGGTTTTGAACCTGGGTCTACAGTGTTCCAGTCCAACACTGTTCACTGTGCCACTGCCTGGTCAGGCAAGCTAGGCCTTTCTTAAACTCTACTCTTTCCTGATGCCATACTATAGTTTTCAGGCTTAAGGGGGATAACAAAGTGCTATAAGAAAGCAAAAGTATTTGTGTTGTAAAGAATTCACCATGTCATTCCTTTAAGAAACATGAGTTTCCTGGGTGTGTAAAAGAATTCATTGTATAAAAATGGGCCTCTGGAGATTGGAAGGGGAGTTGCTGTTTAAGTCTTTGTCTTTACTGCTCAGACACAGGGGGTAGTGGGCTCAAGAGCAGCCAGTCAAGATCCACAGCCCTTTACGTGGTCTCTCCCAATCACCTCAACAGCTGGCCACTACTGCACTTTACTTCACATACTCAGCCCTTGAGGAAGAAATGGACCGTAACAAGGACCATCCAGCCTTTGCCCCCTTGTACTTCCCCATGGAGCTGCACCGGAAGGAGGCACTGACCAAGGACATGGAGTATTTCTTTGGTGAGGACTGGCAGGAGCAGGTGCAGTGCTCTGACGCCACCCAAAAGTATGTGGAGCGGATCCACTATGTGGGGCAGAATGAGCCAGAGCTGTTGGTGGCCCATGCCTACACCCGCTACATGGGGGATCTCTCGGGGGGCCAGGTGCTTAGGAAGGTGGCCCAGCGGGTGCTGAAACTCCCTAGCACAGGGGAGGGGACCCAATTCTACCTGTTTGAGAATGTGGACAACGCGCAGCAGTTCAAGCAGTTCTACAGGGCTAGGATGAATGCCCTGGACCTGAACCTGAAAACCAAAGAGAAGATTGTCGAGGAGGCCAACAAGGCCTTTGAGCACAACATGCAGGTACTGCTGGGGGCTGGGTGGGAAGGGGCCTCTGACAGTATGAGCTTATCAGAGCTGCCCAAACAGGCATTGGTGCATTAGGACAGATGCGCTGCAGCCAGCCTGAAAGTTGAGGGACCAAATAGGCCACAGAGGACATGAACCCAGTGATAGTTTTGCTTTATTTGATAGGTCACCTCTGTGTCATGTTTTAGGAAGGGTGAGGTTTCACCATGAAGTGGGCTTGGGGAGAATGGAGATGTCTCCCTCTCACCAGAGGATTATGACTTTAAGGAATGGAGTTCTTCCTTTTTAGCATGGGTTGCTATGAAAAGTCTTCCTTGGTAAGTTCAGGGAGAGAACCACCACTGTTTACTATACACTTTAGATTGGGTTGAGGCCAGGGAGGCTGATGCTGTCCCCAGAACCCAGGCCATCCCTAAGCACCAGTAAAGTGGCCCTGGAGGCAGTGAAGTACCAGCCTGACTACAGGTCCATCAGCCTGCTAATCTGACAGCAGGCCTCCAGGGTCCACTCAGGATAGGAAAGCCCTGCCTGGGGCCTCATTTTTCCACATACCTTTTTCTGTCATTTCTTGCTAAAAATACCTAGTGGCTGCAAGTGGGGAAGTATTAGAGCTCAGTGTTTTTAGGGCAGTACTTTTGCTCTCATGTCTGTATCCCGATAGTTTGTTGTGGGACACGTGTGTATGGTCAGCAGCCATGGGGTGCTGGACAGCACAGGTGTGGCTGTACTTCCCAGAGCTTGTGCTAGGGTGAAGTGCCAGGTCATTGTGGCCATCCCCACATGGAGCTGCTGGTTTGCACTCATGACCAAGCCTTACCTGTTCCAGCTCTCTCTGCACAGAAGAGAGTTTTTTGTACTCAGTCCAATGATGGTGTTGATCCTCCGATCCTTCAGATATTCAATGAGCTGGACCAGGCTGGCTCCTTGCTGGCCAAAGAGACCCTGGAGGATGGACTACCCATGCACAATGGGAAAGGAGATGTGCGTAAATGCCCCTATTACACTGCTGAACTAGACAAAGGTAGGTTTTTGTCTGTCCCAACGCCCCTCGCAGGGCAGGTATGTCAGCATTCCCACTGATGTCGTGTCCTCTGTTGGTGCTGCCACACAGGTGCCCTGGAGGGTAGCAGCTGTCCCTTCCACACAGCCCTGGCTGTGCTGAGCAAGCCCAGCCTACAGTTCATTCTAGCCGCCAGTGTGGCCCTTGCTGCTGGCCTCTTGGCCTGGTACTACATGTGAAAGACCCATCACATCATGTTGGCGCCCTCCTCCTGAGTGACTGCTGGCATCCTCCCACCTCCACCAATGATAAAACCACCACCTCAGGTGACTTTTTAAAAAAAGATGCTGGGTTTGAGAAAAACAACCAATAAAAGCCAGACACTAAAGCCTCTGCCTGTTAGTGTCCTCTGTGGCTCAGATGCTGAGCTGGGTACAGGCCCACCCTCCTTACAGGCCCCCAGGCTGTGTCACTAGGACCAGCCTGGGCTTTTGGAACCAGCTGTTCCTGGTTCTTTCTTCTTGTGCCAGCATTTAGGTGGGCATCTTTCCCCTGCTGAGAGTGGAGCAGCCAGAGGGCCCCCCAAGATGCTCTTACTCTACTGCAGGGCTCTCCTGGGGATGTGGTATGGGAAAGAAGCCAGGCAGGCACCTCTAAGGCCTTGGGAGCTGTGTCCTGGGCAGCCAGTCCTCATCCTTCTCTAGCAAAAAACCCCGAGGTGTATCCAGCCATGGCCTGTCCCCTCCTCTGACCTGTGTCATGCTACAGCACTCGGTCAGGTGGACTCTTGACACTGCGTGCCCTTCTCCCTGGTACAGGTGTCTTCCTTGCTGGTCCCTGACAGTCCCTCCAGTTTTGTTCCCAAGATTGCTGTTACCTTACAAATAAAAATAAAAAACCATGTTCATGTATTATATAACAATTGATTGTCTAAAATATAGAAATGTGAACTTAAATATTTTTATTAATAGGACTCTGTTATTTTATATATTGGGGCTCTGAACATTTTATTCACAAAATGGTTAAATTGTAGGGAGACATTTTTCTTCTTAAACTGACCGAGACTACCTACCTCCACAATTCAGATGAAGGGTAGGGACAGCGCCAGCTCAGAATATGGGGGCCCAGACTGTCTGCCCCCACCTAGAAGCCTAAGCCCTAACGGCTCTGTCTTGCGAAAGGGAATGAAGCTAAATGCTTCCAGAGTAGGATGACCCTGAGCTTAATGAGGGTGGGGGACACTATAGCCCACAGATCATATGGGCAGACACTGCAGTGTGGAGATGGGTAAAACCAGTATCAGAGATAGAAATAAATATAGCCAACACATGCCCTGGCTCAAAAATAACTGGAATGCCAGTGCTCCTGTACACTAACTCTTAGTTTAATTAGGTATTTAAATGTTAGTGTCACCCCTGGGTAGTCAGAATAGCATAAGCAGACTTGACCACCTCCGCACCCTTTAGTCTACTTGTAGCCCCACCCTCTTACCCTTGCAAAAGAAGAAAGCCAGGCAAGAGAGCAGAGGCCTTGGGCAGGGGAGTGAAAGAACCAATTTAATGAACTATAAACAGACCGGCCACAATTCACAGTGACAGAAGGCCATGCAGTGGCAGTGTGAGAACAGGAGAGGGGTGGCAGCAGGGTACAGCGGTCCAGGGAGCAAGTTCACAGACAAACCATTCAGAAAATGAAGACACCATGGCCTCAGGCCCAGGGCAGGGCTAGCAATCCACCAGGGTACTTTGGCCACTTGTGGTTGCTCCTTCCTGGTCCCCAGTTCAGTGCTCCAGTTGTTCCTGCTGTGGTAAGCACAGTGACAGTGAGTCAGCCTGGATGAAGGGCCCAGCATTCACCAGAAAGATGTATGGAGAGCACTGTAAATCCTGAGTGCCTGCAGGGAGGGGTCCTATATACCGTCTCTGGTCCCAGCTGGGACATGCCGGGCAGAGGTCATGCCCACACGCAGCAAGGACCTGGTTTAGACAGAGGGGTTCCTGGGCATCCCTTATGTTCCTCATAAAGACACCATAGAGGCATGGCCAGGAGTGGAGCTGGGCAGAGGCCAGAGGCAAGTCCCTTGGTGAGCCAGGGCCCAATCACTTATCCCATGAACCACAGTTGTGCTGACCCCTCTCTCTTATTCCAGATTGCTCCTGGGTACTTAGACAAGGTATTGAGTTCCTGAGAGTTCTGAGGGCCAGAGTCATTCATTCCTACCATCATGCCTACCTCTAGCACCCCAGAAACAAACCTTGGCCTTATGACCCTGTCCTGTTTGGGTTCACACCCCCATTCTCAGTCCAGCAGATGGGAAACTGTGACTATAGACACAGCCACACTGTAGATCCAGGTCTGAAAAACCAGTCACTGCTCTGGCTGCTTTTGGTCCCAGGGAGAATCCGGACCAAACCTATACCTCATATAAAAACAGAGGAGACCCCAGCAAAGAGATCCTTCCCAGCTTATTTTCCTAATCACAAACATTAAGCAAACCAGCAACACACATGCTCAGTGCCAGCTCCCTACCACTCGCTGACCCTTGGCCTTAAATCCAACAGAATTTTTGCCAGAAGAGTCAGATGCTCAGGGAAAGGCAAGGCAGAGAGGACAAGACTTCCAGGGGACCGGTGGAATAGCTTCCACTCCCAAGTGGGAATGGGGACGTGAGCCACTTAGTGTGGGGAGCAAAGCACAGGGGACCAGACTGACAGCAGGGACTCCAGTCCAGGCTCCGTTAGCACAGGCGCTTGTAGGTGTAGATGTAGGCTTTGCAGCTGGGGCATGTGTGTGTCACATCCTTGAAGTCATTGATGAGGCAGGGTATCAAGCAGCAGCCCAGATCACACCTGAATCAGAGATGGGGAGGCCTGAAGAGAAGGTACCAAGGGCACAGTATCTACTCCAGCTGGGTAATGGGCAGGCACAGCCCCCACCCTGCAAGCTCCCACACCACCTACCCCATGAAGCAGCAAAAGAAGCCCAGCACGAAGTTCATCAGGCCAATCTCATAGGAGATCTTGGTGGTGATGGCCTGCTGGCAGTGGGGACACACGGTCTGCACGGGTGCGCCCTCAAAGATCTCACCCTGCAGCACTGTCACTGTGGTGGCAGCCCCTGAAGGGACCAGGACTGTGGCTGTGTGACCCCCAGGGCCAGGGTAGGGCCCTGGTGGGTAGGGCCCTGGTGGGTAGTAGCCCATGGGTGGATGGGGGCCTGGAGGAGGATAGAAACCTGGAACGGCATAGAAAACAGCAGACAGGTTACTGGCTTGTCACCTGTCCCACATAAGAGGTGAGCACAAAGGCCCAAGGCCCCCAGGACATGGTTAAAGTCACCCTGGGTCAAGGTGACTGTCCACATTCTCCTAGCTCTTCCTTAGGGTAGGGACCAAAACACAGAAGATACTCAACCCAGCCAGACATGGCAGAGAGCTAAAAAGAAGGTCCACTCTTCCCCTTGGTCTCAGCTTGATGCATTTGTTCCCTTGCTTCTGACACACAGCAGACTCGGTGCTGTGCTTAAGGACTTTAGCCACAGGAAGGAAAGCCACACTGCTCAGCAGCCCCTCTTGTGCACACAGGGCTCTCCCCACCAGCATTAGGTCCTGACTGCAGTGCTACCTGGCCCACCTGAACTGGGGACACATGTGCAGGAGCCTTGGGCCCTTCTCTGGCCTGAGTAGTCCCTCTGAGCAGCTGCTTGGATGAGCAAGAGATCAGGCCTACACTATGGACTCAAGCTTCTGCCCGGGAGTGGCCCCTGTACCACCCATGAGTCCATAGCACCTGTCACTGTGCCCGAGGGGCCTTTCCACAAGTCAACTCCTGGCAGTGCCCTGGACTCCCCTCCTGGCTCTATGACATCTTCCCACGTCCACCTTCCCTGCTGACAATGAGTCCCCGGTCTGAGTAGTAAAACACCCTCACAAGCAACACCAGTCTGACTGTAGTAAAGACTGTAAACAGCCCTCATGGGCTGGGCAGACCACTGCGCTCTACTGGTATCCCTTTCAAACTTACCTGGAGGCATGAAGGCGCCATCTGCATTCACATGTGGCGGGATGAAACCAGGTTGGGGCATTGGGTGACCTGGTGGCTCATAGGGTGGGGGGCCAATGTCTGCAGGGGGCAGCGACATGCCTGGTGGGGGCTGCATCACAGCAGGGGAAGTTCGGCCTGGACAGAAGCAGGGAAAGGAAGCTCAGGGCCCTAGCCACACTCAGTGGGAGGGCTGCTTCAGCAGCTGGGATGGGCGAGGGCCAGAGACAGAACCTTAAGGAGCACTGAATCCTACCTGGTGTGGGCGGGGCTCCACTCTTCTCCTCCAGAAGCGGTGCTGTGGGGCCTCCAGGATAAGGAGGGGGCGGGTCACTAGACATCTTTGAAGTTTCTCCTAAACCTGGAGGGAAAACCCGGAAGTGAATTGCACTCCCAGCCACCCTACTGCCACTCAGACGCTGATATCTGAGGGGCTGCTGCGCAAGATGTGTGACAGTCCCAGAGAGCCACCCTTGCTGAGCCCAAGCACACAGGGTCTCCTATGTCTCCTACTGCAGGTGCCCCCTGCTTTGGGGGCTCAGGACACCTTTTACCCCCTTTCATGTAAATCTCCACACCGGGCAGAGTAGGACTGATGAGCTGGGGTTCACTCCTTCAGGAGAAAGGCCACAAGGCTCCCTCTTAGACACTAGAGATGCCCCATCACCAGAGGTGACCACCATCTTCCTCATCTCTCAAGAAGCTATTAACCTCAGAGGTCACCTGCACTTCCTGTTTGAGAGCCAGAGGGTGAGGGCAGCTTGGCGAGGAGGACGAAAGCTGATGAGGTGAGCCCCCCCCCCCCCAATCGGGAACCCAATCTAGGGCTCCTCAGTGCAGTAGCTTGGGCACTGGTCCTCTCCATTCAGGGATTACTGTGCCAGCCTCCATGCCAGGGCACTGGGTGAGGGGATCTGGAAGACATTTTACCTCCAATCCCAGGTTTTTAGAGTTGGTAGGTGAGGCTCCTTCCAGTGCTGTCCTGGGTAGGCTCAGGGGGGCTGTTCCAGAGGGCTCTGGGGAGCTGTTTCAGGGGAGAACAACAGTTGGCTCCCTCAGCACCATGGCTGGGCTGGACCTGAAAACCTGGCCTCCATGAAGCCACACGCCTTCATTCGTCTGGCCTCCCCCATCCCCTGCTGCCTAGCAGAGTATCATCCCTCATTCCTACCCACTCCTTAGGTCCCCTTCTCCCTTCTCATGGCTGGTCCTCTGCATCTTCTCCCTACAAGGCCCAGACCAGCGCCCTCAGCAGTGGCTCTCACAGCCAGCTGTGCATAGTGATGTGTCTGCCCTTTGTTTTGTTAGGTGAATAGGGTAGGAAGGAAGATGGTATCAGTTAAGTGGAACATTTTTCCTCATTTCCTTCACAGGGTTCACTGAGCACCTGTTTAGATTATAAACAGTACAGAAGATCTAGTGAAAGACTCTTAGTCTATGAAGCTCCCTCCTAGAGCCCACCAGTGTTCAGTTCAGAACCACACAGTAATGGAGGGTCACAAAGAATCCTGCCAGGGAAGAGGGAGTCTGGAGCCACTAAATTTATTAAATTTAATGAATCAGTGTCAGGGCCAGAGGGACCAAGTCCAAGCAACAAAAGACAAAAATAAATTCAGTTTCATTAAAATTATAAACTGCTTCAAAAGACACCATCTATAAAAGTGGAATAGACAACCACAGACTGTAGGAAAATTTTTACAAATCTCCTAAGGGACTTGTATTTAGAATATAGAAAGAACTCTTCTAACTCATTAACAAAAAGACAACCCAATTAAAAAATGGGCAATGGATCTGAGTAGACATTTCTCCAGAGATAAACAAATGCCTAATAAGCATATGAAAAGAGGCTGACCATTGTTATGGGGAATGCAAATCAAAACCATAAAGAGGCACCATTTCATACCCACTAGGATGGCTAAATGAAAAAACAAGTATTATGTAGAGAAACTGGAACCCTCACATATTGCTGGCTTGGTGCACCTGCTGTAGAAAATGTCTGGCAATTCATTAAAAGAGTTACCACGTGACCCAGTAATTCCACTCCTAGGTATATACTGAAGAGAATTCAAAAGCAGTGTTCATACAAAAATATGCCCATGAGTTTTCATAGCAGCATTATTCATAATAACTGAAAAGTACAAATAACTCATGTCCATCAACTGATAAATGAATAAACAAACTGGATATATCCGTACAGTGGAATATTACTCAGCTATGAGAAGGAATGAAATTTCGACACACTATAGCATGGATGAACCTTGAAAACATGCTCAGTGAAAGAAGCCAACCACAAATGACCACTTATTTTATGATTCCTTATATAAAACACACAGAACAGGCATTCCATACAAATATAAAGCATATTAATGCTTGCCAGAAGCTGGGAGTGGATGAGCAGAGAATGGTGAGTGTGGACTTTCCTTTTGGGGTGATGAAAATGTTCCAAAACTGGCCTGACCTGTGGTGGCGCAGTGGATAAAGCATCGACCTGGGAACACTGAGGTCGCCAGTTCAAAACCCTGCACTGGTCTGGTCAAGGCACATATGGGAGCTCCTCCCCCCTTCTCTCTCTCTCTCTCTCTCTCTCTCTCTCTCTCTCGCCCTCCCTCCCTCCCTCCCTCCCTCCCTCCCTCTCTCCTCTCTAAAAAAAGAAAGAAAAAAACAACAACAACACAGGCTTGCCTAGTCAAGGCACATATAAGAAGCAACAACTATGAGCTGATGCTTCCTGCTCCCAACCCTCCTTCTCTCTGTCTCTCTCTCTAAAATCAATAAATAAAATCTTTTTTTAAAAAAAGTTCCAAAACTAATGATGGTTGCAAAGTTCTGTGAATATACTAAAAACCACTGAATTACACTTTAAATGGGGAAACTATGGTATGTGACGATACATCACAACATTTAAAAACTGAACGAGCCCTGGCCAGTTGGCTCAGTGGTAGAGCGTCAGCTGACATGTGGATGTCCAGAGCACACAGGAGAAATGACCATTTGCTTCTCCACCCACTCCCTCCACCCCCTTTCTCTGTCCTCCTCTCACAGCCATGGCTTGATTGATTTGAGAGAGTTGGCCCAGGTGCTGAGGATGGCTCCATGGCCTCTAGCTCAGGTGCTAAAAATAGCTCAGTTGCTGAGCAACAAAGCAATGCCCCAGATGGGTAGCGCATTGCCCCATAGGGAGCTTGCTGGCTGGATCCTGGTCTGGGTGCATGCAGGGAGTCTGTCTCTCTGCTTCCTCTGCTCTCAATTAAAAATAATAATAAAAAATTAAAACTGAAGGAATGCAAAATTGCCTAATTTTATCATCCTACTGCTGCCAGTTTCTCTGCATATCCCTGCCAGTCTTGTATGCACAGGCACCTATATTTTTATATAGTGGCTGTCATGACAAGCAGTTTTAAACCCTTTTAATGTCATATACTTTTCCCATCTTGCAAGACCCTGTGACCAAAATTTTGATAATTTCTAAAATGGGTGCATCACTGTTTACTTGATGATCCCTAAGGCATTTACTTGTTACTTTCAAAAAACAAACAAATAAATATGGAACACTTTCTTCATTTCTTGGGTTATTTCTCTGGGCTAATCTTGCGAAAAGTAAGATTATCAGAGGGTATCAACATTTTATGTCTTGTGAAGGATTTCAAATTACAGTGCAAACTTCAGATACTGCTATCAAATTTGTAATGTTGACATTTGAATACTTTTATTCCTTTGACCACCATGAGGCAGAACATCTCCCCATGTGCTTATAAATTACACGCCTGCTCTTGGGCGTTGCTGGTTGCAGTATAATTATCCTTTGAAGACATGAGGCCAAGAAATTACAGGACCTGTGCAAGGTCACGTGGCATATTCATAATAGAGGAAGCGTGAGTCTAGGACCCTGGGTGATTCTACCACCCTCCACACCCGGTGGCAGATGAATGCAGGTAAAGTCCCGCAGTACCATGTAAAGAATGGAGCAGCAGAGCCTTTAGAGCATCACAAAAGGCCCCCCTTCCAGGCAAGAACCACTGCTAGTCCATCAGGTATCCTAATTGGAGAAAAAGGAGCCAAGTCTGTTAGAACACGGCCCAGCACCTGCCACAAACTCCCACCTCATGTAGTATGGGATTCCTCTGGGGTGCCTCCACTGTTCACCATGCCTCCCCAGCTCACTGGGGAACTGGCCAGGCCCTGGGATGCTCTGAGCAGTTTGAGAAGAGCTGCACTGCGCTAGGTGAGTCACTGGAGCACCTTTAGGTTACTGAGGGAGGAAGTAGCCTGGGTCCTCCAAACCCCTCCACATCCATGGAGCATGAGCACTTGTGCGTGCACACCAAGCACTACTTGTGAGGATGCAGGCATGGCCTGCGTTTTCATCAAAAAAACTAGATCTAAGTCTGTTGTCTCCCAGAGCACAAGAATTCTACTTCTAGAATTCCATCCTAATCATGATGGCAGAAGGTCCCCCTTGGTGTCCACACAACCCTGAGCTTCTATAGGTACCGAGGTACACTGCTGCAGGCCACAGAGATGCTCAGAACATGTACAGGGACACTTCCGCTCCAGGCACTGAGTGCATGCACCAAAACCCCTTCTCCTGCCCCTTCACTTTGGAGCAGGGCCCTGCTGCTCCATCTCGGTCTCCTCCTCTCCCTCTACATACACCCCCATGCTCTAGCTACCTTCCTGAACTGAAGCAGAGACTGAGGGGTGGGCTCCTTCATATAAAAGAGTGAGGTTTCTGAAAAATGGCTCATGAAGATTTAGAGAACTCAAACTCCAGTTCCCCCACCACCTTCCTTCCAATATAAAACCAAATGTGTATTCCCACAAAACTCCATCGTCTAAGGTGCAAGAAAAACTATAAGCATGCAATATTTTTAAAAGTCATGTGGGCCTCATCTGTGGTGATGTAGTGGATAAAGCTTTGACCTGGAATGCTGAGGTCGCTGGTTCAAAACCCCAGGCTTGCCCAGTCAAGGCACATATGGAAAGCAGCTACAAGGTGATGCTTCCCCCACCTCTCACCTTCTCTCTCTCCTCTCCACATGGACCCTGGCCGGTTGGCTATGTGGTTAGAGCATCAGCTTGGCCTATGGATGTCCTGGATTCCATTTCCAGTCAGAACAGATAAGCAACCACCTGCTTCTCTTTCCTTCCCTCTCCTCCTCCCCCTCTTCCCTTCGCGCAGTCAGTGGCTCCATTGGTTTGAGCATTGGCTCTACCCTGAGTGCTGATAGCTCATTTGGTCCAAGTGCATCATCTTCAGGTGCTAAAAAATAGCCTGGTTGACTTTGAGCGTTGGCCTTAGGTTGCTGGGTAGATCCTGGTCAGGGTGCACTTAGAAAAATAAAATTACGCCTGACCAGGTGGTGCAGTGGATAGAGCATCAGACTGCGACACAGAGGACTCAGGTTTGAAACCTTGAGGTCGCTGGCTTGAGCGCGGGCTCATCTGGTTTGAGCAAGGCTCATCAGTTTGGACCCAAGGTCGCTGGCTTGAGCAAGGGGTCACTCGCTCTGTTGTAGCCCCCCAGTCAAGGCACATGTGAGAAAGCAATCAATGAACGACTAAGGTGCCGCAACGAAAAATTGATGCTTCTCGTCTTTCTCCCTTCCTGTCTGTCTGTCCTTATCTATCCCTCTGTCTCTGTCACAAAAAATAAAGTCACATCCAAAATCTAAAATCCAAAGTTTTCCAATAAAAAAGCACACGGCACAAATTAAGCTACAAACACAAATGTGGCATCGAGATCTCAGCCCCTGCACTTTCAATGCTGGACAGGTGCTGGAGTGTAGGTTATGAGACGCCAAGGAAAAGGCTGTGAGACCTGTGGGCTTGTAGTTCCCAGGAGAGGAGAGCAAGGCCTGGCATCCTAGGAGCTCAATGAAGTCAACTTGCAGCCCCGGAAACCCGAAACAGGCCTCCCAGCCTCTTGTTCAAATCTTATAGTTATGAATTGTGAAAAAAGTAGGGAATGTCTGAAAACCTTCACAAATTTAACATTAAACAGAACAGGAGCTCCTCTAGGGGCCCAAAGGACTTGACATAGTACACCCCTTTACACCATCTGGATTTTGTGAATGTGAAGGTTATCACCCAGTTAAAATAATAAAATACAAAATATTCTCTCAGAACAGAGCTGGAGATCCAGCTGACCAGCCAACACAGTGCTGACCCCCAGCGGCGCACAGGTGTGAGGACAGACACAGGACAAGGCTCAGACTCCGCCCTGCCTCAGATCTCATGAACATTTAGCTCTTCTTGACTCACCCATGAGCATCGGGGCAGAGGTGTTCTCAGCCAAAACACAGTAAATGAGAAAGAACAGTCTTAAATGAGGTACCTGTCCAAGGCCCCTGAAGGGTAGCAACAGTCCCACGAGATACTGGCTGAGAGGGTAGCACATTCCCTCTCAGGGGACACACTCCTCTCCCAAGCCTTGTAGGGTTGCAGAAGCCCAAGAGACATCACCGAGGAAGTACCTAGAGGGTAATCCTCACACCATCGTCAGAGTCAGGTTGACATTCCCTGGGTGCTTGCTGTGAGTGCAACAGAAAAGTATGAACCCAGTCCTCAAAACAGCCTGCAGGCAGCTTTCTAGCATCTCCACTGTAGAGAAAGTCAAACCTAGCTCATTATGTGCCCAGGGTCGCACAGCCTTGCAAGTAAAAATTTTAGATCTTTCCAAGGAATTTCTGAACCTTTCATTCCTATTCACCTGTTTTCAGGCACAGATCTAGGGTGCTGGGAAATTTCCCACTTAGCAATGAGAAACAGCCATGTGCTGCCGCCCCAGCCCTTGGGAAGCAGCCCCTCCAGAAATGTGTGTAGGGCAGAGGCTGGGTTCCTGAGGCTTCGAGGATCTAACTGACAAAGAAAATGAATGTCCCCTCGACTGCATTTTCAGGTTGAGGCCCTACCTGGAAGGAACAGCCCAGCGCAGGGAAGCAAAGTCAGAAGTCTCAAGACTGCTAGGAGCCTGCAGCTAGCCTACTGCTGTTCAGTGTGATATGTATCACAGGCCTGTGTCCTTGAGGGGATGAAGAGGGCTAGAGGACAAGCCCGGGAGCTGGAGGCAGACTTAGGTGAGCCCCCCGGGACAAGGGGGTGGTGTGTTGTGGCTAGGAGAGGGACACCATGAATGCTCTCTGGTGCCCTTGTAGGGGAGGGAGGTGGGCTTGCATGTGCTCCTTGGTCCACTGGGGGACAGAATGGGGGCCACCTGAGGCCCAATCTGTTCCTTGTGTCCACAAACAAACACAGCATAGCACCCACTTTTACATAGGGAGTTATTCCAGTCACCCAAAAGTGAGATGAGGCCTGTCTCCACGTCTGTCTTTGGATCCACCACCTGCCCACTCCCCACTGCAATCTCACTTCACTCTCCCAAGGGTGCAGGCACTGGGGGCTTCTTAGGGCAGGGTGGGGGAGGGACAGTTCTGCCAGGCACTTCTGCAAAGCCCTCCCTACCTCAGCCAAGCAGAACCCTGAGTGCCACCTGCCGTTCTGGTGGTATCAGCAGCCACCGTAGAATCTAGGCCTGCTCAGTGCCAGTCCATTCCAGAGTGGAAACTTTGGCTCTGCACCCCAATGCTGAGAGCCCAGCTTCAGCCCCTCCACCTCCTGAGCCCTCATACCACCCCCCACCATCAGCCATGTCACAGAGACTAATTAGGCCTCATCTACACAGAGCAGCTCTTGAGTTTCTTCCAGGTGAGTGGGAGAAACCTGGTGAGGGTTTTCCCAGGTGTGAGGACGAAAAGTGATGTTCTGAGACTCCTGCTGTGGGTTTTATAGTATGGGGCTATAAAAACAAGCAAAACTGCTTCATTACCCCCAACCTCAATCCCAACCCCAACCCCAGCCCATCTTTAATCCAACACAATACTCTAAGCCAGGGGTCCCCAAACTTTTTACACAGGGGGCCAGTTCACTGTCCCTCAGACCGTTGAAGGGCCGGACTATAAAAAAAAAACTATGAACAAATCCTTATGCACACTGCACATATATTATTTTAAAGTAAAACACAAAACGGGAACAAATACAATAGTTAAAATAAAGAACAAGTAAATTTAAATCAACAAACTGACCAGTATTTCAATGGGAACTATGGGTGCGGATGCATCCTGTGCTCCTCTCACTGACCACCAATGAAAGAGGTGCCCCTTCCGGAAGTGCAGCGGGGGCGGATAAACGGCCTCAGGGGGCCATAGTTTGGGGAACCCTGCTCTAAACAGCCACTGAGGAATGTGACAGCTCCAAGGAAAGAATGCAGTCTTCCAATGGGGGCCAGGATGGCAAGAACCCAAGACCCCACACACACCCTCTCCAATTCACAGGGGAGAGAGGATTTGGCGGTCCACCAGTTAATGGAAAACGGAGAGCATGGATGGAGTGTAGGGCTCCGGATTCAGTTAGCCCGGTCTGAGTGTCAGTCTTCCTGGGGACCTGAGACGAGAACCCCTAACTCTGGCTGGTTGTGTGCAGAGCAGTGATGACGACGCATGCCTGGTACCAGGCAGACCTGCTGTGCAGGGAAGAATTCTTTAGGGTGAAAACATACGTCTTCCAGGGTTATGAAAATGTTCTTGAATTAGACAATGGTGATGGCTGCATAACTCTGTGACATTAAAACCACTGAACTAGCCTGACCAGGCAGTGGCGCAGTGGATAGAGTGTCGGACTGGGATGCGGAGGACTCAGGTTCGAGACCCCGAGGTTGTCAGCTCGAGCGCGGGCCCATCTGGCTTGAGTAAAAGCTTACCAGCTTGGACCCAAGGTCGCTGACTCCAGCAAGGGGTGGCTCGGTCTGCTGAAGGCCCGCGGTCAAGGCACATGTGAGAGAGCAATCAATGAACAACTAAGGTGTCGCAACGGCAACAAAAAACTAATGATTGATGCTTTTCACCTCTCTCTGTTCCTGCCTGTCTGTCCCTATCTATCCCTCTGACTCTCTCTCTGTCCCTGTAAGAAAAAAATAAATAAATAATAATTTAAAAAAAGATAAAAACACCACTGAACTGTGTGTGCACTTTGGAAAGCTGAATTGTATAGTTTGTGAATTATATCTCAAAAAGAATCAGAAAGCAAAAACAAAATACAAACCACTCAGGTCTAGATAGTTCTCTTTGTATATGCATGGATATAAATGAAGGATGGCAAAGATACACCTCAGACAGAAATCTTAGCCAGGGCCTACTTTTTTTTTTTTTTTTAATTAAACAAACAAGGCTCTGACCTGTTGGCTCAGCAGATAGAGCATTGGCCCAGTGTGCGGAAGTGCTGGGTTCGATCACTGGTAAGGGCACACAGGAGAAGCGACCATCTGCTTCTCCACCCCTCCATCTCGTTTCTCTCTCTCTTCTCCTCCTGCAGCCATGGCTCGATTGGAGCAGGTTGGCCCTGGGCGCTAAGGATGGCTCCACTACCTCTGCCTCAAGTGCTAAAAAGAGCTCAGTTACAAGCATGGCCCCAGATGAGCAGAATATCCCCCGCTAGTGGGCTTGCTGGGTGGATCCTGGTTGGGGCACATGCAGGAGTCTGTCTCTCTGCCTCCTCTCCTCTCACTGGAAAAGAAAAAAAGAAGCCAAGAAGGTATTTGTGTAAATAAAAATTTTGAAAGGAATATAATTGTAGAATAGCTCAGTAAGGGACAGCTTTGATTCCTGGTGATATAGGAGGAGGGACACTGTCTCCACCTCCTGGTGCCCAATTTCAGCTGCTCTCTCATCTGGGTCTCCCCATCTTTCTGAGAGGATTTCAAAGCACACGGCCTCTGAGCCCTGCGAAACACCTCTGGGCCCTGGGAAATGCCTCTGGCATTCTGCTCTGTTCCTGACTCTTCATCACTCACTGGCGAGAATGATGTTGTTGATCCAGGGCCAAAGCCAGGCCAAACGGCAGCCTAAGTAAGCTCAGGCGGGCTTCTGAAGGGAGCTGGGCGGGCCTGGGCCCTTCCCAGCAGGATCTGCTCCTCACTGGTTCCGGCCGCTACTCAGGTGCGATTCTGCAGTCTAGATGGTCCTGTACACGGCCGTCTTGAATACTGCCATGAGGGTGCCAACCCTGTCTCCACATCCAGTCTCAGTCCAGACAGGACCTGTCATGGAAGTATACCCACACCCCCTTCTGGAAAAAGGCCGGGTCTGAGAGGGAGGGGAGGGAGCAGTTTGAAGCTGAGACTCACCTACACATGAGTGGGAAATCCTGAGGACAGGAGCCCAGAATGAGGACTTTTTTCCTTTTAATTTATTTTGAGAGAGACAGACAGACAGGAAGGGAGAGAGATGAGAAACCTCAGCTCCTAGTTGCTTTCCGTTTGTGCACTGACTGCTTCTGAGAGGGAGGAGGGAGAAATCAACTAGTTGTTGCTTTCACTTTAATCATACATTGAGCTTCTCCCATGTACCTTGACTGGGCCACGCGTGTCCCTTGCTCAAGCCAGCAACCAAGGCGTTTCATGCCAGTGATCCTGATGCTCAAGCCGGCAAGCTTTGGGGTCACGTGGAGAATTCCTTCACGCAAGCCAGCAAACCCACACTGATGAGCCCACACTCAGAGCCAGCAACCTCAGGGTTTTGAACCGGAGACCTCAGTGTTCCAGGCCGACGCTTTATCTGCTGTGCTACCAGGGCAGGCTAGAAGGAGGACTTTCCAACATCAGTTTCCCCCACGGGCTGCTAAAGTAGTGAGTGGTCTTGAAACTTTTGGTCTTAAGACGTCCTTTATACTTGATTATTGAGGACTCCAAAAAGGATTTGTGTTCTAGGTTATAGCTATCAGTACTTAGCATTTAGAAATAAAAAATGCGCAATTTAAAAAGTATTTATTAATTCATTTAAAATAAACTCATTATATGTTAACATAAATAACATTTGAAAATTAACTACTTTATGAAACAAATTTAATGAGAAAAGTGGCCTCATTTTACATTTTTGCAAACCTTTTAAATGTCTGGCTTAAAAGAAGATGGCTGGACTCTCATATCTGCTTCTCTATCTACTGCAGGAAAATCCAGCCTCCCATATTTAAATAGTTAGAAAAGAGAAGCATTTGAACATTCTTTTCAGATAATTGTAGATATTCTTCAATATTACATACAAATTTTACAAGATATCGTTTCTTTTTTTTTAATTTATTGATTTTTTTTTTTTTTTTTTTGGTGGCAGAGACAGAGAGTCAGAGAGAGGGACAAATAGGGACAGACAGGAAGGGAGAGAGACAAGAAACATCAATTCTTTGTTGCAACTCCTTAGTTCTTCATGGATTGATTTTGCATATGTGCCTTGACCGGGGGGCTATAGCAGACCAAGTTACCCCTTGCTCGAGCCAGTGACCTTGGTTGGGCTCAAGCTGGTGAGCCTTGCTCAAACCTGGGTCCTCCACATCCCAGTCCAACGCTCTATCCACTGTGCCATCGTCCAGTCAGGCTAATTTATTGATTTTAAAGAGAGGAAAGGGGAGAGAGAGAGAGAGGCAGAAACATCAATCTGTTTCTGTATGTGCTTTTTTATTGTGACAGAGACAGAGGGACAGATAGGAACAGACAGGAAAGGAGAGAGATGAGAAGTATCAAGTCTTCATTGCAGCATCTTAGTTGTTCACTAACTGCTTTCTCATAGGTGCCTTGACGTGGGGGGGGGGCAGCTACAGCAGAGCGAGTGACCCTTTCTTTGCTCAAGCCAGCGACCTCAGGGTTTTTTGTTTGTTTTACAGGGACAGAGAGAGAGACAGAGAGAGGGGTAGATAGGGACAGACAGACAGGAACGGAGAGAGATGAGAAGCATCGATCATTAGGTTTTCGTTGCCATTGCGACACCTTAGTTGTTCATTGATTGCCTTCTCACATGTGCCTTGACCGCGGACCCTCAGCAGACTGAGCAACCTCTTGCTGGAGCCAGCGACCTTGGGTCCAAGCTGGTGAACTTTAGCTCAAGCCAGATGGGCCCGTGCTCAAGCTGGGGAGCTCGGGGTCTCGAACCTGGGTCTTCCGCATCCCAGTCCGACACTCTATCCACTGTGCCACCGCCTGGTCAGGCGACCTCAGGATTTTGAACCTGGGTCCTCTACGTCCCAGTCCAATGCTCTATCCACTGCGCCAACACCTGGTCAGACTGTTTCTGTCTGTGCTTTGACCGGGGATTAACCTGTCAACCTCAGTAGCTGAGGATGATGCTCTAACCAACCAAGCTATCTGGCCAGGGCTCAGTTGTAGTTTTTTTTCCTGTGACAGAGACAGTGGGAGACAGTGAGAGACAGAGAGAGGGACAAATAGGGACAGACAGACAGGAAGGCAGAGAGATATCAATTCTTTGTTGTAGCTCCTTAGTTGTTCATTGATTGCTTTCTCATATGTGCCTTGACGGGGTGGGGGGACTACAGCAGAGTGAGTGACCCCTTGCTCAAGCCAGCAACCTTGGGCTTCAAGCCAGTGACCTTTGGGCTCAAGCCAGTGACCATGGGGTCATATCTATGATCCCACACTCAAGCCAGCAACCCTGCACTCAATTTGGTGAGCCCGAGCTCAACCTGGATGAGCCCACCCACAAGCCAGTGACCTTGGGGTTTCGAACCTGGGTCCTTTGTGGCCCAGTCCAATGCTCTATCCACTGCTCCACTGCCTGGTCAAACTTTCTTTCTTTTTCTCAAAGATTTTATTTACTGATTTTAAAGAGAGAGAAGGCGGGGAGAGGAAGCATCAACTCGTAGTAGTTGCTTCTTATATGTGCCTTGACCAGGCAAACCCAGGGTTTTAAACCAGCAACCTTAGCATTGATACTTCATCCACTGTGCCACCACAGGTCAGGCAATTAATTTTTATTGCTTCTCACTTGTGCCTTGACCAGGGATTATACCCATGACCTCTGGTGTGCTGTATGGATGCTTTACCCATGGAGTCACCCAGCCAGGGGTGTAGTTTCTTAAAGGTTGCAATACGGAACCTGAATCCTTAACGATGACTTTTCCCTACTCTAGTACATTAAACTTCATTGGTCTACCTTGCACTGTAATGGTTTTACACATGCATAATTTTTAACAGCATGCATGGCTCACTGGAAAATATTAGTTCACAAGTATGAACCTGATCATGTAGATTTAGCGATGTTGACACATCTCATTATGTAATATCCCCCTTAAAAAATGGACATTGTTACTATCACCACCAATCTCATAAAAAAAAGTCTATCATGAAGCTGTCAAATTCACAGTGGTAGATAAAAGTTTTCTAAAATTCTACCTAATTTTTATGTGAAAGGTCAAATTTTATCATTGGCAACAATAACAAAGCTATCATTGGCAACATATAAAACAAAGGTTCACTTCTGTCACCATAAGTTTCGTCATAGGGAGTATTAAAAAGGTGTACTCAAGGGTCAAGATTTAATGAAGTTAACACTGGCACATGTTTGTGTGCGCAGTGAACACAATTACAACAAGGACTGGCAGGGTGTGGTGCCACTGCCGTGGGTGGGGGTCAGCCTGGCAGCGGTTTCATTCCCCACTGCTTTTGCAGACCACTGGGAACGTCAACACAATGAAAAAGGGCAACACAACTGATAGCATCTTAGTGTTCATCAAAATAGTTCTGACCCTCAGTACCTGAAAAATCTCAGGAAGCCTCCACGTGACTGCACCTCACCTTTTAAAAACCACTGTGCTAGAGGAACCCCCACGGAACGTAAGGGTGTCCCTGCAGGCAGAGGGACCGAGAGCCCTGAGACCACGTGGACTGTCCCAGTGAGTCCCTGAGTTGCTGCTGTGGCAGGGAGGCTTGCTGAAATGTGCAGGGCTTTAAAGGAAGCATCAGACTAGTTCAGACCCGGCTCCATCACTTTCTAGCTGTGTGATCCACTGAGCCTCGGTTTCCTCATTTGTAGATGGAGTTATCAATGTTTACGTCTCAGGATTGGAGCAAGGTTTACAATAAACAGTGTATTCAAAATGCCCAGAGCAGCTCAGGGACTAACTCGCAGGAACAATGAGTAAACAGCACCTGCTATCCTCATTACTTATAGTGGACAGCTTCCAACAGAAAGAACAAACAGGCGCTGGAGCCTCTGTCGGGGCAGCTTCTGTTCCCAGCACAGCGGAGATCCTGGTGTGTGCTCTTCACAGGGCCTGGACGGGAAGAGTAATCAATCCCAGCCTGCTCGGCTAAGCCAGCAGCTCATCTGCAGCACAGCCAGTGGAGGCCATGTGCTCTGGGGTCCCGGAGACAACTCTTGGCAAGGAAGAGACACTAGCAATCCTCCTATAGGGTCATCACTCCTTTCAGACAGCTGCTGTGGCGCTCCGTGGTCAGTGATGCCCCAGGAAGGGCACTCTGCCCACAGATCCTGAGTATCCATTTGAGATGCTGGTGGCAGCTGCTGCAAGGCTGCATTTCCCAGGGCTGGACTGGCTTGCCCCTGCCTCTCCCCCGAGGGCCTCACCCTCCCTGCAGCCACGGCACCAGGATGCCAGCTGGCCTCAGAGGGGCTCCTCTGTCCCCAGGAGGCAGGTTCTAGGCATCTGGCCAGGAGCAGAGCTTTGAGCTTTGCTGGGAAAACTAAAAGGCAGCTCTCACTACTGAACAAAGGAGGTACCCACTGCATGGAGAAGAGCAGAGGCCCAGTGGGAAATAAACACCCTGCCAGGACCCCTGGGGCTCCAAGACTAACCAGAGGATGGAATTAGGGGAGTGCACACAGCCTGTGCCAAGCGTGTAGGCCCCAGGATCTCGTGTCTTCCTGGGAGACCTGGCCCACGTGTGACTTCTTCCACACTGCACCTGCCCATCTTGGAGGCTGCATGAGAATTGAGATCATGCAATGTGAGGGGTCCCTATAATTGGGGCACTTATTTGCCAGATGTGGCTGCTGACTCCCTGGGCAATGCCACATACTGCTCTGTTCCCTCAACTTCCTCAGTGGGGCTTAAGAACAGTCTGCCTGGTGGCCACTTAACAGAGGTCCTCAGAGTAGGGACCAGGAATAACCAACAGTCTGTTCATGGTGGCATATAGTTTCAGTACTGACTTTGTGCAGGGCAGAGGCTGGGGAAGAGGCAGGGGGTGAAAGGTGCAGTCCTACCTCCCAGCAGCTTGCAACCAAATGGGGGAGACAGGTGTTATAATCACACCAAAACCTAAAACCTAGTTACTAAGTGCGACCAACAGTGTACAGGGAAGAAGTCCAGGGCACTGAAAGCTCAGAAGATGTGATCCAATGTAAGAATCAGGGAACATCTCTCCAAGCAAGCTGGGAGGAGGAGGTAGAGTTAATGTGACCAGCAGGCAAATGCGGGGATGGGAAACAGGCGGATAAACAAGCCACCCCTAACTGAAAAGCTCCCATTAAGGCTTCCAGATGGCACTGGCTGGCTGAGCAGGCCCTCGGGGCCAGTTCTAGCACTGGGGGGCCTGGGACATCCTGAACACAGCCATCCTCCCTTGCCCTTCCTGACGGAGTCAGGGCGAGAGAGGCCGTCCTTCTGACACAGTATCACTTGTGGCTGAACCATTTGTTTCCACACTTGAACATGGGTGTATCTGATGCCTAGGGAATTCTAAATACTTCAAAACAAGACATGGAAAGGACTAGAAAGCAGATTTGTTTTCCCATCTGTCTGTTTTCCTCCCACCCATCCCTACACATTCCTCCATGATCAGCAAGCATCACAACTCAAAGGAGCAAATGCATCAATCAGCCTAAGGCAATGGCCCAAATGCCATCCATCACCTATGCCCTTCCACAGGGAGGCTTGAGCTCTGATGCCACAGGCTAAAGCTGGAAGGGCAGAATCCTCCCCACTAGAACTAAGTCCCACGCCTGTCATCATGCTACCTAACTTTCCAGTATCTTCCTTCTCTGTGAAATGGAAGCAACAGCCCCTGACCCACAGAGTGGTGCTGAGGCAGAAGAGAGGTCATGCATGCAGAGCACATCACTCGGAGCCTGTCACAGAGTTCAATAGCACAGATAATTGCTCACGTTACCCAGACTTACGGAGACACAAGCAAGAGCATGAGAAAATGCACAAGAAAAAAGAACAAAGAGACTAGACTGGTTGCTCTTAATCAGAAGCAAAATCAAAAGATGGCTAGGACTGAAAGAATGTTTCTAAACTAAAAAGCAGTCAGATTTCTAGGAACTGCGATGATGATGACAATAATTGTACAATTTTCATCATGCTGAATTCTTGTCAAAGCCTTGGCAAACCGCTCTGACTGCCCGCGGCAAGAACATCAACAGCATATAGGCCACAGCAGAGCAGGTTAGGACGACCTTCCTAGAGGGCCGTTTTGTAACTGTACATTCTTTCTGACTCACTTCCATTTCCAGGCATTTGTCCTAGAGATAAATAAATATGTGAGCAAAGAGTCACATACAAAACTGTTTTTAAGTATCGATGTTCTGATGGTCCACCACAGGGACTAGTTACCCATCTGGGTTCCCCATACAATGTAATTGTATTCACTCCTGCAACAAATAATACAGATCTATTTCTACGGACAGGATAGTCTTGACATACATGGAGTAAAGAGAGTGTAAAAACAGTATGTGTGCCTGACCAGATAGTGGCACAGTGGATAGAGCGTCAGACTGGGATGCAGAGGACCCAGGTTCAAAACCCTGAGATCGCCGGCTTGAATCCACCCCCACCCCCACCCCCACCCCCGTCAAAACACATATGAGAAAGCAATCAATGAACAACTAAGGAGCCACAATGAAGAACTGATGCTTCTCATCTCTCTCCCTTGCTGCCTATCTGTCCCTCTCTCTCTCTTTCTGTGTCATACAAAAATAGCAGTATGTATAGTGTGATTCTACTTTAAAGTGTGTATTTACATATATAGTTGACCCTTAAACAACAGGTCTGAACTGCAAGAATCTGCTTATATATTTTTTCCAAAAAATACTGTAAATGTATTTTTCTTCCATATGATTTTCTTAAGTTTTTCTCTAGATTCCTTTATTGTTAGAATACAGTATAAAGAAATATAAAATATTTTAATTGTTCATGTATCAGTAAAACTTCTGGTCAACAGTAGGCTGTTAGAAGTTAATTTTGAGGGGAGTCAAAAGTTATACGTGGACTTATGATTGCTCATGGGGGCAGGGGAGGTTGGTACTCCTAATGCCTGTGTTGTTCAAGGGTCAAGTGTATATTACACACCAAATGTTAAGAGCGGTTTCCTCTGGATAGTGGGATTTGTTTTGTTTTTTTTTTTTGTGACAGAGAGAGTGAGTCAGAGAGAGAGACAGACAGGAAGGGAGAGAGATGAGAAGCATCAATTCTTTGTCGTGGCACCTTAGTTGTACATTGATTGTTTTCTTATATGTGCCTTGACGGGGGGGGGGGAGTGGCGGGGGGGTGTACAGCAGACCAAGTGACCCCTTGTTCAAGCTAGCGACCTTGGGCTCAAGCTGGTGAGCCTTGTCCAAACCAGGTGAGCCCGCGCTCAAGCTGGTGACCTTAGGGTCTCAAACCTGGGTCCTCTGCGTCCCAGTCTAATGCTCTATCAACTGCGCCACTGCCTGGTCAGGCTGGGTAGTAGGATTTTGAATGATTTGTTTATATATCAACACACACACATACAGAATCTTTTTTTTTTTTTTTTCATTTTTTTTAGAGAGGAGACACAGAGTGAGAGAGAGAGAGAGAGAGAGAGAGAGAGAGAAAGAGAGAAAGGGGGGAGGAGCTGGAAGCATCAACTCCCATATGTGCCTTGACCGAACCAGTGCAGGGTTTTGAATTGGCGACCTCAGTGTTCCCAGGTCGACGCTTTATCCACTGCGCCACCACAGGTCAGGCCAGAATCTTTTTATTTATGTATAATTTCTAATTTTTTTAGTATGGGCAACTCCTTTGACATTCCTTCCTCAAAATGGTCACTATAATTGTGCAAAGTTTATAAGTCCAGAAAGGTGACTCTGACTATAATCTAGTTTTGCCCACAGGAAGAGAAATGCTCCAAGGAGCACTGGGTGGTCTGTCCATTTTCCTCTCTCTAGTACAGTGGTTCTTAACCTGGGTTCTATCGAAACCTAGGGGTTCGATGAGTCGGTCTCAGGGGTTCAGAGAAGCCTCTGCCGCGGAGGCCAGAATAAAGTAATACCGTAATTTGTTGTGAGTTCATGCACTTTGTTGGTTTTGTTCTTTGAGCAAGGTGATGTTCATGCACGGCTCATTTTGTGCACCAGTAAAAAAAACATATACCTATGTCCTGAATTTGGAAAAAAAAAATCATATTTTATTTATCACTAAAGAAGGGTTCGGTGAATGCGCATATGAAACTGGTGGGTTCGGTACCTCAAAAAAGGTTAAGAACCACTGCTCTAGTGTTTTGGTCTTTACATTGCTCTCTTGTGAGTTTGGTAGCATGGGTCGGTTCTCTGTACCAGGTCACCACCAATGTTCCGGTAAAACTGAGGGTCTAGACCTGTTGTTGGAAGGTAAAGGCCATCCAAGGTTGTTCTAGCCTCGGAGATTCTACCTGGACAGCCAACAGGTCACCTGACAGTCAAGGACAGGTAAAAACATCCCAACAGACACACGATAAAACTGAGACTGATGAGGTTACAGGGCTCAAGCAAGGCCACTAGCTGGAGCTGGCGTCAGGAGTACAACCCAGGCCCTCAGGGCTGCCGCCCGGCAGCACAAGCACTCGGGGGCTTGGTTCTGTGTCTACTGCTGACACAGAAGGAAGTACAGACAGGAGAGACTGAGGAGCAAAGGGGGAAAAACAGCTAAAGCTGCATTCACAGTGAAGATACAAGTCATCTGCACCTGCTGGACAGGCAGGCCTTGGTAAATAAAAGGCAGATTAGTTTTAGAAATGCAATGAGTCTAAACAACCACCACAACCACCACTTAGGCAATCAAAATGGATCCCTGAAAAGAAAAAAAACCTACCCTTGTAAAGCTGACACAAAGTGGACAGCCTTCAGATTGACTCTATTTTAATCAGTTATCTGAGATCAAGACATACCATCCTGATCCAGAAAACAGCGCAAGGCCTTTAAGTGCAGCCAAGCCACGTGACCACTACACAGTCCCTGCCACCTAGTTGGAAGAGTCTTATTTCAGACACAAATGCCTGCTGACCCTGCTGGCCCAAAGGAGGAGCTCAGCCTGCAGCCAAGCCCTGCTCAAGTCCCCTCAGTCACTGGGAGAGAGCGAACCTTTCCACTCCCAAGAGAATGGCTTTGCCTTTCTGCCTTCACATGCTCAGAGCTCTTGTATCCACCTCTCTCTCTCTCTATATATATATAGAGAGAGAGAGAGAGAGAGAGTACAGCCTTCCTATCTTCCCTCCAAACAGAGAGTGCCATGTCTCTGCATCATGACAATTCCCAACATGACAGAGCGATCTCAAGTCTTCTCAACAAAGTACTGCTGGGTGAAGAACATTAGTTGCAGTAACCATAGTGGCAGTGTGGCATGCTCTAGAGGTCACCTGTGGAATCAGCCAAAAGGAAAAAGCCAAAAACCAGTAGACATGTAAGAGATAAGTAATTATTCCCGGCATGAGACCCCATAATTGCAATGGATGGATGCTGCTGTAAACACCCTTTTAAAGGGCACATGGTAAGAAGTGGTGTGACAGGACCGATGGAAAAAAACCTGAGAAAAACAGAACAGTACAGTGGATGTGTCCCAGCAGCCAGCAGTGCTCAACTGACCTGCACTGATGATTACACGGGGCTGGCGTCTGTGACAAGGACATAAAGTCAGACAAGGTGAGAAGGAAGAGTAGGAACAAATCTAAGCAGTGTTTTAAATTATGTTACGTGAAATAGTATATGGAAGTTGAACTAAATTCACGTCACTCTAAGTGGACATCTGACCTGAAGAGTTTACGCCTTCCAGTTGGGACAGAAGAACTATTTTGGATCTTCTCCTTGGAAAAATGGGAGCTTGCGTCCTATCTGGGACTGCCTTATTTCCAGCCATGTGTACACCGCTCTATGACTGCTACACCATGAGACACCTCTCAGGCTGGAAATGTCACAGAAATCACAAAGTCCAAAGTCTCAGCTGACATTCAAACATTTACTAAGCACCCTCCAAAGGCGGGACCAGGTACAGTGCTGAAGATAACAGCTGGCCAGACAGGTGCCCTCTGGCTGCTTCCTGGCTTCAAGAGGTGCCCTGTCTCACACCCAATACCCCTTCTTGTGTACCTATCTCTGCCCTCTTTTCTCATACATTTCACACTCCCAACAGAGTGCTTTCCACAGTGGAATTTCATTGTGTGAGTTTACATTGATTTCATGCACCCGGAAAAGAAAGAGAAACACTGAAATGGTTTGCCCAGTCATTCTCTTCATCTTGGTGAGGGCAGGGCTCAGCAGGGGACGGAACCCAGGAGTGCACATGCTGTCTCCTTGGGGGACATGTTAGTGCTTCTGAGCTTACAGGCCACTCAAGGGCTTTGTAGGATAGAAACTGACTTTAGAACCTAACCACTAAACGTTCATCTGGGATTCCAACTGTGTTCAAAACTGTATTTCCCAGACTTGGAGCAACAGAGCACACAGAGACTACAGTCCCTTCATCTAGGACGTCACCAACACCTGCCTTAATGGAGCGCATGGGGGCGGGGCTGTAAGGCACAGCCACAGGTCAAACACAGCCCGGCAGCCAGTGGTGCTCACTGGGGAGGAACGAGAGCTGTGGCCCGCTGCTTTAAGTAGGGAGGCTCTCTCTGAGCAGGGACCATTCAGGCAAAGATGACACAGAGGCAAGGAGCAAGCATGAGCACAGCTGTGGCAAGGCCCAGGCAAAGAGAGGCTGAGTACAGAGGTCTGCAGTGTGCCCACACAGCAAGGCTGGCAGAGCATGTGCCAGGAGAGTGGGAAGCTGAGGGCAGAGAGGCTTAGCGGGTGGCACAGGGAGACGGGCTAGGTCCTCAGCTGTGGAAGGATGCCCACCTCGACGCCAAGTGGAATGAGGGCCTGAGAAATTGGGCTATCCCACAGCGATCCACATCCTGCACGCTGCCTGGGGTACTTACTCATCAGGGTCCCCCAAAAGTCCTGTCAGTGACAGGTGGCTGCTGGAGCTGGGGGAGCCTGCAATGCCTGGCCCCCATCTACAGCGGGAACAGCTTTTTTGGCTACACTTGGGGGAAACGGGTCCCAGTGTGGCCACCACGTTCCCCAGGCAAAGCATGCAAACACACAGTTAACCTGTCCCATCTACAAGGGACAGACACTAGGGCCTGAGCCTCAGGCAGCACAGCATAGGAGGGGCGTGGGTCTCAGCGCCGAGCAGCGGTCCCATGATCACGTGGGGCCTTCTGCCTGGAGCAGCACAGAACTGGAGTTCTACAACAAGCCAGCTTTATTCAGCAGAGCCATCACTATCCAGGTTTGTTTTTTCTTTCAAGTGACTACCTCCTTGAAAAGACGAAGATTCTTGACTCCTAAATTTAGCCAACATTCCATGGGCATTGCTCACCTGTGGTCCCACCTCTCAGGGTGCCGCAAATCCAGCTGGGAAGCCAGCTCACACTTGAGAATAATTTACTAAGATATTCAGCAAAAGTCAAATGAGAATCCGTGACAGCAAGTGCTCCAGGTGAGACACGGGGTGGTCTGTGTGTGGCGTGGGGTGCTGAGGCCACCTCAGGAACTGGGGGGGCCCTACTTAGGCTCTGTGGGAAGGCGGGCAGAGGTTCCATACCTGGGCCAACAGTCACTAAGAACAGGGGGGACAGCCTGACCAGGTGGTGGCGCAGTGGATAGAGCGTTGGACTGGGATGCGGAGGACCCAGGTTTGAGACCCCAAGGTCACCAGCTTGAGTGCGGGCTCATCTGACTTGAGCAAAAAGCACACCAGCTTGAGTAAGGGGTTACTCGGTCTGCTGAAGGCCCGCAGTCAAGGCACATGTGAGAAAGCAATCAGTGAACAACTAAGGTGTCGCAACGAAAAACTGATGATTGATGCTTCTCATCTCTCCCCGTCCTGTCTGTCTGTCCCTATCTATCCCTCTCTCTGACTCTGTCTCTGTAAAAAAAAGAACAGGGGGGACAAAGAAAGTGGTGGTCAAGGGCCCAGCTTCCCCAGCCAGACTGGTGACTCCCAGAGGGTAGGGACAGTATTTGGGGCCAGTCTCTCCACAGGCCAAAGTAGCACGTTACGAGGCACACAGCCTGGCTGGTCCCCCTGGGCAGGAGCTCTCTTCCCTGTCTTGTGGGCCCTGTTTCACTTAGCAGTACCCCAGTGACCAAGGCAGATGTCTGGGTGCCCTTGAAGACTCTTTGCTGCACCTGAATTCTTGACCTGTCGGCAAGTATTGCTAATGCCATGGCTCAAAGACTCTCAGATCCCCTCTCTCGTTTATTGGTCAGGTTTCAGGAAAGAAGTCTGGATTTGGCCCCGTGTTCCAGATCTCCCCCTATCACCCTGCACTCCAGCCTCCACAGACTGTAACCTGCCCTTCTCCAAACCAATCGCCCCCGCCCCACCAACGGACCCCTCCACAGACCCTTCCTTCTTCCAGCCTCCAAGCGTTCTCCCACCCTCTTTCCAGCAAACCTGACCCTTTCCTGCAATTCCCTGCCGGGAGCCTTTGTCCTTCCCTCTTCTCCCCCACCGGAGAACTCGGGGACTCTCCCACTTGCATCAGAACAAGGCACAGGTCTGTTAAATAAGCAAACCTGGGAGATTTGGGGTTAACTTCAATTAACTAGGCTTCCCATGCTTTTATTCCTTACCCAAATGCCCCCTCACCGCCCCCCCCCCCGCCCCAAGAGCCACTGGGCCAGAATACAGCCCCAGCTGGAATGCAGTCCATGCTTCTTGATGAAAGTGCTTTTGTTTATGGCCAAAAATCCAGACAGGAAAATAAAACCCTTTCCTGAGTCACAGTCAACTCCATGCAGTTTTCATGACGGGGCTCGGAAAGCCCACATGTCCCCCAGCTCCCCCTTTCAGGAGAGCTGGGTCTGGAAACATGCTCTCCATTATTTAGCAGTTTGGGGCAAGTTACTTGGTAGCTCTGGCTGCTTCGTGCCAGTGCTGCCTCCTGGGGCCGTTGTGATGACAACCCGGGGAGAGCACTGCCCGGTGAGCACAAAGCACATATAAAGGGTGCACATGCAAAAGAAATGTCATTCCCTGCTGTGTCCCCAACTTGTGAATTGCAAGGCAGGTTGCTTATTATTAATGCTAGTCAAGAAAAAAAACTAAGACAACCATATTTCACTTCTTTGTGAATTACTAAGGGGTAGGATTCTCCTCAAACCCCACCCAGGGCAACCCATCCATGCTGCTCTACCACCTTCCACCTCCCCTGGCCTCTGTTTCCCGTTGAAAGAACAATGCAGACCCTGGAATGGATCTGAATTCGGACTGAATCAACACTTACTGAACACATTACATATCTAGCATGTTTTCAGTTCTGACTGGATCCTCGTGACACCTCCTTGTGGTAAGAATAGACGGTGCTGATCGCCCGGTATCAGACCACGCAGGGGACGCACAGCACCCACAGACGAGGAGCACCAAAAAGTTGTTGAGACGTGTCTTCTGGAAAAACTATGCAACCAACAACACATCACAGCTGCCTTCATGGACAGAATCAGAATGTCACTGGACTTCCTGACCCTGCACTGCATGGTTTCGTAGTTTGTCTAACGCTAGGGACCCTCATCTTTTCAGCACACATAGGGGATACAGGTCTTTATCTGAGCTGGGTGTTGCTTGTCACCTACCACAGACAGAGCAAGTGAGACTCTGGGAGGGCAAAAGCCTGTCACATAGCGTGGAAGTAACAGAGGGGCCTCCAGTGTGGTCTGCCAAATCTGGCCAGTTCTGGTCCCAGGACCCCACCATATCCCCAAGCCTGCTGATCCACAGAGTAGCACGGTGGTCGGTGGTCCGAAGGCTCAGGCCGGCATATCCCCAGGTGGGCTGCCCTCTCAGGGGGAGGGGTTCTGCCCCAAGCCCGTCCCAGCACCGTCTCTCCTCTGCAGCACTAAATAGCAATGCAGGGAGTGGTCTGCCCAAGGACTCTCTGGGAGAGCCCTGGCTGCGTAGAGATGAGGAGACAGAAGCCCTCTGTGGGGTCCTAGAAACCAGAACATGTCCATTCGGCACGTTCCATTTCCAAGTTCCTCCTCGAGGGCACATGCCACCACAGCTGGCCTGGCTTTCTGCTCTCCTCCCATCGAGGACCAACATTTTCTGCAGGAGTTCCCATGCCTGCCGCCTGCTCACCAGCAAGGCTTCCTTCCTCCACGTAAGGACGGAAACATCAATCAATGTAAGATGCCGTAACTTCTCGGTGTTCATGAGTAAAAACACGACTGAGAGTGGAGATAAATTTTCATAGGACCTATCTCTTCTTTCTCTCAGACAATTGAAGAGGCTATGGAACGAAGTACCTGGGCCCAAGGGATTCAAAGCTCATCAACAGGGCTAGGTAGCTCTGTTCCCCTAGGCCGGGCTTTAGAGAACATTCCAAACCAGCAGCATCAAATCAGACAAGCTCCTGGTGTACAGAGCAGAAAAAGAGCATGCAGACTGATGACGTAAATCAATTATTGCCAACGTGATCTGCTGGGGGAACCTGGCCACCAGGGCACATTCCATTAGTTGCCCCTCAAATCTATTTTGGTTCTTGAAGTATTATTATTCTGTGTCACACAATCCATGTTTCTGCTCTTCGGATGATTTAAAATCGCTGTTTTTGCCTGACCTGTGGTTGCACAGTGGATAAAGCGTCGACTTGGGAACACTGAGGTCTCCAGTTCAAAACCCTGCACTGGTCTGGTCAAGGCACATATGGGAGTTGATGCTTCCAGCTCCTCCCCCCTTTCTCTCTTTCTCTCTCTCTCTCTCACTCTGTGTCTCCTCTCTAAAATGAATAAAATAAAAATAAAATAAATTTTTTAAAAAATCGTTGTTTTAAAATCTCTAAGAGCCCATGTAAAGTTCTTTCCTGGTTCCAGAGGACCATCCCATGGAAAACCTCCAGTTCCTCAGGGATGGGAGGCAGATTTTCAAATACCCAGGGTTAGCATAGTTAAAACACAATAAGCAAGAAGAATTCTAAAACTCTACTTAATTATAAGCATGATTAATCATTTCAGAAACTGGACTGACGTTTGCATTAAAATACGTTGGGACTGTTAATCAGATTTATGATAAAATATGGTAAAATGTTATACATTCTAGATGGTGTTCTATAGGTTTTCACTGTAAAATTTCAACTTTTCTGTATGTTTGAAAATTTTATAATTGAATGTGGGGCAGAGAGCAAGGCAGAGCTGGCATACCTCTCCCAACCGGGTCTGCCCTGAGGGAAGAGACAAATACCAATACACACTTGCCTCGGCACTGCCAGGCCAGCAGCAAACCCTAGAATACATACAAAGATGGTATAAATGCTCTGCCCCATATTCTCCATCCTCCTCATTCTGGGACAGAGGTTCTCAGCTTCAAGTGTGCCTGAGGATTATCTGGGGGGCTTACTAAATGGAGAGTTCTGGACCACATCCCATAACTGCTGAATCAGAGCCTCTAGGAGTGGGCCCCAGGAATTGGCCCTTTTAACAACAGTCGTTGTAATTCTGATGCAGGTGATCTTAGGCCCACACTTGGAGAAACCGCTGCTTGCTCCTTATCTGGCACTTGTTGAGAAGCCTCCTGGGAACATTTAGAGGAAAATAGAAACACACACCCATAAACAAGTCAAGTACCCAAACCCGGGCTCGCATGACGCGTGAGTTCAATTATACCAAGATCCTGGATGGCATGACTGGCCCCAGCGCATGCGGCTGAGTGTGGGCGCAGGGATTTATTGATGTTGGTGAGGTGGCGCGGCCAGGGGAAGGAAAGCAAGGTCACCAAGGAGCTCGGCAGGGACTTCTTCGTTGCCGGGACCCTCCTCACAATTCCCTTCCCTTGAGAAAACAGCTACCGCAGAAAACCGGACGTGGCATTTCCCTTACATAGGATGTGGGAGCTGTAATAAGCAGGACGCCGAGGAGCGGACCGACAACCCCTGAAGCACCGAGTCCCTGCGCCCGCCTGCTTCGGCCTGGCTAAAACCATTACTGCAGCCCCGCGAGTGGACTGCCAATCCAGCGACCGTACGACGTCAAAACCCCGAGGACCGCTCTGGATCGCATCAGCGTCCTGGGAGCAGACGACAGACCCGCGGCACCGACCCCAGGGCCCCTTTACCTCGAAAGGCCGGGCACCCAAGGCCGAGCAACGCCGAGAAGGGAAGGGTCCAACAGCTCCGAGGACCAGACCCTCAGCCCCGCCGGGCTTACGCGCAAACCGCCCCCCGCCTGACCAAAGACCTCTGGGAGATGTAGTCCAGCCGTGCGCCCGAGGCGCAAATCTGCGTACCATGGGAACTACAGTGTCCACGATGCACCGCGCGAACACCGCGGGCGGGGGCGGTAAGGGGGCTTTGCGGTCCGAGGTCATCCCCTCCCCCTGTGGGGCAGGAGCGTCCACCTCTGCTGTGGGGTGCTCCAAGGCGAGCCGACTCGAATGACCGAGGCCACTCACCGTTTACCCAGCACCTGCGGCGGCCGCAGCACCAGGAACGGCCACCTCCGCAGCTCGTTCTCGCGCGTTTGTCCTAAGAAGGCTGGTAGGCTTTGGAGTAAGGCCGAGGCTTCTGGCGTCACGCGGACGGGCGGGGCTGGGGCGACACGTGCCTAGCCCTGGTGACGTCAGGGCAAGCAGAGGCGCTTCGCCCGCACGAGGACCTTTAGAGAGTGACTGGGATACAGTGGGAAGACCCCATTTGCTCTCCCTCTTACCTAGATCGGCACCATGGCATCTGTTGGAGGGTGAACACCTTTCTCTACGTTGTATTTGAGTTTAGGCGGTATACCTTCTACAGGCATGCATAGAATGGGAAAGATTTTTGTTGCCTGATGTATATACTTTTCCAGCTGAGATTAATAAGGCAACACTCTTATTGTTTCAGCTCTGGTACTGGAAACAAGTGTCTTTTTAGTGTGTGTATCGTGCTGTTTTTCTCATTGTTACGTTTTTTGGTTGGTGATTTTGCCAGACCTGTCTGGGTGCCTCTGTTGCTTAGAGTGTTGCCCTGGTAACCAAGGCTGTATGTAGGTTTGAGTCCGGTCAGGGCTCATACAGGAGTCAGTCGATGAATGCATAAATAAATGGAAGAACAAATTGATGTTTCTGTGTGTGTGTTAAATAATTAATAAAAATAAAGTAACTCTCAAAGTGCTGAAGCGCTACCTAATGTTCTTAAGTGCAAGAAGGCTGTGGTGTGCCTTACAGAGAATAGATGTGTTAGATAAACTTCCTACAGGCGTGAGTTATATTGACTCATTTCTGAATCAATAATATATATTAAACAAGTGTCTTTAAATAAAAACATTCATAAAATATGGTTATGTATTGATCTATATGCAAGTGTGACCAGAGGCTGGCAGGAACTTTACCCTGCATGTCCCCAGGAGCAGTGGTTCAATATTCGCTAGGTCAGTATTTTAGGCAGATTTATGGACCATAACCGCTAATAATGAGACTCAGCCATGTTTGATTCAATTGACATTTTAAAGAATCATTCTGATTGCTGTGTGGGGAAAGGTTTAAACCAAGAAAAGCAATTAGGAAGCTGGGAGACGATCACATATGTATTTTAATATTTTTCTATTAAATGTTTTGTGTTTATTTTTGTTGTTTTTGGAGAATGGCAGAGCAAGAGATACAGAGACAGGAACATGGATCTGGTCCTGTATGTGCCCTCACTGGGGATGGAACTGGCAACCTCTGTGCTTTGCGACCACGCTCCTACCAACTGAGCTATCCGGCCATGGCTTAATTTTTTTAAAATTGATTTTTAGAGAGACAGAGAGAGGAAGGGAGTGAGAGGGGAGGAGGATAAGAAGCGTTCATTTGTTCCACTAGGTTGTGTGTTCATCGGTCATTTCCCATGTGTGCCCTGACTGGGATTGAACCCGCCACCTTGTCATTTCAGGATGACACTCTAACCTAATGAACTAACTGACCAGGGCCTATTAAATATTAAACATGTTTTAAAAAGTAAAAAGAAACCGGTGAGTTTAATTTAAGCTACATATTTAATTTAACCCAGTATAGGCCTGACTTGTGGTAGCACAGTGGATAAAGCGTCGACCTGGAACGCTGAGGTCACTGGTTCGAAACCCTGGGCTTGCCCACTCAAGGCACATACAGGAAGCAACTACTATGAGTTGATGCTTCTTGCTTCTCCTCTCTCTGCTCTGTAAAAATAAAAAAATAACCCAATGTATGCAAAATACTATTGTAATATTTAATCAATATAAAAAAAGCATCGGATGGCCCTGGCCGGTTTGTTCAGTGGATAGAGTGTTGGCCCAGCATATGGACATCCTGGGTTTGATTCCCAGTCAGGGCACACAAGAGAAGTGACCATTTACTTCTCTTCCCCTGCATCTCCTCCTATTCTGCTTCTCCTCCCACAGCCAGTGTCTTGATTAGTTTGAGTGTTGCCCCGGGTGCTCAGGATGGTCTGAGCATCAGCCTCAGGCACTAAAAATAGCTCAGTCGATTTGAGCATCAGCCCTAGACAAGGGTTGCCAGGTAGATCCAGTCAGGGTGTAGGCAGGAATCTGTTTTACTATCTCCCCTCTTCTCACTAAATAAAAAACAAATCATCAGTGATATTCCACACTAAGTCTTTGAAGTCCAGTGTGATTTTTATACTTAGAACACATCTCATTAGCTACATTTGTCTCATGGCTACCATATTGGACAGTACTGCTATAGAACATATATTCCTTTGTTTATTCAGCCAAGCAAGGTTTTGTTCTGGAAATATACAGAATGAAATAAAACCCAGTATCTGTTCTCAAAGTGCACACAGGCCAGCTAGGGAGACTAATGTAATAGCTGAAGACTTTAAAACAAAGTGCTTTGTGAGGTCAAGTAGGGAGTACCCAGAGGAAGGAGGCTTCAAAGAGAATAGGGACATAGAAGTTGGGACTTTAAGGATGTATAAGAGTTGTGTGGAGAAGGACACTCCAAGCAGTGAGAACTGCTTGTGTGAAGTCCCAGAGAAATGACATGCAGAGTGTCTTCAGGGAAATATAACCAGTTCTTTATGGTTGGATTTTAGGGTTTGAAATGGGAGCATAGAGGTGGGGTGAGATGAAGGTCTTATAGACCAGACTATGGAACGTAGCATTTATTGTGTTTAGTAGTGACAGGGAATGTTGAGACTTTTAAGCTGAGTGATAAGACCAGATTTGTGTTTTAAGCAGATCATTCAAGCAGTGTGTAAAGGGAGGAAATAGGAGGTAGAAAGACCTATTAAGAAAGGGAGGGGACTCAAGGATAGATCCAGGAAAGACCCATAGAGCTTGAGAAGAGGGTCAACGAAGAGGGAAGGCAAAAGGTTGTCCACAATGTCTTATGCAGTAGAGGTCAAGTAGAACAGGACATGCAAACTTTACCATCCCAAAGGGAGAGTGAAATTTTGTTGACCCTCCAGAGTCCACCAAATAGCAAAGGGTTTGGGAGCCAGGAAGAGTCTAAAATTTAGTAAAATGGAACTGCGTTCAAGTGTTGGGCCATATCACTATATGGCCTTGTTCAAAAATACTTTATTTTTTTGTAAGAGGGAGAGAGAGAGAGAGAGAGAGAGAGAGAGAGAGAGAGAGAGAAGTAGGCAGGGAGAGAGATGAGAAGCATCAACTCGTAGTTGGTCACTTTAACTGTTCATTGATGGCTTCTGATATGTGCCTTGATTGGGATGCTCCAGCCAAGCCAGTGACCCCTTGCTTAAGCCAGAGATTTTGGGCTCAAGTCAGCAACCTTTGGGCTCAAATCAGTGACCATGAGATCATGTCCATGATCTCACGCTCAAGCTGGGAATCTCACTTAAGTTGGTGAGCCGGTGCTCAAGCTGGCGGTGCTCAAGCTGGTGAGCTTAAGTTGTGAGCCGGTGCTCAAGCTGGCGACCTTGGAGTTTCAAACCTGGGTCATGAGCATCCCAGGTCGATACTCTATCCTCTGTGTCACTACTGGTCAAGCAAAAATACTTAAATTTCCTAACCACGATATGACGGTAAAGATAATGCCAACTTCATAGCGTTGTTGTGAGGATGGAATGGCTTACCACAGTTAGATCACTTTACATGGTGCTTGGCATATGCTGGCACTCAGTACATATGGTAGCTTTATTATTATTTGCTATCCTTTGAGTGCTCTGGCCTCAGTTCCCTCACTTACAAAAATGGAGCTGCCATCTCCTGCTTGCTGTTAATAGGAACCAAAGAATAAATGAGATGATTGAATTATATTTGCATTTAAAGCTAAAGGCAAATGTTCCTCAAAAGATTAAACATGGCCCTAGCCAGCTGACTCAGTGGATGGAGCTTCAGTTTGGCATGTGGACATCCTGGGTTCAATACCTGATCATAGCACACATAAGGAATGACCATTTGCTTCTCTTCCCCTCCATCTCCCCCTTCTCTCTCTTCCCCTTTTATAGCCAGCGGCTCAAATGGTTCAAGCATTGGCCTTGGGAGCTGAGGATAGCTCAGTTGGTCCAAGCATTAGCCTCCGGTGCTGAGGATAGCTTGGTTGACTCAAGCGTTGTCTCCAGACAGGGGTTGCCTGGTGGATCCTGGTTGGGGCACATGTGGGAGTCTATCTCTCTATCTCCCCTCCTCTCACTTAAAAAAAATTAAACATGGCCTGACCTGTGGTGGCGCAGTGGATAAAGCCGTCGACCTGGGAACACTGAGGTCGCCAGTTCAAAACCCTGCACTGATTCGGTTAAGGCACATATGGGAGTTGATGCTTCCAGCTCCTCCCCCCTTTCTCTCTTTCTCTCTCTCTCACTCTGTGTCTCCTCTCTAAAATGAATAAAATAAAGTAAAAAAAAAAATTAAACATGATCTTCCTCAAGCAAAGAAAAAATAATAAAGAAAAAGAACAAAAAGCATGACTTTCCTCAAAAGGTTAAACATGACTTACCATGAATTCTGCTGGGGATATACTTAAGAGATTGGAAACGCGTACACACAAAAACCTGATTCCAAATGTCCACAGCATTTGTTCCCATTCACAGCCTGGATGTTCACATTCACTAATGCCAAACAAGTGGAAACAGCACATCAACTACAGTCTCTATACAGCGGCATATGTTTCGGCCATAAAAAGGAATAAAGCTCCGACACGGACTACAACATAGATGAACTTTGCAAACACGATGCTCAGTGGAAGAAGCCCGACACATAAGACCACATAATGCATGATTCTGTTGAAGTGAAATGTTCAGAATAAGCAGATCCAGAGACTGAAAAGATTAGTCTCTGTCTAGGCCGGGGTGGGGATGTCTGCTAAAAGGGAGAGGGTTTTTCTCTTTGGGAGTGATGAAACGTCCTAAAATTGATTGTCATGGTTTTTGCACAACTCTGTGAATATACTAGAAGCCTTGTGTTGAATTGTATGCTTAAATGGGTAAATGTGAATTCTATCTTAAGCAGTTACCAAAAATCAAAAATGGGAAGAGACTGTACCCAGAGCAACTTGAAAGACTTCAGACACGTAAAGAAATAACAGAGTCAAGGTGACACTTCTGTGCAGAGATGGTCTTGTTCGTGTTATTTGCTGTAAGAAGTCTCATGAGACTCATCTGAGACTAGGAGCGTACGACTGTCCCAGGAAGTCTCCCTGGCAGCCTGGCAGCACAACCACTTGCTCACCTTTTCCTGGGAAATGTGTGCTTTCTGAAGACACCTCCTCTCCATATGAACTTGCACACGTGGCTCCTCCCATGTCGTCTGCTTCCTCCCTGGCCTCCGAGACTCCCACCTGAGCTCCAGAGCCAGCTGCCCTTTATTTTTAGTACAGATTTTCCCATAACTGGGGCAGCTGTAGCACCTGAGATCCAGCACGCCTTCAGTGACAGACAAGTTTCTCTGCCCCGGTGGCACCTGCCACCAGTGTGTCCTCCTGCCTCAGGCTGAACACCCATTGCCTTCAATGGGACTTGCCCACTGGGTTCCTGATAGCTGTTTGCCTCCCAGGTTGTGCAGAAAACAGCCCAAAGGTAGGGAAAGAGGGCCCTCCCCCATCCTCTCACCAACCGGTGCCATCTGCTGGCAAAACAGTGGCACAGGTCGTGGCGAATTCCTCTGCCTTCGCAACTTGGAAACTGCATGACAGAGTGCGGGGGACGGTGTTCCTCTAGTTGAGTTCTCTTAGGCTGGAGTGGAAATTCGGCCTGATTTCTACTTTGAGACCTGTAAAGAAAAGAGCACGTATTTTAAGTCTGAGTGTGATGCATTTGCACAAACCTCACTTGTTAGTGCAGCCAGCACCAGGTTAGGAAGACACGGAGTGTGACCATCCCCCCGGCAGCCTCCTCTGTGCCCTCTTCCACTCACTGTCCTCCCACAAGGAGTCATAGATTCACTCCTAAGAATAGATTAGCTTCACCTGTGTTAGGTATCTTCTCTTGCAAGTTGGAGTGAATGGCGTGCAGCTTTGTCACACAACAGTTCAGGTGACTAAAAGGGTTCTGTCCATCGGAGCAGAGCCTGGGCGTCATGAAGGGTGCCTCTGTCCTCCCACAGTCCTCTGCCCCCTCCTCAGTCCCCCGGTTCCATCAGGCTGACTCACCCCGGCTTGAAAGCCTCAGACTAAATCATGTGGTCATTTTGGGAGCTGCAGTTAACATCCCTGAGTACTTAGCTTGTGCCGGGCACCAAGGTGGGCACCGTACCCACATACCATCTTCATTCCCACCCACATACCATCTTCATTCCCACGAGGACCCTGTGCGCTTCTACCTAAAGCAGAATGGAGGATGGAGCATGCTTAGAGTTGCAGAGCCAGTGGCTGCCAGAGCCCAGCTCTTGTGTTGCTAGACTGACAGTCTCTTCACTACCCAAGCTGCTCTCCAAAGCTGGTGTGAGCCAGTGCACACGGGCTGAGAGAGGAAGCTGCCACACTCAGGCCATACTTTGCAAAAAATCTGTTTTACACCCAGCACAGGACAGGAAGGAAGCCCGCCACCCCTGTAGAATCCACACTGTTGGGTCGTTGATTTGTTCAAGTTGTTGCAGATTCTCCAACCATTGTACACAAAAGCACTCTTATCAGAAGTGTACAACATGATGCATTTTCACTAACTAAACACACCAATGTGCCTGTTCCCAGCAACTCTACCTCGTGCTGCCTTCCAAGCATGAGGTCTTCCAGAGTCACGATATTCCTGACTTCTAACAAGGATTAGTTTTGTTCGCTTTTGAACTTTTTATAGAAATGGATTTATACAAGATGAGCTTTTTTTGCTCAGGTTTACATCTGCGAAAGTCATCCATATTGTTGCACGTAGTTGTCAATATTCTGACTGCAGTATGATTATCTATTATGTGAATATACCGCAGTTTGTCTGTTTTGCTGTTCATGGGCATCTGGGTGGTTGCCAGATGGGAACTTTTGGCCATTGTGATATTACTGTCACAGGCATTCTAGTACGTGGTATGAGTATATTTGTTGGGAGCCCATCTAGGAGTGGAATGGCTGGATCATAGTATATGCCCATGTTCTTCAGCTTTAGACACCCTGCCATGTCATTTCCCCAAAGCGCTATCAATTTACACTCCACCTGAGTGTTCTGCTGGTCATATCCGAACCAGCGTCTGGTACCGCCAGACCTCCACATTTTAATGTTAAATGATTCTAAACAGAAACATGAAGGATTTCAATGTTGATGTCTGTTTTGTAATATTTCATCATTAATATGGCTCATGAGAATTAACTCCTTTGCACCTATTGTCAAGTTAGCAAACATTTACTGAGCTTCTGCTGCCTACTGTGCTCTAGTGCTGAAGAGACACAGAAGAAAACAAAAGATCTCAGTCCTGAAGGAGATCCAGGAACGCCTTCTCTTCAGGTTTCAGCTCAGATGTCACCTCCAGAGACACCCGAGCACCTGCCACCATTCTCTCTGCCTGCTTCATTTCTTCGTAGCACTTACCATCACTTAAAGTACTTTATCTGTTTGTTTGACATCTTTTTTTTTTCTTACAGGGACAGAGAGAGAGTCAGAGAGGGGGATAGATAGGGATAGACAGGAATGGAGAGAGATGAGAAGCATCAATCATTAGTTTTTCGATGCCATCGTAACACCGTAGTTGTTCACTGATTGCTTTCTCATATGTGCCTTGACCGCGGGCCTTCAGCAGACCGAGCCACCCCTTGCTGGAGCCAGCGACCTTGGGTCCAAGCTGACGAGCTTTTGCTCAAGCCAGATGGGCCCGCGCTCAAGCTGGCTACCTCGGGGTCTTGAACCTGGGTCTTCGGCATCCCAGTCCGAAGCTCTATCCACTGCGCCACTGCCTGGTCAGGCTTGTTTGACATCATTATGAGGGCAGGACTCTTGTCTGTTTGGTATTCTCTAGCCCCCAGAACAGTTTCTGGTACATAGTCAACATTCAGTAAGTACTTTTCTCTTTTCAATGAGAGGAAGGGAGGCAGAGAAGGACTCCAGCATGCACCTCAACTTGGATCCACCCAGCAAGCCCACTAGGGAGCGATGCTCTGCCCATCTGGGACCCTTGCTCCGTTGCAACGGGAGCCATTTTTTCAGTGCCTGAGGCTGAGGCCATGGAGCCATCCTCAGTGCCCAGGGCCAACTTGCTCTAATTGAGCCATGGCTGCAGGAGGGGAGGAGAAAAGAGAGAGAAGCAAGAGGGTAGAGGTGGAGAAGCAGATTGGCGCTTCTCCTGTGTGTCATGACCAGGAATCAAACCTGGGACATCCACATGCTGGGCTGATGCTCTACCACTGAGCCAATGGGCCAGGGTCAGTAAGTACTTTTTGTACTTACTATGAGTGAACAGATGATTGAATAAGCAATGTGCAGGATAAGAGCTATCTTTTTTTTTAAGATTTTATTTTAATTAAAAAATTATTTTTCTTCTTTTCCAAGTGAGAGGAAGGGAGAGGAAGATAGAGATACAGATTCCTACATGCACCCTGACCAGGATCCACCTGGCAACCCCCATCTGGGTCCCAGTGCTCTGTACATCTGGAGCCATGCTTGCAACCGAGCTGTTTTGAGCACCTGAGTTAAAGGCTCCATGGAGCCTGGGGTGGAGGGATGGAGAAGCAGATGGTTGCTTCTGTGTGCCTTGACTGGGAATCGAACCTGGGACATTCACATGCGGGGCTGACACTCTACCACCGAGCCAACTGGCCAGGGAAAGAGCTGAGAGATTTAAGTCCTGGCCATGCCACTTAGCTGTGTGACCTTCATTAAATTACTTGTTTTCTGATCTTAATGTCCTCATCTAAAAAACCATAGTAATAGTGCTTGAACTAGTGGAAGAAAGAAGTAGTGAACTTGAAGCTAGATTGATAGAGATTATCCAATTTTAAAGCAAAGAGAAAATAGAATGAAGAAAAATAAACAGAGCCTCAGAGAAGTGTGGGACACCTCTAAGTATGCCAACATATATTAATGAGAGTATTAGAAGGAGAGGAGAAAGAGAAAGGAATAGAAGAAATATTCAAAGAAATAATGCCTGAAAAATTCCCAAATGTACTTTCAAAAAATCTATTAATACATCTAAGAATCTCAGCAAATTCAGCATGACCATCAGGGGACACGGTGGATAGAGCGTTGGACTGGGATGCAGAGGACCCAGGTTTGAAACCCTAAGGTCACCGATTTGAGCATGAGCTCACCAGCTTGAACACAAAGTCACTGGCTTGAGCGTGGGATCATAGATGTGACCACACGGTTGCTGGCTTAAGCCCAAAGGTTGTTTGCTTGAAGCCCAAGGTCGCTGGCTTGAGCTCAGAGTTACTGGCTTGAGCAAGGGATCACTCACTCTGCTGTAGTCCCCCCCCCATCAAGGCACATATGAGAAAGCAATCAATGAACAACTAAGGAGGCAAATGAGCTGCAACAAAAAATGGATGCTTCTCATCTCTCTCCCTTCCTGTCTTTATGTCCCTCTGTCTCTCTCACACACACAAAAGAATCTCAACAAATTCCAAGTAGGAAAAATGCAGAGAGCCATATCCAAACATATCATAGTTAAAAGATAAGAAAAAAACCTTGGAAAGAGCAAGAGATAAATGATTCATAACTACAAGGGAACCCAAGTAAGATGAATAGTTAATTTAGCATCAGAAACAATGCAGGCTAGAAGGTAGTGGGATAATATATTCAAATAGCTAAAAACAAGGGTGATCCCTGCCTTGTAGAATTATTTGGATTAAAGAAACTGTAAAATCAGTGTCTGACCACAGTGGTTCCTGAACACATTATTGAGGATCATACAATGTAGCTTCAGGCTCTTGTCAAGTTATTTAATCCACCCTATGTGAGTCTACAGGGGCAGTTCAATCTTGTGATGGCAGAAGGTAAAACTCAGCCTTCCTAGACTCACCCAGAGGTCTAGCCAAGAGAAGCATATATCTTAGTTTGTGCTCCTTCCTAGGGGAAAATAGCTCTCTACAAATAAATGCCTCTGTTTCATTCATTAAGTCATTTAGTGTTTATTGAGCACCTACTATGTGCTTGATAGGAGCCATTGTCTGGTGTAAAGAAACTGTAATCTACCCCCCAGGAGCTCACAGAGTAGTTGGAGTGGAACAGCATTTATCAAATAGCTATACCAATGACCATGACAAGCATGTAAAGGAAAGAGATGAGAAATACTAAAATCCAAGGGTAGGTGGCATTTACCCTAATCAAGGATGTAGGGAGGGCTTTCCATAGAAAGTGATAGCTACGCTGAGGTCTGAATGATGAGTGGGAGTTTCCTTTCCCAGATAATATGGTAAGGAAAAATGTTTCAGCCAGGGAGATTCCATATGCTAGGGGCCCGTGGCAGGAGGGAACAGAACAAGGACAAGGGGACTAAAAGAAAGTTAATTTGAACATTATGTCTGGTAAGTGGTTAATATCCAGAATACATAAAGAAATCCTACAACTCAACAACAACAACAACAAAAACCCCAACCTGATTTTAAAACGGGCAAAAAGGACTTACAAACATTTCTCCAAAGAAGGTTTACAAATGGCCAATAAGCACATGAAAAGATGCTCAGTATTTGACTCAGCATGAGTCAAAACCACTATGAGATATCACCTCACACCCATTAGGGAGGCTATTGTCAGAAGAACAGAAAATAGGAAGTTTTGGTGAGGATGTGGAGAAATTGGAACCCTTGTGCCTTGCCCAGGAGAATGTGAACTGATACAGCAACTGGAAACAATATGGCCATTCCCCAAAAAGTTCACCATGTAATTACCCTATGGTTCAGCTGCTCCGCTTCTGGGTTAGAGCATGGAAAGCACAGACTTGAACAGGTATTTGTACTCCCGTGTTCATAGCAGTCTTCACAGTAGCCAAAATATGGATGCAACCCGAGTGCCCATCGTCCACTGACAGATGAATGGATAAGCAAGATGTGGTGTATACAATCCATGGAATATTTCTCCACCTTAGAAAGGAAGGAAATTCTGACAGATGCTACAACATGGATGAACCTTGAGGACGTTACGCTCAATGAGATAAGCCAGTAAGAAAAAAAGAAATGAGGTTAAAGTAGTCCAAGTCATAGAGACAGAAAGTAGAGTGTGGTTGCCAGGGGCAAGGAGGAGGGTTGGGAAGTTGGTCGCAGTTCAAAGAACTGCTATGAGGTGAGGTCAAAGAGGCAAGAGATGGGCTGAGCCATGCAGCTTACAGAACACCTCAAGTGCTTTGGTCTTTGGCCTAGGAAAAGATATCAGGGCTGCCAGAGCACAGGGAGGCGGAGGGTGGGACTGGGAGATATTGGGAGGAAAAGTCAATAGGGTCTGATGAAGGATGTGATGTGAATGACTGGGGGAGAGAGATAGCCCCAAATCCTTGGGCACCTTGAAGAGGCCCAGGAAACCTCTTGTCTAGGTCAGTGCCCTGTCCAGGTCTCAGTGTAAATGTAAACTAACATGGGCACCTGCAGCCCTTCGTCCCACCTGGACATACCCTCCTGGGGTGGGTGGGCATCGGGGGCACAGCGAGAGCAGGCTCTGATTGACTGTAACCTAGACATACACTATCCTTCACCGCTGAGTTCTGTTTGTGTTTTCCTGACTGTGACGTTTAGCCAGCCTTACAAATGGGCACTTAGGACCATTTGGGAGTTCTTGGTTATAAGCAACAGAAACTTACCCTGATTACCTGAGCAGAAAAGGACTCAGTTGGAAGATCATGGTTGCTCACAAAATTACGTTCCCCGGTTAAGGAACCCAGCTCAGGTCAGAACCAGGAAACTGGGTCTGGGGCTGGGGTGCCTAGACAGCCCGTTTGGGAGGCTTGGTGTGCCACTGGCCCCTGGACCCCACTGTGGGCATCCTAAAAGCTGCCTGCCCTTCCCATCTGCCCTTCATCCTGTGAGATAAGAGCTGTTATCTCACAGAAAGCTGAGGAGCAGGGAAGTAAGCGGCCTGCCTGAGAACAGGTTATCTTCCCTAATACGGGAGTGGCCGGGGAGTGACCGTCACTGCAGTTCTATCGGCCATGCCCACACCGTGCTGACCCCTTGGGCCCCACAGCTTCCAGCTGGTTAGTTCAGAGCCAATTGCATTTCAAGAGGCTTTTTAAAAAGTATTGGTTCTGCCTGACCTGTGGTGGCCCAGTGGATTAAAGCCTCGACCTACAACTCTGAGGTTGCTGGTTCGAAACCCTGGGCTTGCCTGGTCGAGGCACATACGGGAGTTGATGCTTCCTGCTCCTCCCCTCCTTCTCTCTCTCTCTTTCTCCCCCCTCTCTGAAATGAATAAGTAATAAAAATAATTTAAAAAAAAAAGGTATTGGTTCTGAAATTCAGAACCAGGGACAGCACTTGCCTTGTTGATTTTTCACACCTAACCACAAATGAGAATGAGGTGGAGAGGGAAGATAGGATTGGACCTTCAGCTTCTGATTAGGGAGCAAGTCGCCTGCACCTGTTATGAGCTCCCCCCCTGTTGGCCAGATAAAATATATTATGCTCACTTTGTTAAAGATGGCGCTGCCCACATGGAAGTTTGTTGATATTAATGTGTGTTCTGAAACAGGCTGTGGGCAGGCCGGATCGTCATAGGCTAAGGCTTAGTTTAAGAGTAAGCTCTTGCCTGACCTGTGGTGGCGCAGTGGATAAAGCATCGACCTGGGAACACTGAGGTCGCCAGTTCAAAACCCTGCACTGGTCTGGTCAAGGCACATATGGGAGTTGATGCTTCTAGCTCCTCCTCCCTCTCTCTCTCTCTTTCTGTGTGTGTGTGTGTGTGTGTGTGTGTGTGTGTGTGTGTGTGTGTGTGTCTCCTCTCTAAAATGAATAAATAAAAATAAAAAAAATAAAAAAAAAAGAGTAAGCTCGGATAATGTAGGGTGGTGCACTCTCTTGAGGAATCCCATTATGCCTCAGATGGGTGGCTTTGTATCAGAGACTTTCTTTATGTATAATTGGATTAAAGGTTTGGATTTTCTATGCTATAAACTGGGGCAGTCTGGGAGCTTGCTCTCTCTTGGTTCCTGAGTTCCTGAGGTTGGTATTAGAGAGGAGAGCAGAGTAAGGCCACGTGAAGGCCAGGAGAAGCAGCCGAGATGGCAGAGTGCTGAGGGAGAAGCCAGTTTGTTAAGAGTTTGTGCAGGAGGAGATGGGAAACAGAGGTGAATAAGTCTGGTGAGCTAAAAAGCTTTGATGCTAGGAAACTCGGATAAGTCAGTAGCTTTGTGAGCACTGAATGAGTGGGTTTTGGAGCCCAGTGTGTATTTTTGCTTGCCCGCCGGGTGCAAGCTAGAATTAAAGCTGATGGCTCACCAGTTTTTGGCTCCTGTGTTTCATTGTCATCTGTTCGAATCCAATGAGAACCTGCGTGGGTCGGGCGGCTGTGATGCTGACCCTGGCTACTGGCTTTACACCCCCCATGTCCACTTTCACCCCCACTCCAAATAAGCAGAATGTCCAGACATCAGGCAGTAGAAACAGCGGCCATTCACGACAGCCTCTAATCCTTCCCCAAAAATCCTCCCTCCCTCCCTCCGTCCTTCCTGGAGCAAGAGAGGAAACGTAACTTAGTTATCACTCTTAGCTATTTAATAATCAGCATGAAAAATGGCTTGTCGGCCTGACCTGTGGTGGCGCAGTGGATAAAGCGTCGACCTGGGAACACTGAGGTCGCCAGTTCAAAACCCTGCACTGGTCTGGTCAAGGCACATATGGGAGTTGATGCTTCCAGCTCCTCCCCCCTTCTCTCTCTCTCTCTCTCTCTCTCTCTCTCTCTCTCTCTCTCTCTCTCTCTGTCTCCTCTCTAAAATGAATAAAAAAGAAAAAAAAAAAAAATGGCTTGTCTGGGTATGCAGATAAATGGCAGTTTATAGAACTGACTTAATCTTTGACCTCTATGTGGAATGAAAAAAAAGAAAGCTACACAGTTTCCAATCATGTTCATTAGCTTCTGTCTCCAACCAGCCATTTAAAGAACATTCCAGTAAAAAGTTCATCCTGAAATTGTCTGAATTAGGATTCCGCCATCAGAACTGAACAGTGCCAGATCGCAGCTGCTGTCTGTTGACCTGAGGGCAGGGTCCCTCCCTGCTGCCCGCAAATTCTCCAGGAAGCCCAAAACATCCTGTTAAGTGGCCTGGTGGCTCCTTCCACACAAGCATCCTGGCCTTGAAGTCCTTCATTTTTGTTAGAAGTTATTTTATTTCCCGACCTAAAATGAAATGATATTTAAAGTTTCTGGATCCTTTCAAGTCTAACACATTGCCTTTTTTTTTTTTTTTTTTTTGCTTTTTTAATCATATGTATTCCAGTTGAGCAGCATCAAATTACTTGCAACATAGACAACTTTCCCAAATCTAGCCATTCTGTAGTGTGAAATGAATGAGTGTGTGTGTACGTAGATGCATTGGTGGTATAAGGCACACGACTAGTTTGGCTGGAATAGAATAAGAGCAGACCACACAAAGGTATGAGTCCCAGGGGTACCTTTGGGAGATGTCTTAGAGGCTGACTGTCCCAATAGCCCTATTAAATCAGTGCCCACACCCCATTCTCGTTTTTCCTGTCTTATTTCTTTCTAATTCCTGTCACTACCTGAAGTTATTTTATTTCTTTGTTGTAAAATAAGTGTCCGTCTCCCCCACTATCCTGACTCTCTGTGTGCTCAGTGACGGCCTCAGACCTGCTCACTGTGGTCTCCGCTGCACTTAGCCCAGCACCTGGCATCTAGTAGGTGCTCAGTAAACACTGGTTGAAGGTAAGACTAAAAAGTCAGTATGAAGCCCAGTGCCAGGTTGTGGGAAACTTATCAGTATCTTGTTGGCTTGTAGCCCTTACCTTGAAGACCTGAGACCAGATCGGGCTCTGAGCTGAGCTTCCACCTCTCTGAGCCATTGCAATCAAGGCTGATTTAGTCGCTTCACTTTCTTAGATCTTGGAAGAACACCTTCGTGGGCCCTGGGAGCTGCCAGCACTGACTGTGGCATTTTCTTATTTTATTTTCTTATTTCTTGATTTTAGAGAGAGAGAGGAGGGGAGGAAGAGGCCTTTGAATTTTTCAGTCATATGACACAGTAGGGAATCAGGCATCTCATAACAGTGTTAAATTAGAAGGACTTAGTATAGGACTTAGGCTCATGTTAGGTGGTTGGGAGTGTTCTGGATTGGGTACTGTCAGGAAGCAGGGCTAATTCTATGACTGGATATTTTAATCAACCTTATCTAGAAGACAGAAGGAATGAAACAGATAAAGTTCTATTTGCTCACAAAGCAGTGATCACCTGACCAGGTGGTGGTGCAGTGGATAGAGCGTCAACCTCGGATGCTGAGGTCCCAGGTTTGAAACCCTCAGGTCACCAGCTTGAATGAGGGCTCATCCAGCTTGAGCACAGAGTCTCCGGCTTGGGTGTAGGATCATCAACCTGACCCCATGGTTGCTGGCTTGAGCCCAAGGTTGCTGGCTTGAGGATGGGGTCACTGGTTTGGCTGGAACTCCCTGGTCAAGGCACACATGAGAAGCAATCAATGAACAACTAAAGTGCCGCAATTATGAGTCGAGATGCTTCTTATCTCTTTCTCTTTCTCTCTCACTAATAAAATAAAATAAGCAGCAGCAGTGGTCACTCACATTAGCAGGATCGGGGGCTATCTGGTCATGTTTGTGGTTTAGAGAGTATTCTTGTTTTAGTCTGAGTTCAGACCTAATTATGACTGATGTGGTTTGTCTTTGCCTTTCATGGGAGCAGAGCGGCTGGTGTTTTGTGAAGTTGTTTGTGTCCACTGGGCTGGAGCAAGGCCCTCCTAGCCAGCCGCAGGGCCTGCCGTGCTAGGCTGCTTCCTACTTTCAGGAACTGCTTTTCTCCCCCACCCCCACCTGCCACCCTGCCGCACCTCCCCGTAACTGAGAGCAGATGAAGTCGGTCCTCAGAACACTCATCTGTTATACCCAGAACTTTGCCAGTGCCGAGTGTTCCTAGTCAGGAGGGTGTTCAGAAGACATTGTCAAAGCTGGGCTGTGGTGGACTCCCCTGCTGTTTTGCAGGGTAAGTTGTCGAGTCCTCTCATAGGAAGTCGCTGCACTGAAGACTCTGTACAGAACACATCGGCCACCTACAACACAGGCCATTTTCAGAAATAGAACTGACTACTAGGTCTGGCACCAGATCCTGAATACAAGGGCCTCAATTGCTGTGAATGCAGACTATGAAAACATCCCCAATATCCAGCTGGTCTTTCCCTAGAGAGCCACGTGGCTTCTTAAAAAAGCCTAATTACGAGTTGTTCTACTTGACCCGTGTGGTATTTATAGAAATATTTATATAGGTGCAGCAAGAAGTGTTTGCTGAAGCATAAATTCCCCGTGGGTTAGCCAAGAAAAAATTCAGGGTTTCATGACCTGCTAATGAATATACATTTCGCCTGGTTTGTCAGAGCAGAAGTTGTGTCATTGACGACGTCTGCTAGGGTCGGAGACAGGTTTCGGATGAGCTTTCTACAGTTCCCCTGCCGTGGGAGCTGTGGCTAGAAGAACTAATAGCGTGCAGGAAGAGTCCGCGGTCCTCGGGGAGCTCTCCCAGGTAGACAGTGTGCTTGCGACCTTTTGTAGGTGTCTGGGTGTTCTTTTCCGGGGAACATGATCCACTGAAGGGATGGTAATTTTAAACACCTAGAAGTCTCTAACAATCATTTCGAATGCCTGGGATAAGTGAGTATGCGGCAGGTGGCTATAAGCCTGATGGCCACAAAACAAGTAGTGCCCGACACCCATCAGAATGGCTATAATCAAAACGGCGGACAGGAACAAGTGTTGGTGATGATGGGGAGAAGTTAGAACCCTCATTTTACGTGGGTGGGAATGTAAAGTAATGCATCACCGTGGAAACCAGCCTGGCAGTTCCTCAAAGGGCTAGAGTTAGTTACCTTATGGCCCAGCAATTCCACTCTTAGACCCAAAATAACTACACACTTGTACCCAAACAAGAACTTGCATACAGCTGTTGACAGCAGCATCACTCACCATAGTGAAAAGGTAGAAACAGTCCAAACACCCACTAGTGGATGAATGGAGAAGAAAATGGTCAGTCCATACAATGGACTATTAGTCAGCCGTAGAAATGAATGAAGAGCTGCCACATGCTACGTGACCTGGGTGAGCCTTGAAAATATCGTGCTAAATAAAAGAAACCAGTTACAAAACGCCACATGTTTGGTCATGGGAAATGTCCAGAATAGACAAATCCATAGAAACAGAAAGAAGATCAGTGGCTGCCAGGAGCTGGGGGTTGGGTAATGGAGAGTGACTGCTAATGGGTACATTATTTCTTTTTAGAATGGCGAAAATGTTTGTAAGTTGATTGTGGTGATGGTTGCGCAGCTCTGTGAATGTAATAAAAGTTATTGAATTGTATACTTAAACTTTTTTAAATTATTGATTTTAGAAAGAGAGAGGAAGGGAGAAAGAGAGTGAGAGGGAAACACCAATTTGTCATTCCACTAATCTTTGCATTCATTGGTTGATTCCTGTAACTGCCCTGACTGGGGATCGAACCCACAACTGTGGCATATCACGACAATGTTCTAACCAGCTGAGCTACCCAGCCAGGGCAAATGGTATACTTTAAATGAGTGAATTGTATGGTATGTGAATTATATCTCAATAAAGCTGTTACAAGAAAAATAAGTAGTATGTGAGTAGGGCCCGCACAGAACTGGGGATGATGTCTATCACAGTGGGAGCGAGCCTTTTCCCCCTCTCAAGTGGGTAAATTCTTTCAGCAGAATTAAGCAGTTCTGAGGAGTGTGTGAAGAGAACAGACTGGGTGTTGGAGCACTAAGAGACCCCACATCAGTTTCCATTACTCCTGAGGAACTAGAAACCGCCTCAGCAGAAGCAGTTGTTGACATGAGCTCAAACACAGGTAATTAATAAACAAATCCCTGCAACGTTCCTTACATCAGATTCAGATGAGCCTTCTGGTTTCTTTCTTCTTTGGCCCTGATCGCTGGCAAGACTGCGACACCAGATCAAGTCTAGGAAAGGAATCCTTTGCCTTTGCGCAGGCCTGGAGCTTTACGTGTAGTATTTCCACAGCCCGGCGACTGCACTCCCACCCCCGTGGCAAGCCCTCACGGGAGGTTTTGTTTCCCGTGTAGCAGGCAGGGAAGCGGAGACTCAGGTTAGGTCATTTATACAAGGTCACACAGCTGCTGGGAGTCAGGTGCATGAACCCAGAGTGGACAGGCAGCCAATGTCGCTTCTGCGGGGGAGCTGGGAAAGACTGGCCTTGAGCCAGCTCCACCCTGAGCAGTGCTCTTGCTGTGTGCTGTGTTTGAGCAGTGTGTACTGGATGCCAGAAATGTGGGGGGCGGTGTCAGGAGGGGGGGCTCTCAGGCTTGCGTTGGGGCTTTCCCTGCAGACCCTGCTAGGAGAGCAGGACAAGCAAGCTGCCATTTTCTTGCCTGAGAATTGACAAAAGCTCGGCCTGAACATACAGGGGCCAAGGCAGTGTCCGAGTTCTGCAGCAGCTGGCTCATGGCCAGGTCCTTAAGGCTTTCAGAGCACCGAAGTCTTGGTGAACCCCAGCGCAGGGAGGCAGTACAGCAAAGTTCGGGAGGCCACCCATGTCCTCAGGAGGGCAGGGACATGCAGGATTTCGACCTAATGAGAGCAGCTGCCTTGTGCACTTTTTACCTTCCTTCTCTGGAAACTGGAGCACCTGTGTGGCCTTTGGCCACTGTCCAGGAACCACCTTGGCTCTTCTGATCCTGTTTCTAAAACCCAAGCTTTCCTAACTCCAAGAACTCTGTCTGCTGTTCTGATTCTAGATACTTCCAAGGAGCAAGCTGTCACCTTCCTGGCATGCTTCTTGGAGAGAGTAGTTGGTCTTACATAACCTAAAGGTTTGAATTAGAAGTGCAGCCATTTTTTCAGACACTCATCAGCTAGGAACTGAATACCTCCCCTGTCCCACTCCAGACCCTTGGAAGCACGCCCACTGCCACGTTCTTTGGTATCCTAGCAACCAAAACCTCTCATCTAAGCCCTGGCCAGGACAGAGGCCATTTTCTCCCTGACTGCTGTGATTTGCAGCCTCTCTGGGTCTCTGAGCATCTGTTCGTGCAGCTTGTGGGTACCACTTGCCCCCAGAGACACTCCCAATCCCAGCCCAGCCAACACCCTGGCAGGATGAGCTTCTCGCTCACATTCTCTGAGCTGGTCAACGTTGCCATCCCGCAGTGCGGTGTGATGAACTTCAAGGCCCTGCACCTTCTGCTCCATGGCATCCTGGAGCACATCAACATGGCCGAGCTCAAGAAGGTCCTGTCGGGGGACGAGGACTTCCTCCAGTCCTCACAGACCGTGTTCATGCCCCGGGAAGGAGATGCGCAGCCCATCCTCAACCCCATGAAGAGGGTAGGCAACATCTTTGACCACATGGTGAGCCGCATAGACAAGATGGAGAGCCAACTGGCCGGGCTGCAGGAGATGCCCTCTACCGCCGAGCTGCTGGAGGCCAGCCAGGGAACCAGCCGGCCCGCCCAGGAGCTGTGGCAGTTGATTAAGCTCCGGAAGATGGTGGAAGGCAGTGAAGAAGCCGTGGAAAAGGTAACCCATCTGGCCTCCCGGAGCTCCTTGCCCCTTGCTCTCCTCCCAGGTGTCTTCTTCCCATTCCCTTATGTTCCTTTGTGACGGGCTCTTCCATTTGGGAGTCAGGCAGAACCAAAGCCCCAAGCTTGCATTCATTATCACGTATTGAAAAAAGAAGCCAGACACAAAGACCACATATCGTGGGTGTAAGGTATTTTTCACTGCCAAGAAAGAAGGAAGGGGCGGCCAAGAGCCACAATGTGTGGGATAATAAGAGGCTTTATTAAGTACCGTGCATCCCACCCAATGATGTTCCCTAGCCCCGGGGACAGAGGCTATGGTAGACTGCGTGAGAGGTATTTAAAGGGGTCCTAGGGGTCCTTTAGGGTTGTCGAGCTAATATGACATGGTGAAATCTCACTGGCTGACAGACGGTCGCTCCTTTCCCGAAGATTTCTGGGAACTTTAGTTTTGGCGTGCTTGGTTGTGGGCGGCCCTAGCCAAAGTCCGGGGTCTGAGTTCCCCAGTGACTGTCCCCCATTGCTAACCACTCTACAGTGGAATTTCATTTATATGAACTGTCCTGAATGAGCACATGCATAGAGACAGAAAATGGATTGGTGATTGTCAGGGGCAGGACGGAGGGGTAATGGAGAGTGACTTCTTAGTGGTTACAGGACAGCCTTTTGGGGTGATGGAAATGTTTTGGTACGAGATAGAGGCAGTGGTTGCATTGTGAATGCACTTAATGCCACTGAGTTATTCCTTTAAAATAGTTCATCTTGCCTGACCTGTGGTGGCGCAGTGGATAAAGCGTCAACCTGGGAACACTGAGTTCGCCAGTTCAAAACCCTGCACTGGTTTGGTCAAGGCACATATGGGAGTTGATGCTTCCAGCTCCTCCCCCCTTTCTCTCTTTCTCTGTCTCTGTCTCTGTCTCTCTCTCTCTCTCTCTCTCTCACTCTGTGTCTCCTCTCTAAAAATGAATAAAATAAAAAGAAATTAAAATAGTTCATCTTATTGTTGCAGGAAAGCAACCTGCAACAGGAGGTTTGATACTCAAATAACTGCACTAAGAGGAAAAGAGAATTTATTAAAAAGCCAGTGGAGCATGTGGGGCCAGTAGCTCCAAAGACACGTGCTCCCCAGAATTAGATTTCTTACATCTTATATACCCTTTACAGAACACAAGTTCCCATACATGGATCTCGTGATTCCTTTGTCTAGAGGTACATACGTCAATCACAGGATTTCAGGATGGGAGGGGGTTAGATGATGTCAGAGGATAAGCGTTTGTAAATCGCCCATTAAGGAGAAAGAAAGGGGAGAGGAAAGGGCTACTCAAATCTCCCTTCCCCTCCCGCATTCCTGGCTGTTTACCTTCTTCCTCACAGGTGTGGGAAAGGGAGGGGGTCTGAGTCTCCTTCCTCCTTCCATTCAAAACCTTCTAGTACGAAAACCTCTTTATTTACATACAATATAATAGTCCTTCCTAAGCAGGAATGCGATCAGCCATCTAGAGCTGGTGTAAATCATACACAAGTATAGAAATCATATTTACAAAATCTCTCTGAACGCTTGCTTGGCCTAAATCATAAAATGCCTTTTAAGCCTCTTAGCTAAAGGGGGGGTTTCTTATCTCAGTATGTTATGTGACTCTTACCTCTATAATAAATAATGATTGAGGACCTCCCATGACAGCTGCCATAGTGAATAGGAGTTCATGTTCTAGCAAGGGTGACAGAGAGAAAGCTGGTGAATAAAAATCTATAGGAACTAGCCATGTGAAAAGTGGGAAAGGACATTATCCCTACCTTATAAGCGAGAAACTGACATCCAGATGTGTTCATTTAGGCCCTGGCCAGGTAGCTTAGTTATAGTGTCATCCCCATATGCCAGGGCTGCAGGTTCGATCCCTGGTTAGGGCACATACAGGAATCAACCAATGAATGTATAAAGAAGTTTTACAACGAGTTGATGTCCTCTTTCTCTATCTATCCCCTCCCCCTTCTTCTCTCTCTAAAATAAAAATTTTTTAAATGTTCATTAATTTGCTGATGGTGGTGCAGCCAGTGCCGGCAGAGCAGGGAAGGAGCTCTGACCAGGACCTGCCTTGGACCGGATTGTGTACTCTTGCCTCCCCTCTTAGCACATGGTTATCTATCAAGGCCTGTAGTCTTGGGGAAGACTTTGGATCTTGGGGAGCAAATACCCTGCCCTCTCTCTTCTCACTTCCCATTAGCTAAACTGGAAGTCCGGAGATACAGTAAGCAGAATGCCTTTGGGTCAACCTCCCAGGCACCGAGTCAGGGCGAGGATGGAGGATGGATATACAGGAGCTGATGCAGAGCATCCGTACAGGAGGGACCACTCTGAGACACAGGCCAGAAAGAGAACTGGAAACAGAGCTTTGGGGGAAGGGAGTCACTGTTGAGGCAGGTTGAGATGGTTCTGGAAAGGTGGATAGAAGTTCAGCAGAGATTGGAAGGGGCCCTTTCTAGAGGAGCTGGTAGCAGGAGCTAGCACAGGGCACACTTGGGGCATAAGGGACAGCCACACTGGCTGATCCCCAGAGGAGGGTTGCGGACGAAGAGCTGAAAGCAGTCTATGGCTCTACTTTGGGGGTCGCGTCCGGAAGGTAGACTGTGGGGGGTGTGCGGTCGTTCCTTTAGGACAGTGGTTCTTTTTTTTTTTTTTTTCTACAGGGACAGAGAGAGTCAGAGAGAGGGATAGATAGGGACAGACAGACAGGAACGGAGAGAGGTGAGAAACATCAACCATCAGTTTTTCATTGTGACACCTTAGCTGTTCATTGATTGCTTTCTCACATGGGCCCTGACCGCGGGCCTTCAGCAGACCGAGTGACCCCTTGCTGGAGCCAGTGACCCCGGGTCCAAGCTGGCGAGCCTCCGCTCAAGCCAGACGGGCCCGCGCTCAAGCTGGCGAGCTCGGGGTCTCGAACCTGGGTCCTCCGCATCCCAGTCCGACGCTCCATCCACTGCGCCACCGCCTGGTCAGGCTAGGTCAGTGGTTCTTAACCTTTTTTGAGGTACCAAACCCACCAGTTTCATATGCGCATTCACCGAACCCTTCTTTAGTGATAATTTTTTTTTCCAAATTCAAGACATAGGTATATGTTTTCTTACTGGTGCACAAAACGAGCCGTGCATGAACATCACTTTGCTCAAAGAACAAAACCAACAAAGTGCATGAACTCACAACAAATTACGGTATTACTTTATTCTGGCCTCCACGGCAGAGGCTTCTCCGAACCCCTGAGACCGACTCCTCGAACCCCTAGGGTTCGATAGAACCCAGGTGAAGAACCACTGCTGTAGAACATGGATGTGAGCTAAGCTGCCCCAGAGAAGGGTGGTCTGGAGGGGAGGGACCAGCACAGGAGGCATGACTACTGATGGGGAGGCCACAGCCGTGACCGCCTGGCTTGAGAGGACAGCATGTCAGTTGTGGCAGGGACAGAAAGAAAGGACTCGCCATCTTCCAGGTAAGCTAGATACTTATGTCTGTTAGCTCCTTTAATCTTCATAGCAACTCTGTGAGGCAGGTGCTGTAAATATCCCCATTTTACAGATGAGGAAATTGAGGCCCAAAGAGGTTAAGGAACCCACTCAATGTCAATGGGGACTCGGCCAGTCCTGGGCTGAGTGGGTCAGTGAAAGGCATAGATGTACAGGGCACTGAGCGTGCTGCTACTTCCCATCTGGGAAGGGTGGTGAGGGTGACGGCTCCCCCCTCCCAGCATTGTTGCAGCAATGGAAACTAGCCTGACCTGTGGTGGCGCAGTGGATAAGGCATCGACCTGGGACGCAGAGGTCACCAGTTTGAAACCCCAGGCTTGCCCGGTCAAGGCACATATGAGAAGCAACTACTACAAGTTGATGCTTCCTGCTCCTCTCCCCCTTCTCTCTCTCTCTCCCCTCTCTAAAAATCAATCAATAAAATCTTTAGAAACAACAACAACAATAAAAACTAAAAGAGATAATGCACGAGAGGGGGTTAGCACAGAGTTGCACATATCTTAGGTGTCCAACAGTGATTGCTATTATTATTCTTCAGAGATTTGAGCTCAGCAGGGAAGCTGAGGTGGACTGAGACCTCAGCAAAGCCAGGCGCCCAGAGCCCTGTGCGAATCTGCCTGATGTCTGTGGGAGGGGGGAGAATCCAGTCTGGCCAAGGTGAGCTGATGCCAGGGGACAGAGGCACATCGATGGCATGGATGAACTATAAGTCACCAGGCAAAGAAGAAGCAGCCAGAAACAGAGAGCGCATATTGTACGATTCTGTTTATATAAAACATCCAGAACAGGCAAATCCATAGAGTAGGGGTCCCCAAACTTTTCACACAGGGGGTCAGTTCACTGTCCGTCAGACCATTGGAGGGCCAGACTATAAAAAAAAAACTATGAACAAATCCCTATGCACACTGCACATATCTTATTTTAAGGTAAAAAAAACAAAAAGGGAACAAATACAATATTTAAAATAAAGAACAAGTAAATTTAAATCAAACTGACCAGTATTTCAATGGGAACTATGGGTGCGGATGCATCCTGTGCTCCTCTCACTGACCACCAATGAAAGAGGTGCCCCTTCTGGAAGTGCTGCGGGCAGATAAATGACCTCAGGGGGCTGCATGTGGCCCAAGGGCTGTAGTTTGGGGACCCCTGCCCTTGAGAAAGAAAGTGGATTAGTGGTTGCCAGGCGCTGGGAGGTGGAAGCAATGGGCGTGGCTGCTGCTGAGTGGCGGTTTCTCTGTGGTGATGAAATGTTCCAGATGAGATGGTTGCACAACCTGTGAATGTTCCAAATGCCACTGAATTGTTCACCATGAAGTGTATTTTACCACACACACAGAAACAACAGAGATGGTCAGAATCAAGCTTTTGAAAAAACAAAAAATATTTGCCTGACCTGTGGTGGCGCAGTGGATCAAGCGCCGACCTGGGATGCTGAGGTCGCCGGTTTGAAACCGTGGGCTTGCCCAGTCAAAGCATATATGGGAGTTGATGCTTCCTGCTCCTCCCCCCTTCTCTCTCCTCTCTAAAATGAATAAATAAATAAATAATCTTAAAAACAAAACAAAACATGTTTGCCCAGGCCAGATGTCTCTGTTGGTTGGAGCATCGTCCCAAAGTGCACAGGTTGCTGGTTTAATCCCTGGTCAGGGCACAGACAGGCACAGATTAATGTTCCTGTCTCTCTTTCTCTTCTTTCCTCTCTCTCTCTAAAGTCAATAAATAAACATTAAAAAGATACTTTAAAAGAATTTCCACCTACATGCAGTGTACAGGGAAATATTTTAGATTCACGGACAGGAGTAGGTTGGAAAGTAAAGGCTGGAAAAAGATCTTCATGTAAACAGTAACCAGAGGCGCGCTGGGGTGGCTATGCTTTCAGACAAGATAGACTTTAAGATAAAAATTGTTCCTGGAGACAAAGAAGGCAGCATGGGTGGCCGAGGGTAGGTTAGGGAGGGCCTAGGAGGACGGAGAGGTGGTCATGACAAGTGTCCACGGTACCAGCCCCTGCAGAGCACCTGCCCCTTGCTCACTCTGATGGATGAAGGCTTCTAGAGTGCAAGAGTATCCAGAATGACCCATCCAGCTCAGGAAAGGGGCAGACATGGATGTACAGTCCTCACAGGACTATGCACTTAGCAATGTCCCTGCTGTTAGAGAATGTCGCCTTTTGAGAGCCTGGCTGAGGTTGCTGGGGTTGCCACAGAGACCCATTGTAGGGGGTTGCCATGGTAGCTGGTTCTCGGATGGTGCTGGGTTAGTGTCCTCTGCTGCCCTTTATGGGTACCTGTCAAGGCGCACTACCCCAGACAGAGTGAATGGTGCCCAGGAAACCAGCATGGGCATCAAGGGGCTTCTCGAGAGAAGGTTTGGGAGGAGCTGCTGGCGTGGCCTGAGGGCTGGTGCTCTTGGCGAGGCCACTGCCCGATTTGGGGGCTCAGGTGCTGCAACAAGTTGTTATTAACCAGATTGTAGGGTTTCTCACCATTGGCAAGACTGGTGTTTGGGCTGGATAATTCATTGTGGCGGAGACTGTCCTGTGCACTGTGGGCTGTTAAGCAGCATCCCTGGCCTCTGCTCACCAGGTGCGGGGAGCTGCCCGTAACTATGATAACACAAAATGTCTCCAGGCATTGCCAAATCCCCCCTGGGCCCAAATCACTGCCTTTGAGAACTGCTGAGTTGGAAAACCTGGGCTCCCCGCTGGCTGTGTGCGTGTGTCCATGGCCTCCCTGACCTGCTCCAAACCAGGCCCACCTGGGGACATGCACCAGCATCGCAGGTTCCCGGGCCCCACCGCACCTCCCAGGCAGTGAGTTTCAGAAAGCTGTCTGTATGTCCCTGTTGTCTCCTTGAGTCCTCAGTTACCTCATCTGTGATGATAACCCCCGGCCGCTGGCCTCACAGACAAAATAGGAACAACGTGGGTCCCATTTGGGCAATGCAACAACCTGCTATTTTTATTTTATTTTTTTTAATTTCAAAACTCCCTCTGCATTACATCCTCCCAACCCAAAACTCCTACGGAATATCCCACAATTAAAATGATTTTAAATTTATACTGATTTTTGAGAACGTCATCACAGAGTTTAAGGGCATAGAAGATACTTTGGGGACTTAGAGAAGGAGAGAATCAGGGTTGAGGTGACTGCAATGATAGTTGTAAGGTATTCCCCCCCCCACCCCACCCCAGAGGAAGAAGGAAGGGCGGAGCCACCAAGGGTGGAACAGCAAAAGTTTTATTTAGTACAGCGCTTCCTGGATGACATTCTCTGGTCCCAGGGACAGAGACCAGGAAAGTCACATGGATGAAACCGCGTGAGGAATATTTAAAGGGTCGTCTAGGGTGGAAGTGAGTTGATATGACATGGCGAGATCTCACTGGCTGGCAGACAGTCGCTCTTTTCCAAGGACTCCTGGGAAGTTTCTTTTGGCACACCCAGCCAGAGTTCCTGGGTCTGGTTCCTCACGTGACCTTCCGCCTATGCCCACCGACCTTACAATAGTGACAGTTTTTCCGGAGGTCGGAGGTCGGCAGCACTCTCCCAGGGTCCCAGGAAGTACCTCTGCATTCCCAGGTCTGTCTGGAAGGGAAGAGGTCTTAGCATTCCCATTTCCCAAAGCTCTGGCCACAGTGGCCATGTGGATCAGCCTAGCTCAGGGGTCCCCAAACTACAGCCTGTGGGCTGCATGTGGCTCCTTGAGGCCATTTATCCGGCCCCCGCCGCACTTCCGAAGGGGCACCTCTTTCATTGGTGGTCAGTGAGAGGAGCACAGGATGCATCCGTATCCATAGTTCCCATTGAAATACTGGACAGTTTGTTGATTTAAATTTACTTGCTCTTTATTTTAAATATTGTATTTGTTCCCGTTTTGTTTTTTTTCCTTTAAAATAAGATATGTGCAGTGTGCATAGGGATTTGTTCATAGTTTTTTTATAGTCCTGCCCTCCAACGGTCTGAGGGACAGTGAACTGGCCCCCTGTGTAAAAAGTTTGGGGACCCCTGGCCTAGCTGATTGTCTGAGGGGGTATTTGCCTTGAACCCTGTACTGGTCCCTTCCAGACCTCTTCTAGGCACCGGACTCCCAGCCTGAATCTACATTCTTCAAACCCTCATCAGAAAGAGACACACACAGAGAGACAGCGAGTGCAAATCTGGACAAGTCCGGCTACAAGTGCCTGCAGGGAGTTCCACACGCCTTAGGGTCCACTTCCAGTAAGGGCAGCTTTCTAGGCTTGCTTCCCCTGCACGTGACTCAGTCCACTGGCCCTTCCTCCCTAGACTGGAGTTGGGGGCCTGTCCTCAGACTTGTGAGAAGCAGGCTGGAGCTGAGGTGGGAAACCTACAACTGGCTGTCACAGGGGAGCAGCGCCCCCATGAGAAAATAATCTTTCTCCTTTCTTGTGCAGCCTGCACTCATGGAGCAGCCTGTAAGGTTCACCATTTTTTCTGGGTTTGATGTTTACTTGCCCAGGGAGGAGTAGAGGACGGGCGGGGAATGACTCCTGCTCAGGTCCTCTGGTCACCCCTCGGAGAGACAGGGAGAGGGAAGGATCCTTGCGTCGGTGAGGAGTCTGGACCTCACAGATTTCACTGCAAATCATTTTCCCTTACAGCAGATAAGGATTTATAAAGCCCACCCCATGATGTGTCTGGTGGAAACGCAGTTGATGTATGGAGTCGCAGAACAGGAATTTTACAAGAGCCACATTTGGAGAAGATTAGGCTTTTGCAGTACAATAACTCCCAAATGCCATTTAATAGACAGTGTTGGCATTTCCCCTAGTTGTTTCTAGAAAAAAGAAAAAGCTATATTTTACAGCTTTATTGAGATGTAGTCCACATACCAAAAAGTTTACCCAGGGAAACTGTGCAGTCTTATTAAGGAATGTCGACTATACCTCAATGAAAAAAAAACTTAAGTCTACACAGTTCAGTGATTTTGGTATATTCACAGTTACGCAATTATCACAGTCAAGTTCAGGATGTTTTCGTAGCCAGAAAAGGCACCCTTTAACCATTAGCTGTCATTCTCCATTCCTGCTGCTCTTTGAGCCCCACTTTTTCACTTACCACAGTGTTTTCAAAGTTTATCCATGATGTAGCCTGTATCAGTGACACTGGGGATAAGCCCCACAGGACCCTCTGCCTGTCAGCACGAAAACCAAACTCGGAGACAAGTCCAGGTGAGAAGGAAAGAAGTTTATCCAAAGGCGGGGACTTGAGAAGATGGGGGACCCTTGTCCTCAAAGACTCATTTTACACTTCAGGGCAGGCAACGGGTTCTATCAGGAGGGGGAGGGAACAGCGGAAGACAGAACAAAGAGATCAAAGGGAGAGGGACTATTCCAAAATGGGAGGTGAGCTACAGCAAACGCGTGATTATTATTCTTGTCAATGCTGATAAGGATCCTGGAGTCAGTAGCATGCCAGTGGCTGAGCTGGGCATCCATCTGGCAGGATGGAGGGGGCCTGTTTCTGTAATTATACTTGAAACATTTGGTTAGTTAACAGTAACATGAGTCCTGGAGAGTTTGAACCTTCTGTTACAATTCACTAGACATTGGAATTTTTGTTGTTTACTCAGGTGTCAGTTCCTTATTCCCGGAACAGGCTATTCAGCTATATCAGGAACTTGGTCAGAGGTGAAAGCACAGGGTTGGTTATATACTTTTGATTTGTTACAAAATACGCAACTTTGATCATTAGCTTAGCTGCATTAAATCATAGTTATATCAGTACTTTATTCTTTTTATTGCCAAGTAATATTCCAATGTATGACATTTTATTTATCAGTTGATGGACATTTGGCTGTAGGCCATTATGAATAGTGCCACTATGAACATTGGTGTACAAGTTTTTCTGTGAACATAAGTTTTTTATTATTTTGGATTTTTCCAAAGCTAGAAGTGGGGAGGCTGTCAGACAGACTCCCACATGCACCCGACCGCGATCCACCTGGCATGCCCACCAGGGGGCGATGCTCTGCTCCCTGAGGCATTGCTCCACTGCAACCGGAGCCATTCTAGAGCCTGAGGCGGAGGCCATGGAGCCGTCCTCAGTGCCCAGGCCAACTGTGCTCCAATGGAGCCTTGGCTTCAGGAGGGGAAGAGAGAGATAGAAAGAAAGAGAAGGGGAAGGGTGGAGAAGCAGATGGACGCTTCTCCTGTGTGCCCTGACTGGGAATCAAACCCAGGACTTCCACATGCCGGGCTGACTCTACAGCTGAGCCAACCGGCCAGGTCTGTGAACATAAGTTCTTATTTCCCTTGAGTATATACCTAGAGGTGGAATTTCTGGGCCATAGGATTACTCTATGTTTCAAGTTGGGAAAACTGCTAGACTGTTTTCCAAAGAGGTTGCAATTTATAGGCTTGTCACTGGTCAGCAGAGTACAAGGGTTCTAATTTCTCCACGTCCTCACCAATACTTCTTACTGTCTGTCTTTATTATAGCCATCCCACTGGGTGTGAATCTTATCTATCTCATTGTGGGTTTTATAATTTGCATTTTATTGGTGACTAATGATGTTGAGCATCTTTTCCTGTGCATGTTAGCCATTTATATATCTTTGGAGAAATGTCTATTCAGATTATTTGCCCATTTTTAATTGGGTTATTTTGTTTTTATATTGTTGAATTTTAAGAGTGCTTTATATATTCTGAATAAGTGATGTCAGGTATATGATTTATAAATATTTTCTATCATTCTATGAGTTGTCTTTTCACTTTCTTTCTTTCTTTATTTTTTTAACAGAGACAGAGAGAGAGTCAGAGAGAGGGACAGATAGGGACAGACAGACAGGAATGGAGAGAGGTGAGAAGCATCAATCATTAGTTTTTCATTGCCATTGCGACACCTTAGTTGTTTATTGATTGCTTTCTCACATGTGCCTTGACCGCGGGCCTTCAGCGGATCAAAGCAACCCCTGCTGGAGCCAGCGACCTTGGGTCCAAGCTGGCGAGCCTTTGCTCAAGCCAGATGGGCCTGCGCTCAAGCTGGCGAGCTCGGGGTCTCGAACCGACGTCTTCCACATCCCAGTCCGACGCTCTATCCACTGCGCCACCGCCTGGTCAGGCATCTTTTCACTTTCTTGATGGTGTCTTTTTCTTTGAGAGAGAGGAAGGGAGAGAGAGAAAAAGGAGAGAGAGGAAAGGAGAGAGATAAGCATCAATTCATTGTTTCACTTAATTGAGCACCCAGTGATCACTTACATATGTGTCCTGATTGGGGTTCAAACTGGTGACCTCAGGATCCAGCCAGCAACTCTGGGATCCAGCCAGTGACCCTGGGATTGAACCAGCAACCTCAGCGCTCATTCTATCCATTAAGCCACTGGCTTAGGGCTTGATGGTGTCTTTTGATATGCAAAGTTTTACATTTTGATGTGAAGTCCAAGTTATCTCTTTTTCTTTTCTTCTTTTTTTGGAGGGGGAGGGTGTCACTTATGCTTTTGGTGATGTATCTAAGAAACTGTTGCCAAACCAAGATCGTGAAGATTTGCTCCTATTTTTTCTTCTACAACACAGGAGTAAACGGTATATAGTTTATCTCTTACATTTAAATCTATGAACCATTATCAGTTAATTTTTGTATATGGTATATGGTAGGTGTCCAACTATTCTTTTGCACATGGAGATCCATCTGTTCAGCACCATTTGTTTGTGACAGAGACAGAGAGAGAGACAGAGAGAGGGACAGACGGACAGGAAAGGAGAGAGATGAGAAGCATCAATTCTTTGTTGAGGCACCTTAGTTGACCATTGATTGCTTTCTCATATGTGCCTTGACCAGGAGGCTACAGCAGAGTGAGTGACGCCTTGCTCTAGCCAGTGACCTCAGGCTTTAAGCCAGTGACCTTGGGCTTCAAGATAGCGACCTTTGGGCTCAAGCCAGTGACCCCACGCTCAAGCTGGTGAGCCCATACTCCAGCTGGAAGAGCCCACGCTCAAGACTTGACCTCGGGTTTTCAAACCTGGGTCCTCTGCATCCCAGGCCAACACTCTATCCACTGAACCACCACTTGGCCAGGCAGCACCATTTGTTGAAGACTGTTCATTCCCTGTTGACTTGCTTTGGCACTCATTGGTAAATCAATTGACTGTAAATGTGTTTATTGCTGCACTCTTCAATTCTCTTCCATTGATCTGTATATCTTTCCTTATGCCAGTAGTACAGTGTCTTGCTTACTATAACTTTGTACAAAGTTTTGAAATCAGTAAGTGTGAGTCCTCCATCTTTGTTCTTATTTTCAAGGTTTTTTGACAATTCTGAGTCCCTTGTATTTGCATATTAATTTTAGAATCAGATTGTCAATTTCTGCAAAACCTAATAAACTGGAGTTTTTTTTTAAGTGGGAAGAGGGGAAATAGAAAGACAGGCTCCTGAATGTGCCCTGACCGGGAACCCCTGTCTGGGGCTGATGCTCAGAATCAACCCAGCTATCCTCAGTGCCTGAGGCTGACGTTCAAACCAATTAAGCCACTGGCTATGAGAGGGGAAGAAAGAGAGAAGGACAGAGGGAGAGGAAGTGAAGAAGATGGTCGTTTCTCATTGTGTGCCCTGACTGGGGATCAAACCTGGGACATCTGCACACTGGGTCAACGCTCTATCTACTGATCCAACTGGCCAGGGTCCCAACTGGCATTTTTATAGGGATTGAGCTAAATCTTTAGATCAATTTGAGAAGTAATTCATCCAATCCAAGAACAGGGGGTCCTCTTTATTTATTTATCAATTGGCTTCATTGAGATATATTTCATATACCGTACAATTCTTCATTTAAAGAGTATACAGTTTAATGGATTTTATCAAATTCAAAGAATTGAGTGTATACAACCATCACCACAGTCAATTTTAAAACATTTGCATCACCTCAAAAAGAAATCTTATACCCTTTAGTTATCACCACTCTGTTCCCTCAAGCCTCACCCCAGCCCCAGTCATAATCAACCACTAATATACTTTTTGTCTCTATAGATTTGTCTACTCTGGACATTTCATATAAATGGAATCATACAATTTGTGGTCTTTTGTGCTTGGCTTCTTTTACTTAGCATAATGTTTCCAAGGGTCATCCTGTGGCATCTGTACTTCATTCCTTTTGTGGCTGAATAATATTCCGTATTGTGAATGTATCATATTTTGTTTATCCATCTGTCAGTTGATTGACATTTGGATTGTTCCCACTTTGGGGCTATCATGAATGAAGCTGCTATCTATAAATATTCATGTACAAGTTTATGGACCTATGTTTTTTTTTTAATTCATTTTAAAGAGAGGAGACAGAGAGAGACAGAGAGAGAGAGAGAGACAGAGAAAGAAGGGAGGGGGAGCAGGAAGCATCCACTCCCATATGTGCCTTGACCAGGCAAGCCGGGGTTTCGGACCAGCGACCTCAGCGTTCCAGGTCGATGCTTTACCCACTGCACCACCGCAGGTCAGGCATGGACCTATGTTTTTATTTCTCTTGGGTATATCACTAGGAAAGGACTTGCTGGGTCATGTGGTAACTGTTTAATTTTATGAAGAACTGCCACACTGTCTTCTAAAATGGCTGTACCATTTTGTATTTGCACCAGCAGTGTATAAAGATTCCAGTTTCTCCACATCCTCTCCAAAACTTACTATTATCTGACTTTTAATTCTAATGTCCTAATGGGTGTGAAGTGGTATCTCATTGTTATTTTTACATTTCCCTGATGGCTAATGATATTGAGCATTGTATTATGTGTTTACTGGCAATTGGTATATCTTCTTTGGAGAAATGTCTATTCAGACCTTTGCCTGTTTTTAATTGCGTTGTCTCATGTTGCTAGATTCAGTTTGCTATTATTTTCTTGAGAATTTTTTCATCCATATTCTAGTTTTTTGGTTATATGTCTTTGTCTGATTTTGGTATCAGGTTACTGTTGGCCTCATAGAATGAGTTTGAAATTCTTTTAGTTTTTTGAAAAATTTGTGAAAAATTGGATTAAATCTCCTTTAAATACTTGATAGAGGTTAGTTGTGAAGTTATCTGGGTCTGGGCCTTTCTTTATGCTTTTTTCTTTTTTCTATTTTTCTGAAGTGAGAAGCGAGGAGGCAGTCAGACAGACTCCCGCATGCACTGGGCTGGGATCCACCCGGTATGCCCACTAGCGGACGATGCTCTGCCCATCCAGGGCGTTGCTCCGTTGCAACCTGAGCCATTCTAGTGCCTGAGGCAGAGGCCATGGAGCCATCCTCAGTACCTGGGCCAATGTTGCTCCAATGGAGCCTTGGCTGTAGTAAGAGAAGAGAGAGATAAAGAGATAAAGGAGAGGTGGAAAGGTGGAGAAGCAGATGGGCACTTCTACTGTGTGCCCTGGCCGGGAATTGAACCCAGGACATCCACACACCAGGCCGATGCTCTTCCACTGATCCAACCGGCCAGGGCCAATCTTTGTGCTTTTTATTTTTCTTAAAATTTTTTTTTTTTTTTTTAGCAAGAGAGAGACAGACAGGAACGGAGAGAGATAAGAAGCATCAATTCTTTGTTGCGACTCCTTAGTTGTTCATTGACGCTTGCTTATATGTGCCTTGACTGGGGAGCAGAGTGAGTAACCCCTTGCTCAAGTCAGCAACCTTGGGCTCAAGCCAGTGACCTTTGGGCTCAAGCCAGCGACTATGGGGTTAAGTCTATGATCCCATGCTCAAGCTGGTGAGCCCAAGCTCAAGCTGGATGAGCTGGCGCTCAAGCTGGCAACCTCCTGTTTTTGAACTAGGGTCCTCTGCATCCAGTTCATCTCTCTACCCACTGTGCCACTGCCTGGTCTGGCTTTGTGTTTTTTTTAAAAAATGACTATTTTAATCTCTTGTTTTAAATCTTTTCAGATTATTTCTTCTTGAGGCAGGTTTGGTGGTTTATGTCTTTCTAGGAATTTGTTTATTTCATCCAATTTATCTAATTTGTTGCCATAAAATTGTTCACAGTATTCCTTTATAATTTTTTTTTTTATTTCTGTAGGGTCAATAATAATGTTTTCTCTTTTATTTCTGATTCTTGTAATTTGAGTCTTCTCTCTTTTTTCTTGGTCAGTCTAGCTAAAGGTTTGCTAATTTTGTTGACCTTTTCAAAGAACAGGCTTTTTAGTTTAATTGACTCCCTCTGTTATTTTTCTATTCTCTAGTTCATTAGTTTCCACGCTAATCTTTTTTGTTTCATTTTTTTTACTTGCTTTGGGTTTAGTTTGCTCTGCTTTTCCAGTGTCCTAAGGTGGAAGTTTAGGCTATTGATATAAGATCTTTCCTCTTTATTAATATAGTCACATCCAGCTAAAATTTCTCTCTAAAAGAAATTTATGGGATGCTTTAGCTGCATTCCATAAATTGTTGTGTGTTGTGTTTTAATTTTAATTCATCTTAAAGTGTTTTCTAATTTCCTTTGTGATTTCTTCTTTGACCCATTAATTATTTAGGAAAATGTTGTTTAGTTTCTACATATTTGTGAGTTTCATTGTGGTTAGAGAACACCTTTTGTATTAGTTCAGTCCTTTTTAAATGTATTGAGACTTGTTTTATAGCCTAGCATACCATCTATCCTATAGAATGTTATATGCGTGCTTGAGAAGAATGTGTATTCTGCCATTGTTGAATGGAGTTTTCTGTAGATGCCTGCTATGTCGGATTGGTTTATAGTGTTGTTCAAACCTTCTATTTCCCAGTTTATCTGTCTAGTTGTTTTGTCCATTATTAGAAATCTTTGAAGTCTCCAACTAGTCTTGTTGAATTGTCTATTTCTTCTTTCAGTTCTGTCAGTTTTCCTTCATGTGTTTTGTAGCTCCATTGTTAGGTGCAATCTGTTTTACCTATGTTATATTCCTGATGGGTTGATGCTCTTGTCGTTATAAATGTTCCTTTGTGTCTCCAGTAACAATATTTTTAAAAAAGATTTTATTTATTGGTTTTTAGAGAGAGGAGAGATAAAGAGAAAGGCTAGGGTAAAGAGGAGGAAGCAACTTGTAGCTGTCTCTCGCATGTGCTCCAATCAGGACAAGCTTGGGGTTTTGAACTGGCAACCCCAACATTCCAGGTCAATGCCCTAACCATGCACCACCTCAGGTCAGGCTCTAGTAACAATTTTTATCTTAAAGTCTATTTTGTCTGGTATTACTGAAACCATTCCAGATCTCTTTTAGATACTGCTTGCATGGCATATCTTTATATTCTTTTATTTTCAACCTATTTGCATCTTTGAATTTGAAATATATCTATTATACACACTATAAGTTTGGCTCATGTTTTCTTATTTATTCTGCCAATCTCTGCCACTTAATGGAAATTTTAATCCACTTACATTTAATATAATTACTAATAAGTAGAACTTCTGCCATTGTGCTATTTTTTATTTTTGTTAGCTGAATGCCTAACTATGCACAAGACCCTTTATCACATTTTATACCCATTTTACGATTGACAGCTCAAGCACTTAGAAGGATGCAGTAATATCTCCAGTCAGTGGTGAAATTGAGCTGTGAGCCCAGAATTGCACCCATCAGCTTTTGTCTGAAAGTTTCCTTATTGGTCTTCCAGCTTCCCCTGTTGTCCTCCTGAAATCAGTCTACACGTGCACCAAAAGAACCCTTTAAAAATGTTGATCCAGCCTGACCAGGCAGTGGTACAGTGGATAGAGCATTGGACTGGGATGCGGAGGAGCCAGGTTCAAAATCCTGAGGTCGCTGGCTTGAGTGCAGGCTCATCCAGCTTGAGCACGGTCTCACCAGCTTGAACGCAGGGTTGCTGGCTTGAGCATGGGATCATAGACGTGACCCTATGGTTGATAGCTGGAGCCCAAAGGTCGCTGGCTTGAAGCCCAAGGTCACTGGCTTGAGCAAGGGGTTAATTGCTCTGCTGTAGCCCTCCAGTCAAGGCACATATGAGAAAACAATCAGTGAACAGCTAAGGTGCCACAATGAAGAATTTATGCTTCTCATCTATCCCCCTTCCTGTCTGTCAGTCCCTATCTATCTCTCTCCCTGACTCTCTGTCTCTGTCAAAAAAATAAAAAATGTGGATCCAAGCCTGACGAGGCAGTGGTGCAGTGGATAGAGTATTGACCTGAGATACTGAAGACTGAGGTTCAAAACCCCAAGGTCAGCCCTGGCCGGTAGGCTCAGCGGTAGAGCATCGGCCCGGCATGTGGAAGTCCTCAGTTCGATTCCCAGTCAGGGCACACAGGAGAGGCACTCATCTGCTTTTCCACCCTTTCCCCTCTCCTTCCTCTCTATTTCTCTCTTTCCCTCCTGCAGCCAAGGTTCCATTGGAGCAAAGTTGGCCTGGGCGCTGAGGATGGCTCCATGGCCTCCGCCTCAGGTGCTAGAATGGCTCCAGCCACAATAGAGCAACGCCCTAGATGGGCAGAGCATTGTCCCCTGGTGGGCATGCCAGGTGGATCCTGGTTGGGCACATGCGGGAGTCTATCTGACTGCCTCCCCGTTTCTAACTTTGGGGAAATAAAAAAGAAAAAAACAAACAAACAAAAAACCCAATGTTACTGGCGTGAGCGCTGGATTCATCCTACTTGAACACAGGCTCACCAACTTGAGCATGGAATCATAGACATGATCCCATGTTCACTGACTTGAGCCTAAAGGTCACTGGCTTGAGCCCAAGGTTGCTGGCTTGAGCAAGGGGTCACTGGCTTGGCTAGAGCCCCCTGGTCAAGGCATATGAGATAGCAATCAATGAACAACTACAGTGCTGCAATGACGAGTTGATGTTTCTCATCTCTCTCTTCCTGTCTGTGTCTGTCTTTTTCTCTGTCTCTCTCTTGCTAAAAAAAAAAAAAAAATGTAGGTTCAATCATAACTCCCTTGCTGATCTTCCAGTGGCTCCCACCAAAGGAATGAATGCTTAATAATGAGTGACTCCTAGTTACTGAATAGATTTAAACACAGGGTTGCCTCCTTCCCACCCAGGTCACTTGAGAGCTCAGAGCACTGTTGACTTAAGTGTCATTTGCTGACTTCTGAGTATGTTTCAGGCTAGGCCTTGAGAGAGCGAAGAGGACTTCTTGGACCACGGCAGTCATCAGAGAGCTTCCACACTTGACTTTTTCCCTATTCTTTCCCACTTTAGTCGATGAAGACTCTCCAGGATTTGCTCACTGACACTTGTGCACTCAAGGTCACCATTAAAACCCTCAGGAAGGATGTGGACATGCTTCAGGACATGCTTGATAAGGTAGACCCTCTCAGCATCCTCCAAGCTGGCCATGCTTCTGGGACCACTGGTGGTTGAGTGACAGGATAAATCTAAGAACCTGTTCTTAGTCAGAGGACACAGCCTTGGGGATAGGAGATGGGGCTGACATGACTCAGCCACTTGGCCCATCGAACTGAACTCTCCATGACTTACACCATGCTATGTTCCTCACCCTGCTATGTAAAGACACACCATTTGTAAGTGACAGAAACTAGTTCATTCTGGCTTAGGTAAAATAAGAGAATTTATTGTCTCATTTACTAAAAATTCCAGGAATGCCTTCAGGTATAGCCAGATCTAGGTGCTCATATCACATCAACACTTCTCTGTCAGTGATAATTTTCCTCTAGGTTATATTCAGGTAGGTAGATGCTATCAACATAGGAGAAAGAGAATACCTCTTCCTCTTCTAGAAAGCTCTGTTCATACTGAGAAATGAAATAAACCTAGCACAGGCCTGCATGCTAGCTCCCTCTGAAGATACAAGGACATCAACCCAGGCATGTTCTAACTCCTTATCATCCTGTGGAAGGTCCTGACATTTCTGAAGTGTGAGCTCATATCTGGGGAGTCAGAGATAGGCTCAGAAGTCAGCTCTCCACACCCCCAGGCTGGTATAGTGGCTGAGGTTTTACAACTTGCCTCCAAATAACATGATTTAATGTGTCATCCGCAATGCACAGGTCCGTGTTTGCATTTGATCCTCATGGCAACTGGGAGAACTTCAGTCTTGGGCTAAGTACCTTTGGCCTGAGCAGAAAGGGCACTGTTAGGAAATTGTGTCCTACAACATAAATCTGTTTGAGGAACAATGCCTCCTCAGCCCGCCTCTCGGAGATTCTTACTGTATTTCTGCCCAGTAAAGGCTCTGAAAAGTCCTGCAACACAAAACCCACTGAATGGTGTTTAAGTCCAACATTTCCCTAACTTCTTTGCTCAGGCAACGCTTTCCTAACCCTTCCTTACTCCCTGGGAAACATCTTTTCTTCCTTCTCCAACTCTTAGTCACCTAAGTAAAGACCTTGTATTTGAGCAGTGGGAGTGGAACTTGTGCTCCTGACCCCATGGGTTTGGTTCATTTGACAGATAAACCTGGAAAAAATTGGCACTTTCTTTGATGATTTGAAAGGGCAAAACCGGAAGATAAATGCGCTACAGCGGGACGTGGTGAGGGCCATGGCGCCATCCTCCCTCCCGGGTCTCCCAACCTGTGGGCCTGGGGGTGCTGGGGACGGGCACAGGGACAGAGGGGAACACAGTCCGGGAAGGACCATGTGTCTGTGAGTTTGGAGGGCAGCATGGACAAGGGAGCCACCACACCCTCCAGGTTCACATTCCTTGTTACCAACCCACTTCCTCACCTTCCAGGTTACTCTCCAGAACAGGATTCTCACCGTCCCCAAAGCTGAGGACATGGTGCTCTGGAGTGGCCTCCATGAGGCCATGTTCATCCCCGTAAGTGGAAGAGGACAGAGGAGGGGGAAGGAGGTGTGAGGCAGCGGGCGGGTGACTGCTGAGCTGGCCTGGAGCAGCCCTGGCCAACTCCTCTCCCCTTCCCACAGGGAGCTGCTCCATACTGGCAGGCTGCAGAGCCGCTCGCAGAGGTTGGCCTTTCCCGGACCACCGAGCACCTCGATAGCATTGGTCACAGCCAGGTCTCAGAAGCTATCCAAGTCCCCAAGTCCTTGGAAACCACTTGGCACTACCACGGCCTGGAGCAACAAGAGGAGGAGGAGCCTGCCCAGGCAGTTTCACTTACAGGGACCCAGGGGTTGGACCAACTTCAGGTGCTCGGGCCTGGGCCTGGGCCTGGGCCTGGTCCTAGGCCAGAGCCTGAGTCCAGTATGACACCTGGGGTCATGCTAGCACCTTGGCCTATGTATAGACCTAGTATTGCCCCTAGACCTGGGCCTGGGTATGAACCTGGGCCTGGGTATGAACCTGGGCCTGTGTATGGACCTGGGCCTGTGTATGGTCCTGGGCCTGTGTATGGTCCTGGGCCTGTGTATGGTCCTGGGCCTGTGTATGGACCTGGGCCTCCCCCTGGACCTGGGCCTGCTCCTGGACCTGGGCCTGCACTTGGACTTGGGCCGGCCTCTGGGCCTGAGCCTGCATTTGAACCTGAACCTGTGTATGAACCTGGAGCTGGGCCTGCCCCAGGCCCTCAGCCCACACCTCCTGGGTTCTGGCCTATGCAGCCAGGAAGGTGGCCATTTCCCAGAGACCTCCCTGGACCTAGCACTTGGCCTTTCTGGGGCCCACATTACTTCCCGCCTGGCCCAGGCCCACTGGGCCCCCCGTCTGCTCCACCGGATCACTACAGGGCCCCCACACCGGCCACAGAGCCTGGCTCGAAGTGGCCTCGCCTGCCTCAGTCACGCTCTCGCCAGGCAAGGGGGCGCCATCTCCCAGTCCTCTCAGAAATGAGGGAAGAAGATTCTTTACCTCGAGTGAAGGTCCCTGAGGTTGGAGCCCCCAGGGCTGAGGCCCCGGAGGGGGTGTCCGCTAAAACTCCCCGGTCTGTCTTCAAGCGGATGAAAACCACAGCTGCCATTGCAGCTGCCGCTGCCGCCGCCTATGCAGCTGCCGCTGCAACCTCAGCAGCCCAAGCAGCCGAGGCTGCCGCCAAGGCTGTCAGGGATGCTCCCGCCACCAAGCTGGCCACCGTAGCAACGACTATGGCTGCATCTGGGCCCTTAGGGGTCTTTGCAGACGTGTTGGGTGCTGGGTCTTCCCGTGGGGCCACTGACACCGTGACTTTCACCGATGACTCCCTGATTTTCGCCGATGACTCCGAGATGGAAGAGTTGCAGGAGGAGATCCATAAAGACTATTTTCCTCCATTTACTGCTGGCTTCATCTCTCCTGATTCTGCCTTGTCCCAGGCGATGCTGGCCGCACAACAGGCTGTGACCCCCGAAGACAAGAAGAAGGCCGTCAAGTATTCCATGAGCCACATAGCCCAGATGCCCATGAGACACGACTCTTTGAAAGAAGAATTTAACCAGCTGTCAACCAACCTACAACAGCGCATGAGTTATCTAGGTAGGCCCAGTCTGGCTCTGGGGAGGGCAGGAAAGCTCAGGCCCTCCCCATAGCCTTCGAGAAGCAATTTGTTTCCTCTGTTTAACTGCCCCAACAAAACCTACATTCAACCATTAGTCACTTATTCCTTTGGTGTGAACATTAGCCTCTTACTAGTTTAGTCTATTTTTTTTTTCTTCCCTTCTTTTCTTAAAAAATTATTTATTTTATTCATTTTAGAGAGGAGACACAGAGTGAGAGAGAGAGAGAGAGAGAAAGGGGGGGGGGGAGGAGCTGGAAGCATCAACTCCCATATGTGCCTTGACCAAACCAGTGCAGGGTTTTGAACTGGCGACCTCAGTGTTCCCAGGTCGACGCTTTATCCACTGCGCCACCACAGGTCAGGCTAGTTTAGTCTATTTTTTATGGTGAATGTACTGTGAGGTCTTCTCTCAGGAGAGAGGGGCAGTTAGAGTCTAAAGTTGATGCTTAAAGAGAAAATTAAATATCAAAATTACTCTTAAAAATGTCTCTTTCAATAGCCCATAAAACACAGTACTACTATACAGTGGGTTTTTTTGTTTGTTTGTTTGGTATTTTTCTGAAGTGAGAAGCGGGGAGGCAGAGAAACAGACTCCAGCATGTACCCAACCGGTATCCACCCAGCATGCCCACTAGGGGGCAGTGCTTTGCCCATCTGGGGCCATTGCTCTGTTGCAAATGGAGCCATTTTAGTGCCTTAGGTGAAGGCCATGGTATCATCCTCAGCACCTGGGCCAACTTGCTCCAGTGGAGCCTTGGCTGCAGGAGGGGAAGAGAGAGATAGAGAGAAGGGAGAGAGGGAAGGGTGGAGAAGCAGATGGGCATTTCTCTTGTGTGCCCTGACCAGGAATCAAACCTGGGTCATCCACATGAGGGGCTGATGCTCCACCACTGAGCCAGTTGGCCAGGGCCTTACTGTACAGTGTTTTGATAAGTCCAGATCCTCAAGAGTGTCCAACAGCACTGAACAGGGCCTAGGTGAAATGGTCAATTTTGGATCAGGAACAACATATGGATCCCTAAAGGCTACAATCACATTCTGGGTGGCAGTGAGACAAATAGATTTATGCTCCCATTTTATTCCTGTGATGGGCATATGCTCACCGAGGGATATGGAGGGGTACATTGGCCCACTCGAGTGGTTCTCAACTTGGAGCTCACCTCAGAACCTCGTGAGGGACTTGATGGGGCCCACCCCTGGAGTGTCGGACTCAGGCAGTTGGGGGAAGGCACAAGAATGTGCACTTCTAACCCTTCCTGGGGCGATGCTGCTGATGCTGTGGCCTGGAAACCCACTGTGAGATCCATTTCCCTATCCTCTTTAAACCATTATCTTGCTAGTTTGCTCTCTGCCAAGTACAATAGTTAAATTAACCTAAGTCCAACCCATGTTCAGAGCCACCCCAATGATGGGCCATACTATTCTACACATCTTGAAAAGAAAAGGTAGAACTTAACATAGCTACAAAGAATCACATTGACATTTGAGAATACTGGGGCACAGCTAAGATTCTAATAGTAATTAATTTAAATTCAAAATGTAAAGCCAGCCCTGGCCAGGTAGCTCAGTTGGTTAGAGCATTGTCCTGATATGCCAGAGCTGTGGGTTCGGTCCCATATCAGGGCACATACAAGAATCAACCAATGAATACGTAAGTAAGTAATCAATCGTTAAAATACAAAGCGAAAGTAGCCCAAGTTCTATCTCTGACAAGCGGTCATTTTTGTTAGGAAAATAGTTAGCTTGTGGGCATCTAGGCTGTGATTTTTGATACATTCCTAGCTCTGTCCTGTACATTAGTTTTTGGCCTCTTATCTGGAACTGGATAGAGCGTTTTTGTTGTTTTTTTTAAAACTCCTCTCTTCTTTTGTTAAATCTTCCTTTCTTTTATTTATTTTTTGTTGAATAATATACTTATAAATAAGGTACTTCATAGTTTTTCTCAGGGTCATTTTTGGGAAGGGAGTAAATTCTGGAGAGTTTTCCCTAGGCCTGCTCTAATATGATAACCCAAGACACCTGTGGTTATTGAGCATTTGAAATGGGCTGAGTTCAAGTTCAGATGTGCTCTAAGTGGAAAGCATACAGTGGGGATTGAAGGCTTAGTACAGAAACAAGAATGTAAAATATCTCAATATTTTTATTACATATTTATTTATTTTTAACTCTCAATATTTTTATTACATATTATTTATTTTAAAATTTATTGGATTAAGAGAGAGAGGAAGGGAGAGATAAATTGATTTGTTGTTCCACTATTTATGCATTCATTAGTTCTTTCTTGTATGTGCCCAGACCAGGGATCAATCTGCAAGCTGAGTGTATCAGAACAACTTTCTAACCAACTGAGCTACCCAGTCAGGGCTGGTTACATGTTTAAGTGATACTATTTTAGATATGGTGGGTTAAATAAAATATTTTATTAAAATTAATGTCACCTGCTTTTAGCCCTGGCCGGATAGTGCGGTTGGTTAGAGTGTTGTCCTGATACACTTTGATCTCCATTCAGGGCACCTACAGGAATGGATCAATGTTCTTTTTCTCCCTCCCTCCCTCCCTCTCTAAAATCAATGAATGAAATTTTAAGACAAATAAATAAAACTAAAATTCATGTCACTTGCTTCTTTTTATTTTTATTTATTCATTTTAGAGAGGAGAGAGAGAAGAGGGGAGGAGCAGGAAGCATCAACTCCCATATGTGCCTTGACCAGGCAAGCCCAGGGTTTTGAACTGGCGACCTCAGTGTTTCCAGGTTGATGCTTTAGCCACTGCGCCACCACAGGTCAGGCACTTGCTTCTTTTTATATTTTTTAAATGTGACTACTAGGAAAAATTTAAAATGACCTTAAAGGCCCCCAAGCTCATAGCACAGTATCTCGCTATTGGACAGCACTGCCTCAGACACCTCATAGAAGAGTAGGTGGGACTCTAAACACAGCATCTTCTCCCGTCCCTGCCCCCAGCAGCCATTTCCTCCTTTGTTTTCAGCTAATATGGGAGTCACTTCCAATCTTGGGACGACAATGGACATACTGCAAGAAAAGATTGGCAACATCCAGAAATCCAGGATGCAGGTCAGTTTCCCAGGCAGAAAGAGCTTTTATTAAGAAGCTGATGGCCTGACCTGTGGTGGCGCAGTGGATAAAGCGTCGACCTGGGAACACTGAGGTCGCCAGTTCAAAACCCTGCACTGGTCTGGTCAAGGCACATATGGGAGTTGATGCTTCCATCTCCTCCCCCCTTTCTCTCTTTCTCTCTCTCTCTCACTCTGTGTCTCCACTCTAAAATAAATAAAATAAAAAGAAAAATTAAAAAAAAAAAACAAACAAACAGAGAAGCTGATGGGCCCTGGCCAGTTAGCTCAGCTGGATGAGCGTCATTCTGCAATGACAAGGTTGTGGGTTCAATCCTGGTCGGGCACACACAGGAAACAACCAATGAATGCATGACTGAGTAGAAAAACAAATGAATGCTTCCCTTCTCCATCCCCTCTCTCTCTGTCTCAAAAAACAAACAAACAAACAAAAAATTGGCCCTGGCCGGTTGGCTCAGTGGATAGAGCATTGGCCTGGAATGTGGACATCCTAGGTTTGATCCCTGGTCAGGGCAGACATGAGAAGCAACCATCTGCTTCTCTCCCCCTCTCTTTCCCCTTCTCTTTCTCTCCCCCTCTCGTAGCTAGTGACTCAATTGGTTCCAGCCTTGGTGCCAGGCACTGAGGACAGCTGGGTTGATTCGAGCATCATCCTGAGACAGGGGTTGCCTGGTGCATCCTGATCAGGGCGCATGCGGGACTTCATCTCTCTCCCTTCTTCACACTTAAAATTAAAGAAGCTCTAGCCAGATAGATCAGTATCCCGGAATGTGGAGGTAGCTGGTTCTATTCCCCACTCAGGGCACATACAGGAGCAGCTCGATGTTTCTCTGCCTCCCTCTCTAAAAAAAACAATAAAAGAAGGAGAAGGAGGAAGAAGGGGAAGGAGGAGGAGAAGAAGAAGAGGAAGAGGAGGAATAGGAAGGAGGAGGGGGAGGGGAGAGGAGGAGGAGGAGAAGGTACCCAAGCCAAGTAGTAGAGCTCCATCCTAAAGTGCAATGGTCACTAGTTCAATCCCCGGTCAGGGCACATACAAGAGCAGATCAATGTTCCTGTCTCTCTCTCTACCTCCCTTTCCCTTCCTCTCTCTCTAAAATCAAGAATAAATAAAAAATTTAAAAAAAAAGAAAATGATGGTGTGAGGCCAGCTGATGGCAGACTCTACAGGCACATCTGTCCTGTAGCTGAGAAGGCAGCTGCAGAGCCACGTGCTGCTCGAGCTGGTGTGGGTGTCTCAGTGTGTGGGCAAGTGTCCTGGGTGGGTATTCAGATGGCAGGATTGGGGGAACAAAGATGGCAGGTTGGAGACACACTGGTCTCGCTCATGGTGACCTCAGAAGCAGAGACTTTGGATGTCTGTGTCTCCCCCTTTTAGGAGGAAGAACTCGAGAGAGTTTGGGGCCACCAAATAGCGATAATAAAGGATCACCACATGGTGCTGGACAGGGCAGTGGAAAATATTCACGTTCGCCTGGATGACTTAAAGGTTTGGGGATACAGGCGGTCCAAGGATGGGCGGCTGAGGGGACGGATCCTCGTCATTTATTCAGACCCTCTCCAAAATTTCACAGATGCACCAAAAGCATGGGAACCAGTGAACACTTAACGGGCACTTTCCAGTGTATACATGACACTTCAGCCTGAGCTGGAGAGCTCGGTTAGAGCATCACCCCACAAAGCTCAGAGGTGGCCGGTTCAATTCGGGTCAGAGCACATACAGGAACAGATGTTCCTGTCTCTCTCCTACTCTCTCCCTTCCTCTCTCTCAAATCAATAATATAAACATTTTTTTTTAATTACTTCAATTAGAAACAAATCCTGCCCCCCAACACATACACACGCGCACATAAACAAGAGGGTCTAGATGGTGTCCATCTTGATCACTGGGCCATCCACCCCTAGAAGGGTGCCCAGCACAGAGTGAAGGCTCATAATATGCTGAAAGAATCAAATGAATCAGAGGATTTCTTACACCAACTGTTACATTCATAACTTTTCCCCTAAATTGCCTCGTTTCTGACTGATCAGTGCTGAAGGGTCTTTCTGGAAGAGCCGAGTTGCTTACGTGGGAAGTGTGGAGATGGACACAGAACACCTACCAGGGGCGCACTCCACCAGACACCTTCTCTGTGAGCCTGAGGGGTTCTCACTTTCTGAGCCCCAGAAACCATCCAGTCTGTTCTGTGTCCCAGACATCTGGAGAAGGGATCAAGGTTGTTCGCAGTAGGAGATGACCTTTCCCCAGAATGGACAGAGAAGAAATCCAAACAGAACCAGCTGAGATGGCTTCATGGGGGCTTCTGATTCCCAGTCAGGGGGCTATGCATGGCATGCATTAGGATGTGGGGGCCAAAAGGGGAAGGACCCGCACAGGGCAACTCAAGACAGAAAAACAAGCCATACACAGAGAGCCAGTTGCCAGCCTAGGGTTATAGGGTCAGACCTTTGTGAGTACCAAGATTGGGAACAATGTCATCTCCTTGCAACTTTGGGCCCTCTTTTCGTCAGTGCTTCGAAGAAGCCGGTTGCTATGTCCTAGGAATACATTGGTGTCCTTACTCGATGGAGGTGAACCAATTCATTCAACATGTCCGATGTGTGCCCAGCACTATGCCCACCCTGCATGGGGGCAGGAAGGGTCACAGTATCTGTCTGTCTGTAAGTAGTCATCACTGATTGAGAGAAACTCAAGGACGTGAGGCCCAACTGAACAGTGCCAAGCGGAGCAAGGCAGCCTTTGTGCCAACAAGAAAGAATTAATTGCTGAGACAAGTTAACCCTGGAAGGACCTGGAAGAACAGGGCTTTGTATACAACACATTTCATTAAATATGTTCTTAAAGGGACATGTGCGAGAGATCAGCAGCCCCAGTCGAGCCAGTGCTCCAGGAGAGCAGTGAGGCCATGCAGACACACCTGGAATAGGTGTGACTGCTTTAGCTGGATGCCTGTGAGATGTTATGCCCATAACAGGATGCAGAGACTCCTCTTATTCACTTATTGAGTCATTCGGCCAATGCTACTGAGCCTTCCCTGCACCGGGCACCCTTCTAGGGCCTGGTGGCGATGCAGCGGCCAAGACAAGCACCGTCCAGGCTCTTCTGTATTTGAGAGTAAGCAGTGGTATTTGTGTTTTGTTTTCATTTTTAATTTTTCCATTGATTTGGGGGTGAGGGAGGGAGAAAGGGAGATACATCAACTCATTGTTTTACTTAGCTGTTGCATTTAGTTGCGTACTCGTTGATAGCTTCCCAGATGTGCCCTGGCTGAGAGTCAAAACTGTGATCTCTGGTGCTCTGGGATGATGCTTTCTCCACTGAACCACCCAGCCAGGGACAGTGGTATTTGTGTTTTTAATCAAAGTATAACTTGTGCGCAGTAAGATGCCCAGGTGTAGCCTGACCAGGTGGTGGCACAATGGATAGAGAGTTGGACTGGGATGCGGAGGACCCAGGTTCGAGACCCTGAGGTTGCCAGCTTGAGTGTGGCTCATCTGGCGTGAGCAAAAAGCTCACCAGCTTGGACCCAAGGTCGCTGGCTCCAGCAAGGGGTTGCTCGGTCTGCTGAAGGCCCGCGGTCAAGGCACATATGAGAAAGCAATCAATGAACAACTAAGGTGTCGCAACGAAAAACTGATGATTGATGCTTCTCATCTCTCTCCGTTCCTGTCTGTCCCTATCTATTCCTCTCTCTATCCCTGTTAAAAAAAAAAAAAAAAAAAAAAAAAAGATGCACAGATGTTTTTTTTTGTTGTTGTTGTTGTTTTTGTGATAGAAACAGACACAGAAAGAGGCACAGATAGAGACAGACAGACAGGAAGGGGAAGAGATGAGAAGTATCAATTCTTTGTTGTGTCACCTTAGTTGTTTATTGATTGTTTTCTCATATGTCCCTTGACTGGGGGACTACAGCAGACTGAGTGACCCCTTGTTCAAGCCAGTGACCTTGGGCTTCAAGCCAGTGACCTTGGGCTTCAAGCCAGCGACCTCAGGGTTTGAAACCTGGGTCCCCTGCATCCCAGTCTGATGCTCTATCCACTGTGCCACTGCCTGGTCAGGCAGATGCCCAATTTTTTAAAAATACTTTTTATTACACTTTTAGAAAGAGAGAGAGAGAGAGAAACATCAATTTGTTGTTCCACTTATTTATGCATTCATTGATTGATTCTTGTATGGGTCCTGACCGGGGATCAAACCTGCAACCTTGGCATATCTGGATGATGCACTAACCTACTGAGCTACTGGGCCACGACCTAAAATGCCTATGTTTTAAGTATAAGAGATAGATTAATTTTTGCCTATTTATACACCCATGTCACCACCAACCAATCAAGATGGAAACACATGCATCATTTTAGAGTTCATCTCTGAGTGTTTCCCACTGAGAACACAGCAGGAAAGTGAGGACAGAACTCTTTCTTTTTGACCCTATGGAAAACATTACTTTCCCTTTCCAACTGGATGTGATGGAGCTTTACATTAGTTAAAATTAGGTTTAACTTCAAATTAGTAAACTCCCAAATAACTGACTGAAACAAGGTAACTCAGAAAAACAGGAAAGTCAGAGATGATTGGACCAGAGCTGGTCTAGAATACCATGGTGTGTGACTTCCATTCACAAGGTCACCTTAAGCTGCAGGGTGGCTGCTAGTACTCCAGACATTAACTCTGCATTTGAGCCAGCAGTGGTCACATCAAGCTATAGGGATGCTGTGGAAGGTAGGCATGATGGGAGGTCAGATGCCAGCCGAGAGTCGGAGGTTCTGTTTCTGAGGGTGAGACAAAGACCAGATATGAAAGGAGAAGTAGAAGCCTGTTTCCCACCTAGAGAAAGTGACCTCACACTCTGGGGACACGGCCCAGTGGGCGTGGGGCTCTTTCTAACCAGGTTAGCTGCTGCTGCTATCGTAGGGAGGGTCCCATAAGTGGGCAGGGGGCAGAATTAATGGAGGGAGTTGCTTCTTTGTGGAGTCATGGGGATGGGACATAAGGGTTTCCCTTGACAATGGCGTAGAGTGTATGTGACATGTAAGTGCTTGGCTGAGGGACAGACTGTAGTTCTTACTGGGACCTCATTATAAAGCTGAAGAAATGAACTTGCCCTCACCATGTGTGGGACAAAAGCATTAGCATTGGGCTGTACTTTCATTCCCGGGTCTGCCTCCAAGAGGACAGCTTTTCCCGATTCCCACATTTCCTGCCTTTAACCTGGCCACCAGGACCTGGGCGTTCGAGCCTTCCCCTGTGCCCACCTACCTGCTGCTGCCTTGGCCTCACTGTCTCAGCCTAGCACACAGCAAGGGTGGGCGAAAGGTGGATGGTACCCTCGGGGCTTCCAAGAATGGATAATGTGCCCTTTGTTATCCATCTGTTCTTAGATTCTCCAAGCTCAAATAAAAAACCTAGAAATGCACAAGGCAGACAAAAGCGTGATGGAGCAGGAGCTGAAAGAGGTGAGTGAGCCAATTCCTCTCCCCGTCCTGCTCTGCCACCCCGCGCCTGGCTCACCTGCCCAGCAAGGTGGAGTCATCCAGCCAAGACAAAACCTGGCAGAGAGGCTGCAGAGTCTCCCTCTACCTTTATTCATATGGGAAGGCTGGGGAAGCTTCTCAAAAGGTGTCCCATCAACTTCCACTTTCAGTGACTCAGGGTTAGTGACAATTTGTTATGTGAACTTAAAAACCATGCACCAACTTGTCTGTCATAAAAAAACCTGGGCTCCGATCTGATGGTTGTCTGTGAGCCAACACAGACCCCAGGGCTGGATTTAAGCCACGGCTAGATGTCCACGGTCCCAAACTTGAAAAATGGACTAAAGTGGCCTGATCTCCCCCAGCTTCCCCCTGCTCCCACCCAGCAGCTCTGCCTCTCTGAGTCCCTTCTCTCTCTAGAAAGCTGACAAGAGCAACCTGGCAAGCAAGGCAAGCAGGGTTGACCTGGAGACGGTGACAATGGAGCTGAACGAGATGATTCAGGGCATGCTACTCAGGGTCATGTCCCATGAGAATGACTGGAAGAAGGCTATGGAGCACCTCGACAAGGACTTGAGCACCAAGGTGAGTTTTCCTGTATTAGTTATCACTTACTGTGTAACAATTTATGCTGGAATTTAGCAGCTGAAACCAACAAACGTTGAGTGCTGAAGGTCAAGAATTTAAGAACAGCTTGGCCTGACCAGGCGGTGGCGCAGTGGATAGAGCATCGGACTGGGATGCAGAAAACCCAGGTTCGAGACCTCGAGCTCGCCAGCTTGAGCACGGGCCCATCTGGCTTGAGCAAAAGCTCGCCAGCTTGGACCCAAGGTCGCTGGCTCCAGCAAGGAGCGGCTCGGTCTGCTGAAGGCCCGCGGTCAAGGCACATGTGAAAAAGCAATCAATGAACAACTATGGTGTCGCGATGGCAATGAAAAACTAATGATTGATGCTTCTCACCTCTCTCCATTCCTGTCTGTCTGTCCCTATCTATCCCTCTCTCTGACTCTCTCTCTGTCCCTGTAAAAAAGAATAATAAAAAATAAATAAAAGAAAAAAAAATAACAGCTTGGCTGGATGGCTCAGGGTCGCCCATGAGGTTGAAAACAAGACATCATCTGGGGCTGCAATCATCAGAAGGTTTGACTGGGGCTGGAGGAGCCACTTCCAAGATGGCACCCACACATGGCCGTGGGTAAGACTCCTCACTTCCTCATCACATGAACTCCTTCTTAGGGTTGCTTAACTGGCCCAATGACATTGCCGCTGACTCCCCCCAGAACAGTGACACACGAGAGCAAGACAGATATAGTTTCTATATTTATCAGCTAGAAATCTGTGAAGAGCTTTTCCTTTGTCAGCTTGAACTAATTACTCTAAAATATGGTTCTTCCAGGAAAGACAGAAACAATGATGAATTATTTCTTTTTTTTTTTACAGGGACAGAGAGAGAGTCAGAGAGAGGGATAGATAGGGACAGACAGACAGGAATGGAGAGAGGTGAGAAGCATCAATCATTAGTTTTTCGTTGCCGTTGCGACACCTTAGTTGTTCATTGATTGCTTTCTCACATGTGCCTTGACTGTGGGCCTTCAGCAGACCGAGCCACCCCTTGCTGGAGCCAGCGACCTTGGGTCCAAGCTGACGAGCTTCTGCTCAAGCCAGATGGGCCTGTGCTCAAGCTGGTGAGCTCGGGGTCTCGAACCTGGGTCTTCCGCATCCCAGTCCGATGCTCTATCCACTGCGCCACCGCCTGGTCAGGCAGGCACACTTTTTTTTCTGCAAGTAAAGGGAGGATTTATTGGCCGTACAGGAAGAAAGTTAGAGGAAAGGGAGCCTTGGAGACAGGTTCAGGGAGTTAGTCCGGAACAAGCTGCTGCTGCCCACTGGTCCCCTGATTGCAAGTCTCATGGGGTCCCTTAGAGCTTAGGAGAAAGAGAGGGACAAGGAAAACATGCCTGGGAGAAGAAGAGGAGAAGGAGTAAGGGAAAGGGAAATGGCCATACTCCTGAAGGGAAAGCACCTCTGGAAGGAACACTTTAAAAATTCAGAAGTCCTGGCTCTGGCTGGTGGTTCAGTGGATAGAGTGTCAGCCCAGCATATGGACGTACTGGGTTCAATTCCTGGTCAGGGCACATAGGAGAAGGACCATCTGTTTCTCTGCCCCTCCCTCTTCCCCTTCTCTCCCTCTACCCCTTCTCTCCCTCTTCCCCTCTCATAGTGAGAGTTTGATTGGTTCGAGTGTGGCCCTGGGCGCTGAGGATAGGTTGGTTGGAACATATCAGCCTCAGGTGCTGAAAGTGGCTTAGTACTCGAGCATCGGCCCTAGATGGGGTTGCCGGGTGGATCCCGGTCAAGTCGCATGTGGGAGTCTGCCTCAGTATTTCTCTTCCTCTCGCCTGAAAAAAGAACCAAACTCCTACTATGAAAAACAGTCTGGCAGTTTTTTAAAAAGTTAGACATAGAATTACCATACCATTCAGCATTTCCACTCCTTGGTATATACCCAAGAGAAATGAAAACTTACGTCTGTGTGAAAACTTATACAAGAATTTTCATAGCAGCTAAAAAGTGGAAACAACCCAAATGTCTATCAATAGATGAATGGATTAACAAAATGTAGTCTAGCCATAAAATCTACTATTATTCAGCCATAGAAAGAAATGAAGTACTAATATATACCACAGCCTGGATAACCCTTGAAAACATTACCGTCAGTGGTAGAAGCCAGACACAGAAGGTCACAGATTGTGTTATTCTACTTACGTGAAATGTTCAGAATAGGCAAATCTATAGAGGCAGAAAGTATTATAGATTAATGGTTGCTACCCCTGGGGGTCTGGGTGGAAAGGAGGGGGTGACTGCTAATGGTATGACCTTTTTGGGGGCTGATGAAAATGCTCTAAGTTGATTGTGGTGATGGTGGCACAAGTCTGTGAATATATTAAAAACATTGACCGTATACTTTGATCTCAGTAAATGTGCTGACTATGTGAATGTCAGTTATCTGGGGACCATTGGGGACCATTGGGAGACACGTTTCTTGGGCCTGCAGGCCTGTAGTTGAGCATAGGGTTGGTATTATCATTTAGAGGCAGTAAAGGATGGTGTTTGCCTGGGCTTTTGGGAAGCTCACGTCACATGCATTAGGGGTACAAACTTGAAGCCAGGCTTCGTCAGTTCTCTTTCCTTAACCACCTGACTTTCTGCGTTTAATCTTCTTGTAATCGAAGTAACTTTGCAGGTTACTGCAAAGCCTTTTCTGGAGTGAGGCAGGGTGTGAATTAATTGACTAAACACTCTTTTCTTTCCTTTGGCTGTTCCAGCTGGTCCACAGGGATTTGGATGATCTAAAGAAAAACATAAATGAGGTCTGGCAACTAGTCAGGAAGCTGATAATTGAAGGCCTCCGATTTGACCCCGACAGCGCTGCCGGCTTTAGGAAGTAAGCTCCTCCTGGGTAGGGGTGGAGCTTGTGGAGACTGAGGTGCCTTCTCTCCAGGGAGGAACTAGAGGCGGTCCCAGAGGATTCTGGGAGCAAGAATTCCAGACCTGTGGACATGGGGTTGGGATGAGGTTGAGAGGAGCCAGGTCCTCAGAGGTGGGCAGCTCTGGCCTGGACTGGCAGAGGGGCTCCAGGGCGTATCTGCTGCAGAGCCCTTTGGCCACAGATGAGGTGGTTCAGGGAGAGAAGGAGCCATGCAAGCGGGAGCCTGGATGGATCAGGAGGCAGAGCCAGGTCTCCTACTCCCACCCAGCCAGAGGGATTCGGTGTCCCTGGGGGCTCCTGTCCTCAGGTCGCCCCCATGCCTCACGTGTTTACTGTAAAAGTTAGCTTTCCTGAAGGTCCTGGTTTTGAAGACTTCCATTATGTTTCGGGAAGGGAGATAAACTGCACATACTTGTATTTGCTGACCTTCGTCCCAGGAGGCCTCAAGTGGGAGTTAGCAGGGGCCAGCAAAGTTGAGCTAAGCTGTGGCAGGCCAGTGGGTTCAGGATGTGGGCAAGTCCTGGTCCTCAGGCATAGACAGGCCTGCAGCTTCCCGCAAGCACTGCCTGGGGAAGGGGCAGCCTCCAAGGGCCTGGCTGGGTGCCGCGGCTGACGAATGGATGTCTTCCAGGAAGCTGTTTGAGCAAGTGAAATGCATTTCCTGTGACCGGCCTGTGGAGATGATGACTGGCCCGTGAGTATCACTGCCAGGGGGCGCCCGCACACTCACCCCCTCTCTTGCACGCGTGTGCACGCACGCGCGCACACACACACACACACACACACACACACACGTGAACCTGTGGGGTTCAAGGAACATCATTTATATGCACATCCACATACATGTTCAGAGGACGTCATTTCATTTGCTCCCTGTCCCTGGGCTGGCCACCATCATCCTTTCCTTCCTTCATCAGACCTGTCTGGTGCCCACTGTTGCAGGGATGGGGCCAACTCCAAAAGAAAAATGATGGAAGGAAACTGTAGGGGAAAGCAAAACTTTGTAGGACTTTCTTGCATGTATTTTTATGGCCTAATGCTTTATTTATTGAGGCGAAAATCATATAGCCTAGGATTAACCATTTTAAAATGAATGACTGAGCCCTGCTCAGGGAGCTCAGTTGGTTGGAGCATCACCCCAATACACCAAGGCTGTGGGTTCCATCCCCAGGCAGGGCACAGGAAGCAACCAATGAATGCACAACTGAGCAAAACAAAAAACCCACAAATCGACGCTTCTCTCTCTCCCCACTTCCTCTCTCTCAAATCAATAACATAAATAATTCAGTGGCATTTAGTTCATTTATATAATATGCACCCACCACCTTTAATTCCAAAACATTTTTATTGTTCCGAAAGGAAACCCCGGACCTATTAAGCAGTCACTCCTATTGCCCCTTCCCTCAACCCCTCACAGCCTTGAATCTACTTCTGTGTATAGATTTGCCTGTTCTAGACATGTCACAGAAATGGAGTCATACAATGTTGTCTCTTATGTTTGGCTTCTTCCACTAGACATAATGTTCTCAAGGTTCATCCATGTTGTAGCCTGTGTCAGTACTTCAAAACATATCCCACTGTATGGAGAGATCACATATTGTGGATTCCTTTATACCAGGGGTCCCCAAACTTTTTACACAGGGTGTCAGTTCACTGTCCCTCAGACCGTCGGCGGGCTGGACTATAAAAAAAATTATGAACAAATCCCTATGCACACTGCACATATCTTATTTTAAAGTAAAGAAACAAAATGGGAACAAATACAATATTTAAAATAAAGAACAAGTAAATTTAAATCAACAAACTGACCAGTATTTCAATGGGAACTATGGGTGCGGATGCATCCTGTGCTCCTCTCACTGACCACCAATGAAAGAGGTGCCCCTTCCAGAAGTGCAGCGGGGGCAGATAAATGGCCGCAGGGGGTCGCATGCATCGTAGTTTGGGGACCTCTGCTTTATACACTGATGGACATTTGGGTTTCCACCTTTTAGTCTTTATGAATAGTGCTGTTGTGAACATGTGTGTACATGTTTGAACACCTGTTTCCAAATTCTTTAGACTGTGAGCCTGGGAGTGGGAGTGCTGGGTCACATAGTCACTCTGTGGCTAACTTTGGAGGCGCTGCCAAACAATACTGTAATAGGGTTTGAAAGCCCGTCTTGCAGTGCCCGTGGCCTCTGCTGAGCTACTCTGGCCCTTGGTGGCTTGTGCAACTCATCAATAGCCCCATGACAGCCCATGTTCATGGAGGGGCTTTGGAGCTATATCCAGAATTCCTTCTTTAAACAACAGATATCTAGTTGCAGAATTATTTATTTTATTTTTTAAGTGAGAGGAGGGGAAATAGTGAGACAGACTTCCAGCATGTGCCCCAAATGGAATCCACCTGGCCATCCCCATCTGGGGCTTATGCTCGAAACAACCTTAAATACATAACAGCTATCCTCAGTGCCTAGAGCCTACGCTCAAACCAATCAAGCCACTGGTTGTGGGAGGAGAAGAGGGAGGGAAACAGGAGGGGGAAGGGGGAGAAGCAGATGGATGGTTGCTTCTTGTGTGTGCCCTGACTGGGAATAGAACCTGGAGCACCCTATGCTGGGACTATGCTCTATCCACTGAGGCAATTGGCCTGGGCCACAGTATTACTTATAATAGTAAACAAAGAAAAAAGTGGCCCTCACCAGGTAGCTCAGTTGGTCAGAGAGTCATCCCTACATGCCAAAGTTGCAGGCTCAATCCCCGGTGAGGGCACAAGAGTATTCATAAATACTCTTGTGAATTTATGAATACTCTTGTGAATTCATAAATAAGCAAAACAACAAATTGATGTTTTTCTCTCTCCCTCTCTTCCTTTCTCTCTAAAATCAACAAATACTGTTTTTTTAAAAAAGGAAATAACCCAAAGTGCTAAGTGAGTTATAGTACTTTCGTATCAGTCAATACAGATCATACTGAAGAAGAAACCATACCATAGAACCTTCTGAGATGTAGAAATGATCTAGAGCTGTGATGTCCGGTATAGTAGCTACTGGCCACATGTGGCTGTTGAACATTTGCAATATGGCTTATACAACTGAGAAACTGAATTTGAAATTGGAAATTTAGTTAATTTAAATGTACATTTAAATAGCCGTGCAGCCAGTGGCTGCCGTATTGAATAGCACAGTCATGGAAGAATATTAATGACCTAGAAAAATGTTTGCGATAACTGAAATGAGAAAATCAAGTAGTAAGTGTGTTATCATCCTGTTTTGGTTTAAATATATATATACAAGGAAAAAATACTGGAAGGACACATAACAAAAGAAAATATTTGTCACAGGTTACAGTGCTTTTTCATTTCCTTGCGCTCTTCTATACTTTCTAAAATGCTGGCAATTAATATGCACTTCTTTAAATTTTTCTTGTGGCTTAAATACATACAGCAAAGTATGTAAATGTTTATTGTATAGCTTGGTGAGTTTTTACACGTGTGGAGACACCGTCATCACCTCTGCTCTAGCTCCTTAGAGGCTGCTGTTTTACTTTACTTTTATTTTTATTGATGTAAAATACACAGCACACAAACGAGCCATTTTAAAGCGAACAGTTCAGTGGCATTTTGTACATTGACAATGTTGTGCAGTCAGCACCTCTAGTTCCGGACCGTTTCCGTCCACCAGGAAGAAAAGCCTTACTCGTTAGCTGTCACTCCCATTCCCCTGCCCCCTAGGCTCTGGGTCTGGTTTTTACTTTTCTAATTGGAACTTTTTTTTTATGACTTACAAGGATTATTGAGTTTCCCCAGAGCCCTTGTAGGGTGGCCTCTTTTCAGGCCTGGTTTGAGGTCGGCTTCCTGGAGGAGGTGGGAGATGAGTGCCCTCTGCTGGCCACCTGTGCCTCCCGCAGAGCTCTTGTCCTCCCACAGACATCTCATCACCATCCGCAAAGCCCACTTGCTGTCGCGCCTTCGGCCAGCTAGTGCCAACAGCTATGAGTACCTGCAGCGCCAACACATGAGGTGAGCAGACGGAGGTGCGCCCTATGGAGGTCTCTCAGGACCCAGGAGTCTTGCAGAGACCCAGACTCCAGTCCCAGGATCCAAAGGCTATCCCAGGGCATTGCCAGCTCTCTGCAAGGAAAACGCTCACGGGGGTGGCTAGGGCAGCAGACAGGAGTGGGAAATGATCATAAAGGAAAGGAATGGACATATTTATTGGGCATCTGTATGAGCCAAGAATCGTTAGGAAAGGGTTTCTGATTAAATCTCACACCCGCTATGAGCTAGGATTACACTGTGTCCATAAAGTCATGGTGCACTTTTGACGGTGTGTGCACCATGACTTTATGGACACACCGTAGTATGGCTGCTTCCCACCGGAGAATGTAAGTAATGACTGTAAGGTTTGCTGTGGCCGGGCAGACACTGTGCCCAGCACTTTGCTATACCTGACCTCACTGATCCCTACACATGGCCTTTGAGGGATACTCGATTATCATCCCATTTCGCAGTTGAAGAAATTAAGTTGCTGAGGAAACTTAAGCAACCTGCCCGAGGTCATAGATCGTCGTGGTTGGCAGAGCTGGCACCCAAACCGGAGGGTTTCCGCCAGACCCAGCTGGCTCCCTGGGTCCCAGCTCCATCCCTCGCCTCCAGACACCCCGCAGCTTCTTGGTGCTCCCTGCCCCCAGGTGGGGGAATAACAGCTAATAGTACCCACAGCCACACGGAAGGGAGGGACAGGGGGTCTATGCCCCACGCTCTCATTTTTCTCGCCTGATTTCTTCTGGAGATCTAGAGGCTAAGAGCATGCACTTGGCAGGCCAGATCAGGCCTCCAGGGATGCCTGGGGTCCGGGGGAATGTAGGCCTGGATTTATTCTCTGTTCCCACTGTGCCTGCCTGTATCCACCCACCAGGCCCCAGGCCTGCCAGGCTGCACCAGCCACAATCAGCTGGAAGAAATTCCCCAGGCACTCAGGGCCTATCCTTAGACTCCTGGGGGCAGGGGCAGGGATGTCTCCAGGTGGCTGCTGACCCTCCTGCCCTACCCCAGGGAAGAACAGCGTCTGCGGCAGCTCCGGGACCATGAAGACCGGGAGGACTGGAGTGATGGCCCTGGGAATGCTTCCAACCTCAAGTCAGATAACTTGTCGACACTCTACCCCTATGGGGACCCCGAGCTGTTGGACTATGATACTGTGAGTCAGGCCACAGCCCCGGCGTTGGGTGACCCCAGGGGAACTGTGCTCTGTCTGTTGGGCCTCTGTGTATACTAGAGAGGCTCAAGGACACTCGCTTACCTGGGGCCCGGGCCATCCAACAGGCCGAGGTGGATATCCTGGGAGTGGACGGGATCCTGTACAAAGGCCGAATGAACAACCAGGACGGGGCACGGCCGCTGACCAGCGTGGAGAAGGAGCTGACTGGTGAGGGGATATCAGGCCTTCCTGGGCACCCCTGCCTAGTGTACTGGCTTTGCTGACAGCATGGGCAGATGCAAGAAGGGCCCAGAGCCAGCACCATCCCTGACTGGGGGGTCCTCACATAGCTAGTTGCAAAAACGGGGTCCTACTGTAATGAAGGCACTGCACCAGGTGCCAGGGAGACACGGGAGCAAAAAGGATGCTTGTACCCTGGAGTCTCCACATGAGGAGGAGACTGAAGGTGAGGATGAATAGCTGACCTGAAGGGAGGACCCTGGTGCTAGGGACAGTTTGTGAAAAAGTATGCGGGCCTAGGGAGAGGTGCTGGTGGACCCCCCTCCCCCCAAAGGTGAGATGCTGGGCTGGTGATGGGAGAGTTGTGACAAGGGATGCCGGTTCAATGAGAGGGAGTAGATGCTGCCCTGAGGCCTCTGAAGAGGGACTAGGGTTTCACTGGATGAAGGAGTTATGTGAGAGAACAGTCCAAGTGGCAGGAATAGCAGATGCAAAGGTCTTGGGGTAGGGGGAAGCCAGGCACAGTCAGGCACTCACAAAGGTGAGTCTCCCTGAGGCATGCAGTGTTGGAGTGGGGTGGGCATGCTGAGGAGGACATATGGGCATACCCTGGAGGCCTGTGTCCTAATGTCAAGAGTAGGCTAGGATTGGGCTGCAGAGAGTCTGTCACACATGTGCAGTCACTCCTCTGGTTGCTATAGTATCAAGGCCCTGGCTCCAGCTGGCTCCTGCATGGGACCCCATCACTTGGCTCCAGCACTGGACCAGCAACACCAGAAGGGGTACCTTCTCTTACTGGGCTTGAGACTGCCTCACTTCAGTCTCTGTTTCCATCTTTTCCCTGTGTATTCTCTTCTGTCTCTTTTAAGGACACACGTCATTGCATTTAAGGCCCAGCTTAGCACAGGACACTCTCATCTCAAGATCCTTCACTTACCATAATTACATCTGCAAAGACCTTTCCTCCAAATAAGGTTACATTCACAGATTACAGGGGACATGTCTTTTTGAGGGACCACCATTCAACCCATTCCAGGCCCTCCCACTGGTCCAGGAGGGCAGGACACCTTCTTAAACCCTACATTCCTCCTGGAGCAAGGATGTGGCCTGCAGCATTAATGGTTCTCTCCAGGTGCCTGGCAGTGAATGCGGCTGGGAGGGGACTCAGGCTGGGCTTCAGGGGTCACCAGGCAGGACGACAACAGTGGCTAATATTTAATGAGTGACTTCTTGCCAGGCCCTGCAGCACCTGGGGATGCATTGCACGAATGAGAAGAGGGGCCAGGACAGCTTACTCTCCTGGCCCTTGTTTCCACTCATTCACCAGACAGTGCCTCTCTCCCTCCAGAAGCAAGGGCATTTCTCCCCATGGCTCACCCATTCTCAGGACTCATTAGCAACAAAGCAGAACTGAATCATAACACCTCAACTGCCCTATCCTGCTTGGGGCAACAAAGTCTAATCAGCATTAAAAACCAATTAGGAGCTTTCCTGTGGCCAGATCTTTTGACAGTATGCTCTTAACTCTCATTTATTTATTCATAGGAACATTCTAATAGAAAACAATCACTATCTAAACCTAAACTAGCTGCTGTGAGCCCCACCCAGGTCCAGCCTGGCCCTAGCTGTATTTATCTGTTCATCCTACCGTTTCCACTGTATCCTGCTGTGCATTCAGCCCTTTTTCAGCCCCATGGGGGTCACCGAGGGGTGTCCAGCCAGCCTGTGGTCTCCAGATGCCTGTACTGTGATCAGAATCTCAGGGCAGAGGAACCTGATCCCCAGTGAGTGATAACCCCAGTCAGAGGGTGGGAGGGCATGCCAAGGCTGGTAGTCAGCAGGCTGGACTTTCAGAGAATCTTCATGGAAGGCTGAGTGTGTGCAGCACCGACGTAGGAGGTAGTGGCAGGAGCACGGAAGCAGAAGGTAGAACTGAGGGAGTAGAAGCCTTGGCTCCGGCCTCCACCTTCCCCGCCAGCTCTGGGTGAACTGCCTAAACACAACCCTGGCCAAGCTTCTCCCTGGTTCAGGAAAGCTACTGTAACAGATTACCACAAACTGAGTAGCTTAAGACAACCCAAACTTATTTTGTCATAGTTATTGAGGTCAGAAATCTAAAACAAGTCTTTTGGCTAAAATTAAGCTTTTAGCAAGGCTAGTTCATTCTGAGGCTCTGGAGGAAAAAATCTGTTTCCTTGCTGGTTCTACCTTCTAGAGGCCTCCTGCATTCCTTGGCTTGTGGCCACATCCTCCATCTTCAGAGGACATCATTCTGACTTCAGCTTCAATTCTCACATCTCCTTCTCTGACTCTCACCCTCTACCCTCCCTCATAAAAACCATGTGATTATATTGGGCCCACCTGGATAATCCAGGACCATTTCCCTGTCTTAAAAGCCCTTAATTGCCTGACCAGGCAGTGGTGCAGTGGATAGAGTGTTGAACTGGGATGTGGAAGGACCCAGGTTCGAGACCCTGAGGTTGCCAGCTTGAGCGCGGGCTCATCTGGTTTGAGCAAAAATTCACCAGCTTGGACCCAAGGTCACTGTCTTGAGCAAGGGGTTAGCCAGTCTGCTAAAGGCCCACGGTCAAGGCACATATGAGAAACCAATCAATGAACAACTAAGGTGTTGCAACGGAAAACTGATTAATGCTTCTCATCTCTCTCCATTCCTGTCTGTCTGTCCCTATCTATCCCTCTCTCTGACTCTCTCTGTCTCTGTTAAAAAAAAAAAAAAAAAGCCCTTAATTGAGCTTGATAAGGTGGTGGTGCAGTGGCTAGAGCAGAGGTCCCCAAACTACGGCCTGCAGGCCAAAGTGCAGCCACCTGAGGCCATTTATCCGGCCCCCACCGCACTTCGAAAGGGGCACCTCTTTCATTGGTGGTCAGTGTATAGAGTACTGTATGTGGCGGCCCTCCAACGGTCTGAGGGACAGTGAACTGGCCCCCTGTGTAAAAATTTAGGGGACCCCTGGGCTAGAGCGTCAACCTGGAACACTGAGGACCCAGGTAGGAAACCCCAAGGTTGCCAGCTTGAGCATAGGGTCACCGGCTTGAGCGTGGGATCAGAGACGTGACAACGTGGCTGCTGGCTTGAGCCCCAAGGTCGCTGGCTTGAGCAAGGGGTCACTTGCTCCGCTGGAGCCTCCTGGTCAAGGCACATGTGAGAAAGCAATCAAGGCACATGTGAGAAAGCAATCAATGAGCAACCAATGAGTTGATTCTTCTCATCTCTCTCACTTCCTGTCTCTTTCTCTTTAAAAGAAAAAAAGAGTCCTTAATTGAGTCACATCTGTAAAGTCCCCTTTGCTACGGAAGGTAACGTGTTCACTGGTTCCAGGGATTTGGACATCGACACTAGGAGGGCATTGCCCACAGAGTCCACACTCCTTGGCTGATCTGCAAGGCCCCGTGGCCCTCTGGCCTCGTCTGTCCCCTCCATCCAACCTCATGGGACTGCTTGCTCATTTTCCGTCAATGTGTCAAGCTGTTTCTCACCTTTGGGCCTCTGCTCACATTGTGTGCTCAGCCTGGAACCCCTGGAGAAACTTTCCTATTTTCCAGGACTCAGGTGTTCCCGCCTGTGCGGAGTCTCTTGGGTTATGCAGAGGCAGGAAAGCTCAGGGAGCCCAGGAGGAGCAGATGTTGTCATGAGGTGGTGAATTCGGGTTTGGGCATTGAGTCCAAGGTGGTGGGGGACATCAAGGAGAGACCTGGGTCCACAGCTGGGCTCCCAGGTCTCACTGTGTCTCCATTTTGATCCTGACTCTTGGAGGGATACAGGGGCCAACTGGGGTTCAGAGAGGGGGTCAGGGAGCACCCTCAGCCAGGCATTTGTTTTTGTGAAGAACCCATCAGGCCCACAGGTTCTTAACCCAGGTCTGAGGAACATGACCCGAGCTATATGGATCCCAGAGGCTCGTGAGGAATCAAGGTGGTGCCAGTGGGGCCTAGAGGTTGTAGACCCTGCGACAGAGTTAGGAACACAAAAGATTGGGAAGGGAAGGGAATTAACAAAGAGGAGGAAGGAAAGGGAGGGAGCAGGAAGAGACCCTCAGACAGTGCACAGACCTGATAAGGTCCAGGCCAGCCCAGCGGGGAGCTTCTGAGCAAACACAGCCAGCAGATGGCCAGGCCCTGCGCTCACAGTCACTGGGAGTGTTAACCGACCCTGAAGAGCTAACAGACCCCCAAATGCTAAAAGACCCTGTGGCAGGAACAAGCCCTGAGCTGTTCACAGGCCCCGAGGTGCTAGTGGGTGGAGGCCATTTGCTGCCTGAGCTTCCTGCAGCCCAACACCAGTTCTTTGGGAAAGGGGGAGCCGTGTGGCAAGTCCTGCTGCGGGAGAGCCCTGCTCATTCCTAAGCCCTCCTTGGCGTCAGATATGTTTTAAAAAACCACTGGGGAAAGAAACTCAGTGTAGTCAAAGTGACTGCTCCCTTAGAGATTTTACTCCCTGAGGGGTGGTGAAACGTAAATGAGGCCGTCAGTGAGTGAGTAAGATGAAACATGGAAATAAATGGGGGAGAAGATGACAAGGGAGCAGTCCCTGTTGAGTGGGAAGTCACTTCTGTCTGTGAGAAGGGACATTTGAGGCAGGACTTGTCAGAAGACAGACAGGGAAGGACACAGCTGTTCAGCCAGAAGAAACAATCGGTGTCCCACATAGGAAGGAGCTTGGTACCCCCATAACATTTGCTGGTACCGGTGCCCTGCTTGGCTGCCTATGGGTCCCTCCCCTCTCCTCCTCCCGCCGTCTTTGCTCCCATGGCCTCTTTCCCCGCATGTTCTCACCTTTTCTCCTGCAGTGGCCTTGGTGGGTTTTGGCTGGACAGGGAAAAGGGGACACTTTGGGTTCAGAAGTGGAGGATGGAGCCAAACCCAAAAGACCACATATTGCACGGTCCCCCTTCTCCGAAACTTCCAGCACGGGCAAATCAGATCAACCGAAGGCAGATGAGTGGCGCTGTGGGAGGGGACAGAGAACGGGGAGTGACTGCCTCATAGGGTACGGAGAATGTTCTAGGACTAGATAGACATGATGGTTGACAACCTTGTGAATGAACTTACTGCCACTGAATTGTTTGCTTTAAATCGTGAATATTTTGTTATGGGAATTTTACTTAAAAGAAAAAAACCTCACACAGCCTGACCAGGCAGTGGCACAGTGGATAGAGCATCGGCCTGGGACACAGAGGACCTGCATTGAAAACCCTGAGGTAGCCGGCTTCAGCATGGGCTCACCAGCTGGAGGGTAGAGTTGCTGGCTTGAGCCCAAAGGTTACTGGCTTGAAGCCCAAGGTCGCTGGCTTGAGCAAGGGGTCACTGGCTCAGCTGTAGCTCCCCCCCACCATCAAGGCACATATGAGAAAGCAATCAATGAATAACAAAGGTGCCACAATAAAGAACAGATGCTTCTCATTTCTCTCCCTTCCTGTCTGTTTGCCCCTATCTGTGTCTGTCTGTCTCTTTCTTGATAAAAAAATAATAAATAGAGCCTGACCTGTGGTGGCGCAGTGGATGTCGACCTGGGAACACTGAGGTCGCCAGTTCAAAACCCTGCACTGGTTCGGTCAAGGCACATATGGGAGTTGATGCTTCCAGCTCCTCCCCCTTTCTCTCTTTCTCTCTCTCTCTCTCTCTCTCTCTCTCACTCTGTGTCTCCTCTCTAAAATGAATAAAATAAAAATAAAATAAATTAAAAATAATAAATAAAAAGGCACACACACAAAAGATTAAGGACGGGAAGGGGATGGAGCACTGTGATGGTCTGGCCCCCGTGGGGTGGGAAGAGCTAAAGAACTCCAGGCCTCTAACCTGCAAGCAGCCCTGCCAGCATTGCACCTGGATCTTCTTCTTATTTATTTATTTGTTTGTTTTACAGGGACAGAGAGAGAGTCAGAGAGAGGGATAGATAGGGACAGACAGACAGGAACAGAGAGAGATGAGAAGCATCAATCATTAGTTTTTTGTTGCCATTGCGACACCTTAGTTGTTCATTGATTGCTTTCTCACATGTGCCTTGACCGCGGGCCTTCAGCAGACCGAGCAACCCCTTGCTGGAGCCAGCGACCTTGGGTCCAAGCTGGCAAGCTTTTGCTCTAGCCAGATGGGCCCGCGCTCAAGCTGGTGAGCTCGGGGTCTTGAACCTGGGTCCTCCACATCCCAGTCCGATGCTCTATCCACTGCGCCACCGCCTGGTCAGGCGGACCTGGATCTTATTAACGTCTGCTCCTGGCCTTGAGTTACTTCCAAAAAGCCTTTTCCTAATGTCTTCAAGAAGCTCAAGAAGGCAAGGAGGGAGGGCCCTTCCATACACCAATGGGGAGGGCTGGGTGTACTGGGGGTGGTGGCTGGGAAATGGCGGTGCCACCCGAGTGAAAGGGCCTGGGCAGGAGCTAGAGGAGGGGGGCCCCAAGGAAGGGCCAAACTCTGGAAGAGCCAACACCCATCCTGTCTCTTCCCCTCTCTTTTCACTAAGCTGTAAAGGTTCCGCATCCTCTGAATCGAAACCAATATGAGCGCATTGGTGCCAACTACCCCTGTGAGTACCTGTCCCCCTACCTCCCTGGCCCAACTGGGATTCTGGTTGGGTCCCCCAGTCCCAGACTTGGATTCTCCTGCACCACCCTGTCTGTCTCATACATGTTCTGTGTGTGCCAGGCCTGAGAAGGCCCCTGGAGTGGCCACAGCCAGCACCCAGGTCTCTGTCCTGGCCCCCGGCAGTTCTGGGCTATTGCTTCACCCTTCCGCTGGGCTTCCTGGCCTGGGCACCCAAACCAGGTGTCTTTCCCAAGTGTCCATTCGGCTGCAGAGTGGGGAGAAGGGAGCACATTCATTCTCCTAGGCCTCTCTGCTGGCCCCGTGAGCCAGATTGGGGGGAACTGAGCTCCCCTGATTCATATCGCCTTGTCCTAAGCATTTGTGGGCACTTCACAATGTGCAAAGCACTCTCTCCTTCCTTGTCTCAGCTAGTCCTTAGCCCAGCTGGGGGAGGTGGGTGCTGTTGGCCCATTTGAAAGAGGGGGGAGCTGAGGCACAGCAACCTTGGGCTGGGGCTCCTCTTCGGTGTCCACTTCTGGTGCGCTTTATCTTAGGCCGTCCCCAGAAAGTTTAGGGTGTCTGACCCTGGGTGAGCTGTGGTGAAGCACTTCTGTCTTGGGGCTTCTCCTCTCTTAGACTGTTCTCAGCTTCTACCTAGAATGTTCTCAGGACAAACCGTGGGCCTCTCCTGCCCCTCCCAGCCCTGCACCCCCGTGCCAGCATCCGCTTAGCCACTTTGGGCCTCCACCCAATGACACCAGCTCAGCCTCCGTCTCTGCCACCGCTGCCTCTGCTGCCACCGCTGGTACCACCCTTGCAGGATTCCCCACAGGCCTCAGGGCTCACCAGGCATCCACGGCCTCAGCACCTCTAGTTGCAAGCAGCAGCAGCCACCTAGGAGCCCGACAACTGTGAGCCCTGCACCCGATGCCCCTCCTATGTCTTCCACTGCTCCCTGCCAGCCAAGACCAGGCCCTCAGCCTGGCCTGGGGAAGGTGCAGGGGCCCTGGGCAGAGGGGAGGGGTCTCCACAGGGATTCATTGTGACCCACTCTCTGCATATAAATACACACAACACAGCCTGACTGGGTGGTACAGTGGACAGAGCATCAAGCTGGGACCCTAAGGTCCCAGGTTTGAATCCCCAAGGTCGCCGGCTTGAGCCTGGGGCCATCCAGCTTGAGTGCAAGCTCACCAGCTTGAGCGTGGGGTCACTGGCTTGAAGCCCAAGGTCGCTGGCTTGAGCTAGGGGTCACTGGCTCGGCTGGAGCCGCCCAGTCAAGGCACATGTGAAGAAGCAATCAGTGAATAAGGTACTGCAACTATGAGTTGATGCCTTTCATCTCTCTCCCTTCCTGTCTCTGTCTCTCTAAATAAATACACATACAACACAGTTCTTATCCTACATTACATGAAGAACACAGCGCTCTAGATTGAATTTTCCACTAGCCAATTTAATTCTTTGACCAATTTTCAAATATAACACAGTTCAAGTGATTTTAAAACACTTTTCTTTTTATTTTGCTGAAATGAGTTCATCAGTATCAGTTCCAATTCCAGCTCTTGCCACTGTCCATGTTCTTTGGGGGCCAGTTTCGACCAGCACCAATTTTCTCATGGGAACCGAATTTTAATGCATGCATTTAAAAAAAAATTGTGTTATTCCTACCAGTAATTACTATTATGAAGTGAATGTTTAAAGAAGTTGATTATTTCTATTTACTCTGGCTAATCCCTGAGGAACGTGGAGCGATGCCCCTGGAATACTCTGTTACTGCTCTGTCCCATGCAGGGCTGGGGTCCTGCAAGTCTGGTCCCCATGCTAACTACCCATGCGCTTGGTGGAACAGAGCAAACTGGAGGTCAAAACATCTGACCTGGTGGTTTAGTGGCCCTCCTTGGATCACAGAGCTAAGCTCACACCCGCCAGCCTGACCATCTTCCCCCTCAATGGATTGTCCATCCCTGCCTTCTCCCTCTCCACTCCCTAGCTTGTCCGGTTGTGCTGTCATTGGTGTGTTTCTGACACTTCTATCACATTTCACAAAGACTAAAAGAACTTGTCTTCTGTGCACTATCAGGACATGATCCGCACTCCCCCCAACACCCACTAGAGAGGCCCCTGGGGTGGTGGAGTCCGGGAGTGAGCTGTCTGGGGGCCTGCCCTGGGGGAGAACTGGGGGCTCAAGGCTCTGCCAGGGGCTGGCATGGAGGGTTCCCTAGGCCTGGTGGCAACTGGAGTCCAGGGATACCGTGTGCCTGCCCTGGTCCTAAAGGTCTCCGAGCCCTTCCTCCAGTGTCTTACTGGTGACTACTCTCAACCCTGACTTCTCTTTTCTCTCTCCAAGGACTGTGTCCTGAGCGGGCCAAGCTCTTCCCGAGCCACGTCTGTGCCGCCTGGGGCGGGTACTGGCACTGCAGCCCCAGCCTCCACCCCCCCGACAGATGCGTAGTTTTGGGAACTTCTCCCCAGAATAAAATCTTATCTTTCGCTTTTCTGACTACAGAGGGTAACTGGCCTGGTGTCTTCTGTGGAGGGTGGCTCTGCCAGCCCCACATGGGTGGGTGAACGGGGCAGTCCCTCTTTGGGTCACCACTCCAGGATCAGCCTCCCAGAGCCGCTATGGCTGACCCTCAGCAGAGAATTATAACCAACCTTCCCTCCTGTCCGACTTCCCATTGTGGCAGTGACCCGAGTTGCTGTAGGCTTTTGTGGTGAGCGGGGACATTGGTGTAACTGGCCCAGGATCACAGTGAGGCCTTAGGTCTCCAGCCCCCTGCCCACGAGGTCATACTTCTCGGGTGCTGTGCATAGGTGTGAGGGCCTAGACTTCCATCACCTCTCCAAGTCAAGAGGAAGGTGCGGTGGGGGCTCCTGGGGCCCCCCATGCCAGCCTTGTTCCCTGAAGCCAACATGAGAGCGCCCACAAGCACCTGGGCACAACTCAGCCCTCATGCCAACCCCCACCTGGCCCTCAGAGCTGTGTTCCCAGCCATTTCTCAGGTGTCCATTGGAGTGCCCTGGTTGGCTCCCGCAGCCTGAGTGGAGTGGGCCATCGGGGTCACTGTGTAATTGCTTTTTCAGTGTCCTGGAAGGTGGGAAAATGCAGAACCAGGGATGGTGTCAGCAGAATGGGGGTTTTGGAAGGCCCTGGGTCCAGCCTCTGCAAAAGGACCACAGCTCCTAGCCTGGTACATAGCAGCAGGGCCAGCCTGGACAGGGAGTAGGGTGGCCAACGGTCCTAGTCTGCCTGGGAGTTGGGGGGGGGTGTCCCTGGAGATTGCAGCGTAAGACAGATAAATTGGTCCTGAGAGGAGGAAGTCATGTGGGCTAGCTGGGTTTGTAGGGTTGCATGAATGAGCCAGGCAGGAAGGAGAGGGAAATGCCTCTTGCCAAGCAGAGGGTCCTGCCTTGAGGTGTTGCTAGAATGGAGATGCTGTGTAACCACCTTGCACCCCCAAACCCACCAATGCAAGTCAAAGGGTTAATAAACATTTCCTTCCTTTCAATGACCATTAACTTATTAACCCTAAGGTACAAACAACTGACAACAGCAAATGTGTGTTCCAAACAAGCTGATCTGCATTGGAAAAAGGCACCACCAGTACACAAAAGCAGGTTGCCAGAAGGTGGCATTGAGGCACTGGCAGGAGGGCCTTCCGTGCAGGGGCACTGAAATCAGTACACACTGGCCCCCACTCCTGTCACCACCACCTTGGCTAGCTTGACCCGACTTTGCATGAATTTAGGGCTCTAGGTAGAGACCCTCCAAACCCCACGCAATCCCCAAAGGGCTTCTCTTCTCTCTCTCCCTCCTCTTGCTCATGGCCTCACCAGGAGCCATAGACAACGTCCCTCACCAGTATTTGCTCTGCTATTTCCTAGATGAGAAATGGCCCCAGAAAGCAGAGAACTCTAACAGGCTCCAGCACCTCATGCTGTGCCATAGATGAGGCCTCAGCCACCCTGGAAGTGGGCCTAACCCAACCCGCCCCTGGAGGACCTAGCACTGCCCACTAAGAGTGGTGGTTCTGTCTCGTTTGAAATACGTGTATTACCCAATCGTAAGCTGTGCCTAAGCAACAGACCTTCCCAAATGCAGGCATTGTTAATAGCTTTGCCTCCAAATACCTCCTTTTGCCAAACCAGGCAGCCTGCCCGACCCTGACACTGGGAAGCAAGCAGTCGGAGCCAGTCTGTCCTCAGATGCGTGCTGCTGTGAAACGCCCCTCAGAGACCTGCAGGCCCACAGCAGCCCCTCACTGTACTTGAGGGCTAGCCTCAGGAACACCATGGTTCTTTGGCCCCACGACTATTCTCAGAGTACCCTAGAAAGACCCTGGGGACATCCCTGTAGCCCAGAGAATATTGCGGGGGAACAAGCCCTTCTCTTTAAAGCTTCAGGTAGGAAGGGCCCTGCCTGCCCACAAAAAGCATTTTAGTCACCCTTCATCTGCCAGGTACGCCCTCACCCCACAGAGCAGGGTATTTACGTCCAAAGCTCCTCCTGGGAAAGCAAGATCCCTTTCAGATTCTAGCCAATTCCAAGATGGGAGTTGGACACGCTAGCCAGCAGTGTGCGCACGCACACACACACACACACACGTGCGCACGCTGCTGGCTAGTGGGATGCGTTCGCTGGCCAAGGGCAGGCTGGCTGTGTTCCCACTGTGATGGTCGGTTTCAGTCGGTTGTGGCATTGAGGGACCGGACAACATTACACATTCCCAAGATAAGCCAGAAGTGGGGCTTTTCATCTAACTCTCCTGTTCTGAAAATTCTGGCAGATGGGAAAAAACAAACCAAACCTCATCATACAAGCCAAAGATCACACATCAGGAGACCGAGTTTGCAACCCTCTAAGATAACCATGCCCCAACCTTTGAATGGCAGACCAGAGGGTGCAGACACTTCTTGTCACCTGGGGGGGAGGGGTCAGGTCTTCATTCGCACATGCTGCCACGCCCCCTATTCAGAAACAAGACACATAGAGCTCAGATCACATTCCATTAAGTAACTTCATGGATGCAAAGGTTTTTCAGAGTGGAATTTTGGAAACAGTCATTTGGAGGTCAAGTCTGGTGGTCCTTAGGAGGTGATCAAGCCCACAAGAGGTTGGACTTTGAGGTATCAAGACTGGTTTTCCCAGGTGCCCAAGTTATGGGATTCAGCAGAACCCGCCTGTAAATTTGTTCCAATCATACACTAGCACCTCTGCTTTTTGGCCAGTTTACACTCAAATATGTAGTAGATGGTTACTGATGTCTTCAGTGTTGCTCCTGAGCTTCCAGGTTCCCCATCCCACTCGGAGTTTGAGGGCCTGTGATATCTCTCTGCGTAGGCCCACCTCTGGATCCCTGTGAGTCTGTGTGGCTCCCTTCTGCAGACACTAACACAGGAGCTCCAGGCACATCTGGCAGGGCCTCACTCTGCATTGCTGGGAAATCCCCGAGTCCCAGGTCCAGCTCCAGCCCTGCCCTCTGCTTCCTCCTGCTCTGGGTCCTATCTTGCCTGGACCCTTCTCCCCAGCAGTTGCCTCAAACACCCAGGGGACTCAGGCTTCATGAGTCTGGAGACTGCATGTGCTAGGTCGGAGGCAGCTGGGAGATACGTTACCTTTAATAACAGCTTTGACATAATGCACATGCTACAAAGCCCACCCTTTTAAAGTGTGTGACTGATTTTTTAGTTTGTTTCTAAGTTGATCACCAATATTCTGGGAGTGTTTAAAACTACACTCTCAGGGCCTCTCCCAGAGACTGGCACTGCAGGCCCAAGAGTCTGGGGGTACACGTCTTTTTACAGAGCCCCCAGGAGGCTCTGCTGGGCAGGCAGCCAGCCATGGAACCCATCTTGAGCAGGAGCTCTCCACAGGGCTCGGGGGGAGAATTTGCCATGTTTCTAGACATTTTTGGTTGACACTGGGGGTGCTACTGGGATCTAGTAGATAGGGGCTGGGATACTGGCCAGCATCCCACAGTGCTCAGGATGTCCCCATGGTAGTAATCCAGCACCAGTGCCCACAGCACCCAGGTTGGTAGAACCGTATCTACAGGAACTGCAAGTCCCTTCCAACCGAATATGAGCCCCTGGGATCTCCAGGCCCAGCTCACACGGCCCCAATCTCCCCAGCACTTACAGGGACATTTCTCTAACTGGGGCGTGCAATGCGATCTCTAATGAGCCTCAGATGATGCTGTTGGGCTGAGGATCACTTTGAGCACTGAGGGTATGGTTCACATAGAGATCATGCAGGGACCTATGTGGGGGTTGAGCCCATAGACCGAAAATTCTAGACAGCTCACTGTTTCCTCAAAACATATAAACAGCTTGCTGGGAGCCCAGGCATGCTCACCTCACATGGCTGATAACCCAGAAAAGCTTGCCTCTGCGAAGCATTTTCCTACCACTTGAAGAGGGGGTATGTCAGTTTCCTGAGAATTTTCTTCCACCCAAAAGAAAGGACAAGCTGTACCCCATTACACCCCAGGCAGAGACCCATGTCCTCTCTGGATTCCAAGAGGCTGTTGAAAGTGGGTTTCAAGGTGAGGACCTTTGATCGTTTGTGTGCAACAGTTCAGGTGGGGGCCCAGCAGTCTTCCATGACAACCAGAGAGCAGTCATCCCAGGTGGGCTTCAAGGACCTGTCCAGGTTCCTACAGGGTGGACACAAAGCTGGGCCATGGCATCCTTCTCCGAAAGCACAGCCCCATCTTGGGGAGCAGGAGGACTACGGGTGGTAAATGCTGAGATGTCAGACAGGAGACCTCCTGAAACAGAAGCAGCTCTCCAGCCGGCCGCAACCCAGAGCTGAGCTGAGCACCAAGGCAGGAGAGAGGTGGGTGGGCTCTCCCCAGTTAGTGAGGTGTGCTGGTAAAGAACTACAGAGGCCCCGGGACCCTCTTCCCCTGCGCAGGTAGCCCAGGGCAGAGTGGAGCGCCTGGTTCTTCCTTGGGGATAGAGCAGGTACTGCCCCAGCCCAGCTCAGAAGCAGCTCGGACCCACTGTCTGGTGACTCTGGGTGGCCCATCTCCTTAGTGACCAATGCTTTGAGCACTGACTGGATGCTGCCCCAGCCTGGTCCTATCCTTGTCACTAGCCCCCCACCCCTGCATTCAAGCCTGCTGACTATAGGCACCTATGGCCTGCACCTCCCAGGGGAGGGCCCTGCACCACCCAGCAGGTTTGCTGGAAGTTGGGCTTGAGAGTCCAGCCTTTAGCCAGCCAACGGGGGCCCTGCGACAGGAAGAAAGGTCCCTATGTGAAACTCAGGCAGACCGGAAGGCAGTTGCTAGCCCTGGAGGTGGCAGTCCTTCTAGCCAGGAAGGAGGAAGGGTGGGCAGAGGTTGGGATTCTGGGAACACAGGCCAGAAACTAACTTCATGGGAAAGGCCTTGGGTAGGCAGGAAGATTCCAGAGCATGCTGTGGTTGAAAAGACAGCAACACACAGGAACAGTGTAGAGCCAGGCAGGACTGGAGGGGGTAGCCCTCTGTTCTGGGCTCAGTCTGCCCCCCACTCCCCTGGCCAGCTGGCAGCAAAGCTTAGGATAGAGGCAAGACCACAGAGCCTGGTGGTGGTTTGGAACTTTCTTCTCCTTTGTTAGAAGGGGGAAAGGAAATGACTATGGGGTACCCCCGCCCCTCCCCAGGCTCAGGGGTAGGCATGCAGGCAGTCCCAGCAAGCAGGAGCTGGGGGATGGGTGGGAAGAGTCCTGGAGTTTCCCACAATCCTTCTCTGCAGGGAACAGAAAGGCTGGCTGCTGAGGGGGTGGGAAGAGGGCAGGGCCCTAGGGAGGGGGGAGGCGGGCAGGGGGCTCTCTCTAACATGCAAAGTCCAGCTGCCCCATAAACTAGGTTGCTTCTTGAAGAGTGACATACGTATAAATACACAGACACAGCCACACGCACACATGCGGAGAAGGCTCTGCATTCCCAAGGGTGGGGATCTAGGTCTGCCGGCCCCAAGGAGTTCCAAGGCAGGAGCGGGTCAAGTCTCCTGAGGTGGGTGAATCCTCTGGGGAAGGCTGCTTGGTCTCTGAAGATCTGTCCACCAGCACCCAGATGATTCTGAACCATATCCATGCAAGCTGGGCAGCCTGTGCTTGCATGGGGGTCCGGTCTCTCCCCTCCAGGGCTCCAGGGAATGGGGGTGCAGACAGAGGAGGGTAAAAGGGGCCCGCGGAGTTGTCTTCTCCCCCGCCCCACGGGGTCCTGGCCTCCGGGAGGGGGGAGGGGCCTCCCTTATCTCTCCGCTTCCATGGCAGGGTGGGCCCTTGGTTCTGAGGCGGCCTGTTGGGGGGCCAGGGGTGGCCAGTCTGACGCCGGGGAAGGCGGTGCCGGAGTCCACAGGGGTGGCTGCTGCGACTGGTAATGCTGTGGCCCCCCCGGAGGCGAAGCCACCATTGGCCAGCTGGGTGCTGCAAAGCTGCCGGAGGTGGTGTGGGGCAAGTGCGGTGGGGGTGACGTGGCCGTGGCGGCCATTGGGCTACCGCTGCCGCCACCATGGAAGCTCTCAGAGGCCTTGAGACGGGAGAACATGGTGAGGGCGTCGGGGAAGTTGGGGGGCGTTGCGGGGGTGTTGGCGGGAGTGCACATCTGTGGGGAGGAGAGCAGAGGAGAGGTGAGCACCCTTTCTGGGAGGCCTCCAATCTCCCACTGGCTCCTATTTGGAGACACACAGCCAGCCAGCCAGCCTCTGTCGTGTGATTTTGTTTCCCTCCCTTGGATGTACCTGCCTCCCCCCACCCCCAGTCCACCACTCAGGGGCTGACAGAGGAAAGGCGGGGTGCAGAGATGGGCTGGCCCGCTTTGCCAGCTGGTGGCTCCAAGGTCCCACCCCAGCAGCCCCTCCGCAGGCAAGAACGACTGCAGCTTGAACTGGAAGACCCCTGAACAGTGTGCCCAAGGCTGCAGGGACACTCACCATCTGGTGGTGGTGATGACTGTAGGGGATATTGGTCTCCTGGAAGAAGGCGCTGAGGGCCGTCTGTAGAAGAAAAGCCCAAGCTTGCTCTCGGCACCCAGCCCAACCCCACTGCTCACCCTCCCTTCCACGCTGTCTGGGTCCTGGTGCAGCCCTGGGCTGGCCTATAGCGTGGGAGCAGGGAGTTGAGGCTGTGTACCTGTCACCACTCGACCCTCCCGAGGAGGCACCTGGGACCCCCAGGCAAGTATGATGGGTGGTGAAGGTCCTCATGATACGGTCTGCCACCAGGTACCTCCAGTGTGCACATACCTGGTGTTGGCAATGTGACCTTGCCTGTCTCAGGGAAAAAGACCCCAGGAGACCTCAGTCCAACTATCACCGACTCCATGGGTGGTAAGCCCCTACTCCTTTCTCAGCCTGTTTCATCATCTCTGAGCCTGGGGGGGTGGTGAAGCTCCCCGCCAGATACCGAGTCTGACCCACCTGTCCTCTCCTTGGCTAATTGAAGAAGGGGTTTTGTCTGGTCTGGGCCTTAGTTTTTCCACCTGCATCACGAAAGGACTGAACTAGGTGGCTCCCAGGCTCCCCTCTGTTGCAATAGTGACCTCTTAAGACCCAAATTCCAGCTGGGAGAGCCAGAATTCAGTAGGATGGTGTGAGTTTGCACTCCCTGCCCTGTTCACCTGAGCCTCCAGCAGAAGGTTCTCAAGGCGACAGAGCAGGATGGCAGAGGTGGGGCTTATGCCCAGGACTGTGAGTTAAGGGGGACAAGAGCTGACTTGGGTCAGTCCAGCTTATCTGGAGGCCTTGGGGGACTTGTGTGAGGGGGCACGGGTTCCTGTGTAACCGAGAGCCCAGGGGGGGCACTGGCATTTGGCGTGTCCTGGCTCAATCCCTGAACGAGGGTGTCGAAGAAAACAAAGGACTCAGCCGCTCTTGAGAAACTGTGGGTGAGGGAGCCCGTCAAGTGTGTGAAGGGTCTGCTTCGGCCTGCAAGATCCAGACCCAGCTCTCAGCAGCCCCTGCCCACTGTAACCACCCCTTCAGACTAGCCCCTCACAGCCCTGCACTGCCCATCCCCTCCCCTGCCCCACCATACCCAGAAATCCTACCTGGCTGCCAGAGCTTCCCTGCAGGCTTAGTAATTTTCTTCAAGTAAAACCAAATGAACTATTCTGGGCATTTCCTGCTGAAACACCCTGCCAGTGTCCCCAGCCCGTGTGGGAGCTAGGGGTGGGGGTACTGGTCTCTAAGCACTTCCCCTAGGCCCCCTGCCCCACCCCCCGGAGGCCCAGAGACACACCCAAACCATTCTTCTCCCAACAGCAGCTCTGAAACCACAGGTGTGAGGATTCCAGGAGAAACATCTGCCCACCCCTTAGACAGAAGTTTCCCCTCCCCCATCAGCTTCTGTCCCCATTAACACCTGAATCACAGAGAATATGACCCAAAAAGACAGCCTAGAGCTGGCTGGGTCAGCCCCTTAGCCAGTAGGCTGCCAGCTGAAGCTTGGAAAGCAGAAGGGGGTTAGCCACAAGGTACCTCTTACTCACTCCCTAAGAAATACTGAAACCTAAGGTTTGGGGGTTTATAACCCACTTTCACCTTACGTGAGCCTTCCTAATATCCATATCCCCATTTTATAGATGATGAAACTGAGACTTGGGGATCCCAGGGAACAGAGTTCCTACCCCTGGGGGACATCAGAGCCCCCAGTCTGCAAGCTTCTCTTGCCCCTGCTGGGATCAATCTTTCCCCAGACATTTCATTCCTCAAAACTACATTTCCAAATCCTAGGATCTATCAACACCAATCTGCATTGCCTGAGTGACCAGCAAAGTCGGTGTCAGGCTGCGGACTGAGCTGAGAGTGCCTGCCTACTGGACACCTGCCTGCCCAGCCCAGGCAGACAGACATGTATGCAGATGTGGAACTCAAGCAAACTGCCATGAATGTGGTTTTGCAAGTTTTGCCACATCCAGCCCCAGAGACAGACTGGGCTGATTAGGGAGCTTCCTACAGGGCGAGGCTGCAAGCCTTGGGGGTGGGGGCATTCACCTCTGAGAAGTCAACTCACATCACAAGGTACAGAGGGAAAAACTGAGGCCAGAGAGGGCTAGCGACATGCCCAGAGAGCATCTCCTGGTGTGAGCGCCACATCGAGTTATCAGATCTCTAGTAGGTAGGAGGTGAACAAGGATCCTTTGGGTGGATAGGTCACTGCTTCCCCAGACTGTCCCAGCCTTTGGGTGGGAATTCTGATCCCTTCTAAACTTCAGGAAGTCCAAACACCTTCCCTGGGCTGGTTCCCTCTGGGAAACACAACTGGCGGGGGCTGGGTCCTTACACCTGTGAAGAATGGAGCTCAAGTGCTCTGGTCTCATCCCTAGATACCACCCTAGATTATTTCTGGGGCAGCTGAGTTCGAGAAGGTGGTTTCTTGGAAGCACAAGGCGTGGGCACTAGTGTTGTATGGGTCAGGGTGGCTTAGAAGGGTGAGGGCCAGACTGGGACACCCCCACCTCCTGCCCAGCTAGCTGAAAGCTACTGAACCGCAGACCAAGCCTGCCGCGTGCAGGTGGGCTGGCCTTGCCAGCACAGAGGAGGGCCCCAAACAGCACTGTACACTCGGTGCACACGCATGAGCACTAGCTGTAATGGGGCGACATGAGTTACACACACCGCACCCGCGCCTCAGGTGGACTGCGTGTTTACACACGCCAACATGCCCACCCGCATCGCGGCACGTTTGTAAATACAAATGCACACGCACCTCCAAGCTGCCCATCAGGCACACAGAACCACACACGCAAGGCGAGCCCGCTCGTGGGCCCCAGGGCTCTCGTGACCCAACCCCACGGCTAAGGGAGGGAAGGATGGAAAGGAGCAGGAGGGCAGCGCGTGTCCAGCTCGGCCTAGACTTGGGGCGTCCTCCTTCCGGCCGCCCGCCCCACTGTCGGGCCCCTACGCCGCCCCGCCCTGGCCTTAACTGGAACAAAAGTGGGGGCCCCACAGTCCCCACAACCCGGAACTTGGGGTCTTGAATTCGGGGGCCCAGGCTGGGGCAGATCACCCCTCCCGCTCACTCCGCGCGGGCAGCGTTTCCGGGGGCCGCGTAAAAGCGGCCGTTCCGCAAGGCCTGATCCACACGCCGCGTGAGCGCGCTGAGGCCCAGGCCCGGGCGCGCGACCGCCGGACACCCGGCCCGCTGCCGGCCCAGCCCAGGCGGAGCACGCACCCGCACGTGTCTACACCGCATACGGCCCGTCACTCGAGAGGGAACCCCGACCCCGGTCCCTGGCCCTCGGGCCGAGCCGGCCGCGCACCTCGAACTGCCAGTGAGCCGCCTGCAACAGCTGCTTTGCCTGGTCGGCCGCGCACCCGGCCGTCAGCACGAACTGGTTGATCATGACCTGATGCTTAAGCTCATCCATATTCACGGACATGGCGCCACCGCCGCCGCGCTGCCCGCTCCGGCCTCCTGCCGCTGCTTCAAGCGTCCACCATTAGCAAGCCGGCTCCGGCTAATACAAATATTTACTGTGCGGCTATGACTCACGGAGCCTCGCCTCGCTCCGGAGCCGCGGAAGGCATGCTGGGAGATGTAGTCCGCATCGCACCCGCCCGCGCTCCATCGGGGGCTGCGGAACGAATTCTGGCGGACCGGGATCCTACTGCGTGCAGAGGCGGCACAAGAGCTGGGCACCGCGCCGCTGCTCTGACAGTAACGGAGATTGGCCGACAGAGGCCACAGGGATCTGTCAAGACTCTGGACCTCTTGACCCCGAGCCCCGTGTGTTAGGCATCCCTGTGTTCAGTGGGAGCACCCTTGGAAAGGGGGTCCTAGTAATTTTGGCACAATCGGCAGCCCTAGGCTGCAAGTCCCGAAAGTTCTGGCACACAGTAGGCACCTATATTCGCTCAATGAAAAAATGAATCAGCCCTTTAGGACTCGCTCAAAATCACCGCCTCTAGAAAGCCTTTTGAGTCTCCCCAACTCCTCGAGGGCATCGCGCACCTGGGAAACGGGTCCCTCTCCGGCCTGGTACTCGGCCAGGTACACAGTAGGGCTGAGGAAGTTCTTGAGTTAGGTAGGGTTGGCGTCCGGGATGTACAAGAAAGGCCGGCAGTCTTTGTTGCCTCGGGATTCCTTCCCTGTGGCTCTCCTACTTTCCCACGCAAAATCTAGTGCACTTTGCAGGAGATCTCACCCGTAGCGTGCGGGTGCCAGGACCGCGAGAGGTCAGTTCTGAGGAGGCCCCGAACTCCTATTCCCAGAATGCCACAGTTTATTTGCAAAATTTGGTCCCGAGTGACGTCAAGTGAGTGAGGACGCACTTCCACCAATGGGCGGCCGCGGGGTGTTAGGACCTGGCCATATAAGGTAAACAAAGCTGGCCACCCAATGAGGCGGTGTCGGGGGCGGGCACTGGGTCGGGTGGGTCACGTGGCGCGGGGCGGGGCGGGGCTGGGGAGCGCATCGGTGGGGTTTTGCGAGCTCTGTTTATAGCCCCGCACACGCCGCTTCCGGTTGGCTTCAGGGGTCTGGCGTCAGGAGCCGGGCGGGGACCCAGACGGGGAGGTGGGGGGAGAATCCCCAGGCGGAGTCGCTCGGTCACCTCCTCTATGAGTGTATGAGTGACCTTGCCCGGTTCCTCACGCTTCCTGGGCCCGTTTCATTTGTTGAACAACTGTTTATTGGGCCCTTAACGGGTCCCGACGTGGCCTGGTACAGCAGACCCAAGAAGGGTCGGCTGGTGACGGGGCTGGTGTTGGGGACGTGTGTCAGAAATCCCAAGGAAAGATGTAGAATTTCAAGTGTGGAAAGTACCTTCACTAAGCAGATGCAGGCCCTGGGGCTGGTGGATTAAAGACATTGAGGGGTTTTAATAGATCTGATCAATTGTCCACATTAGAATCACTGGCTGTGTGACTGGGGGAAAACCAGGTGGTGGCAGAGGGATTCAGTCAGTCCAGAAGATTTTCTGGTAGTGTCTAGTTCCAGGGGAGGAGCCCAAACCTGCCCAGGCCCTCGAACCCGCAGAATTAGATTGAACGGGGGTGGAGTGGGGTGGGGTGGGGAACTGTCCCTCACTGGGCAGAGTGGAAAAGAGGCTTGCAGTGCTCTCTGGGGAGCTTTTCCTGGGTCTCTCAACCCTTCCAGGGGTTCCGACTAGCTAATGGGAGGAGGAAGATGGGGGTGTGTGGACATGGCCTAAAAGGTACCAGGTTTGTGGGGGTGAGGGGAAGCTGGGGCACCCGTGGAGGTGGGGGAGGGAAAGGAGCCCTACTAGAGTGGAAAGCTTGGCCCATTGGAAAGAGGATTCAGTGTCTCCTTCCAGTGGGTGCTGAATTCGCCTGTTCACTTGGGAAATAACTTTGTTTTCTGCCTTGTGGGGATCATTCAGTGTGCACCATTTAAAAAATATTTTTTTCCCATTGATTTGGCGGGATGGAGAGAAAGAGAAAAGCATCAACTCCTTGTTCCACTTAGTTGTTTCATTTAGTTGTTTACTCATTGATTGCTGCTCCTGTGTGCCCTGAATCGTGATCAAACCAGCAACCTTGACGCTCTATCCACTGAGCAACCCAGCCAGCGCCTCTATGCTTTTTTGTAAATCCTAGTGGTGTTAGGAGATTTCTGCTCTTATTAAGAACGCCCCCTGCCAGCTCCCAGTCTGGTAGCTCAGTGGGTTAGAGCAGCATCTGAAAATGCTGAGGTTGCAGGTTTGATCCCCAGGGAGGGCACACACAAAAATCAAACAATAAATGTATAAATGCCTGATCTGTGGTGGCGCAGTGGATAAAGCATCGACCTGGGAACACTGAGGTCGCCAGTTCAAAACCCTGCACTGGTCTGGTCAAGGCACATATGGGAGTTGATGCTTCCAGCTCCTCCCCCTTTTCTCTCTTTCTCTCTCTCACACTGTGTCTCCTTTCTAAAATGAATAAATAAAAAGAAATTTTAAAAAAAAGAACACTCTTTAAAAAAATAAAATAAATGTATAAATAAGTGGAACAACAAGTGGGTGATTCTCTCACTCCCTCTCTCTAAATGAATAAATAAAAATAAAAAAATAAAAGAATGGCCTCTCACCTTTGCAAAGCATCCTAAGCACCAGTTAAGGTGGACAAAGCACTCAGCACAGGGTAGGCAGTTCTGAATGTGCTTACTGTTACCACTGGGACAACAACAGCTCGGTGAAAGGTGAGCAGGTTCTGGAGCCAGACAGACGTGGATGCCAGTCTTGGCTCTGAGCTTCAGATTCCTCATTTGCAGAGCCCAAGGTGAGAGCCAGGAGCTCTCCGTGGAGGATTAATGGCAGTGAGGTGCTTAGCATGAGCCTGGCATTCAGTGAACCATTTCTAGCACTCATTGTCTTGCCCCTGTCTAGTGTGGCCAAGACCCGTTTTACAGATAGGAAAACTAAGGCTGCAATCCAGTCCTCATATCTTTGCTAGTGTTAGAGCCAGTGGAGAATAGCAGGCACCCAGTGGGCCAGCAGGGTGTGTTTCTGGGAAGGGAGGGTGGGCACTAGCAGGGCCCACTGGAGCTTTTCTTGCTGAGGGAGGCAGGCAGTACCTTCCCATACCCTCATCCAGGCACCACTCAGGTATCTGCTCAGGCTTTTCCAGCCCAGACTGGATTGGGCAGGTGAGGCAGGAGCAAAGGTCACTGCTCTAGTCCCCACAGCCCCCCAGCTGGCTTGTTTTCCCAGGAGCAACAGGGAAATAAAAAACAAAACAAAACAAAATCACCTTGTTTTTAGCCAGGATCAGCCTGGCTGGAAAGTGGACTTTGGATTTCTTAGCAGGCTCAGACGGGGACGGGGCCTGCCAGCTGAGACCAGTAGATGGGGAAGGGAGGAATACAAGGCATTTCTGGCAGTGCCCTCATCTTTTCTGAGGTCCAGGGAGATGAGGTCCCTGCCAAAGTTGGCATAGCCAGTTTATGGAGACTCGGGGCCCTGGCCTTCTCAGCATCGCCCTGGCCTCCTCTTCCCAACTGTGTTGTTTCAATCACTCCACAGATTTGTGTGTCAGACATACACTGGGTGCCTGGCTCTGGGACCATAAGAATGAATAGGTGAGGATTTGGCCCTCTCTTTTTTTTTTTATTTTTAAAGAGAGTTTATTTATTTATTTATTTATTTTTTGTGGCAGAGATAGAGAGAGGGACAGATAGGGACAGACAAACAGGAAGGGAGAGAGATGAGAAACTTCAATTCTTCCTTGCGGCTCCTTAGTTGTTCATTGATTGATTTCTCATATGTATCTTTTCTTTTTTTTCAGGAACAGAGAGAGTCAGAGATAGGAACAGACAGACAGAAACGGAGAGAGGTCAGAAGCATTAATCATTAGTTTTTCATTGCCATCACAACACCTTAGTTGTTCATTGATTGCTTTCTTACATGTGTCTTGACTGCGGGCCTTCAGCAGACCGAGCAACCCCTTGCTGGAGCCAACGACCTTGGGTTCAAGATGGCGAGCTTTTGCTCAAGCCAGATGGGCCCGCGCTCAAGCTGGTGAGCTTGGAGTCTCGAACCTGGGTCCTCCGCATCCCAGTCTGACGCTTCCACTGCGCCACCGCCTGGTCAGGCCTCATATGTATCTTGACCGGGGAGTTACAGCAGATCAAGTGACCCCTTGCTCAAGCCAGCGACCTTGGGCTCAAGCTGGTGAGCCTTGCTCAAACCAGATGAGCCCGCACTCAATCTGGCGACTTTGGGGTCTCGAACCTGGGTCCTCCGTGTCCCAGTCCGACGCTCTATCCACTGCGCCACCACATGGTCAGGCCTGGCCCTCTCAAGAAGCTTGAAAAGAAGTATAGGCTTGCGGGGCTCGCTGCAGGTGGCCATGAAATGTGCCCAAGGTAGTTTTTTTAATGTTTCATATGACCCAATACTAGCTGACTGAGGGGGCCTTGAGGTTTAGCCACTGCCTTGCTCCTGATCTGTTCCCATTTTCTTCTGGTCTTTGAGCTCCTAAGTCATAGTCAGCTCTTGGCTGCCTCAGAGTCTTTGTACATACTATTTCCCCTGCTTGGAACCCAGCCTACCTCCTCAGAGTTTGCCTGATTGGCTGTTACTTATGTTATGAGTCCTGGCTTAAATATCGCCTCCTCAAAGGTGCCTTCCTTGAACCCCCCATCAATGTAGGTCTCCCTATTATTTCATTGCATGGTAATCCATTTCCCCATAACACCCACCACATCTTACATTTGTATACTTTTTAACATTTTTTATTGTGTATTTCCTCACTAGCCTGTAGGTTTCATATCTGGTGGTTTCACCATTTGATTCCTATTACCTGGCTCTTTGCCTGTCACATAGTACCTGCATGGTAAATATTTGTTGAATAAATAAGTGTATCAGTCAAGATGTTGATAGTGGATCTAGTGCCAGATCAGAAAGGGCCTGTATTCCAGTGGGGAATGGATAAGCACAGAAAAATACACTGCAAGTCCAAAGCTCTATTAAGAGGAATGTTTAATTAATTGAGCCCATAGCAATAACTCCCTGGCCCAGGATCCATAGGGAAGATATGCCCTTAGGGTTATTTCTCAGTGGGAACATCAGGTTCCTCAGGAATTTCCTCCCTCCCCCCAAAAAGGGAGGCTTGTAAATTGAATGCAGTGTTGGTATATCTATGTACACGTGTTTACAAATGTTATGTGATTCAACAGAAAGAAATTTAAGGTAAGGGAAGAGAGATCGCACAGAGTGGGGGGTATCTTCAGGCCCATCTAGAGGAAAAAGGAAATCTGGCGCAGAGGAGCATTCCTGTCTCTAAGGCGGCAGGAGAGTGTGGTGGGAAAAGGAGTGCCCTGGTTCAGACTCCAGCTTTACTATTTGTATACTGTGTGACCTGAGTGGGGTACCTCACCTCTCTTAACCTTACTGTTCTCTTCTGTAAATTATGAATAAAATAAAACTGACTTTACATAATTAAATAAGACTATATGCAAAGCCCTCAACACAATGTCTGGAACATAGTAGGTGTTCAGTAAATAGGGATCTTGGTTGTGGAGCAGAGAGGTTTAATCAGGCTCTCCCAAGACATGGCTTCTTTCTCACAATCATCCAAGTGCTTCGCTTCCTTAATTACTTTTGACTTCCTAGTCCCCTGACAACAGAAGGTTGTATTCCAGATTCTGACCTCTAGAAAGGTATAGGACTCATTTTAATGTGGACTGTGGTGAATTTACCATTTGAGACCCTAAGCGCCTGCTGCTCTTATTGGTTGCTTTCTTTTTTTTTTTTTACAGGGACAGAGAGAGAGAGAGAGAGAGAGAGAGAGAGAGAGATAGGCACAGACAGACAGGAACAGAGAGAGGTGAGAAGCATCAATCATTAGTTTCTCGTTGCCGTCGCAACACCTTAGTTGTTCATTGATTGCTTTCTCACATGTGCCTTGACCGCGGGCCTTCAGCAGACCGAGCAACCCCTTGCTGGAGCCAGCGACCTTGTGTCCAAGCTGGCGAGCTTTTGCTCAAGCCAGATGGGCCAGCGCTCAAGCTGGTGAGCTCGGAATCTTGAACCTGGGTCTTTCGCATCCCAGTCCGATGCTCTATCCACTGCGCCACTGGCTGATCAGGTCTTAGTTGCTTTCTTGATACGGCAGGCTCCATTTGGGAAGTCACTTTCTTCTACGAACCCCAGTTTCTCAACTGCAAAGTAGGTTAAAGCAAATCCCCATGTTTCCTGTTTATTGAGTTTTGTGTAACTCAAAAGCCAGGAAAGTTCGCTGTGATTCTGACCTTATAGCTGACCTCCCTTCTTTGTGCCTGTTTACTTATCTGTAAAACGGGGAGAGGTCTACTGCCTTTTTTGGGGCGGGCTGTGAAATTCTGTCTTTAAAGTCATTGTTCTGGACATGGAATTGGAGAGATGCCTTGAATTCTGGAAAAGGCTAAATAAAGCAAGCGCTTCGCACCTCTCCAAGTAAGCTTGGGTTCCACCCCTGATCTCTTAACGGATGGCAGGTAAATGTAAGCCCTCTGCTGGCTAGGGCAGGAGATAAACCCTGGGAAGTGGGGAGAACCAGTGGCTCAGGGAGGTATTTCAGAGAGGGGGTAAATGGAAGGCATTGGAACCACGGTGGCTCAGGGTGATATTTCAGAGAGATGTAAATGGAAGGGTCTATATATGAAGAGATTATTAGGAGGCTAAAGAGTCATAATGTTAGTGCTGTGCTTGTAATGTAGAGAGTAGGACAATTTGCGGTGCGGTTGATGGTTTCGCCTCTCTAGATTCCGATCCATTTGGTTTGTCCCGCAGCGCTTGTCAACAACTCGACCCGGGCGAGGAGCCTTCTGGGAAATGTAGTTAATAGACGTGCTTTCCGCGCCGTAGCCCGGTGCCTTCGGAGGCAAGGGGACTCCATTTCCCGAGGTGCCTCGGCGCGGAGGGAGGCAGGGGGCCGCCGTGGCGTCGGACCCCGGGCAGAGACGGGGGTGGGGGCTCTCAGGCCGAGGCTTCCGCGGCCGTGGGCAAGTGTTGGTGCAAGCTGGTCTGGGCCATGTCTGCGTAAAGACGCTGCTGCCCCCGTCCCCGTCGCACCGCGGCCCCAGCCCGGCCGGCCCTGCCGCACACCATGGGCTCCATCCTGAGCCGCCGGATCGCGGGCGTGGAGGACATCGACATTCAGGCGAACTCGGCCTATCGCTACCCTCCGAAGTCCGGTGAGCAGCCGGCGGGGCGCGGGCTCGGCAGCAGGCAGGGTGGGCTAGGCGCTCCCGCGCAGGGCCCTCGGCGCAGGGCTGGGGTGGGAGCTCTGTTGGGTCCCTGGCCCCCCCGTGCCGCTCCCTGCCCGGAGCTCCGCGGGCCGTCGACTCGGACCCCGGGTTGGGTGTGCGGCCTTGGGGTGACCGCCTCGTCCAGGCTGGGTGACCTTGGGTCAGTCACTTCGCTCCTGAGTGCCTCAGCTTCCTGTCTGCACCTTGAAGAGGCTCTCGGGGAAACTTCTAGGGCCGTAGAGCGGCGGTGAGGTTCCGAGCGCGACGCTGGCAGGTTAACATGGCCCGACTCTTCTCTTGTGCTTACAAAGTGATCATTGTCATAAGGGTTGACATCACATAATTGCTGGTTTTGGCTTTTTTTGGTGGCTTTGTGTGAAGACCCAGCCAGTGATTCAGGACACTCTGCATCCCATATGGACAGAGGCTTAACCCTCTTGTGACCCTATGGAACTTGTGTATGGTGGGGGAGTGGGGCTGGTATCAAGGAGAGGATTGTAATCAATCGGGAAGAGATTTGGGATCTTGCTGGAGAACAGGAGAATGGTTGGCAGAGATCTCTGGGTTTTCTGGTCTTGGCAGGGATCTCTGGGTTTTCTGGTCTCCGTGTGTGTGTGTGTGTGTGTGTGTGTGTGTGTGAAGAGCCACCTGACTCACCAGGGAGGAAGTGACTTCCCCAAGGTCTCAGAGCTGGATGGAAGCATATCTGGGACCAGCTGACTCCCTGATGAGTTGTTCCCACTCTGTTCTGCTCCCTCTAATGATGACTGTGGCCTGATCTAGAACTTTAGCTTCAGTTCCTCACCGTCCATATCCTCATCTGGTCATTGGCCATGAAAAGGCGGGAATAAAGAGGACAGGGAGTTTGGACATCCTGGAGACTTTCAGATTGGGCCCTCTGATCCTAGCTTCTGAAGCATCTGGTCTGCTATGGTCTTTTAGGCCTCACAGTTGGCTTGTGGGCATCTACTAGGCCGGGTCTCCTCTGACTGTGGTTCAGGACGACCTGCTTCTGTCAGTGGGGAAGCTTGTGAAGCATGCACTTCCCAGGCCCTGCCTCAGACCTGCTGGGGGCCTTGTAACATGCATTTAAAACCCATTTCCCAGTTGAGTCCGGTGTCCAGATGTCCACTCAGGTTTGAGAACTGCTCTGTCCTAATTTTGGAAGGTGTAAGAAGTAGAGTGTCTGGGGCTACTGGAAATAAAGGAATTGGAGATGGATTGTGGCATCAGAAGGGGATGCAGTCAGAACTGGGCAGAAGTTAATGCTGCCTGCTATTTGGGGAGGTCTCCATGCCTGCTTCTGTCCAAGGCACAAGGGCAGGGCAGAGCAGCCCAGCCTGGTATGGCGATCCTCTGGGAGCCCTGGGGTCCGACTTCCCCAGATCTGATGAAGCAGTTGTTTGAAGTCGTTGTCTTTAATTGCTGATGTCCTTCCAGTCTGTCTTTGGCTGAGTGATCTAAGGCAAGTGGCCTAGCCCCTAGGTCCCTTCCTCATCTGTGAAATGATCCTTGGACAGTACTCAGAACAATGTCTGGCACCTAAGAGGCCCTCAAAAAGTATTAGCTGCTATAATAGCTTAAGAAGGAAATCAGTAAAACATAGCCACCATGTTAACTATTAAATACTTAGGCCAATATTTCCCAGAGTCTATCATAATAGAACAGTTTCATGAAGAAAAGTGTCATAATTAAATAAAATGTATGAAATACTGTAAAAAAAAAAAAAAAAAAAAAAAGAAGAAGAAAATCAGGGAACCCGCTCAGACCCTAATAGCAGTTAGCATTGGTATGGCAGAGATTGCAAAAGTTTGATGTGGCACCTCCTGTCACCTGGGACCAGAGCAAACTTGACAGTGTCCTTTCACTTAGCTCTTTGGACAAAACCAGAAAAGCAAGGCATTTACAGCGCCATTTTCGGGTTCTGAGTAGCAGACCTTGCTAATCAACCAGGGCACTCTTTCCCACTGAGCCCCATCTTCATTTCAGACTCCATCAATGAACACCCCAGTCAGCCAGGACTAGTAGATTGGGGCTAGCACTCTAGTGAATGCCATGGGCTACCTTGGTTTTGCTGCCAGCAACAGAGGTGTTTGGGCCTGTCCAGTCCAAAGGCTATCCTTCCTGCTTCCTCGTTTCTTGCTTAGGGAGGGTCAGTTGGAGGTAGAAGGGATCTTAGCAGTACTTTTAGTATGTTTCCCCAGTGGTGGACTGGGGACCACAGAGGGGTTGGAGACAATTTTACTAGTTGCCCACATGGACCTTGTTTTTCTTTTTAATGTATTGATTTTAGAGAGAAAGGAAGGGAGTGGAGAGAGAGAGAGAGATTGAGATTTGTTGTTCCACTTATTTAGGCACTCATTGGTAGATTCTTGTATGTGCCCTGACCAGGGATTGAACCTGCAACCTTGGTGTATCTAAATGATGCTCTAACCAACTGAGCTACCAGGTCAGGACCTGTTTGTCTTCGTATTAAGTTGTAAGAGTTTTTTTCTTTTCTTTCAAATGTTTTTTATTTCATTTATTTCGAATATCTTTGTGTTTTTTGTTTGTTTTTTTACAGGGACAGAGAGAGAGTCAGAGAGAGGGGTAGATAGGGACAGACAGACAGGAATGGAGAGAAATGAGAAGCATCAATCACCAGTTTTTTGTTGCCGTTGCGACACCTTAGTTGTTCATTGATTGCTTTCTCACATGTGCCTTGACCGTGGGCCTTCAGCAGACTGAGCCACCCCTTGCTGGAGCCAGTGACCCTGGGTCCAAGCTGGCGAGCTTTTGCTCAAGCCAGATGGGCCAGCACTCAAGCTGGCGACCTCGGGGTCTTGAACCTGGGTCCTCTGCATCCCAGTCTGACGCTCTATGCACTGCGCCACTGCCTGGTCAGGCGAGTTGTAAGAGTTCTTTATGTATTCTCGATATAATGATACAATTTTGTTATCAGCTCTATGATTTGCAGAAATTTTTTTCCCCAGCCTGTGGCTTGTCTTCATTTCCTCCCTCCTTCCGTCCTTCGTTCCCTCCCTCTCTCCCTCCCTCCCTTCCTTCTTTTCTTCCTCTCTTTCTTTCTGTTTTTGGAGAGAGGATAGAAAGAAGCGGGGGGGGGGGCATGTCAGGGGAAGAGTAGGAAGCATCAAATAGTAGTAGTTGCTTCTTCTATGCACCTTGACCGGGCAAACCTAGGGTTTTGAACTGTTGACCTCAGCATTCTGGATAGACACTTTATCCACTGCGCCACCACAAGTTAGGCATCTTTTTATTTTCTTAATGGTGTCTTTTATGGAGCGAAGGTTTTAAATCTTATTGAAGTTTAATTTATTAATATTTTGCCTGACCAGGTGATGGCGCAGTGAATAGAGAATTGGACTGGGATACAGAAGACCCAAGTTCGAAACCCCGAGGTCACCGGTTTGAGTGCAGGATCATAGGTGTGACCCCATGATCACTGGCTTGAAGCCCAGAGTTGCTGGGTTGAGCAATGGGGCCACTTGCTTTGCTGTAGTTTTGTAAACTCCCCCCCCCCCCAAGCAACGTTCATATGAGAAAGCAATCAATGAACAACTGAGGAGCTGCAATGAAGAATTGATGCTTCTCATCTCTCTCCCTTCCTATCTGTCACACTCTCTGTCTCTGTCACACACGCAAAAGAAATTTATTGCTTTTTTAAGTTTTTTTTTTTTCCTTTGGAAGTCCCATAGTTTCAGCACACATATTTAGGTTGGTGACCCATTTGGAGTTATTTTGTTTTCATATATGGTTGAAGTAAAGGTGTAAGGTCTTTTTTTTTTTTTGCTTATGGGTATTCAGTTATTTCAACATTATTTATTGAAAAAAACAATTCTTTTCCCATCAGATTGCCTTTGCACTTTTGTAAAAAGTCAGTTGACCATAAATGGGAGAATTTATTGCTGTACTTCCTTTGCCCCCTCATATAGCAGGTTGGTCCCCAGCTGAGGGTTAGAGAAGGTGTTAGGACACCTCGTTGGTTCAGTTAATGAGAAGGTTGTGTCCCCAGTCTGGAAGAGAGCCTGGAGCGCTGTAGGCAGACGCAAGTTCCTGGCCATGGGCAGCTGCTGCCACAGCTGTTCCTCCCACTGCTGTTGTTACTGTTAATTGTGTCTCAGAGTGATGCCCGCTGCCCTGCCCTGGTGTTTAAGGGAGGTCATGCTGGGACAGGTCACCCCAGTCAGAAGGAGGGGCGATCAGCCCTGTGACCCACCATTCCCCAGGTGGGGCTGCTATGCCCTAGACCTAAATCTTTTGTAATCAGGTGTGTGTGTACCTTTGGGGCATTTCACGTCCATTATCTCATTGGAGCTTTGCCATGTCCTTGTGACACCAGATTTTTGTCCTCTTTGGCAGAGGAATTAGAAATCAGACTGAGCCCTTTGTCTCACAGTACCTGGTGTAGACGCACAGTAAGTGTTTAATAAATGCTTGTATAAGTTTATTATTGTAGAAAGTAACCCCCACCTCCCTACCATGCAGGCTGCTCAGACTGGGGTGCCAGGCAGGGGCTGAGGACATAAGGGTCTGCCATCATGTAATAATGGAGGGGTCCAGGGTGGATGTGAAGAGACATGGTGTGTGCTTTTGTAATGAGGACAGTCTAGAAACATCTATTTGACCACGCTCCATACTGGTGTTGGTTTACCCTTTGCAGAGCAGGACCTTGTCAACTCTGATTTATTTGGTGCCCGAAGGAAAGAATTGAGGCAGATGTTCTAGATAAGGGAAGATGCTCTGTGTCACCAAGGGTGTCTTTTGTCACTGGGGACATTCTGTTTCCGTGTACCATCATCACTGTGCAGAGGGAGTGAATTTGCACTCTGAGACCCATTTGGTGGTAGCCGTGGGATGGGGTGGGAAGAGGGGGATCCACCTGCACACAGGGTTTCACCTTCCCACTCAAGGACCAGCACCGTCATGGCTGGCATCAGAACAGTCACCTTCTACAAGGGTCACCTGTGCTATTCACATAACTAGTTCTGTGTTCCTGCTTGTGTCAGCTTGGTTTGAAGTTTATTGTTGTAAGAGCTGTATAAATAAACTGTATTTTCCAAGCTTCAGTTATTATATTTTAGGTAAAAACAACTGCAACCAAAAGCTTTTAAGTTGGCCGTAGAGAGGTAGGCATGGAAGGACCTGCTTCCCTAAAGAAGCAGAGGGTGGCTTGGGTTTGGAAGCCTGCCATTGGGCCCTGTGGCCCCTTGTGCTGAGACTTCTCAGGTCCTGGTGTTAAGTGTTGCTCACGCTCGGGGTTTTGAGAGGACCACAGAGCTCTGCGTGTTTGTCTCTGAGGTCCCACGTTCTTCACTCAGTTCCATGCATGTCTCAGGACCTTCCATAGTTGCTCTGGGAATTTTTTTTTTTTTAATAATTTTTTCTTAATTTTATTTATTTATTTTTTACAGGGACAGAGAGAGGGATAGATAGGGACAGACAGACAGGAACAGAGAGAGATGAGAAGCATCAATCATTAGTTTTTCGTTGTGACACCATAGTTGTTCATTGATTGCTTTCTCACATGTGCCTTGACTGCGGGCCTTCAGTGGACCGAGCCACCCCTTGCTGGAGCCAGCGACCTTGGGTCCACACTGGTGAGCTTTTTTTTTTTTTTTTTTTTATTCATTTTAGAGAGGAGACACAGAGTGAGAGAGAGAGAGAGAGAGAGAGAGAAAGGGGGGAGGAGCTGGAAGCATCAACTCCCATATGTGCCTTGACCAGGCCAGTACAGGGTTTTGAACTGGCGACCTCAGTGTTCCCAGGTTGACGCTTTATCCACTGCGCCACCACAGGTCAGGCACTGGTGAGCTTTTGCTCAAGCCAGATGGGCCCACGCTCAAGCTGGCGACCTCGGGGTCTCGAACCTGGGTCTTCCGCATCCCAGCCCCACGCTCTATCCACTGCACCACCGCCTGGTCAGGTGCTCTGGGAATTGTTTAGGAATTGTCACTTCTTTTTATTTTTCATATATTTTCTTATTTATTGATTTTAGAGAGAGAGGAAGGCAGAAAGAGAGAGAGAGAACAATTGATTTATTGTTCTGTTTCTCCATGCATTCATTGGTTGATTCTTGTATGTGCCCTGACCAGGGATCGAACCTGCAACCTTGGCACATAAGGATGATTCTCTGAGCTACCAGACCAGGGTGGAGAAATCGTCACTTCTGACTCAGATAACCTGGCTTTGTGTCAGCTCTTGCCAGCTTGTTGGGCTTTGTTGAACTCTCACATCAACCCTGCCATATGTTTCATGCAGACATATAACAAAACCTTTCTTGACCCTTTGAAATTGTGTTCTCCTGCCCTGGCTGGATAGCTCAGTTGGTTCGAGTGTTGTGCAGAAGCGCAGAGATTGCTAGTTCAATCCCTGATCAGGGTATAGGGGCAGCTTGATGTTCTTGTCTCTCTCTCTCCCTTCCTTTCTCGCTGAAATCAATAAATAAAAATTTAAAAAAAGAAAGAAAAAGAAATTGTGCTCTCCAAGGACCCGCACAGCCCAGCAGTTTAAGAAGGCCCGAGTTGATGTTGGTCTGGTCAGATGGCTGAGGGGCCTTTTATTCCATGCCACGGAAGTGGCTGCTGCCATCCCATAGTCAGCTGTGGCGCTGAGGACCTGGCTGCCCAGGATAAAAGAGGCGTGTTTGCACACGCATGCGCGTTTCCTTCCTCACAGCTGGGGTGGCCTTTACTGTGTTTACAGGACACCCTCCCATAAACATGGCCGGGTGTGGTGGGAGGAGCACTGGATTCCAAGTCCTGAGCCATTAGCTCGTTCTTGGGCCCCGGTCTCCCCAGCTGAACCTCTTGCAGTTCTACCTCTGTAAGTCCACGTGAGCCAACAGGGTGGGACCTGGCCCAGGTCCCGCCAGCTTGTGTCTTCCTGTGGGCCTGGAAGTTTCCTGGAGAGAATGTCCTGCACTTTCTGTCTGACTCTGGCTGGTGGTGACCACTGCCACCTCCTTCACCCCAAACCTGATGCTGGTTTGGGCTCTTATGCAAACTGCTGCTGTGGACAGTCTTGTGACTGGCTTTGGTGCTCATCAGTCTGATTTCTTTGGGTCCATTTGTTTGTTTTTTGTAGCTTTGTCAATTGGGGTAAAATACATATAACATTTGTTGCCTTAACCGTTTTTAAGTGCACAGCTCATGGTATCACCTACATTCACATTTTTGTGCAGCCTTCACTGCCATCAGCATGGCTCATTTCATCTTGTGACACTGAAACTCGGTCCCCATTAAACACTAAGTCCCCCCCACCTTTTTTTAAAGTGTGAGGAGAAGACAGACTTCTGCATGTGCCCGACCAGGATCCACCGGCAAGCCCTGTCTGGGGCCAGTGCTCCAAATCAACTGAGCTGTCCTCAGTGCCCGGCTGACTTGAACCAGTGGAGCCTAGGCTGCGAGAGGGGAAGAGAGGGAGAAGGGGGAGAAGAAGGGGGTAGGGAGAAGCAGATGGTCTCTTCTCCTGTGTACCCTGACCGGGAATTAAACCTGGGATGTCCACATGAGGGGCCAACACTCTACCCACTAAGCCAGCCAGCCAGGGCCAAACACGAAGGCCTCTGCCAATCTGCACTCCCTTTTCTGACTCTGTGATTTTGACAACTCTGTTACTTGCCCCATTGAGTCCGTTTTCATACCTGGGAGTGCATGCTGGGGTCCTCTGTAGCACGTGTGACATCAGCAGGTTTTATAGTTTTATGGAGCTGTTGAACCAAAATGCACCCCATGGGCTGAGCATCAGAGTTCTATTGGCTCTGTGCTCTCACCAACACTGGCTAGTATCGGGTGTGTTTTATTTGTTGTTTTTCTTTTTAATTTTAGGGATATCTCGTTGTAGTTGTAATTAATTTTTCCCAGTGACCAATGCGGTTGGGCACCATTTTGTATATAAATTGCCATTGGTCTCTCTTCCTCCTTTTGTGAGGGACCTGGTGACATGTTCTGCATATTCTTTCATATTGGATTGCCTCTTTTTTTCTCTCTGATTTGCAGGAGTTCTGAAGTCCCAGGGCTTTTTATTACATTTTGAATTCTTTGGAAATTGCCTGTTGCTATGGTGTTTGTGAAAATTAGTTTAAGCAAGAAATAGAATGCATTGGAAGGCTGAGGGGGTGTCCTTTGGAACCCAGGAGGGGGTAATGAAAAAGTGGACACGATCAGAATGAAGAGCCCCTGTTCCCCTCTGACCTCAGCGTCATGCTGCTGTGACATTCGTAAAGCCAACTGCTTGCTACTGCCTACCAGGTGCCCTCAAGGACCAAGTCCTGTGCTCCCAGCCCGTTTCCACGGTCAAGTTCCACAGGGAAGAGATCTGGTTATTGGTTCAGCATGGTCAGGTGTCCAGCTTGGCCAACCAGCTGTGTCCAGGGGACAAGAGCCGCGTTCTCTGGTGGTAGCTGGGTCTCCTGTGGGTGCTGGAGGCTATTTCTAGAAAAGGGTGTAAACTGAGGAGGATCCCTTCCCCAAAAAAAGTTGGCTACAACAAGTTATAGGAACTCAGAGAACCAGAATCTTTGCTTAGTGTTCCTTCCTTGCTGGGGGCCAAGAGCTTGTAAAATCATCCCATTGCGTTAAGTAGGCTTTCACACACTGGAGAGCGACTGGAAGCAGGTGCTATGAGGTGTCTTCATCTGTGCAAGGCTTGTTTCATCCCTAGAGCATCCCGAACTGTCCTCGTACTTTCAGTCTGCAGCCAGTGTCCTTCACTGAGGCCTCCCACGTTACAGGTGGGGACACGGAGGCCCAGGGAGATTCCAGGCGCCGAGTCACTGGCTTGAGTGTGGCAGGCAAAGAAGTGCTGTTCCATGTACATGGGTGACCTCCAGAAGCAGGGAGATCAGAGGTGGGTGGGACCTCCTTGGAGTTAGTGTCTTCCCTTTGTTTGGGAACGGGCCAGCGGGCTTTGGGGCTGGTGGCCGCCTACCTGGTAGGGTATTCTCCAGGTCCTGGGATCTGTCCTCTGTGGGGACTGTGATGTTCTGATCACACAGACCCAGCTGGGGCTTAGTGGCAGCAGATTTCATGATTTCAGGGAGCCGAGACTGGAAGCATCTGTCCTGTTATGGAATGAGAAAAATTTCAACTGGTAAAATCAGTGAGCTGTTCTTAGCCTTTACAGATGTCTTCTTGCCTTTCCTGCTTCCTGCCTTTGGGGTGGGAATGACGACTGGGGCAGCTGAGCGGAACCCGTACCGTGTCCCAGCTCTCAGGGCCAGTTGTGCTTCTCAGGAGGGACGCGTGGAGTGTGTTTATTACTGTCATGGTTTGCCTGGCAGGGATAATTGTGATTTATAGTAAAAAATGTCTATTTGATCTTCACCTGTTTCTGGCACAGAGCTTCTAAAACCCTTGAAATTTCCTAAGTGATGAATCACAAAAGTGAAATGGATGTTTTTTGATATTTATAACCCTTTTCAATCCCATCTGAGTTTATTTCGAGATGAGTTTTGGAAGGCACTTGAGAATGGGGACTGGTTGCTGGGGAGCCCCGGGTCTGGGGGGTTGAGGTGATCACCAAGGGTCTGTGATTGTACCGGGCCTGCCTGTGTGATGAGGCCTCCATAAAGTCCCGGAAGGGCCCCAGCCGGATAGCTTGGCTGGTTAGAGCATCATCCTGAAGTGTAGAGGTTGCTGGTTCAATCCCCGGTCAGAGCACATACAGGAGCAGGAGCAGATTCATGTTCTTGTCTGTCTGTCTGTCTCTCTCTCTCTAAAGTCAACTAAAAAAAATAAATTCAATTTCTTTAAAAAAAAAAAAAGGAGGCCTGACCAGGCGGTGGCGCAGTGAATAGAGCGTTGGACTGGGATGCGGAAGACCCAGGTTCGAGACCCTGAGGTCGCCAGCTTGAGCACGAGCCCAGCTGGCTTGAGCAAAAGCTCACCAGCTTGGACCCAAGGTCGCTGGCTCCAGCAAGGGGTTACTCGGTCTGCTGAAGGCCCGCGGTCAAGGCACATGTGAGAAAGCAATCAATGAACAACTATGGTGTCGCAACGGCAACGAAAAACTAATGATTGATGCTTCTCATCTCTCTCTGTTCCTGTCTGTCTGTCCCTATCTATCCCTCTCTCTGACTCTCTGTCCCTGTGTAAAAAAAATAAGGAAGGTTTGGAGAGCTCCTAGGCTGGTGGGCACACCGTGGTGCTGGGAGGGGCCTGCTGAGAGGGCGTGGGAGCTGCGCACCCTTCTCCGTTGCTCCTGGGCATCTTGCACCTGCCTGTTCCTGGGCCGTGTCCTTTTATACTACACTGGTAATTCGGTAAATAAGCCATTTCTCTGAGTTCTGTGAGCTGCTCTAGCAAACTGATGAACCCGAGGAGGAAGTCGTGGGAACCTCTGATCTATAGTCATTTGGTCAGAAGCATAGGTGACAACCTGGACTGTGATTGGCTTCTGAAGGTGGGGGCAGTCATGTGGAACAGAGACCTTAACCTGAGGGATCTGGTGTTCTCTGCAGGTAGATAGGAGCAGAATTAAGCTAAATCTGTAGGCCACCCTGTTGGTGTCTGCTGAGAACTGGAGAATTGCTTGGTGGGGAGAAAAGCACCCGTTGGACTGGCATAGTTGAGAATACCGGCTCTTGGGCCAGCGTCGGTTTTCAGTGTGGACGCCACCTCTCACTGGAGTGTGGCTTGAGCTGTTTACTGGAACTTTCTGTGCCTGTTTTCTTGACTGTCAAATAGTAATAACAGTGTGATCCACCTTCTTTTATTTGGCAGATTTTTACTGAGCCCTACTGTGTGCAGGTCATGGTGGTAGGCATGGGGAGGGGGGAAGTGAACGTATGACCCCTGTTCTTGGCAAGAGGAGGACAGAGTGTGAACCAACCACAAAACAAGGAAAAACAGAATTTGCTGGCAAGTTGCAGGTGGCCTGTAGGGAGGTCACGAGAGGCCTCACCTTGCACTTGAAAAGTGGGAGCAGCCTGTTGGCCCAGAGGGACCGAGGTGGGCAGTGCAGAGCAGAATCATTAGTTTGCAAAATGGTGAGTGGACGCCCGGCCCTTGGGTTGAGGCATGGTAACGCTCGCTGTTGGGGATTGCTTCAGCATGGGACCACAGCCTCAGGAGTATGTGGCAGAAGCCTGGGTTACCTGGAACCTTGACGGGTAGCACACTGAGTCAGACACTTGGAGCCCACGTTTGCCAAGCAGGTGACCCTCAGGAGTCGTGAGAACGTGGCATTTCCAAGACCCACAGCCCTGCTCCACAGGTCAGGTTAGACGAGGGTTCCATTCATAAGAGCTCCATCCTTATGACATAACCACCCCCCACAGCTCCACCTCCAAATCCCGTCATGTTGAGGCTTAGGTTTCAGCATGTGAATTTGGGAGAGGCACGCAAGCAGTCAGTCTGTAGCAGGGTCCCCAACTCTGGTCTCTTGATAAAATTGGATTTTAAAACAAATCTCTATTTAGCAAACAAGGATGTAAGCAATGCATATGTTTTTGGGGAGAATGTGGAAGTCCCTGTTTTACTCTTCCCAGCCCCCTCCCCACCTCCTTGCTTGCAGTTTGGCACGAATCTTTTGAGACGTCTCATTTAGTGGAATCTGGACTGAGCTGTGCTTTGTGCATTTTCTCTCTGATTCCCTGGAGATCTTTGAACATCCTGGTGCCTCCCTCAGCAGGATTAGATCATTTAGGTAATTTAGAGTGTTTTCATTTTCCTGTTGTAAATGATGGTCATTGTGCACATGTATTCTACACACACGTTTAAAAGAGGAGCGGACAGCCTGGCCAGGCAGTGGCACAGTGGATAGAGCATCGGACTGGGACACATAGGACCCAGGTTTGAAACCCCAAGGTTATCAGCTTGAGCGTGGGATCATAGACATGACCCCATGGTCTCTGACTTGAGCCCAAAGATTGCTGTTTTGAAGCCCCCACCCATCAAGGCACATATGAGAAAGCAATCATTGAACAGCTAAGGTGCCGCAACAAAGAATTGATGCTTCTTATTTCTTCTCTCCGTTCCTCTCTGTCTATCCCTATCTGTCCTTCTCTCTGACTCTGTCTCTGTCAAAAGAAATTTTTAAATGCGAGCATTTGAAAACATGGGAAAGTATAGAGGGTCGTACAGTGAGCGCCCTCCACGTAGAATTCATGGTTAGCATTTTTCAGTTGTCTTTCTTTCATACTCCTCTTGCCCCGTCCTGGTCCCAGGGCTTCCTTCCCATGTGTGATTCATTCTTCACCGTGTGTGGGTGTTCCATGTCTGAGCTGTGGGGCTGCCTTATGAGGTGTTTTCACACTCCTCCGTGTGAGTCGTGTGCTTTGCAACTGCTCCATGTTGTCACTGTCCATTTCCTTATTGAGGAACATGTAGGGTGGTTGCAACTTTTTATTCTTGAAAGGCTTTCATTGGCCCTGGCTGGTTTGCTCAGTGGATAGAGCATAGGCCTGGCATGCAGATGTACCGATTCGATCCCCGGTCAGGGCACACGTGAGAAGCAATAATCTGCTTCTCTTTCCCTTCCCTCTCTCTTCAGTGGGGTGATTGGTTCGAGCATCCATAGCTCAGTTGGTTTGAGTGCCATTCCTGGGCACTGAGGATAGCCCGGTTAGTCCTGGTGTTGGCCTCAGGTACTGAGGATAGTTCAGTTGATTCAAGCATCAGCCCTAGACAGGGTTTGCTGGGTGGATCCTGGTCAGGTTGGATGAGGGAGTCTGTCTCTCTATCTCTGTTCCTCTCGCCTTAAAAAATAAATAAATAAAATAATTTAAAAAGGGTTTTCTTGATCACCATGTTGTATGTCTCTGCAACCAAAATAAGTACATAAATTGAGATGAGCCTGACCAGGCGGTGGCGCAGTGGATAGAGTGCCTGCCTGAGATGCAGAGGAACCAGGTTTGAAACCCCAGGGTCACCAGCTTGAGCCCAAAGGTCACTTGGAGCCCAAGGTTGCTGGCTTGAGCAAGGGGTCACTTGCTCTGCTGTGGCCCCCAGGTCAAGGCACATATGAGAAAGCAATCAGTGAACAACTATGGTGTCGCAAGTATGAGTTGATGTTTCTCATCTCTCTCCCTTCCTGTCTATCTGTCTGTCTCTTGCTAAAATTAAATAAATAGGACTGACCTGTGGTGGCACAGTAGATAAAGTGTCAACCTGGAACACTGAGGTCGCTGGTTCGAAACCTCGGGATTGCCTGGTCAAGGCATATATGGGAGTTGATGCTTCCTGCTCCTCCCTCCTTCTCTGTCTCTTTCCTGTCTAAAATGAATAAAGTCTTTAAAAAATATTTAATAAATAAATAAATTGAAATGAGAATTTTGAAAAAAAATTTCTTCTGCTTTGAGTGGGCTTTCCAAATACCCACTTGATCAAAACAACACAAATTCTAGTTTTTATAAATAACAAACAAATTCTAAAAAGCATGGGGCACGTATGTCTTAAGTGGATGAGTTACTTTTTACCCCAGTTAATTCATGTCCTCAGGGTTGAATATAACTTGCTGCTGGAACGCACAGGTCAGTGTCAGTTCTAGTCCTGTTTTTCATTTTAAGTTGAGAAACCTTGTTCACATAAATCAGTAGATGGGAATTAACAGGGTTTGATAGAGCAATAGCATCTAATTCCAAGTTATTAGCCAACAAATACAAAAATCACATAAGGATGACCTGAGCTGTGGTGGCGCAGTGGATAAAGCATCCACCTGGAACGCTGAGGTTGCTGATTGAAAACCCTGGGCTTGCCTGGTCAAGGCACATATGGGAGTTGATGCTTTCTGTTCCCCTCTCTCTTTAAAAATGAATAAATTAAAAAATAATCTAAAATCAATAAAAGTTATAAAAAATGTATTTTTTCTGTTTTAAAGTAATTCAGGTTAATTGTAGAAAATCTATAAAATACAGTTAGAGAAGAAAGAGTAATACTCATCTACTGCCTCTCAACCCAGAGGTTTTATTTTGTAGCATTTATCCCTCTGAAGTTCTCAAAATTTAAAACTGTGCTGAGATGTGGAGGGCCTCCTCGTGTCGTATATCAGGTCGTGAAAAGTGCTCTGGGGAGGAAGAAAGCAGAGAGAGGGAATGGGGCAGCTTGGTCAGCAAGCAAGGTGGAGAGGGTTAGAAATTGTAGATTTAGAAGGGGATGATCAGTGCGGGTTTGATTCCCCAGGCAGGGCGCGTGCAAGAATCGGCCAATGAATGCATAAGTAAGTGGAATCAATGATTGTTTCTTTCCCTCTAGTGGGGGGATTCCTAATTTTTTGTTGACTTTGGTGAACCGGTTATTTTTATTTTATTTTTTTTACAGGGGCCGAGAGAGAGTCAGAGAGAGGGATAGATAGGGACAGACAGGAACGGAGAGAGGTGAGAAGCATCAATCATTAGTTTTTCGTTGCTGTTGCGACACCATAGTTGTTCATTGATTGCTTTCTCACATGTGCCTTGAGGCCTTCAGCAGACCGAGCCACGGAGTCACCCCTTGCTGGAACCAGCGACCTTGGGTCCAAGCTAGCGAACTTTTTTTTTAATTCTTTTTTTTAATTTATTCATTTTAGAGAGGAGACACAGAGTGAGAGAGAGAGAGAGAGAGAGAGAGAGAGAGAGAAAGGGGGGAGGGGCATCAACTCCCATATGTGCCTTGACCAGACCAGTGCAGGGTTTTGAACTGGCGACCTCAGTGTTCCCAGGTTGACGCTTTATCCATTGCGCCACCACAGGTCAGGCACTAGCGAACTTTTTGCTCAAGCCAGATGGGCCCGCGCTCAAGCTGGCGACCTCAGGGTCTCGAACCTGGGTCTTCCGCATCCCAGTCCAACGCTTTATCCACTGTGCCACCGCCTGGTCAGGTGGTGAACCGGTTATTCAAATGGCACTTGTAATCAGGGTTCTCTCTAAGGTGGGCACCTGGGCAGCTGCCCAACGTGGAAATCACAAATTTACATTCCTTATTCTTTTTTTTTTTTTTTTTTTTCTTTTACTATTACTCATTTTAGAGAAGCGAGAGAGAGAGAAGGGGGAGGAGCAGGAAGCATCAATTCCCTGTATGTGCCTGGACCAGGCAAGCCCAGAGTTTCGAATTGGTAACCTCAGTATTCCAGGTCGATGCTTTTATCCACTGTGCCACCATAGGTCAGGCCATTCCTTATTCTTTTTTAATGTTCATCTGCTTAACATTGTATTCTAAGTATCTGTAGTAATGTTCACTGGGTCCATAGGTGAAAAAAATAAATGAAACTATGTTTGTAATATTTATTTATTTATTTCATAAAACTCATTATATCTTTGATGAAATGCTACATTTTAATTCCTTCATGTCTGGCCTGACCAGGCGGTGGCGCAGTGGATAGAGCGTCGGACTGGGATGCAGAAGACCCAGGTTTGAGACCCTGAGCTCGCCAGCTTGAGTGTGGGCCCATCTGGCTTGAGCGAAAGCTCGTCAGCTTGGACCCAAGGTCGCTGACTCCAGCAAGGGGTGGCTCAGTCTGCTGAAGGCCCGCGGTCAAGGCACATGTGAGAAAGCAATCGATGAACAACTAAGGTGTTGCGATGGCAACAAAAAACTAATAATTGACGCTTCTCGCCTCTCTCCGTTCCTGTCTGTCTGTCCCTATCTATCCCTCTCTCTGACTCTCTCTCTGTCCCTGTAAAAAAAAAAGAATAATTCCTTTGTGTCTGTTACTTCAGTAAACAAACATAAAGTAAAGAGAAAAAGCGCCTAACAACCAGGGGTGACAACTTGTATTTTTTTTGTCAGGTATTTATTATTATTATTATTATTATTTTGTATTTTTCTGAAGTGAGAAGTGGGGGAGAGGCAGACAGACTCCCACATGCACCCAACCGGGACCCACCCGGCATGCCCACCAGGGGCGATGCTTGACCCCTCCGGGCCATTGCTCTGTTGCAACCAGAGCCATTCTAGTGCATGAGATGGAGGCCATGGAGCCATTCTCAGTGCCCAGGCCAACTTGTTCCAATGGAACCTTGGCTGTGGGAGGGGAAGAGAGAGATAGAAAGGAGAGGGGGAAGGATGGAGAAGCAGATGGGCGCTTCTCCTGTGTGCCCTGGTTGGGAATTGAACCCGGACTTCCACACGCTGGGCCGATGCTCTACCACTGAGCCAACAGACCAGGGCCAAGACCCTATTTTTGAATAAGGTCACATGCACAGGTACTGGAGGTTAGGACTGGAACATAGCCTTGTGGGAAACACAGCTCAACCTGCTAGAGAAGGAAGGACTGTTGTAGTTGAGTACTGGATGAATCCCTAGCAGGAGGAGAGGTCCTGGAGGGGGATGGTATTGGAGGGGAACAGAGGTGGGGCAGGCTGGGTGGAAGTGTTGAGGCCCGTATCTGGAGCAAAAGTGGAAGGGACGGCTCATGATGGCTTCTTCCTATTGGAGCTTTTCTCCGGGCTGAAACTCTCTGGCCATCAGAGATCCCCACTAGATTGTGTCCAGCCTTAATCTACAGCTGTTTTATGGTTTTTGTGTTTTGTTTTTTTTTAAACCAGGAAACTACTTTGCTTCACACTTTTTCATGGGAGGTGAGAAATTCGACACGCCCCACCCTGAAGGTTACCTCTTTGGAGAAAACATGGATCTGAACTTTCTAGGCAATCGCCCGGTCCAGGTGGGTCTTGGCAGGGCTGGGCATGTGGATAGTGGGGGTGAGGCTCCTGCCTTCAGACATTCGTGTCTCTGCTGCAAGGACGAGTGGGCACTAGGTCATCCCAAACCACGCAGAGGGGCCAGCTGAACGTGGGCACGTGATGTGTGCATGGGGCATGTCGTGGTGATGCCCCCTAGCTATGGGTGCTTCCATGCAATGGGATTGCAGGAGTTACAGTTCTGATTCAAGCCTCTTGGATGACTTTCCAATCAAGGTCAGTGGTCATTAGAGTCCAGAAGAGACGTGTGCATGCGTGCACTCACACAGTGCTGTGAAACTGGAGGCATCTGGGAAATGTGGATGCGTCAGTGTCAGTTTCCTGCTTGTGCACTGGAGTTTCTTTGTTTTTGTTTTTGTTTTTTAAAGATTTTATTTATTGGCCCTGGCCAGTTTGCTTATTAGCACTAGAACGTCAGCCCAGCATGTGGAAATCCCGGGTTCAATTCCCAGTCAAGGCACACAGGAGAAGTGACCATCTGCTTCTCCACCCTTCCCTCCCCCTCCCCTCCTGTAGCCTTGGCCTCGCCTCAGGTGCTAAAATAGCTCAGTTGCTGAGCAACAGAGCAGCAGCCCAGACAGGTAGAGTGTAGCCTAGTAGGGTGCTTGCTGGGTGGATCCCGGGACGCATGCGGAAGTCTGTCTCTGCCTCCCCGCCTCTCACTTAATAAAAAAAAAAAAAATTATTTATTGATTTTACCAGGGGTGGGGGAGAGTTAAAAGTATCAACACATAGTTGCTTCACTTTAGTTGGTTATTGCTTGTTTGTCATATGTGCCTTGACCCAGCAAGTCCAGGGTTTTTTACTGGCGATCTCAGCGTTCCAGGTCGACACTCTGTCTACTGCGCCACCACAGGCCAGGCTGCACTGGAGTTTTAAAAGACACCATCACCAGGGAAGACTGGGTAAAGGGCATATAGGGTCTCTGCAATATTACCCGTAATTGCAGGTGAATCAGTGATGGTCTTGAGGTAAAGTTAAAAAAAAAAATCCACGTTCCATGAAACAGTGGGCAAGAGGAACGATCCAAGGGAGAGATGCAGGCGTTCCCTTACTGCGTTCCATTTGTTCAATGTGTGTTTGGCACTTAGAGTGCTCCTGGAGCCTCCCAGGGGCTGGGACAGGGAACAGATCCTGCCCTGTCCCCCAGGTGGGAAGCAGGCGGTAAAAAGCAAACATTTGACAAATGGAGACTAAAAGGAAAGAGGGGACTAGGAGAGGAATCTTGAGGGGGATGCTGAATGGGGGATTTGGGTCCCCAGTGTGAGTGAGGAGCCAGGTGGGAGCCCGCTCTCAGGAGACACTGGGCTCCGTCCCCTGGGGCTGTTGAGTCCTGGGCCTTCCTGGTCTGGGGGGGGGGGTTCTCTGAACCAGGGCTCTCCAAGCTGTGTTGGTCACAGAGCAGCTGAATGATGTGAAACCTTGATCCTTTAATGGACAAGAGGCTGGGGCTAGGGCCCAGAGCACTGGCCTTCGCCACCCTCCATGGGAGTGAGGACAGAACCTTGCTTTCCCCATCTTTGAAGCCTCAGCTTTGACCTACGGCCTGGCTCAAATAGGCATCCTGTAAAGTCTGTTGTTTCTTAAACTTCAAGACCATCATAGATTCACCTGCAGTTGTAGGAAATAATGCAGACAGGTCCCACATGCCCATTACCCAGTTTTACCTGGTGATGGTGTCTTCTAAAACTCCAGTGCACAAGCAGGAAACTGACATTGACTCCCATGTTTCTCAGGTGCCACCAGTTTTACACGTGTGTGTGTGTGTGTGTGTGTGTGTGTGTGTGCCTATGTCCGTTCCAGACTCTCTGTTGACTATTGACCTTGAATGGAAAGCCCGCCTAGTTCATGGCAGCGGCAGGATGTCGGGCCCCACCTCTGGGAATGAGGTCTAAGAGTCTCAACCTTAATTGTTGCCACATACCCCTCAGGCCAAGTCACATTTACTGAGAGTCCTTCCTAGAATAGGGGACCATGGCCACATGGCTGGAATCCTTCAGGGCGTTCTGGCCCTGGCTTTCCCACCTGCTGGCCATGTTGCCTGCAGTTTACTTTTTTATTTTTATTTTTCCTTCCTTTCTTCTTCCACAGGGACAGAGAGGGATAGATAGGGACAGACAGACTACTTTTTTTTTTTGAGGGGAGATAGATTCCTGGATGCGCCCCTATCAGGATCCACCTGGCACGCCTCATCTTGGGCTGATGCTCTCAGATCAACAGCTATTTTTAGTGCCTGAGGCTGAAGCAGTTGGGCCAACTGAGCTATCCTCAGCGCCCAGGGCTGATGCTTTGACCAGTGGAGCTGCAGGAGGGGAAGGAGGGATGGGGGAGAGGGAGGGAAGAGAAGCAGATGGTTGCTTCTCTTATGTGTCCTGACCAGGAATCGAACCTAGGACATCATACACAGGGCCAACGCTTTACCCACTGAGTCACTAGCCAGGGCCTCCTGCAGTTTACTTTAACATGAATGAGAATAGTGTCACCCAGTGCTTAGCATGAGGGCCCTGGAGCACCTGGTGGGTGCCGGAATTATCCATTTTTCCTGTTCCCTGTCCCACTGGGAAGTCATCTGGGATTGCTCTGGATTTTTCCCTTCCAGTTTCCTTATGTCACCCCCGCACCCCATGAGCCAGTGAAGACACTGAGGAGCCTGGTGAACATCCGAAAAGACTCGCTTCGTCTCGTAAGGTAACCTTTGACCCCTGCACATTCTTTAAGCTAGGAGTTCTCAACTGGGTGACTATACCCCAGTGATGTTCGGCTGTGTCTGGAGACATTTTTGGTTGTCACAGCTGGAGGGGGTAGTGTTCCTGGTATCTCGTAGGCAGAGACCGGGGATGCTGCTAGGTATCTCACAGTGCACAGGGCGCCCCTGTAACCAAAAATGAATGATGCAGCTCTGACTGTCATGGTTGAGAAGCAGCTTTAAGCCTGGAGGTTTCTGGGCTGTCTGTCATGGAGGAATTGTCTCCCTTTCTGTGAGTAGGAGACCAGAGAAGGAGAACCCTGAGTTGTTGGGCCTTATTATCCAAACAGGGAGTGGGCTTCCATGTTTATAGAAAGGCGGGATGCAGCCAGGCAGCCCCCTCAGCGGGTCAGGTATGGTGTATGCTGTGCAGGGTGGGCACGCTCTTACAGGCATGGCCCCTGACCTACTTACTGCCTGTTCTCTGTCTTCCTGGCAGGTACAAAGATGGTGCTGACAGCCCCACCGAGGACAGCGAGAAGCCCCGTGTCCTCTACAGCCTAGAGTTCACCTTCGATGCTGATGCCCGGGTGGCCATCACCATCTATTGCCAGGCAGTGGAAGAATTTGTGAATGGGATGGCTGTGTGAGTCCCTGGGAGTCTGGGGGGTGGGGGGCAGGGCAGGGCAGGGCCCCAGCAGCTCTGTGTCTGCTTGAATTATGTATTCGACCTTTCAGAGGCTTGATTTGAATAAGGGCCCTTTGAACCCCAAAAGTTTGAAACCTTCCATTTCAGCGCGACTACAACAGGCCTGCCTCCAGTCCGCGGGGCCAGACCCAGGCGGTATGGGCAGAGTGCCCCCTCTCTGCCCTGTGGGAGAAAACCACTTGGAGGCCAGATTTGATCTGGGGATGGAGTGGTGGTTGAGAGCTCTGGCTTTGAGACTTCCTGCACACGAGCAACCTGCAGTGCCAGTTTCTTAGGCCAGATGTGCCAAGGCTCTCAAGAGTATCTTTTGTCCTAGAGACAGACAGAAACCCAAGGAATAGCGGGCGGGGGAGGGGGGCGAGGGAGGCTGGCAAGGGTTGTATGTTGGATTCTTGAATGGGGAGATGCCGAGTTTATCAGAATTGAAAATGTGTGTCTTCTTTAACCTAGCTGTTCCTTTTCTGGGAATTTATGTTGGGGATCCGCTTGCATGTGTGGTTCAGAGGTATGCAAAAGAGGGTCCTGGAAGCATCGTTCAGAATACAAGATACTGGAGGCCACCTGGTGTCCACCAGTCGAGCCTGATTGAATTAGAGTCGCGCTGCAGTGGAACCACTGCTGTGTTCAGAGGACGCAACACCTCTGTCCTGCGTGGTGGCTGCTGGACAGCTCAGGGCACATGAGGAAGGAAGGGGCAGAGTGGAGTTGGGCGGCTGGTAGGATATCCAAGAGGAGACAGCCAGGCATCAGCTGTGACCATGCCTCTACCCTCCCAGGAGTGATACCTGGGTGGCAGATGGGCAGAGGCCGCTGGTGGCTGGGAGCATACACAAGCTTGAAGGGGGCAGTGGCACTTGGCACTGGGAACATTTTTGTATCCTGTTTGTTCAGAAAAGTCGACAAACCGTAAACGCCGACTGGAAAGGCATAGTGGTATCTGGCAAGGTGGCCGTGTTGTTGGCAGGTGTGCGCTCTGGCAGACTAATAACCAGGCTGGCCCCGGGCAGAACTGGCGGTGAGCCGAGTGAGGCCTGGAAGCCCTCGGGCTGTACATAGGCTGGCTTTCTGCCCCATCAGAGCAGTACTGGGACGGGCATGGTGGGACCTGCAAGTCAGAATTCTACCAGGTCCCCAAAGGCCAGTGCTCACAGCCCCTGCTCCGAGGTCCTGTGGCGGAGGGGTCACCCTGAGGACGGGCCGCCGCAGAGCGCTTGCTCCTGGCAGGGGCTCACCATCCTTTCTCTCGGTGGCCCCCTCAGGTACAGCCCCAGAAGCCCCGCCCTGCGGTCTGAGACAGTCCACTACAAGAGGGGGGTGAGCCAGCAGTTCTCCCTGCCCTCCTTCAAGATCGACTTCTCCGCGTGGAAGGATGATGAGGTAACCTCCTGACTAGACTCCCCACTTTTCTTACCTGAATTCCCTCCCCTTTGCTGAGGGGCAAGCACAGTGGGCGCTCTTTGCTCAGATTCCTCACGTGGTGTGAACAGCATCAGGACTGGCTGCTGACCAGGGTCCGTGTGCTCACTGGGCCTGCGTGGGGCTGTGGAATTGGGTCCGGTCCAGGTGTTAGCTGGACTGGGTGATCGAGGTGAGACAGCAGCAGCAGAGGCTCCGGTGCCCAGCTTTGGTGCGGTTGTCGGGACCATACAGCAGCCGCGTGGCAGGATCCCTTCCACCTGTGGTTCCACAGCCCGGGACACTAACTTACAGGATGTGAAGGGTGTCCATTGCAGCTCTGTCTACAGTAGTAAAAAATTTGAAACATCCATCACAAAGGGATTGCTTAGTTCAATGATGTCACCAGAACCACCTATATTTATAATGTGGCACTCTAGTTCACATCTGCTAAGGGATGCCATGCAGCCTTAAAGCACATGAAAGAGATTTGGCTATCCTGTGCATACTGATGTGGGAAGTCCCTTCTGGGCTTAGAGAAGGGCAAGCTGCAAATAAGGCAGTATAATCTCATGTATGTGTAACCACAGGAACGCACAGACCCATTTCTGCAGGAGTAATGTGTATGTATGTGAAAGCCAGAAAAGATACTCATCAAGCCAAGGACAGTGGTTATTTCTGCAGAGGGTCATGGAATAAGGAAGAGAGCTATATAATAATACACACACTATATACGTAGAGTTGGCCCCCTGTATCTGTGGGTTCTGCATTCACGGATTCAACACGGAGCAGGAAGCATCAGCTCATAGTTGCTTCTTAGCAATCCAGGTGGACGCTTTATCCACTGCGCCACCACAGGTCAGGCTGGACATTTCATATTCACAGAATCGTACGCTATTTGACCTTGTATCTGGCTTCTTTCACTTAGCATGGTGTCTTCCTTTGGCTGTTGGCTCTTATGCATAATGGTACTATTCCGTATACAGGTTTTTGTTTCAATGCATGCTTTCATTTTTCTTGGCTATAATTTGCTTTTTAATTTAATTGCATTTTATTTTTTTTAGACTATTTTTTTAAGTCTCTTCTTTTTAGTGACAGAGAGAGGGACAGATAGGGACAGACAGACAGGAAGGGAGAGAGATGAGAAGCATTAATTCTTTGTTGTGACACCTTAGTTGTTCATTGATTGTTTTCTCATATGTGCCTTGACCGGGGGGCTACAGCAGAGCCAGTGACCCCTTGCTCGAGCCAGCGACCTTGGGCTCAAGCTGGTGAGCCTTGTTCAAATCAGGTGAGCCTGCACTCAAGTTGGCAACCTTGGGGTCTCGAACCTGGGTCCTCTGTATCCCAGTTCTATCCACTGGGATGCTCTATCCACTGGGATGCTCTATCCACTGTGCTACCGCCTGGGCAGGCCAGACTTTTTTTTTTTTTTACAGGGACAGAGAGAGAGTCAGACAGAGGGATAGATAGGGACAGACAGACAGGAACGGAGAGAGGTGAGAAGCATCAGTCATTAGTTTCTCATTGCCCTTGCGACACCTTTGTTGTTCATTGATTGCTTTCTCACATGTGCCTTGACTACGGGCCTTCAGCAGACCGAGCAACCCCTTGCTGGAGCCAGCGACCTTGGGTCCAAGCTGGCGAGCTTTTGCTCAAGCCAAATGGGCCCGCGCTCAAGCTGGCAAGCTCGGGGTCTTGAACCTGGGTCTTCCACATCCCAGTCCGACGCTCTATCCACTGCACCACCACCTGGTCAGGCTAGGCCAGACTTTTTTTAAAGAGCAGTTTTAGCTTCACAGCAAAATTGAGATAAGGCATGGAGTTGTCCTCCCTGCCCCCACACATGTATAATTTTTATTTTTTTACTGAATTATATTGTGGGCGTCTTTCCAGGTCAGTACTTACCCCCTTGAAGCTGGAGTAGCTTCTTTGTAGTTTCCCTACGAGCCCCCTTGCAGGGCTCAGTTTATTTCAGTCAAAGCCAGTCTCCTTTCTTCCTCTGCCCTTGGCCTTTTCCCCATTGCCTGTTGTGCATCTGCCTGGGGCTGGCAAAGCCCCTGCCCGGTGGGCTTCTCTGTGCTAGAAGAGCCCAAAGGAGAGCCCGAGGGTACTAGAATGCGAGGTGCACCCCCCCTGACTGGGTAGGGGAAGGGCAGAGCCTGGGCTGGGAAGTGTGTCAGTGACTCATGCGGCAGCAGCTTCCTGGCTCTTTCTCCTGACCTAGGGGCTGCTTTTCCCTAAGAAAGCCTCTCTCCTTGAAGTAAAAATAAATGCCAAAAAAAAAAAAATGCCTTCCTCAGCCGCCCTGGGGAGGGCGCAAGCCTCTGTCCTTTCCCAGCGTGCTCAGCTCTGGTGCGTGACTTGTGCGGAGCAGGAGTTTTGGGGAGAAGAGCCTTGCTCCCCTCTTCCCAGACTCCTTGGCTCCCTCTGCTGGGCCTCCAGGGAACCTCCTGTGTGATGTAGCGGGGATGGTGTGGTAGCTATGGGTGCACAGATGAGGTAACCAGCGGGGGGCGGGGGCGGTGGCAGCTTCGTGTGTGGAGGCTTGTCCTATCAGGGCACCCTAGGGGCGGTGCAGGGCCTGGGCCATGGAAGATCTAGGGTCACAGTGCCCTCGTCACCTCCATCTTTGTCCCCTGGCCCAGCATTGTGGTGCCCAGTGTAGGCTTTTTGTCAGTTTCCTGAGTTAGTTGACCGAAGGCCCCCTGTAGGGTGCTGCCCAAGGCTCTGTTGACAACACGTAGTCAGCAAGCTGAATGCTAACGGGAGGTGCTGGGACAGCTGCTACCCTAGAGTGGATGGTGGCGAGGGTGGTGGGGGTGCACCTGGCCTCCATTTGAGGCAGGCTTATGACATTCTCTGGCCAGACAGCACAGACCCAGGGTGGGAGAGAGGCCATTCCCAAATTTCCCCAAGGAAGATTGGGGTGCCGGCACCGGAAATGGTGGACAGCAGCTGTCTACACTTTTTCATGGGGTCTAGACAGATCTGGGCAGGTGGGCCAGGCGGAGAGGAGCAGCCTCAAGGACAAGTGCCAGGCAGTCCTGGCCTTTCCCAGGACTGAGAGGACACAGGTGGGAAGGCTTGGAGGCGGTTCTGGCTCTGTCCCTCTCTCCATGAAGCACTGGACAAGTTGTGCTTCCTCTGCCAGCCTGGGTTTCCCGTCTGTCACCTGGAGGTAGAAACATTCACTTGCTCTAGGGTGGGGGTAGTCAACCTTTTTATACCTACCGCCCACCTTTGTATCTCTGTTAGTAGTAAAATTTTCTAACCGCCCACCGGTTCCACAGTAATGGTGATTTATAAAGTAGGGAAGTAACTTTACTTTATAAAACTTATAAAGCAGAGTTACAGCAAGTTAAAGCATATAGTAATAATTATTTACCAAGTACTTTATGTCGGATTTTTGCTAAGTTTGGCAGAATAAATCTTTATAAAACAACTTACTATAGTTAAATCTATCTTTTTATTTATACTTTGGTTGCTCCGCTATCGCCCACCATGAAAGCTGGAACGCCCACTAGGGGGCGGTAGGGACCAGGTTGACTACCACTGCAGGGTGTCCGAGGGGGGTTCGTGCAGAGGACCTACTTAGCTCTGGTCATCCATCATGAGCCCCATCTGCCAGGGGTCAGGAGGAGAGGAGGACCAGCATCCTGCCTGCTGGTGGTGTAGCCACCGCACCCACCTCCCCAGACAGCTGTTTTTTAGCTCAGTGCCAGCAAAACAGGACTGTAGGCCACAGAAGCAGGACGCAGTGTAGCGTGTGAGGGAGAAAGACAGTGCAATCACTTGGTGGCTCCTCAGAGCACTGTATTGAACACAAATTTACTGTTTTCATCTATTTTACCACAAAAGAAAAAGACATAGCCAGGCCTCTGTCTTCCTCACTGTTCTGTCCTCATAGGCTGTGCTGCACTGTGCCCTCCCTCCTCCGTCTGACTGTTCTCACCATCTTCTCTCCTCAGTTGAACTTTGACCTGGACCGGGGCGTGTTTCCAGTGGTCATCCAGGCCGTGGTGGACGAAGGGGACGGTGAGAGGCCTTTTCTCTTCTTCGGTTCTTCCTGCCAGCACATGGCCCTGCGGGAAGGGGCCACTCTCTGAGGACCCCTCCTCTCTCTGTCAGCAGGGAGGAATTTATCCAGGAAAAATGAAGGATGTGGCAGCCTTCTTAGCAGGTTTAGGCAGTGGGGCTCAAGCAGCTGGCTTTCCATCTCCTCTCTACTGTCCAGCTCCCCACCCGCATGTGGAATGATGGAGACAACAGAGAGTGGCGGGGAGCGACACAGGCCACTCCGCAGGCCACACTGATTTCCTGCCTGACCCAGCCAGTCTTGCCTGGTCGCCCGTCCACAGCTGTGGGCTTCCGGGCCTCAGCCTGGGTGTGAATGCTGGAGCTCTGCAGGTCTGGGCTCTCAGCCCTGCCTGAGATGTTCCTCCTGTGCAGAGCGAGGCTAGAGCAGTTAAGAGTGGCCACTTTGGAGGGGGGTGACATGTGAGCCAGACAGCGGTAGGACCCCCAGGTGAGGGTGGCACCATGAGAAGGAGCCCGCTAGGGGTTTGGGCTGCGGGCTAAGAGCCGGGAGAGCAGCTGCTGAGGAAGGAGGACAAGAAGCTGGGCTGGCAGGGCAGTGCCTGAGTGTTCTCTCCCCTCTCCCTCTCCTCTTTCTCTTCTGGGCAGTTGTGGAGGTGAATGGCCATGCCCACGTGCTGTTGGCTGCCTTTGAAAAGGTAAGTGACATCCTGCCCTTGGAGCTGGGAGCTATGGCCAGAGAGGTGGTGTTTTGAGACCAGAAGTCTCAACTTGGGGATCATGCCAGGCCAAGTGGGCTACACACTGGAGGCCCAGGACAGGTGGAAGGTCCCCCAGCTGTTCCAGGCTCCAGGGCAGATGATGCATCTCAGGAGGCTTTCCAAAGGGCACATGGAGTATGGTGAGGGCATGTTCTGGGGAGGCCAGCCCTCTGGAAGTTTCTCTAACCTGCCAGCACGGGCGGGGTACCCATGCGGAGAACTCTGGTCAGACCTGCTTTCCTCTGGGATTTGAAGGGATCATCCAGGGCCATCAGCTCCTACGGCCATGGCTTTTCCCCCAGACCCAGGATTCTGGCTGTCATCACAGCCTCTGAGGTCCCCGGCGGGTCCTTGCATGTTCACAGCTGGTCCTGCCTTGCCTCCAGAAGGCAGCATCCCTCTGGTTGCTTAGGGTTGGGCAGACCTCCCTTCCCACTAGGGCCTTCCTGAACCTTGGGCAGACATTTGTTGTACCCACTCATCAGGTGTCCGTGAGGATAGAGGGAACCCTGGTTTGTCGTATCCTCTGCATACAGTGGATGCTAGTGAATGCTGGTAGGGTGGATGAGGGTCTGCCCCCCTGCTTAGCACGGTCCCAGACGTGCTGTGGGTGGAGGAGGGAAAAGACACCCAGGCTCTCCTGAGGGCCCCAGCTAGACATGCCCCCCCCTTTTTTTTTGGTGACAGAACAGAGAGAGGGACAGACAGATAGGAAGGGAGAGAGATGAGAAGCATCAGTTCTTCGTTGTGGCTCCTTAGTTTCTCATTGATTGCTTTCTTACATGTGCCTTGACTGGGGGGCTACAGCAGACCAAGTGACCCCTTGTTCAAGCCAGTGACCATGGGCTCAGTCTGATGAGCCTTTCTCAAACCAGATGAACCCACGTTCAAGCTGGTGACCTCGGGGTTTTGAACCTGAGTCCTCTGCATCCCAGTCTGACACTCTATCCCAGGGGTCCCCAAACTATGGCCCGCGGGCCACATGCGGCCCCCTGAGGCCATTTATCCGGCCCCGCCACACTTCCAGAAGAGGCACCTCTTTCATCGGTGGTCAGTGAGAGGAGCACAGGGTGCGGATGCTGGAGTACTGTATGTGGCGGTGCTGCAAAGCACGCATTGCTCACGTACAGTACTACTTCCCGTGATGCGGGACGCGCGTCACGGCTCCAGAAGCGCGTCATATGACGCGTGTGCATATGTGCAGTGTGCGTAGGGATTTGTTCATAGTTTTTTTCATAGTTGGCCCTCCAACGGTATGAGGGACAGTGAACTGGCACCTGTGTAAAAAGTTTGGGGACCCCTGCTCTATCCACTGCGTTACCTCCTGGTCAGGCCATGTCTCATTTTTTTTTATTTTTATTTATTCATTTTAGAGAGGAGAGAGAGTGAGAAAGAGAGAGAGAAAGAGAGAGAGAAAGGGGGAGGAGCAGGAAGCATCAACTCCCATATGTGCCTTGACCAGACAAGTACAGGGTTTTGAACCGGTGACCTGAGCGTGCCAGGTCTACACTTTATCCACTGCGCCACCACAGGTCAGGCCATCCATGTCTCATTTTTAAAGAGGCCATTTCCATGGAAGGATTTGTTTAATGTTACTTTTAGCTAATGTAAGGTGACCAGACGTCCCGCTTTTGGCTGGACAGTCCCAATTTTTAACAATTTGTCCTGCATCCCGCGGTGTTTTTAAAATCCCGATTTTTGGAAATAATGCACGAAAAGCTAGGGAATAGCAGGAGAATGGGAAGGGAATATACGGTTTTCGGCGGGGAGACCCTGCCTTGACCTGGAAGCGCCCGCACTGCTGCAAGAGCTGGCTGCCCCGGTGGGGCCCGAGACAAAGAACTTTGGGTGGGAGGTACCTGCTGGGCGGTGGCTGTCAAGTCCGCTAACTACCCATAGACCCCGTCCTGTGCGGCTCCGGGCTCCGTGAGGCTCAAGCTGCTGGGTCTCCAGCGGGCGGTGGGCTGGACGCGGGGAGCGCAGCCTCTGAGTGCCAGCAGCGCTGCCCTGCCTGCTCCCGCCCGCTCCTGCAGTTCCCGCATGGGCTTCAGGACCGTGTAACCCGATCCCTCTGACTCACTCATAATTTCCCATATGGTAATATTTCTGAAAATGATCTTTTTAATGAGATATCGTTATTAAAAAAATATATTGATAAGGAAAAGGTTAAATCTTGGGCATCAGCAAAAATCATAATAGACAACAAGTGGTTAGAAATATTTCAGCATTTTGAAACAAACCATGTTCCATACAATAATGCACTAAAAACTGGAATACGCGCTGTCTTTACCAGGAACTAATGCTGCGACTGAACACGTTTTTTCTATGGTAAATAAAGTGTGGACATCAGAAACATCACAATTAACTGTTGAGACTTTGAAAGCCATTTTATGTGTGAAATATAATTTAACAAATTCTTGTGAAAAATTTTATGACCTTTTAAACAACAGCAATCTACTAAAAGAAATTCACTCAAATGAGAAATATGCCCATGAATAAAATAATACTATACATAGTTTTTTTAATGTATTATATTTGTAAATTATACTTATGTTGAAATTTAAAAGGATATATTACAATATTTTTGCATTCTATGAAAATTTTTTTGCTCCATATAGACCCAATTTTTAATCAAGAACCCTCCCCCCAGTCAATGGTGTCCCGCTTTACCAATTTTAAAATCTGGTCACCTTAAGCTAATGTTTGGGGTTTTTTAAATGTTATTTATTGACTTTTAGAGAAGGAAGAGAGACAGACAGATGGAAACATGGATCTGTTTCTGTAAGTGCCCTGACCAGGGATTGAACCAGCAACCTTTGCATATCTGGACAATGTTCTAACTCACCGAGTTTTCCTGTCAGGGCTACCTTTAGCTAGCTAGTGTTACATGTATTTGAACCTAGGTGTTTGCCCCTTCTTTCCACTTAGACCCAGGTCTCCAGTTGCCCAGCTGTTCATGTTTTATGGCTGTGTTTATAGGGTGTGGGTTTGGTGATGAGGACCCTCTGCCTCACCACAGTCTCCATGTTACGGCATTGCCGGGTCTAGAGACAGTCCCACTCACCCGGTCACTACTGGCCAGTCAGTGCTGTGTGTCCATCCATGAAGCGAATAAGTGCCTGACTGTTGGGACAGGGTCCCTGCTCACTGAGACCCTTACCAGAGGTAGTGGGGTGTGTTCCCTGTTTGAAAATTTCACACCTGCCTGACCTGTGGTGGCACAGTGGATAAAGCATCGACCTGGACCACTGAGGTCACCAGTTCAAAACCCTGGGCTTGCCTGGTCAAGGCACATATGGGAGTTGTTGCTTCCTGCTCCTCCCCCCTTTTCTCTCTTTCTCTCTCTCTAAAAAATGAGTAAATAAAATGTAAAAAAATATATTTTTTAAAAAAGAATGAGTTACAAAAGAAAAGAAAATTCCACACCTGACATTCCTCCATCCCCAGTGCTGTCTGATATTGATTGGCACTCTGCAGTTATATAGTGTTTTTAGCACTAGCCTGTGGCCTACATGGATGAAGATCAAGGACCTCACAAAGAAACCAGGCTCAGACTGCTTATTCTGGAATTTCCACCACTCCTGGACATCCTACTAACCCCCAACTTTTTCACCTGGGCGTGTATCTACAGCCCCGAGAACCCTAAGTGCAGAGACTGGCCTATCCCTGTCATCTGGCTCATTCCAGATACCCCAGGGGTCAATATGTGTAGCCAGACCTGAGACCTTTTTGGCTCATTTGTCCAGTACTCTCCCTGGCCTCCCGGGGCTGTGGTGATGCCAACTGCCCAGGGTAGAGATTGGCCCTCTCCCTTTCCAGTTCTGGAATTGCTGGCTATGCTCCCCAAGCTTGGCCTTTGGGAAGAGATAGTAACTGTTTACCTGTCTGCTTCTCTGGCCAAGGCTGATGGGCCACTGCTGGCAAGCATTCCATTCCAGTTAGAGCCCGTGAGAAACTGCATTATTTTTGGAGTCCAATATACTTCAGACTTCTGTAGGAACCTATCAGCTTTATCAAAAAATGCCAAGTGCTAGTCTCAGTTGATTTAGAAGGATAATTGGTGTTGCAAAATCTCAGATCTCGCCTGACCTGTGGTGGTGCAGTGGGTAAAGCGTCGACCTGGAATGCTGAGGACGTTGGTTCAGAACCCTGGGCTTGCCTGGTCAAGGCACATATGGGAGTTGATGCTTCCTGCTCCTCCCCCTATTCTCTCTATCTCTTTCCTCTCACACACACACTCTCTCTCTCTAAAAATGAATAAAAAATCTCAGATCTCATACCTTAATTAACCTTGTTGATTCTGAGCAGTGTCTCCTCAGATACAACTGAGCAAGTTGTTCTGTGTATGCATGCGTATGCATGCTCTTGTGCTTTGTTTGTGACTAGACCAAGCCCGGGAGGGCTAGAACTGGTGTCTAGTTCTTGCTGTTCAGGTATTGCTTCTTGCCATTGGGAAGGCTCTTGTCCATCATCAGAACTGAGCTAATGCTAGTAAATTTGAGCATGGTCTGATCGGTGGCACAGTGGATAGAGCATCAACCTGGGACACTGAGATCCCAGATTTGAAACCCTGAAGTCTCTGGCTTGAGCATGGGCTCATCTGGCTTGAACACGGAGTCACCGGCTTGAACATGGTATCGTCAGCATGATCCCATGGTCATTGGCCTAAGCACAGGTCTCTAGCTTAGCAAGGGGTCAATGATTCAGCTGGAGCTGCCCCCCACACACACCGCAATCAAGGCACATATGAGAAGCAATCAGTGAACAACATCAACAAATAACCCAAGTGCCGTGATTACAAGTTGATGTTTCTCATCTCTCCTCTCTTCTCTCTCAATCTCCTGTCTTCTCTCTCTTCCCCTCTCTCTTTCTCTCTCAAAAAAAGAATAAAACAATGTCCTGACCAGTTTGCTCAGTGGATAGAGCATTGGCCTGGTGTATGGACGTCTCAGCTAAGATTCCCAGTCAGGGCACGTAGGAGAAGTAACCACCTGCTTCTCTCCCCCTTCCCTCCCTTTTCCCCCCTTTTCCCTCCTACAGCTGGTGGCTTGATTGGTTTGAGTATCAGCCTGGGCGCTGAGGATAGCTCACTGGTTGGAGCATCAGCCCCAGACAGGATTACCTGGTAGATCTCGGTTGGGGCACGTATAGGAGTCTGTCTCGCTATCTCCCCACCTTTCACTTAAAAAAAAAAAGATAATAAATTTTTAAAAATTGAGTGTGCTTTAGAGCTATCCAGGGAGGGCTTGGTGTTGCAGGTCAAAGTGGGACCCAGGAGGTTTTTTTTATTATTATTATTATTATTGATTTTAGAGAGAGGAAGTGGGAAGAGAGAGAGAGACATCGATCTGTTGCTCCGCTTATTTAAGCATTCATTGATTGGTTCTTGTTTGTCCTAACCAACTGAAGTACTTGGCCAGGGCAGAAGGCAGTATGTTTAGGGCAGTGTTAAGTGAGGTCAGAGGCCACATTTGAGAAAACTTTACCTGGCTTTTTTTTTTTTTTTTTTTGTATTTTTCGAAAGTGAGAAGTGGGGAGGCAGAGAGACAGACTCCTGCATGCTCCCGACCAGGATCCACCTGGCATGCCCACTAGCGGGCGATGTTCTGCCCATTTTGGGTGTTGCTCCTTGGCAGATGGAGCCATTCTAGTGCCTAAGGCGGAGGCCATGGAGCTGTCCTCAGCGCCTGGGCCAACTTTGCTTTGATTGAGCCTTGGCGGGGGAGGGAAAGAGAGAGAGAGAAAGGAGAGGGGAAAAGGGTGGAGAAGCAGATAGGCGCTTCTTCTATGTGCCCTGGCCAGGAATCAAACCCAGGACTTCCACACACCAGGCCAACTCTCTACCGGCCAGGACATTGGCCTGGTTTTTAGTCTTCACATGGTCCTTCCTTTTTCCAGCCATGGATGTGGAATGGCCAGGGGAGGGCCTTCAGCTGCCTGAAGGGCCAGCACACTGTTCACCTCTCTTGTTTTCCTCCCTGTAGCATGTCGACGGGAGTTTCTCTGTGAAGCCGTTAAAGCAGAAGCAAATAGTAAGTCTGTCAGAGGAAATGTCATGAGCCCTTTTGATCTAAAAGACACACGCATAAACCAATCCAGTAGTTTCCATGGATTATTTTCCCTGCCCACCATGGTTACTGTTGAAGTAGCTAGTGACAGGCTTGTTGACTTGTCCGTCATCTCTGTGGGCTCTGTGGGTCACTGGGTGCACGCATGCGTACTGTGTACCCACATGTACAATAGCGCTGGCTGTGGAAGCCCTGAGTCTTGTTCAGCGTGAGCATAGTAAGATTGTGTAGATGTTTGCTGAGTTACTGAATGAATGGCCAGAAGAAGGAAGGAAATGGGGAACTTTAAGACTATAGGCTTCTCTCCTCCTATTCCTTACAAATCATGTGAAATACCTCAATATCAGGCCAAAATGGATTGACAATATTTGAGAAGAAAGATGGAATGTCCTAGAACAAGTGGTAGCTGTAGAACAGTACAGCTTTTCTTTGGGTTTACTAATTCCATGGTCCTCCACTAGGACAAATTACTCCTGGTGGCCTCCCACACTGCGAATGCTCCGCACCATGTTGGGTCTTGATATCGAGACTGATTTTAACCATGGCCATAGTGGGAGCCTGTTTCCAAATCTGTGGATAGGTTATCCTTGTATGTAGATGTTCAGATGTGTAATCCACAACCCATGGACTGTGTTGGTTAGTCTTTTAAGAGGGATAGGGAGAGCCCTGGCAGATCCAGCCTCTGTGGGTTGCAGAATGGCTGGAAAACCTAGTGATCGTCAGGGCGCTTGCCTCGGGAATGCTGCCTGGCAGGAGCGGTGTTTGTAGTCCCTGGAACTGCAGGAAGCAGAAGCTCAGGCCACTTTTGAGCATGCCCAGCATGGGACTTGAATCTGGTCATGCTTGTGGGGCTGTTGACAGGTGGATCTAAAGTGGTTTTCCTCCAGAAGCCGTGCAGAGGGTGTGTAGGCTCAGAGGGACCCTCCCAAGGATACAGTTAGTAAGGGGCAGAGGCAGGGTTTAAACGGGGTCTGGCCTGGAACCCACAGTCCTGCCCCTGCTGACCAGAGCTGGCTGCACCAGCCCATCACAGGATTGTCCCCCTGGGATGCCAGGTGGGCTGTGGAAAGGGCCTGTGTGTGTGACGACCATGGGGCAGGTGGGTGTGTGGAAGTGGAAAGTAAGGCTGTATGGTCTGGGGTGGGGGAGTTCAGAGCCCAGCTGGAAGCCCAGCTGTAGGGCTGATGGAGCCTGACTTCGGGCCATCTCTGTCGGACAGGACCGCTTGGGCCCCAGCCCTACTGCCCATGGTACCAGTGGGCCAGGGAAGATTGAGCAGGCCTTCCTAGGGGTTGGGGCTAGACTGGATTCCCAAGTCTGCCCGCTCCCAGGGCCGGAGGTAGAGTTAGGCCAGATGAACGCAGAGGAGCCCTTGGGTGGGGCTGGCAGATGCCCAGATGCCTCTCTGCTCTCCAGGTTGACCGGGTCAGCTACCTGCTCCAGGAGATCTACGGCATCGAGAACAAGAACAACCAGGAGACGAAGGTAGTGCTTGTGGTGCACGCACGCCTCACTCCCCAGCCTGCCTTCTGCCTGCGTGGCGGCAGGCTCACGGCAGTGACGTGCCTGGGGTCCCTCAGCCCTGGCCGGTTCCACTGGAGGCCCTAGGACCCCACATTCCATCATTTTTCCTTAATTTTTAAATATAGGTGAGAATCAAAGGACATTTTGTCCTTTTTCCAGCAAATTCACCTGCTTGTTGCCATGGCTGGGCTGCTGGCCATGAGGTCACTCAGGGTACATTGGGTCCCCTCCTGCCTGATTGGGCTTAGCTGTGGCTGCCGTGACTTATTTCTCCTCATCAGCAGTGGCTGAGCCTCACTGTGCCCTGCGGTTGGCTGCTCGCCAAACCTGAGTTCCTGTGGTCACGTGGACAGAGGGATGCTCTTTTGGATATCTGGCAGAGCGTGGTGGCACAGCCGGGAAGGGTAGCAGAGAATCAGCCGGTGCCTTTGTCAGTGTTTTCAAAGGCACATTGGCACATACGAAACTGCTGTCTCTTTTATTAAAATGTTCAGAAGTGTCACATGCCAGCTGGAACTGGCCAGAAGCTGGATGGGGCAGTGGGGCCTGGCCCTAGGTCTCAGACAAGCGCTCTCTGCTCGTGTTTTACACCAGAGGTTGGCTGACTTTCTGTAAGGGCCAGACAGAATGTTTTCAACTTGACTGGCTCTCCATGTGTCTGCTGGGTCTGTTCAACCCCGTCATAGCGCCTAAGCAGCCACGGGCAGTACGGGAACTGGGCAAGGCTGCATGTCAGTAAAACTATTTACAGGAACATAGCAGGCTTCCCCTGTTTTAGAAAGGTGCTGCCTCTCGATCCAGATAATGTTTTCCAGAAGTTGCCATGACTTGATGAAAATATTTCAAACAAGTTAGACTTGTCTGATCTTTTTGTTTGTTTGCTTTAGACACATAAATGGGTACATTCTGGAAGATGTGTCCCATAGTGCTACGTCTTTTTCACATTTTTTCTTTGGTTCTGAGGAATAGGAATAGACCTGAGTTCCTTGATTTGGGGAGTGCGTTTTGGCGGGCAGCGTGGGCCGGGTCTGAGCCTGCTGCCCGGGGAGCGCACGCAGGTCAGCGTCTCCCGGGGAGTCTTGCTCTTCAGTGGCCTCCTCCATCCTCTGCCTCCCTTTGCCACAGCAGCTCCCAGGGCCAGGGAGGGGTGGCTGGTGGGGCAGCCAGGGGCAGGAAAGCCTCCTCCTTGCTCCTTAGCTGGCCCCAGCCTCTGGCTCTTGAAAGGCCACAGACCTGAAAGGCCGCAGACCTTTAGACCCTTGTTGTCCCTGCAGCCTTCAGACGAAGAAAACAGCGACAATAGCAACGAATGCGTGGTGTGCCTGTCAGACCTGCGGGACACACTGATCCTGCCCTGCCGCCACCTGTGCCTGTGCAACTCCTGTGCCGACACGCTGCGCTACCAGGCCAGCAACTGCCCCATCTGCCGGCTGCGTGAGTGGGGGCCCTGGGCCAGTGCAGCAGGGCTAAGAGTTGACAGAGGCCATCAGCCTTCCCCCGGTTCACAGCAGGGTGGAACCTGATGGTTAGTGGAGGTAGTTAACTCCCACGGTGACCATCGGCCTGTGAGTGAGATCCTCAGGATTCTGCCTCCAGGGAAATTGGACTCTCAGAACAGCCCAAAAGAGTGCTCCGGGGCAGGTGTTTGCAGCGACGACAGAACTGGACAGAAATTGATCAATGAATTAAATCTTTATCTTGAAGATTATGTGGAAGATATCTAGATTGAAAATTACAGTGAAATGCAGAGGGGCTAAAGGAATTAAAATCGGTGTCCTGGAGAACACCAAACATGTTTTAGTCAGAAGTCACGGTGTTGGGCATAAGACTGAATAAAGTACTTATCCTCCAATAGCGGGAATCTAAATAGTCTCAGGATACAGGTCCCTTTGGGTCAGTACGACAGCTGAGTGGGCAGGGAGGCACCGGCTGGGGGAGCTTTGGGCATTTTATTTAGTAGATAAATGGTGGCTTTTTAGAAATTGGCTTTCTGCTCCTTTACACCTTGGCTACTAAGGTTCCACTCCCAAGTTCTGAGCCAGGACACATAGTCTCAACTTGTCACACTGCCCTGTCACTATCTTGGGGCTCAGAGGGACCCTCCCAAGGATACAGTTAGTAAGGGGCAGGCAGAGGCAGGGTTTAAACGGGGTCTGGCCTGGAACCCACAGTCCTGCCCCTGCTGACCAGAGCTGGCTGCACCAGCCCATCACAGGATTGTCCCCGTGGGATGCCAGGTGGGCTGTGGAAAGGGCCTGTGTGTGTGACGACCATGGGGCAGGTGGGTGTGTGGAAGTGGAAGGTGAGGCTGTATGGTCTGGGGTGGGGGAGTTCAGAGCCCAGCTGGAAGCCCAGACTCGGGACGCTCATGTCCGTGCTCGGGGCCTGGAGCGGCCCGCCCGTGCACGTGGGGTACAGTGTGGGGGCAGTAGGCTCTCCTGTCTGAGGATAGCTGGGAGAGTGGAGTAGGAAGCAGGGTGGGGGGCCATGGTGGGCGGCAGGGCCCTGAGCTGGAGTCGCACGCCAGCCTCCCTGGCGTGCTCGTCTTCCTGGCGTTCTCAGGGCGCAACAGGGTCTGGAGGCGCCGGAGCAGGGGCCCCGGGCAGGTGTTTGTAGTACTTGGACTGGCAAGTATGTCCAGGGCCATTGTCCTTAGGCCTGCAGCCTGGGGTGACCGCCATCAACATTGGGGACTCAGTTGTCTCTCATCTTACTGTGGCGATGTGGCTGGTACACTTGTGACTCGTGTGTGTGACCTGCACTTTTCACCTGTGTCTCACAAATGTTACACTTTTGTTAGTGGAACTGACATTACAGGGTGACTGGTAGCTTGTGTTCTAACTTAGTTTCCCAGCTCCCTGGTGGTCAGAGTCTGCGCTGCTGCTGGTTTTCCCAGTGTAGACGTTATGCCATTCTGCGTGTCACATTCACATGCCCGCCTGCTCGTTGGTCAGAACTTCCAGGAAGACTGACACTGTCCAGGGCTCATCGTGCGCTTGTAGCTGGTTGGCAGGTGTGACTTGCAGCCACACTCACTGTCTAGTGTGCAGTCTGGGGTGTGGCAAGTGAGAAGCTGGCTGTGTCCTGCTTGCTGCCCCTCAAAGTGTCATTTGAGCTGGGCAAGTACCATCCTGGCCTCTCCGTCTCCCTTGTGGGAATGTTTTGCTATGCCTGTCCGGCCTGCATGGGAAACATGGCTTGTCCCGAGACCACTGTGGCATGGCGGGTGTTCAGTGTCCCTGAAGGGGACTCTGAGGGTCTCAGTGGTGTTGGAATCAGCTGCTCTGTGCCTGACATCAGCCCCTCCCTTCTGCCACAGCTTTCCGGGCCCTTTTGCAGATCCGGGCAGTGAGGAAGAAGCCAGGAGCCCTGTCCCCCGTCTCCTTCAGCCCTGTGCTGGCCCAGAGCGTGGACCATGATGAGCACTCTGTAAGTGCTTTTCTTTCCTGCATGGGGGGGGAGGTGCAGCGGGGTGGGGAGAGAAGGGGTCTAGAGGCAGCCCTGCCTACTGTGCAGGGCCCGCTGGGCATCCAGACGCTTCCAGGGCCTGCATTCATGTTAGGACAGCTCTGGCTCCTAGTGGGGCTGGCTTCGTCAGGTGGCTAGGAGGCCACGTGGGCCCTGCCCTTGAAGCAATATGTGGCCAGGACCAAGACTATGTTCCACACCTCCATCTGCTGGCTCTCTGGGCCTGTGTCCTCCTCCTCCAGCATGGCCTCACGGTGGCTGAGGCTGAGGGGGTGAACCTGGCTGCCAGGATTGTAGGCAATGGCAGGTGCCCCTTTATGAAGCTTGAGCCATAGTATCTGTCACCATCGCTCCAGCAAGCCACATTCTGTTTCTCTTGGGAAGTGAGGTCTCCTTCAGACTGTGGCTATGACGTGCCTGCTGTGCCCCCTGCCCATCTCCTATCCGGGGCAGACGGGAGGCCGCCTCCACAGCTGTCCACTGCCCTTGCCCCCGAGAATCCATGATGTGGGCCTGGCTGCGGGCAGACGAGGGGTGCTGGGCTTGGGCTTTGGGGACTACGAGACAGAGATGGGCAGAGACATGAAGAGACTTAGACAGATATATACTGGCAGAGACAGAGCAGTGGAAAGACAGAGACGGAGGTGGAGAAATACAGATGCAGAGAGATGTGGAGAAACACAGATATGGAGGAGGGGAGAGAGAGAGAGACAGACAGAGAAGAGAGACACAGTAGGGATAAGAGTGGAAGAGAGATACTTAAGAGATGGACAGACAGGGAGAAAGATGGAAGGAGACAGAGAGAGACAGACAGAGACAGAGGTGAGGTGGGGGTGGAAAGGAGAGACTGAGGTGGACAGATGGAGGAGGAAGGACCAGGGAACAGGTGTGTGGCCCCGGGTCTCAAGCTCCCAGATCCCTGCTGCCACGAGTGTTTCACCTGTGAATCCATTTTCTTGGCTCTCAACTGAGGTTGTTTGGACCCAGTGATTCTTAGAGGTCCTGCCAACTCTCTAAGAAGAAAAGAGGACCCAAACCCTCTGAACTTGCACACCCATGAAATGGGCTCCTGGGTGGGCCAATGGCTATGGTATGCTCCACCCATGTTTCTGAAAATTGGGGTTAATGTTTAAAAATCTGGAAATTTTCCTTAAAACTCAGATTTATGGGTTATCTTCCAAAATCCGAAGGGGCAGTCTCGAAGCTGGAGCCTAGCCCCCATTACCCTGCTCCTCCTGGGCAGCTGCACCGTCTGTATTGCTGCTGGGCCCTGTCAGCACCAGGGCGACCACTCGGAAACCGAGCCCAGCACTTACCTAACATTGGACTCGGCTGGGGACACTGCACACTTCTTCCAATGAGTTTTTGGGAGAGAGAAGAACAGCTCTTGGGTGTGATTTTCTTCTGGGAAGAAGGACTCTGATTATTTCACAGAGGGGTGGCTGCTCAGGTGGTGGTGTTTTTTGTTTGTGTTTTTGTTGATTGATTGATATTAGAGAGCCAGAGAGAGTATGGGGGGGGGAGGGGAGAAACATCTGTTTGTTGTTCCACTTAGTTGTGCATTCATTGGTTGCTTCCCATATGTGCCCTGGCCAGGGATCAAACCCGCAACGTTGGTGTTTCGGGACAAAGCTCTAACAGCCTGATCTAATCAACCAGGGCATCAGGTGGTGGGTTTTTATTGTCGCTTGCGTGTTACCCTCTTGGTTTCTGTTTATCCCTCATATCCTGAGAGCTGAGACACTGCCCACAGTGCAGGGTGGGCTGGGCTTGGATGGTAACCTCTGGTGCCTTCCTGTTCGGAGGGCTGTTCTCTGCCATGTGTCCCGAATGAGCCATTTCCATGTAGTACAAGTGAGAGCCCAAATTAGGCATTTTCTTCATTGAATTTGTTAAGATCGTCACAGGTGGGGTGATTTGGGGCTGATTTTTCTACCCAGCCACCATTAGGATTCAGAATTTGGTAATAAGTTTAAGAGGCCGGGTCAAGCCTCATGGAGGTGTCTGGGGCCTATGGGTCTCTTCCTTATGCCCAGCCAGGCCAACTGTGTGGGAACCCAGCCCCTGTCTTACCACCATGCCCAGGACCTGCGGGCGGGCCCTGGGGGGTCGGCTCTGCCAGCAGCATGGCTCCTAGAAGCTTCCTAGGTGTGCAGGCCCCGCCCGGCCAGGCCCCTGAGGTCATACCTGCATTTGGGCAAGGTCACCGCAGTTCACGTGCACAGGAAGTTTGCGAAGTGCTGGCTGACGACACTCCTAGAAGCCAGACAGACCCCAGCCAGCCAGCCAGCCAGCCAGCCAGGGCCGTATGGAGGGTGGTGGTTGTAAAATGTATGATTTTTATCTTGACAGTGTCCCTTTAAAAAATCAAAGTCGCACCCTGCCTCACTGGCCAGCAAGAAACCTAAAAGGGAAACTGTAAGTGTATTTGGCCCTGTGGCCGCATCTCTGCCCCTTACCCTGATTATTAAGCCAATGAAAAGTATGGGAAGTCATTTTCACCCCAGGCTGATGTGTGTGGTTAATTTAATCTGTCAAATCCACTCTTCCCAGTCCCAGCATCCCTGCCCAGAAAGGGAGTTTTGTGGAACAAGCGAAGCTCAAGGTCTGTCGGCAAAAAGCCAGTGTCTCGGGTCCCCGCTGCCGGGCAACATTCCGGCCTCAGGCCACCCTTCCCGCCAGCTCTGCTTTTGCCCGTGGTCCCCAGTGCCCTCGTTTCCCTTTTTTTTCTTGCTGGCAGTGGAATGACGTTGGAGGAGGAACTAATGTGGCCGCTGGGTTTTGCAAACGGCACTCCTGGCGCTTGCTTGCCATCCTGCACCCCTGCCCTCTGCCCTCTGGGTTGTAGCTTTTGGTTTTCTTGCATTTCCTCTGCATCTCAGGAAGCAGGCTGCAGGCCATGCAGTGTGTGGCCACCGGGCCGGGCCTCAGGGCACGTGGAGAGGTGGAAGTCCCTGGAAAGTCAACCTAGAGATAGGTGTTTTCCCTTTTTGGAGGGGTGAGGGGATTCAGAGTAATTATTTACCTTTAAAGTTGAAGGTAGAGTGGGAGAAAATGCAGGCCACCACTGGCTCAGGTGACCTGGGGACCCAAGGGGTGCTCGCTGAGGGCAGAAGTCCCCCACCCTGGCTTCTCTGCCTCCCCTGTGAGCCCAGAATTGCTTCGCCTCCTCCCTGAAAGGCGGGCAGCCTTCCCTCCAGCCTGTCAGGGAGGCAGGTGGGGGTTTCATGTAGGGAGTCCTTTGGAGCTCTTGCCCTGGACTGTACCTAATGGGAGTGAGGGCGGGCGGCTGCCCCACCCTGCAGGGGCCCAGCACTGACACGCCCCAGTGCCCAGCATCCTTCTTCTCCCTTCCCGTTAGTTAGCCCTAAATAAGACGCAGCCTGTTGACGTGACTCACTCCCAGCAGGGGGAGACTGAGCTTCTGTACCACACGTTGCCCCTTGGATGCCTGCCTGGCCGCCCCAGGCTCATGGAGGGCCCTGTCTATGTTGTTGGCAGAGCTCCCTGGGCCAGCAGGTCCTCCCACGTGCTTCCCACTGGTGCCTCTCCCCCCTGGCATGGCTTTGCCCCCTACCTGCTCCTCCCTCACTAACCCCTCTCGCTCTCTGCCCCTGCCAGGCAGGAACCTAAAGCCAGGTAGGGGCTGTCTGAGGCTTGGGGTGGGGGAGGCTCTTTCTGATGCCCTCTCTACGCTCATGCTGGGCATCAGGTGGGGTGTTTGGGTGCCCAAGGCTGTGTGCTGCAGCTGATGGCGAGAGCCCCGAGCAGGCTGTCCAGCGTCGCTCTGGGGCTCATGGTGCCCCTCTGAAGGAGGGAGGTTTAAGTCCCTGGAAGGTGGAGGGGACAGGCGATGGTCAGAAAGTTGGGTCTGGGGAGGAGAAGATCTGTGGGACACAAGCCCAGGGCAGTGGGCGGGGAGCCTGGCCAACACATCCCTCACCTTCTCTTGTTCCCTCAGAATTCTGACAACGTCCCGCCTGGCTTTGAACCTATCTCCCTGCTTGAGGCACTCAATGGTCTTCGGGCCGTCTCCCCGGCCCTCCCCTCGGCTCCCCTCTATGAAGAGATCACCTACTCGGGCGTCTCGGATGGCCTGTCCCAGGCCAGCTGTCCACTTGCTGGGCTTGATCGAATCATGGAAAGTGGCCACCAAAAGGGCAAGTCAAGGAGCAGATCCCCGGACAGGTGAGGCTGGGGCCAGGACTCCCTCTGGGGAAGGTTGTCTGGGAACCCACCCACCTGCTTGGTGGGCCGGGGCATGGGAGGAGTCTGCTGGTAGATAAGAAGCACAGAGCAGGTTTATTTGTAATTTTAAATAATTTAAACAAATGTTCGTTATTGATTGATTTTGGATAGAGGAAGGGGGGGAGAGAGAGAGAGGGAGAGAAACATTGATTTGTTGTTCCACTGTTGATACATCCATTGGTTGATTCTTGTATGTGCCCTGACTAGGGATCGAACTTGCAACCTTGGCATATCAAGACAGTGCTCCAACCAACGGAGCTACCTGGTTAGGGAGTGTAGTTTTGAATAATTTTATAATGTGTTTCATTTGGTGATTCGCCGGAAAGATTCACACTACCAGTAGCGGGTTAGGCTCATGGTTAAGGTTGATCCCAGCAAAGGCAGCAGAAGAAAAATGCATCAGCAGAGGCCAGACGTGCCAGTGTCCTTTCCTGTCCCAGGCCGCACAGGAGCAGCAAACCACAGGGTGGTGTGCAATATCTTGCCCTGGGAGAACCGTTTGAGTTTCACAGTTCTAGAACTTTCTGGAAGTCTGTCACATGGGCACATCCTGCTCTGTGACCAGTGGTGACAACATAAGCCCAGCCACAGTGAAAGCAGGAGCACATCCTCTGCCCTGTTTATGCCAGACAAGCAGGATTGTCACCACGTACAGAAGAAACCTTTGAAGGCCGCACGCCCCGGCTTCAGCCAGGGGCCCGTCGTGGTTCGCTTAGACCCTTGCTAGATTCAGGGAGTCAGCCCTGCCATGTCGTTCCGTGCATGCCTGCTGGTTTTATACTAGGAGAGGGTAGAGAAGGCGCAGGATCTAGAACACCAGCTGCGGCCCCTGCGACTCATACAATGCAGAGCCACTTCAAAAGTACAGAGAGAAACCTGGGGTCTCCTGCTGCTTCCCACCCGGGCATATGCCATCACTAGTCTCTTCTTATGGAAACGAATAGCCGTGTTCGGGCCTCGGCCAGGGCCCTGGTGGGTGGCCTCCGCGCCTGCTGGCCAGCACACCGCTAGCAGTCGCAGATGCCCGCGCCCCTGCGCGTCTGCCCCGCAGCCCCAGGCACACCTGCGAGCCCTCCTGCACACGGCCTGGCTTTGGTGGGGCTGGCGTTCCTCACGCACCTGTCCTGCGCCCCCTTCTCTCCCCAGCACCCTGCGGTCCCCGTCATCCCCCATCCACGAAGAGGATGAGGAGAAGCTCTCTGAGGACTCCGACGCCCCTCCCCTGCCCAGCGGGGCGGTGCTGGCGCTGAGCAGCTCCCCAGAGGTGAGGTCGGCCCGGCCACCCTCTCAGTCCTGCCCCCCTGCGGTCTGAGTTCCTGCTGCTTGTCCATCGGCCTCTGAGGCCTGTGTCATGGTATGGCCCTGGCCATGCCATGACTTCCCTCGGCCTGTTTCCTCCTCTGTGGGGGGCGTGGGGGGGCACCGGCAAAGAGGCTGTGGGAGGTGCCCAGGTGTGTCCTGGACTGGCAGCTGCAGCTCGCCCTGCACCCTCCCCTGGCTGCCGGCAGCCTGGTCCTGGACACCGGTCCTGGGTCAGCGCCGCAGCTCAGGGCTCATTTTCCCGTTTCCTAGAGTTTCCTTACGGAGGAGGTTGATGAGAGATCGTCACTCAAGCAAGGTAAGCCCTCTCCTTCCTTTAGGGCAGTTTCTGGTGCTGCTGGCCCGAGAGGGAGGGTGGAGCCCTTCAGCTGACTCTCCTGGAGACTTCTCGAAGTGAGTCTCCTTGCCCTCCTGGGAGCCATACTGCAGTCACTGCGCTGTCTCAGAGGACAGCTGCGGCTGCTCCTGGTGTCCCTTCTGCCGTCCCTTGTTGGGCAGCGGCAGTCCTTTTATTTCCAACCTTGATCGTTCTGCACGTGGTCAGTTCTCCACAAGTGACCTCCTACACAGCCACCAGCCTGGCCTTGGCCTGTGCCCTTGGGGTTGTAGTCCTGCTGGCACCTGCAGAGATCAAGGACCTCTGTGTGGGCTGTGGGCATGGTACAGCCGATGGCCAGGGTGTGGGTACAGGGCTTAGCTGTGTCCAGGTCTCCTGAGATGGTAAAGGGGCTGGCACCTCTCCTGACTGGAAGGTATAGCACGAAGCAGCCTGTGGGGGCTCAGGTCCCAGCTGCCTATCACATGTACTGGGCTCTGAGTGAGGGGACGACCCTGCCTGACCTCACAGTGGTTATGGGACACAATGGGGTGCTTCCCCTGCTAGCTGGGGAGATGCCATCTCTTTGCTGTCCTGGTCATTTCCCCCCAGTGTTGGGTAGCTGATGAAATGGGCTCAGGATTGGTGTAGGGGGAGACCAAGGCCATTTGAGGTGACAGAGCCAGGAGGTGGCCCTTGTTGGCTGGCTCCCAAACCTGCAGTCTGGTAAAGGCCCCCAAAATAACCTGCAGATGCTCCATTGCTGTGACAACTTCTTGCCAGGGGTCCCTGGTCCAGCACTGCACCGTGGGGACCCATGTTCCTCCCAGGAGCAGCTCCACACACACGTGTGGGGGACCTGCAGGCTGTTGGCCCAGGGTCCTTTGGCTTGGTGTGAGTGTGCGCGCCCAAGGCAGGGTGCCTGGCTTTAGGGTGTCTGTTTCTGGAAGCACAGTGCCATCGCTTTCTGCCTGGCATGGTGCAGGGCAAGCCACACTGCCACCCAGGCCTTGGCTTCCGTCTCTCTGTCGGGGTTGGCTTTTCCTGCCAGTGCGCAGTGTGTGGCGGAACTGGTGTGCCGTCACGGGGTCCGGGCCCCTTTCTGCAGCAGAGATCTTCCCACCAGGACACCCTTGGCAGCACTGAGAACAGTGTGGGTCCCAGGTTGGGAGCTGGTGTGTGAGAGGGACGGCCACACTCGTGGGGTCCCCCTGGAGCACCGTGCAGGACCCACTGTGGGTGTGAGTGGACCAAGGGCCGCTGCCCCGCCTGCTCATCCACAAAGATACACAGGAGACACTTATGTTACTGTTTCATCTTGTTTCTCAAACTTGAGCATGTAACTTTTTATGATAAATATAAAACAAAAGCCTCATGCTTGGGGTGTGAGAAGGAAAGAGCATAGGAAACACCTACCTCTGGGGTCCTGGGAGGGCAGAGAGGGGTTGGGATGGGCCTGGGCCCCTAGTGGTTGCAATGTCCATGGGGAAGGAAGGTGCGCTCCTGGGGCTCCTGGCTGGAGAGCTGGCTGGATCCCCCTGTTGTGGGTCCCTGACCTGCTCCCTCCTCTGCAGGGAGCCGTGAGCCCTCCGTGGAGAACGTCCTGCAGGATAGCAGCCCTGAGCCCTGCGGTTGTTGCCAGCCCGGCCCACCTACCGACATCTACCTTCCAGGTAACAGCTCTCAGCCTGTGGGCTCTAGGGGGCTGCCAGGCCTGGAGGTGGAGCTGTGGTTGTCCCCGTGCAGCTGGGGACTTGCTCTGACTCTTCAGGGAGGGGCTGACCTGTGGGGAACCTGCTTCCTCTCCCTGCTCTGAGTCCCCGCTCTGGAGCACAGCCAGGCTGTCTCCTCGTCACCCTTTCAGCCCTGGCTCTTTGGGCAGAGCCTGTGCCCTGTTGTGCCCCAGGACCAGCTCGGCCTCAGGAAGGCAAGAAGGGCTGTGTGTTTACGGGCATGGTCCTTCTCCCTATTCGTCGTATGCATTGCCATTTCTTCCTTCGTCCATGGTTCTGGCAGGCTTGGGCCTCTGCCCAGGGTGCTACGAACAAAGCCTGTCTTTAGCCTACACGGGCCGCCAGTCTCCACCACCGGCCTGAGTTCCCTGGAAAGGCGGTGCACCCCAGCCAGGACGTGGGCAGACAGGCTGGCTGGGGGCTGTGTGCCAGCGAGGCTCAAGGCCGCTGCGAACGGTCGTTTCTCTTCCCCTTTTCCACGGTCTCCACTGGGGCCTTTGGGCCTCAGCTCCTCTTCTCTCTGCTCTTTTGGGCCAAAATCCTCAGCTTCAAGTCCTAGGTTCCAAATATGGGGGATGGGAGTGGGAGAGGCTCTCATGCTGGCACCTGCTAGGACGCCATCCGTGGTTCTGGGATGACAATAAATAGCCACATTGCCCCAGAGAGCGTGGCTCCTGCCACATGGCTGGGGAGCCCCTGCGCCCCCTGGCAGCCCCCCGTGCCTGCCCCTGGAGCCATCGTTGCCTGGTCCCCGGTGACCTGGCCTGGGCATTGGGGGGGGGTATGATGTACTTTGGTTTGGAAGGGCCTCTTGCCCCCACCGCAACTTCTAGACGAGCAGCCTGTGTAGACAGTGAGGAAGCAGCACAGCTCTTGATTAAGTGTCACCTATGGGCCAGCCCACAGGGACACCCACGGGCAGAAGCATACCTGAGAGTAACACAGAATGCCAGTCAGGTCTTTCACTGGGATTCAAACTCGGGAGAGGTGAGCAAGGAGACGGACTGGACATTCTGGGCCATGGGTGGGTTCTGATCCCGCAGGGCAGATGCATGTTGTCGCCACAGAGCCTCTGCAGGGCCACCCCTCACCCTTCACTCCTTGAATGGCCCACAGAGTGCTCGGGTCTGCAGGGTCAGGACAGGCCGCAGCCACTGGGCTCAGCTGTGGTGAGGCTGGGCCCCTGGCTGTGGGGTGGGAAGCAGTTGGCTGGATGTAGAGGAGAGGCTGGAGTCTGCATTCCGCCTGACTGGACAGCAGGGGGGCAGTGTCTGGCCCCTAAGCCCAGGCCCCACCCTGGCTTTGCGTCCCGCCCTGGTGCCAAGCAGGGTGGTCCTCGGTGCCTCAGAGCACAGCCAGGAGGCAGCCGTTAGCATCCTGTGTCTGCTCCCTCATGGCACCACTGACTGCAGCTGGGTGACCGGGAGGGGGCAGGGTCCGCACAGGGCGCCCCGCTTTGTGAGCATGTTTCTGTCTTCTAGTCTCGTGCCTGCCCCTCCGTTCTGCTCTTGGCTTTTTGCAGTTAGGGGAGGACCTGAACATCTTTCACATCTGTGTGTCTTCATTGTAACAACTGCACAGCTGTTTTCTGGATGGATGGAGCACAGCATAGTGAATCTTCGTGTTCCCTGTTGCTGGGGAAAAAGTGACATTGGGGAAAATCCATGAATAGTGAAAACCTAGATGTCTGTGTCCTGGCAACCCTGTGGGGCGGGGTCCTTTCGGGGCTCCACCTTTTCCCTGGGTCAGCTTGGCCTGGCCCCCATCCTTCCATTGGCTGACTTCCTCTGCATGAGGATCTGGCCCAGTGCTCTGTTTCTTGGAACATATATCTAGCCTATATACCATCTTTCGTTCCAGCACATTGGCTTGTGTGGGCATTTCCTTTCCAGCCTCCTGGCCCTCAGGGCTGCTTGTCCCAAAGCCAGTGCGTCTGCTGTGGACTGTGCCAGTCTCTCCGAGCCTTTGCTAACCAAGCTTCCATCTCTTTCCTCCTCTCACAGCCCGGGGGCCCGACTCCTGCTCTGTTGGTATAGAGGAATAAGCTGGTACGTGATCGCCGTCACACGCATGGCGGGTGGCTCAGGGTCCTCCTTAGCAGGAGACTAGAGAGGATCCCCCAGCTGCCTCTCCTGCTCCCTCCCTGGGGCTTCCTCCCTCTCTGTGTCTTCTCATGGGCCCTGGACTCTCCACCAGAGCTCTCCCAATGCTGCTGCACCTTTGCCCCAAAGAGGTAGTCCTGGGGGTCTGATGCTGGCTTTGGGGCCAGAGAGTCTTCCATTGGGACTTGGCGGCCTAGTCAGGCTCTTCCAGTCAGACCGAACCCTGGCTGAGACCCTACCATGTCTGCTACTTATCTGTCCTGACCCACCTCTGGAATCTTCCAGGACGCCAGCACACTCTGATATCAGTCTATTAGGAAGTTATATGAAGTTGACATCTTTTTTTTTTTTTTTTTAACATATTTTTCTGAAGTGAGAAGTGGGGAGGCAGAGAGACAGACTCCCTCATGCTTCCGACCGGGATCCACCGGGCATGCCCACTAGGGGGCGATGCTCTGCCTGTCTGGGGCCTTGCTCCATTGCCACCAGAGCCATTTTAGCGCCTGAAGTGAGGCCATGGAGCCACCCTCAGCACCCCAGCCTACTTTGCTGTAATGGAGCCTTGGCCGTGTGAGGGGAAGAGAGAGACAGAAAGGAGAGGGGGAAGGGTGGAGAAACAGATGGGCGCTTCTCCTATGTGCCCTGGCCGGGAATTGATGAAGCTGACTTCTCACCTGACAGGGAGGCACCCTCTACCTGGCTGACCCAGATAGATGTTTTGCAGAAGGTACTTCTAGGAATACCACCAAAAAGTGGGCCGAATGTGCTGGGGACCCTCCCCCCTTCTTCAGATGACATTAGTGCTGCCGAGAAATCTGGTGATAGAACCTGGTACCTTTGGTGGCCCAGGTTTTCTCAAACACGTGTGGCATGGGATGTTCCAACGGGACCCTGGCCTGTCCAGGCGGCACAGCCAGCAGCCCCAGCTGGAAGACACTCCTGAGGCCAGGCTTTGCTGTTTGTCCACCTGCTTTGACAGCTGCTCTTATGTTCCCGCAAACCTCTCATCCCCCTTGCACATCTCTTCTGACAAACCTTACCCTCTGTTGAAGCGGTCCGGCACTTTTATGGTTGGTCCCAGCCTCCACTGGGGAAGATATTGAGTGTTGCAGTTTAGGTAACTTGCAGGAGTAGGGAACAGGCCAGCCCAAGCTGCAGAGAATACATTTCACCTGCAGGCTGAATGGCAGAGCCGGCTTCCTGCACATAGCCACAGCTCCTAAGATAACAGTCCCCTTTCGGATGTGCTGGCGCAGTGCATAAAGCGTCAACTGGAACGCTGAGGTCGCCAGTTAAAAACCCCAGGCTTGCCTGGTCAAGGCACATGAAGCAACTACTATGAGTTGATGCTTCCTGTTTCACTGCCCTTTCCCTCCCTCCCTCTCTCTCTCTCTCTTAAAGAAAGAAAGAGGAAATAGAGGAGAGAGGAAAAAAGAGGAAAAAAACCAGGCAGTCAGTGGCAGAAGTGCGGCTTGGTCTGCAGAGGACTGTGGAGCCCACCTGTGGAGGGTGGCCATGCATTCTGCAGCTCTGAGCGGTGTGCTGGTCCTTCCACTGCTGCAACCGGGATCACGGCCTCCCACCCAAACGCCTGGCGGTGGGGGCAGACCCAGCACCTCCTGGCATTGGGGAGGCGACTGGTAACAACAGGCCTCTGCAGGGGGCAGGCTGGACTCCTGGGCTGCTCTGAGCACTGGCTGTGCCCCCAGGTCCCCATCTGTTCACTTCTCTTGGGGCTGAATGAATCCCAGCCTAACCCGGTCAGGAAGCTCTGGACGGGCTAGTCAGTTTCTAGCACAGACGCCGTCAGGGCAGGACACACTGGGGTCAGCAGCCGCATTGCCCTGTTCTGTCCCAGGGCTGCAGCTGCTGCTGGCACCCTGCTCTCTCACCTAGGGCCTCTGTCTGGTCCACCACGGGCACGTGTACACAGTGGGGGGGTGCTAGGTGGCCCTGCCCTCAGGGCTTGGGACTGGGTGGAAACCCAGAGCCTGGCGGTTGAGGGAGCAGGTGAGGGGGATGACTTCTAAGCCTGACCCTCCTCCCTCTTCTCCCACCTGCAGGCTGGCCCACCTCCATGGAGATGCCCCGAAGCCTCACCACTACTGGCCCCACCCAGCAACTGCCTGGTGGCTCCAGTCTTGACATCGGGGCCACCAATCTGACTCCATTCTGAGAGCCTGACCGGCTGGCAGCATGGAGCCCCCAGCTCCCACCAGACTGCCGAGGGGCTGTCTAGACTCCAGTGAGGCCCCGGCCTCTCTTATCTGCACACCCATCATAGCCACGGCTCCGAGGGGCCCTGCCACTCTTGACTGAAGAGCACAGTGGACTGTCCCCTCTGACAAACCCTTTTTTCTGTGGTCTCTGTATTTGTAAATGGTACAAGATGAAGGAAAACCCTTTTCTGTCTCAGGCACTGAGCTCTGGGGTTCCCCCAAATGCCTTGTTGACTGAAGGGCTGGTAACCCAGTATTCCACATTAGCTTTATCCAGGCCCCAGCTGGGGGGGTTGACACCTTGGGAACTCAGCAGGCTGGCAGGAAAGGATTTACTGGTGGCGTGAAGTACTATCTTCACAGGAGGTATTACTGGGGGCCTTGTGAGGGAAGGAAAGGAAGTGGGATCCAGGTCACAGACAATGAAGGAAACGGTGCCTGTCCCCTACCCGTGTGTGTGCCCTCTCTTGCTTCCCCTTCCCTCCCGGGCACTTTGGTGCAAGGCTGCCTCCCATAGCTTACATCCCTGCCCCAAGGCCCTGCCTCTGGGCAGCCCAGCACGGGCCTGGGGTCTGGCTGTGGGTCTAGGTCTGCAGGTGCAACTGTTGGCATTATTTGGTCTAGTGGCCCCTTTCCAAATCCTGCACCTTCTCAGAGGTGGCTTTGCACACATCCTCTGACCCTCCAGGTGGAGGGGCTTCTACTCCGCCGGTCCACCCACCCAGGAGGGACCTGGGCAACTTCTCTGCTCCCTTTGTGCCATTTAAATGTCCCTTTGTGTTTCTTTTGTTTGTTCTGCCTGGGGCCCCTGTGGCGGCTCTTGTGGAAGATCCCATCTGAGATCTCATCTTTCTTCAGGATAAACCACCTGCGCCCCAGAGAGGCAGAGGGGCACCCCGCCCCGGTGCAGTGGTGCACAGGCTGCCTCGCAGGGGCCGGGGCTTGGGGGAGCAGAGCGGCTCATTTCCTGAGGAGCTGCCTCGGGAAGGGGATGGTTCTGGGCGGCCAGCAGCGACCCACGATCCATGGAGCATCTGCGCAGCTGGGGGCTTTGTTCAATGGGGTCTTCGTTTTCTTTGCAGTTGGGCCTGCGAGCAGAGTGCTGCCTTATGCACAGCTCTCAGCCATGCTCAGGCCACCTTCCCTGGTCGCTTGGCTCCCTGTCCCGCCTCCCCTCCCACCCACTGGTGTGCTCATGGGTGCACACATGCACACACACAGGCTGGCCATCTCCCTCCCCTCACCCTCATCACCCGCCAACACCCTGGCCCCTCGCCGTTGATTTTGGTGCCAGTACTCTGAAGGACAGGAAGCAGACAGCCCTGTCTTGGACTTACATGTGCTATCATTTGATGTGTATTCTTACTGGCTAGTTTTTGTTCGTTTTTACTGTATATTTATAGTAATAAAATCATGCAGCAATATCCTGTTCGCTCCTTTTTCTCCACACAGCACTGCAAGACCCTGGCTGTTTGTTGGTCATGGTCAGGAGGCAGGACTCTGAGTGGCTAGTGGCCCTGACACCCTCACAGCAGTCTGAACACCAGCCTGTGGCCACAGCCTCATTTCTTTGTGTGAGACATCAGTGAGGTCTGACTCCAGGAGGGAGTGAGGGCAGCATGACACCATGTGTGATGCACCTGGTTATGGCCATGCCCACTGTCCTGATTCTTGGGCTAGATCGAACGGTTCCTGGGGATTCGGCTCAGTCTTCTGAGCAAGTAGAAAAGAAGCCCAGGGCCTCCCGGTTTGTCAGGCTGCTGCAGTCCCCATCTGCATTGCTGACTTAATCCCACAGATGTTTCCTGAGCACCTACCGTGCCCAGCAGAGGGCAAGGTGGGCGAGGCTTAGTCCTCTGCGAGCTGGTGTTCTAGTCAGTGAATCTGCACAAGTAAATCCACATCTTCCCAGATTCGGTTATGACAGTATTAGGAAGAGAGCAAATGACAAGATGGAGTCACACGGGGGACTTAATTTAACCCGTGGTCTGGAAGAGCACCCTTGCAGCTGGTACAGTATGTGCAAAGGCCTGGAGGGAGGAGTGAGCCTAGGGTGTCCACTAGGTGGGAAGAAGCACAAGTGGCTGGAGCATCGAAATTGAGGGATGTGGTGTAGATACTGCAAGACCTTGTAGGGACAGTCAGAGTTTTCTTCTAAACAAGTGTTTAAGGAAGGGAGTGACTCATTGCAGATGTCACGTGCAGAATGGATTAGAGGGGCAGTTTTAACTGCCATGATGCTGGAATCTGACTGGGAGCTCTGCTTGACTCATCTTCCCTTCCCAGCAAGTGGGCTCCCAGTAGAGAGAAATTGCCCCAGAATGCCCAGACAGCCATTTGTACCACCACTGGTCAGCAGGGCCCCCAGCTCCTTTGCAAACACAGTTGCCTCCACAGGCCCTTTCTATAATTCAAGCACTCGAGAGTGGACCAGTGTTCTGGGTCTGGCATGGTCCTAGTGTGGGTAGAAAGGTTGGTTAGAAAGGTGCTCAGTGTCAGATGAGTTCTTGCATGGACCAAACTGGATCTCCTTACTTCCCCCAAACAGACCCACCTCCTTCATAATATCTGGTGTCAGGGAGGTGGTGGGTGCAGGGTGCCATTCCTCGGTGCTCGCTGCTGCACACTGGCCCTGGGCTTGGGTGATGCCCTGCAGCCTGGACACACGGCCCTCCCTTTATGCGCCCTTCCCCTCCGTGACCTCTCCCCTTCAGACACAGTTACTTGCCCTGGGACCTGGCCTCCTGTCAGCCACAGCTACCCCCTCTGAATCCCGACTGGCGGAGGACCACAAGGGAGAGAGCCTTCCTCTGGGTCCTAATCCCACATACCTCCTGACAGAACACACATGGACCAAATGTGAGTTTCTGGTGGATCCCACCAACCCTTGCCTGCCCTCTCCCACCTCTCATCCGCTCAGCCTTGCTCAGGGCAGCCTTCCCCTTGCCACACACCCTGACCTCACTGCATGGCTCTCCCCAGGCTGTGCCCCGGAACCCATCCTGAGTTTCTTCAATTAGCAAACCCATGCTCACAGTGGGGAGGCAAAAGGGAGTTTGGGCTAGCTGGTGGAGTGAGTGGCACCAGAACTCGGGAACCCCTGCGACTTCTTTCTCCTGCACAACGGGCTAAATACTTGAGGTGGAAGGCAGGAGGGTTTCCGTTGTGGATACTTGGTAAGAGACAGCGAAAATCTAGGGTAGTATCCTGCCTCTATTACCAACTGCAGAGCGCCCTTAGGCAAGCCATGCCCCTAGGAGCCCACGTCCTCTTCGGGAAATTGAGGAGACCCCATTTCCTCCAACAGTACCTAGCATGTGGTCCCTGACTTGGAAGATACTTGGCGCACTGGGCGGGGAGCTTGGTACTTAAGTCACTCAGGCCTTAGCCGACTGAGTGTAGGGAGCCCCAGGGCTTTTCACTATCTACCGCAGTCCAGGGCTGAGCGTGGGCTCGGACTGGGGGGCAGTTGGAGCCCCACCAGGCCCTTCGTTCGTGCTGTTATGCAGTCAGGTAAAGCAGCAGTGACCTTTGACTGGAGTACTTCGCGGGTTGTAGGTGCCCAGGACTGTGGGGCTGGTGTGCCTGCAGGGAAGGGTTGTGTTCTCTGGTAAGCAGAGTCCTTCTGGGGGAGGCAGGAGGCGTCCACGTGCCCAAGGATGCGCTAGGGCAGGGCACGCGACTCGGCCTCGCCAAGGGCGACGTGCTGCCTTCTTTAGGACGGGCAGTCTGAGCCCCGGTCTTTCACCGTCCCTGGCCTGCAGGCTCCGCGCGCAACAGGCCTGAAGCCTTAAGTCCCTAGCCGCTGAGTTCTAGCTCGGCCTCCTAGAGCGCGGCTGGCACGTTGCATCCTGGGCATTGTGGTTTTCGAGTGCCACGGGCTGAGGGACCGCTCCGAGTTCGCGGCTATTGGGTGCAGGCTGGGGGGCGCACCTGTCCTCCCTTTGCACACGCCCTTTGCGCCTCTCAACGACGTGTCGGCGCGTCATGGTGGGCTCTGTCCCGATACGCATCTGCAATTGGCGGAGACGGGACACGGCTGCCCGTGGATTGGTCCGGCGCGGTGGGGGTGGGTCAGCGCATGCACATAAGAGAAGGGGCCCCGAGTGCCGCGGGCAGAGTCAAGATGTCGGCAGCGGTACCAGAGTTAAAGCAAATCAGCCGGGTGGAGGCGATGCGCCTCGGGCCGGGCTGGAGCCACTCGTGCCACGCCATGCTGTACGCCGCGAACCCCGGGCAGCTTTTCGGCCGCATCCCCATGCGCTTCTCGGTGTTGGTGAGGACGCGGGCAGGCGGACGGGGGCCGGGGCGCCGCTCAGACCCGCGCCCGTGACCCGGCGCTCCCTTGTAGATGCAGATGCGCTTCGACGGGCTGCTGGGCTTCCCCGGGGGCTTCGTGGACCGGCGCTTCTGGTCCCTGGAGGACGGACTGAACCGGGTGCTGGGACTGGGTCTGGGCTGCCTACGCCTCACCGAGGCCGACTACCTGAGCTCGCACCTGACCGAGGGCCCGCACCGCGTCGTGGCTCACCTGTACGCGCGGCAGCTGACGCTGGAGCAGCTGCACGCCGTGGAGATAAGCGCGGTGCACTCGCGCGACCACGGCCTGGAGGTGGGGCCGCCGCCCGGGCCCCGCCCCCCACCCCGGGCTTTGGCTCTGGCCCCGCGGAAGGCACCGATGGGTAACACGTCCTCTTGAGGGTCCCCTTGCCGGGCTGAGGTGCGGGTGGGAGGCTGGGGCCCCCTCGGGGTTGTGTTCCATCCGCCTTGCTGCCTGCCATTGCCAATCCTGGGAGTGGGGAGTGGGATTGGTCGGGTATGGGATGGAGCGGGACCTGCTCGAGGTGGTGGGAAATTGAAGAGCTGGAAAGGGGACTTTGTCGGGCTGGTAATGAAGGAGGTTGGGACCTCACGGTGCGGGGGCTGAAGGCTCTTGTGATTTGGGGGTGTTATGGTCTGGGGGTGCCGGGAGTGAGTGTGCTTGGGGTCCACCGGCTGGAAGTGGAGCATGGGGTGCGGGCTGGGGGGCTTTGTGCCAGCGAATGAGGCTGGAACTTGAGGGTGCAAAATGCATGAGGTGGCCTTGAAACCCGCTTGGGGAGGGGAGGGCTGCACCACTCCAAAGCAGCGAGCTGGCTGCTGCCTACCCAGATCCTGCCTTGGTCTCCCATTGCCCTTGGCAACCCAGCTTCCTTCCCCTGGCCTAGCAGTTCACAGGCCCCTCCTGCAAGGGCTGTGCTATTGGTGTGGGACCTGGCTCCAACCCTGTTCTTTTCATGCAGGTGCTGGGTCTTGTGCGGGTCCCGCTCTACACCCAGAAGGACCGAGTTGGTGGCTTTCCCAACTTCCTGAGCAACGCCTTCATCAGCACAGCCAAATACCAGCTCCTCTTCGCCCTCAAGGCGCTCAACATGATGCCCGAGGAGAAGCTGGCTGAGGCCGTGGCTGCAGCCACTGAGAAGCAGAAAAAGGCCCTGGAGAAGCTGCTCCCATCTTCTTCCTGAGGTGGCTCCTGTACTATGTGTCTTGTCATCCCCTGGCTGTCTGTGTTAATGGACCGAGAGTGGGCCCTGAAATTCTGTGGGAGTGTTTTCCAGTGTGTTTGTGACCCTTTCTGACTGCACGGGGCAAACGGGCATCCCATCGTCTCCACTGCCTGGGGCAGTCACAGGGCTAGCTGGGCCCTGCCCAACTGGTCAGTGGGTGGCCTGTGGTGCTGGGCCTGGCTCTCCAGACTCAGGACATTCTCACCCACCTTGGGGCTCAGACCGTCCTCTTTGAGTCTCATGGACTGGAGGAGGCCCAGCGCCTGCCCGACTTCCCAAGTGGGTAGGCACACACACACTTAGACCAGAGAGTAGGGGTTCTCATGGAGGACGCCTTTGTTACACTTGACTCGTTCCTGCATCCTGCCCTCTGTGCCAGCCCAGGGCCTAGAAAAGAGCGGGTTTGGGTAGGATGCTGTACTATTTGGGCTGTTTGCTTTAATTGGTTAATTGCCTTTTCTGTGTGAATGAACTATATGGATGAGGCTTCAAAACCGCTTTACCACCTGACCAGGCGGTGGCGCAGTGGATAGAGCGTCGGACTGGGATGCGGAGGACCCAGGTTCGAGACCCCGAGGTCGCCAGCTTGAGCGCGGGCCCATCTGGCTTGAGCAAAAGCTCACCAGCTTGGACCCAAGGTTGCTGGCTCCAGCAAGGGGTGGCTCGGTCTGCTGAAGGCCCGCGGTCAAGGCACATATGAGAAAGCAATCAATGAACAACTATGGTGTCGCAACAGGAACGAAAAACTAATGATTGATGCTTCTCACCTCTCTCCGTTCCTGTCTATCTGTCCCTATCTATCCCTTTCTCTGTCCCTGTAAAAAAAAAACCAAAAACCACTTTACCCCAGGAGCTTGATCCCCAATTACAGTCGGGGTCATGGGCTCAGCTGTAGATGGAGTTGTTGGAGGGACAGTAAAGTGGCTCCTTGGCTGCTCTGTTCTTTGGTTCCGACTGCATGCCCAGGGCTGGGCACAGTAGGGCATCCCCTTTCTTCTCCCACGACCTGGAGACTTAAGGACACGGCCTGGTCCAAAACCACTGGGCACAATTCAAACTGCTGCAGTCCTTGTGTCTCGGGCGGGGCTGCTGTCCACTTCCCCATTTACATGTGACGCTACCAACCACAGACCTCTCTGGGCCATTGGCTTGGTCGGGGGCTTTTGTGCTAAGATCGTCCCCAAGAGGCCTCTTCTGATCCTGGCGGCTCTGTTTGGGCTCAGGCTGCTGCTCTTTCCTGTGCTTTGAAAGCCTCCTTTTCTCCACTCCCCATATGGTCTGCAGGCAGTTCCTGGGGATGGTCTGAAATACCCACCGAATATGCAGAATGACAACAGAGCCACCACAGGCAGGATGGTCACCACTGACGGTCTCCTCTATGGCCCTATGTCTCGCAAAATTCTCAGCAAAGCTGCTGAAAAGTTTTCGCAGTGCCTGCCCAGCCTACTAAGGAAAGTGGTGCTCCCAGCCCAGCCTGGGCATCTGTTCCACCTCAGAGCCTTGATGAAGCAGCCACACTGGGCAAAAACACTTCACTTTGTAAATAAAATACCTGTACCTTGCTCCTCTCTTACTTTCTGGGGCATGGGGACATGCGTGGCTCTCTAAGTAGCTTCTATTGAATTACAGGGGGCTGAGCAAAAGCAGCCCTAGCTGCAGGGACCGGCAGGGCAGGAGGGGTCACCAGGCCAGCCTCTCTGTAAGCAGTGTTCTCTCTGTCCTGGCCCCCAGCAGGTTACTGGGGCTGGAGGTCCTGGCATGGCTTTCCCCTTGCTTTCTTACGTCTGCCAATACTGCATGTGGTGTGACTGGAACTGAGCCCCTTATAAGCTGATCTTAAGTTTTATTTTCCAGCAAATAACATATGCCACCCAGGTGCCCTAGTCCTAACTCATCAGGGCAGACCCGAGTGGCATCTGCAGTGTACATGGACACACTCTCTCCAAGACCCTGACTGCGGTGGGCTTTACCGCCGGGTTCTGGGCAAGGCCCTCGTCCTGCCTCCAGGAGGGCCTTGCCGCCTGGCACCAGCCATAGCCCAGTCCTGCCTCTCTGCCCGCTGCTTCGGGGCGGGCCAGTCCTCTGGCCCATGTGGCCTGGGCTACTGCAACTGCCCACTCCTGCCCTCCTATCTTCTGGGCACACAGCTTCAGGGTGGATCAGTCACCCGACGTCAGACTCTGAGAAGAGAAAGGGAGGACTGACGTGGGTGTTCACTCAGTTCCCAGTGGGCCCTGCTGTCCCAGCTTAGCTCCAGGGCTGGCTGACTCACCATCCCTCAGACTACGGCTCCCGCCAGTTCTCTTTCCTGTTTAGGAGCTGCAGCTTCTCCAAGCCCTGGGTCACTGAGCACAGCACTCGCCCTGAGGATGGGAGCAGAGTTTGCAAGTGTGGGTAGCGGTGGGAAAAAGGGGTGCCCTGGGTGACACAAAGAAGAGATGACCTGGAGGGTCAGCAGGCTGCCATGGGGCTGCCCTAGGAGTCTGAGCTGACAGGGTTCTTTCTGCTCCTCCGTGGTCCCTGGGTGGGGGTCAGGGTCACTGGCGGCCCTCCCAGACTCACCCATCTCATGGACCCGATCCTCCAATGCTGCCGACAGTTCAGGGAGGCTCAGGGACTGCAGAGAGGCCTGCCAGCCTCTGGAGTCTGGGGGGCAGACAGTGGGGTGAGCCTGGGGTCTGTGTGCTCACAGGCCCCGCCTCTGCCCCGAGCTGCTCTGACCAGACCCACCAACTGTCAGTGCCTGCATAACCCCTTGCTATATCAAAATGTGTTCTGCTTGCTGGCCAAAGCACCAACTGCTGCTCAGGGCCTGGTCCGAGGGATGGGAGTGTGAGGGTCGATGGCCTGTGAGGCTGTGCCCTGCGATGGGCCCAGCCTGGGCTCCAGCTGGAGGCTGCCCAAGTCACTTGAGGTCTTGGGAGCAGTCAGCCATGGCCCAAGGGTTCTGCCTCCCACCACCAGGAGGGACAGATAAAAATGGGCTAGGGAGGGCAGGGTGCCCTCACCCTAGAGTCCTAAGTTGTGTTTGCAAGGGAGCCTGGAGTGTAACTGCTGAGGGAAGTGGTAAAACCCAGTCTGAGGAGCCTCACTCTGCCCAGTCCTGGGCTGGGACGCTGCTCTCCTTACCAGCTGTGGGAAGGGCTGGGCACAGGGTGGCTCTGAGAGGGGACTCGTCCTGCCTCACTCGGGCACACAGCTCAGCCTGACAGGCTCTGCAGGACACAAGACCAAGTGCTGGTGAGGGCAGAGGCCTGGCAACTGCCTTCCGTGGCCCCAGAGGGTAAGGATGGCAGACTCCCCCCCACCCCAAATGGGAGGTGGAGCTCTGCCCTGTACCTGCAGCTTACCTTCCTGGGCTTGGCAACCCCCCCAGGCACCCACCCACATTGACAAGCTCTCTGCCCAAGAGCTGGGTGCAGTATGCAGATTTTCAGGGTTCCCCTTCTGCCTGGTCTACTCTGCAGGGAGATCAGGCAGGGTGGAATGGAGGGGCAGCAGGGAGAACCCCAGGAGACCCGGAAGGCGAGTCCTGAGGTGAGGACTGGAGGGAACTGGGGCTGGCGCAGGTGCCTGCTCACCGCAGCTCATCCAGGATGAGAGCAGCGTCCCGGGCCGCGGCCCAGGTCTCCTGCAGCTGGGCAAGGACATCCTTGCGGGCGCCATCATGCTCCAGGAGACAGCCCTCTACCACGGCCCGCAGCTCCTGCTCCTGGGACACCTGGCCCCGCATGGCCTCCACCTCCTCACAGCGCTGGAGGAGGAAGAGGGGAGGTAGGAAGTGGGCCAAGGATGCAGGAGGCATCTTGCCCACAGCTGAGACCCCACCCATCCTCTGTGTCCCCCTGTCCCTCTCCTGCAGCTGGAGAGCCTGTCTACTGAAGCGCTACCCAGGCTTTGGGTCCCTTCCTGTGAGCACTCTGGTGTCCTCTGCCCTCCCCCTCTCTTTCCGCCTCCTGTCCTGTCACCCACTGTGTCCTCGCAGCTGTGCCTCCAGACACCCCTCTTGCCATTCCTGCATGTCCCCCCGCCGCTCTCCCCACGTACTTTGTGCAGCTGGATGGCGAGCTCCTGCATCTCAGCCTCCAGCCTGTCGGCATAGGCTAGCTCCAGGGCATCACTCGGGGGACGGGCACTGCTGTGCCAGCGGGCGATGGCAGAAGTCATCTTCCTCTTGGGCCCAAACAACCTGAGGTGGAAATGAGAGGATGACTCAGGTCAGCACTTGCCACATGCCTACAAGCTCCATGGACTGTCCTTCCATCAAGATGGTTACCCCAGGAAAGATCCCAGCCTTGAAGCAGGAGAATGGCCCTCGAGTCCCGCAGAAGAGGACAGAAACAAAGGGTTGTATGCAGTGATGACCTCATCGGGGGCTGCCCCACTACCTGGTCCCGTCCCAGCTGGGCTGCTGCTTTCACTAAATGGAATTCAGCCGGCCAGCTCCAGGCTATGGTGACCACCTGCCAATGCAGGAGGCGCAAAAGGGAACAGGCAGAAATTGTCGGGGTGCCCTGAATGAAGCACTGGGCCACAGAACTCCGCCACCTGCACCTAAGCCAGGAGCAGCTGTAGGAATGGAGAGAGGACGGCTGGCTACAGGAAGAAAGCAGACCTCTGGAGAGAGCAGCTCTTTCCACCCCTTGTTGGGAAGCTGCCACATCAGCGGCTTCCAGAACTCGGGCTGAAACAAGGGTCATGCAGTGACACGGCCCCTCTGGACTCACGTGATGCCGATTTCCTTCAGGTCACTCTCAGTGAGGGTCAGGAAGATTCGAAGGTCCACATCCTGTTCCTCAAACAGCTGTAGGTACTTCAGACATCCAATCTGTTCCAGTAGCGTGGCAAGGTCCTAGAGGGCAAAGAGGCCAGGGCAGGTCACAAAGCCACGGCGACAAAATGAGGCCCACTATACAAGGCGGAGCCACTTTTCTCCTGTGAAGTGTGTTTCTGTGAGGTCACTTTTAAGGGGGAGAGCTGATCTCTGCTGCCCCCCAAGTTCAACAGAGGGACAGTGACTTGACTATAGAGAGCCCAAGCTTCCCCTCACTCTCTCTCTGCCTAGGGGATCTACTGTCTTTTCATTCCAGCCTGAAGGATATCTTTAACATTTCTTGTAGGGCAGGTCTGCTAACAACCATCAACTCAGAGTTGCGGCACTTTAGTTCATTGATTGCTTTCTCATATGTGCCTCGATGGGGGCAGGGTGGGAGTGGGGGACTCCAGCCATGCCCGTGACCCCTTGCTCAAACCAGCAACCCTGGGTTCAAGCTGGTGAGCCAGCAGCATATAGCATCCTTGGTTATTTTTCTTTCCCTACTTTGAATATGTCATCAAATGTGTTCTAGTCTCCATGGTTTCTGACAGGAAAATTAGCTGTTAATCTTATTGGGATTCCTTTGTCAATGATGAATCACTTCTCTTCCTTCAAGATTCCCTCTCACTCTCTCTCTCTCTCTCTTTTTAAGTGAGAGGAGGGAACATAGACTCCCCCCCACACACCAACCAGAATCCACTTGGCAATCCCCCCCCGCCCTCTTCTTGGGCCAATGCTCGAATCAACTGAGCTATTTTTAGTGCCTGAGGTGAATGCTCGCACCAACTTGAGCTATCCTCAGTGCCCAGGACTGACACTCGAACCACTGGCTATGGGAAGGGAAGACAGAGAGAAGGTAGGAGGGAGGAAAAGCGAGCAGATGGTTGCTTTTCACATGTGCCCTGACCAGGAATTGAACCTGGGACATCTGCATGCTGGGCCAATGCTGTATCCACTGAACCAATCAGCCAGGACCTAAAAACTGGCCATTTTAATGTGGCAACTCTACAGATCCAATTCTCCCCCCTCTCTGGGGTTTGTTGTTTGTGTTCTTTCTGGTCTATGGCCACTGAAATCTGTACTAAGTTAGCAAGGGGTCACTGGATCAGCTGGAGCCCCCAGTCAAGACATATGAGAAAGCAATCAATGAAAAACTAAAGCGCTGCAATGAGTTGATGCTTCTCATCTCTCTCCCTTCCTGTCTGTCCCTCTTCGTTAAAAAAAAGTAGAAACAACATTTCCCTGCAAAAATGTTCAACATGTCCTCCAAGGAGAGGTTGGTGCTGCATAGACAGACTCTCAGTCAAGTCACAATAAAGGCCTCACAAATGACAGCAAGTGCTCTTTCTCACAGTAACTGCCAGTCGCACAAAGGGTCTTACCTGGGGTCCTGAACAGGGAACGCTTGCAGTCTGGGGGGCAGAGTCTGGGGAGCAGGCTGCCCTGGAAGCCCCAGTGCTGGGGGGCCACTGGCTGTCACTGCTGCCGTAGCGGTTTCTGGTCTTCACATAACTTTTGGTTTGTTTGCGAAATGAGCTTTTATGTGCATTATCTGAGTCCTGTGGCGAGATGTTTGTTTAAATTAACATCGAAAGACTAATCAGGGAAATACAAATTAACACCCTAATGAATCTGACCAGTGGTACTGTAGTGGAGAGAGCATCAGCATGGGACGCTGAGGTTCTCCGTTCAAACCCCAAGGTCGCCGGCTTGAGCGCAGGCTCACCAGCTTGAGTGTGGGGTCATCAACATGACCCCATGGTGGCTGGCTTGAGCAAGCGGTTACTGGCTCAGCTGGAGCTCCACCACCCACCCAGTCAAGTCCCGAATGAGAAGCAATGAGTGAACAACTAAGGAGCCACAACTATGAATTGATGCTTCTCATCTCTCTCCCCTCCTGTCTGTGTCTCTCTTAATATAAATAAATAAATTAAATAATGAGATATCACCTCACTTGTTGAAGGGCTATCATCAATAAATCAACAAGGGTTGGTGAGAATATAGAGAAAGGGGAACTCTCATGAACTATTGGTAGGACTTTAAATTGGTGCACCCACTATGGAAAACAGTATGGAGACTTCTGAAAACATTAAAAATAGAGCTGCCATATGATCTAATGGTTCCATGTTCTGAGTATTTATCTGAAGAAAACAAAAATACTAACTTGAAAAGATATATGCACCCTTATATTCACTGAACATTACTAATAGAATATCAAAGCAACCTGAGTGTTCATCAACAGAAGAATGGAGCCTGATACTTGGCGGCACAGTGGATAAACCATCACCCTGGGACACTGGAGTCTGTGGTTTGAAACCCCGAGGTTGCCAGCTTGAGCATAGGCTCGTCTGGCTTGAGCCCAAGTGCACCAGCTTGAGCATGGGATCAAAGATATGACCCCGAGGTTGCTGGCTTGAGCAAGGGGCCACTGGCTCAGCTGGAGCCCCCTGGTTAAGGGACATATGTACAATCAAGGAAAAATGAAAGTGGAACTTCTCATCTCTCTCCTTCCTCTCTCCCTTCCTGTCTCTATCTCTCTAAAAACAAACCACCGCCACCAACAAAAAAACTCCAAATGAATGGATAAAGAAGAAATGGTATGTATATATATACACACACACACACACATATATAACATAATATTATTCAGCAATAAAAAAGAATGAAATATTGCTATTTGCAACAACATGAATAACCTAGAAGATATTATGCTAAGAGAAATAAGTCAAAAAGATGTATGATTTCACTTATATATGAACTCCCAGAAAACAAAAGAGAAACAAATCTATAAATATGGAGAATAAGCTGATGGTTGGCAAAGGAGAAAGGGGTATGAGAATGCGAAGAAAAAGAAAGTGCAGAGGAAGAGTGCACGAGCCCTGGGCCGGCCAGAGCTGGGTCCATATCCCAGTTCTTACTAATGAACTGTGAAACCCTGGACAAATCCCTTACTAAAGAAAATCCAACAACCACAATAGAACTGCTCAAAAACTAAAGTAACACCGAAGGACTTGCAGCTGCCAGGGCTGCACCCAAACTGCTCTCCGCCCACTGTTCCAGCTTCTACTCCCGGTCTGGGCCACCTCCCTCAGAGGGTGGGTAAGATGTGAAACTCCCCACCTGTCACACAGGAGCTTCCACAGAGGTCACCTAAACCCAGGCAGTTCTCCTAGAGGGTGGCCCAGACCTTGTGCGTCACAGCACAGCACAGACATGTCTTAAGTCCTTGTTATGAGACTTGCCCATCTCAAACCAACTGTCAGCATCCCCCATGACACCGAAAGGGGGGGCAAGGAGACATAAATAAGGGGAGGCCTTACCTCATTGCTCTCCACAGAGGCCTCGCTGCTCACTCCCGGGGCTCTCGCCAGGCCCTCATTACTGCTGCCGCTCTGCACAGCCCCACGGTGGGTACACAAGGCCTGCTCTTCTGACAACGGGGAAGACCAAGACTGACTGACTCCGGGGCTCACTCAGGGGACTCCCCAGAGCCTGAGCTCTTTCATCCAGGGCACTGGCTCCCTAACTCCCTGATCTGTGTTCTGTCTCACGTGCCTGCCCGGCCTGGGCCCTCCCCAACACAAAAGGGCAGGGCTTTTGTCTGCTCTGCTCACTGGTAAGTCCAAGCACTCAGAACAATGCTTGGCACCTAGGGCACTCAGTAAGCAGCTGCTGAATGAATGATATATATACTAGAACAAAGACTTCCCTGAGGGCTCACCAATCAAGAAGCTAAATCTGCCTGGCCTCTGGTGGCGCAGTGGATAAAGTGTTGACCTGGAACACTGAGGTTGCTGGTTTGGAACCCTGGGTTTGCCCGGTCAAGGCACATATGGGAGTTGATGCTTCCTGCTCCTCCCCACCCCCCTTCTCTCTCTCTCTTCTCTCTAAAATAAAATCTTAAAAAACAAAAAACAAAGCTAAACCTGTCTGGAACAACTCTCTCAGATCCCACATGGAAACACAGGGTTGCAAGCTTTTTTCCTGTGCCCAGGCCAGAGTCTCTGACTCTCCTCAAAAGAGCCAGTCCTCGCCTGACCAGGCGGTGGCGCAGTGGATAGAGCATCAGACTGGGACCTGGAGAACCCAGGTTCGAAACCCCGAGGTTGCCAGCTTCAATGCAGGCTCATCCGGCTTGAGCATGGGCTCACCAGCTTGCGCGCAGGGTCGCTGATTTGAGTGTGGATCATAGACGTGAACACATGGTTGCTGGCCTGAAGCCCAAGGTCACTGGCTTGAACAAGGGGTCACCTGGTCTGCTGTAGCTCCCAGGTCAAGGCACATATGAGAAAGCAGTCAATAAACAACTAAGGAACAATGACGAAAGGATTGATGCTTCTCATCTCTCTCCCTTCCTGTTGGTCCCTCTCTCTGACTCTCTGTCTCTGTGAAAATATTTTTTAAAAAAGAAAAAAGCCAGGCCTCCTATGTCTTGCACTGTCTCATCTCTACTGGAGAGACTCCTCACAACACCCAAGCCCTGGCAGGATGGGTGGGGGTGGGCACACAGGAATTCTAATCCTGACAAAGCCCCTGGCTGGGCATGTGGGATGGGTGGGGGTGGCACACATACCCCGGCTGCTGCTGCTGCTGCTCTCCACATCCCGGTCGTTGATGGGCGAGGTGACATCCCTGTAGCAGAGCCCCCCGCCTTCCAGGGGGTTCTCATCACTGCTGTTGAAGGTAACATAACCTCGTGGAGGCACCTGCTCTGTGGACAGAATGGGACACATAAACCCACACAAATAGAAAAGGGAAGACAAGTTCCTCCTTCCAAATATGACCACCCCCTCGGAGGGACCTTGGCATGAGGGCAAGCAGAAAGGACATTTGTATCTTCCTGGCCATTCTCTATTATCTCTTCCATTCACCACGGTAACCTGGACATACTGCTGTGTGCAGCTGCTGGCAGGGGAGGGCGCACGCTCCGACGGGTTGAGAAACAGCAATTGTGTGTCCCACGCCAAGCGCATGGCAGAGCAGAAGCCTGGTCAAGCCAGGTGCCCTCTCCCGCACCAGGCTGTTCTTCTCCAAGTGCAAAGAGCAGGAAAGGGTAAGTGTGTTTCCGGGCTCCCGAGCCAACGAACACTGTACCACTAGGTCCTTCTACTGAGAAGCCCCCAGTCTCCCACCTCGGCCTTCACGGTCCCTGTGACTTTTCAACACACACATCTAAGGGTTTCCTCTTCAAGTCAGTCACCCCAGGCAAAAACAGATCTGGCTAGCCCTGGCCTACCGGCTCAATTATTTAGAGCATTGTCCTGATACGCAAAGGTTGCCAGTTCAATCCCGGGTAGGGGTACCTACAGAAACAGAGTTTCTGTCTGTCTCTCTCCCTTCCTCTCTCTAAAATCAATTAAAATATGTATATTTTTAATACCTTTCAATATAAAAAAACACAAAAAATAGATCTGAGCTGCAAGGTTGGAGGCCCTGGGTTAAAATTAACTATAGAAATAGCAAATTAGGCAACCTTTGGACTTACCTGCCTGCAAGAAAACAACATAACACAATCCAGAGAGTTCCATTCCTACTTTGCCTCTGCCGCTTCCCCACAGGAAGTACGTCATCTGCATACAACACTGGCCGATAGGACCAAATCTAACTTATTTTCTTCTTTATAACTCTGTATTTATCGAGGCTTTTCACAATCTGTACATTTATCATTCAAAAATATTTTTAATTGTTGACAAACAATATATGCACCTATAGAAAATTTAAATACCTCAAGTTGCAAGACAAAACCCACAAAACTCATGAAGCGCCATAAGCAAGAGCCTCCTACCACCGTTCTGGTGAATATCTTTCTAGCCTTCTCTGTGGGTGCATACAAAGAACTGTGTATAAATGGGTTTCATCATGGATTATTTTGGTAACCTGAAAGAATTCCATTAAAAAAAAGGATTTGGGGGGTGAGTAGCCTTCTGTGGTGGGGCTGGGCAGGAAGGCACCGTGGCCCCTGGTGTTGTGCCTCGCAGGGGGTGAAAGGAGCTGAGACTAGGGGAAAAATACCTGGGTTTTATTTGAGAGAGAGGGGGAGAAAAAGGGAGACAGGGAAAGAGGGGTGGGGGAGAGATAGGAGAAGCATCAATAGTTGCTCTCACTATAGTTGTTCATTGATTGCTTCTCATAGAGGGCTTAGGTCAGAGACTTTGGAATCTGGCTGATGGTCCCGTGCTCAAGCTGTCGATCCCATGCTCAAGCTGGCAAACTGGCACTCGAGCTGATAAGGCCACGCCCAAGCCAGAGACCTTGGGGTTTCAAACCGAGGATCTCAGCATTCTAGCATCCCCGGTAGACACTCGATCCACTTGCCACGACTGGTCAGGCTAAAAAAAGCATGTTGGATGGCCGCCCAGTTAATTACAGACCACTCCAGGGTAGGACTGTCCTTCCTGTGCCCCTACCACATCTCAGGGTGGGTCAGGTAGCACGGACTCAACAGGAAGACTGCCACTCAAAACTAAAACAACTTGGCCAAATGTCCCAGAGCCATGAGCTTCTAATAAGCACGCCAGACAAGACACGAGCCATGCCACCTGAGGCAGAGGCTTGCCACGGCTGAGGGCAGGCCTTTCCCAGAGGCCCCGTCAGCCCACCCTCAAGGACAACAGGACACAGTGGGCCTCGAGTTCCCACCCAGGACTCCACCCAAGGGTCTATGAAGGAAATAAGTTACTCGCATATTCTTAACTGAAATAAGGCCTCCTCAGACTGGGAAAGTTGGTTGCTTATAGGGGTGTTTATTCACGAGAGGAGCCCATCTACCCAGCCCGCCAGACCCTTGGCCTGGCCGCTGATGGGTGACAGACATCAAAGAAAGACGTAACTTGTACATAAGCCTGACCACTTGGTCAGGCCAAAGCAAGAGAGCGAGCACAGAACCCAACTTGCCCCAAGAACTGTTGGTGCCCCTGCACTCCCCAGAACATGGCACGCAACAGTCAGGAGCTGACAATCTGAGAATAAACTCAGGATATCTGGAAATGGGGTCTGGGATTACAGCCCACCAAGTACACCATGTGACAATTCTCAGAAGGGTTTGAGCATCAAATCCATCACCTGGAGAAAAGAGCAAGAGCAGAGTCATTCCTTGGCCCGGCCCAGAGGCACATTCATTTCAAGCAGGCAAATGTGTTAAGTAGCATGCCCAGGTGATGTGGCCAAAGACAGGGTGGGCTCAAATGTCACACTGTTTCTGCACTAACTGACCCATTCATTATGTGATGAATGAAACCTGAAGCCTAGTTATATTCTCTGCTGCTATTATTTGTAATTTTAATCAATGAAAAGAAAAATCAGCCTGACCAGGCAGTGGTGCAGTAGATAGAGCATCGGCCTGGGATACTGAGGACCCAGGTTCAAAACCTTGAGGTCACCAGCTTGAGAACGGGCTCACCAACTGAGTGCGGGGTCACTGGCTTAAGCGTGGGATCACAGTCATGACCTTGTGGTTGCTGGCCTGAGCCCAAGATCACTGACTCAGTTGGAGCCCCTTGGTCAAGGCACATATGAGAAAACAATCAATGAACTAACATGCTGCAACTATGAGTTAATGCTTCTCATTTCTCTCTCTTCCTGTCTGTCTGTTGCTCTCTCTCTCACTAAAAAAAAAAAGTCAAAAAGTCAAAGGAAGAACAGAAACCCAAGAGCTAGCCACTGACTAATCTATTCCCATCACTGTCATCAATTTTGAGTCTTTGAGCTGCTGCTTCCACTCAGTGGCCCACATTTCAGCAGCCTGAAAGTTGTTTCTGCTCATCAAGATGAAAACACTGTCAAGAAGCCATCAGGAGCCTGACCAGGCGGTGGCGCAGTGGATAGAGCGTCGGACTGGGATGCAGAAGACCCAGGTTCGAGACCCCGAGCTTGCCAGCTTGAGCATGGGCCCATCTGGCTTGAGCATAAGCTCATCAGCTTGGACCCAAGGTCGCTGGCTCCAGCAAGGGGTGGCTCGGTCTGCTGAAGGCCCGCGGTCAAGGCACATGTGAGAAAGCAATCAATGAACAACTAAGGTGTTGCAATGGAAACAAAAAACTAATGATTGCTTCTCACCTCTCTCCATTCCTGTCTGTCTGTCCCTATCTATCCCTCTGTCTGACTCTCTCTCTGTCCCTGTAAAAGAAAAAAAAAAAAAGAAAAAAGAGAAGCCATCAGGAGCCTGACTTGTGGTGGTGCAACAGACAAAAGTGTTGACCTGGAATGCTGAGGTTGCTAGTTCAAAACCCTGGGCTTGCCAGGTCAAGGCACATATGGGAAGCAACTACTATGAGTTGATGCTCCCTGTTCCTACCCCCTTCTCTCTCTCTCTCTCTCCCGCCTCTCTCTAAAAGAAAAAAAGACATCAGGAAATGTGGAATGCTCACCATAGCAAGAAGGATGGGTCTTGCCTCCAAGTCCAATAGCTGTGATCCTGGCCAAGGCCCGAGGCCCCTCATGGATGCTCAGGCCTTTCTTCCGACAGGGCCTCTGTCTCTGAGGAGCAGGGCAGGATTCATCGGAAGAGCTCAGATCTTCATACTTTTCTGTGGGTCAAACATGAAATTTAAGACAATTTGTCCAGTGATGGACTAATTTACTAATACTCAGAGTAAACTGGAAAAAAATCACCGTAATTGCTTTTCTTAATTTAAGAAGAAAAGTCTGGCCTGACCAGGCAGTGGTACAGTGGATAGAGCATTGGACTGGGATGTGGAAGACCCAGGTTCAAGACGCCAAGGTCGCCAGCTTGAGCGCGGGTTCATCTGGTTTGAGCAAAGCTCACCAGCTTGGACCCTAGGTCACTGGCTTGAGCAAGGGGTCACTTGGTCTGCTGTAGCCCCCCGGTCAAGGCACATATGAGAAAGCAGTCAATGAACAACTGAAGTGTCACAATGAAAAATGGATGATTAGTGCTTCTCATCTCTCTCTGTTCCTGTCTGTCTGTCCCTATCTATCCCTCTCTCTGACTCTCTGTCTCTGTAAAAAATAAAATAAATTAAAAAATAAAAAGAGCCTGACCAGGTGGTGGCGCATTGGATGGAGCGTTGGACTGGGATGCAGAGGACCCAGGTTCAAGACCCCGAGGTCGCCAGTTTGAGCGCAGGTCCATCTGGCTTGAGCAAAAGCTCGCCAGCTTGGACCCAAGGTTGCTGGCTCCAGGAAGGGGTGGTTCAGTCTGCTGAAGGCCCGCGGTCAAGGCACATGTGAGAAAGCAATCAATGAACTATGGTGTCACAAGGGCAACGAAAACTAATGATTGATGCTTCTCATCTCTCTCTGTTCCTGTCTGTCTGTCCCTATCTATCCCTCTCTCTGACTCTCTCTCTATCCCTGTAAAAAAAGAAAAGAAAAAGAAAAAAAAAAGAAAAGAAAAGTCTGGCCTATCCTGTGGCGGTGCAATGGATAAAGCACCAACCTGGCACGCTGTGGTCACTGGTTTGAAATCCTGGGCTTGCCGAGTCAGGGCACATATGAGAGGCAACTAATGCAAGTTGATGCTTCCCGCTCCTCCCACCTTTCTCTCTCTTTCTCCTCTTTCTAAAATCAATAAATAAAATCTTTTTAAAAAAATAATAAAAGTATGTTTCCCAGGACTTCATTTGTAAGAAATGCCATAATAAGATTTCTGGCCAAAATGGTGGAGTAGAATACTGAATGTCAACTATAATTGACAACTATATAAAAACTGAAAAGGTAAATAGTATGCCCTTAAACTATAAATAAATGTTACACTAAATGCAAAATACGTCTGACCTGTGGTGGCGCAGTGGATAAAGCATCAAGCTGGAACGCTGAGATTGCTGGTTCGAAACTCTGGGCTTGCCCGATGGTCAAGGCACATATGGGAGTTGATGCTTCCTGCTCCTCCCCCCTTCTCTCTCTCTCTCTCTGCCTCTATCTAAAAATCAATAAAATTTAAAAAATAATAATTATAAATAAATGCAAAATACAAAAAAGTTGAGGCAGATAGAAAAACTTGGATCATAATAGCTTATAGGATTAAATGATCCAGAATGTTTTTCTTAATGAAGGTCCATGGGACCTGTCTCCCATTTATCTGCCTTTCACTTTGGAGAAAAATTCAGCCTTGATTTCCATTCAAGGCTACGGTCTTGCCCCATCCCCAGTGGTCCATCATTCAACAAGAAAAATGCTGACACTAAGACTTCCTAGAAATGAGCCTTCCTAGAACCATGGGACATCCAACCAAAAGGCTGGTCATCAATGCAGCCTTTGATTTATGACAAAAAGTAGGAAGTATGAACAAAAAAGAGACCACATACTAAACCTGAAAGCTCAAGGGATGCCTACATGACTGTCCTACAATCTCAGAGACCTGAAGTAATCACACAGAATGGTCTGAAATTAACTTTCTAACTAGCCCTGAATGGGCAGATCAGTGGATAGAGCATTGTACCGGCACACTGAGCTTGCAGATTCAATCCTTGGTCTGGACACATATGAGAAGCAATCAATGCCTGCACAACTAAGTGGAACAAGGAGTTGATGCTTCTCTCTCCCCCTTCCTCTCTCTCTCAAATCAATGGGGAAGAAGCTTCTTAGCTAAAGCAGGTCATGGTAGGTAGTATCTTCCTTGACAAGGGTCAATCTTTACTTAACTGAGCCTGTCTACCACCTTTTACATCTAGAACAACAGCACACCTTTGGAATGTCTGAGTAATTCCTTTTTCCAGACCCCTCAAAGCACCACAGACCACAACTTCCTTCGTTGTTATGATCATGTTAATTGTTAAGGCTTAAACTATCCTACACCTGCCTATGTTAAAAAAAAAAAAAAGTATATGTCTGTATGTTTAACTTTTTTAAAAGATTTTATTTATTTCTAGAGAGGAGAAAGAGAGAGAGAGAGAGAGAGAGAGGGAGAGGGAGAGAGAGAGAGAGAGGCAGTGAAGCCCGTGGGGCTTCAAACAGGTGACCTCGACATTCCAGGTCAACACCCCATGCACTGCACCACCACCAGTCAGGCACGTTTTACTTTTTACCCAATCCCAAAGACCCCCCTGCTCTTTCTCCCACCTCCCTAGTCTACCACCAGTCAATTTCACGTAACCCCCTCACGTCTTCCCCTTTGATTCTGACATATAAAACAAGTGGTGAAACCGCCATTTTCCAGAGCATTTTCTCAATCCATTGAGATCTTGCTTCCAGGAAATTGTCATCAAATAAAATCATGAAAATTCTTAAAAAAGAAAAGCCATAATGGACCACTCCACTGATCAGATGGGTTACGGGGACATCTGGGGGAGCAGCAAGCTTGCTGAGTATGGGCTGAACTGAAAACATCTGTCGCAACGGGGGGTCTAATTCTTATTTCTTATTTCTCTCATTGTCTGGGTTTAAAGGATTTTTAAATTTTTTTAGTAACAAGCATGTATTATGTTTACAATCAGAAATAAATTTTGTTCTAAGTGGAAGAGATAAATAATATCCATTCATAGACATACAGCAAACATCACACACAACTTCTTAGCAATTTTATATTCTCAATCTGAACAACTGCCCAGGAAACAAGTGTCACATGGGGCTCTATGTGCTATGACAGTGGTTCTTAACCTGGGTTCTATCGAACCCTAGGGGTTCGATGAGTCGGTCTCAGGGGTTCGGAGAAGCCTCTGCCACGGAGGCCAGAATAAAGTAATACCGTAATTTGTTGTGAGTTCATGCACTTTGTTGGTTTTGTTCTTTGAGCAAGGTGACGCTCATTCACGGCTCATTTTGTGCACCAGTAAAAAATATATATACCTATGTCTTGAATTTGGGAAAAAAAGTCATATTTTATTTATCACTAAAGAAGGGTTCAGTGAATGAGCATATGAAACTGGTGGGTTCGGTACCTCAAAAAAGGTTAAGAACCACTGGGCTATGATTTGGGAACTATTTCAAATCATCACCCATCTGAGCTCGAATGCCCCACAGCCATTACTGTTTTTTCATAAGTTCCTACATTTTGTCCTAGTAGAAGGCAAAATTCATAGATATACTTTTATCAGGCTCCTATCTGATATGATCTTGTTTTGGAGTTGGTAAACTGGAGTGGAGACATGGAGAAGTCCTTCATTACCACCATGTGAGCTATTTATTACAAAACAACCCCGAGGCCAGGAAGGGGGCTGGGCAGAGCCAGACCCTGGGAAAGTAGCAGGCTCACTCAGGTGTGAATTAAGAGCTCTCAACTCTTAGCACTGTCCCTGCCTGGCATGTCAGGGAGTTACTGACCCAGGTTCCAAACACAAGCCAGTGACTCAAACGAGCCACTCCCTCATTTCTCTATCCAACTCACTCCCGTTCACCCCAGGACCTATGTCATCAGGAGGAGACTATGGTCCCGTCAAGCAGAAGACAGAATCATGAGAAATAAATGTACAAGGGAGGGGGAACCAAGAGAAAAGCAGCCTCATGAATCTGAACCTCCCAACATGTCCTCTCAAAGCTGAACAAGTCAGCAGGAACAAGAGAGAATCTCACAAATCCCACACCTTCAACATGACCGAAACTGCAGGAAGCACCACCAACTTCAAGGTTCCTGCTCCTGTGAGGAGCAAACGCCCCTCTCCAGCAAAGAAATACCAGACTTGCTCACCTCTGTTCTCTGTAGGAAATGCAGCAGGTCTACGAAAAGCCACACAGAGGAGAGATGAGGGGAAAGAAGGGCCAGTGTCACTCCCAGAAAGACAAAGTCCATTCTATGGGAAAAAATACTGAAAAAGAATCCCAGTTGAGTGAAACAGCAGCACGGAGAAGTGACTAACACAGCCCAAGGGAACAGTGAGAGGAGCAGCAAGCCCTCTGGGAGGACACCTTTGGGAAACTGGGCAGTAAAGGGACATATAATGCTTGGCCTAAATACATCCCACTCCAGAAAAAAAGCCACCTCGTAAGGAGACTGTCCTTGGTCACTGCGGAGAAGAGAGCTCCCGGACTAGGACTCACACACATTAGCCAGGCCACCAAGCCCCATCCGTGAAATGCAAAAGCACCAGCGCTACAGAGAGCACACAAAAACAGTAACAAAACACAACCGGCAAGTGGAAACATTTCCTCCCTCTCTCCAAAACAAAGCCAATGAGGACTAAGCAGAAAAAACTGTGCACACTGATCAATAGCATCCTGTGTGAGGACAGGAAAATGCACCCTGAATCAGAAATTCAAAACTGAGAACAAACACACACACACACACACGAATGGTGAGAAAATGGACTGAACTTAGGAAAAGAAACTTTTAAGTCAAAATTAAAAATTGTCTTACCAGGTTCCCAAGGAAGAACAGATTTGAGATGGAAATTGACCAGAGTGTTGAAGAAAAGTATGAAACCCACCACAGAATAAATGATAGAAAGAAGTAAAAAGCATCTGAGAGACAGGATGGAGATGAAAGATGGCAAAATAAAAGACAAAGGACAATAACCACTGAAACAGAAGAAACTTTTTAAGAGAAAGAGAAAAAAACTGTTTCCAGACGTCTGTGTAAAGAAGCTTGAAATCCTGGATGAAGTAATTTCAAAACAGAGTTTATCAAAGCTGACCCCATTTAAATGAGAAAACTTATACAAACCAATTTCTATAGAGAAAGAGAAAAACTTATCAGGGAACCACCCCACAAGGAAAGACCAGGCCCAGATGGTTTCACAGGAGAATCCTGCCAAACCGTCAACGGCCATGGGGTACCAACGCTGCAAAGATTGTTCTGGAATACAATAAAGAACAGGAAAACTTCTATATTCTTTCTATGAAGTAAGCATAATATTGATATTTATACCTGATGAAGAGAACAAAAGAGAAAAATTATAGACCAATATTTTTTATGAATGAATAACCTTATAAACATTAAAAACATCAGCAAACAGAATCCAACACCATAGTAGGAAAATAATACACCAAGTAAGATTTATGCCAAGAATGTAAAATTGGTTCATTATTAGGAAATTCATTAACATATCATGTTAACAGATTCAAGGAGAAAACTCATAAACATCTCTGTAGATGCTGAAAAAGCCTTTGATGCCTTGCCCAGTGGTGCAGTGGCTACAGCATCGTCTTGGGGTGCCTAAGTCACTGGTTCGATCCTGGAGTTGCTGGCTCGACCCTGAGGTTGCCAGTTTGAGCCCTGGTCAGGGCACAGATGAGAAGCAATCAATGGGTGCACAACTAAGTGGAAAGAGTTGATGCTTCTCTCTCTCTCTCTCTCTTCCTCTCTCAAAACCAATAAAAAAGAAAAAGCCTTTGACAAAATTTAACACTTATTCCTATAGAAAACACTCACAAATATAGGAAATGACAGATACCTTTTTAAAAATGTTATTTACTGATTGATTGGTTGAATTTAGAGAAAAAAGGAGAGAGAGAGAGAGAGAGAGAGAGACATTGTTATTCCACTTATTTATGCATTCACTGGTTGATTCTTATATGTGCCCTGACCAGAGAGCAAACCCGCACCTTGGTGTATCCGAATGCTCCTCTAAACAACTGAGTGACCCAGCTAGGACTGCACACCTTCCTCTTAAGTCAGCATGTTACTTAATGTGGCATTTCTGCTAAGGTCAGGACCCAGTGAATGTCCACTGTCTCTACTACAGTGTGTCCGTAAAGTCATGGTGCACTTTTGACCGGTCACACGGTCAAAAGTGCACCATGACTTTACGAACACACGGTATATTCAACATTGTATTAGAAGGTATTAGACAATGAAACTAAATAAAAGTAATCAGAAGTATAAAAAATCAGCCATGGGCCCTGGCTATTTGGCTCAATGGTAGAGTGTCAGCCCCGTGTGCAGAAGTCCCAGGTTTAATTACTGGTCGGGGCACAAAGGAGAAGCAACAACCTGCTTCTCCATTCCTCCACCTTCTCTCTCTCTCTCTCTCTTCCCCTCCCACAGCCATGGCTCAATTGGTTTGAGTGCATCAGCCCAGGCGCTGAGGATGGCTACGTGGAGCCTCCACCGCAGGTACTAAAAATAGCTCACTTGCGAGCATGGCCCCAGATGGGGCTTGCCGGATGGATCCCGGTCATGGTGCATGCAGGAGTCTCTCTCTCCTCCTCTCACTTGGAAAAAAAAAAGTATAAAAAATCAGAAAGCAGTAGTAAATCTATCCCTATCTGCAGATTATATGAAGGTATAACTGGAAAACCTTAGAAATCACTGAACAATACTAACTCAAACAATGAAAGAACTGAGTAAGGCAGCAGAATATAAAATTGGTGTACACACATCAGTAGCCTTCATATTCAGACAATAAGCAGTTACAGGATATGACGGCAGTGAAACCCCATTTACAACAGCAAAAAAGAAAAAAATTCAAATATTTAGGAATACACTTAAATTATATACAAAATATGTATGAGAAAATATTTCAAACCCTAGGACACAAAAGTATATTTGAACAAAAGCACACTCCTTTTGTTAGATGGACAACTCAACAACGTAAAGGGGTAATCTGTTTTTTCAATGACCTCTGAACTTTTTATTGGCCTCATGCCCCCCAAGGGGTGCCCACATCTGCTGCCATTTTTTTTTTTTACAGAGACAGAGAGTCAGACAGACAGACAGGAACGGAGAGAGGTGAGAAACATCAATCATTAGTTTTTCGTTGCCATCGCAACACCTTAGTTGTTCATTGATTGCTTTCTCACATGTACCTTGACCTCGGGCCTTCAGCAGACCGATCAACCCCATGCTGGATCCAGTGACCTTGGGTCCAAGCTGGCGAGCTTTCGCTCAAGCCAGATGGGCCTCGTGCTCAAGCTGGCGAGCTCGGGGACTCGAACCTGGGTTCTCCACTTCCCAGTCCAACGCTCCATCCACTGCGCCACCGCCTGGTCAGGCCCACATCTGCTGCCTTTAATGCCTTAGAACTTTGGTGTCAATGACCTCAGACACCACTTTGCCGTCCACAATCCTGCGGGAGGTGGTCTTTCAGATGATTGAATAGAGTTACTGTTGCCCAGTGCGTCACTAAGACTGAAGTCCTCCCCTTCTTCCAGCAGGCAGCGGTAGGTGGCGATCCCAGCCTCCAGCTTGACCCTGATGTTCAGCAGGGACTCATACTCCTGGGCCTGACCCTGCTCCTCTGCCCAGGTCTGGTCCAGCTCTGACTAGAGGTGCACGAGGGTCCTACTGAGCCATTCCATCTGCATGGCACAGTGCATGTCCACCTCCCTCATGCTGTTCTCCAAGCTGGCCCGCACATTGCCCAAGTTCAGGTCAATCTCCAAGGACTGGACTGCACATCTCAGCTCTGTGAATGTCATCTCAGTAGGTCCTATCTCAGAGGTCTGCGAAGTTACCACTCTAGTGTTCTCCTCAGATTCCTGGGACCAGCACTTGTCTAGATCCTGTCAGTTCTTCAGAGCCAACTCATCATACTGGGCCCAGATGTCCTTCATGATCTTGGTGAGGTCCTGAGATTTGGGGGCATCCAACTCCATGGTCAACCCAAAGCTGGCACTCTGGTTTTGTAGACCGTTTACTTCTTCCTCAGGGCTCTTCTTCATGGAGAGCGTCTCCTTGAGAGTCTCGAGCTCTGTTTCCAGCTGCAGCTGAGTGATAGTGGGGTCATTACTGCCCTTTTGGAGCCCTCTGATGTCATTCTCTGCAGACTGGTGCACAGTCACCTCCCTCTCATACTTAACTCGGAAGTCATCAGCAGCAAGATGGGCACCGTCCACAGAACTTGCAAAGATCTGAGACCTCAGATCCTCGGTGGTCTTGAAATGATGCCCCCAGTCTCTGACCTGGGGTCCTTTCTTCTCCAGGTGCCCCCAGATTTTGCTCTCCAGTCTCCAATTATCAGCTTCCAGGCTTCTCACCCTTTCCAGGTAGGAGCCCGGGTGACCATTCAGGCATTGCATAGTCTCCTTCTCACTCTAGATGCCCCCTATGCCCTCCAGACCCCAGGCCACCCCCACAGCTAGGACCCAGGCCCCCAGCTGCCCTGAACACTGGTGCAGTGAACATGGAGATCCAGGAGCCAGAGTCCCCAGCACCTCCATGGATGTGGCCACACTGCTGACCAGCCAGGCCCAGCGGCTGGGTGACTGCACGGAGCCCAGGGTCCGGTAGTTTGTGGAGAAACTAGAGTGGGTGCTGAAGCTCATGTTGCAAAGGGAGGAAGGCGAGAAGCCAAGAGTCAGGTTCGAGCAACAGTCAAAGGGTAATTAATTTATCAATCTGCCACAATCTCAGTATCAACAGGCTGTTTTTAAAGAGCTAAACAAGCTGATGCTCAAGTTCACACAGGTACGAAAAAGCTATAGCTATGAAAACACTGGAAAAGGAAAGCTACCAGGGAGACCAGCCCTACCAGCTAGTAAACCGTATTACAGAAAGCCTCTATAATTAAAGCAGTGTGGCTGTGGCTGTGAACAGAGAGACCAGGAACAGATCAGGAAGTCCAAAGCACAAAAGGAAATTGTGTATGTGTGACAAAGACAGCCTCTCAGATCATTAGGTCAAGGTTAGACTTTTAAATAAGTGATGCTAGGACAACTGGCTAGCCATTTATAAAAACATACTTCACATCATACATAAAAATAAAGTACAAATGGGTCAGAGATCTCAACATAAAAAATAAAACCATGTCAGTACCAGAAGAAAACATGGGTGAATTCTTGTACAACCAGGGCACAGGGAAAGATTTTTCGTGACTCAAAATCCAGAGGAAATAAGGATTGGTGAATATGACTATGTAAAATTAAAACATTCTGCATGGCAACAAACACCATAAGCAAGTCAAGAAACAAAACCCAGAAGCCAGCCCCTTTGTGAAGCTGCCCCCGTGCTGCTGGGTGGGTGCACATGCCCGCATCTTGTGTACCCAAATTCAGCCTGGCAGGTGCTACACCCTGACTGACTTGTTCTCTCCTATTAGACAGGCTGGCCTCAGCCTTCACTGCACAGTGGAGTCACCAGGAGAGGCAGAGGTCTGGCAAAGCTGCAGAAGCCAAATCTCTTGAAGTGGGAGAGAACAGGGGGTGGGACTCCAGCAGAGGGTGAGGCTGCAGACACAAATACCTGGGCTTCGATAGAGGCTCTTAGGCAGAGAAAGCGAGTGAGCATCTATCAACTCCACTATCTTCATGTGTCCATACTGCTTGGCCAGCATTCGGGCTGTGGCACCACTGTGGTCTCTCATGTCCACTTTGACTCCCTATGGAAGTTGGTAAAAGAACAAGAGTTAGGAATCTCCCCTGCAGAGCAATCTCACTTCCAGGGCTGCAGGCCCAGGATGAGAGGAACAATGGCTTCTTAGGTCTGCACCCAGGGTCTTCTCAAACAGTGCTTTCGACTGCCAGTCCATGGACGGGTCCACCAGAAATTCCGTGTCGGTCTGTGAAAGAGTTAACCACTCTGATGTCGTAGGAAGATCATAGACCCAATGACCTTAGTTGAATTCACTTATGCTCAGGGTGATTTCTGCTTTAGTGGTCCCTGAAATAATTCTCCTATTTTCACTGGTCCCCAGTATAAAAAGGTTGAAAACCACTGCTCTAAAATTTCACAGCTTTAGGAGAAAAGGCGAAGTCTTGTGGTCTCTCACTCTCAGCGCTGAAACTGGGGGTGTGGGAAGGAGCTTGCTGGCTCGTCAGATAAGGCAGTAATCCAGCCATCTCACAGTTAAGGAAGTTCTCCAAGTTCACTGCCTCTCGGTGTTCGGCCACTCTGGGGCTGGCAGACACTTAAGGAGAGGCAGGCAGGTGCTCCTGGTGAAGAGGATAAGCTCAGGCTGCTGTGTGAAAGAGCCTCCCTTCACCGTTAGCACCCGGCCGGCATACACCATACTTCCCTCTCTTCACTCAGAAAACAGAGACAACAGGTTCACTAGAGAAGCAGCCTTTAAAAATTGTTATCAGAGCACCTGGCTGGTGGTGGTGCAGTGGATAGAGCATCGACCCTGGATGCTGAGGTCCCAGGTTTAAAACTCCGAGGTCGCTGGCTTGAGTGTAGGCTCACCAGCTTGAGTGTGGGATCAAAGACATACCCCATGGTCGCTGGCTTGAAGCCCAAGGTCGCTGGCTTAATTAAGCAAGGGGTCACTGACTCGGCTGGAGCCCCCTGATCAAGGCACATATGAGAAAGCAATCAATTCAGGCCCTGGCCAGTTGGCTCAGTGGATAGAGTATTGGCCCAGTGTGCAGAAGTCCTGGGTTCAATCCCCAGTCAGGGTATACATGAGAAGTGACCATCGGCTTCTCTAACCTCCCCTCTCCCACTTCCCTCTCTCTTCCCCTCTTGCAGTCAGTGGTTCAATTGGCTCAAGTGTCGGCTCTGGGTGCTGAGGATAGCTTGGTTGATTTGAGCATCAACCCCAGACAGGGGTTGCTGGGTAGATTCCAGTCAGGGCGCCTACAGGAGTCTGTTTCTCTATCTCCCCTCCTCTCACTTAAAATAATAAAAAATAAATAAAAGAAACCAATCAATGAACAACTAAGGGGCTGCAACTGTGAGTTGATGCTTCTCATCTCTCTCCCTTGTCTGTCCCTGCCTCTCTCGCTCTAAAAAATAAATTAATTAAAAAAATAAAATATACCTTCCCTACTGTTGAGATAATAGTATTTTCAAAATTCTTACAGAATACTGTACTCACCCCGTACCCCTAATGCCTGAGTGCCACTCAACACTTGGCATCAACTGATATCCAAAATGAAAATGTGTTGAATAGCAAGATGAAAAGCATTTATTTCTGTGTAGCAGAAAATTCTGTAGTAGTTTATGCTTCAGTGATGGGATTCCCAACTTGCTGTCTCTAATTATAAGCTAATAAAGAGGGTCACTTACATGATTCAGAAAATACTGCACGATTATTTCGTGGCCAGCAGCAGCTGCTTCCATTAAAGGAGTAAATCCATATACTGGCTCCCTGCAAAACAGAGGCCACAGTCCAATGATCAGTGAAGGGACATTATGCCAGCGAGATGCTTCCCTGATGCAGACAAAACTAAGCTGATGTCAAGTCTCCATCCCTAAGTGCAAGGTCTCCCTCTCATAAGAATTAATGGGAAGAGATGAGAAAATTCTTATCAACACATCAGCCTCAGAAGCTCCTCTGGTTTCTACCCCAGCTCTAGTCTTTTGTCCTAAAGATACTATCTCCCTATCTTCACTCTTCTTTCTAAGCTGTCTGACCTGCTATCTCGTAAGTCTCCACTCGAATCATCCACAAAAGGCAGCTCTTGTCCTTCTCTGCTCACAGAAAGCTAATGTCTCCCACCCACCTATCCAAACCCTATAGTCTTGGCTCAACGTCATCCAGAAACCCTCCCAAAAGCTCTGGGACTAACAATAGACCTGCTCTTACTATGCCTGGTACCTGCTGCTTATATTTTGTGCTTGGTTATGGTTACCTAAGCACTGTCTTCTGAGGACCTCTTACCCCTCACTTCTTTCACGATGGTCTAGAAGACAGAAAACAAGCTAATACTGGGTTTAATTCATTCTAAAGCACTGTTCTTGCTTTTTAACATCTCCACAGTCAGAATATGTCTTAAAATCCACAGGTGAGTTGCAGTTTAATCAGTAGCATTTGTTTTTCTCTCTTGGTGGCATGGAAAGCTATGGTGTGTCTCATAATAAATGACATCAAGCAGGGACCGTGGACAGTGCCAGCTGGATGCTGTGTTAAAAGGGATTATCATCATGACACTCTTTAGACAGTACACCTTCCAGCGTATGGAACTCATGACTCTTCACAGCAACTCCTCACAGGATAAGGCCAAAAAGAAAGGAATGAGCACTTCCGACAGCCAATTATGTGCCATTCACCATATTAGGTCCCTGGCATAAAAAAGAACATGTAATTTTTCTAACAACTCTATGACATGGGCATTGCTATCCTCAGTTTTCAGATAAAGAAAATGAGGCTTAGAGAGCTTGAACTGCTGCATCCAATGTCATCTGACACATGTGTCAAAAGGCCAGAATTGCCTGACCAGGCAGTGGCACAGTGGAGAGAGCGTCGGACTGGGATGCGAAAGACCCAGGTTTGAGACCCTGAGCTCGCCAGCCTGAGCGCGGGCCCATCTGGCTTGAGCAAAAGCTCGCCAGCTTGGACCCAAGGTCACTGGCTCCAGCAAGGGGTTGCTTGGTCTGCTGAAGGCTTGTGGTCAAGGCACATGTGAGAAAGCAATCAATGAACAACTATGGTGTCGCAACAGCAACGAAAAACTAATGATTGATGCTTCTCATCTCTCTTCATTCCTGTCTGTCTGTCCCTATCTATCCCTCTCTCTGTCCCTGTAAAAAAAAAAAAAAAAAAAGCAAAAAACCTGGTAATCACCTCATGTTGGCATTGGCCCCACTGTCCAAAAGGAACTTGACCATCTGCTGATGCCCCGCACTGGTGCAGTGGAAGAGCGCAGTCCAGCCTTGGATGTCCTTCATTTCTAGCTCAGCACCTTGCTTCAAGAGAACACAGAATACCCATTACAGCCCTGTCTCATCTGCATGGGCGGTTCCCTCCAGGCTGTCATGCTGAAAGAATCAAAAGTGATTACACACGCACGCACACACACCATGGCCTACAGCGGTTCACATCTCCGCCAGAGCAGCCAGGGGCCCCTCAGGTTTCTGGGCCTGAGTCCCCTCGTAGCTCACCTGGAGGAGAAAGTAGGCGATGCTCTCGTTGCCACAGCTGGAAGCCAGCATCAGTGGAGTCTGCCCTTCTGGGGTCGGCACATTCACACTCACCCCTGCCTCGAGCAGCAGGTGCACGATGGTATCGTGTCCAATGTAGGAGGCATACATCAGCGGGGTCCAGCCACCACCATTCTTCTTATTCAAATCTAACTCTCTCCTAAACAAATGCAAGATATGCTAGATACACCCAGCCATCTCACATGTGTTTACCAGAGCCAGAGTCGAGGCCAGGGAGCCTGCTAAACAGCCTACAATGTACAGACAGCCCCACATTAACAGAGAATAACCTGGCCCAGACTGGCAGTCGTGCTGAGGTCGAGAAATCCTGACCTGAAGCCTCAACTACCTGCCACAAATGGGCCACGGTCTGCTAGTCCAGTCCGGAGAGGGAGGGACTCAGACAATGGAGCCCCACTGCAACTGATTTCTCCTCTGTCACCTTACCGTACAGAAACAGTCTTAGAAAATCCGTGATCTATCTTTCTCACTGATTTCCATTAAAATCCTAGAAAAGCATTTCCCATATGAAAAAAAAAAAATGTGGCTTCACAACCCAAAGTTTGGGGTTGGATTATGGAGATAACAGCCACTTCCAAGAATACCGTGTAGTTCATGCAATACAGCCTTTCCTCTTCCACAGTCCTCACCTCTAGGGGGGCAGACAACTGCCAATCAGTCTACACAGTCTGTGTCTCTCACAGGTTTGTACGTAATAAGCCATACCATTCACTAGCATCTTCTATTGACTCTGGGATGCCCACACAGCCATTCTGAAAGGTCCTGATTACAAGAATGCAGTAACAGCCTGACCTATGGTGGCGCAGTGGATAAAGCGTCAACCTGGGAACACTGAGGTCGCCAGTTCAAAACCCTGCACTGGTCTGGTCAAGGCACATATGGGAGTTGATGCTTCCAGCTCCTCCCCCCTTTCTCTCTCTCTCTCTCTCTCTCTTACTCTCACTCTGTGTCTCCTCTCTAAAATAAATAAATAAAAAGAAATAATAAAAAATAAAGAATGCAGTAACAGCCACTGGCTGGGAGGGCCCCAGGAAGATCAAGTCACCCTCACCACATGACCTTCACTGACAGAGCACAGTCCCCCACGGAGAGAGAGGGGCCTGACCCAGGGCAGAACCTGAAGTGCTCATACCTCCACCAGCCCAGTCCCCCATCCTGATGCCTCCAAATCCTCGGGTTCTCAGTCCACCTTACTGCGAGCAAGCCTTGGGCTCAACTAGCATTCCAGTCCCAACAGAGCACACACTTCCCTCTTTTCCTCTGGGGAGCAGTTCTGGAGTGTGCATGTTACCAGCACACCCAAAGTCTTAAAAGCCTAAGAATGCCCAAGGAGCAGAGTATAAATGGTGGTCGTGCTGACCCTGTGGAGATATGCTGCCCAGTTCCCAGCTACACCCCCCAGGCCACCTCGTGCAGGTGGATGACGGGTTATCCCTCACCACAGCGCACCTGCACTCGACGGCCAGCGTTTTATAAGAGATGGTTATGACTTGGGAACCGGAAATCTGGGGCTTCAATGAGGCTTGGCACCCCAGAAACCGGAAAAGGCACAGTAGGAATGGGCATAGAATTGTTTCTCTGAGAAATGGAGACATGAGCACAAAGTGTGGCAGTCATAAGGGAACGGAGGTAAGGAGACAGTCTTTTCCAAAAATTACAGTAGGTATCACATGGCACTACAAACAAGACATAGCCAAGGGGCACTGCTTTTGCATTGGGACTTAATATACATGTGACCTTAGTAAAAATGGTATGTGGGCAGTTAGTTCAGGTGGCAATCCTCCAGAGGGGCAGATAAACCTTCCTGCCTCCTTCTCCTCTACAGCAGAAGCTGGAGGAGAGAGGAGGGCACAAGGGATTAAAATGAACCCCTTGGGAAAAGGTCAGAGGGCATCACTTTCTATCTTTAGTTTTGTTTGAACATTTCTGCAATTAGTGAAAACCATAAAATTACTTTGGTTAAAGTAAGCAGAAATGTTTCTAACTGAGGCTATGAAAAAAGTTTAAATTAGCTTTTTCTTCCTAGGAACACAAACTTAGTCGAGTCCAAGAGAAATCTTAGTGACAACGGCACAAGAGAGGCAGGTTATCCAGGCCGCATGTGTTACATGTCTACAAGGCCCGGGTAGCTCCCTAGTATCTCTGTGTGGGGGCTGAAACCACTAAGATGGTCCTCAGAGTCTAAGGAGCAGGAGCGTTTCCCAAGACGCCTTACCGCTGCACACATTCCTTCACCACTTCATACTGGCCGATGGAGGCAGCCGTGTGCAGATCCAAGGGGACGGCCAGCTCCTCCCAGCTGACCTGTGCGCCCAGCCCATGCCACATGGACAAGCTGCAGGTCAGGAGTTCTGGCTCACTGGCTTCATCGCTGAGCTCCGACATCACTGTGAAGGTAGGTCCAGGCGTTAGGTCTTTCTTTCCTGGTAGTTTCAAGGAATGAAACAGGATGGTCACACTCCTATCTTAGCAGACTGCTACCCAGTGCACTCAACTCCTTTCTGGGATTCAATTAAACAACTATCTTCATTAAATATGTATGATTTTGTGAGCTCGTCACCAGACAGAAAGAGAAGAGCACATATGGTAAGTCATACACTGCAGTGTTTATTTCCCGTCGTTAATCCTCAGGCCACGCATTCTACGAAGGGTATTTTCCAGAAACTCAAGAACTCTGACAAGCTCTTGGATGATCATTACAGAAATGACGGCGGGGTCAGTGGACCAAAATCAGCTCGGGTCTGGTGGGAAAGAACCCTGGACTTAGAGTCAGATGAAAATTTAGCTCTGCTACTTAGCATCTCCCATTCCCAGTTCCTCTCTGTCTAATGGACACATAATATCTCAAAGGGCTGCTGTTAAAGACACATGCAAGAATTTGTAAACAAACTGTAGCACATTCATAGGATGGAATGTTACTCAACAATCAGCAGAAAGAACAACATGTGACACACGCAATATACTACACAGCACATGAACCAACCTCAAACACAATGGGCTTTTAAAAGCCAGACTCAGAGGCTACTTACTGTATGATTCCATTTATATGACTTTCTAGAAAAGACAAAACCAAAGGGTTGAAAGAAAAATCAGTAGTGGGGGGGGGGCGCACAGACAGCAAGAGGAAATTTGGGGTGCCAGACCTATTCTGAATCTTAATTGGCAGATATGTGACTCTGTAGTTATCAAAACTCATAGACCTTGCTGACCAGGCGGTGGCGCAGTGGATAGAAAGTCGGAGTAGGATGCAGAAAACCCAGGTTTGAGACCCCGAGGTCGCCAGCCTGAGCGCGGGCCCATCTGGCTTGAGCAAAAAGCTCACCAGCTTGGACCCAAGGTCGCTGGCTCGAGCAAGGGGTTGCTTGGTCTGCTGAAGGCCCGCAGTCAAGGCACATATGAGAAAGCAATCAATGAACAACTATGGTGTCACAATGGCAATGAAAAACTGATGATTGATGCTTCTCACCTCTCTCCGTTCCTGTCTGTCTGTCCCTATCTATCCCACTCTGACTCTCTGTCCCTGTAAAAAAGAAAACACACACAAAAAAACTCATAGATCTGAACATCAAATGAGTGAATTTTATCGTATGTAAATTATTTTTAACAAATAAAATTTTAAAATTTATTAATTTTAGAGAGGAGGGAGGGAGTAGGGGGGAGAGGGAAAGGGAGGAGGAAGAGTGAGAGAGCGAGAGAGAGAGATAATGGCAGGGGGAGGAGCAGGAAGCATCAACTCCCTTATGTTCCTTACCAGACAAGCCCTGGGTTTCGAACTGGTGACCTCAATGTTCCAGGTCAATGCTTTATCCACTGCACCACCAAAGGCCAGGCCACAAATAAACTTTGAAAAAACTTGAGAGCCCCTACCACAAAAACTAGGATGTGATTGGTGTGCAGCAAATGTTAAGTGACCAGGAATCTACATGTTCATCCCTTGAAGTTGGAGAGATGGGGAAACACCAGGAAAAAGAGTGTGATTATGAGAGTTCTTTATTCTGGGAATCCTATCCAAGTCAAGGTCAAGTCATTACCTTCCTAGTAGAACTGTCAGGTCCAGGAGTTAATTTGTCTCTTATTCTACTCTAGGTAGGAAAGAACAAGGAAGCAAGTGTAGAAGAGAGGAAAAGATAAAACAAGGCACATCCAGTTCAGATGGCCTAAAGGTACCACAGTGGTTCAGAGCCCACTAGGACCTCATCTCTACTAAAGAATGTTTCCAAGCCCCAGGTGACAGCCAAGATGGCCGAACAACAAACAAGACACCGATTTGGAGGACAAAAAAATCTGTAGGCCCTTTGCAAGAGTATGTGCACATGTGATGGGGCTTAGAGGCAACGAAACTCAGAGCAAAGCCTGCCTCCTGGACCACTGCCTTTCACACTGGTAGGGCCTGGGTTCAAGTAGTTCTCTCCACATGCGAGAATCCTCAACCAGAAAAGTCCTGACCCACAGACTCTGGCCTAGAAGCCAAACTAAGCTGAGTGTCAGTCCTGAGGTCCTTTCAATACCCACTCAAGCCTCTTGTGGGTGTGTCTCTTCTACCCCAAGTGCCTCCTCTCAGGTGGGGCCCATGTTATCACTTTTACCGGATGTTCACAGGTCTGACACTGTGAATAGTGCTTAGGGACAATCAGAGCTCAAGGGGCTTACCAAGAAAGAATCTAGATGCAAAGGGACCATAACGTTATTATTACTTCCTTTTCACCCCGCCACAAGCCAGACACTCCACAAGGGCGGGGTATTCGCTATGCATTACATGATTACACTTGAAAACTTGTAAAAAATATCTGTCGCATGTCGCTTCCAGAACTTATCTCCAATAAGTAGTACTAGGGACAGGACCTTTTTAGACGCTACCTTCTAGCTCTGTCCACTTTGTAATATACTAAGAACCCACTACTTTAAAAATAAGCAAAATGCTAACTTATGAAAAAGATGACGTTGGTGGTCGACCGTCACGCCCACAGGAAAGAGATTTGTAAAAACCCAGAGGCACTCCCTCCTGCCCTGGCTCGTGGGCCTTTCGTGGCGCCAGGGTATTCGAACTTCTTTCTCAGGCCCTGGGTAGGGTCCCCGGGGAAGAGCCCACCCAGCACCTACTGCTCTGACGTCCCTTGACGCCTCCTCCCAATAACCAACACTACACGGAACATGGCTTTAACTTCTCCACTCCACAGCTTCAGACGCAAAAGCTCCGAGACATAAATTCACACGGCGAGCAATCGGCAGAGCGAGAGCTCCCCGCTTTGCGCTGCGCGCAGGTGCGAAGCAGGTGCCGGAACCAGGCGGGGCCCGGCCCCGGCGGACCCTACCTGCGCTGGGCTTGCGACCCCGGGCCGCCTTCGGCCAGCTGCCGCAATCAACCCCACGTTCGTTCGCTGCCGCACTGCTTCGGCGGGATCCGCTCTCTGCCAAGGGCAGCCGAAACACGTCCGCGCCGGCCGCCACAGCACCTGGACTCCGCAGCCCTGCTCTCGCCCCGGAAGTGGTTGCAGAGGCGCGGAGCACGGCGGGATGCTCGGAATCCTGGGGATAGTTCCGGAACCGGACCTTCCCATCAGCTCGCCCGGCTCTTTGTATGACGCCCGCTGCAGCCAATGAGGAGGGTGGGTTCTCCTGTCTCGCCCCTTCACTGACCATAGGAACCAATCCTATTGCAAGGGAGGCAAGACGCACCAAGCCCCGAAAGAGGCGCGCGGGGTGAGGAGGGGGAAGCGGTTGGCAATCCAGTAGAGACTGTGCTGAGAGGCGATTCCGAAGGCGGTGAAAGGCTCAGCAGTTGTTCCGCGGCCCAAGGGGGCGAACACGACTGTAGGGACGCGCTGGAGACTTTCTACAGCCGTGTCAGGATTGCGCAGGGTGGAGGCCAAGGCGGAGGCCTGAGGTCAGGGGCCTCGGACCTGCCACAGCTACAGAGATAAATGTCGGGAGTTGAATGAGACGCGGAGGGGACAGGGGTTGGGGATGTGTGGGAGGACAGACGCTGAGTTCTCCAGTTTCCGAGCTTTAGCATTTAAAACCCTGTCCCCGAAGGCCGTTGGCGTCTGGTTGTCATAACAACCACCCGCCCGGTAGCAGGGTGGCAGGGGTGGGGCTTGGGGCGGGGCTAACGGGCTGCGGCCCTGAAATCGACAAGGATTTCGGTGGGGATTTGAGCAGCGGGTTTGTGTAGTAGCATTTGGCTAGTCCGCTGGATGAACCGTCAGCTTGGCATTCAGGAACCTTCATGATCTAGTCCGTTTTTATCGCAAAGTCCATCAACTGACACTTTTCTGCCCCAAACATGGGCAATTTTCACTCCTCTGAGACACTGCATTTTCCTCCCACAGCCCGCAATGCCTTTCCCTGCATTGCCTTGTATCTGAAGAACTCGTCAGAGTGTCTGGTAGACCCCTTCACCTACGTGATTCTGTTGTCCTCTGATACCCCTGCAGCCAGAGAGCACCCCGTGATGTATGTATCACGTGCTTTTATACCGTGGCAGTTCCCATTTCTGGGTGCACCCAGCTTCTGTTCCAGCTCCTGTAAGCACAGAAGCCAGAAGCCCCCCACTCACACCTCCTGCTGCTACACTGGTTGGTGGGAGCTCTCTGACCGCAGAGTGATAGCTAGCTAAGGCTAGAGCAGAAATGTTCTCTTCTCATTTTATAGGCACAACTGCCTCTCAGGCAGCAAGGATTCCAGGTACTGGCTATAAAGTACCATCATCCCACATTTCTAAATCCCCCTTGACCCTTGAGGAGCCGCACCTTTTTCCTTTAGGCTGGAATACAAAATGGGGGTTCAGTACCTGGGTGTAAGGGGTTAATTAGAGTGGTGACTCCTAGGGACTCCAAAATGTCTCTAGTCTATTCCTCTGTAAGGGAGCAGTAAAAGGTGGTGGGGATAAAAATCCCCTCTAATTTGAATACAAATTCCATTTTTACCATTTACTAACAATATAACTTCTCTGAGCCTATAAGATGTAGATAGTAATAGTATCTATGTCATATGAGATACATAATTTACATATACCTATATATCATATACATGTGTCATTATAAATGTAATATGCATGTGTACATATAGCATAATATATCAATACATATATCTATATTATCATATTATATACATCATATAGGTATATCTTCAGGCTCCATACTGCACTGCGCGCACACACACACACACACACACAGTGCAAGGCACAGTGCCTGGTACACAATAACAGGAATCTGCAGAACCAAGAAGGAAAATGAGGTGGGAGATCTGTGAGTCAGTTTTCATCACCCACAAAGTGGTAGATGCTTTGAAAAGGCAGCCCCTCTCCTCACCAGCTCTTGACCCCTGGTCTCTGGATCCTGTCATCTCACGCTGCATCCTCTACAGGGTTCCTTGGATGATGGCACACTGAGAAGCTTCCCCTGAGCCCAGGCCCCATGGCATCCCAAGACAAAGATGTGGGGCCCTCCCTGCCCTCTCCCTGGACCTCCCAGATGGCGCCCTGGGCAGCCATTCTCGAGGCTGTCAGGGATCAGCTTCCATCTGTGGACTCGGATTCCTCTTTGGTAAGCTCGCCGCTTCTTACCATATAGTACTAGGCCCTAACTGCTCTTTCTTTCCCATGACAAATGGGATGCTGACACATGGACAGCTATGGAGCTTATCAACTCTGTTGTTGTTCTCTGAATACATTGGTTGGTGCTGAGCATCTCCCGATCTGTACCAGTGACCCCAAACCACAACTGGGGAGTTCCTCTGAGGGTTTATCACAATGCACTGAAATGGCAGCCACACTCAGTGGTGGTTCTGGCCAAGTCTTGGTCCAACAGAGAATCAAGAACACCTAAGCAGAGGAGAAAGAGCAGGGGCTTCAGCATCAAGCAGACCTGGGTCCCCATCCCCACTCAGTTGCTAATTTACCATATAACCTGTGAGCAGTTGCCACAGCTGGGTCGGCCTCAGGTTCCTTGCTGCAAAATACAGATAGTTATCACTGGTACAAATTTGGGATTCTGTATGTAAAGTGCCTGACCTAGAGTAGATGCTCAATAAATAGAATTAACAAAATCATCCATATTCTAGCATTTGTCTAATCCTGTAAACACTCTAGTTTGCTTTATGGATGGTGATGACAAACAGAGAAGTACATCATATAAGAGTTAAGGACTGAACCTGACCAGGCGGTGGCGCAGTGGATAGAGCGTCGGACTGGGATGCGGAGGACCCAGGTTCGAAACCCCGAGGTCGCTAGCTTGAGTGCGGGCTCATCTGGTTTGAGCAAGGTTCACCAGCTTGAGCCCAGGGTCACTGGCTTGAGCAAGGGGTCACTCGGTCTACAGTAGCCCCTTGGTCAAGGCACATATGAGAAATCAATCAATGAACAACTAAGGTGCTGCAAGGAGGAAGTGATGCTTCTCATCTCTCTCTCCCTTCCTGTCTGTCCTGCTGTCTCTATCACAAAGAAAAAAAAGAGTTAAGGACTGAGGCTCCACATTGTAAGTTGTAAGGATTAAATAATCTATATTAGAGCACAGTGCTTTGCACATGATGAGTGTATAATGCAAAGTAATTTTATTATTGATCACGTGCATTCATTCAGCAAACCTTAAAGAGCCTACTCAACCTCTTCAAGGACCAGGAGCCCTTTGTAACATTACATATTGTGGAAGCAGGGCTCACTGCTTCACCATGATGGTAATTGTGTTTCTAGTTTCTACTGACAAAGAGACTGATGGTGACAAAAGTGACTCCAAATTTGGGCTTTAGTGAGCTGCACCATCTCCACATAGTAGAAAACAGGCATGTGCACCCATGGAAGATGTGACAGAGAACCTTCAAATGGAGCAAAGTGGGCAGGGCACCCAGCAGGAGCTCCTCAGCAGTGTATATCAAACACACAGGCTGGAACTGGGTGTTTAGAGAAAGGGCAAAGATTTAGAGGTAAGTCAGGTTTGGGTCCTGTGTGTGGCACCTGCAGAGATGAACATGACCCAACTTGGACCTCAGGGATATTCTAGTGCATAGCAAGGCTAGTAGGGAGTGGATAATGCAACCCCAATGCCTTTTCACGTCTTCAGTCTCATTTGCTTTCATCTTCAGAATACCCCTGTGAGATGGGCAGGTGACTATAAGTGCCCCCCCACCCCGACTTAGAGGTAACAAACCAAGACTACATGTAGTTAAATAATGGCTCAAGTCACGGGGAAGGCTGGACTCTACTCTTTCAGCTCCCACTTCGATGCCCAATTCATTCAGCTCCAGGCATTCACTGAGCACCTGCTATGTGCAGCATCTTAAGGATGGCAGGTAGAGCAGAGCTGGAAGTCCTGGATCTCACCTCCACAAGGTGGTGCTGCTGAGCCCACTTTTCTAAATCAGCAGCTGGAACCAGCGTAAGGCCAGGCCATTTGGTAGAGGACTGATTGTCCCTACTGTTCCCCAGCTGCTGGGCTGGCCACGGTTGGGCAGGGCGGGGGTAGGAGGGGCTGAAGCACTGCTGGCTCTGCCCACTACTAACCTGTCATCCCAAAGCTCTCTTTCCTGTCTACAGTCAGACTGCGGAGAAGAGCTGTTCATCTTCCAGCGAAATCAAACCACCCTGATTCCAGACTTGTCAGAGGAACTGGCTGAAGACCCTGATGGGGCCTGGGTCACTCAGGCCGACAAGTCTCCTCCTGAGGTCTGTGGAATACAGGCTCCAGGGTCCCCCAATGCTGGGACCCAGCTAGCAGACTGGGGTGTGCGAGTGGGTGTTCATGGCTCTCAGGGCACTCTAACAGCAGTGTGGGTCAGAGGTTAAAGCCCCTGGAACAGCACCTCTGCGCACTCAGGTACAACTGATCAAGTTCTGATACCAAACTTCCGCCCACCTGTGCGTAGTACTCTTCCAGGAACCAGCACACTCAGGCCCAGGGCGGGGCTTACTTTATGTGTGATTTGCCCTTCTATCCATCTTGGCCCCCAGCCACACTAAGTTCTCAGTACGAGCACTGATGCAGACAGGGCCATCTTACACAGCCAGAGCGTGTCCTCTCCCTATCACTGTGACAGATGTCATCTACTCACTCAGCTATGCCTAGAAGAATCTGTGAAAGAACTCCAGACAGGAGAAATTCCCAGGGTTGCCAAGACTCCTGGTTAGTTCAGGTGAAATGATGTCCATGTGACTTCATTTTGTTTTTCTCATTTCTACAATTATCTCAGCAATTCTTCTGGACAGTTTTTCTTTAAAAAATACAAAATGGAAAAGTCTGTACCAACTAGCGGGTGGAGCCATGGGCTTACTCTGGAATCAGAGGGCCTGGGTTTTATCTTGTCCACCCCTTAACAGCTGTGTGGCCTATTCACAGTGGCCAAAGGTGGAAGCCACTCATATGCCCATCAACAAACAAAATGGATAAGCAAAATGCACTCTAGCTATACAGTGGAATATCATTCAGTCCACAAAAAGGAATGAAGTGCCGACACATGCTGTTACAACACGATGAACCTTGGAAACACTGAGCTAAGTGAAAGGGCACAAAAGGACAGGAACAGATGGTTCTACTTCTATGACATACCTAGCGTAGGCAAGTTCCCAGAGCCAGAAAGCAGGTTCACCAGGGGCTGGGTGAGGGGAGGTGCAGAGTCTCTGTTTGGGGGGGGGGGGTGGAGATGAAAGAGCTTAAAGGGAAATAAATGGACAGCTGGGGATGGTTGCCCAGCATTATGAATGAAGTTAATTACACTGAACTTTACATTTAATAGCAGTTGCCTGACCCGTGGTGGCACAGTGAATAAAGCGTCGACCTGGAATGCTAAGGTTGCCAGTTTGAAACCCCAGGCTTGCCTGGTCAAGGCACATACAGGAAACAACTACTATGAGTTGATGCTTCCCACTCCCCCCCACCCCAGCTTTCTCTGTCTCTTTCTCTCTAAAAATTAAAACAAAAAAATTTTAAGTGGTTAACATGACAAAGTTTACTATATACATATTTTACCACAAATCACTAAAGTACATTTGTGAGGCTGCTAACTGAGGACACCTGTTTTATCAATAGCCACATGTGGAGCCTGTGGAGTTCTCAGCAGAGCCCTGGGGTGAATGGAACACAAGGTCAAAGAAAGGAAAGGACCCTGGCCAGCCCCTGGAGAGAAGTGGTGAGAGCAGCTCTCTTCTCAGGATGCTCCAGGAGACCCCCACGTGGCAGGAAGGTGACCTTGGGGGCGTGGCCTTCAACACAAAAGGATCCCCAAGTCCTCCCTGGGGGCCACAGGAAGAAGCCAGCCTCTGTCTCCCAGAAGGAGACCGGAGGACGGACCCAGACGCCACCTCCCAGGCTCAGGAGGGCTCCGACTCAGCACACCGGAGAGCCACTCGAAGAGAGAGAAGGAAGATGATTGAGAGAGACCTACTTCATAAAGTCACCTGCAGTGACCACAGTCAAGTGAAAGAGGAGCCCTATGAAGCTGCAGGGGCAGGCCCAAGGCCAGGAATGCCACCACAGGGGCCCCAGGAAGGCCTGCCAGTGCTCTCCCTCCAGGTAGGTGTCCCCCTGCCAGGTGTGTCCTCAGAGTACGCCCTGTGGCGGTCCCCAGATGCTCCTTCACAGACCAACTTGAGGGATGGCCCGCTATACCTGTCTTAATCTGTGGGTGCTGCTCTAACAAAACCCCAAGGTCAAGGCACTGGCACATTCCGTGTCTGGTGAGGACCTACCCTCTTCTTGCTTTGTCCTCACTTGGTGGCAGGGGTTGGGGGCTCTGTGGGGCCTCTTTTATGAGGACACTAGTTCCATTCGTGAGGTTCCCCCCTCATGACCCAATCACCTCCCAAAGGCACCACCTCCACACCCTATCACTTTGAGGGTTAGACTCCAACCTGGATTTGCAAGGGGCACCAACACTCTACAGCAGTGACCTTAGGCCTATGGTCCCCTCTTCACTGGCAGGCTGGCTGTAATACCTGTCTCAGGGGTTATGCCATCCTGGGAGACAGACCATCCTCAGGTAGAGTTAATAGGAACAAGGAAGAGTAAGGAGACTCCAGCCTTCTTTAAAAAAGAGAGAGAGTGCTAATCCCAAGTATGACTATAGAGACACACAACTGCATATAAGATAGAGAACAGCCCCCCCTTCTCTCCTTCTCTCTCTCTCTCACTCTGTGTCTCCTCTCTAAAATGAATAAAATAAAAATAAAATAAATTAAAAAAAAAAAGATAGAGAACAGACTCTACCAAAGTATAATTCTCAACACATTAAAGCCCCATTTTCATACAAATAGTAAGCACCTGTTAACACTGGATTTCACTCATGAATGAGGGAACCAGCAGGATGACCAAGCCGGTTCAAAGAGATTATGAGAAACTAGACTTTTGTAAGACACTGGGGAAAAAGGAACTCACGCTGAGATAAAATTGCTACAATAAGTGTGGAATCGGTCAGTGTCCTGTGGGGCAACAGAACTGAGCCCTGTGGGGATATCTGCTTAACCGGACAGAAAAGAAAGCCCCTGGACCTTCTCAGTTTTGCAGTTACAGGTGAGCCCAGATCGCTTGTGCAAACCAACCTCCCCCTAGAAAGGTGAGCTTCTTAGAAAAGCTCCAGCATGACACTAACATTGAGAGGTTAGACAATTCTCTCTTTTGCCTTATTTACAAATTTTGAATAATTTTCTTAACAGCATAGAGAAACTGGCATCAAGGTGTTCCTGGAGGTCATTTACACCAGCTCTGTTCTTACCAGTGCTGTTCTTTCTGCTCCCCACTGGACACCTTTCTCTCCACTCACCTACAGGACAGCAAGGAGCTGCAAGTTCACACAGGAGAAATGATTCCTGACTAATTTCTCTCCTCTGATCACTCCTACTCTGCCCCCACAGCATTCGTTTTCAAGTCCTCCAGTTTTCAGCAACTGCCTAGAACAATCTGTTTCTTAAAAAAAACTAAACTTGCCTGACCAGGCGGTGGCGCAGTGGATAGAGCTTCGGACTGGGATGCAGAAGACCCAGGTTCGAGACTCCAAGCTTGCCAGCTTGAGCGCGGGCCCATCTGGCTTGAGCTAAAAGCTCACCAGCTTGGACCCAAGGTCGCTGGCTCCAGCAAGGGGTTGCTCGGTCTGCTGAAGGCCCCTCGGTCAAGGCACATGTGAGAAAGCAATTAATGAACAACTATGGTGTTGCAACTGCAACGAAAAACTAATGATTGATGCTTCTCACCTCTCTCTGTTCCTGTCTGTCTGTCCCTATCTATTTCTCTCTGACTCTCTCTCTGTCCCTGTAAAAAAAAACAAACAAACAAAAAAAACCAACTTATTAACCTCCCAACGTTTTAAATCTGTAAGAACCGAAAAACTTTTAAGAAGACACTGGGTTTCCTCCAGGTCAAAATATGCCTGTCCCAGAAACAAGTATTGCCCAAAAAGGCATAGGAAAGAGTGCAGACCCTGTAGGCGATTCATTCTACAAGCCACACAAAGTGGCTGAGAGAACCCACCTGCAGACGTGGGCACGTCTCCAAACCCTGATTCCTACCCTAGGCTCCGTGGCCTCTGGCCCCTGTGGCAGCCTTGCAGTCACCACCTTAATCATTTCAGCAACTCGAAGACTGGGATTTGGATCACATCCTTCAAAGTCTGTCTGGACGAGAGGACAACCCTGGAGATTGCGCACCTAGAGCGGTGTGGTGGCCAGCTGATCGCCTCCAGGGCCAAGGTCTGACAAACACCAGGGCCCAAGTGCATCCCACAATAGCTCCTTCCAGGGCCTCTCAATATGATAGGTCCGTGGGCTGGGCACAGTCAGAGCTACAGCCCACCATGTCCTCTCTGCTGCTCGGCCTTCACCATCTGGAACATTAATGTGCCTGTCCTTGAAAGGCTTCATTCATGCACTCACTATATGTGTGACTGCCAGCAATATGCCAGGCATGAACCAGGCCATGGCTATATAAGAGGGAGTCCTTCAGGGGTAGTCCCTGCCCTTGACCCTCCCCTTTGTCCCTCCCCACCTCCTCATGCCTCCCCCTTTCCTTCTAAGAGGAAAGTAATCCTGCCTTTTACGCTTCTTCAGCCAGCTCCTCAGCTGAATCCTGCTTCTGCATTCCTGCTTGGGAAGGAAAGCCAGGGGTGTGATTACCGTCAGTGCACGTGTGGCCTTGTTCTGGGCAATTTTGTAAATGAAACAAAAGCTCCCCATGCCCTGCAGGTCTGGCCCCCAAAGGGGAATGGGGCAGGTCTCAGGCAAGGAGCCAGGACATTTGGTTAGGCCTCCAGTTCCAGAGAGAAGGCTCCTCTGGGGCGGATAGTCCCTGTGCTGTTTTCAAAAGGGTGTTGTTTCTAATTTAATTCTTGATAGCATGATATGAAGAAACCCACCCTCCTTTAAAGTGGGGTGAAGTTGGCAGCTGTAATTGGTACCCCTTTTTGGAGGGCAACGTAGCAGAATCTTTTCTATTTTAAAAGCATATAAGCCTTTACCTGACCAGGCAGTGGATAGAACGTCGGATTGGGATGTGGAGGATCCAGGTTAGAAACCCTGAGGTCACCAGCTTGAGCGTAGGCTCATCCAGCGTGAGTGTGGGCTCACCAGGTTGTGTGCGGGGTCACTGGCTTGAGCATGGGATCATAGACATGACCCCATGGTCTCTGGCTTAAGCCCAAGGTCGCTGGCTTGAGCCCAGGGTTGCTGGCTTGAGCAAGGGGTCACTAGCTCTGCTATAGCCCCATCCCCCCACCCCCTGCACATATGAGAAAGCAATCAATGAACAGCTATGGTAGGTGCCTCAATGAAGAATTGATGTTTCTTATCTCACTCCCTGTCAGTCTGTCTGTCCCTATCCATCCCTCTCTCTGACTCTCACTGTCTGTCAAAAAAATAAATAAAATAAATAAAATAAATAAAGCATATAAGCCTTTAATCAAGCTATTCTAACACATAGTACCCAAGTGAGGAAAGATGTGTATTCAAGGATGTGCATACCTCTTGCAGTGTTGTTTACAATTGTGAAAAGTTGAAAGGAACCCATATTTAGTATCAGTATTCAGTAGGAGCCTAGCTAAGTCAGTTGAACCACAGAATACTCTGCAGCTCAATGGGGGAATCTGTATATGCTAATGTGGAAAAATATAATATATTCAGTGAAAAAATATCTACAGAGGATCATCCTGTTGCTATTTTTAAAATGAATAGAAAGAACTGTTAATTATGGTTCCCTGTGACAAGCGGGGCCAGGGAGTGAGGAAGTGGGATAAGTGTTCATAAAGAAGTCAACTCCATGAGGGGCTTGAATACACTCCATCTCCTAAAGATAGCTCTCTCTGTAACAAAGGTCTGAGGCAGGGCCTCCTTGGCCCCTCACTTCTCCATGTACAAGCCAGAGGTTCATCTATATAAGGGGTCAGGATACTGTAAGTCAGTGACCAAGTCCCCACAGGCAGCCTCCCTTGCTCTCCTATCAGATCACGCAAAGCCCAGCGCTGAGGACAGGCTCATGGAACGGCTCACCCTCCTGAGTGCCATGCAGTCCAGAGCCTCTTCCTCTGCCTGCAAGATGCCTGCTGACATGTCCCAGGACCCTGAGCAGCTGGAGGCCAGAAGCAGGTAAGACTTCTTGTTAGCCATGGCCCTGTCCTCTCTAAGCTGGCCCCCAGCCTTGAGGTCTATTGTGGGTGGGACACTTGACGTGTATTTCTCATTTCATCTCAAGAATCTGTTCAGTTAGGTGCAACTATTCTCCATTTATAGACGGGGAAACTGAGACTAAGAGGGGTTGACTTACCCAGGCCAGATGGGGCAGAGCTGGGACTTAAGTCCTAAAGAACTGGCTCTTTCGCCTGACCAGGTGGTGGCACAGTGGATAGAGCATTGGACTGGGATGCAGAAGACCCAGGTTCGAGACCCCTAGCTTGCCAGCTTGAGCGCGGGCCCATCTGGCTTGAGCAAAAGCTCACCAGCTTGGACCCAAGGTCGCTGGCTCCAGCAAGGGGTTACTTGGTCTGCTGAAGGCCCGCGGTCAAGGCACATGTGAGAAAGCAATCAATGAACAACTATGGTGTCACAACGAACAATGATTGATGCTTCTCATCTCCGTTCCTGTCTGTCTGTCCCTATCTATTCCTCTCTCTCTGACTCTCTCCCTCTCTGTCCCTGTAAAAAAAAAATAAAAAGAACTGGCTCTTTCTCCCACCCTTTGGCAACTCCCTTCATCATGCACATGGCCTCCCAGGGGTATAGAGCCCTAGTCTTCTGGCCACTGTTAATTGGTTCAGCCCTGGGCATCTGACCAGGCAGGTCAATCAGAACCTTGTCCTGGGAATTTCTACCCTTGGATCTCTAGGTAGAGGTGGGAGAGTAGAGACGGGCCCCCTATGGTAAGAAACACTGAAACTGGGGGCCGAGGGGTGGGTGGGAGAGCAGAGAGGTAAGGACAGGGTTCAGCTGTATCCATTCTCCCCACACTTTTTCTGTTCCACTCTTGAGGATTCTGAAAGGAGCCAATGATTCCCTTTTAATTGATTGATTGAGTTTAGCAAGAGAGGTAGGAAGAGCCTGACTAGGTGGTGGCGCAGTGGATGGAGCCTCAGACTGGGATGCGGAGGACCCAGGTTCGAGACCCCAAGCTTACTAGCTTGAGTGCAGGCCCATCTGGCTTGAGCAGGGGCTCGTCAGCTTGGACCCAAGGTCGCTGGCTCCAGCAAGGGGTTGCTCGGTCTGCTGAAGGCCCACAGTCGAGGCACATGTGAGAAAGCAATCAATGAGCACTATGGTGTCGCAAGGGCAATGAGAAACTAATGATTGATGCTTCTCACCTCTCTCCGTTCCTATCTGTCTGTCCCTATCTATCCCTCTGACTCTCTCTCTGTCCCTGTAAAAAATTAAAATTAAAATTAAAAAAAAAAAAAGAGAGGTAGGAAGAGAGACAGGAACATCGATCTGTTCTAGTATGTGCCCTGACTGGGGCCCCAACCAGCAACTTCTGTGCTTTGGGCTGATGCTCCAAGACTAACCAACTGAGCAATCTGGCCAGGGCCAATGATTACCTTTTCACCTTGATTTAGTTGGAGTGGCTTTTGTCCCTGGCAACCCCAAATGTCCAACTGAAATGTCTAGACTTGCACTGTTCAACTATAGCCACTGGCCATATATGGTGTCTGAACCCTTGAAATAAGGCCAGTGCAACTGCGAAACAATTTCTAACTTTATTGTATTAAGTTAGTCTAAATGTAAATTGTGACAAGTGGTAACCATGATGGAAATCGCAGATATAGAACTTTTTCTTTTAGGATTTTATTTATTGGCCCTGGCCAGTTGGTTCAGTGGATAGAGTGTTGGCCTGGTGTATGGATGTCCTGGGTTCGATTCCCAGTCGGGACACAAAGGAGAAGTAACCATCTGTTTGTCACTGCTCCCTTTCCCCGTTCTCTCTCTTCCCCTCCCACAGCCAGTGGCTTGATTGGTTCAAGCATAGTGACCCTGGGCGCTGAGGATAGTTCAGTTGGTCTAAGTGCATCAGCCTCGGGTGCTAAAAATAGTTCAGTACTCGAGCATCATCCCCAGATGAGGTTGCTGGGTGGATCCTGGTTGGGGTACATGTGGGAGACTGCCTCATTATCTCCCCTCTTCTCAACTAAAAAATAAATTATATATATATATGAAGAGGGGGAGCAAAGGGGTCAGAGGAGTGGGAATCATCAACTCCTAGTTGCTTCTCATATGTGCCTTGACTGGAGAAGCCCAAGGTTTTGACAGTGACCTCAGCATTCCAGGTCAATAATCTCCTGTATTAAATGTTCTGTAGAACATTTTCATCATCATGGGAAGTTATATTGGATGGCGCTGGCCTAAATCTTAAGGGTTGTTCTGAAGAGTAAAACAGCAAATTTGTTACTAGGCCCACCTCAGTGCCCTGCACACAGTTGGCGTGCATGGCAACCATGAGCCCAGCACACGTCACACGTAATCGCTGAGAACTGACTCAGCACCCCCGTACTTCTCATCTCAGATGTGATTTGACGAACCCAGGCTTCCAGGCAGGGCTGAGTCAGCAGTGGCTAAGGAGCCCAGCAGAGCCTCCCACCACCTTCATCGACCTGAGGCCCACGAAGCCATCAGACCAGCCGTCATTGGAAAGGTACGGGGAGCAAGGATGGCCCAGCAGCTAACCCACTGCTTTGCAGATGCCACATCGGCTTACACAGGAACAGGGACTTCAACAGATGGGAAGGTTTTGGCATAGGCAAGTCCTGGGAGCACCACTCTAATGAAGAACACTCTTAGCCAGGAGCCGAGCCTGGCCTGCAGTCCCACTTGGTCCCATCAGCAGGCTTTCCCAGCAGAGAGGGAGGAAGCAGAGGCAGACGGCAATCTTTCTGGGGTGGAGGTCTAAGCAAACAGTCTAGGTGGGGTACATTGCCCTGGGGGTGCTTTCTTCCACCACCTGGCAGGAAGCCCCGTGGCCCTTTGGTTAGGGCTGACTGAGCTTTGGCTGGCCTGCCCATCTTCCTGCATTGGGTCACCAGGGAGGCTCAGGCACTCCAAGTCCCTGGTGGAAGCCCAGACTGGTTGGGGTGGACTGGGGCATGGCCAGTGAACCATCGTTTCCTCTAACCCAGCTCCAGCTCCAGCTCCAGCTCCTCTGACAGTGAGGAGGCAGGAGAAGAGGAGACAGCTGCTCTGAGAGACCAGCAGGGCCCAGCACGGTTACGGTAACCACCACGGGCTCCTGCTCCCTGGGGCTGCTCCCTGTCTGCCTTCCACACAGCCTGGCATACCTAACATTTGTGCTCTTAGCTCTCTGTGTTGCACCCAACGAGCCAGTGCCTGGTGGTGAGAGGGGGTCTGGGAGGTGAGGAGGGTCGTCTTGGGAGCCCACCTGGGGCCCAGCACTGCCTCAGCCCTCAGCCTGCCTGCTGTGCCGGGACAGCACCGAGGACACCTCAGCCTGCCCTTAAGAAGGGATTAGGACATTTAGCTCCCCACATCGATTTTGCTCCCAATTGGTGGTGTCAGTGGAAGTGAAGAGAAAGTGTAGGGTTGGAAGAAAGTGAGGGTTGTCTGCCAAAAATGAATGGTTTGGGTGAATTATGCTGTGAAACATCAAATTCAGAGAAGGCTCAAGTCTTCTTTGTGGGGAGGCCACACTGGTCACGAGCGAGTCGCAGTCGTATGTTGTGGCAGTGACCATCATTTTTGGAAAAGCTTGCAGATCCAACCCTTTGAGAATGCTAGTCTAATGCAACTTTACACCTACTGTAATTCATGATGAGGCATTATAGGAAAAAAGAGGAAGAAAAACGGGTTGAGAAAGATGACAGGTTTCATCCCGGAAATGCTTTCATGTGCTGACATGCACTGTGACTCGGCAAGGGTGGGAGACTGCAAGCGTTCCTTATCTCCACCTCTCTCCAGAACCAGGGAAAGCTTCTGGAAGTACTCTGGCTTTTGTGTGTGTCCTGTTTCAGTGGCGAAGCACGCCTCCAGGTGGCATTGGCTGAGGCTACTTGTCTTGTGTGTTACAGGAACTGTACTGGAAAAAGTCAGCTTCTCCAGCAGCTCAGGGCTTTTCGGAAGGGGATGGCTCAGTGCCAGCTAACTGCCAGCAAGGGTTCTAGCAGCCTGGAGACACAGGCCCCTGATGACACAGCTGGATCCAGAACTGGAAGGAAGCAACACGGAACACTTTGGGCCGAGAGACAAAGTTCCACAGTCAGACCTGCAGGAGGAAGTCATGGGGCCCGGGGGAATCCTCCTGGGCCAGAGACAGCCAGGGAGGTCCTGGTGTCTCCTCTGGGCCAACTGTAGATGACTCTGGGACTGGATCTCAGGAGACTGGCGGGATGGTTTGATTCTGTCAATACACCCAGACCCTGCTGGTCCCTACGCTCTCCCATGTTTCTATTAGCAGGTGCTTTTGCAGTGCAGGGCCTCGCAGACTGCAGATCCGTCATCTAGCCCTGTTAGAATTTGGTCAGAACGTTTTCGTCTGTTTAGAGCAAAAATACCCCAGCACATATATACATACAGCATGGTGACAATTTAAGTGACCCCACCCCTCTGAAAGGGCCTGGAAGGAAAACCCGTGAAGACAATGGCTTTGTTTTGCTCCTGGGACTCTGAGCCTATACATGATCCAGTTCTGCATTTCCCCTTAATGTGCATCTGTTATTTCCATCATACAAGATCTTTATATTTTTTTTAAACAAGGTCTTTCTAAAATACATAAAATTTAAACAAAACATATTTAGATAATTTCAGGGTGTGAAGGGTCTTGAAAGAGAATTTAGCTTAACTTTCTGAGTCCCTGTATACTTGCTATTTTGTATACTTAACACACCACACACACACAAAATGAACCTTAGATTGAAATTTCTCTATTTTCTTTAACCAAGACACAAAAAACACCTATATGTTCTAATGTCCTTCCAAACTAAAGGTGAGTTGACTTTCAAATACACAGAATACTAAATGTTTTTGTATTTTTTTGTTGTTTGTTTTTTAGTGACAGAGAGAGGGACATATAGGGACAGATAGACAGGAATGGAGAGAAATGAGAAGCATCAACTCATAGTTGCGGCACCTTAGTTGTTCACTGACTGCTTTCTCACATGGGACCTTGGGCTCAAGCTGGTGAGCCTTGCTCAAACCAGATTGAGCCCACACTCAAGCTGGCGACCTCGGGGTTTCGAACCTGGGACGTTAGTATCTCAGGTCGATGCTCTATTCACTGTGACACCACCAGACAGGCTGATGACCAGTTTTTATTGTGAGGGAACCAGACAAAAGACACTGGATTGCCCATGACTGATTTCTGGAGACTGCCACCTCCCTGAGTGAGAGGCATCTCTAAGGGCAGATGCCAGATTTTTGGACTTCCCCAGGACCCCCACCGCCTTATGGCAGGACCTGAAGTACGCAGGCCCTTATATGCCTCGGTTTCTTCTTAGAACTCTGGGCAAGCTACTTACAACACCAGAAAGGAACATCAGGTTCTTAGAATGAACGATCGCTGGATATGGGCATGCTGCTGGGACTGCCAGGTGTGCAGCTTAGCTTACTCCAGAGCCCCAGCTCCTTAAGTAGCAGGTGAAATAAAGCACGTTACTTAGCCCGTAATAACTGCCCAGCTACACACGATTCCCTCTCCTCCTCCTCTTTGGTGAACTCGCTCTGCAGAGATTCCAGGTCTGGGGTGCGCCCGGGACCCCACTACCAACAGAAGGCAGGGGTGGCAGTCCAGGTTCAAGTCCCACCTCTGCTCCAGTGGCTGCAAGTGCGCTAAAGTCACCTCCCCTTCCGGAGCCCCAACTCGGGAAAGACCCAATGCCCGGCAGAGAGGAGCAGAAGCGCGGTGCAAAAAGGCGCACAAGCAAGGCCAGCGCCTGAGACTAAGCGCTGGAGACGCACCCAACTATACCAACGTTAGGCACAAGCTCTGTCCCACGAGTCTGGCCCAAAGTCTCGCGCCCAGACATACCCGCCGGAAGCAGAACTCGCGGACGCCGGAACTGGGGAGCGAGACCAGACTACATTTTCTAGAGTGCCCAGCACCGCACGGGGATGACGGAATACACGGGGTTCTCAGCCAGCTTTCAGCGCATCCTTGAGGGCCTCTTGGGAGGTGGCTCTGAGGGCCTGGGAGGAAAGCTTCAGCTTCAGAATCGTGGTGTCCGGCTGGCTAGTTCCTCGCGTGCTGAGCCTCGGTTTTTCCAAATGTGAATGGAAGACATTCACTCATTCAAAACCATTCATACATTCTTTTTTTCTTTTTTTAAAGCTGCGTATTGAGTCCTCCCATATGCCGGATCTGCTAGGCGCTGCGGTTACCGCAGAGGTGAGCAGGTGCTTGCTTTCATGGAACTTACATTCTAGTAAGAGACGCATACAGGAGGCAGACTAATTTAGTTGCCCCTTTGATAAACGCTGCAGGAGTTGTAGAAGACCGGATTTTACCCTCTCAGGATAAACGCGATGGTTGAGCTGCGGTGTAAAGGGTGTAACGGCTGCATGGAATTAACCTGGAGAATTGGTGGCGAGGGTTCCACATAGAAAGAACATAGAAGGTGTTAAGGTCCTGAGACCTGAGAGATCAGGGATGCTTTTGAGGGACAGAAGAGAATCAGCGTGTCCCAGGTGCGGGGGGTGAAGATTGAGAGAGACCAGAGAGGTGGGACCATGTAGGACAGCCTTGGAGGCTCTGGGGGGAATTGATTTTATCCTAAGAGCAATGGGAAACCAATAGAGTTTGGGGTTTTAAATAGGATAGTGCCTTGGGAAGCCAGGAAGCTCTGTGGATTACGTATCTCAAGGAGACCAGAGGGCAGCAGTGAGACCAGCTGGAAGCTCCTAAAATGGTCCAGATTGAGGTAGTGCTAGTGGGGTGGTCGTGGTGACAGAGCTGGGTCAGATTTCCAAAGCAGAATCAACTGTGCCCTGTGGTTGACTAGGCTGGGGTGAAGAAGAGAGTGGGCAAGAATCACTCCTTAGTACATGACCTGTGGTGGCGCAGTGGATAAAGCGTTGACCTGGAACACTGAGGTCACCAGTTCAAAACCCTGGGCTTGCCTGGTCAAGGCACATATGGGAGTTGATGCTTCCTGCTTCTCCCTCCTTCTCTCTCTCTCTCTCAAATGAGTAAACTAAGAAAAAAAAAATAACTCATTAGTAAAATGGAGATAATAACATCTGTGATAGGTGCCACTGTAATTTTTTAATTTTTTAAAAAATTGTGTGTGTGTATGTGACAGAGACAGGGACAGATAGGGACAGACAGACAGGAAGAGAGAGATGAGAAGCATCAATTCTTCTTTGCAGCACCTTAGTTGTTCATTGATTGCTTTGTCATATATGCCTTGACTGGGGGCTACAGCAGACCGAATGACCCCTTGCTCAAGCCAGCGACCTTGGGTTCAAGCTGGTGGTGAGCTGTGCTCAAACCAGATGAGCCTGCGCTCAAGCTGGTGACCTTGGGGTTTCGAACATGTATCCTCTGGTGACCTCAGGTTTTGAACCTGGGTCCTCCATGTCCCAGTCCGACGCTCTATCCACTGCACCACCACCCAGTTAGGCAGACTCATACTTTATTTTTACACTGATTTTTTGTCATTTTTTTCTGTTAATACAGTACAGTGTACAATACTTTTCATTTTTCTGGACTTAGTTGTGTTTTTATGTTCTAGATTATGATTTTACAACTCTGTTAGGATAGGTAAATGACTTAGGCTAGGCTGTGTTTCTACTTAAACCAAAAATCGAGTTACATCACTGTCATAGGATGGGAACTGTGTCATAACCCGAGGACTCCCTGTAGTGAGCTTGAGATACCCTGGTCTAGTAAGATTTATTTCTAGAAATACATTTTCTGAGCCAAAGGGCATGTGTGTTAAAAATGTAAACATCACTATGTTGCCTGGGGCTAATATTAACTTTGGGAATGGGCTCAGTCCCTATGTAGCAATACTACAATTCTGAGATGTTGGTGTGGATGGTGTGGGTCACCTCAAACCTGGACTCAGCTTCTTTGTGAATTTTATGGGGAATAGATATGGGGCAGGCTTTGAAGGATTCATTTATATGATAGATAGGTCTTGAGCACCTGTCACATGCAGGGTGAAGCTGAGGTATCTGTGCCCTCACAGATCTCCCAGTCTAATGGGGGAAATTGACCAGAAAACAAACCATGTGATACATGCAGAGTGGAAAGCAAGTATGTTGGCCTATTAGGTAGGATAGACAGTTACCAAGGCAGGAAAAGAGGAGGGGAGAAAAAAAGGGGGTTTATTCAACCACTGAATGAAGAAGTCAGCAGTCTTAAGGTCTTCCAAAACAAGATCACCAGATGTACAAATGGCTTTCAAACCCTGTATGTTAGTCCCACTATCAAGGAAGGGAAGCCTTGAAGCCCTATACATTAGACCCAATAACAGGGAAACAAAGCCTTGAAACTAAGAGTATTGCCCTGACCAGATAGCTCAGTTGGTTAGAGCATCATCTTAAAGCACAGAGGTTGCCAGTTCGATCCCCAGTCAGGGCACATACAGGAACAGATTGTTCCCATCTCTCTCTCTCTAAAATCAATAAAAATAAACATTAAAAAAATAAGAGTATATAACTCCTAAGACTCCAACAGGTGGAGTGCTTAGGCTAGCTGAGTTACCCACTTGTGCCTTGTGCCAAGCATATAGCTTTGCTTAATAAACTGCTTGATTTGCTTGAACGCTACACCGTTTCTCTCCTGAATTCTTTCTCTTGAGTGTGATAAGAATGGAGGAGGGAGAAGCCCCCTTGGGCTTGGGCTTTCTCCAGTGACAGTCCTGGGAAAGTTAAGGAGGGATTCGTGGAGGAAGTAACTTTTAGCTAGTGTGATGGTTAATTTTGCATCAATTGACTGGGCCAAAGGATGTCCAGATGGCTGGTAAACATTATTTCTGGGTGTGTCTGTGAGGGTATCTCTGGAAGAGATTAGCCTTTGATTCAGTAAGCTGAATAAAGATGATCACCCTCCTCAATGCAGGTGGGTATCATCCACAGTCCATTGAGGGCTTGAACGGAACAAAAAGGAGAAGGAGGAGGGAATTTGCTGTCTCTGCTTGAGTTGAGACATCCATCTTCTGCACGTCGATATCAGAAAGCCTGGGTCTCCGGTGCTTGGATTCCAACTGGGACTTATACTATTCGTCCCTGACTCTCAGGCTTTTTGACTTAGATTGAATTATACCTCTCATTTTCTGGGTCTCCTGCTTGCAGATGGCAGATTGTGAGACTTCTCGCATCCATAACTGTGTGAGTGAATTCCCCTAACACAGGGGAGAATGAAACTAGGTTTATAGTTGTGAGTACACGAAACAGTTTATTCCTGCATTCCATATGTTTCCATATGAACAACGGTAAGACTACTTTCGCCTACCTCTGTATATCTGCATGTATATATCTTATTGGATGGGACTTACTAGATGTTCATCACATGCACTCTTCCTATAAGAGCTTGGGTATTCTTTCCTGGATTAGATGAGTCACCCATCCCCTTGTTAACTAGACTGAGCTTCAGGCCCCAACCAGGTAGACTTCTCGAAAACCCCTTTATTTTTGAGGGTTCTGGCAAGGCCTGGGAAGCACTTACACATTCTGTAGGCACAGCCTCCCTCCCAGCCAAGCTCTCCCACCCCCTCTCCTCTGTCTGAGAGCCATTTTCTCTAGGCCGTGGCAGGCGCATCGCACACCTTTCTCCATTTTGTCCACTCCACAGTACCATGAGAATGATGCCACTGTCCCGTTTTATAGATGAGGACACTGAGGCCCGGAAAGAGTAAGTGACTTGCCCAGGATCACCTGGCAGAGTGGGGATTTCTTTCTTTTTTTTTTTTACAGGGACAGACAGAGAGAGAGAGAGAGAGATAGGGACAGACAGACAGGAATGGAGAGAGATGAGAAGCATCAAGCATTAGTTTTTTCTTTGCGACACCTTAGTTGTTCATTGATTGCTTTCTCACATGTGCTTTTACCGCGGGCCTTCAGCAGACCGTGTAACCCCTTGCTCGAGCCAATGACCTTGGGTTCTAGCTGGTGAGCTCTTTGCTCAAACCAGATGGGCCCCGCGCTCAAGCTGGTGACCTTGGGGTCTCGAGCCTGGGTCCTCAGCATCCCAGTCCGATGCTCTATCCACTGCGTCACCGCCACCGCCTGGTCAGGCCAGAGTGGGGATTTCACATCAGCTTTGACAGAGCCCAAGCTGGAGCTGTTTCTCGCCATGCTGGTCAGCCAGAGCAGAGCAGAAAGGCCGGGGCATTGACACAGAGTTGGGGGAAGATGGTCAAATATGGGAGTGTTTATGACAGCATGGGCCTGGGCTTAGGCCGGAGAGTGGGTCAAGACAGAGAGCAGAATCTGATTTGGAACTTGACTCTGGTTCTGGGGTGGAAGGGACTGGTCCTTAAGGCACACCCTTCCCCAGGTCTTCACGACTCCCCAAGGTCTGGGGTCTCATCTTGTTACTTAAAAAAGAGCCATTGTTTTATTAAGGATAGCTGAAAGAAGTCATTTACAAAACTTTTGTATTCCAATTATAGCTTTTCATAAAAAGCAATGTCCACTTTTAATACATATTCTAGTACACAGGTGCATGTTGGGGGGGGGGGGCGCTGCTGAGCACGTGGGCAACCCCAGGGGTCCAGGATGTACCTGTGCTCAGAGCTACTCTGCGTGATTGTGGGTCCGTCGGCGAGACTTGCAGGGCCCAGGGTTGACTGCGGTGCTGGTGGGAGTTGGGGCCAGGTTCACCCAGCCAGGCCCGCGGGGCAGCACGTGGCTCTCGTTGAGCCTGCAGACGCGGTAGTTCTCATAGTGGACATTGTGGGTGATGTCCTTCAGGTCTTGGAGGTGGGAGCTGGGAGACGAGTGGCAGGTCAGCCTGGGCTGGCCACGGCGACCCCCAAGCCCACTGCAGTCCCTGGGCTCCCGCACCCTCACCGGATGAGCAGGTCTCTCAGGAGGGGGAACTCACAGTGCGCCATGTTCTCCACTGCAACACAGGACACCAGGCACTGAGCACATGCCCACGGAATGTGCACAGCGCCTGGTACGCACCACGGCCCTTTCCCCACATTTCTCGCTGTCTTATCCCACTGCCCACTCTTCATTCATTCGCTCATTGTGTCCCCAGTGTCTAGTGCAGGGGGCTTGTACAGAGAGTTGTTAAATCAGTGTATCCACTGGTCATTTTATGTACTTAATAATGACTATATTGTCTTATGTATATTATACTATATATATATATATATACACACACACCAGCCCTGGCTGATTGGCTCTGTAGATAGAGCATCAGCCCAGAGTGTGGACATCCTGGGTTCAATTCCCAGTCAGGCACACATGAGAAGTGACCATCTGCTTCTCTCCCCCACCCTCTCCTTCTCTCTTTCTTCCTCTCTCGCAGCCAGTGGCTCAATTGGTTCGGGCATCAGCCCCAGGTGCTGAGGATAGCTTGGTTGATTTGAGGATCGGCCCCAGATGGGGGTGGGGGTGCCAGCTGGATCCTGGTCAGGATGCATGAAGGAGTTTGTCTATCTCCCCTCCTCTCAGTTAAAAAAAATTTTTTTTTAAACAGAAATGTTTTTATTTATTTTAGAGAGGAGACACACACACACACACACACACACACACACACACACACACACAGAGAGAGAGAGAGAGAGAGAGAGAGAGAGAGAGAGAGAAAGGGGGGAGGAGCTAGAAGCATCAACTCCCATATGTGCCTTGACCAGACCGGTGCAGGGTTTTGAACTGGCAAACTCTGTGTTCCCAGGTCGACGCTTTATCCACTGCGCCACCACAGGTCAGGCAAAAAAAAAATTTTTTTTTAAATAAACAACTCCAGTAACTTTATTTTTATTTTATTTTTTTACAGGGACAGAGAGAGAGTCAGAAAGAGGGATAGATAGGGACAGACAGACAGGAACGGAGAGAGGTGAGAAGCATTAATCATTAATTTTTCGTTGAGACACCTTAGTTGTTCATTGATTGCTTTCTCGTATGTGCCTTGACAGCGGGCCTTCAGCAGACTGAGCGCCCCTTGCTGGAGCCAGCGACCCTGGGTCCACGCTGGCGAGCTTTTGCTCAAGCCAGATGGACCCGAGCTCAAGCTGGCGAGCTCGGGGTCTTGAACCTGGGTCTTCTGCATCCCAGTCCTACGCTCTATCCACTGCGCCACCACCTGTCAGGCTAAAAATATATATTTTTAAAATATGGTATATATATTATATATATATGGCATAATATACATAAGATAACTTAATGTATACATAATAATATATATTATATTCTACTTTTAATAATTATATTGATAAACTGGGGGCTCAGGCTCTGACTGCTGCTCCTTTACCTTCTAGTGTTACCCTCAGCGGGCCCCTCCTCCTCAGGTAGCCTCCCTCTCCCACCCCGCATATTTTCCTTTTTCATGCTTCTTCCACCTGTCATTGTCCTGCCAGCTCTACAGGGACAGGGACCCTATTGGTTCTACTTTCACTGTCTCCCACTTAGGAACTGCACATAGTATGACTCATACATAGTAGGCCCTCAATACATTCTGAGGCATGTATACAGAACCTTCTGTGTGCCAGGTATTATCCAAAGTGGTGGCTCTGCCCCCTCCAACCACCTTATGGAGGTTGATGTTACCATCATGTTGGTTCTGTTGTGAGGAAACTGAGGCCCAGAGTCAGTAACTTGTTTGAGGTCTACCAGCTGCAAAGAGGTGCTTGATCCCAGATCTGTCTACTCCCTGGCTGCAAGATTCACCACTGGGGCCCTGTGATGAGTCCTAAGGATCCCTAAAGCAATAAGGTATTCCAACCCCTTCTCACCTGTGTCCTCCCCAAACGCCTGCACTGACCTTCAATGATGCCCCACTTCGTCTTCCGGGCCAACACACATCTCCCATTCACCAGGTACTCTCGGTCGGCCCCTACCACAGCAAAGGGTATCCGCTCCTTTGGGGAGGGGACAGGACCAAATGGTTGGCCCCACCAGGCAAGTGGAGAGAGAAGATCCCAAGGTGGGGGGGGCACTGTCCTTTGTGGGAAAAGAAAGTAGTAGAAGGAGCACAAAATATCTAATGACTTAGGAGATGCAAAGTCGAATCAGTGCCTCAGTTTCTTCATCTGTAGAGTGAGAGTCTTAAAAGCACTGACATAGGCCCTGGCAGGTGGCTCAGTGGGTAGAGAGTTGGCCTGGAATATAGACGTCCCGGGTTTGGCTCCAGATCAGGGCGCACAGGAGAAGTGACCATCTGCTTCTCTTTTTGACCCTTTCCCCCTTCTAACCCTCTCCCCCTCCCATAGCCAGTGGCTTAATTTCTTAGATCATGGCCTAGGGCAGAGGTCCCCAAACTACGGCCCGTGGGCCAAATTGCGGCCACCTGAGGCCATTTATCTGGCCCCCACCGCACTTCTGGAAGGGGCACCTTTTTCACTGGTGGTCAGTATATGGAGTACCGTATGTGGTGGCCCTCCAATGGTCTGAGGAACAGTGAACTGGCCCGCTAGTAAAAAGTTTGGGAACCCCTGGCCTAGGGCAATGAGGACAGCTCCATTGGTTTGAGCACCATAGCCTCAGGCACTAAAAATTGCTTGGTATTGAGCATCAGCCCCAGACAGGGTTGCTGGATGGATCTTGGTTGGAGCACATACAGAAGTCTGTCTCACTATCTCCCGTCCTCTCACTTAAAAAAAAAAAGGGTGACCTATGGTGGCACAATGGATAGATTGTCAACCTAGAACTCTGAGGTTGCCGGTTTGAAACCCTGGGCTTACCCAGTCAAAGCACATACAAGAATCAACTACTACGAGTTGATACTTCCTACTTTCTCATTACTTTCTCTCTCTCTCTAAAAAAAAAAAGTACGGAGAGAGAGCTTTGTGAATGTTTGAGAAGTGCTTAGTTAGTATTTTAAGGGTTGGCACAGTAACCCTTGGGAATGGTATCATTGCTAATAGCCACGTTACTAAAATCTTGCTAACATCAATCTTTTACCTTACCTATGAACAGGAACAGTAATGACATTTGATGGTTACCATGATAACTTTGCAAACCAGGGCTTGGCCTGTTAGGGCTCACAGGCCAACCCCGGCACCCTCCCGTTTTCCTCTGTAAAGTTTGCCGGCACACAGCCCTGTCTGCTCAGTGCTCTTCTGTGTGTGCCTGCCTTTCAGGCTACCACAGTGGACCTGAATAATTGCATCAGAAACCGCCTGGCCCACACAGTCTAAAATAGTATATATTTATCATCATCTTGTCTGTCACAAAAATATTTGCTAAACGCTGACGTAAATTCTAGGTGTTTACTTGCTCCTGACTGGAAGTGGAGATTCAAACATATTTTTTTTTAGTGAGAGAGACAGACAGAGAGAGGAGAAGCATCAACTTATAGTTGGCGGCATGTACTTGTTTATTGATTGCTTCTCATATGTGCCTTGACGGGGGTGGGGCGGGGCTCCAGCAGAGCCAGTCACCCGGTGCTCAAGCCAGCGACTTTGGGCTTCAAGCCCGTGACCTTTGGGCTCAAGCCAGCGACCTTTGGACTCAAGCCAGCGACTGTGGGGTCATGTCTATGGTCCCATACTCAAGCCGGCGACTCCGCACTCAAGCTGCCAAACCTGGGGTTTTGAACCTGGGTCCTCAGTGTCCCAGGTTGATGCTCTATCCTTTGCGCCACCACCTGGTCAGGCAAGATTCAAATTTGTAAACTCCAAAGTGCTGTAAATGGGTTTGTATGCTTTTTTCTAGAATTAATTTTTAATGAGGAATAATATTAATGCCAATAATAACCATTTATTGCCTGACCAGGCAGTGGCGCAGTGGATAGAGCATCAGGCTGGGATGTGGAACACCCAGGTTCGAGACCCCGAGGTTGCCAGCTTGAGCATGGGCTCATCTCATTTGAGCAGGGCTCACCAGCTTGAGCCCAAGGTCACTGGTTCGAGCCAGGGGTCTCTCGGTCTGTGGTAGCGCCCCCTCTGTCAAGGCACATATGAGAAATCAATCAAGGAACAACTAAGGAACTGCAATGAAGAATTGATGTTTCTCATCTCTCTCCCTTCCTGTCTGTCTGTCCCTATTTGTCCTTCTCTCTGACTCTGCCACAATAATAATAATAATAACCATTTATTGCACGCTTATGTGCCAGCTGGTAGTAACTAAACCCTGAATAAATGATTTATGTTGGATGATTTATTGAGATATCAATTTGAGGATGTGCTCCTTGTATTTCCCCTAGCTCAGTTTCAGCTGTGGCCAGGCTGCCCACCTCAGGACAGAATGCAGAGCTGGTGAAGGTCAGGGTGCTTTGAATATTTCACAGGTAATCATGTTCCTTGCTCCAGTGGGGAGCAAAAAGAGGGAATGTGTAGAGAAATTGGGTGCCAGGCCTGATCCGTGGTAGTGGCGGTATAGTGGATAGAGTCAACTTGGAGCACTGAGGTTGCCAGTTTGAATCCCCATGCTTACCCAGCCAAGACATATACAAGAAGCAAGCAATGAACAACTAAAGTGAAGCAACTATAGTCTCGCTTCCTCTCTCTCATTCTCTCTTTTTAAAGTCAATAAATAAAATCTTAAAATAAGAAAAATAAAGGCCTGACCAGTGGTGGCGCAGTGGATAGCACATTGACCTGGGACACTAAAGTCCTGAGTTCAAAACCCCAAGATCGCTGGTTTGAGTGTGGGGTCTCCAACTTGAGCATAGGGTCATCAACGTGATCCCATGGTTATTGGTTTGAGCCTAAAGGTTGCTGGCTTGAGCAAGGGGTCACTGGCTTGGCTGGAGCGCCCAGTCAAGGCACACATGGAAATCAATTAATGAATAATTAAAAGTGCCTCAACTACAAGTTGATGCTTCTCATCTCTCTCCCTGTTTGTCTCTCTTTCTCTGTCACTCTTGCTAAAAAGAAAAAAATAAATAAAAGAAATTTGGCGCCAGACGGGAAGCAGGGCTTTCGTGTACAATTGTACAGTCGGGGCATCACACAAGGCAGCTGGTCATGAGGCTGTGTCAGTCTAAAATCAGGGGTAGGCTCCCAACTGCGAAAGAAGCTGTTGCCCTTTTCTAATCCAAGCAAAAAGCACTGTGTAGGCTAACAGGGTCCCTTGGCAAGGGATTTGAGGCCTGGTGTCTGCGGATGATGAACCCCAGGTGCTTTGCTGACTCCAGACGGACTGACATTGAATGTACCATAAGGATAGCAGGATGGAGGCTTGGAGTTGGAATTCAACTAATTCAGAGTAAATGAAGGCGTGAGCTATTTTCTTTCTGTTTTTTGTTTGTTTTATAAATTTTGTTTTGTTTTATAAATTTTTTAAAAAATTACTGATTTCAGAGAGAGGAGAAAGAGAGTGAGAGCAAGTGAGAAAGAGAGAGAGAGAGAGAAAGGGGCACCATTTGACATTCCCCCAGCAGTGGGTGAAAGTTTCAATTTCTTCACATCCTCACTAACACTTGTTATTGTCTGCCATTTTGATAATAGCCATCCCAGTGGGTGTGAAGCATCTTGTGCTTTTGATTTGCATGCAGCTGGTAATGTTGACAATTACTGGCCACTCAGACAAATTTTGGGACAATGTCTATTCAAGATCCCTTTGCCCATTTTTATTTATTTATTTATTTTTTACAGGGACAGAGGGAGAGTCAGACAGAGGGATAGATAGGGACAGACAGACAGGAACAGAGAGAGGTGAGAAGCATCAATCATCAGTTTTTGGTTGCCGTCACAACACCTTAGTTGTTCATTGATTGCTTTCTCATATGTGCCTTGACCGCGGGCCTTCAGCAGACTGAGTAACCCCTTGCTCGAGCCACCAACCTTGGGTCAAGCTGGCGAGCTTTTGCTCAAACCAGATGAGCCCACGCTGGCGACCTCGGGGTCTCGAACCTGGGTCCTTTGCATCCCAGTTTGACACTCTATCCACCGTGCCACCGCCTGGCCAGGCTGGATGGATAGAGTTTTATATCTGCTAGAACTGTATGAACTTTCCCCCTGGTTGTAATCTTCCGATGGAAAGGATGGGTGGAAAGGAAATCACTCTGCCTCTGTCTTGCTAGCCTCCCTGCCCCCTGTGGCCTCATACCCGGATCTTGCTGTTGAGGATCTTGTCATTGATATCCTCGTCGAAGCACTTCTGTGGGTACACATCGATGCAGTGAGTCCTCAGGTTTTGCTGGATCTGGAGATCCCATGCAGGTAATCTCAGCTCAACCTGTGCACTCTGCCCCTACCACACCCCTCCTCACCCTAGCCCCAGGTACCCAGGTCACCGTGCGCCTGAAGTTCTCTCGCTCCTCAATGGTCAGGCTGTCCGCCCTGGCGATCACAGGCACCACGTTCACAGTCCGGCATAGCCGCCGCAGGAACTCAATGTCCAGGGGCCGCAGGCTGCTCAGACAGGGCAGTGATGGTAGTGACAGTGGCAGCAGTGAGTGTGTGAGTGAGGGGGTACCAGCCCACAGCCCAGGTCAGGAATCCCTTTTCCTCCTCCTCCTTGTCGCTCCCCCATGGGCGCAGCCACCTCACCAGTGCCCAGTGGGCGGCACGAAGTACACACAGCAGTGCACCCGGGTGTCACGGATGTGGCGCTGGCGGGTGATGAGGATCTCCTCCTGCAGGTACTGCTCGTACTGCTCATTGATGTAGCCCAGGATGGGATCCCAGCTGGGGCGGGAGATAGATACAACCTCAGGACTGTGCCCGAGAGCCCCACCTGTCTCCCTGAGTCCTCTGGGTGGTCATCCTTGCAGATGAACAACTGACCCATCCGTCCTTTGTTTCTGCACACTCGAGGCACTAGGGCACCCGAGTACGCTTCCTTCCCCTACTCCCCCTCCCCTGCATTCTCAGAGAGGCCCCTGCCGTTCGCGAGCTGAGGTCTCATCTTCCTTGACTATAAAATGGGGGCAATAAGAACACCTAGTTTGGGGTGTGGAGAGTGAGAAATTGTTGCTGTCTGGCCTGGTTAAACCACTGTTTTCACCTGATTGTGGCAAGGATTTCCTCACTCCTCTTCCTGGTCCCCTTCCCTCTGTGGGCTGTTGTCAACAGCAACCAAAAAGATCCTTCCAAAAGCAGGAGTTAGATGGCATCCATTTTCTGCTCAGCCTCCAGAGGGACTGAACAAAAGCCGAAGTCCTTACATTGCCCTACAAGGCCCTATGCCACCTCACCACTGCATCCTATCTGCCCTCTCCTCCTCCTGCTCTCCCTATTACTCCTGCTCTGCCAGTCACATGGGCCCGCCTACCTCAGGGCCTTTGCATATGCCACACTCAGCCTTGAACACTCGTTTTCCCATGCCCACATGGCTTATTCTCTCATCTCTTGGAAGTCTGTACCCAAATGTAACCTTTCCTAGGAGGTCTTTCTTGATCAGCATGCTTAAAATTGCAATGCCCTCCAGCTTCATACTCTTTTCACACTCAGAAATGTCCCGTCTGGATGCTGAAGTTCAAGTTCACCCTCTGTATAAGTGATTTTGTTCATTGTCTGTTCCTGACCCCTGTGACCATGTAAATTCCAAATACACAAGGATGTTCATCTGTTTTGTTTGTTGCTGTGTCCCTAGTCCTAGAACAGAGTTTGCACACAGCAGTAAGTGCTCAGTGAAGCATTTTGTGCAGGGCTGGCTTCACAGGAGTGTGGATGGAGCACAGGGCTCCTTACTTAAAGGGGCCTGTGTTCTGTGGTCATGGTCTTACAATTCTTGATAATTTTTTAACAAGAGGCCCCATATTTTCATCACATTGGGTCCCACAAATTATTCAGCCAGTCCTCAGTGTGTGTGTGTGTGTGAGAGAGAGAGAGAGAGAGACTCATGGAGAGCCTTGAACAACTCTGCCAGGACGGTATCGTAATTCCCAAGTTACAAAGAAGGAAACTGAGGCTCAGAGAGCTTTCGTGATTAGTCCCAGGTCATGCAGGCAGCAAGTGGTCTAACCCAGGGGTCCTGACTCTGGAGTGTGGGCGTCTAACCCCTGCTACAGCATAACCTTTATCGGGTACTTACTGTGGGCCAGGCAGCAAGCTAAAACATTTACAAACTGGCCTCAATCTTGGAGGAAGAGTTGCTTACATTCATTATAGACAAATAAACTGAGGCTCAGCCAGGTTGTTCCAGGGGTGGGATGTCTCCCAGAGGCTGGAGGGACAGGAGCAGGGACAACTGGGGCTCAGCCCGTCCCAGAGCACCCACCACTTGTCATTGTTGATCTGGTCCCCGAAGCCGGGTGTGTCGGTCACGGTCAGCTTGAGCTTCACACCCTTCTCCTCGATGACTGTGGAGGGAGAGTGGATGGGGGGAAAGAGATTGGACCCAGGAGGAGCAGGGTGGGGGTGAGGGTGAGGGTGGGGTCTCACTCACCATGGCTCACCGAGTGCAGCTGCAGTGTCTGGGGCAGGGGCCCCTGCCCCAGGTCCGGAGGGGTGGACTTCCACACCTTAGATTTGAACAGTGTGTTCACCATTGTGGACTTGCCCAGCCCGCTCTGTCCTGGGAGTAAACATAGGACAGCAATAGGGGTGGACATTTTCGACACTGTTTCTCAAACTCTTAAATACATCTTTTTAGAAAGTAAACTGTTTACTAAATATAACATAAATATAGAAAAGTGTATACTGTCCTACATGTCCACCTCAATGCTTGCTCCCTTTCATACTGAGGCAACATTCATATAATAAGAGAATTAATTAGTAACCACTTAAAGTGAACAATTCAGTCGCATTTAGTACATTTTTAGTGTTATGCAACAAACACCTCTTTCTAGCCCCAAAACATTTTTATCACTCCCCCCCGCCAAAGAAACCCTGTGCCCTGGCTGGGTAGCTCAGTTGTCTAGAGTGTCATCCCAATAGTCCAAGGTTGCACGTTCAATCCTGGTCAGGGCACACACAAGAATCAACCAATGAATGCATAAATAAGTGGAACAACAAATCAATGTTTCTCTCTCTCTCTCTCTTTCTCCCTTCCACTCTCTCTAAAAGCAATCAATCAATAAAGAAGTTTTTTAAAACCCTGTGCCCATGAAAGCAGTTGTTCCTGTTCCTCTCCCAGACTCCAGCAGCCACTAACTTTCTGTCTCTGTGGGTTTACCTATTTCAGATCTTTCATATACATGGAATCATGGAATATTTGTCTTTCTGTCTTTGGCTTCTTTTTCTCAGCTTAATGTTTTCAAAGTTCATCCATGTTGTATTAGGCATCACCACTTCTTTCTTTTTCGTGGCTGAAGAATATTCCCTTGGATGGGTAGATCACATTGTGTTTATCCATTCATTCGTTGATGACAGTTCAACAAACTTTTACAAACTAAACAACCTGTGTATGCAGCACAGGATCATGAAACAGAACACACACCTCCCCCCAAATCCACCTATATCCCTGTTCAGTAAATATCTGACTTCTAACAACAGGGTGCAGTTCTGCCCACCCTTGATGTAGGGAATCACCCGGCACGTGATCTTTTGTGTCTGGCTTCTTTTGCTACATGGCGAGATTCACCCATACTACCTGTGGGGTGTGAGGTGTGTCTCCAACTGCGTGGAACATGTCCCCTAGTCAGAAACATCCTACTTCCTAGCGCAAGACACACCTTTGTGCATATAACTGGAATTGTCCTCAGGACTGTACTGTCCCCACCTAGCTATTGCGACTGGCAATATGGCAGATCTAAATTGACACGTGCCCTCACCGAAAATACAAAACGGGTTTTGCAGACTTGGTACAACAAAAAGAACTTAAAAGATCTCACAAACAATTTTTATGTGGATTACATATTGAAATGATAGCATTTTGGAACATATCAGGTTAAATCAAATAGATGGTTAAAATTAATTTCTCTTGTTTTACTTTTTTAGAGGTGACCACTAAGAAACTTAAAAATTACATATGTGGCCGTGGTTGGACAGCTCAGTTAGTTGGAGTGTCGTCCTGATGTGCAAAGGTTGTGGGTTCAATCCCTGGTAAGGACATATCTAGAAATAGATCAATTTCTATCTCTCCCTTCTTCTCTCTCTAAAATCAATCCATAAAAAAATTACAACCTGACCTGTGGTGGCGCAGTGGATAAAGCGTCGACCTGGGAACACTGAGGTCGCCAGTTCAAAACCCTGCAATGGTCTGGTCAAGGCACATATGGGAGTTGATGCTTCTAGCTCCTCCTCCCTTTCTCTCTCTCTCTCTCCCTCCCTCCCTCTGTGTGTGTGTGTGTGTCTCCTCTCTAAAATGAATAAAATAAAAAGAAATTTTAAAAAAAATTACATATGTGCTTGGCGCAGTGGATAAAGAAAGCATCGACCTGGAACGCTGAGGTCACGGGGTCAAAACCCTGGGCTTGCCTGATCAAGGCCCATGTGAGAAGCAACCACTGTGAGCGGATGCTTCACACTCCTCTTTCCACCTTTCTCTCTCTCTCTCCTCTCACTGAAATCAATAAATAAAATCCTAAAGACAAATTTCATATGTGTCTTATGTTACAATTCTATTACATAGTGCTTCCTTAGAATAATAGTTAGTTGGTGATACACACTCTGATATTTTGTGTCTTATTGTTTCTAGGTTTTAAAATTTTTTAAAAATTGATTTTAGAGAGGGGGGGGACATCACTTTGTTGTTCCACTTATTTAGGTATTCATTGGTTGATGCTAGTTTGTTTTATTAAAAGTATAATTTTGACCTACAAAATTAATTGTGCATATATAAAAAAGCAATTCCAGATAAAGTGACCCAGGGAGAACCTACTAAACGCTAGGCACTATGTTAAGCCAGATGAGGAAACTGTGCTCAAGATCACACACTGGTAGGCTGGTGGGTTTAGGACTGGGACCAGGATCTGAGTACGGTATACACAGCTTTCTGCCTCAGCCTCCCCTTTTATTGTTCTGCTTGGGTTGAGTTGGGACTACATAGGTAATTTTTGTCCTTTAACAACTCAACGTTTTCCAAATTTTCAACTACAACACCTCTGTGAGATACTTCTATAGGCCCATTTAATGGATGGGAAAATGGAGCACCAAGAAGTAAGGTGACATGCCCTGGCCCGTTGGTCTGTTCTGTGAGCCCCTGCCCCTCACTTACCCACCACCATGATGTTGAACTCAAAACCCATCTTCATGGCCTTGATCTTTAGTTGGTCCAGCACGGCCTCGATGCCCACATAACCCATCGTCTCGCAGGGCGGGGTCTCAGAGCTGGAGGGCCCTGATGAGCAGGGGGAGGGGGATCTCCTCAGGGGGTCCATGGGGCAAAGAGCACAGCGATGCCTGTCGATGCCTGTCCTACAGGACGAGGTGGGGAGAAGGGGCTTGCTGGGGCTCCAGAGAAGGACCACCCGAGTTCTCAGTTTTGAAATCTGGCTCCTTAGTTCTGCTTCCAGACTCTCCACACATTATGCCCCTGACCTGTCTGTCCCCTAAGCCCCATGGCCCAGGGGTTTGGTGAGAGGTGCCTGGAGTCACTGCCTCTGGAGGGAGATTGAGCTTCCATCCTGATAGGCATTGGTCCCCAGGATCTGTCCCTCCCCTACCCCAGCACCCACTCCTGACCCTCCGTGGCCCAGGCAGACTCTCTGCTCAGACCCTGCCCCAGCACAGCCCAGGAGTCAGACCCGTGGGGGACAGAGAGAGAGAAGCCATCTCGTGTGACACCTGGAAGCCCTGGGTTCCTGTGGGAGCTTTAGGGGCTGTCTGGCCCTGGTGGATCCTGGTGTTGTGGTGAGGGGGAGGGGAGAGGGTGACAGTTAACTGAAGAATCAGAGCCCTACCCCCCCTCCCCGTGCCCTGTGACCCTAGCTGGGGGCGGCTCTGCAGCTGGGAGCAGAGGGCAGGGACAGGTAAACTGCTCCACCAGGCCCTTTCAGGATACTACCCTGTAATCCTCACAACAACCCTGGCCTAGGACTACAGACAGGACCCTGAGGCGCCGGGGGCAGCTCCTTTGCCCAAGGTCACCTTGCTGGTGGGAGTGGCAGAGCTGGGTGGGCTTCATTCAGTCAGTGTCTCTGGCTTCTAGGTTCATGCCCTTAAGTGTTCAGCCAGGGGATGCAAACTGATGACCTATGGCCGAACAGCAGAACATTCATGAGTTTTCTTTGGTCTGTCCACTGCTGGCACCATAGTGTTTTAAATTGGCAGCATTGAAAAATCAAAGCATTAATTTAGCAAATATTTACCCTGTACTTAGTCTGAGCACAGCACGGTTCAAGGGGCCCGAGGAGGGGCGCTTGTTTAATAATCATCACAGCCCTAGGAGACAAGTGCTGTTACTACAGCCAGTTTATAGATCAGAGAGTGAAGGAAGTTGTTCAAGGTCACACAGTGAGGACGTGGCAGAGATGAAATCTGAGGCCATGTTTTCATTTTCTCCTCTGGCCTCATTTCTTCTTCACACAAACAGCTTGATTTCCAAGGTATCTTAGACATTGCAAGCCCCGACAATTCTGGGCCCAGCCCACAGCTGACTTCAGCTGCCTCTTTATTTTTATTTATTTATTAAAAATTAATGCCTGAGCTGTGGTGGCACAGTGGATGGAGCAATGATCTGGAGTGCTGAGGTTGCTGGTTTGAAACCCTGGCATTGCCTGGTCAAGGCACATATGACAAGCAATCAACGAACAACTACAGTGAAAGAACTATAAGTTGAATCTTTTTTTTTTTTTTTTTACAGAGACAGAGAGAGAGTCAGAGAGAGGGATAGATAGGGACAGACAGACAAGAACGGAGAGAGATGAGAAGCATCAATCATCAGTTTTTCATTGCGACACCTTAGTTGTTCATTGATTGCTTTCTCACATGTGCCTTGACCGTGGGCCTTCAGCAGACCGAGTAACCCCTTGCTGGAGCCAGCGACCTTGGGTCCAAGCTGGTGAGCTTTTGCTCAAGCCAGATGGGCCCACGCTCAAGCTGGCAACCTCAGGGTCTCGAACCTGGGTCTTCCGTGTCCCAGTCCGACGCTCTATCCACTGCGCCACCACAATAAATAAAAATCTTAAAAAAAAAAAAAATAAGCCTGACCAGGCAGTGGTGCAGTGAATAGAGTGTTGGCCTAGGATGCTGAGGACCCAGGTTTGAAATCCCAAGGTCACCAGCTTGAGCGCAGGCTCACCAGCTTGAGCCCGGGGTCACTGGTTATTGGCTTGAGCGTGGGATCATAGACATGACCCAATGGTTGCCCAGCTTGAAGCCCAGCGTCACTGGCTTGAGTAAGGGGTCACTCAGTCTGCTGTAGCTGCCCCCCCCTGCCCGCAAGCACATATGAGAAAGCAATCAGTGAACAACTAAGGAGCCACAACAAAGAGTGGATGCTTCTACAAGCTGTGACTCGGTCCGTATTTTTGTTCGAGATTCCAGCAAAATTCCGAGATATGAGTTGTGATTTGGGAAGCTGCCGCTAGTTGGCGCATGGGTCCAGTATCAGCAGTTTTGATATACAAGTTGACTGACTTATGAGCTCAGTTACAGAACAAATTTAATTCGTATCTCAAGGTACCACTGTAAATATATTGATTTTAGAGAAGAAGGAAGAGAGAGACAGACAGAAACATCAATCTGTTTCTGTATGTGCCCTGATCAGGGATCGAACTGGTCACGTTTTTGTATCAATGGAGCTAGCTATCTGGCCAGGGCAGAGCTGCCCTCTTTAGCTGGGCCATGAGGACAGTTTGCCACAGTCCTCAACCCTCTCTAACGTATCCATGATGATTCTTATACCAAGTCCATTTCATTCACCTGTTTCCTAGCACCTGAGTTTGCAAGCCCTAAAGCAATCTTCTCTCAGATGTTGATAGTCCTCAGATAGTACATTGATTTTAGGTCAGTGATTCTTAACCTGGGTTCTATCGAACCCTAGGGGTTCGATGAGTCGGCCTCAGGGGTTCGGAGAAGCCTCTGCCGTGGAGGTAAAGACACACTAGTGTAAAGTCGTGATGACACACCCCGCTTGGCCATCACTTGCTGCAGAGGATCACATTACATTGCTCGGCCAACCAGTGCTGCGGGGAATTTAGTGTGCACAGTAGTCAATGGCTGTCGTAGTCGTACTTTGTGTGGTTTCTTTCTTAATATTTTAATCCATACTAAATATGTCGAGCAAAAAAAGAAAGTGGTCGGACGAATATGTACAACATGGATTCACATGTATCAGGGAACGGGATGGGAGTCAGCATCCTATCTGCATGATATGCAATGCCAAGTTGAGCAACTCTAGTCTCGCACCGGCAAAACTAAAGGAACACTTCTTGAAGCTGCATGGAGATGGTGAATACAAGAACACAACGCCTGCTGAATTCAAGGTGAAACGAGTCAGATTCAATGACAGGGCCACTCTGCCTGCTATTGGATTTGTACCCGTTAACAAACCGATCCTCACAGCATCGTACAAAGTTGCTTACTTGATCGCAAAGCAGGGTAAGCCACATACCATCGGTGAAACACTCATAAAACCAGCCGCGTTAAAGATGGCGAATCTGATACTCGGAACAGCAGTCGAAGGCAAATTATCCCAAATTCCTCTTTCAAATGATACCATCAGCGACAGAATGGAGAACATGAGTAAAGACATCTTGGCTCAAATAGTTGCAGATCTAATTTCAAGTCCAGCAAAATTCAGTCTTCAACTTGACGAGACCACAGACGTTTCTAATCTAAGCCAGCTTGCTGTTTTTGTGCACTATGTGAAAGAAGACATGATAAAAGAAGATTTTTTATTTTCTAAGCCTCTTACAACAACAACTAAGGCAGCCAATGTGAAGAAGCTTGTGGATGACTTCTTCAGAGACAACAATCTTTCATGGGATATGGTTTCTGCAGTTTGTACGGACGGAGCTCCAGTCATGCTGGGAAGAAAGTCTGGTTTTGGTGCGCTAGTAAAAGCCGATGCAACACACATCATTGTTACGCATTGTATTCTGCACAGGCATGCGTTGGCAACTAAAACCTTGCCTCCAAAAATAGCAGATGTATTAAAAACTGTGGTGGAATGTGTGAAGTATGTGTGAAATAGTGCTCTGAGGCACCTCATCTTCAGTGAGCTGTGTTAAGAAATGGGCTCTGAATTCAAGTATTCCTGTATCATTCTAATGTTCGGTGGTTATCCTGGGGACAGGTGCTGAATCGTGTTTTGCCATGCGTGTGGAATTAGCCATGTTTTTGCAAGAGCAGCAACATTGTCATGCAGATTGCTTCAAAAATCCTGAATTCGTTGTGATTTTAGCGTACATTGCTGATATATTCGCAGCTCTCAATCATCTCAATCAGCAGATGCAGGGTGGTGGAGTCAACATCATGGAAGCGGAAGAAAACCTGAAGGCTTTTCAGAAAAAACTACTGTTATGGAAACGACAAATAGAGAACAATAACTTTGCAAACTTTCCCCTTCTGGACGACTGTGTAAGTAAGATCAAAGATGTGTCTGGTATTGGAGATGGTTCTGTACCCATGAAACTGAAGCAAACAATTCCCACGCACTTAGATGAGATTACAAAGCCTCTCGACGGATATTTCCCTACAACAGAGTCATATCCAGCATGGGTGAGACAGCCATTTATGTTTACTGTTGAGACAGCGGATGTCAATGATGAATACCTCGACGAAATCATTGAAATTCAGCAGAGCGAGGTTCAACTGCAGCTCTTCAGAACAACACCACTCTCAACTTTTTGGTGTCAACAAATGGAAAAGTACCCAGTTATTGCTAAGAAAGCCCTGGAATTTTTTATACCATTTGTTACAACATATCTTACAAGCAATCCTTTTCGAGGATGCTGGACATAAAAACGAAGAAAAGAAACAGACTTTGCTGTGAAGATGACATGAGAGTAGCACTTGCCAAGGTGAAACCACGCATATCTGAACTGGTCTCCCAAAAACAACAGCAGAAGTCACACTGATTTGCAGGTATGTCATTTGGGCAATGCTTTATTCTGGCCCCAAAAAAGTATTTTGTGGATTCAAAACGACAAAAAACAAATTAAATTTAAAATTAAAAAAATTAAGTTATTAAAAAAATGTTAAATTCTTTAAAAAATCCGAATTTATTTTTAATTAGTAAAATAGTAAAAAAATATTTTGGGGGGCTGAAATTCTTTTATGGGGCCGAAATAAAGTAATACCGTAATTTGTTTTGAGTTCATGCACTTTGTTGGTTTTGTTCTTTGAGCAAGGTGACGTTCATGCACGGCTCATTTTGTGCACCAGTAAAAAAACATATACCTATGTCTTGAATTTGGAAAAAAAAATCATATTTTATTTATCACTGAAGAAGGGTTCGGTGAATGCGCATATGAAACTGGTGGGTTCGGTACCTCAAAAAAGATTAAGAGCCACTGGGTTAGGTTTTGCAGATCATAAGATGTCTGTTGCAACTACTTACTTACTCTTCAGCTGTGAAAGCAGAAAAGTGAAGGGATGGACATGACTGTGTGCCAGGAAAACTATTTACTGACCCCCCACTGCGTCCCCTGGCACTCACCAAATCTGTCCCAACCACTCAGCTCAGCTGTCCTGTGCTCCTACTAGCCCGTCTCTCTCTTCAATTTCCCCACCTTCTACACATCTCGGAAGCTGGGAGTGAGCTGGGCGGGGCCCGGGGCAGTAGGACTAGGACAGTCTGCCCTGAACATGGTTCCTTTCCCAGCTGAAGCACCTCTCAAGCTCCAACTCTGCAGCCCTTGAGGAATTCTGCAAGGCTGGCATCCTCATCAAAGCAAATGAGAACTTGACTTGTGGATGACCAAAGAATGCTAGTAACACATGGCCTGACCTTGAATGGGCGCACATTCTGCTTTTGGGAATGTCCCCTAAGGAAATAAGCCTCTCTGCAGAGACAGCACTTTCTCCTGGAAAATCATCTCATGTGAGTGATGTAGGATTCTGACAAATGGGGGAAGAAAACCTCAGTGGGTACCCACAGGGATCATGAACTGGAGAGATCAGGTTTGCAGAAAGCAGCAGTCATTTGCAAGACTCTCTTGGGCATGTTGCTTGGGAGAAGTAGAGGGTAGAGTGGTCTGAGCAGTCTGAGGATGGCAGGTCAGCCCAGATGTATACTAAGGAACAAATTCTTCCTTAGAGCTTCCAAAAGGAACACAGCCCTGCCAGCCCATTTAGACTCCAATCTCCAGAGCTGTGAGGTAATACATTTATGTATATTGTTTTAAGCCATTAAGTTTGGGGAAGGATGTTACAGCAACGACAGGAAGTAAACCTGTTAGATATGTGACTAAAACGGGTGGCTGAGCTTTTCAAGGCCTCAGTTTTCATATCTGTAAAATGGGAATAGCAATAATACTCACTGTAGGATTGACATGAGAAATAAATTATATGAGGCAATATAGCCTAGCATTAGCTACTATGTTTGTTTCCCCCTGCTAGACCATAAGCACCACAAGAACAAAATTGTGTCTACCTGGTTTACAGCAAACTCAAGTGCTGGGCAGTCTCTGGCCCCTTGTGGGCCTGGACGCACCTGTGCTCTGCAGGAAGGCAGGATAGAGAGCTGCCTCACTGGACAGGCTAAGGAATGGCAGGTTAGGAACCCCAAACCCCAAATTCTGGGGAAAGAGCTCATCTGAGAGATAATTATAGGGTTAGTGTGAGGATTAGAACAGAGAAGACAAGGATCCAAAAGACTTCTAGTATGGTGCCAGGCATATCCCTGCTGCTCAAGGAAGAGCAGTAGAAGAGACACAGCTTCTCCCTCCCTCCTCTCTACCTTTCTTCCTCCCTCCCCTCTTTCTCTTCTTTTAGTCTTTCCTTCATTCCTGAAGTAAACAGCAGCTGAATGCCCAGTCCCAGACTGCTTGCACAGTCTATTGAGAGCGACTGAATGAAAAACCCCTGGAATGAAGAGATTGACAGACCAGTGGCCTCTTCTGGTCCGGTCTGGCATACCAGCTGCTTTTGTGCAGCCGGAAGCACACCTGTTGGGACATAGGCCCCGCCCTCCCCTGAGTTCTGACAACCCCTGGCTAGCCCTGGGGAGAGTGGGGGTGGTTGCCAAGTCCTCAGGTGGAGTGATCCGGAAGCGGGAAGTAGTCTGTGCTCCCAGGAGTTAGGACCTACCTGGCCCCGGGGAGCTTGGAGACAGGTCAGGTCTGGATGTGGGACTGCTGTGGGGGTGGGGGGTAGTGGCTGCCCTGCCAGGTTCAGGACCCAGAGAAGGGCTGAGCAAGGAGAGGAGTCGAAGAGGCTGGGGCAGGAACTGGGGCCCAGAGGATGATGTGAATGGGGCAGGGGCTGGGCTGTGGGGGGCTTACATGTGGCTTGGTCCCAGAGGAGGCTGGGGCTCTAAGGACTCCGTCTGGGGGCTGGGGCAGGTGGCACTCAGGGCCCTCCAGCTGAGATGGACAACCGGGAGGAGCTGGAGAGCACAGTTGAGGAAGTGCTGGGGAAACTGAGGAGCGGCCGACTGTTCCAGTCCGACTGGGACACGGCCGCCTTAGCTGTCTTCCTCATCTTTGTGGGTGAGTGTGCTCTGCACCTAGTCCCTCCGCCTCCCCTGCCAGGCCCTCCCGGGAGGGCCACATCTGGACATTTGTCCCGCTCCAGGCACTGTGCTGCTCCTGCTGCTCCTTGTCTGCTTTCACTGCTGCTGCTGCCACTCCTCCAAACCCCGCAAGGTGAGTGCCCCGCAGGCCAGGCACTGCTCTGGGGTGGAGGAGGGCAGTGCAGAGGCTCTGGGTGGGGCTGGCCGAGGACTGAGGACTAAGCCCGCCGGGCCCCTGTGCTTCTCTTACAGGAGAAGTCCATGGGAGTGAGGAACTTGGCTCTGGAACCTTAACGAGGCGAGTCCCCAGCCCTCTGCTCATGTCTTGCGGGGAATAGTAACAAGGCCTTGTTCGCCCAAAGCCTGAGTCGGAAGTATGTTCTAACCTGGGTAATGTGGGCACTCAGTGCTCCGTCCAGGACCGCACCTGGCCCTTCATGACCGCCATCAGGAGACCTTAGGTAACTTGCTGGCGGTCACAGAGCAGCTACCCCTGGGAGGGGAAGCTGGCTCAAGCTCAGGGCCCAAACCCCCAAGCACAGCCCTGGACACCATTTCTCTCAGCCCCTTGGCAGCCAGAAGGACCCTCTCAAAGATGGTATGAGTAGGCCAGGGGCTCAGTCACTGGGTACTCCACCCCGCTTGGTCCCCACTCAGACAGACAGACAGACAGATAGACAGAGGGGTCCAGGCAAAGTCAGATGATCTTTATTTCTTAGAGGACCTGGTGAGGTTGCTGAGTGAACAGCCAAGGGTGCCCCAGCTCATGGTACGTGGCTTCTGTCTGTCTGTCCTTTCCTCCTCCCCTGCTCCCAACTCACTGCTCAGGGTCACCACCCACCCTCACCTTCCAGCGGGAGGGGGGAGTAAGGCTGCTCTGCATCACCCTGGTGGCAGCTCAGCAGGCAGGCAGCAAAGCAGGGAGGAAGGAAAGCCCTGGGCTGGGCTCTACCTTGAGTCCAAAGGGCAGGGCTGGGAATATGGGCCACCTCTTGACCCCACCTTCCTGACCCAACTCCATCCAAAACAAAAACAAGTCAGCCTCCCTTCATCCCAGGGGTTCCAGTGTTCACTCCCATCTGTGCAAATGGGACAGACAGGACAGGCAAGGAGGAAAGGAAGTCGCCTGTAGTGCTGGTCCTGGCTCTGGCCCATGCGACAGGGACACCTTGGGTAGGGGCTACTTCTCAGGAAACAGGCTCTCGGGTGATCTGCTTAGAAAGGCCTGTAGCTCCAGTAGCTGGAGAACACGGAGATCTAGGGGGGTGGGGGGGACATGGTGAGCAGTGCTGCTGTGGGTGGTCCTGGCCCCAGTGCCTCAGGTCAGACTTCAAGGTCATCCAAGGACAGTGGGTCAGCATCCCTAGTGCCCAGTGTGCGGAAATTACAAAAGACCTTAAGATTTGGGGATGCTATGGAGGTGTGACAAGAACCCTTGGAATCCTCCCAAAATGAAGGGGCTAAATATCCTGTTGCCCGGCTGGCCCCAGCTGTCTGAGACGATGGCCTGGCCCAGACCCCCACCCCCAGGCTCCCACCTTATCCTTGAGCTGCTGGCAGAGCTGCAGGGAGACGGTGAAGAAGACGAGGGCGTCATTAAGCCACGGGATCACGGACTCCACTTTGTACACGTGGCTGACCTCCAGGCGCTGGGAGCCCCACTCACTGTGGGGACAGGGGAGGGGCCCTAAGCTCCACTTTGTACACGTGGCTGACCTCCAGGCGCTGGGAGCCCCACTCACTGTGGGGACAGGGGAGGGGCCCTAAGCTCCACTTTGTACACGTGGCTGACCTCCAGGCGCTGGGAGCCCCACTCACTGTGGGGACAGGGGAGGGGCCCTAAGCTCCACTTTGTACACGTGGCTGACCTCCAGGCGCTGGGAGCCCCATTCACTGTGGGGACAGGGGAGGGGCCCTAAGCTCCACTTTGTACATGTGGTTGACGTCCAGGCACTGGGAGCCCCACTCACTGTGGGGACAGGGGAGGGGCCCTAAGCTCCACTTTGTACATGTGGTTGACGTCCAGGCACTGGGAGCCCCACTCACTGTGGGGACAGGGGAGGGGCCCTAAGCTCCACTTTGTACATGTGGTTGACGTCCAGGCACTGGGAGCCCCACTCACTGAGGGGACAGGGGAGAGGCCCTAAGCTCCACTTTGTACATGTGGTTGACGTCCAGGCACTGGGAGCCCCACTCACTGTGGGGACAGGGGAGGGGCCCTAAGCTCCACTTTGTACATGTGGTTGACGTCCAGGCGCTGGGAGCCCCACTCACTGTGGGGACAGGGCAGGGACCTGAGCTCCCCAGCTCCTGAGCTGCAGAGGGCACTCGAGGGTACCCTCCCAATAGTGTACTTACAACATGGCCCCAGGGCTGTGCAGTACAGAGCCTCCAGCTGGGCGGAAGTTCTAGGCAAAAGAGAACTAGACCCAGTCAGGCCCTTGGGGGGCAGGAGTAGGGGGCTGGGGGCCAACGGGGTCCTGCTCACCTTGGTGGAATTGGGCTGCAGGGCGTGCAGCTGGTACACGGTGAGACACAGCTTGTTGAGGTTGATGTAGACATTGACTAGCAGGTCGGAGGGCAGGGCGGGGGCGAACATACGCTGGGGGGCAGGCAGAAAAGTGGGATGAGGGCAGAGCAGCAGAGGCCCCCACAACCACCTGGGGGGATTTCAACCCTCAGCCTATGGACTGGGGCATCCAGACTCTTCCCAGGTGCCCTGGGTAACTTCTGCTCTGCTGGGCTTGGGAACCACTGACTCAGATCAGAGGTGATATATTTGGGGGATACAGGATGGAAGCTGAAGACTCTATCTCAGAAAATTGTGATTACACATAGACATAGAACTCCTGCTGATGACAGCTTGGGGCTTCCAGGGCCCCTGGCCACCCCCGTGTCCCTTTCCACGGGACCCACTCTCTTGGCTTGGGGCACTGACCGTGAGGCCACTGGCAGCAATCTCAGGCAGAGTGAGGGTGGCCGGTGTGGTGAGTCGGTTACGAGCTCTGGTCAGTTGCAGCATCACAGCGTCCATCAGCTGGAGGGAGGGGGCTGGTCATAGCAGCTGCGGCTGTGAGACCTCGTCCTGACCCCGTCCTCCCCTCCCAGCATCAGGTTGTGACTAAGTCATGGTGGTCCTGGTCTCAGGGCCTGAACCCCCTCAAAGTGGGGGGACTTGTTACAAATGCAGTAATTCTGCTCCAGCGGGGGGAGGAGGGGAGGACACCGTACAGTGGACCACCCGTCCAGGGGATTTCATTGCACGGGGTCCCGGGGGCTGGCCCAGTGGGGAATGAGATGCCAGGAGTTAGTCCCAGGGGCAGGGTGCATGGTAGTGCAGGCAGTGAAGGAGCTTCGAAGGGGCCCTGATCTAGCTAGGGGGCAAGGGGCAAGCTTGGAAGAAACAACTGGACAACTTAAGACAGGCACTGGCTCCCTTTTCACAGGAAAAGAAAGTGAGGCTCTGATGGGGTAAGGTCACATGGCCAGTGAACAAATGGAACCACCTAGAATTCATCCTTTTCCTTTACTACGGAGCAAAGCCCTGGCTTGGACTCCACAGAGCGCCAGCTTCCACTGCTTCCAGCTGTTACTGTGGGCGCTAGAAGGACCTGGCTCCCAGGAAAGGCAAACTGTTGGGTGGAGGCATGGGAGCTACAGCTACAACTTATACCCCCCAGGGTAGTCGCAGTTGTGGGAGGGACCTTAGTCCATCTAGTTCCAAGTTTCATATGAAGAATCAGCGGTCCAGAGAGAATAGGTGGACCATGTGAGGACACACAGCAAGTCCAGGGCACCAGACTCAGGTCTTCCCTCCATGCTTTGTGAATTGACTTTGTTAATTACAAGGGGTTTTCCTGCTGCTGGTACTACTACTGGCAGCCACTCCTGACTGAGTACTGCTAGGGGCCACTTGACCTGCATTAGTACAATTGATAGTCATTCAATCTTGTCCCCCCTTTACAGGGGAGAATAGTGAGGGACAGAGTAGCCAAGTGACTTAAGATTGCACAACTTATAGTGGAGGCCCTGCAATCAGAACCCAGGTCTGACTCTGGAACTTGGGCTGAGAGCCATTTGATCATGGCTGGATGGATACGTCTACACTGAGAGGTGAAGGGTCAACTGTCAGCTCTATCTAAGGACATGGGGGCAGAGTTCTACAGGGCCTGTTGTGGGGAATTTGGTTCTCAGTCCCTGAAGGTAGCTCACCTTAAGGACTTCTGCTCCTGTTCTGAACTGGTAGCTGTCATCCCTGTTGTTAAGGAGGTAAATGGCTTGGCTCACGTGGTTCCTGGCATCCTGGATCTGAAAACAGTGCCCACTGAGTGGTCAGTGAGCTGGGCCCCAGCAGGGAGAGGTGCCAGATTCAGAGCAGTCAATCTTGGGCTCCCACTTTGGAGGGGTGGGTGGGTGGGTGCTGCTTGTCTGGCCCCTCCCCCACAGAGCCAGGTTTGGTCACTTTATAAAGGAGGACAGATGGTAACAGTGAAGGCATAAGAGCATAGACTTTAAGACCTGCACAAGGAAATCAACAGGGTGATGAAGGGGGGTGGGGTGGAGAAGCCTCTGGAGATTGGGGTCAGAGAAGGCTTCAGGGAGGTCACTCTTGAGTTCACACTCATCATTTTTTTTTTTTACAGGGACAGAGAGAGAGTCAGAGAGAGGGATAGATAGGGACAGAAAGGAACGGAGAGAGGTGAGAAGCATCAATCATTAGTTTTTCGTTGCCGACGCAACACCTTAGTTGTTCATTGATTGCTTTGCCTTCAGCAAACCAAGCAACCCCTTGCTGGAGCCAGCGAGCTTTTGCTCAAGCAAGTCAAAAGCTGACGAGCTTTTGCTCAAGCAAGCCAGATGGGCCCATGCTCAAGCTGGTGAGCTTGGGGTCTCGAACCTGGGTCTTCCGCATCCCAGTCCGACACTCTATCCACTGGGCCACCGCCTGGTCAGGCCACACTCATCATTCTTGTGATGAGAAAAGCTGGTGGACAGAACTTCAGGCAGAGGGACAAGTTGAGGAAAGTAAAGGCTGGAGCCCAGTCATATGTATTGGAATTGATAGGGAGTATGGACTTTGTCCTCAAGAACCATGGGAAGCCCCTGGAGGCTTTGGGCGGGGAGTGACGTATTCAGGAGGGATTCCTGTGGCTCTGGCTGGGGCCTGGGGAAGTACAGACCTCCTACAAGGCTAGGCTCTGGAGCCTCAGGCCCTGCCCACCCTATCTTCACTGCTAGGAAACATCTGACCAGCCTTGCGGTGGCAGCAAATCCTGGGTGTCCAGCCCCTGGAGGCCTCAGCCCCGCCTGCTCTTGTGGCCTGAGTCCTGGTTACCTGCTGCAGCTTCCACTGCTTGTCCTCCCGGAAGGCAAAATGCAGCAGCTGGTTGTTCCGGGGCATCTTCAGGTTCACATCCTGATGGGCAAGAGTGGGATAGGCTGAGCAGAGGGATGCCCTTTAGCTTTTGGCCCCACTGCGTCTTTGAGCGAGGGGCTGAAACAGGTGCTTTAGGCCTCCAGCCACTCCTGGAGAGTGGGAAAAAGGACTCCTAACACCTTGGCCATTTGGGCGGTGAACAGAGAGGTTAGGAAACAGGAACTAAGGCCCAAGAAGAACCACAAAGAAATGAAAGAGAAAAGAGGCCAAGAAAGAGGAAGGTGGCTTCAGCTGGGAGGCGTGTGACTGTGGGCAGGCAGAGGACATCTGCACTGGCCAGTGGACGAAACACCCACCCATGAAGGAGAGGGACCTTTCACCACGCCTTGGCACCTGGCACAGGGTTGGGTATAGATGGAGCTCAGATGTTGGCTGATCCCACTTTGATCTGGGGCCAGCCTAATCCTGCCAATGCCCATGCTTTGCTGGGCCCAGACTCTGGGTTGGGCCACATACAGAGCATCCCCTTCCCGCACTTCTCACGGAAACCACATGCCAGTCTCATGAGGAGGCTGGGGTTGTCATTTTACCAATAAGGAAACTGAGGCCAGAATGGTCAAGGATCCTACCCAGAGTCACACAGCCAGCCAGTGGCAGAGCTGAGATATGCAGGAGGCCCCAGGCTTCTCCAGCAACACGGGAAGGGTAGAGGGGCCAGGGACTCACCGCCTGGCTCAGCGCGTCCCCTTGCAGAGTCAGCACGCCTTTCACCTGGTCTGTGCTATAACAGAGCGGTCAGAGCAGGGCCTGTAGCTGATCCCTCCTACCACCCAGTCCTCCCAGTGGGCCGCTCTGGCTGTTGTGTCATAGGGTGTTCCAACCCAGGTGTCCCCCTCCCCCCCAAAGGAGTCCATCCCAGAGGTTTCTGCCCAGCCAGGGCTCACCCACAGCTGCCCAGAATGAAGTTCTCTTGCTTGGCAGGCCCCTCTGTGCCTGAGCCTGGGAAAGTGAAGCGGAGAGAGGCCTCCTGTAGGGCAAAGGGGAGTGGGGCGAAGTTCACTCAATCCAGCCGGTGCTCCTTCCAGAAGCCCCGCTCCCAGCTTGGCTAAGGGAGGAATTAGGTGGGCTGGGCACCTTCCTCTGCTCTGGCTCCTCCCCCGCGGCCTTTCAGGTCTTACACAAAACAATACTTGCTCCTTCCACATTCCTTGGGCACCCACTGTACCCAACACGGGGATAAAACAGGAATAGTCTCCCAGCTTGGTTTACACGCTCGGGTGTGGGGAACAGTGTCAGCAAACCACGGTAGTCATGGCAACCCGCAACTCTGGCCATACTCGGCAATGCCTGAACATTGTGAGATGACTGGCTTATCTTCACGACAGCCATTGAGGCAGGTACTGTTACCTCATTTTTGCAAATGAAAGGGAGGCCCAGAGAGGTTGAATACTTGGCTGATATGACAGTACTGGGGTCCTAAATATCAGATTAAATGTCAGTGCTTAAAAAAAGGACTACCCCCTCTTGACCCTGGGGCTCAACCCAGGTCCACGGCGCTCACACAGCTGCCTGTGGAATCGGGTAATTACTTGCTGGCGACCCCAACAACAATTCACGTTCAGTGACCACAAAACTCTGTCCAAACATCCAGCGTTGCGTACAAACAGGCGCTAGGCAGGCAGGCCCGGGTGGCCAGGGGGGGAGCCGCACCAGGGAAACTGGGGAGGGCGGACCGCCCCGCGCAGAGGTCGGTGGCTGCCCCGCGAGGCGTTACCTTTAGGATCTCCTGCAGCTGTCTCAGCACAGCGTGCACCTCGTCGTGCAGCAGCCAGCGGAATTCCTCCTCCTACCGGACAGGCCACTGTCAGCCGCCCGGAGCCGCCGTCCCCACCACGCGCCACCCACTTGCCCTCACGCCTCACCAGCACTGCCCGCTCCACCGCCGTCGCTGCCATCGCGGTCGCCATCGCCACCGCTCGCCGCCCAGCTGCCGTCTCCGGCCAGCTGTCCGCGCCAGCCGCTTGGTGAGTACGCAGCGCCCAGACCAAGCCCCCGCCGCCGATTGGCTATGGGAACCAGTCCCGCCTTTGAACCACCTCCCCACTCCGCCGATTGGCTAGTGCCCGCCCCGTCCTCCGCTCACAACACGGCGGAATGGAACCTGGCTAGCTGCTGTAAGAACCCGCCGGCGCCGGCTCGCCCGGAACGCCACGAGCACCCGCTGCGGACACCGTTTCCACGGCTGCTCTCCAGCCGGAGCGCTGCGGCCCTCGTCCCGCCTCTTCCGGGCTTTGATGGGGACCCTGCTCCACTTGCGCACCATTGGCCGGCGGAATGGCTTCACCCGGCGATTGGCCGACAGGGTGGCCTGCTCCGGCTCGGCCTCTCCATTCGCCCTCTGGTTCTGTTGGCCCAAGAGGAAGCCCGGGGCGGACTCAATAAGGCTGCTGTCCCGTTAACTTAATCTGCCGCCCTTCTCCTCCCTCGGGCTCCGAAATCGGGCGGCCGGCGTTTGGGTGCAAGCCACTGCCAAGGCAATCAGTCACAGTTGTGTTACCAAGAAACGTTTTATTCTGCTTGCAGTAGCCTTTTGTTAATTGCACAAAATCATGTTTTTTGTTTTTGCCATTTAAACATTATCACACAATCCTATTCTGAAAGACATGTTCATTAAAAACAAAACAAAAATAAAAATTCACAACCTTAATTACCAGATTTGTCGTTTAAAGGAAAAAAACAGGTGGCAGAAGAGGGGCTTTCTTACAAGCTTTTTCACAAGTGTCACATTTTCTCCTTAAAAGGGAAGGATTTCAAAACAAAGGTGAAAGAGTTTAAACAGAAATATTCATAAAAATGTACTTTACAGAATTGTCAACAATATTAAGACATTGACTAACCACTTTCATTACAGCATCTTCCCCCCAATCCCACCCCCCAGTGTCCAGCTAGGACTATAACAGGCTTTGTGTTCAGACAGAAAAGTAAAAATCCCAGTGAAATCAACCGTGCCCAAACCCACAGGCATCTTTCCTGCCCTTCCCCCATCTTCTGAGATCCCATAACTTGGGTTCTGATCAGTGGAAAAGGGCCAAGGTTGTGAGAGGGAGGGACCCACACCAGTGTGGCCACCTCATTTTATATATATAATTATGTATTCACTATAAATGATGACCTGCAAAATGTGACTTTGGAAAATTCAACCCATGCAGAGGGAGACAACACTGACATCCTTTAGGTGACTTCTCCTTGTTCTTATGCCACATTCCAAGCCCCTCTGGTCCCCTATCCAAGGAGAAATACAAGGTCCTCAAGGATGTCTCGGATCCACCTCTGAGGGTCAGTTAGTTCAGGTTCAGTCAGGCCCAGTCCTCCTTTTCCCTCTGATAGCCCTCCATGGCCCTGGAAGCAATGAAGACCAAGCTGCTGGCTGAAGGGACACTCATTCCATTCCAAGAGCTGAGCCTAAGAAATGGTCATTGTTGGTCAGGCTGGGTCTCGGCCAAAGGGACAGACAAGAAGAAATACTGTCTCCGCGGGAGGAAAAGAGGAAAGGGAGGAGAGCGGAGAGAGGTGGGCATGCAGAGGGCCAGGCAGGCTGCAGAAGGCGGACACTGTTGGGGCACAGTGGCTCTTCAGGACTAAGGGAAGTCTGTGGCATAACGGAAACAGGAGGGAGCCCATCTCCTTCACTCCTGACTCACCAGCAGCCTTCAGGAGCCCTTCCCAAGGATTGGAATGCAAATCTAAATACTAAAACAGCCTATTGAGGAGGGAGTACCCCAACATCCAAACAAGGAAGTCTGTCTGATTCCAGCCCAGGGCTCAGGGGTGATGGCGACTTCCAGGATGGGTGCCGAGGAGCAGCAAGGTGTGCAGGCTTCCCTGACGCTCACCTACAGGCTGATGGCTGCTCTCTCTGGACACGCAGAGCCCTGTCTTCACTTGACTTGGCCGTATCTTTTCAGCTCATATAGGCATTTCTGGAGAGTTGCTTACATGCTGGTAGCTTAAACACGACAATCATCAGCTGATCACCTGAGGCTGGAGGGCCCACAGGCTATTCTGTTTAGTCTGTGCTGGTTCATCTTGGTCCAGATCCTCTCCAAGGAATCCAGGGGGGATGTGGACATGCCCACCACCTCTGCTCTAAGGGAAGCAGTGGGCAGGCTTCTACTTCTCACTGCTGATTCTAGCTCTTCGACTGGAAGGGGCTGAGATAAGACAAGCTTTGAAGAAGGGAAAAAGAAGCCAGGCAGCAGTTTCTGGGCAGCTTCTATCCTGGAGTAAAAGCCAGTGGTGTGTGTGTGTGTGTGTGAACACACAGCCCACCTGGTTCGGGGACCAGTGCAGTGCCCAGCTCAAGAACTTTGCCACAGGCCAATCCTGCTGACACCTCTCCCGTTCCCAGGACCTTCAGGGGAGGAGTAATGCTGTGTGCTGTGCTGATGGCCAAGTCTTAAAGTCTGTATAAAAGGAGATGGAGACAGGCGGACTGGTCCAGAGTGAAGTCCCAGGACCCCAACCCCATGTGAGGAAGAGGGGTCAGAGGGAAAACTGGGGGAGTGGGGACTTAGTGTATGTAGGCCCGATACACGGCAGACATGTCGTTGTCAGACTGGTCCAGTGCCTTGGCTCTTTTGTACACCTGGAGAAGAAATAAGATGGGTTTAGTCTCTGAGCACACAGCTGACTTAAAGACATGAATCTGCTTCCTGGATGTGGTTCTAGGTGTGGTTAGGTAGGTAGTAGGTTCTGGAGTTCAGGCTGTCTAGGTGTGACTCCTGGCTCCTTCACTGACTGGCCTGACCTTGGACAAAGGGCCCCAGTCACTGTGTTTTGGTATCATGAAAAAGGTAAGGGTTCTGGCGAGGACTGAGTGGAAGGAGGGCTATATAGTGTGCGGAGTGCTGTAATGAGAACTCTATAACTTTCTGCTGAAGACCTTCCAAGGACATCCCATGTTATTCTCTGGGCTACGTCCTTGCCCCTTCCTTTGCATAGGATGCCCTTCCCAAAGGCCTTCCCTGCCCACTTCACCCAGAGCAGTGCTGTGCCTCTTGACCTGGGTCACCTCTATCCCCTTACTCTGTTCTATTTTATTCATATTTCTGACCAGTTGAAATTCTTTTTTTTTTTTTTTTTTACAGGGACAGAGAGAGGTGAGAAGCATCAATCATTAGTTTTTTCTTTGCGACACCTTAGTTGTTCATTGATTGCTTTCTCATATGTGCTTTGACCGCGGGCCTTCAGCAGACCGAGCCACCCCTTGCTGGAGCCAGCGACCTTGGGTCCAAGCTGACGAGCTTTTGCTCAAGCCAGATGGGCCCGCGCTCAAGCTGGTGAGCTTGGGGTCTCGAACCTGGGTCTTTCGCATCCCAGTCCGACGCTCTATCCACTGCGCCACCGCCTGGTCAGGCCCACCTGAAATTCTTATTTGTTTAAATACTTATGTGCTTATTTTGTGTCTCCTTCCATTAAAATGCACATCAACCTGTCCCCAAAGCCTAGTATGGTGCTTGGCAATTAAGAGCTGAATTTTATATTAGGTGAATATAAAAAAGTAGGAACAGAATTAAAAAGCCATTGTTTGACAGGGATAGGATGGCATCCAGTCCTAAGGAAATGCAGCTGGACACAAGGTTCCTCCCCCAGATGGCCAGTGGCATTTATTTATTTTTTTATAGATTGATTTTAGAGAAGCAGAAATAGAAAGGAAGAGACAGTGATAGGCATTCATTTGTTGTTCCACTTAGTTACACATTCATTGGTCATTGCCTGTACGTGCCCTGACTGGGCATTGAACCTGCAACCCTGTTTTTTTTAACAGTACAGTGGGAGCCACCATAATTGAGCATTTGTTATAGCTCAGGTGAAGCTGTCAACTCAGAATGAAGGATAAATAATGACCTTTATTGATGGAAGAAAAACAATTGTTGCCAGCAGACCTGCATTACGGAATATACTAAAGCAAGTTCTCCCAGCTTGAAGGAAATAATACCAGACAGGAATTAAATTCTTCTAAAAGGAATGGAGAGCACTCGAATTGTGAATTAGAAATATTATAAAATTATTTTTCCTCTTAATTTCTTTAAAATATATTACTACTTTTAGCAAAAACATTTCAACACTATCTGGTGGTTTTAAAATAAAGATAGCTACAACACATAGGACATCTGTGACCTACAGCAGGGGTTCTCAACCTGGGGGCATTTTGGTAATGTCTGAATATTTTTCCTATGGGGTGCTGCTGGTATCTGGTGGGTAGAGGACAGGAATGCTGTTGATATCCTGCAATGCACAGGACAATTCCAACAACAAAATGGCAATGCTCTGGTTGAAAAACCCTGCCTCAGGGGTGAGGGACAGAGAGGGAAATGGATGTTTGTGGCGAATATTAACTTTAGACACTGAAGTTAATTGCATATTGCAATCCTTAGAGCCAACATAAAAGAAAAATAACGCAGCATTAAAAAGCCAACAGAGGTCCTGGCTGGGTAGGTCAGTTGTTACAGTGCCATCCCAATTTGCCAAGGCTGCGGGTTCAAACCCCAGTCAGGGCACACACAAAACTCAACCAATGAATAATGCATAAAAACACTGAACAACAAATTGATGTTTCTCTCTCTCTCCCCTCCTCTCTAAAAATCAATTTAAAAAAGCCAATAGTTATCTAAAATAGAATTCTAAAAAATATTCGAATAAAAAGAAGGCAAGAAAGAAGGAATAAGCAAAAGCCAGAAGGGAGAAACAGTGATCAAATAACAAACCGGTAGCTGTGACTTTACACAACAGACTTCAAGTCAATGGACTGTAACCTGAAGATCCAATCAGTAGAGAGCTGAAGTCACACTATCCAAGCAAATGGCCCCAAAGTGCTACCTTCCATTAACCAAAATGTCTGTTCCCAGGTAATGAATGAGGATGGAGGCAAGTTGGAAATCACCTCACAAAGAAATGTTGTCAACACAAGCCACACACAGACCCTTCAGAGGTAACTACAGCTAGCCTGACCAGGTGGTGGCACAGTGGATAGAACATCGGCCTGGGACACTGGGGACCCAGGTTTGAGACCCTGAGGTCACTGGCTTGAGTGTGGGCTCACCAGCTTGAGTCCGGGGTCGTTTGCTTGAGCCTGGGAACACAGAAATGACCCCATGGTTGCTGGTTTGAGCAAGGGGTCACTGGCTCAGCTGGAGCCCCCAGGTCAAGGCATGTATGCGAAAGCAATCAATGAACAACTAAAGTGCTGCAACAATGAGTTAATGCTTCTCATCTCCCTCCCTTCCTGTCTGTCCCCCTCCTTGCTAAAAACAAAATGAAAATATAACTATAGTTAAGGACAAAAGCATCAATAAATAAGTGACAAAATACATGAGGAATCTACTGCCAAGAAAGAACCCATAAGAGAAACCTGAAATTATACAGTACTGCAAACCAAGAGTGAGATAAGTACTCTTGAGATATTCAGGCAAGGAAGGAACAGAAGATATGAAATTTAGGGACAGATGATTATAAATTATGGAAAAGCAGATCTGCCTGCCCTGGCCGATAGCACAGTTGATAGTGTCGGTCAGAGCACAGAGGTTGCTGGTTCCATCCCAGGTCTGGGCACATACAGGAATAGATGGATGTTTCTGTCTCTGTCTCCTGCCCCCCCCCTCGCCCCCTCTCTAAAATCAATAAATAGTTGAGCACATGGTGGCACAGTGGATAGTGTGTTGACCTGAGATGCTGAGGACCCAGGTTTAAAATCCCGAGGTTGCTAGCTTGAGCGTGGGATGATAGACATGACCCCATGTTTACTGGCTTGAGCCCAAAGGTTGCTGGCTTGAAGCCCAAGGTGGTTGTCTTGAGCAAGGAGTCACTGGCTTGGCTGGAGCTTCCCCGGTCAAGGCACATGAGAATATGAGAAAGTAATCAATGAACTGAAGTGCTGCAACTATGAGTTGATGCTTCTCATTCCTCTCCTCTCCTCTTCTCTCCTGTCTTTGTCTTTCTCTCTCCCTTGCTAAATACATAAGTAAATAAATGACAATAAAAAGGCAGGTCTGAGAAGAGCAGTATTGTGTTGTTGTTTTTTTCTTTTTTCTGGAATAAGCCATTTGAGACCTGTATTTAACTTGAATGAAAATGTGTATCAATTTACAATACTCGAAACTACAGTTTCTAAATAAATTAATCTTTGTGTTTCATGAAATGTTTTTATCGCAGCTCAATGGCAGAGACTGATAATGCTCAGCTATATATATATATTTTTTTATTCATTTTAGAGAGGAAACACAGAGAGAGAGTGAGAGAGAGAGAGAGAGAGAGAGAAAGGGGGGAGGAGCTGGAAGCATCAACTCCCATATATGCCTTGACCAGACCAGTGCAGGGTTTTGAACTGGCGACCTCAGTGTTCCCAGGTCGACGCTTTATCCACTGCGCCACCACAGGTCAGGCTGCTCAGCTATTTTTTAAAAAAAAGATTACATTTCTATCAGGTTGAGATAAGAAAGCTGAACTGCTAAAAAACTGTTTCCAAAAAGTACATGCGTAGGTCCTAGCTGGTAGCTCCGTTGGCTAGAGTGTTGTCATGATACATCACAGTTGAGGGTTAAATCCACGGTCAGGACCCATACAAGAATCAACCAATGAATGCATAAATAAGTGGAACAACTTGATATTTCTCTCTCTCCTCTCTCTCCCCCTTTCTTTCTCTCTAAAATCGGTGAAAACAATGAAAAAAACATATAAAAAACATGCTGGTGTAGGTGCTTAATAAATGTAATTAAAAAATGTTAATGGCCTGACCAGGCGGTGGCGCAGTGGATAGAGCATCGGACTGGGATGCGGAGGACCCAGGTTCGAGACCCCGAGGTTGTCAGCTTGAGCGCGGGCCCATCTGGCTTGAGCAAAAGCTCATCAGCTTGGACCCAAGGTCGTTGGCTCGAGCAAGGGGTCGCTCAGTCTGCTGAAGGCCCGCGGTCAAGGCACATATGAGAAAGCAATCAATGAACAATAAAGGTGTCGCAACAAAAAACTGATGATTGATGCTTCTCATCTCTCTCCGTTCCTGTCTGTCTGTCCTTATCTATCCCTCTATCCCTCTCTCTGTCCCTGTAAAAAAAAAAAAAAGTTAATGGGCCCTGGATAGGGAGGTCAGTTGGTTAGAGCATCACCCCGATACACCAAGGTTGTGGGTTGGACCCCCAGTCAGGCCATGCAAGCACAGTGGGTCGGGCCCCCAGTCAGGGCCCATGCAAGCACAGTGGGTTGGGCCCCCAGTCAGGCCATGCAAGCACAGTGGGTCGGGCCCCCAGTCAGGCCATGCAAGCACAGTGGGTCGGGCCCCCAGTCAGGCCATGCAAGCACAAGGTTGTGGGTTGGGCCCCCAGTCAGGGCCCATGCAAGCACAAGGTTGTGGGTCGGACTCCCAGTCAGGGCCCATGCAAGCACAAGGTTGTGGGTCGGACTCCCAGTCAGGGCCCATGCAAGCACAAGGTAGTGGGTCAGGCCCCCAGTCAGGCCATGCAAGCACAAGGTAGTGGGTTGGGCCCCCAGTCAGGCCATGCAAGCACAAGGTTGTGGGTTGGGCCCCCAGTCAGGCCATGCAAGCACAAGGTTGGGGGTCGGACCCCCAGTCAGGCCATGCAAGCACAGTGGGTCGGGCCCCCAGTCAGGCCCAGGAAGCAACCAAACAATGCACAACTAAGTGGAACAACAAGTCAACGTTTCTCTTTCTCTCTCCCCCTCTTCCTCCATCTCCCAAATCAGTAAATAAATATAAAGTTTTTAAAAAAGTTAATGATTAAACACTGCAATTAAACAGCAGATATTGTCAGAATGGATTAAAATGCAAGCTCCAATTATAAATGGTCGACAAAAGACAATTTAAAGATACAGGATGAAAGTAAACGGATGGAAGAAGATGTATCATGAAAACAGTAAGCATGAAAAAGCTGTAATAGCGACATCAATATCAGATAACAGATTTCAAGACAGATCAAGACATTTCATAACAATGGTAAAAGGGCAAATTCATCAGGAAAACATAATGAACAAGTGTTTCAAAGGCATTAAGGAAAATGTACAGAATTAAAGAAACAGACAATTCCATAATCACAGTTGGAGATGTTATCTATCAGCAAGTGAAAGAACCAGAGGAAAGTCTGTCAGGATGATCTGGCCCCAACCCTCCTGACCGGGCTGATACCTGCAGAACACAGCACCCAACAACTGCAGGACACAATCTCCTTAAGTGCACATGGCACACCCAGGAAGACAGACCGTCTGCTGGGTTCCAAAACAAATCCAAATAAACTGAAAGAGGTAAATCATACAGGGCATATTCTTTGACCACAAAAGAGATACAGTAGAAATCAATAACTGATAGACATGTAGGAAAACCCTGAGTATTTGATAAACTTTGACGTTATCACAGGGAAGTAATTAAGCATGGCTCCGAAGGAAGTGTCCAGCTTTTAACCCTGATCTAAAATCAGCAACCTGACATGCTACCCTGAGAGGCTGGACCAGAGAGCAAAGAAAAGCCAAAAGAAGTGGAAGGAAGGAATAGCAGAAGAAAAACAAAGGGAAGGCTGCTGGGACTTGTGCCACTGGCTCTTGCAGTTAGTTACCTCATTGGCTGCAGCTGCCATAGGAGTCGGATGGTTGACAGCATCGCCCAGCGCAATGGCTAGGCGAAGATCCTTCTGAATGTATTTCAGGTAGAAATCAGGCTTAAAGTTTCCTTGCAGAATATCTGAGGACAGAAAGCCACTTATCAGAAGAATTAGAAGGATCCTAAATAAGAAATCTCCTGCAGTACCATCAGGGCTCAACACCTAGCATTTTGCTCACCCCTCCACTCACACACCCAAGAGAGAAGTTCCCAGACTGTACCCCAGATCCATCTGCCATGTCTCCAGACCTTGTCTACCTGGGGGCATGGCTGACTGGAGAGGGTGCATCCTTCATGCCCCATGAGCCCCGGAAGAAGACTGCCGTGACAGCTGTCTGACCCAGCTCCTCAGTGGTAACCAAAAATAAAATGCAAGAAAAGAGGCCAAAAGCAACTTACTTTGGCACTTCTGGTCCAGGAAGATGCTGGCCAGTTGTCCTTGATTGAGGATGTCCAAGAGTGTCTGCTGGGACTGGCCTGTCACCTGGGCTAGGGTCAACCCCTCAGCGATGGTGGCCATGAAGCTCCCCTGGACCATGTTCACTATCAGCATCATCTTGGCTGCATTGCCAACCTCACCTGCCCAGGGCAATAAATCGTGGTCATTTTCCAAGAACCCTACAGGCAGAGACTTTCTGCCCACCCTTATCCCTACTCGGACCCACCTCTATACCCAGGGAAGGCCCCATTCACCTGCCCCCGAAAGAACTGGCTCTGACCCTTCCGGCTCTTCCTCCTTCTAGGCACTGACTGTGCAAGTCAAAGGAAACCTTCCCCCGGGGGCCCCAGGCAGAGAGGCCGTGCGGGATTGATGTTGTCATCAGTGCAGTCTAGAGGGGATGTGGCCAGACAGGTGGGCAGATATGTTACCTAGAAAGAAGGAGGTCTTCCCCATTGCCTGGAAGCAGCTGCTGCAGTCCTCATATAAGCCCCTGTCTCCGGCTGCTAAGATCACCAACATCCCATCATTAGACAGCTGCTGGTTCCCTGAGACTGGGGCTTCCAGAAAGCGCCCCCCCCTGGACACAATCACCTGGAAAGGAAAGTCACAGCTTCTGGAGGCCTTGCCTCTCCTAGCAGTCTGAGGCTGGGAGCAAAGAGTGTCCTCGGGTGGGAGTAAGTGACCCTCCACACCTGGGCCCCCAAAGCCATGGTGCTAGACTAATGCTGTGGGAGGGTCAGCAGACTGTCCTCCAACAGGTGCCTAACTCACACGCAGCAAACACAGAGGCTGGGCTCACCTCCTAAGCTCCCAGTTACTCTGAATTTCTTAGAAAGACCAAAGAGAACCAAACGTGGCTGTGCCAATTGCTTGGCCGCCCATACACCCTACAGACACGGCCCTCCCTTGACTTCAGCCATTCTCGGCAGGTGGAGAGTGAAGATAGACTAGTGGTCTCTCCTCTTCCCTCTGGCTTTGGCTCTAGAGTAACCAAGTTGCCCATAGTTGATTGCATGGTCAGTCTGGGTCTTGGGCTCCAACCAAAAGGATGATGGAGGGCCAGCCCAAACAAGGCTGCTACCTGGGCCAGCTCGGTCACTGTGTCAGCATCCACTGTTGACATGTCCACGTAGCACTTCCCGGGGCGGATCCCTTGCAGCACACCACTGGGGCCCAGCACCAGCTGTGGGGACACAAGGGAGAAGCAATAGCCCAGGCCCCTGGCTAGACACCCAGGAGCCCCTCAGACCTAAGTCAGAACCCATTTGCTTTTTTAGCTCATCTCCTGATTAGGAGCTAATAAATATTAAGGCTGAGAAAGGAAGAACAACTAAATAAGCAAAGGAAAGAAAAGTATTTCTAGTATGTTCCCATTTACCTTTAAAAAGAATATTCCTTTTTATTAAAAACTTCCCATTTAAAAGATGGAACCTCAGTATTTAAATTTTGAGGCTTCTTTTAATTTACTTGGATTAAAGTAGTCATTAGTTTAACAAAATGACTACTACACTTGAACATTCTTTTCCTTTAAGGTTGCACTTCAACCATTAAAACATACAAATAGTGATAAACACAGGAACTTGGCACATGGACCAAAAGCACTCAGTCACAAAACTTCCAGCTTAACAAGAATATACCACAGACCATTTCAGCACAGACCTCAAGGATCCTAGCCATTGACATTCTTTGCTCTGAATTAAAGAAGTCTGTATTCAATTTATGCAAACACCCTTCACAATGGGAGATGGCCCCCAGAAGGGAAATTCCACCCCCCATATGCAGACACTCACTCCGTGTGCAGGGGAGAAGGGGAGGAGGCCAGCCAGCTTTCCTGGCCACAATCTGAGACGCTGAGGGGAGGGAGGGGATCCTTACATCCTTGGCCGCCTTTGGATCCGACACACAGGCAAAGGTGATGTCACAAGTTGAAACAACTTCAGCGGGGGTTCTTCCTAGGCGGGCCCCCTCCTGGATGAACAAATCACACTGCAAAAGTCACAGATCCTAACGTGAGCTGCAAGCTGTGCACAAAAAACACGACAGCCAGGCCAGAGACACAGTGCCCAGTCCTCCTGGGTGGTGTCCCAAGGCAGGAGACGGAAGCTGAGGCTGGGAGCCCAGGACCCCAGAGCCGGCACCAGAGCCGGTGGTCTGACTTCCTGAGTGAAGTGGATAAGCCCCTAAAGGACTGTCTGGTGTTTCCGCACACCTGGTGCCTTGACTGATGTTCTACTTCAAGGTAAGCACAAAAAACTGCGGAAGGATCCCTGTCTGAAGACAGGGTGTGACAGTCCCCGCTGCAGCCCTGTGTGGACGTCCTGGCTGTGCTAAGACCATGCGCCTGAGTTATTGGCACAGCGCTAGGGAAGCAGGGCTGGGACGCTGCTAGCCCCTCCTGAGATATTTTTTGGGGGGGTCTAAAAACACTCACTTTTCTTTTCTGAGAATTAAAATCACCCCAAACATCTCACGACAAAACACATCATTAATATTTCCAAGGCATTTCCTTTTTCCAAAGGCATTTAGAAAAGTAATTAGAATAATTTGAACTTATTTTGTATATAACTTCTAATATATTGTAAGATTTACAATTTGTCCATACTGTAGCCTCTCATTAGTATCACTTACAATGAATGGCTGCAAAATATTCCATCAAAAGGCATATCTGAATTATCTAATGGCTCCTCTGTAGTTTGATATCTGGACTGATTTTAATTATAAATGACTCCAAAAAATATCTTCATGTATAATACTTCTCCTTTATGTTTTTAAATTTAGGTCTCTAGGACTAAAACCGGCTCCAAATGGTTTTCAAGCTTTTAATAAATGTGGACAAATGGCTTTCCAGCAGGGCTGACTTAATATAGAATGATCATCAGCAAGGTCTCAAATCACCAGCACTGAGTAGTACATCGTTTAAAAACAAATGAGCATCTGTAAATACATTAAAATTTATCCTACTGTGTTTAACTAGCTAAAAATAGTAACTGTATAATATACTTTGATTGCTGCTGATTACTAAACCTTTTAAGTACCTTTATTTTTTAATTGTTTCCTCTTCTGTGAGCTTTTTATCTTGTTATCATACTATGTGGCTCACAAAATCAACATATTATCCTTTTCATATCGTATTTGCTATAAGCACTTTTAGTTGGTGTACCTTTCAATTTCGTTTATTTTTTTTTGTTTTAGGGAGGAGTATTATTAAAAACAGTTTCCCTTATTATTATTATTATTATTTTTTAATTTAGTGAGAGGAGGGGAGGCAGAGACAGACTCCAGCATGTGGCCCGACAGGGATTCACTAGGCAAGCCCACTAGGGGGTGATGCTCTGCCCATCTGGGGCCCTTGCTTAGTTGCAACTGGAGCCATTTTTTAGCACATGAGGTAGAAGTCATGGAGCCATCCTCAGTGCCCGGGGCCAACTGGCTCCAATCAAGCCATGGCTGCAGGAGAGGAGGAGAAGAGAGAGAAAGAGACAGAGACAGAAAGAAGCGAGAGGGAGAAGGGTGGAGAAGCAGATGGGCACTTCTCCTGTGTGCTGTGACCGGGAATTGAACCAGGGATATTCACACGCCGGGCCGACACTCCACTATTGAGCCAATCGGCCAGGGCTGACCTGTTCATTCACCTTTTGAACGGTGTCAGGTGGGTACTGGAAGTATTGGGGAAAACACTTTGTCAACTATATGATTATCTAACCACTATGCTATATACTTAAAACTACTACAAAATAGTATCGACTGTAAACTGCAATTGAGAAAAAGAGAAAATGAAAACTTATAAACATTTTTCTTTAGTGATTTTGATGCATCTAGGCTTAGAAAGATCTATGTTAAAAAAAAGTCAGTAATATATCTGGAATACATTTTTTTAAAATCTGGAATACCTTTTATGTGGTAGGAAGTGAGATCAGTACTTTCTCAAATTTCTATCATTCTGAACATAATGTACTGACCCACCCTCTCATACTCACAGCAAGCCTCTCTCAGAGGAAGTTCCAGGCTCTCCAGGCTGACTGGAGGTTCTGTGTCTTTACTACAGCACACATGCATCTTGGTCTTTAATACATTTTTAAAAACTTACTTCTTGATTTTAGAAGAAGAGAAGAAGAGGGAGGGTGGGGGAGAGAGAGAAACATCTATTTGTTTTTCTACTTATTTATGCATTCATTGGTTGATTCCTGTATGTGCCCTGACTGGAGACCAAACCTGAAACCTTGGTACATTAGGACAATGCTCTAACCAACTGAGCAACCAGTCAGGGCCATACTGTGGCCTTTTAGTCCTTTTAGTATGTAACTTTACACTATTAGATTTCCACCTTTGCTTAGGCGAGACCTCCTTGTTACTCTCCCTTTTCTGAGCCTGACTGGTGGCTGCAGAGTGGATACAGCATAGACCTGAGATGCTGGGGCCCCAGGTTCAAAACCCCAGGTGACCGGCTTGAGTGCAGGATCAACAACATGATCTCAAGGTTGCTGGCCTGAGCCCAAGGTCGCTGGCTTGAGCAAAGGGTCACTGTCTCAGCTGGAGCCCCCAGTCAAGGCATGTATGAGAAAGCAATGAAGAACTAAAGTGATGCAACTCTGAGTTGATGCTTCTCAACCACCTATCTCTCCCTTTCGCAAAAAAAAAAAAAGAAAAAAAAATTCTGTGCTCTCTTTTCCCCAGTGTCCCCACCATATATTTTGTGTATTCCCATTACTTTAGATATTTTTAAGGATTATTTATTTATTTTACAGAGGAGAGGGGAGGAGAGGAGAGAGAGAGAGAAAGAGAAGGGGGGAGGAGCAGGAAGCATCAACTTCCATATGTGCCTTGACCACCAGGCAAGCCCAGGGTTTCAAACTGGCGACTTCAGTGTTCCAGCTTGATACTTTCATTCACTATGCCACCAGAGGCCAGGCCTCCATTACTTTAGATTTTATAATTATGTAAATTATTGGGTTTTAACATATGAATTTTATTTTTAAGTGAGAGGAGGGGAGATACAGAGACAGACACTTGCATGTGCCCCAACTGGGATCCACCCGGCTACCCCCATCTGGGTCCAATGCTCTGCCCATCTGGGACTGCTTTCAACAGAGCTATTTTTAGCACCTGAGAAAGAGGCTCTGTGGAGCCATCCTCAGTGCTTGGGGCCGACGTGCTCGAATCAATCGAGCCATGGCTGTAGAAGAGATAGAGAGGGAGAATGAGAGACAGAGAGAGAGGGAGAGAGAAGGTGGAGAGGGAGAGAAGCAGATGGTCGCTTCTTATTGTGCCCTGACCAGAAATCAAACCTGGGACTTCCACACACTGGGTTGACGCTCTACTGCTGAGCCAACCAGCCTGGGCCAACATATAAACTTTTAATGATTTTTAAGTATATATAATTTTCTTAATATTTAAGTAAAATACTTTTATAAAAATAATTCAGTTCTTCTGTCGTACTAGCCTTGATTCAAGAGCCACATGTGGCTGGTGGCCACCACACCGGACAGTGTAGACAGTGCCGATATCACTGCAGAACCCTGAACTGCACAATCCAGCGACTGTACAGCCACTGAAAAGGGGAAGCAGATCTATCTATATGCATTCCTTACCAATGAATTTATAATACGGACACGCTCATATTTCCGTGGGCATGGAAAAAAATGCAAATATCTAACATGAGCTAGCTCAGGTAATGGCAGGGAGGAAGGAATTTTCACTTTATTTAATACTCCTGGGGAATTTAAAATGTTTAGTTTTATACTAATACTTGCAGCTTATTTATCTGTATCTCCATACCTCTACCTGCCTGAGTAAGTGCTTGGCTTCTCCTGCCCTAGCATGTGCAGAATGCTGAGTGAAGACATCAGGAAGACATTCCCACCCCTAGCTTCTCCAACTTCAAGGGTCAAGGCTTAGTCCCCCCCTGTCTGACAAGCACCACTCATTAATGCTTACTTTTTCTGCAGTCCGGTTCCAGACAGTCACTGTGTGACCCATTTTTAGCAAGTTGGAGACAATGCCACTTCCCATGAGACCGAGGCCCAAAAATCCTATCCTGAAAGAGAGAGAGACTGATGAGTTCAGGGTGGAGGGGTCAGGGACAGGGAAAGAGGTGGCCTGAATGTGGCACAGGTTCTGCTTCCTCTTAAACCTGGGTGGGACCACTCAGGTGGGAAACACCACTCAGCAGTGTCCCAGCACTATGAGTGCACAGCAAGACTGTGCCTTTTCTTATTATACCCTGTGTAACAGTCTTCCTAAATTTAAAGGGGACATTTTTAAACCCTTAACTGCCACGGAAAGAAGTATGACACTTGCTTAGGGCAAGTGTTCCAAATTGTTTCCTTGCTGCTTTGACAGAGGGTCTGAGCTTTCGATTCCCTGACAGCGGGAAAGCAGATACTTGTCTCTGGCTTTGCAAGAGTTTCGAGTGCTAGGCTTTCAAATGCCACTTGAAAGCACACCAGGATCCATGACAAGTAACTGAAGTGATGTGTCCGAGTCAGCCACCTTCTTTAATTGCAGAAATCAGGGTCCCAGTCTTCCCTCCCTCTCCAGGCTCCAAACCTACACCACCCCCGCATTCTTCCTGTCAGCAGAAACAAGCCTTATCTATCCCTCTTTTTCTTTTTTTAATTTTTATTTATTTAAAAAATATTTTATTGATTTTACAGAGAGAGAAAAAGGGAGTGAGAAGTATCAACGCATAGTTGCTTCACTTTAGTACAGTGGTTCTTCACCTGGGTTCTATCAAACCCTAGGGGTTCGATGAGTCGGTCTCAGGGGTTCAGAGAAGCCCTCTGCCGCAGAGGCCAGAATAAAGTAATACCGTAATTTGTTGTGAGTTCATGCACTTTGTTGGTTTTGTTCTTTGAGCAAGGTGATGTTCATGCATGGCTCATTTTGTGCACCAGTAAAAAAACATATACCTATGTCTTGAATTTGGGGAAAAAATCATATTTTATTTATCACTAAAGAAGGGTTCGGTGAATGCACATATGAAACTGGTGGGTTCGGTACCTCAAAAAAGGTTAAGAACCACTGTTTTAATTAATTTCTTTTTTTTTTTTTTAATTTTTTCTTTATTCATTTTAGAGAGGAGACACAGAGTGAGTGAGAGAGAGAGAGAGACAGAGAGAGAGAGAAAGGGGGGAGGAGCTAGAAGCATCAACTCCCATATGTGCCTTGACCAGACCAGTGCAGGGTTTTGAACTGGCGACCTCAGTGTTCCCAGGTCGACGCTTTATCCACTGCGCCACCACAGGTCAGGCTAGTTCATTTCTTACTTGCTGCTTGTCGTATGTGTCTTTACCAGGCAAGCCCAGGGTTTTGAACCTGTGACTTTGGCATTCTAGGTAAACACTCTATCCACTGCGCCACCACAGGCCAGCCTTCTTTTTTTATTTTGAAATGTATTGATTTCAGTGAGAGAGGAAGGGGGAAAGAGGGAAGAGAGAGAGAGTGGGGGGGAGAGAGGAGAGAGAGAGGGGGGAGAAAGAGGGAAAGAGAGAAGAGAGGGAAAGAGAAACTGAGCTGTTCCTGTATGTTCCCTGACCAGGGATTGAACCAGCAACCTCTGCGCTTTGGGACGATGCTCTAACCAACTGAGCTATCTGGCCAGGGCCTAAGCCTTTTCCCTCTTCTTCAAAACTTCGCCTGATCTTTGGAGTCAACCTTCCCCAGCGTGAGTTCTTCCCATGCCTGCCTTCTCCTGCACCACTCCCCATTAATGCTGTCTGCTGGCCCGTCCTGTTCTCTGCTCTCCATCATGCCCTTCTATTGACAGGACCATTTCAATCCTTCTTATGCTCTGCTTACCTTCACTCCCAAGCCTTCTCCTTCCTGAAACCCTGAGAACTTGGGGGCTATTAATTACTACTGCTGCCTGGCCTGTAGGGGAGCAGTGGACAAAGTGTCGACCTGGGTTGCAGAGGTCAGCAGTTTGAAACCCTAGGCTTGCCTGGTCAAGGCACATATGACAAGCAATTAATGAACAACTCGAGTGAGGCAATTATGAGTTGATACTTCTCGCTCCTTACCCCCCTCTCCCTGTAACATCAATAAATAAAATATATATTTTAAAAGTATCAACTCACCATGTTTTTAAAAAGAAAAAATAAATTACTGCTTTCAGATGACTTTACCTTGCACAAATGTCTTTAGTTGGTTCCTATACTTTTAAAATTATTAATTCATTTATTTTTAGAGAGAAAGAGAGAGAGAGAGAGAGAAAGGGGGCGAAGGGAAGGGCAGGAGCATCAACTCTAAGTAGTTGCTTCTCACATGTGCAAGCCAGGGGTTTTGAACTGGTGACCTCAGCATTCTAGGTGATGCTTTATCCACTGCGCCACCACAGGTCAGGCCTGGTTCCTATACTTCTTTATTATCTTTCTTGGCAAGTGACTTGACTAAACAATGCCCCTTTCTTCATTTCTTATTGCACCATGTTCTAGTTTTCACCCGGGCTTGCTCTCAGCTCTAGTTGTCCTCTGCAGCTCCTCCACTTTGACCCGTGCTATCCTTTAGGCATTTCGGTCTCTGGGGAGTCTCTCTGCAGCCGCTTCTGCAAACTGAGTTCCTCTCTCTGTCCCTTCTTGATCTAAGTTATTGGAATCAAATGTCAAAATGGAACCCACCACCTTCCTCACCAAATGGCCTCCTTGTCTACCAAGTGTCAAGCTGAAGCCTAAAAACAAGATCTGTCATTCATAGCTATCTGTGCTCATGCAAGTTTCCCCTATGGTCCTAAATCAGAGGAGTAACTCTCTTCCCACTTCTTTGTGTCTAGGACGCCCACCCGGCCTGGGGATGAAGCTGTTGGGTTTTTAACATGGCAACTGACTGTCCTTCATGATGCCCTTGAGACAAGATGGAGAATGTGGATTACGTGGATTGAGAACAATACAGTTGATTAACTTTGTAGTTGGTTTCACACTCAAGTTAAAAAAGTACGTGACTTTGGCGTAATATAGGCCTTGGGTGGAAAGCACTGGGAGTCTGTCCTGGATCTTTATTATTAAATCCAACATAATCCTTACCAAATGAATGGGTGACACCCATATCCCTTCTTATTAGTACAGAACATGCCTCTCTCTCCTTCCTACAAAGGGAAGTCACCCCAAATAACTGGTAGAATCAGTGATTTCAAGAGCACAAAAAGGAATGAAGAAAAAGATGCATTATTTCTAGTCTGAGAGAGAAATGTTTGGAAGACAGGAAATTCAGACTCGGTTAGCTTGTTCATCATCACCACTCTGGAAACACAACTGGCCAACAGACTAAGTGCAAAGGCAAGTGTGGGTGCAAGCTAAGATTTGGAGACCACCTGACTGAGCGGGACAGAGAGCCAGTAGCAGGCAGATGCATGAGAAGGACTGGGAGGTGACAGCAGGAAGAGCAAGAGAGGGTAGGAAGATGGGCTTTATTATAAATATCTTTATCTTTCACCCCCACAGTCAAATTCAGGGTTTCCATCATAGTTCTACTAAGCTAAGGGTTCTCAAAGTGTGGTCTCCTGACTAGCAGCAGCAGCAGCAGATCTGGGAACTTATCCAAAATACACATTTTCGGGCTACACCTCAGACCTACTGAGAAAACCCAAGTGTGGGTCCAACAATCAGCGTGTGACCAGCGGCTTTCCAGGTGATTCTGAGCCACAGAGAAGTCTGAGAACCATAGACCACGTGTTCCCTGCTCACAGACTCACCAGAGTCCTAGGAAGCCAACTCCCAAATACATGTAAGGACAACTCTGTCTCCTACATGTCAATTTACTCCTAGGCAAATTGTCATCAGCAAGGATTACAACTTTGCACCTTTTACACTCAGTCCCAGCAATGGCCTAACCTTTAAAGAGCCCCCTTGGGATCACCCCACCTCCCAGCAGAACCAGAGACACAGGAAGTCTTTGCATCAAAGGTCCTACTTTTTGTCTGTGGGTGTGATGCTGCCATTCACGGCTGTGCTGTCTGCTGCCTGGATGGAGGTGGACCCAGTCTCCTAGGGAAAGGAAGCACAAATCATCAGGTCAGTCTGCTAAGGTAAGGTCCCGGGAGGAGACAAAAACGGGGAGCTGTGGAAGCTACGTACCTCTTCACATATTTTTAACTTCTTTGTGATTGCCTGGTAACAAACAGCTGGCTAAGAAAGAGGGAGGAAAAGTCACCACTTATTGAACTGAACACTTAACCAGTCTTCATTATAATTTACCCAGAAAGTTAGGCCTAATGTGGGATGTTAACATTGAAATCTTATTTGGTGTTCAATTTTATTGAAATGTGTCAGATGACATAGAAAGGTAACACATTACCTCATTCAATTCTTTATGCAACGCTGAAAGGTCCTTTTGCTGACAATGACATTCAGGATCAGAGGCGTTAAGGCATGTGCCCAGAATTACAAAGCTGGTCAGTGTAACTGGGCTTGGAACCCAGCTCTGCCCAACTTCAAAGCCACATCCTATCAGCAGATCCTCTTTATTATTACTTTTATTATTTTTTACTTTTCTTAAGTGAGAAGTGGGAAGCCAGAGACAGACTCCTGCATATGCCCTGGCTGGGATCTACCTGGCAAATACCCTATGGGGCGATACTCTGCACATCTGGGGCTGTTGCTCCCTTGCTCAGCAACTGAGCTATTTTAGGGCCTGAGGTAAGGCCACTGAGCCACCCTCAGCACCTGGGGCCAACTTGCTCTAACTGAACCATGGCTGTGGGAGAGGAAGAAACAGAGAGAAAGAGAGAAGAGGGGAAGGGGTAGCAAAGCAGATGAGTGCTATTCCTGTGTGCCCTGACTGGGAATGGAACCTGGGACATCCACACGCTGGGCCGATGCTCTACTGCTGAGCCACCGGCCAGGGCCCAGCAGACCCTTTCAAGACTCGGCCTCACCCATGGCCTTGTACTCACTTTAGGAAACTTTCCCTCCATACCTGGAGGGTAAGACTATCCACCCAGCAGCACTACCTCACAGGGGGCCGACAGCTCACAAGGCTGGATTTCTGCCCTAGACTCTGAAGGCAGCCACAAATGTCTCAAGCACACAGCTAATGAATTATAAAAGATTTTTTTTTTTTTTTGGAGGGGAGTGGTATTTTCAATCTTAACAACCCCTGATTCACGAGTAGGCCCCTATGTGACTTTTTAACTAAGTGCTCTGGGCAGCAGTACAGGTAGAGCCTAACTTTTCAGATTAGTAAGGTAAGGTTCCAGTGGAGCAATACTGTCCATAAACCCAGCCCATGACCAAGGATTAAGAACTTCAAAGAACTCACCTTCTCGGTTTGGCTGAGCAGAAAGTGATGAAAATGAGGGTCTGCATCTTTAACAGGCTGAAACCAGAAAATTATTATTTTCTAAAATTTTATATTTTTAAGATTTATTTATTTACTTATTCATTTTAGAGGGGGGAAGAGAGAGAGAGAGAGAGAGAGAGAGAGAAAAGGGGGGAACAGGAAGCATCAACTCCCATATGTGTCTTAACCAGGCAAACTCAGGGATTTGAACCAGTGACCTCAGCGTTCCAGGTCGACGCTTTATCCACTGCGCCACCACAGGTCAGGCGAAATCAGAAAATTATTTAATAAATCATCTTCCACCAAAGGGCACTTACTGTTGCCTGATAAGTGCTTTCCTCTGGCAGAACACCCCAGGAGCTGCTCTTAATTTTGTAACTGCCTAGGAACTCTTTTCCCATTGTTGCTCTAAGCCTTTTGTAAATGACCTGTTTTCAGCTAAAGAAAAACTAGCATCATGTACATATTTCTGCAAGGTTGGCATACAAATTGTTCCAATAACACCATGGGAAAATATTTAAAAGACATACTAGTTTTTCTTTTTTTAAGTGAGAGGAGATAGTAAGACAGATTCCCACATGCACCCTGACAGGGATCCACCCAGCAACCCGTCTGGGGCTGATGTTCAAATCAACTGAGCTATTTTTAGCTCCTGAGGCTGACGTTCAGACCAACTGAGCTATCCTCAGCACCTGGGGCCGAGGTTTGAACCAACTGAGCCACTGGCTGCGAGAGGAAGAGAGAGAAGGGGGAGAGGGAGGAGAAGAGAAGCAGATGGTCATTTCTCATGTGTGCCCTGACCGGGGATTAAATCCAGGACGTCCATATCCCAGATCAATGCTCTATCCACTAAGCCAACCAGGCAGGGCTCACGTTAGTTGTTACAGGTACTGAATCGACTTACAACCTATGCAACTTAACGACCATTCTACTTGACGACCACAATCGCTAGCCACAACTGCTCCGCGTCTGGCAGCACAAGCGTTGCCCAGCTGAGCGTACGACAGTGCGGACCAGCTTCCGGCAGCACTACCATCTCTGCGTGCACCATTTCAACTGTACAGCAATTTCTGTTTTGTGTCTTGGATATTTTTCATCAAACCCCTCCCAAGATGTCTACCACGAGGAAATTGTCTTTGTCTTTGACTTAAAAGATTTTTATAACATCATTTCACAGTACTGTTGTGTTACGACTGGTCTGTTAGAATCAATCATGGCCGTAAGTCGAGCACTAGCTATATTATTTTTTTAAGAGAGAGAGAGGAGAAAGACAGATAAACAGGAAGGGCGATGAGAAGCATCACCTCATAGCTGCAGCACCTTAGTTGTCCATTGATTGCTTTCTCATCCATACCTTGGGGGGGCTACAGCTGAGCCACTGTCCCCTTGCTCAAGCCAGTGACCGGGGCTCAAGCAGGCAACCTTGGGCTTCAAGCCAGTGACCATAGGGTCATATTCATGATTCCATGCTCAAGCCAGCAACTTTGGGGTTGCGAACCTGGGTCTCTAGTATCCCAGGCTGGTGCTCTATCCACTGCGCCACTGCCTGATCAGGCCCCATATTAGTATTTTTAAAGTCCAGCATTAACTAGTCACATTGGATAACACAGCTGACAAAGTCAAATCAATTTTGAGGACTCTTCCAGTTTTATAGGTTTTGGCCAGCTTTTGTCTGATAACAGAATTTTGAGTGTTTCATCTCACTGAGAATTGGTATTAATAGAAATGAAGTTGCAATGAATGCAGGCCTTTCAAAGGGTCTTCACGATTTAGCCCAGTGACAGAGAAAGACTGCATCTACACTAAGGATAGAATAAGTTGTCCATACAGACAGTAACAAGGTGTTTATCATTGGGTGAAAAAAGTTAACCCTAGTCCCCACAATAAACTACACATGGGTATATAATTAATAAATGATAGTTTAGTGGGTTCTCAAAGGGGGTTGAATAATACCAAACTTAACAGTGAGCTCCCCCAAGGGTGAAGGCTTGCACTCTTTTTGTACTGTTTGGCAATTAAAAAAAAAAGCCTCAGATAACATGAAAAGGAGGCAAAGGTAAAGCACATCAGTCAGGCCAGGAAACCGCGGGAATGCTCCTTACCTCACTCACAGTTGGCTGCCATTTAAATGCGGCCATGGGTCCAGCCATCATCCCCTTCACAGTACTGGACTCAGGAATGGTGAGATCCTACAGCGGGAAAGGCATATCATCAAGACACTGTGGCAACCTCAGTAGCAGATGTCTTCTGGCCCCAAACTGGGGAGCACCTCTTTACTGCCCTGCCTCCTTTAGTCACATTCCACCCAAACGAAACACCTAGCTAGCTCCGTGGTCTCAGCATCAGTTCAAGCCCAAGGTCCCAGCCATGGTTCTGATGACCATCCATCGAGAGAAATAGGGCAAGTTCTCATCAATACAGAGTGAGCCTTTCTTCTCTGTTCCTGGAATAACAAAATATGTTCTTATGTGTGATGGAGGAGAGCCCAATTTTGGTCTGCAGTGTAACCAGCAGGTCCCAGAAAAAATTCCTTATGGTGAATAATGAATGCAGAAAACAGTACTGGTTTCAGAAGGACAAAGCAAATATTAGACCTCAAGGCGGTCTTGGAGCCAAGAGCCCTGCCCCCCTACCCAGACTGATGCATGGAGAGGACCCAGCGGAATGACACTATTTCTCTTCATCAAGGGCCTAGCAATGCACACCCTGGGCAAAGCAGCACTGTTCCAGCTTTACAACTGGTCTCTTCTTGTCTCCTCCACCACTGACTTTACCTCTGACTCCCTTTCCCCGTCTGCCATCCTCTGGCCAGTGGCCCTCCTGACATTTCTAGTTGGACATCTAGTGGGAATCTCAACATGCCTAACTGAATCCTTTAAAGGTTTCTAAAAAGAATGTTACTTATTAATTTTAGAGAGAGGAGAGAAAGAGAGAGAAGGGGGGAGCAGGAAGCATCAACTTGAAGTAGTTGCTTCTCGTATGTGCCTTGACTGGGCAAGCCTGGGATTGTGAACCAGCAATCTCAGCATTCCAGGTTGACGTTTTATCCACTGCTCCATCATAGGTCAGGCTAAAGATGTTTTACTTATTAATTTTACAGAGAGAGGAAGAGAGCATGGGGGAAGTGAAGAGTATTAACTCATAGTTGATTCACTTTAGTTGTTCTTTGATTGCTTGTCATATGTGCCTTGACACATTCAAGTCCAGCATTTTGAACATATGACCTCAGCACTCCAAGTCGATGATCTATCCATTGTACACCACAGGTCAGGTGAATTTCTTTTTTTTTTTTTTAAGAGAGAGAGAAAGGTGGGGCTGGGAGACAGAAAGCATCAATTATGGTATGTTGTTGCTTCTTGTATGTGCACTGACTGGGAAGGCTTGTGGTTTTGAACTGGCGACCTCAGCGTCCCAGATCAATGCTTTATCTACTGCACCAGCTCAGGTCAGGTTCCAACTGAACTCTTGATTTCACTGCCCAAATGGTTCCCTCCAGTCTTTCCAACCTCAGAAAACAGCATGTCTATACTACCACGCCCGATCCTTGGAGCCCTACTTCTTCTTTCAAATAAAAAAATATATACATTAAAGATTTTATTTATTGATTTTAGTGGGTGTGGGGGAGGAACATGAAGCATCAACTCATAGTAGTAGTTGCTCCTCATATGTGCCTTGACCTGGCAAGCCTGGGGGTTTCAAACTGGCGAGCTCAGCGTTCCAGGTCGGTGCCTATCCACTGTGTCACCATAGGTCAGGCCTTGGAGTACTCTTTGATTCTAAACCCCTCTCTCTTCTAATCCAACAGCAATGATTACGGCTTTATAAATGGAAATCTGCAACCCTTTCTTTTAAGCACGCACACTACTAACACCCAAGTCTAGTTTGTACAGAGCAGCCAGAGTGAAAGCGTGCTGCTTCTCTGCCCGAAACTGGCGTCCTGTCTCACAGTCAAGCCAGAGGCTTTGTTGTTGTGGCCTATGGGGCCCTACCTGTGCTTCATCCCCCATTCCATGCTAACCTACACCCTCACACTGTTCCCTTCTCCCTCCTCACCACGCTCCAGCACCCCTTATCCCTCTACCCCAATTCCCCAAAACACTGAACATACAGCTGCCTCCGTGCCTTTGCATGGCTGGGAACACTCTCCCAACAGTTATCTACTTAGTTCATTCACTTACTTTACTTACATCTCCATTGAAATGACACCTTATCAGAGTGCTGTCCCTAACCTCTCTTTACCTTCCTTCCTTGGAATGTGATGCTGATGATGACTATAGTGACAGTAAATCGTTTTACAGTATTTACCACGTGCCAGACGTTAGTGTGCTATTTTACATGTACGTTCTCACATAACTGCCCCAACCTCATGAAATAGAACTACTACCATCTCCATTCTACACAGGAGAAAGCTGAGATAGAGAGAACTTTAGTAGCCTTGCCTAAGGTCACAGAGCTAATGAGTGTGGTAGATGGAATTCAAACCCAGGGAATTTGCCTTCAAGGTCTGTGTTATTATAAATAGGAACTTCACCAATTTGTTTACTTTAGATCCCATGCCGGGACCATTCCTGGCACATAGTTGCTTTTCAACATTTACTGAAGAAATGAACACAGCAGGGGCCTATCTTCCATGCTGCTCTATCTCTAGACATCTGGCCTGTGGTAGTAATGCTCAATAGACATTTGTTGGAAAAAGAAGTTTGGGGAAAAGAGACCTAGTGCAGTACTGCCAGAAGAATTTTCTGCCACGGCCCTGGGCGGTTAGCTCAGTCAGTTAAAGTGTCCTCCTGAAATAAGGTCGTGGGTTTGATCCCTGGTTTCACATCCAGGAAGCACCCAGTGAATGCAGAACAAAGTGGAACAGTAAGTGAATGTTTCTCTCTCTCTCCCCCTCTCTTCCTCTGTCTAAAAATCGATGAAAAAGAAAGAATTTTCTGCCATGATGGACATGCTCTATATCTATGTCACCACTAACTCTACAGCCACCACCAGTCCACCACGGAGCGCCTGATATAAGGCTGGTGTAAACGAGAAACTGAACTTTAAATTGTACTTAATTTCAATGTAAATGGTCACCTGAGACTGGGGGCAGGACAGCTTTAATGACAGACTACGAGTAAGGCAGAGAACACAGCTCCCCCTCTAGCAGTAACGGAAGACGCCGACTCCCAATCGGTGCCCTCTGCAGTAGTCTGGGACTTTAGGAGAGCCATGGGACTGACAGATCCATTCTGTCAGGGTGCTTTGTGCCCAGAGTTGTAGTTCTCAGCTCAGGACTTGGATGAATGTCTAGACACAAACCCAGACTCTGCCTGCCTACACGTAATTGACACCTTCACCATCAGGATCAGCCTTTTCCATTAATTTCCAGGACAGGGATGGTGGCCCAGAACCATGATCATCTGGGGCTCTGCCCAGTTATCAGCCTAGGGCCTAGGCTACTGCTCTGTTTCAGAGAGGAGCTCACTAGCCAGATGACAATTACTATAGCTACATACACACTATTTAGACTACAGGCTGGATCAGCTAATAGGCTGCGCCGAAATTCCAAACCCAGGCACATTCCCTACATGCCGGAAGGCGCTTCATTAAGATCAATGGTATGAACGGAAACTGCGGTGTCTTCCCAGCACCACGAGCCAAGCTCTTTCCTCTGCTGACAAATCCTTCATTAGAGGCCAGGCCAAGCATGAAGACCCTGTAGAAAGAAACCCCCTAAAGGTCAACAGCAGGTAGAGCTCCTGGATGGAGACCTGGCTCTGAGAACAGCAATAACATGTTACAACTCCCCAATTAGTAATTCAGACCAAAGGGGGAACTGTTTTGACTGGAAGCTTGTGAGGAGTCCCTGCAGTCAGCCTGGCAGTGGCCTCCGGGGTTGCACTAAAATAGTGCCCTCACTGCTCAGCAGGCTACTGCCGAAAATAATGAAGGCATGCCATTCACCAAACAGGTAACGTGCTGCAGGCACTGTTCTGGGTGCTCTGCTCGTGTCACTCATTTAATTCTCACAACAAACCTAAGCGGCAGGTATCTTTATTACTCCCAATGATCAGAGGAGGAAACTGGGCCAAAGGTAGTTGGTCGAGGGCACACAGCTACAGCAAGTCATAGAGTCACAATTCAAACTAAAGGCCCTCATCCTAACCCTGTGACGGCAAACCTATGACACGCGTGTCAGCACTGACACGCGTAGCCATTTTCGATGACACACGGCCACATACCAGAGAAGTGTGGGGCCGCGTGCCAAGAAGGACATTTCATCCTCGGCTTCTACATGGCCAGGTGCAGTAGCCAAGGATAAAACATTTGCTGTAGTGTAGACATTCTGTGCCGGAGGTCTGCAGGCCAAAACAACAGAACTCCGGCACAGAGCGTCTAGTTCTGGGACTTCTGGTTAGGCTGTTTTTCTCGAAGTGACACACCACCTGAGTTATGCTCAGTTTTTGGCGAATTTTGACACACCAAGCTCAAAAGATTGCCCATCACTGTTCTAACCTTTTTTTTTTACCTCTCTATCCAAAAAGAAGTCACATTTCTCTCTAGGGCCAGCAAAGGAGTTGGCAAAATCCATGGCTTAAGACACCAGACAATGTGAATTTGGAGAATAGTATGAAACCTGAAGGCTCGGATTCCCTTGGATCTCTGGAAATACATTCAGCTGGATCCAGTAAAATCATACCCCTGAAAAGTTCTTCATGCACCGCGGCTAGTAGTTTCCTGAACCTTTGCCTTGGGCTGGCAGTTCCCTACGCTCACGGACACCAGAGACTGTTCCCCCCACCCCCACACGGTCACTTTCATCTACTGTTATTCTTAGGTCATCTGACAGCATGAGGACCTTCTTTAACACAAAGGTCACAGAGTGGCAGCACACAGGCTGAATCTAGCCCAGAGATGTTCCTTTGGAATATGTGTTTTAAAATCTGAGTTAGCTACTAACATTTAGAATTGGAACATATCACATAAAAATATGTATTTCCGGATTCTCTTGAGAAAAACCCGATGACCCGGCCAACGCTGGCTGGAAGTCCACGGGCAGAGAGAGCACGACCTCCCCAGACCGCCAGCCACAGCACGAAGGGGCAAGGCCTGGGAACCTCGTGCCTGAGCCACTGCTCTCTGCATTAGTTGGCTCCACTTGCTTCCCTTACCTGTCAAGTCTTGCTGGTGTCTGAATTTACAAGTCTCGATCTGATGTCTAGCATTTCATCACAGCCTTGTCACCCAACTGTTTCTGCTAGCCATCTGGCTTCTACCCCCTTAATCCTGTTCTCACAGTTTCCCAGGTTAGAGAGACTACCCAGTTCATCTCAAACTCCTCCCTTGGCATCTGAGACTCGACAAAAAATCTCCCGGGTCCAACATTCTTTCTCCGTATTCACTTCCCACATCTACATTTTTGTCCTGCTACTCTAAGCCTTCCTAGTGGTCTAGGCAACACGCCAAATGCATTGTACTCAGAACAGAACTGGTCCTCTTGCCCCCTAAGCCAGCTCTTCCCGACTCTTCTGCTCTTAAGAAAGGTATCGCCATTTCCTCATGCAGGAACTTCAAATCATCTCTCTTGACCTTTCCCCTTCATCCACTATATAACCAGCCGCTAAATCTTACGAACTCTCCCTCTGAAGTCTCTGAAGCACCTCTCACAGTTTCTTTCAATATTTGCTACCACCACTCCCTTAAGATAGCCCCTTATGAACACAAATCTGGGGTTAGCCTTCTAACTGGTTTTGAGCCTTTCTTCTCTGCCCTCCACGATTACCAATGCACAGCCTGGAGCCCAGTGCCACCTACACACCCAGCGCAAACAACTTCATGGCCTCCTATGGACTTCATGACAATACAACATTGCTTACGTAGACCTCAGTGTCTCTACAACCCAATGAAAAGCTACTTTGAACTCTCTGCTTTCTTTCCTGTCCTTTCCCTGTACTGAGACCATACACACTGACATCAAGCCCCACGGGAGCTGCTTCCACCTCAAGAATGCCTTCCCTTCTTTCTTTTCCTTTTCATTGCCAGCCCTTACCCGCTGCTCAGGTGGATCGTTCTCCTGACTTGAGCATTTAGTTAAACGCGTGATCCTTTGCTGCCTTGTGTTCCTATTTCACGCCTGTGCATACAGGCCGTACCCCTCCCCTGGTCTGCAGGATTCCTTAGGACAGCATTCAGCACAGGATTCTAAATTCACTCAGTAAAATGAAGCATTTGATAAAGCTCAACTCTGCAGCAGACAAAAGGAAGTCCCTAATCCCAGAAGCTGCAGAGATAAAACAAACCTTCTCATCCTTTGGGGGCCGACCCCGCTTCCGGGGACTCTGCTCTTGGGCTCTTTTCAGAGGGGACTTGGAGCCTCTCTCTGAAGAGCCTGAAGACACCCTCTTCTTTCCTTCTCCCATGTTCTTCTTCACCTTCCCTTCAGACAGGCTAAGCTTGCGCTTCTCATCGCCTGAGCTTGGCCTACTTCTCTCCTCACTGGGATTACGCCGATTCTTGTCATCAGCAGAACTGTGGGATGATGTCTGAAAGTTTAATAATAATACCGGTAACCACAATAGCCTCTGCCATCGTCACCAATGTTTACATGAGCCATGCCATATGACAAGGACTTTACATGCATTATCTGCACAACAACCCTATGAAACAGGCTCCGCTGTTATCTCCATTTACATTTGGGGAAGCAGATTAAAAATGAAAAAATGAAATCACTTGCCCAGAGTCCCAAAGCTAAGAAGCGGACTTATACCAGGCAGTGGATAGGTCCCAGAGGCTGTGTTCCTAATCTCTGAGCTATAAAAGGAGTGTACTCAGATACAAGCAACTTTCCTAACAGCAACAATCTATTCCAGAAAGGTCAGCCACATGCATGTAGTTTCAAGCCGATTACCAAAACGCTGATACCTGAAAATTGAAGTGGCTCTCTCTCTCTACTGGCATTTCATAAGAATAGAGTTTCGAGTTTGGGTGACATTTAATCTGTTAGTATGCAAAAATAACCGGTCTGGCATTGGCATCAATCAAGAATCATGGAGCCTCTCACCTGCTCTTTCCCTTTGGTTCTCCTGAGGAACTCTTCCACAGCATCCACAGCTTGCTGGAATCGTTTTCCCTTGTTAATCTTTATCATTTCTTCCTTATGTGCATGATACGGCTTTAGCTGTTCCACTTTGATCCAGGCACTAGCAGAAAACACACAAAGGACATGATCCACACTGCCTATGCCAGAAAGTAAGACCTCACCTGGCAGAATGCAATGCAATGCAAACACCCATTTGCTTTAATTAGTTTTTTCTTTGTTTTTTTTAGTTAGAGGGAGAAAGAGAGAGAAAGATGGGGGGGACAGATAAGACAGGAAGGGAGAGAAATGAGAAGCATCAATTTATAGCTGCAGCACTTTAGTTGTTCACTGATTGTTTTTTCATATGTACCTTGACCGGGAGGCTCCAGCCGAGCCAGTAACCCCTTGCTCAAGCCAGCAACCTTGGGCTTCAAGCTAGCGACCTTTCGTCTCAAGCCAGTGACCTTGGGGTCATGTTTACAATCCCATGCTCAAGTCAGCAACACCACACTCAAGCTGGTGAGCCCACACCAGAGTCCTTGGGGTTTCAAACCTGGGCCCTCAGCATCCCAGACCAACACTCTATCCACTGTGCCACCAGCTGGTTAGGCAGGGCTTGCTTTAATTATATTTTGAAACAGGTCTGCCATTTAAAACATACAAACAAAAAACATGCTATTGACCACTCCAAACTCTTAAGCCTAAAACTATACTTTCTTGCAACAAGCCAAGAAGAGCAACAAGAAAAATCAGGCTATCGTGCAAATGAAATCAGATTATTTCCATTCCTATTCACCAGGTTTCCACACTGAACCACACACACCTGCCACATGCTCAGAACAAAGGAAACCTGGAGATGCTCTCCCATTTTCACCACACAGTATAGGTGGCCACACATGAATCCCAAAAAAGCAGGCCACCTGGAAGCATCGCTGCTCAGCCATAACCTAAACCAGATCAATGACCTGTCAATCAGCTCAGAATCAGGGATGCTATGAGGACTAAAGAAATGCAACACTTAAAATCTTTTGCTCTTACAGATATCTGCAGCTGTGGAGCCTATATTTGTTCATAAATGATTGTATCCATGGCTACTGACCACATAGAACATGTGACACATAGCTTGGAATAAGGGCAGCAGTCACTGAGGAAGGCCTCCTGCCACTGGTGCATAACACATGAAAGTGAAAAAAGTCCTTAATTGTCATTTCTGGAATATTTGGCCAACCATACTTATCTGAACAATCTGCCCCAGCTGACCTTTTGTGGTTTCCTTATATGACATTCAGTTCCCCAGTATAAAGGAGAGAATTTTATATGGTTAGCAAGGTAATAGTTAATTTATATGTTTTACCCTATAACATTCACAGGTTTCACAGTATCACCTTCTGAAAAAATGGGTCAGGTTAAGGATATAGAAACTGGGTTATCACACTAACTTAAGGTTCTTTCCGTTACAGAAAGCTAGAGAATCTTTACTAACCCTAGTAAAAGTGCTAAACCCTTACATAAACATAGTGCTGGCAACCCACCAACAGACACCTGTGCTTTGATTTTTGTGCTAATGGTTGTGACAATGGGTCTGTACAAACCCAATAGCTATGGGAACGTCAACTTGCAAATGTGACAACAAACCAGAACTAGCCATGTTATCTATGGGTAAATAAAACTAGACAGAATGGCTCTGGCCAATTGGCACAGTGGATAGAGCATTGACCTGGCATGCGGATGTCCCGGGTTCATTCCCTAATCAGGGCACACATGAGAAGCGACCATCTGCTTCTCTTCCCCATACTCTCCCCCTCCCACAGCCAGTGGCTTGATTGGTTCACATGTCGGCCAAGGCCCTAAGGATAGCTCGGTTGGTCTGAGCATTGGCCCCAGGTGGGGGTTGCTGGGTGGATCTAGGTTGTGGTGCGTGTGGAAATCTATCTCACCTTCTTCACTTAAAAAACCAAAATACCACTAGACAAAAAGGACAATAAACGGAGACTCAGACATTGGTCTCACTGCATTGAGCTTCCACCAGATGGGGTAAGCAGGTTCTCTTCTCGTGACCAATTTATTTTAAAGTTTGAAATTTGACACAGTTGAGCCAATGGATCCAATCTATAGGGAGGCAAACTGGAATTAAATTTCAGCCCCACATTGTCTGGCAAATACACCTCTTGCTTCTCCTTGCATATATAGTGTTTCTAAAGGACAGACCATCAGAGCAATCAGATACAAAGCCATACATGTCCGGAAAAGTTAAGCTGTCATACTAACTGGTGGCTCGAATATGACACAAGTATCAGTAATTAAGCTTAAAGAACCACAGCACTCAAGACAGGTGTCTTCCTTTTCTGAGCTTCAGATCAGAAGCTGAGCTGTGCACAAACTCTAGTATAAGAATTTGTGATTTTCATGGAGCCTTTGAGATAAGACAACCCACTCTAAGACTCCTAATACCTACTGCTTTCCCACATTAACCTGATTCACACTAAGTGAAAAGGTAAGGGCATGTGTGGAGGAAGCACCAATAAATCCATGCCTATGTGGAGAACAGTACAGTCAAATTCCATTCAACTTCAAGACTGGCATTTGAAATATTAAAATGAAAAATTTCTCTATGATCATCTTTGAAAAGTGAAAATGATTTGCTAAATGAACTGATAGCATAAATGATAATCTACATAAGAAACCAACCTGTTGTTGAAGTGTCCGTCAGATCAGAAAACCGGCAAATAAAAAGCCAGACCTCCAGAGCCCCAGGATTACTTCCTGAAAGCAAACCAAACTGAAATCCCTTTGGCTGTCTGAAAAGAAATTTTTCTCTCAAGGCTATAGTATTGCAAAACCCTGTCTCTTTAAAGAGGGTATGCTTTTCAGCAGGGGCTTCAATAATGCACCACCCTCCTATCCACTGAGGCTCAGCAGGCAGGCCTGGCATGCAACTGGTGCTCAATAAATAATTACGGGGTAAATGATGCCTTCCAGGCACATTCAGGGTAACTCTGGGTTAAATGTTGTAAGGTTTTAGTGGCTTTTTGTGGTGGTTGTTTATATATATTTTTAGTGACTGCCGTTTCTTTCCTTGATATAAGCTGCAATTTGTGATTTCCCTCATGTCATTTTCCTAATGCCTACATGGAGCTGGACCTTTTCTACCCAACTTGCTGTAGGCTGGGAAGTCAGAAAAATCAAGCTTTGCCAAGTTGTGTCTAAAGTACAAGCCTTTGCTTTTATGTAAAAGAAAGTTAATTACATATTGTTTGTAGAAATCAATGCCTGAAAACAAAGTAGCAATCAGTGAGTTCATTACAAAGTACAAAAGGGAAGATCCCTTAAGATATTTGACTAAGTAGAAAAAAGCAGGATGCAGAGCAGGGAGTGCCCTGTACTACCACTTGTGTAAAAATGTAACTTCTTGATGACATACACACAATCTCCAGAGGGCCATGTGTAAGAAACACTGCATAATCCTGGGCAGGGAACTGGGTGGCTGAGGGAGAGAGATGAATGAAATCCTTTCAGGGTTTACAGCTTGAGTTCTTTTGGGGATAACTATAAATACATATTATCTTTTTAAAAAACATCAAATCAACAATAAAGACCTCTGCTATAGAACAAGGGCTATTCTGACTGCCCAGACGGTTTTCCCCATTACTTCCTTGTCTGTACAGTTTGCTCAGGTGGGTAGCTATTGCATGGCTGGTTTACCTGCAACTGCAGCATGTACAAGAGCAGAAGAGCAGCTAACTTACCCTGATATTCTGATATGCCCCTACAAAATCTTTTCATTTGTAAATCTAAACCTTCCAGTTAGCCAACCTCAGATCACACATTCTGCTCAAATGAGTTTAAAAACTTTACATTTTCAAAAATTTCCATAATTCTGATATGCTGTCCCCTTAAATTAAAATCATACCATGCATCTATCATATTAAAGAAGCCAGTCTATGAATAATCTCAAACACCTCACATATGTGTCTCAGACTTCGCAGACACAACGACCTGGGTGGAAGAGAGAGAGAACACATGCCAGCATAGTCCAAAGGTGAGGACAAGAACAGGGTCAAAAGAACTGGGTTCGCTTCACCATCTAGATTTGGTGAGTAGTATTAGTAAACAAGTTCTAAGTTCCCCACCCCAAACCAGTGAAAAAGGCTAAGTATTACTGAGATGTTAGAGGTCCAAGTCTAAGCCATTCAGGAATCAAGACACCCAAAAAACCACAACTCAAAAAATAAAACAATGAAGAAACCACAAAGAAAATAATTTAGAATTTCTTGGTTAATTTGAAGCAATAATTATCATACGGACATCAACAAAGACTTGCAGATAAGACATAGATTTTGTTCCCAAAACTTGAAAACATTCCCAAATGCTGGATGAGGCTTTCAAGCTGCGCTGTCTACACCAACGCAGCCAGCTGCTTCTTTTTATGCAAGTTTCAGTAATTCCGGTGCCTGACACCTGCTCCAGGAGCCCATTGCCTCAGCCGCTCCCAAAGGAGCTACCTGTAGGCTGGAGCTGATGCTGGTGCCGGAAGAGGAGAATCTGCTTAGCGCTCTCTAGGATAGCTACCGTCCAGCCCTGGCAGAGGGACACTGCTGGCTCAGTCCAAGTATCCAGAGCAGTGGCCTTCACGATCCCTTTGGCTCAATTCTCCAACTAATAGATTACAGAGTTTCAGATGCGGGGGAAGTGGGCCAGTCATTGTCAGGTGAAAGGAAAAAGGGATGTTCAGATGTCCCTATCTGTTATGCTATGAGCCACAGATTTTTAAAGAAGTTATCTTAGTACTCAGTCTGCCCCACCTTCTAGCTAGCTTGATGTAAAAGCACCTCAGGCTGACATCTTATTACTTAAAATCCATAGTTCTCCTGCCTCTCAGTTTCTATACCCACCATTGTCTTCCACAGCATTCTCGGAAGTGGTTTGTTTCTGGTGGTTCTGAGCACCTACAAACTAAACAAACCCCCACCACTCTGTCATCCGAAGTCACTGACTCAACTTTTAAACTCTGAGCTCAGTTTCTACTCTGATGGGCAGTCACCTGTCCAAGGGGGGTGGGTCACATGCTCCTGAGATTTAAGCTTTGGTTGAGGTCATCTGGTGGAGTTGGCAAAGTTATCTTTCCTTCTGTATTTCTATGAACTAGAAACACCCCGCCTCAGAGAGGGTCCAGCCATCTGACTAAGCCTTCACTTCATGGGAGGCTGGTCAGGAAAGCTTGGCCCTGTCTTCCTGATAATGGGATGGAACCATGATTTGTTCCATGTATTAGCAGAGTAGGGAGAGAAAAAAAGCAGGTGTCTAAGACAAATTATCATTTATCTTAAGGAACTATTCTTTTCATTCTTTAATAAAGGTCCTTGCTAATATAAAAAACCCTATCTGTATATATTTTCTCCAAAAGTAGTATGTTAGTTTTGAAATTGAACACCTGTGACCGAATCCTATATTCTTTAGGACTACAGGAACAGCCCACTGGATCAGACCCTGTCCACCAAGGTCAGGGCCCAATCTCCAGAGACGCCTTGACTCCAGGGTGTGCTGGGAGCCCATGCCCCTCTCCCTGACATCAAGTATTAAAAATGAGGTAGAAACCAGCTTCTTCTGTAGCCATTTATGGCTCTGTCCCTCACAAATTCCTTCTTATCCCTAAAAAGTCCACTTGCGTTTCCTGTCTAAACCACCTCTTAAGAAAAATTTATTATTGCCTGACTGGTGGTGGCACAGTGGATAGAGTGTTGATCTGGGACACTGAGGACCCAGGTTCAAAACCCCAAGGTCACCAGCTTCAGTGTGGGATCACAGACATAATCCCGTGGTCACTGACTTGAGCCCAAAGTTGCTGGCTTGAGCAAGGAGTCACTGATTCGGCTGGAGTCCCTGGTTAAGGCCCATGTGAGAAGCAATCAATGAACAACTAAAAGTGACACAAATATGAATTGATGCTTCTCATCTCTCTCCCTTCCTGTCTTTCTCTCTCTAGCTTAAAAAAGAATTATTAATTTTAGAGAGAGAGGAAGACAGAGAAGGAAGCAGGGAGGGAGGGAGAGAGAGAGAGAAATATTGATCTGTTTCTTTTTGTGCCCTAACCAGGGATTGAACCCACAACCTTTGCATACCAGGACAACGCTCTAACCAACTGAGCCACCCGCCTAGGGCTAAACCATCTCTTAAATGTTTGTTTCATATTGTACTCCTTATATATCCTAGACATAATCCCACAACATTTAGGGTACCCTACTCGGGGCGCCCTTGTTAAAGGGAGTTTGGGGACAGGACAGTGTTCACCTCCTGAAGGCCATTGACTTCATCAATTTGAACTGTGCTTTTCAGCTTTTTTCTCACATTAAAGAGTCAGGCCTGCTGTAATCTGATTAAGTTCCCATTTTCCATGAGTTCCCATATTTCTTTCATACTTGATTAACTAAACAAAAAGTACAAAGTCAGGCCATCCATACTGCCTCTGTTATTCCCAGCACAAGTTCCTTACCCTAGGCAGGGAGCCTCTCTCTGCCTACACATCCAACTCAAAGCCCAGATGTTTATAGTATTCCCACTGGCCTGGAATGCCCTTACTCTTCCTACCTACACAAAGTCTATATTCATCCTCAGAGTTTGACTCAAATTCCATCTCCTACATCAACCTTTGACCTGGCTGTTCTTCACTGGTATCTATATATATTCCAGAGCCCTTTAATAATTACCCAGATCATTCATTCTTCACTTAATCCCATCTTCAATGTTTACGCCACCTGAGTCTCTAGGAGACTGGCCCCACCAACATTCACTTTCCTGGCATGTTCCCTTCAGTGTCAAGTAATGCAGAGTGTGGTTGTACAATCAGCACTGTTTTATGCATCAGGACAATCTTTCTTGTGAAATCTATGGCATACTAAACACTCCCTCTTCTAGAGTGTCTCTGACTCTCACAGCTCCAGGATAGTGAGCCCTTTGAAATATTGCCATCAAAAGACTGCTAACTTGGTTTGTAACAGGGAACTGGGACTGGATACATCAGTATATCTGTATGTTGCCAGGAAAACTAAACCAGGATGAGTAAGCATTCTGACACATAAACTCCTGAGGGGATGAAGAATACTGTTTATAAGAGATTTTCCTATATCACTTTTTAGGAATATGTATTCTAATTATTGGTATCAGATTATCAGCAAAGTCACATTTCCCTAATCCAAAATTACATTTTCCTTTAACAAGAATACAACTACTTAAATCAAATCATCTAGCTAGACCTAAGTAATCAACTTGATGTAAGTGATGAGAAAACTAAACAAATCCTCAAAGAAATATACATTCTTCCCGACTCTGATTTCTTATATGGCCTATCAAGAAACCACAAATTAATGGCTGAGTTCAACTCTAGGACAGGTCTGGTTAAAAAGATTTACTGTTACAATGTTAGAGCGAATTATTTAGTCTTATAAAAGAAAGCAGATTAAACAATTACTGTTATTTTCACTGTACACCTCATGCATGAGCCACAATAATAAACAGTTTTTTTATAAACGAGAACCAAATGTGGGTTTTAGAAAAGGAACCGCCTATGGAATTGGGTAAAGAGAGGTGAGAAACTATCGCAGTGTGATTATCAGATTCAGAAGGTGGTGAGCCCTACTTCTCACCTGACTGCCATTGGTATTAGCCCAGGACACTTTCTGCAAGATAGGACTAGAACTTTTTACTTAGGGACAAGGATATGCCATCCTTACAGACTACAATAAGACTGAACTAGGGTCCCTGGAATATTTTCAAAGTAGCTCAGACCCAGGGCATCGTCTAAACAAAGGGAAAGTGAAACTCTTGGTGAGCACTACTCACTGATCCTCTGTTCCAAAAAACTTCACAAAGAAGCATTTCTTTCCACGTGGTTTCTTCAAATCCTTAGGTGGATTAACAATCTGATGGATAAAAGGGGGAAAAAGGTTTTGTTTCCACAGGATCGAAGTTTGTAAGAAAAAAATGAAATAAAAGGAATGTCTTAAAATAAAAACCCAGGGCCTAGTATATGTATAGCATGGCACTTTTCTACGGAAGTTCTCTATAGCTAACATGTAGCAAAGTGTCCCGTAGATACAATTTCCCTTTTACTGAAATGACCCTATTTTAAAAGCAATTAAAACCAAGATCAGATCATTCCTCCCCAAAGTGACCCTATCATCACTGAAGAAATGTAAAGGACACTTTTAAAAGCACTTAAATGCAGGAAGAGTTGAGACAGGGAGACAGGTAATAGCGACAAAGACAACGGAGGCACTTGAAAATTCCATACTGCAAACACACAGTCTAAAGATACTTCTTGGGCTCCTGGCAAGAATATAAAAACAGAACATTTGGAAAGCTATGATGGATTGCCTCATGCAAAATCTGAAATGCCAACTTCTGCAAAGAAGCACTGGAGCAGCGCATATGGTAACATGGAAAGAAGATTTAAACTCAGTTGGGACAAAAATACTTTGACTTTTCACTAACCTACATTTAGATTTCTCTCTTTCTGGAGAATTTATTTTCTTCTTCTTTTGTTAGATTTCAGTATAAAGCTAAATCCAAACTAGACTTGATTTCCAGGGTTAAAAACCTCCACCAGAACCATTTCTAATTCAAGAAATAAGCAATTACTGCAGATTAAATGACCTGGTTTATAGTATAAGGCTTTTTCTGAACAAACTGACACTAGAGAAAAAAAATTGTGAGCATTATTTAAATAGAAACAGTTTAACTCAACGCCAGAAACTGAGAGGAACTCATCTTACATTCTTCACCTCTTCAAACCCAACCTCAGATGTTTTTCTTTAGCAGCAAGAACACTCACCTTTCCTGGCCACGGAGGATACCGGCCGAGTTTCCCCCTAGAGAAAACACAGAGAGTCAGCATTTGCCCTGGAAAAGCCAGTCCATCTCTTTTAACCCTCTCAATATACAATTTATTTTCCGAAATCGCCACTTGCACCTTCCAATGGCAGAACAAAAGCTGGCAAACAGGAGTTCTTAATCTGGCTCCCATGGATGGACCCAACAAGCCAGTACCCCTCAGAAGTGGAATGCAAAATTGTATGTGCATAAGATAACGTGCATTCTTCTGGTAACAAGGGATACAACAAAACCACCAAGAATCGCTTGTTTAGAGCCTCCTCGCGATGGGGGTGGGAGGGCAGTTTGTTCTGTAAACACAGACTTCCCCTTACAGTCTGTTTTAATTCACCGCGAGACCAGCCAGCTTTGCCAAATATTAATGGAAGCCTTCCTCTGGGTCGAGAAACAAGCTACGCAGCTGGAGGGGAGGCGGCGACTGTCAGTCTTGGTTCGGGCGGTTGTCTAGGACACAAAAACAGACCACGAGAGGCACCAAGAAGGCACTGGCCACTGCCTAAAGGAGCAGTGTCCCCTCCATTTCTTCACAGGGCAGCGCCATCAGTTCGGTTTCGACATCCCCGGCCGAGTCGCCCGCACAGGTCGGTTCCATCGCAACGTGGATTTTAACGGGCTTCTCCGGGCGAGATGGCCCTGCGGGCTCCCCGGCTCTCCCGCTTACCCGGGAACCCCAGCAAGACGGAGGAACCGGCGTCCGCGGCCGATGCCGGGGACGCCATCCACAGTAGCCGCCGGCGTCCGGGCTGGAGCGTAGCTCCCTCCCGGGCGGCCTCGCGATTCAGAGCGGGGCCCATCACGGTCACCCTCGAACTCAGTCCCCCGGGGCCAGGCTGCCCCTTCCGCCCGGCGTCGTTCCCACCGCCGGCACCTCATCTCGCCCTCTCCGCGGCCTGGAGCGCACAGAAAGGCAGCTCCGGGGCTGGCCACGAACTCCCCGCCCAGGGCAGCAGCTCCCCGGCGCACCTCGCTTGGCCCCAGCCGCCAGGACTCACCACACCAAATCGCCGAGCCGCAGACTCACAGCCGCCATCTTACCACCCAACCACCACCGACGCACGGGCCGCCGGGAGCCTAAGGTGGCTCTGGCACCGCCCATTGGAGTGCGCCCGGCCACGTGACTGGGGCGGCTGTCATCGGCCTAACCGCTGCTCTGATGTCACCGCGCCCGCCGGGGCTTATTGGCCGGGTGAGAGGCACGTGACCAGGGCGCCGCGGTCTCCGCGCGCCGGATCCCTGGAACTCCCGGCTCCTTCCCCCTCCCTCGGGCTCGTGACAACGAAGCATCCGCGGTCTGAGGCGGAGGCGAAGGCGGCGAAGGCGGCGGCGGCGGCGGCGGGGACGACGGCGGCGACGGTGACGACTGAGCTGCGGATCGAGCGCGCGAGAGAGCCGGCCCTGCGGCCCGCTCGGCCGCCGGACCCTGGCCTCTGTCTCCCTCTACCTCGACGTTTCCGTGACGGCCGTTAGTCGCTGGCGGGCCCCGGGGCCGGCCGCGTCGCCGCGCCGGCAGCTGCCCTGACGGACCTCGGCGCGGCCTGGAAGCCAGCCTCCGCCCGCCCCGGGGTCCCGCGCCCGGCGGGCTCTGCGTGACTGCGCCCGGGGGGCGCCCGGGGGCTTCGGAGCGCGCTCTCTGACGGCCGCTCTCGGGGAGCGGCTCTGACCCCGAGCCCTCGGCCGCGCCGCTACTTCTCCCAGGGCGCCGGGGCAGCCCGCCCCGAGGTCCGGAGCTGTTCCACCGCCTTGGCGCCGGCATCTGTCCGCTCCCTCCTGGACCGGCAGGCGGCACGGCCGGCGAGGCTTCCCCGCTGGGGGACCCGGCCATGGGCCGCGGCGCAAGCCGGCCGTCCGCCGGGAGGCATGGCTCGGGGGCCGGCCGCTAGCAGCCCTGCAACCCGGGCTCCCGGGCCGGCATGAGTACGGTCGCGCGCGGACGAATGCGGCCCGTGGGGCCGTAGCCTGCGTCGCTCCGGGGACAAAGGTGCGTGTCTTTGTCGCGACCCGGCTCTCACGTAAGCCGAGTTGTAGTTTGACACTTTTCGAGAAGTTCGGAGCGGGTTGTTTTGACAACAGGAAGGCAGATGCCAGGAGCAGTTTCAATACGTGAGCACTTGAGCCATTGATGGGGAACTAGGAACAAACAGTTCAGCACAGCGACAGCCCAAAAGTAAAAAAAACAGGTAGAAAATAAAAATTTTCAAAAGGTCCTATTTCCAGTTGCAGACTCTGAAGTCTAAGTTAAGTGTGAACTTAGAACCGGACTTTTCTTGGGTCGCCGCCTACTTAAAAAGGTGGCTGGTTCACACACATCTGTAGGCAAGTTTGTGTGTGTGTGTGTTTTATACGGAGGCTTTGGTGTAAGCGGTGTGTGTGTGTGTGTGTGTGTGTGTGTGTGTTTAGCGAACTATCTTGTACACAACCTGCTTTTTTATTGGAGTTCAGTTTCCCTAAAGTCCTGTCAGTTACAGGAACTGTTATTTACCGCTTTGTTTTAAAGACAAAAAGATATTTTAAAGCATATTTATGATTCTAGGAAGTAATTTCATAAAACTAAACACAAGTTTCTAATTTTAAAACTTTAATTTTCAAGGAATTGAAGGATATTGTAATGACTTGATAAAAAATATAACTTTTAATTAACATCACACTAGGCCTAGAGGTATTCCCTTTAGAGTCAGGAACATGGCAAAGACTGTATTGTCTAATGTTATCTTGCAGGTTCTAGCCAATGCAATAAGACATGAAACAAAAATAAAACAGAATTTTCCAGAAAGAAGACAAAATTCTCATTTCTGTGGATGACAGGATAGCTTACTTTGAAAGGAAGGGGATACTCATTAAAACAAAAGTTCAGACTAATTACAAAATGAGCATGCAAAATTCAGTGGTTGTTTTTTTTTTATGTTTCAGCAATAACCAGTTTGAAAACATAATTATTAAAAGGCTGGGTAGTGAAAGATACATCATTCCTGGAAATAACCTGAGATAACAAAAGGAGGCTAGCATTTCATTAGTTGATGGTTTTTAAGAGGGCTTTTTTATTTTGTAGGATACTGTGCTTTTACTTAGAATAAAGTTTAACTCATTGAAGGTGAGTACAGGCACACCTCATTTTATTGCGCTTCACTTTATTGCCCTTCACAGATGTTGCATCTTTTACAAATTGAAGGCAAGACCCTCGACCAGCAAAAAGATTACCACTCGCTTTACTGTGGTAGTCTGGAACTGAACCCACAATATCTCCAAGGTATGCCTGTATTGAAATGCTTAGTTTTTCTTAAGACTACATTTTTGCTGATAGATCTTGTTTTATTTACAAGTTAAGAATGTTTATATAAAACCCAAAATGCTTTATCTACAAAGCTTTAATTAAAGCACCAGTTTAACAGATTAAATTCCCCTAAACAATGGTTTCTTTTTACAAAGGCATATGTCTTTAAATGTTTTATACTGCATTTAAAGTTTTATATGCTTGTTCTTTCAAATACTTAAAAACTTCTAAAAGAGTAAACTTATAAACCTAATAGTAAAATCTTTCCAAGGACCTAATTAAGTCTTGTGAATCAAATAAATGTAAGTAGGATCCTTTCTTAAGGATTTAAAAAGTCTGATGTCAGTTACTAGTGTCAAATTCTCTTAAATGTATCAAATGACTTAGTAACACAATAGCAGTTTTGATTATAAAAATACAACATCTAAGTGTCAATATGTTATAGGTTTGATTTACTTTATTCTCTTATATCTATAAATTGTCAGGCCTTCAAAGTCACTTAAACCACTAAGAGAAACAGTATTACCATCTAAGTGGACTGAAGTTACAATGTCTAAAGTTTGGGTCAGGATAAGGTTACATTTTAAAATTTTGCCTGGGTGATGGGAGGTGGTGGTGGAGACCTGGCTGCTTCTAGGATGACCTTGCATCCCAAGAGAAACAGTGTTACCATATAGACTGAAGTTACAGTGTCTAAAATTGTAGCTACCCAGAGCACAGGGGTTGGGATTCCAGAAGCAGAATGAATGCAGGACTGGATGGAACAACTGAGTGGAACAGCGAATTGATGCTTCTCCCTCACTCCTTTCCTTCCTGCTCTCCATCTCCCCCTCTCTTCCTCCTTTTCTTTCTCTCTTTTTCAGATCAATGGAAAAATTAAAATTGGGGTCGGGAGTAGGTTACATTTTTAAATTACTGACATAGGTGGGCAGGGACCAGGCTTCCTCTTCTAGGATGACCTTTCCAGCATCCTATTGGTTAATTTTCAGATTCTTTTCTTAGAGACTTGCCCTCTCTTATTAGTGGGGGACTTGTAAGCCTTCAGCTGGAATTTATTTTTACAACTCAGTGCATCACAAATGCTCTGGGGGCCTTGAAAGTTTTTTTCAGAGGAATTTCTTTTAACATTTTAGTGCATGATGGTCTTTTGTGCCACCAGTCTGTTTTGCTGCTCATCACTTTGTTGCCTAATTGGGGTTATATTTTAACTCTCTATTTTTAGATATTTTACTTTATTGTCTGGTTTTATAGATGACAATTTTATGGTCATAATAGGAAACATGAATATTACATATACTATATAAATATCCAGACACATATATGGGAATATATAATATATGTAAATTCCTGAATTAACTCATATTTATGACCCATTTACATCAAAATGCACTGAGCTTTTTGGGAAAACTTGTCAAAATGATTCTAAAAGTGGTTTGAAATAATAAACAGGCTGGAATAGCCAAATATTACTTTTAAAAGAATAATAAAGATGAATTTTAAATTCACAATGTAAAAGTATGCCATAATACCTCTTGAAACAGTGTTGTACTGTTTAAGGAATCTCTAGATCAGGGATCCCCAAACTTTTTACACAGGGGACCAGTTCACTGTCCCTCAGACCGTTGGGCCGGACTATAAATAAAACTATGAACAAATCCCTATGCACACTGCACGTATCTTATTTTAAAGTAAACAAAATGGGAACAAGTACAATATTTAAAATAAAGAACAAGTAAATTTAAATCAAACTGACCAATATTTCAATGGGTACTATGGGTGCAATGCATCCTGTGCTCTTCTCACTGAGCCCCAATGAAAGAGGTGCCCCTTCCGGAAGTGCAGAAGTGGAGTGGGGGCCGGATAAATGGCCTCAGGGGGCTGCAGTTTGGGGACCCCTGCTCTAGATGCTAGATCAAAATAACAGGATGGATTTCAGAAGTAGATCTTAAGATATCTAAGACACAATGTATGTGGTATATACCAGGTCAGCAGGCAGAAGGATTATTTAATGACTGATCCTGGGAAGAAACCAAGATAGAGCCTCACCTCTTACCTTATAGCATAGTAAATTTAACTTGGGTTAAAGTGTTCAAAGTGAAAATTATATCTGTGAAAGACTGGATAAGTCAAGTCTTATACAAAAATTCCTAGTTGGAGAAGAACTTCTAGGCACAAAAGTTCATTCTAGGCACAAAAGAAATGGGAGAAGCCATGAAGGGAAAGAGCCTAGTTTCATTTGCATAAAGCGTTTAAATTTACTTTTATCATACCTCACTCTAAGCAAAATTAAATAATAATAATGAAGGAAAAGTACAAGAGATAACAGACATTATGTATTTATAATACATTTTTTTATAATATATCAAAAGCCCTTACAAATAAAGAAAACTTTAATTTTTTTCAATCATTCCCGTAACGCTGGATGTTCAGATTTAGGTTGCTTTTATTATTTTTCCTATACAAACAAGACTGCAGTGACTATCCCTATAGACATGGTAAGAAGATCTCACTCAAATATATGTTTTAAAAAGCAGGGTGTGAATTATACATGAAACACAAAATATATGTGTGGTATATTTGCATATTTATATTCTATAAAACCTTGGAATTCTGGAATTCACAGTATACTCTCACCATTTCCAAGCAACTTTGAAGGTCTTTGGCATGTGATAATTTGGCACTTGGCTGAGGCCTAAGTTTGGGTGGTGAGAGACTATTGTCATAGGAAATGAGCCTGGCCACACCACTCTTGAGACACAGCTTTTTGTTTGTTTTTTTACTGATTCTGTGCTCTGTCTGCATTGCTCTGAGCAGATGAAAACTTTTGTCATAATGAAGAATGGCTTTAAATGAAAGTAAATGCTGGTGATGAAAATAAGGTGGTCTTACAAAAGAGATTATTCTTAGCCAGAAAAAAAGTGTTGGATAAATTAAAAGAACAGTATTCCCTAGGATTCAGTGCAATTTTGAGGATTTTTTTTTTGAGACTATACATAATGTTTTTTTAATTTATTGATTTTAGAGAGGAAGGGAGAGAGACAGACAGAGACGGAAACATTGATCTGTTTCTGTATGTGTCCTGACCAGGGATCAAACCTGCAACTTGGTGTATTGGGATGATGCTCTAACTAAGTGAGCTATCTGGCCAGGGAATAATTTTTGAAGATACCTTATGATTCTTTCAGACTGGGTCAAGGATCTAGTGAATAAGCATAGAAAAAGGATTGGAAGAAAGTATGCTAAACAGTAATTATCTCTTGATGATGGGATTTGGGTAAATTTTATATTTAAGCTTGATTTGTGGTGTCACAGTGATAAAGCATAGATCTGGAATGCTGAGGTCGCCGGTTCAAAACCCCTGGGCTTGTCAGGTCAAGGCTCATATGGGAGTTGATGCTTCCTGCTCCTCCCCCCTTCTCTCTCTTCTCTCCAAAGTGAATAAATAAAATCTTGAAAAAAAGTCTTATATTTAAGATAAATAGTATTTAAATAGAAAGAAAGCAATAAATGGTAATTAAGATAAATTGAACAGTGGATTCTTCTTGACAATGAAATTCTTTTAAACTTAAATCTGTGTAACTGAACAGAAAAACCTTGGTTTAATTAATCTGGCCCTTCTTTTTAATGTTAACAGAAGCCATGCAGTGACATCCACTAAGACTTGTTGGTAGCCATGTCGGAGCCTCACAGGGTCCAGTTCACCTCTCTCCCAGGTTCTCTGAATCCTGTGTTTTTGAAGAAATCCCGGAAAGAGGAGGTTGGGGGATCAGAGCAGCATCAAGACTCTGAGCCGGCTGCAGCAGCTGTTCGGATTACGCTCACCCTCTTTGAGCCAGATCACAAGCGCTGCCCAGAATTCTTCTATCCAGAGCTTGTGAAGAACATACGAGGGAAGGTGAAGGGCCTTCAACCTGGAGATAAGGTATCCCCCACCCCACCCAGTGGCCCCAGACTCACTACAGATCTAGTGCTCAGGGCGACGTGTGCAAATGGGACTTGCAGGAGGTGAAAGCAAGAGTAGGGAGGCTTTGGCTGTCCCGAGATCACAGAGCCCCTCCCCAAGCAAACACTGAGTTTGCTGGGTTTGCCCTGGGCATGAAGGGATAGAGTCCTTTTTAGAACTGTTCTCCTGATTTATGCTAGAGAAAATGCATATCCAAAGCTAATTTGAATTATGGCTAATTAATATAAATAAGTGAAACGTATTTTTCCCACCCAGACTGTAAATATTACATGTATATAAGTGTGACTAGTCCCTGGCTGTTCCAGTGGTGGATTTCATGCTGGCCATTTTTCTTTCCCAAGGGATTCTCACTCTGCCTCATGTAAGGGCAGACAAGAAAAAATACACACTGCTCATCTCTTCTCAGTACAGTAATATATTGGATAGTTACTTCACTGGAGGGATAGAAACCTATTTTACTGGGGATATTTCTTGTTTTACTTATTTGAGGGTGGGTACAGAATTGGATTGTAGCCTCCAGGGTTTTTGAGAATCAGTTAGATTTCTCAGATGTTTTTAAAATAATCTATTTCCCTGGCAGATTTGTTTTTTACTTTTTAGTATGGAATTTCTCAAACATGCACAGAATAGAGAGGATAGTACACATCACCCAGTTTCAACTATTACTGATGTTTTGGCAAATCATTAATATTATAAAAACTTTTATAAACTTGTAAATTGAATTATGCACTTAAGAAAACAGAACAGATGATAAATGCACAGCTTAATGGAATTCTACAATGATAACACATCCATGTAACCTGCATCTAGATCACAAAATATAACATTTTCCAGGATGCTAGAAATTTTCCTCCTGCCTTCTCAAAATACTGCGCTGCCCTCAAGGGTAATGACTGCCCTTATTTCTAACAGCTTAGATTAGTTCTGCCTGTTTTTGCATTTTATATGGATGGAACCATACAGTTTGAACAGGAGCTGGGTGAAAAGCATTTATAAGCACTTACTGTATACCCATGAACTATGCGAGGCTCTGAGGGTATAGGTTTGTTGGGTCCCACACTGCAGCATTTGTTCTGTAGAGTGGCTCTTAGTCAAATGGAGACTAGGCTCTTACCTGGCTCACCTGGCGTCTGAGATCATGTTGGTGCAGTTTCCAGTGGAGTGCTTCAGTGGCCAGTGTTCCTTTATCTAGTTCATGGTTGTGCCGTTTGGGTTCAGTGCCTTTGGCTGGAAGGATTATCCAGTTTTCTTTGCTTAGGTGAAAATGTTTCTTGATTAAGATTTGATTGGTTGAACCAGGGGTCCCCAGACTTTATACACAGGGGGCCAGTTCACTGTCCCTCAGACCGTTGGAGGGTCACCACATACAGTACTCCATACACTGACCACCAATGAAAGAGGTGCTCCTTCCGGAAGTGCGGCGGGGGCCGGATAAATGGCCTCAGGTGGCCACAGTTTGGCCAGCGGGCCGTAGTTTGGGGACCTCTGGGCTGAACAGAAGCCAATTGAGTCTGTGCCAAGGGTCAACCTGTTGTATGAGGTCCAGTGGGCAGATGAGAAAAAGTAATTACAAATTAATTCACAATCTCTTTTTCAAAGTAAGAATAGTATCCTCTTTCTTGAGAGGAAGAGTAAGTAACAGGGATTAAATAAGGTTTTTTTCTTGTTTTTTTACAGGGACAGAGAGAGGGATAGATAGTGATGACAAACAGGAATGAAGAGAGATGAGAAGCATCAGTCATCAGGTTTTCGTTGCGATACCTTAGTTCAGGGGTCCCCAAACTTTTTGCACAGGGGTCAGTTCACTCCCTCAGACCGTTGGAGGGCTGGACTTTAAAAATACTATGAATAAATCACTATGCACACTGCACATCTTATTTTAAAGTAAAAAAACAAAATTGGAACAAATACAATATTTAAAATAAAGAACAAGTAAATTTATTTTTAATTAATTTTTTTACAGGGACAGTGAGAGACAGAGGGATAGATAGGGACAGACAGACAGGAACGGAGAGAGATGAGAAGCATCAATCATTAGTTTTTCGTTGCCGTTGCGACACCATAGTTGTTCATTGATTGTTTTCTCACATGTGCCTTGACCGCGGGCCTTCAGCAGACCGAGCTACCCCTTGCTGGAGCCAGAGACCTTGGGTCCACGCTGGTGAGCTTTTTGCTCAAGCTGGCGACCTCGGTCGGGTCTCGAACCTGGGTCTTCCGCATCCCAGTCCGATGCTCTAACCACTGTGCCACTGCCTGGTCAGGCAAGAACAAGTAAATTTAAATCAACAAACTGACCAGTATTTTAATGGGAACTATGAGTGCAGATGCATCCTGTGCTCCTCTCACTGACCACTAGTGAAAGAGGTGTGCCTTCCGGAAGTGTGGCGGGCCGGATAAATGGCCTTGGGGCCGCATGCAGCCCACAGGCCATAGTTTGAGGACCCCTGTCTTAGTTGTTCATTGATTGTTTTCTCCTATGTGCCTTGATTGTGGGCCTTCAGCAGACCGAGTAACCCCTTGCTCAAGCCAGCGACCTTGAGTCCAAGCTGGTGAGCGTTTTGCTCAAGCCAGATGAGCCCGTACTCAATCTGGCGACCTCGGGGTCTCGAACCTGGGTCCTCTGCATCTCAGTCTGACATTCTATCCACTGCGCCACTACCTGGTCAGGCAAAATAAGGTATTCATTTATGGGCTCAAACCAAACCAATAGGTGAACTGTAATTAGAACTCCTATACTGCAGTTTCATCTTTTGATGGGGATTCTAGATGCTCTTCTCCATTGCAGAAAAATGCATGGAACATACACGGAGAATATTGTATTTAGTTTCAGGGGATTCACTCCTTGCCTTCAGATTGAGAACTCCTGGATCATTGTGTCTACTATTCCGCAGTGTTCAAAGCACAACGTAATCGGACACATTTACGTATTTATTTAGCATATACTTCTTATGATGTGAAAGCACTGTGCTAGCCACTCAAGACTGTATGAAGGTGGAGAAGTCACTGTCACAACCCCAAAGAAACTTCCAATCTTGTAGATGTTTTAAGAGTATTATACCAACACAGGTAACAGGAGTCACAGCGTGGTTATTACACTGCTCACAAATATTAGGGGGTATTTTATAACTTCATATTCATTCTTGAAATATCCCCTGATTTTTGTGAGCAGTATATTTAAATCTGGTACAGATACAGGCCCAGGAGGGCTTGGACAGAGGAGAGCTCACATCCTGGATCCTGTGTTTGGACAGAGCTGGACCTTCATATGATCAGGACATAGTATACTGTTATTAGATAAATAACTGTTTGAAAGGCATAAAGGAATACACAGTGAATCCAACACTGACAGAGATGGGGGGATTTCTTAAAAATTTTTTGAACCACTTAAGTTGTGTGTGATCATTTTAGAAAAATTAGAAGATACAGATAAGCACATGTCTTCAAGACTGCCCCATTTGTGGTACATTCATTGTATCTGGTTCTGTAAAAATCTCATTCTGCATATATCCCCTAAATTATTTAACTGATTTTTATGGGTGATTGAGATTTTGGTAGGTATAGATAAGAGGTAGTGTTTTTGGCCTACTCTGAAGTCTTTTTTTTTTTTTTTTTTTTTTACAGGGAGAGAGAGAGAGAGTCAGAGAGAGGGATAGATAGGGACAGACAGACAGGAATGGAGAGAGATGAGAAGCATCAATCATCAGTTTTTCGTTTTGACACCTTAGTTCATTGATTGCTTTCTCATATGTGCCTTGACCGCGGGCCTTCAGCAGACCAAGTAACCCCTTGCTGGAGCCAGCGACCTTGGGTCCAAGCTGGTGAGCTTTTTGCTCAAGCCAGATGAGCCCACGCTCAAGCTGGCAACCTTGGGGTCTCGAACCTGAGTCCTCAGCATTCAGTCCAATGCTCTATTCACTGCGCCACCGCCTGGTAAGGCCTACTCTGAAGTCTTAAGGTATTTAGTATGGTTCAGTTGTGGAAAATTGAGGAAAATGCAAGAGTACCTAAGTTTATGGAGTTTTTGGAAAAACTACAGAAAAATATTTGGAGTGACTATTGAGATTGGGAGGAAAGAGATTACTGATCCTTCAAGATAGGTGTCCAGGGAAAGGGATTGCTGTGAACCTGGATTTGGTTTTCTGTAGCACTGAGAGAAGAGTAAATTCATATGCCTTTTCTGACCCGTAAGGCAGAATAACTCTTAATTTTTTCTACATTCAGTGCGTTCTTAACCTTTTTGAGCCACTGACTGCTTTAGAAGTGAACCCCCTTTTTAAGTAATGTTTTTAAGTACATAAAATAAATTTTAGGGTGACAGAAGAAACCAGCTATGTTGAAACATACATCTATATAGGTTGAGCATCCCTGATTAAAGGTTCTTTGCCATATGTGAAGCTTTACAGGACTTAGTGCTGCAGTTGTAGGTATTTAATTAAGTATTGTTGAATTACGTGAATGAAAAATTTTCTTGAACAACTAAGGTAAACATAGATAGGAAGGTAGCATGTGTTCTACTGTACCTGTTCTGAAAATGGTTTTATTATGCAGTTTATAGGTGTTGTTGAGTAGTCAGTGAATGTACTATGAAGTTAGTGGGAATTTTTTATAACTTATTTCGTGGAATGTTCTTTTTACAGAAGAGAGATCTCTCGGATCCTTTTAATGATGAAGAAAAGGAAAGGCATAAAGTGGAGGCCCTTGCCCGGAAATTTGAAGAAAAATATGTAAGATTTCTCTTTGGGTAACAAAACAACCTTATTGGGTGGGAGAGGTTTCTAGACATTTCCACATTCCTTTAGTGGAGTATCATCTAATCCACACTGATATGAAAGCAAGAGGAGAGGTTGGAGAGAGCAGAGTGCGTGAAAGTGCAGAAGGTGAGTGTGGTAGGTTAGTGTGTGCAGCTAAATGGAAGCGCCTTTTACCCCAGAATTTTCCTAAGAATGAATGTTTTGATAAAAGGCATACGAAGCCTTTTAGTTCCTTCTTCTTAGGTCATTTTATGCAGATACAAATCTGTCCGATTTTTAAAGGTCTTTGGGAAGGAGGTTTGGGGGTTGTCTGAATGTGACAGTTTCAATGCTTTACACCCTTTAGTCACTAGCTGATGGAGTTCAAGGCAACAATTAATTCCGTGTACTAGAAAAAGCATGTGACCTTAGACTTAAAAATTTAAGAGCACAGATCTTATGTTATGTGTTCTTACCACAATTTACACCCCCCCCCAACAGAGAAAAAAATGTATGACTTATTTTAAATTATAGGGTGGAAAGAAACGTAGAAAAGACCGAATACAGGACTTGATTGATATGGGGTATGGTTATGATGAATCTGATTCCTTCATCGATAACTCCGAGGCGGTAAGTACTTAATGAAAATGCCGAAGAGGAACTACCACACCCTTGCTCCTCCTGAAAACTGCCCAGCAGCTGGGGGAGGGGTCAGAATGGGCCTGCCCGGAGCTTGAGGAGGGGGCTGCACTGAGGAGAGAGAAAGTGGCGTCCTTGATGCGCCTTGCTATTCTCGCTGAAAAGCTTACCAGATCTGTCCAAAACACCTTTGAGCTCAGAACTCATGGTTGACCAGAAGCATGCGCAGGCATGCAGTCATGTGATGGAAACATCTGCATGCGCCTTCGGACTAGAGTACCAGCACTTACAGCTGACTGGTTTTTTTTCCCCTTTCAGTATGATGAGCTGGTTCCTGCGTCTTTGACTACAAAGTATGGAGGATTTTACATTAACTCGGGGACGTTGCAGTTTAGACAAGCATCAGAATCTGAGGACGACTTTATTAAAGAAAAGAAGAAAAAATCTCCAAAGGTTAGAACATTGCTTGCTTTTGGGTTTCAGGAGAGTTTTGGTTTTTTTTTAAACCTTGTGAGATCAGTGGGTGACTTGCCAGAGTATGTGCCATTTGAGGATGGCTTAGGAGATTGGCAGAAAGGTATGTGCCAAGGTTGCCAGTTCACCTCTCACACCTGCCGTGAGGTGCTGTGAATGCCAGTAGGCTTGGCAGGGATTTCTTTCTTGAGGTCATCTCAGGGTGGGGACGAGGGCACTGAAGGGTATGAAGTGAGGGGACTTTGCACCAGTATTGTTGTGTCTCTTCGGTGGACAAGTAGCGGTCTTCAGTTCCCAGGGGTGTGACCCCAACGAAAACAGGTTAGCCTTACAATAAGTTCGTTTTGAAATCTGTTACTGCCTGTGTGTTTAAAATGAGAGGCAGGGTCCACATACAGCTCATTTCAAACGAGAAAGGTTTCAGGCTGCATAATGGCCACTGTTGTCTCAGCCCTGGGTGCTTCCAGGAGACAGTGTTGATGGGCACGCTGTATTGACCTAACACAGGTCCGTGGTCCAGGGACTGACCTGAAAGGAAATAGAACAGCTCTCAGGGTGTGCCCCGGGCAGAGCAAGGCCAGTGCTGTGCCGTGCACTTGCTCCCTGAGCGAGGGAGCTGCGTAACTGTGCCTTGTCTTTAATTCTCAGAAGCGGAAGCTGAAAGAAGGTGGCGAGAAGATAAAGAAGAAGAAAAAAGATGACACTTATGACAAGGAGAAGAAATCGAAAAAGTCCAAGTTTTCCAAAGCCGGGTGAGAGGCAGCAGCTTCTTTGCTAGGATAAAATCTGAACGGTTAGGGCAGGACACCTAGGAGCTGGCTCGTCCTCCTCCTCTCAGCTTTAGAAGAGGCAGCAGGCAGGCCTGCCATTCCCCCTCACGCCTCCAGCAGTGCCATCGTGGGCCTAGTCAGCGCTCTCGCATCTCTGTGTGCCAGACATCCAGAGTTCTCTCTGTCTCGCCGTCAGTGTTGGCGGCTATTTCTGTTGCTGTACGATTGCTGCTGTCTTTTGTTCTCTTGGGCACCCTTTTCTGCTCTAGTGCTTCTTCTGTCTCTGCTGTTTCCCTTTGTCTTCTCTGGTCCTGCTTTCTTTGCCTCACTCAGTCTCACTCCAGCTGCCCTTCAAGTTGCTGCTGCTCCTGCTTTCTCCCTCTAAATACTTTTCTTGTTCACCCCTTTTTTGCAACCTTTTATTTCAGCCTGGCAGTGGTTTTTAAAAACCCATCGGATATGTAGCACTTTGTAACATGGTTTTGCTAACCTGTATTAAATCTCAAGCTTTGGTCCTAGCAAGAAGGAGCTCCATGTGCCAAGAGGAGGGAGGAGGAATAACAGGGTGGACTTGTGACTTAGGTTCCCGGAGACCATTGCGCTGGGAGCAGGGGTGAAGTCCCTCTGCGAATTTCCCTTTTGAGATGTACTGCAGCCTTGGTAACCAGTCTCCCCCTTACTTGCAGCTTCACAGCTCTCAATGCCAGTAAGGAGAAGAAGAAAAAGAAATATTCTGGGGCTTTGAGTGTTAAAGAGATGCTAAAAAAATTTCAGAAGGAGAAAGAGGCTCAGAGAAAGAGGGATGAAGAGCATAAACCTGTAGCGGTCTCATCCGCAGAAGCCCAGGGCCTGCGGGAATTGGAGGGCACCTCTGACCCCTTGCTGTCATTCTTTGGCTCTACTTCTGACAATGACTTGCTCCAGGCGGCCACTGCCATGGACTCACTGACTGATTTGGACTTGGAGCATCTGCTCAGTGAGTCTCCAGAAGGAAGCCCCTTCCATGATGTGGATGATGAAAGTGATTCCCTCGGGGTGGGACTGGACCAGGAATTCAGGCAGCCCTCTTCCCTCCCTGAAGGCCTGCCTGCACCCCTGGAGAAGCGCGTTAAGGAGCTGGCTCAGGTATGGTGACACAGAATGGCCAGGCTTTCCTGGAGGTGGTTTGGGCAGATTGACACTGGTCTGCAACTCTTGGAGCTTGCTTCCCAGAAGACCCTTAGTGAGTTGGCAGTTGCAGTGTAAGCTCTTCCAGGCTCTCTTCTCATCCCAAGTGAGCAACCAGTGTAAGTTCTGGTTGTCAGAATGCTTTTTTAGGTCTTTTGTGATTCCTTTACTCTTAGAAAATTTACTTTTTCTGGGGAAATTTTTTTATTCTCTGCCTGTAGATTCCTTTCTCACAGAGAATCTTTCCTTTTGTGTGACCGACACTAATGTTGGCAGCAAGCAACTGGGGGAGAGATCCATCTTCTTAGTAATCTGTTGGAGGTTTTGGAAATTCTCAAAAGTTTGCAGACATGTTACACATAGAGTGTATTCTTAATTACCACCGGGTTTCAGTGGCTCCCTAAACTTGAATGTCATCAGTGTTAGGTACTGATTACAGGAATGCCTAGGTGATAAATAAAAAGGACCAGAAGCAGAATCTTAAATGCTGTCCGTGCCCTATGAAAACCAGCAACAAGCGTCAGAATGGAGCAGCCATTGATGTTTTCCCCTGGCAACTGGGAATTCATCTCTAGGGTGCTAAGAACTATCAATTCAGTAACATTCTTACCTATAATCCAGCATGGGGTTTTAGTCATGGTGGTATTTACCCTTTTCTTAAATAACCTTCCACCTTGGGCATCATGGCTTGTCATGCAGCTCCAGTGGCATTTATACTCTACAGCTATTTTTTTTGTTAAATTTTATATAACTGTAAGTTTTAAACCAGTGATTCTCATAATGTTTCAGAATCAATGTGTGTGTAATATCCCTTGTATTTTAGGGTAGGGTAAATGTTAACTACTGCTACAAATGATTTTCTTACTTCCAAAAAATATCTGAATACAACATATGAAGTAAATCAAACAACTTATTCAGATCTCTAGCTTATCCACCATGGAGGTGGTGGACATAAGTATTCTATTTGAATGTAATGATTTAACTGAGTTGTACCGCATCAGAAATTCGGTCTATCCTAATAGGAAGTTGGAAGTAGCTGAATCTGAACTTGGCATGTTTGAGCAGGCTGTCCTATACTTGCTTTCAGAATTTATGTTAAAGAACCGTTACCCCTTGTTCTTTTCAATCCTCTCATTTGTAATCAAGTTGTTCTGTAGCATCTAAAAGTTTTTATTAAGTAAGTTAAGTAAGGTATGTGGGGCGGTAGCTAGTCTTTTTTTTTTTAGAGAAAAGTCAAAGTAATTCTTGGATATGTTCCTATTCCCACCATAGGATGGGGTCTAACCTAATAACTTAGACTCATTATTTCCCTTTCTTGGGAAAGGTGGACAACTTTAGTGGAAACGAAGCAGCATAACATAAAGCATTGGGCTGTGATAGGAGAAACCCACTTGCTGGAGTGCCCTGGTTGGACACTGTGAGCAAGCTGTCCTTCTGCAGTGACTGCCACGTCTCAGTTATCTGCTGGGCACAGTGGAGACAGGGTTCAGGATTCCGTAGATAAAGAAGTCTTGGGTCCTCGTGGGGTGGGGGTGACCAGGAAAGATTGATGTATTGGCTTGAAAATATGTTCAACTGTGAAATTGATATTTTACTCATCCCCTGACCCTTCTAAAACAGCATTAAGAAACTTGGGGACATGAGTTAGAAAGTGGCAGTTACCCATCATCCTGACAATCTGAAAACTATTTTTAATTTATATATTCTTTTCTAGCCTCTGTGTGTATGTTTTTATGCAGTTGTAATTATAGTTGTGAATAACTGTTTCCTGCTTTTTTCACTTAATAAATATTATAAATCCCTCATCACTTTTAATGGTTGCATGAAAAAGAAGGTCATTTTAGAAAGTTACTTGATGCCACTCCTAAGGATCCCCAGGTGCTTTGTTCCCACCAGGGCCCTGCACTTGGAGCTTCCTGCACATATGCATGAGTGCTCTAGACCGAGACCCTCCTGAGTATCTGCTGGGAAAGGTATTCTTCCCAGGGGAAAATATGCCTGTGTACACAAAAATTGCATATAATTTCAGAAGCTATACACGGGCATTTGGATCCTTAATAAGGAGCCCTGTCCTAGATCTTGACCTGGATATTGCATTTTTAAAGCTTAAACTTGATGTTTATAACATTAGCAATGTTTCGTATTTCTTACTTTTTCACTCCTTTCATTTCTTTTTTTTCCTCTTACTGCCTTTATTTTTATAATAATTTGTTTAAACTTTAAATCTTGGCCCTAGATGATACATGTATCAGTTTTTACTGTTACCTAAAGGACTACCTCAGACTTAATGGCTTCAAACAGCAATTTATTTCTCCTGGCTCCGTGGGTTGGCTGGGTGGTTCCTGTTGTCCTACTCGGGGTCTCATGCCTGCATTCAACTGGCAAGATGGCTGGGTGCTGGGATGGTGGGGCCTCTCTCCTCTGGTCTTTCATCCTGGTCCTTTCAGTGGGTGGCAGTCTCAGGACAACATTTCAAGAGGGTGATAGTGGAAGTCATAAGGCCCTTAAGTCTAGCCTTAGAAGTTGTAGTGTACCACATCACTTTTGTCACACTGTGTTGGTGAAGTAAGTCACAAGTCCTGAGACTGGAGGGTGGAGAACAGGGACCACATCTCCCTGTGGGAATGCATGTTCGGGGAGGGAGGAAATCTGTGGTTCTGTTGCAGTCTGCCTTGGAACATAAGCAGATTCTAATCGGATGTGATCCCTTAGGGAAACATTTTTTCTGCGGAAAGCAAAAATTAGATTTATCTTCTAGCTAGATGTGACACTTAAAACTTTAAAAAATATATTTGAAATTTTATGTTAAAGAGGTCCTCTAAGAGGCCTTGGTGAATGCCCAAGCAATGTTTACTATTTTCTTCTCACACTAGCTCAATTTTTACTCCCTTGTACTGTACAATTTTTATGGGCCCCAAGGAACCCAGTGATTTGATTCAATGGTCTTGCCCTGTCTTCTCTTCTAATATATGTTGATTGTGTCTTTGTTTTTGTTGCTGGAAAGCCAGGTGTGTTGCCCCCTTAGGTTATGCTGTCTTTAGTTTGGCAGCTACTCAGCCTGGTCCATACAGATGACCCAGGTCTGTTTTGGTCTTTTTCAGTCAAGCATAAATTGGGAACAATACTAAGAATAGAAAAGAAACAGACACTCCATGTCACCCACCTTGCTGTTCTACCTGCTCACTGCTTACTGTCCTAGTGAGTTAGAACCCCTGCATTGCAAATCCAGGGAGACATGGATCCAAGGAGAATAAGGTTGGAAAAAGCTAACCAGTTTGATCTTCTTTGAAAAAGAGAATCGTGCCAGATTTCATTCTGTTCAGCAAACACAGGTACAGTATATAAGGTTCTGAAGTAGGTGATGGAAGGTTCTAAGTGACTTTTCTAATAATACAACAACTTATTAAAAGGTTATTGGAACTACAGTGTGCCCATAAAGTCATGGTGCACTGCTTTCCTGTGACCGGTCAAAAGTGCACCATGACTTTACGGACACACTGTAATATAGATTGGCATGATCTGGCTGGTTTAACATTACTACCTAGTTAATCTCGGAGTAGTTTATTGAACTCCTGGGGGAAGTGTCCCTTCTTAAGATTGAGGGACCTAGCATTTCTGAAAGACTATCAGATGTTTATCTAGTTGTTCTTTTAATTAGTTTTATTTAAAAACGCAGCACTTGACTAATTATCTTCAATATAAAACCAGACACTCATAGATGCTGTCTGCATAATTCAAAAGCCATCAGGGGAAAATACCTTTTTAAAAACTATGTAGCCAGAAAGCTTCTGAAATATTGGAGAAATGGCTGATACCTAAAAATAAATTTGATTGGAACCTAAGCTGTTGATGGGTCTGACAAACAATGGGGCATTTAAAATACAGGTTGAAGTAATTAGGTTGAATTACTATTAAGATGCTTTTGGAGCTTATAACTAGTAGTTTATAAGCTTAAGCAAAAGAATGGCTCGGTTTTATTTTCTCTCAAGTTAAAATTCCAAGTTCTTCTGAAAATATAAAAAATTGGCAGATGAGTGGGTTAAAAGTCACACCACTTTTTTTCTTCCATTTCCATCCATCCATTTGACTCACTTATTTTTTTTAAAGATTTTATTTATTGATTTTTACAGAGAGAGGAGAGAGGGGAACGAGAAGTATCAACTCATAGTTGCTTCTCATATGTGCCTTGACTGGGCAAGCCTGGGATTTTGAACCAGTAGCCTCAGCGTTCCAGGTCGATACTTTCTTTGTTCATTGCGCCACCACAGGTCAGGCATTGACTCACTTCATCTCAGTCTTCAGTGCTATCCTCTAGCTAAGAGATGTTGCAGAAACTGCAAGTTATGTTGGGTTGTTTGGTACTAAGCTTTTCTTCCTCTAGTTTGCATTCTTTCAATGATACCTGTTAATTTGTTCATTCATCCATCCAATCAGCTGGCATTTACTAAGCATCTATTGTGTGAAAGGCAGATGTGGGAAATATATTAATGAATCATTTTTGTTCTTGTTCTCCATGAGCTTGTTATATAAAGGGACCAGTAGACGTGTAAACAACTGACTTGGACAAAACTGAATGAAAGCCCTGTGAGGGGTGTGTGTGTGTGTGTATGTTTTATTTTTAATTTTTCCATTGATTTCAGAGGAAAAGAAGGAGAAGCATCAACTTGTTTCACTTAGTTGTTCCATTTAGTTATGCACTCATTGGTTGCTTCTTGTATGAGTCCTGACTGGGGATTGAACTCATGACCTTGGTGTTTCAGGTGTGCCAGGATGACTCTGTCCACCTGGCCAGGGCCAGCTCTGTGATATTTTGATGATCAAGTAAATGGTGGACAGCCAGACTCAGGGAGATATAAGAGAAGCTCTATAGGGGTACAGTGGACTCAGGCTGGAGGCAACAGGCTTGGCCAGCTTCATGGGAGAGATGGCAAATGTTAGTAAGTCAGGGTGAGGATGGGAAAGTTGTCGGTTGGTGGGGCCACCCTGGTATGTGGTAGGAGATGAGAGCTGGAGTAGCTGGCTGAGGCCAGATCCTGGAGGACCCTCAATGCTGCATGAAGGAATTTGGATTTGATGCTAGGCTTGGAAAGAGCTGCCAAAGGGTTCTAAGGAACAGAGTGGAAGGATTTAAGAAGAGAGTGCTGTTGTTAGAGTAGGGAACGTAAGAGGAAGAGCAAAAACTAGTGGGTTTGGTTTTGGCAAATTGAGTTTGCATACCAGAGGGTCATCCTTTCATAGAAATAATTGGAAGTTACTTATAAGTAATTGGTAATTATGACTTAGAGTTTTGAAAAATGTTTAGGGCTAGAGGTTTAGATTTGAGACACCTACATGCATTTGTATTGTTTTGAAGCTGTGAGGGGGGAAGGTATTATTGGGAGAAGTGGGTTCTAGATAGAACCTTGGTTGTCCATCTGTAATTGAAGAGCTAGTGGAGGAGAGACAGATGAAGTAGTCAGAGGTAGGAAGAGGACCCAGGGAGGAAGGCAAGGGGGTGAGTTGAAAGTGGAGGATGGTTATTAGTGCCTGCTGTTTCAGAGGGCTTGATCAGGATTGATCATTTCATTTCAGTCACCTTATTGCCTTTGTTTGCTATCATTATTATATTGTATGCCAAGCCCGAAGTTTTCCTTTCCCTAAAGCCTTTGGGCCAGCAACTCTTAGATTCACCTTAGAGTCACCAGGGTTACTTTTAAAGAGTACTGATGCTTGGACCTTTTATAAAGAATACAGATTCGTGGGCCTCATTCCCGAGATTCTCCTGTGATTTGTCTAGGTTGGGCAGAGCTGCCAGGTGATTCCAGTGTGCAGCTAAGCATGAGAACCACTGGTTCAGACTTGGGCAGAACTTGCTTTCCTCACTTGTATTTTCAGGGCTGTGGCTGCTTGCTATGTTTGCTTCAGGGGTCGCCAAGCTTGCTGTCCAGGTGTTTTGTGTTCTCATAGGAGGCAAAACACTGTGTAGTAACCTGCTATATCTTGTGTTAATAGGTATTAAGGTATGTTAGTAATTTCAATGGTCTGGATAATGGAGGTTGTGGTATACTGTAGTATATTATGAATTTTCAATAAAGTATAATGTCCTTATATGCCAAAGTAACACATTATTATTATTTGGTAGATAAAGTCCTTCAAATATTGCAAGTTTGTTAAAAATTTTTATTTTTTATTTTTATTTTGTTTTACTGTAGATGTATGGAAATTCCAACTCGCAGTTTAGATGTTAGCGTTCTGGGCACAAGCGTTAGCTGGCTGGCCAAATCCGATGTGTAATGTTTGCTCTGTCTGGTTTTCTTTTATGTGACTTTTTTCAAGTCCTGGGCAGAACAGACAGTCCATTGATGATTCAGCAACATTTAAAAAGAGCGCTGGAGCCATTTCTAGAGCCTATAGTTAACACAGGTGAACTTAATCTGAGATTAGGGCCAAGTAGGGAAGGGCACATTGAGGACTTGATGCTGTTCTGTAGGGACTGACGGCTCTAGTGCTTGTGGGTGAGTGTGAGGGTCCTGTGGGGAAAGTGCATTAATGGCTGTTACTGTCTGCTGTGACCCAGGCTGCCAGAGCTGCTGAGGGAGAGAGCAGACAGAAGTTCTTCACACAGGATATTAACGGCATCCTCTTAGAGTGAGTACCTTCTACTTCTTTACTGTTACCGTGCCTGGTGGGTGACTTGAGCAGGCGGGGGGGAAGTGGGGGTGGGATTAAACCACATAAAGGGGACCACTGAGGAGATTTAAAAATATTTTTTTAAAGGGGGGAGCACACCAAATATTTGTCTCTAGAAAATGATAGACCTCACTAATCTTAGGCAGCAGTTATTAGAAGATTGTATATCATAGTCATGGCCTGTTGGAAGTGGATTTTGAAGCAAATCGACGAGGTGAGATGAGAGAGGTGTTGCTTGCCTGTCTCGGGGAAAGTAAGAGATGATGTGGTGTGGCCAGGGGCCTACTCCCGGCGCTCCTCGGTGTGCCTCGGCCTTCTCTTCTTGCTCTCACTCTGCTCCCGGGCCAGGGCGCGTCATCTTGGAACACTTCTCCCAAGCGCCCGAACCACGGAGGTTCTCTCTTGGTTGCAGTTTGCATTACGTAGCAAGAGCAGTTAAGACTTGGGAGTATTCTAGCAAAGGACCTTGCCTGGCCAGGATGGAGGTTGGCACTTGGGTCAGGAAGCCGGGGCTATGGAGAGCACCTGAAGATCAGCACAGATGAGAGCGTTATATTCACAGCTCCTGGTAGAGCATATCAAACGGGGAACTTGTGAGTGAAGACTGTGGAAGTAGTGTTTTGCTATTCTAGACGGGGACACTGGGAAGATGAGGATTTCCCTGACTTCTTGATCCAGGATAGAACTGGGAACTGGAAGAGTAAGGAAGTGCTGCTGGAAAGTAATAATCCCAGTAACCCACTTTCCAGTTTGAAAGCTTTTCCAGCCTCTTCATTTATGAAATTTAGTTCTTCAGAGCTTGTTCTCTCAGGCTCTGATGACCTTTGACTTGGTCTTGTCTTTGACCTGAGCACCTTAGCCAACTCTACCTGGCCTAGTTCATCAGGTGTAGGAAGTTCTGTGTGGGGACTATTGGAGACCTGTTGCACTGGCCACGTGGTTACACTGTGTGACTGACAAGATAAGGTTTTACCTGCTTTGGCTCCGCTTTCTTGTCTACGGTGGGGAGACAGAAGATGCCATGAGCTGCACCCCATTGAAAATTGTTCTGTTCTTCAGCATTGAGGCACAAACTCGGGAGCTGAGTAGCCAAGTTCGTTCTGGGGTGTATGCCTATCTTGCTTCATTCCTGCCCTGCAGCAAGGACACCCTTGTCAAACGTGCTCGAAAACTTCACCTCTATGACCAGGTGGGTGGCTCTGCAGGGGAGCCTGTTCACTTTGGGACCCAGTGGAGGGAGGGAGTGAGTCTTCACAGATGCCACGTTTGCTGCTGCACTGCCTCTGTGAATTAATTTCTGTAGTGTGTCCTGAGTATGAGAAGAGGTGCAGAAAACAGACTAATAATATGTCGCCCTCTCTGCAGGGGGGGCGTCTGAAGGAACCTCTCCAGAAGCTTAAGGAAGCCATTGGCAGGGCAATGCCAGAGCAGATGGCTAAGTACCAGGATGAATGCCAGGCCCACACGCAAGCCAAAGTTGCTAAGTAAGTATGTACCGTCACTCTTGTCAGCATTCCCACCTTCTTATCTCAGAAGTCCTGGGGGTGGGGGACAGAGAGGCAGTGGGCACAGGAGGAAGCAGTGCTGTGGTGACCTTAGGGTCCTGTTTAATTTGTTCACCTGTAGGATGCTGGAAGAGGAGAAAGATAAGGAGCAGAGAGAACGGATTTTTTCTGACGAGGAGGAAGATGAAGAAAAGGGGGGCAGGAGGATAATGGGACCCCGGAAGAAATTTCAGTGGAATGATGAAATCAGGTGTGCCCAAACTGGGTCCTTGCCTCATTGGAGGGTTTGTGGGGCCAGTGTCTGAGCTTGTTCCCGTATTTCTAATGAAGGTTAGAATCATTTACTTTAATCAGGGCTGGTGAAAGCACATGATTAAAACCTTTAAGAAGCATTTGGGGTAGTTTGAAGTTTCTTACTTCTGTCTACTCCTCAGGGAGCTGCTCTGCCATGTGGTGAAGATGAAGCTGGAGAGCTATGATCTAGAGAGGAACAACAAGGCCCATTCCTGGGAGGACTATGTGAAGGTGTTTCTGGATGCTGAAGTCAGACCTCTCTGGCCCAAAGGCTGGATGCAGGCCAGGTGAGAGTCCATGAACAGCCATTATGTGTGGTGATGAGGTGGAACATCACTGCAATAAAGAAATATTCAAGTGCTGCTTTTGTGCCCACAGAAGATCCTTCCCCTTAGAGAATCACTATCTGGTTGACTTGCCTAATTTCACATGAGGAATTGGGGGGCATACTGGTCTCTATGAAGGGGTCTTCTTGATCTTCCCTAGAAGAAGAAAGTTACCTGTGGGGTTTTGTCTCTGTCAGTCTTTGTCCCATTTCAATTCAGAGTTGGTTGCTTGCCCTCCTACTTCAGTCAGCCCTTTCCTGTATTGAGATAATGGCTGCTATGATGAAAACATCTTTTTTTTGTAAATTGAGAGGCAGGAGGCAGGGAGACAGAGACAGACTCCCTCATGTGCCCTGACCAAGACCCATCCAGCAAGCCTCCTATAGGGCGATGCTCTGCCCATCTGGGACTGCTGTTCCATTGATTGGCAACCGAGCTATTTCCGCACCTGAGCCAAGGCCATGGAGCCATCCTCAGCACCCAGGGTAACTTGCTCAAACCATTCAAGCCATGGCTGCTGCAGAGGAGAGAGAGAGAGAGAAGGGTGAGGGGAGGGGTTGAGAATCAGAAGGTCGCTTCTTCTGTGTACCCTGACTGGGAATTGAGCCCAGGACTTCACATACTTCTACCGCTGAGCCAACTGGACAGGGTATTTTTTTCTCTTTTATGTTTTGTATCTCTTTATTGAATTTCTCACTGAGTTTATTTTCCTCCTAAGTTCATTGAATAGCCTTGTAACCAGTGTTTTGAACCACTGCATCTGGTGGGTTGCTTGTCTCTATTTTGTTTGATTCTTTTACTGGAGTTTTGTTCTGTTCTTTCATTTGGGTCTGGTTTGTCTCCTCATTTTGGCTGCCCTTTTTTTTTTCTTTTGGTGACAGAGTCAGGGAGACGGACAGAGGGACAGACAGATAGGAAGGGAGGGAGGAGAAGCATCAATTCTTTGTTGCGGCACCTCAGTTGTACATTGATTGCTTTCTCATATGTGCCTTGATCAAGGGGCTACAGCAGAGAAAGTGACCCCTTGCCCAAGCCAGCGACCTTGGGCTCAAGCTAGCGATCTTGGGTTCATGTCTATGATCCCACACTCAAGCCAGTGACCCTGCACTCAAGCTGGTGAGCCCGCGCTCAAGCTGGCAACCTCAGGGTTTTGAACCTGGGTCTTCTGCATCTCAGTTTGATGCTCTGTCCACTGCACCACCGCCAGGTCAGGTGAACATTTCTATGGGTACTTAGAAATCTGCTGTTGCACAGATGAACATTAAAAAAGAGTAAGGAATGTAAATTTGTGATTTCCACATTGGGCTCACCTTAGAGAGAACCCTGATTACAAGTGCCATTTTAACAACTAGTTTGCCAAACTTGACAAAAAATTAGGTGTTGGTGCTGTCAGACCAGTGTGAACTGGTGAATCTCACCACTGCTTGCAGGATGAGGTTCTTCTTCCCTCAAGGTGTTTGCAAGCCACTTTAGGAACAGGTGTACAGCTGCCTTCCATGGGGTTAGGGCTGTGGATGCACAGCTGCCTGCCATGGGGTTAGGGCAGTGGTTGGCAAACTCGTTAGTCAACAGAGCCAAATATCAACAGGACAACGATTGAGATTTCTTTTGAGAGCCAAATTATTTAAACGTAGACTATATAGGTAGGTACATTCCTTATCGAGGTAGCGCCCACACGTGGTATTTTGTGGGAGAGCCACACTCAAGGGGCCAAAGAGCCGCATGTGGCTCGCGAGCCGCAGTTTGCCGACCAGGGTATTAGGGGATGTGTAGCTGCTACTGTGCTAAGAGCTAAAATTGCCTGAAATTAGCCCACAGTTTACCTATCCAAGTCTTCCCTTGGAAGTTGTAGCGTTGCACCATCTCGAGTTCCAAAAGAGTTACATCAGAGAGATTCTGCCAGTACAGTTGTTGTCCAGGTGGGGAGAGAATTAATTCTGGTGCTTCCTCCCCTTGAGCTAGTGCTCTTGATTGGGCCTGATCCTTCTGTGGGTTGGACAAATCTTGGAGCCTTTTCTCATTTTAGTGTCCCATCTGTAGATGGACTTGCTCCTCTCCTTACAGATTGGACTCTTGAGGATATGAAAGGAAAGGCATAAAGATAGTTTTGTTGAGTTTCTCAGGAAACAGACATATTGTAGGTCAATCCATATTTTACCTTTAGAATGGATGAGAATAGGCAATAAGAAAAGCACTCCTGCCTTTTGGGGAAATCACTGTGAGAAATTTGGGTGCAGAGCCTTAGCTTTTTGGTAAATCCTAGACTCTTGGCTTTTAGGTAGCCAGCACAGCTGCTTTTTCCTTCTTACCAGCAATGAAGTCACTAATGCTCTGACATCTAATGATTAATAGGTACTGAGTAGGAAGCTCTAGAAGCAGAGTCTCTGCTTTGGGGGGCTTACACCAACTGCCGTGTTTTCCGTTTGTTTCAGGACTCTATTTAAGGAGAGCAGACGAGGCCACGGGCACCTGACATCAGTCCTGTGAGTGTCTCAGTGTTTTCATTTTTCAAGAGTACTGTCATTTTTGTCTCCTCGGTGGATGTTTTCTAAACCTTTTTTGTGTTCATTTTTTTGTAAAGGGCTAAGAAGAAAGTAATGGCTCCTTCCAAAATCAAGGTGAAGGTGAGTCAGCCAGCTCAGGTCATATGCCATTTATTCTTATCTCTCTCCAGCTAGACTCATGAAACCTCTTGAATGGCCATGGCAGCTCACTGAGCTTTGCTGGTCTGAGGGACAGCTATTCAGGATGCCACTTTTGAGGTTGTACCAACGGGCAGGCCAGGCCCATCAGACGGGCCTTGGGTTGTTGACAAGGCAGAGACCTGAGCTGGGCCATGTAGTACCCTCCATCTTCAGTTCTAGGGAGTAATGCCCACCTGGCCAGTTTCTGAGATCATTGTGGCATTAAATGAGGTCTTTCTGACAGCCCTCTGAGTGAGAACCGCTTGTGGGTATGAGGGTAGCGGACTGTAATGCTCTTTGAATGGAAGAACACACTCCCAGCCAAGTACAGGTTAGCTAGAGCTACAACAGAAAGGACAGGTGACTTTGCTGAGTTTACCTAGCAGAAATGAAAGGAAGTATAGTGGCTAGATGATAGAGACTGAAAATGATCACAGATTTTGCAGAAACCTCTCGATGCAGTAGAAATTTCGACTTTATGAAATTTTTACCAATTCCTGAGGCTTTATTGTGTGCCAGAACAGTCTGGGAGAAGAAGCTGTGCAAATGGCTTGAGTATCTATTGAGCTTATACAGTGTCTAAGACACGCTGCATTTAGTACATGGACTGCAGGAGTGATGAGATAGACTCCATTCCTACACCCATGAAAAGACTTTTCTTTTGAACCACCTGAGAAGGACGCATGCTGGGAAAAACCAAGGAGGAAAAGAAAACTAATTCAAGACAGTTTTCATGGCATGCATCATTCTCTGATTACAGCTAGGAGCATTCTGAGGTAGTGGGAGTGTGTCTGCTCAAGTCTTCTATTTTTTCATAAACAGAAGCCTTTTCCTATGGGTGTCTGTGTACTTAGCAACAGAGCTTACTTTGGTCAGCCCAGCCCCAGCCAGCTGGATGAATTCAAATCCACGTAGGCATGTCACGGACTGTCTTCTCCTGTGTTTGTGGTTACATAGAAGGTCTGATTCTCAGGACTTTGTGGTGCTCTGTTCTCACAACAGGGCCAGTGTTGTATCTTTGGACACTTCTGAACATCAGCATTTCTGCTTTCCTTTAGGAGCCATCTGCTAAGCCTGAGAAAAAGGGTTCAGTTCCATCAGGCCAGATCTGTGGCCCCCTCGCTTTGTCCTCAGAACACCCAGGAGGAGGCCTGAGTACTGGAGCTGCAAACAGGGAGCTGTCATCCCAGGCGCTGGGCAGCCTTGCAAATCCCGCTCCAGTCAGCATGGAGGAGTCGTTGGATGGAGACATGATCCATAATTCAGCCTCCTCGTTGGAGGCCGTGTCCAAGGAACTGGCTGCGCTGAACAGCAGAGCAAGTGGGAGCTCCGAGTTCACATTGCCTGTACCCTCTAAAGCACCTGCAGAGAAAGTTGCAGGTGTTTTATGTACGGAAGAAAAAAGGAACTTTCCGAAGGCTAGCCCTTCTGCCCTACTACCTTCTAGCTCTCTGCAGTCACCCCTCAATTTTCTGGCTGAACAGGCTCTGGCACTGGGGCAGTCCTCTCAGGAGAAGAAACCCGAGAGTTCTGGCTGCAAAGAGCTGTCCTGTCAGGGGTCCCAGAGCAAGGGGCTGCCAGAAGGGCACCAGTCCAAAGCAAAACACCACGGTTTGCCACGGACCTCCCATGTGCCCCAGGCGGCCGCTCAGGTGCATGGCCCCCAGGTAAAAGTCTTTCATGCAGGCACTCAACAGCAAAAGAGTTTCTCCTCCCCAGCTCCATTTGTCAAGCTCCAGGGCCCAAAGCCTTCCTCCCCACAGTGTCATCGTTCCCTCCTCCAGCTTGTGAAGACGGCAGCCAAAGGCCATAGTTTCCATCCCTCCACACCAGCCTCTTCAGGTGGCGCGCCAGCCTCCAGCAGCAGTTCTCACAAGACCCCAGCCTTGTCCTCCGCTGCCCTGAGCCATCCAGCAAAACAGCACTCAGCGAGCTCTTCAGGACCATCTTATAAGAGTGGCCCCTTTGCCGGCTCCATCTCCAAACATGGGGTTTCTTCTGGCAGCTCTTCCTCCGGAGGAACACCAGCCCAGAGCTCCACTTCCGGGAATCTGCTCCCCAGTGCACAGCCTCCCTCCACGGGACAGCCTGCCAGCCGGCCTGTCCCGGGCTCTGCAGTGAAAAAAACACCTGTTTCCCAGAAGCTGACCCTGGTGGCCCCTCCTGGTGGTCCAAATGGAGATTCTAGTGGTGGGACCCAGGGAGTGGCCAAGTTACTGACTTCCTCCCTGAAGCCCAGTATAGTTAGCAGTGTGACATCTTCTACCTCCTTGCCAGTGAGTATCCTAGTATAGCAGCCACCCTTGTGGCTCTTGTGGACAACAAGGCCACCTGCCTTGCCCTGGTCAGACAGAACTGACACTGAACATCATCAGGTAGAAACAGGAAGCCCAGAAATCAGAAAAGGGACTGGGCTTCCTGTTTTTCTGGTCCTATCTTTTCTGTTGGCAGGAATCTTCTGAAACTTCTTAGGATGAATACATATAGAGAAAGGACTGTGTTTGCAGGGAGGCTGTGAATTTGGAGCATATGAAATTAGCCACAAAACTGCCCTTTTATAGCCTCCTACAGGTCCATCTCTCCAAACAAATTGGTGAAAATAATACTACCTATTAGATCATTAGTTATATAGAGATGTTCACACTCTAGGAAGATGAATGCCTTATAAAAGTGATTCTCCCAATCGGTTTTTTTTTTTTACAGGGACAGAGAGAGAGTCAGAGAGAGGGATAGATAGGGACAGACAGACAGGAACAAGAGAGATGAGAAGCATCAATCATTAGTTTTTTCTTTGCGACACCTTAGTTGTTCATTGATTGCTTTCTCACATGTGCCTTGACCGCGGGCCTTCAGCAGACTGAGCCACCCCTTGCTGGAGCCAGCGACCTTGGGTCCAAGCTGGTGAGTTTTTGCTCAAACCAGATGAGCCCACGCTCAAGTTGGCGAGCTTGGGGTCTCGAACCTGGGTCATCCACATCCCAGTCCGATGCTCTATCCACTGCGCCACCGCCTGGTCAGGCCCAATTGGGTTTTGAAGGACTGCAAGTCAGACAGACGATCTGACAAAGTCCGGTAGTTAGTGAAGCTTGCCTATGGGAATTATAGAAGTTTGGATGCAGGTTGAGGAAATGGGAGAAATCATTTTTCATTTTTCCAATATATAAAACAACTGTGTGGTTGCAAAGGTAAAACTAAAAAGGTATGTTCAGCGAGATCTTACCTGCTTCTGTCCTGTTCCTATCACTCAGCAAGGTAACAATAGACCATAGTTTCCAGGGTTTTTCCCTGTTTCTTTCTAAAAACAAAGATTAGCCCTGGCCAGGCAGCTCAGTTGGTTAGATCGTCATCCTGATACATCAAGGTTGCATGTTTGATCCTGGGTTAGGGCACATACAAAAATCAACCATGAATGCATAGATAAGTGGAATAACAAATTGATATTTCTCTCTCACCCTTTTTCCCTCCTTTCCCCCCTCTTAAAATCAATAAAAAATATTAAAAATTTCTCATTGGTTTCAGAGAGAGAGAGAGGAAGGGAGACAGAAGAGGGAAAGAGAGGGAGAAGCATCAACTTGCTCTATTTAATTGCTCCCTTTAGTTATGCACTCATTGGTTGCTTCTCACATATGCCCTAACTGGGGATTGAACCTGTGACCTCGGTGCAGCGAGACGATGCTCTAGCCACTAATCCACCTGGTTGGGGAATAAAGCTAGTGCTCGTCTTACGACCACAATTGGTTCTAACAGACCAGTCATAACACGATCTGGTCATAAGTTGAGTAGGCTATATGTACAGTGCCGTGAAATGATGTTATAAAAATTTTTAAGTCATATTTTATCATAATTTTCTTGCATTATTGTTATATATCATAATTTTCTTTGTTCATTTTATGCCATTTGTATCATCTCTACACCATTTTGTTTCTTATTTTTACATTCGTCAGGTTTAAGTAAAACACTGTACTACCAGTGCAACTGGTTTAATATTTGCAAAACATACAAAATTACAAAATACAGGTGAGTACAGAAACTGCTTCAGATGCAGAGCAGTCATGGCTAGTGATTGTGGTCGTAAAGTCGAATGGTCGTAAGTTGCATAGGTCATAAGTCGATCAATACCTGTAAATAAAAAGTTTAAAAACCAATAAAACAGCCTGACCAGAAGGTGGCACAGTGAATAGAATGTCGGACTGGGATGCGGAAGACCCAGGTTCGAGACCCCGAGCTCACCAGCTTGAGCGCAGGCCCATCTGGCTTGAGCAAAAGCTTGTCAACTTGGACCCAAGGTCGCTGGCTCCAGCAAGGGGTTGCTCGGTCTGCTGAAAGCCCGTGATCAAGGCACATGTGAGAAAGCAATCAATGAACAACTAAGCTGTCGCAACGGCAACGAAAAACTGATGATTGATGCTTCTCATCTCCCTTTGTTCCTGTCTGTCCCTATCTATCTCTCTCTCTGACTCTGAAAAAAATAAAAACAAACAAAAAACAAAAAAGTGAAGGTTAATATGTACCAGTGTATATGTTTTATGTATATATGAGTGTGCACATACATGTATTTGTATATATCTACGTTTGTGGATATCTATATATATATTCTTCCTTTGCTTCTTGTACAAAGGAGGCTTATTTATTTGTGAGAGAGAGACAGGGAGACAAGAAGAGAGAGATGAGAAGCATCAACTTTTATTTGCAGCACTTTAGCTGTTCATTGATTGCTTCTCATATGTCCTTGACTGGGGTGGTTCAGCTGAGCTAGCGACCTTGGGCTTCAAGCCAGCGACCTTTGGGCTCAAGATGGTGACCTTGGGGTTTCCAACCTGGGACCTCGGCATCCCAGGTCAACGCTCCATCCACTACGCCACCATTGGTTAGGCACAACGGAGGCATATTTAATATCCTGCTTTTTAAAGTGAACACTGTCGTGGGGGGCCTTCCAGGCTAGCTTAGAGACTTCTCTTCTTTGGTGCTGCAGACTAGGGTGCCTGCGCAAAGGGCAGCCTGCGTGCGTGTGCATGTCCCCGCTCCATGCATTAACAGGTTTGTTTTGTGAGCAGGCCTTGGACAGGCTGGAGCTCTGACCCTTTTGTGTATTCCTCCCCAGAAAGGAACAAGTGGGGCTGTGCTGCTGACCAGCTCGTCGCCCTTAAATCTGCTGTCCTCATCCTACAAGACAGGCAGCCCAAAGCTGCCTGGGGCTGTGAACTCGAACTCCCTGGGAATCATCTCCCCATTTCCTCTTCGTGTGGTCTCCTTGAGCGCCGACTCCTCTGCCAAAGCAGGGGTCTCCAAGGATGCCATCGTCACGGGTCCTGCCCCTGGGACATTTCACCATGGCCTCAGCCACAGTAAGTGCTTCTCCCCTTCCTCTCTTCATGCTGGAGGCACAGGAAGTGCCCCGGGCCTCTGCTGTGACCAGAGAGTCCTGTTGTACACCAGGTTCCTGTGTGTGTGTGTGTGTGTGCTGTGAGTCCTGTGCCTGGGCAGCGTTCTGGGGACTGAGGTGAACCCCTCTGCGGGGCTTTCACCTGGACTGGCCTGCAGGCTGTCTGGGGCTCTGAACCACCGAGGAGGCTGCTTTTCTGTTCCTGTCTTCAATGTGTGTGTTTTGTTCTTTTCTCCCCCGTTCGCCCTCAGGTCTCCTGGCTGGCTTGCACTCCAGCCCGCCCCACACAGCATCTCTCCCACATGCTGCCGTGTCCACCCACGTCCCACAGAGTCTGTCAGGTAATTCCCCGGAGGTCAGAGTGCCGTGTATGCTCTGCGCGGTTCCCCTTTCCAGCCAGTATGTGCCTTCCTTGCCTGCTGCCAAAGATTTCAGTGTTTTCGCCTCGTTGTTACTGTTTTTTTGGTTTGTTCTTTGAGGCCCTGGCTTCATCCACTTTGTGATTTTTCCTGGTCCCCTGCCACTGCCGTTGGGTCAGCCTTATCCCATGTGATCACAGAGGAGATCAGGGTGACCTGTGTGTGAGGCAGAGGACCGCATAACCCTTGGCTAGTTGGGGCACTACAAACCTTTAAATTCAAGCTGCTATGCCTTCCAGGTGGTATCAGCTAGCAAAGGCTTGAAAAACTTAGTGTAGGTGAAAGGAGAAGTCCAAGTAGTAGCACGAGGTCACAGTGGCAAGGCTTCAAGAGGGACCTTTACCTCTGATATCAGTGTGTGTCCAGGAGAGGGGCAGCTGCCAGTTCAGTTCAGATGTAAAAGCACAGAGTTGGGGCACAATAGGAGTTGGGGCAGCGTTCCCTTTTGTTTTCTCTTGCTTTTCCTCTCCAGAGAGCAATGGCTTTCAGAATGGGACCCTCTACAAGCCCTAGGTTTATAGCTGTGAGAAGCTGGCACCTTCATCATCAGCGATTGGCCTCACCCTTTCCTGGGACCTGATTTTTAGGTACAGCTAATGGAACACTGGTATAGGGCCTCAAGGATCTTGGTTTTGGCCTACTACTCTTACTACTCTGGACCTGCTCCAGAAATGACCAGGGGGCTACAATGGTCAGGGAGAGCCATTTCTCAGGAAGCTGAGTCTGGAGCCACCCTGGCAGACTGGTACCCTGGTACCCTGGTGGGACTACGATGGAGAACTTCCCAGCTGGGCATGCCTAAGCTCTGCCGTGCTGAGGGCACTGGCCCCAACACTGCTAGAGTCTGTCCCTTCAGATTTGCTGTGGGGCCCTGGCCCGTGTCCCTAGGCTGATGCATTTGTAGTGAATGCCAGAGGCCATCTGGGTGCAGGAGCAGACTGTAAATCTCCAAGATGGAATTGTTGCTTCTCAGAGAAAAATCGAGGGCTAAGCCTGTATCAGCAGTTACTCCATTTCCCCTGGAGAAGCAGGAAAATGTAGTGGGCTCACTCCACACACTGGTGACTGCTGCTATAGCTGAGATTATAACATAGGGGTGCAGAGCTACCTGGGTGAGAGCTTGTGGTTTTTCAAAGAGATTGCCTTTTGCTTCTGAAGCCTGCTTTCAGGAATGTCACTCTTTCAAACAGATACAGTAATTGAGCTATTGGAAAGATGACTGTTGGTCTGGTATTTTTTTTTTTTTTTTGAGAGAGAGAGAGGGAAGGGGGAGAGATAGAAGCATCGGTTTTTTGTTCCCATTAGTTGTGCCAGTGATTGTTTCTCATTTGTGCCCCAACTGGGGCTTGAACTGGCGACCTCCTGGGTCGAGCTGGCACCCCCAGGAATGAGCCGGTGACCTCAGCACTCTAGGATGATACTATTTTATTCACTTTGCTGCTGGCCAGGGCACGGGAAGAGTGCTTTCTTGTATCATTTTTTCCCCCTGGGTATTAAGAGGCTCTTAGGAAAGCGTCTGTGCTAAAACAGGCTGGGTAGCCTCTTCTCTCCATCAGACATTTAGGCTGTGAGATTCCATCAAGTGTTGTAAATGAGGAACTGAGCATTTTAATTGTGTGACTTGTTTTTTCTGCTTTGCTTTCTTATGTGGACTCAGAATGCTAGTGCCTTTGCACTTGTCTTTACAGAACCTGAGGGTCATTAGATGGTGGGAATGCTGATTGCCCTGAGTTCAGTGTGACCGTCAAACCTCATCATGGAACTCCAGTTTGCCAGGGGATGGTAGTTGTAGCTGAGAACTGAAAGGACCCACATTGTACAGCAGAGTCGCTATCTGGGGACAGGACTCGGTGACCAGCTGCCTTCAAAGTTCTCAGAGGGCCAGGCGCACTGCAGGCTGCTCTGAGTAGCCACACACTCAGATCACCTGCTTTTGGCTTGTTTGAGCTTCAGAATACTCATTGTACAGAGGCTTTTGCTATTTAAGAAGTGATCTTGAGGTTTGGTTTCTGCTGCCCTAAGGGAATCAGAGATCCTAAAAGGTTTATACTGTTTTTGCTTGTTTTTTTCCAGATGCTTCTCAGCTTCATGGGAAAGGGCCCAGTGTCCCACGGAAATTGTGACCTCTTCAGAGGAAAGGCCAGGAACTGAGCTAGGAGGTTCTGAAATTGGATAATCAGTACGCTCTCTGCTGATTGGTTTTCTTCTGGAGAAGCGTGAGTGCTAAGTGGAACGTCTCTGGGCACTTGTGACGTGCCTTCGGTTTCGGGAGCAGCCTTGTGCTTCTCCAGAGGTACTGAGTGGCCTGGTGATCTGGGCCTCATGGCTTTGTCGCGGACAATCGTTGGAGGGGCAGCTCTAGGCTGGGAGCGTACTGGGTCATGCACAGAGCTCTGGTGGCAGGACTGAGCAGCTGCACACCTGTGTTGTAAATCTGCCCATCCCTTTGGTATCTGGTCAGAGTACCTCATGACGCCATACTGGTCAGGGGTTCCTTTTGGCCACATTAGGATCCCTGGATGGTCGTGGTGTCCATCCCATCCTTGGGCTGTGTGCTCAGTGGACAGAAACCCAGGCTGAGCCACAGCTGGGAAGCCTACCTTGTCTCTGAGAAATGCTCAGAACATCTAGTGTGTGCTCATCGTGGGGCAGTTGATCCTCTAAACATGCTAATGAAGCTCTTTGAGAGAAAAGATCTTTGTAGACTCAACAATTGTGATAGGATTTTTAGACACTTATTTTTGGCTCAGTTTTCATCATTACCATTAAATGCATTGGATAGAATGGGACTGTTCTTTGCATGTCATATTTTCGCACATCATGTGGAAGACATAATTCCAGTGCCTTTATGGTGGAGCAGAATTACATGTCATTTGGCCCTCCAAATGGATCTCAGATGATGGCCTTTTTAAAAGATGTCTGTACTTAAGACAGCCAGTTTTATTTGAGGTTTATCATTGCACATCATAATCTGTGCTGTCCTGACTTAAAGGTCATCTGGGTTTCCAAATCCCAGGTCTGAATTCAGCCAGGGCCCCATTTTGTGTTTTTTTTGTTTTTGTTTTTTTTTGAGTCCATGTAGGTGGACTGCGGAGCCCCAAAGCCCCTTTTCTCTTTAAGGGTGAAGATGTGAGGGCTTCCAAGTCACAGAGAGACATTCCAGTTTGCTTTATTCAGAAATCATTCTCAGGCAGGGCTGCAGGTGGGCCTTTGTGGGGTGTCTGGTTGAGATAGGCCTTGAAGTCCCAGGGCACTTGGGGCAACAATTACACCTGACTTAAGTAAGGGTGATGCATCCCTGAGCTTGGCGAGGGTGTCAGACACAGACTTAAGACAGTGAACCCCAGAGCCCCCAATTCGGTATACTGTTCCCCCTTAACCACTGGCAGCTTCACAAGGAGCTTTAGGGCACTTGCCTATCCTGTGAATTCTGTGCCACAGGTGTCTGAACCGGCAGCTCTTTTGGTCCCTGACGCCCAGGGGCCCGTGCTCAGTAACTCGCACTTCACGCCGAGGTTCGCCTGGTGTCCTGGGCACAAGGCTTCTGTGCTGACTTTTTACATAAGAACCAACGTGTGTTTCACATGGGGCTACATGGATCCCTTGTCCCTTTATTATATATACTTTTTGCAACTTGGCTTTCCAGTTTGTTTACAGAATAGTCTTAGGAAGTAGCAAAAGAGCCAAAGAAGAGATTTGTATTGCTGAGCTCAGAGCCGTGCAGAGACTACCACCCATGAGCTCCGTTCTGCCTGAGACCCCCGATCACCCTGCAGTGGCCCCTCTCCCCCACATACCATTGAGTGTGCAGCTGGAGCAGAATACCCTCATTTGTAGGAATCTAGTAATGCCTCTTGCCTCAGGGAAATGTTTCTTTGATGGGGAGATATTTTTCTTGTTTATGCTTTATTTGTGGTAAGGAAGAGTGAATGACTTAAACAGCCACAGCAAGGCAGATCTACAGGCAGAGCAGCTCCAGCGGGGCCGCGGCGCTGCAGGGCTTTCCTTGGTGCGTTCTAGGTGTGAAAGGGCTGTGGCTTAGGTGCAGCTACTGGACTGGGGTTCGGGGTGGTGTGGAAATTGTTAATCTTGTATAAAGCAACTTAATAAATTGTTTCCAATACATTGTTTTCCATTCTTTTCCTTTCACCATATTTACTAACAATTCTTTCTCCCGTAGAAACTGAGAAGTGATTGGAACTGGTAAATGGATATCCATAGGGGTATTCATTCTGGCTGAAAGCCAAGAGGGAGCAGGGGCAATAAACCACACACACCAAAGAGGAAGAAACACACTTAGCATGAAGTCAGTCAAGCCACCAGGTGTTTATTTTTGCACTGTAAGTGGAGTTCCCTATTACTTCCCATTTTCTTACGTAATACAGGAGATACAGAGAACCCGAAATTCATTTGGTGAACAATCAGCTGTGTAGTACACCTAAGTACCAATTACAGAATAAGCAAGACTTGTACAGCACTGAAGCTAAGGCAGACAGCAACACAGTCCATTATGAAACACTTCAATTTCAGAACCAGGAAAGTCTCTAATGGCACGTTTTCCTGGGACAGGCTGGCCAACAGAGGACTGGATGCCGTGCGGGTGTCCTTGCGCCTTCGCTGGCACAGATCGCAGACCTATCTCCTCATTAGCTGTCTGACAGCAAGTCAGCACTCAGCCAGACTCCTGGAGGGGTGTGAACGCAGGTCGGCAGCCCCAAGGGGCCCAGTCCTTTAATGGATGGAAGGGAGCCCTTTCTGCCCGAGTTTCCCACCTGGTGTGCATAGGCCAGTGCTGCATGGAGCGGCTTGCCTGCCTCAGTTGTCTTGTGCGTTGTAATGTTCAGATTGGTTACAGGTGTCACACAGGGAGTCTGTTGATGGCAGTGTATAGAAAAAGAGGGGCTTTGTGATTTTGAATCTTGGAGGAAGCAGGTCTCTTGCCTGGGTTGATGGTGCAGCCAGTGCCCATTCCTCTTGTGTGTGAGCTGTACTGGGAAGCTTGGCAGAGAGGCTGTGGGTGGCACGCACAGGTCCGCACGGATCAGGAGCCTGGCCAGGGAGCAGACACCAGGAGGTTATGGGGTAGGAGAGAGCCAGTTTCAGCTTCCAGGAAGACTGGGCAGGGCTGTGCCTACTTCTGCCCAGATACCAAGATGGCCAGCTCCTGGATGGACATATCCTTGTTGACATAGCGGTCATACTGAGCAGGGGTCAGCCTTCCATTCTGTAGGGCCTCTTCAATGGAGAACTTCTTGCCCGACTTCCTGTCGTGGATCACAGAGGACTCTCCATTGGGCCCCTTGACTGATATTTCCTCCCAGTCGCACTCCTGACTTCTGAGTTTCACAAACATGTTCCAGTCAATGAGGCCAGCCCGATGGGCTTCCTCTGGGGACAGCTCCCGACCTGTGTCAGGGTCGATGACCACGATAGAACGCCGCAGATGGTTCTCTCTCTGCTCCCTCTTGACGGCTACAGAGCCCAGGCGCTTCTGCAGCTCGTCGATCTCAAGATCTTTGTCTTTGGAGAGCCTCTTGAGGTCGTCCAGTTCTCTCTCCAGGGACCATAGTCTGGAGTCGAGGTTTTTCCCCAAGTCCACCGTGGTCATGTTTCTCAGGTCGTGTGTTTCCGTCGCCGCCATTTCAATTTCTGACTGGAGCCTCCGGGTCTCCAGCTCCAGGTTTTGCCGCTCCAGCTGCAGCCTGTGGTTCTCTTCCCGGAGAAAGTCCAGCTCCTTGGAGGACTTGGAGTTGTGGAACTCCAGCTCGGACAGCTTGGCTTCCAGCCGGCCCACCTCCACGTCCAGCTCCCTCTTGCTTTGGCTCTCCTCCTCCAGGCTGCTCTTGAGCTTCTGAATTTCCTGTTCTGCGTCGCCTTTCTCCACCTGGACGCTTTCGGAGAAGACCACCTTCTCCTTGACCTCCATCTTCTCCAGGTTAGCAAGCTGCTTCTTCAGGGTCTCGAGCTCGCTCTCCAGGACCTGCCGCCGGTGCCTTTCTTCCTCCAGCTGCAGTTTGAGCAGGGAGTGCTCCCGGGCCTGCTGGGGGTCCTGCTGCAGCACCACTTTCTGCTTCAGGGTCACCTTCTCGCGGGCCTCGCCCTCCTCCTCCTGCAGGTCGGCCAGCCGTTGCTTGAGGCGCTGCACCTCCAGCTCGGCCTCCCGGCGCGCCTGCCGCTCCCGCTCTAGCTCCTCCAGCTGCCGCTCCAGCTCTGCCCGCCTGCGCTGCAGCCGCCGCAGCTCCCCGCGGAGGTGGTCGATCTGCCGCAGCTCCACGTCGATGCTCTCGGTGAAGGCGTCCACCTCCGCACGCAAGCCCGGCTCCTCCTCGTACCTGACCACCTCCTGCTGGACCACCTTCTCCTTCACCTGGGAGAGCTCCTCCTCCTTCTCTTTGATTTTCTCCTCCTGGGAAGCCCTCTCCCTCTCCAGGTCCACCAGCTTTTTATGCTCCTCCGATAGCCGAGCCCTCAGAGACTCCACTTCCTCTTTGGTTTGGGGGTCTTCCTGGAACTGGAGGATCTCCTGGACCACCTCCTTGGTCTGTACCTGGGGTTTGGTGTCCTTCAGGGACTGAATCTCTTGCTTCAGCTGGTAGATTTCTAAGTCGCACCGCTCGATGAGCCTGGTCTTGTCCACGATCTCCTCCCGGAGCCTCTGCAACTCCTGCTCCATCTCGGGGTCGGTCTTGTACTTGATGACTTCCTTGGTCACCTCTCTGACCTCCACCTGGGGGCCCCGGCGCCGCAGGGCCTCCAGCTCTCCCTGGTAGCTCTGCAGCTGCTCCTCGGCGCCCCGGTACTTGCGCTCCTGCTCCACGAGCTCCAGGCGGAGGTTGGCCACCTCGCGCTCGGCCTCCGGCTCCGGCCGGACGATCTCCCGCACTTTCTCCTGCACCACCACCTTGGCATTTTCCTCCTCCAGGGCCCAGATCTTCCGGAGCAGCTCGCTCTTCTCCCGCTGGTGGGCGCGAGCCCTGGCAGCCTCGTCCTCGTACTGGCGTTTCAGGTCGCTGGCCTCCCTCTCGGCGGCCGTGTCCTTCTCCACCTTAAGCACCTCCTTGACGGTGACCTTGCCCTCGGCCATGGCCCTCTCCTTCTCCAGTCTCCTTAGCTTGTCCTGCAGGAAGCTCAGCTCCTCCTCCTGCGTCTCCCTGCGCTTGCCCTCCCGCTGCCGCTCCTCCTGCAGCTGCCGGTATTCCGCCTCCAGCTGCGGGTCATTCTGCAGCTTCACCACCTCCTTCTCAGTGACCTTCTCCCGTGCCTGGTTCTTCTCCTCCGCCAGGGCAGCGATGCGCTGCTGCAGGAGGGCCACCTCCGCTTCCCGGGTGCCCTTCTGCCGCCTCAGCTCCTCCAGCTCCTCCCTCAGCCTCAGGACCTCGTCAGCCTGGGCCCTGTCAGGCTCGATGCGCAGGACCTCCTTGACCACGTACTCCTGTCCTCCCTCCCTGGTCTCCTGCTCCAGGGCGCGCAGGCGCAGCTGCAGCGCGTCCAGCTCCTCCTGCAGCAGCTGGTTCTTGTGCTGCTCCTCCCTCAGGGTTCGCTGCATCTGCTGGAAGCTCTCCTCCAGTGCAGGGTCTGGGACCTTCTTCAGCACCTCTTTCCTCACCACTGTTTCCTGGGGGTTCTGATTCTGCAGCATCTGGATTTCCTCCTGAGCACTTTTGACCTCATTCTCTAACTGCTGCCTCCGCTCGGTCTCCTCGTCCAGCTCCTTCTGAATCTTCCACGTCTCCTCTTTGGAGTCTGGCTTGCGGCCTTGCTGGGCCTCATGGCTCCCTCCTACCTCTGGCTGCTGGGAAGGAGAAGGCAGTGCAGGGTTAAAGCCAGACTCTCCACATGGCCTGTGGCCACCTGGTCACCTGTGAACAGGTCAGAGGTTGTCCTGTGATTCCCAAGGGACTCTTAAATGCTGGGTTCACAGAACTTCTAGGGTTACTTTTAAAAATGATAAAAACAAGCAGTTTAGGTTTCTTTTTAAATGCATCTGGTAAAATATTTTAAAAGTTTAGAAGTGTATAACATGAAACCATTTTCCATCTCTGGTCCTATGCTCTTGCTAGAAGGGAATCTGTCATCTCATAACAAGCATATTTGTACTGTGCCACATGTTTATTCTGCACAAATGGTAAGTCCCCTGTTCTGCACCTCGCTTGTTGAACTTAATATACATATAGAGAGACTTCCACAGTGGAGCAGAGCTCTACTTCACTGTTTAACAGGTACGTATGGACAGCTAGTAATTTACCCAATGCTGTTGAGTATTGAGGGGCTTCGTTTCTTGTTATTACAGTGCTATCATGAACTTCTTAAAATGTTAGCTTTTACTGGGTCCTCAGCAAATGTCTGTCGGATGGAATACATAAGTTAGACTCACATCAGTGGAGGCGTTGGCCTGGCCAGCATTTGCACTGGTGCCACCCAGTGCCGTTTGCAAGGGATACTCGCACTGGTTTACAGGCCGCCTGAGTTACTTCTCACCTGTCGGAACTGCTTTGAGTAGAGAGGGTTACAATAAGATGCGTTACCTGTCTCAGCAGATGCAGAGCAAACTCCAGGTTCTGCAGCCTCTGTCTATTGATGGCGTTAACTTCGGTGAACTTGGCAGCGAGAGCCACTTCCTACAGGAGAGCAGTCAGCAAACAGGAGTCAACAGGCTGAGCGAGAAAGAGCTGGGATGGGTTTTGAAATGTCTGGCATTTGGGGATAGAGGGTAGCTTCTTGCCCCCTTCTACCTGGAGTTCTACTGTGATCGCATCTGGTCGAGAGAAAACTGGATTTAGAGTCAGAAATCTAAATTCTCAGGGGCCTTGAAACAGATCTTCGTTCAACTGGGTGTTCATGCTCGTGCATGTAGAGGAAATAATAGCCTCAGCCTCTGTGTATGTACTGGGCGGGGGGACAGCGTGGGAACCTCCTGATCCATGGCTCTGGCCCAGATACCTCCAGCAGGCTGTCTTTCTAGGTATGTCAATGTCACTGCCCCAGAACGAGTTCATTATCTTCTCTTCCCGAGCCTGTTGGCACCCGTGAGAGCTCTCAGCCCAGCTTCCCTATGGCGCATGCATCTCTGAGGCCTGTGTGCTGCACTCCCGGCAAGGCCGGGCAGCTCGGAGAGCGCCGAGCCACAGGGCTCACCTCTTCCCTCACTTTGGCAGCAGGGGACTGGAGCCTGGCCCTCTTGCTCACGTGGCTGCTCCTTCCATTCTCCAAGTCAAGAAGGGACCTTAGTTTCTCTGCTTCTAACTCGTAGTCCTGGGGGAGAGACATGGCAGAGGTCAGACAGGGCCAACTGAGACCAAAATGTTCTTACAGCCCTTCTGGCTGCCTGCTGAGGTCTTCCGCTCAGCTGCACCCTCTACCAACTGCCAGGAGTTTGTGGGAACCCTCAGTACGTCAACAGTACATAGCGACGTCCCTGAACAACATGCAAGACAAGAAAGAGGATGTCCACAGTTCCCCCTCCACGCCTTCCCTGCCTGCCTACAGAGAGCTGTTCCGCTTTCTTCATTTAACTCAGGTTGACGCCTCCTAACCATCTGGTTTATCGGTTTGACGACCTTACAATCGTCCTTCAAGTGGATGGATGATAATTTACCTAGCCATTCCTCTGCTACTGGACACTTAGGTTATGTCTACTTTGTCTATTTTGCTATTATAAATAATGCTGTTATAATGATTTTGTTTATCCCATACTGTTATTCTGTATTTTTTTCCTTTAAGATAAATTCCCCTTAGTTTACTGCTCCAAACAGTAGAAAACCCTTTTCTGGTATTTGATACCTAGTACCATATTTCCCCAAGGGCTGTGCCAGCTGCATGGCTGCCAGTGGAGCCTAAGGATGGCCCTTCCAGGCCCAGTGCTTCTCTTTCCAGAGGCCCTGATGTTTTTTCACTCTGGGCAGGATTTTACTTCTCACCTTGACAGCTTGCTGGTACTGCTGGGAATGAGCGCACACTTTCTGTACTTCCTGTTCTCTTCTTGCTATTTCATCTAGCAGGTTCTGTAAAACAAGAGAGACTTTAAAAATCAAAATTAGCCTAACCAGTGGTGGCATAGTGGATAGAGCGTTGACCTGGAAGCTGAGGTTGCCCATTCAAAACTTGAGGTCACTGGCTGGAGTGTGGGATTATCAACATGATCCCAAGGTTGCCAGTTCAAAACCCAAGGTCACCGACTTTAGCAAGAAGTCCCTGGCTTGACTTGAGCCCGAGGTCGCCAGTCCAGTCCCCTCCACATGTGAGAAGCAATCGGTGCACAACTAAAGTGAAGCAACAAGTTGATGTTTCTCTCTCTCTCTCCTCCCTCTTTCTCCTTCCCCTCTCTCTCCCTGCCCTTCTCTCTCTCTCTCAAACAAAAACAACAACAAAAAACCACTTTGATAAATTAGCTGGCTTCCTAAAATCTGAAATTATTCTTCTATAGTAAAAGTACAATGAATTGCTTCCTTGTATGCATGTATTTGTTACAAAGGCAATCCTAAGGCCCTGTGAAGAAAGGCCAAGAAGGTAATTATCTTTGCCAGGATAAAAAGCTTACTGCATGTTTCAACATGTCAAGCTTTGTTCTAATATCTAACATAGATTGTCTCATTTAACCTTCCCACAATTCTGTGAGGTGAGAACCACCATTAGCCAAATCATAAGGGAGGAAACCAAGGCGCAGGGAGGCTCAGTGACTTGCCCGGGGACATAGCTAATAGTGAACTGGAATTTGAATTTAGGCTACTGGGTGTCTGTTTCTTGTCCCTCACCCTGTGGCACTGCTGCCTTCTGAGGAGCCAGGACTCTGAACTTTGGAAATGGAAGTTTTCCTCATGTAGATGCCTCTTGTATTTTTATAGCCATTTGCTTATTTAGCCAGCCTGCACTGAGTGTCACTCTGGGCTGGACCCTGAGGAGGGAGAAGTGAGCAAGACTGTCCTACTGTCCTTGTTCTCAGAGACTTAGTACTGGGAGTCAGGCAGGGCTGGGGTCCCAGGAGATCACAGCTCCACCAGGGCAAGTGGTAGCCACTCCCTGGCTCCCCTCCATGAAGGGGCTGACTGACCTCTGAGCCTCCCCTTGGTGACTGTGCACCTGTAAACACAGAAGCAGTTGTCTTACTTTCTGATTCTTCAGCTTGGTCTCCATCTGGCTGAGGCTGTCTGTCTCCTGGGGCTCATAGCTGGGGATGCTGGACAAGAACTGGAGCACGTGGTCACAGCCACTGCGGTAGTCATCGTAAGCAGCCCTGGCGCGCTGCAGACTCTGGGCCCTGGGGGAGCAAAGCTGGTTAGGCCTCTACCACGTGAGCAGGTGCCTCACTAACAGCTTCCCCATCCTTTTTTCTTTTTCCAGTAAGAGAGCGAGAGAGACGGGAAGGGAGAGAGATGAGAAACATCAACTTGTACTTGTGTCATTTTAGTTGTTCGTTGATTGCTTCTCGTGTGCCTTGATGGGGGTAGGGGTGGGGCCCCAGCTGAGCCACTGACCTCTTGCTCAAGCCAGCGACCATGGGGTCACGTCTAGGATTCTGTGCTCAAGCTGGTTAGCCTGCGCTGAAGCTAGATGAGCCCGCTCAAGCCGGCGCTCAAGTCGGTGACCTCGGGGTTTCGAACCTGGGTCTTCTGCATCCCAGGCAACACTCTACTCACTGTGCCACCACCTGCTCAGGCTTGTAGGCTTTTTCTTGTTTACTTAACACTGATAGAAGAAATAATGACAATTGCACAAGATGGTTCCTATGGCCTCTATCTGCAGACAACTTGCAAAAGCATTTATAATACTTTGATATTTCAGGTTAGAGTTGATAACCGCTGCCAAGAGAATGTTATTGGTTACTAAGAAGACATATAACAAGATGTATATGTCACCTTGTGGTAAAAAATTAAATTAATAAAATACCAATATATTAGTATCTGACTTGAAAGTTATACGGGCCCATAGAGGGTTAGCTGGAAATAACCTAAGCATTCACTAGAAAGGGAGCAGGCGAGCAAATTATGAAACAGTAAGTTCCCCCTGCCCTCTGTGAAGAACAGGCAGGTGAGTGCGTGTGAATTGACATGTGGGGATATTTACCGTGTACTACAGGACCTTAGTAACCCCCGGCTCCAAGAAGAAATCACAGGGGAGGGAAACTCACCGAAAATAAAAACATGTCAAAATGTGTGCAGCATAGCAAAAGCAGCGTGAGAGGAAAACGTGGGATTAAATGTTTATATTAGAAAAGAATGCTCTCAAATAACAGTCTAAGCTTCCACCTTAACAAATAAAAAGGGAAAATTAAATCTGATGTAAGCAGCAATAAAGAAATAATAAAAAGGAGATATCAATGCATCAGGAAACAAGAAAACAGGAAAAGATCGTTGAAACCATAGCTAGGTCTTAGAAATGGTCAATAAATGAATAAACCTCATAATGAACAGGAAAAAAAGAAGAGAATATACAAATAGAATGAAAGAAGATTTAAAAGGAATGAGACAGGATGCCTGCAGTCAGTAAAAGGATAAGAAAATATGAAAATTGTTATGCCAATAAATTCAGCAACTCGAGCTGGACAAATTCCTTGAAAGACACTAACTACTGAAGTTGACTCAAAAATGAGATGAACCTAATAGTATCTATTTAAAGAACTTGAATTCATAATTAAAATCTCACACACAAAAAATAAATTGCAGGTCCAGCCTAACTGGTGGTGGTGGTGCAGTGGACAGAGCATCAACCTGGGACGCTGAGGTGCCGGATTCAAAACCCTGCAGTTGCTGGCTTGAGCACAGGGTCACCAGCTGGAGCGTGGAATCAGACGTGATCCCATGGTGGCTGGCTTGAGCCCAAGATCGCTGGCTTGGGCAAGGGCTCACTGGCTCAGCTTGAGCCCCCTGGTTAAGGCACATATGAAAAGCAATCAATGAACAACTAAAGTGACACAACTACAAGTTGATATTTCTCATCTCTTTCCCTTTCTGCCTCTCTCGCTCGCTAAAAAATTAAATAAATTGCAGGCCTAGACAGCCTCACTTGTGAACTCTACCAAGCATTTAAGGAATTAATATCAGTTCTATACAAACTCTTCCAGAAGAGGAGAAGGGAACACTTACTGGCTCGTGAGGCTGACACAACATACAATAGAAAAACAGCAAGATACAGTGTACATGACATGTTATTTGTGTCATTCATCTACCCTGCTTGAACAGAACACCTTTTTGGAAGGATGCATAAGAAACTGGCAGCAGTGCTTACTTACCTTGGCGGAAGGAGGCTGGCTATTATAATCACTGTTTTACTTTTATATATATTGCTTTTTTCATAAAGCAGAAATGATTTAGGAAATGGGCGTCAGTGGCCTCAGCGGAGATCCCTCTCCTGGCCTTGAGGCAAACTAGCTGAGCCAAGGCTGCCCTCCGCCCCTCACCTGAGCTCAGCCTGCTGGCGGAGGTTGTCGAAGCGCTGACCCAGCTTGTGCACCTCCGCCTCCTGACGCTCCAGGTCGGGGCAATGCTCCTGGAAGCGGCTGGCCAGGGTGCTGGAGCACTGCTTGGCAGCCTGCAGGTTCTGCTCCACCTCACTGAGGAGTGACTTCTCGGCCTGCAGCTTGGAGGCCATGGCCTGCGGGGTGGGGAGGCAGACAGTGGGCACTGCTGTGGTCGGGGCGCTCAGGGGCCAAGGCAGCACTGCCCCAGGTGTTTGGAGTCTTCTGCTTTGGGGGAGGTAGTGGTAAGCCTGGGCATGGGAAAGGACTGGTCCTTGCCTCTGAGTTTCTCCTCAGATTTGGTGGCCATTTCTGCAATGTTCCATTTTGTTACAGTGAACAAACCCCAGAAAAACCCTGTGCAGCCTGGCTGGTTGGCAGTGGATGGAGCATCGGCCCAGTATGCAGAGATCCCAGGTTTGATCCCTGGTCAGGTCACACATGAGAAGTGGCCATCTGCTTCTCTCTCTCTCCCCCTCCCCCTTCTGTCACTCTTCCCCCTTTGGCAGCCAGTGGCTAGACTGGTTCGAACGTTGGGCCGGGGCGCTGAGGATAACTCGGTTGAGACCACCATCTGTCCTTGGGGTTGCTGGGTGGATCCCGGTCTGGACACATGCAGGCATCTTTCTATATTCCCTCCTCTCACTAATAAAAACTAAAAGCCCTGTGGCTGGCAGCACGTGCCCTGCAATGCCACACCCAGGACTGGAATGAGCAGCTGCTCTCCAGCCTCCAGAGAGGCCTTGGTGAAGGCCAGGATTTTGTGCATTGGTGTGTGACGAAGGGCTTCCCTTGGGCTCACAGACTTGAATACCTATAGTGGTCAGGCAGGCAATGCTGGGGTTTGGGGGCAGCTGCTCCAGAGATCTAGAAATCTTGGGGGAAGGGGCTAATGCATGTTTGATTTTAAAATACTAGCACCTGATTTTCACAAGCTACCCAAGCCCCATACGCAGCTGGGATTTGTGCCACGTGCTTCCATTTACAACTCCCAGTTTGGCACACTACAGGTATCCAAACCTGCCCTGGGCGTCGGGCCTCCGTCCTCTCATCTGTCCAGGGCTGCTGGGTGGGAGCGCCTGGCAGAAAGGCCCCCAAGGCCGAGGGTCCCCAGACTCACCGCCAGCTCCTGCCTCTTGCTGTCCAGAGCACGGCTGCTCTCGGGCACCGTGTCTTCATGGGTCAGCTGGTTCTCATATGTGGCTAGCACCTCCCAGCCCTGCTGTAGGCTCTTCTCCAGGCGGTTGGCAATGTCGACCCTGACGACGGGTCAGGAGTGAGGGGAGTGCCTGCCTGGCCCCTTGACCTCACCCGACCTCCCTGCTGCCCGCCTGCCACCCACTTCTCCTGGGCCAAATCCAGCAGCTGCACCAGGTCGTCGTATCTGCGGTTGGTGTCCTCCACCCGGTTCTTTAGCAAGGGCACACTGCCACTGCCCGGAAGGGCCTGAATGAAGGCCTCGCACTCGGCTGTGCTGCGTGCCTTCTCAGGCTCGATCCGCAGCAGCTCGTTGGTGATGTTCTGTGGAGACAAGGGGCCCTCCTATTGGCCACAGTTGGGCGGCCCCCTACCCCCAGTGGCCTGCAAGCAAGCTTCAGGGAGTAGGGGAAGCTGTTGGGGGCAGCTCTGATGGAAATGCAGAGGCCTGGACCCTTCCCGGGAGCCTGACGGGGTGGGGGCGGTCTGGAGCCTGCATTTGCACTGAGCATCCTGGGGACTCAAGCTGGGGACGGGGCCTCCCAAGGGGGTGATTGCACAGGCAGTTCCCAAGGGCTCACTCTTCCAAGCACCACACATGGAGATTTCATTCATCTCTGGGGGCCACCCGATGAGGTGGGTACTTTTTCTCTCCCTGTTTACAGCTGGGGGCCCCACAACTCCAAGCAGCTTAGGAAAGAATGTGGTGGGGCCTGGCCTCTGCTCCCACCCCATACCAGGCCATCCTCTGGGCCTTAACTCAGCCCTGACCAGCCGTGATGTGAGGCCACACCAAGGGTCACTGCGTTTCCCCAAGCCCAGTTCCTCCTCTGTAAACCAAGAATGGTCACCCCCACCACAGAGGGCACCTGAACACCGGGGAGACTGTGTGAAAGAGGGGGACAGTGGGTGCTGTTGGCACCGACTGCCTGGCACTATGGACTCTTGCTTGGCTTGGTGCTGAGCTGCTCAAGTGACGCACTGTGCAGAGGCAGGATGAGCCCGACCAGGCCTCTCCTGCGAGGTGATTGGAGCAGGGTACATCCCTGATCTTTGGCCTAGTGCAGCTCCCTCCCCCCAACTCAGGAATTCTTGTTACACAGGGCAGATGGCCCCTGCTGAGCACCAAGACCCTGTGGGGATGAGGCCTTGAGCTGGGGCCCCAGAGAGCCCAGGGACCCAGCCTGGTGGTACCTTGAGGTCTTTGGCCCGCTCGGCACTGTCCTGCACAGCCCGCCCTTGTTCCAACGGTGGCCTCAGGATGCCCGTGATGGCCTTCTCCTGCCGGTCTAAGTCGCTGGCCACCTTGTCCAAACCTGCCAGCAGCTGTCGCCCCTGCAGGTCAGAGGCATCTGCTGGAGGGAAATCAGAATCAGGTGGTGATTGGGAGCGTGAGTCCCAGGAAGGGGGCCTAAGAGTCCAGTTGGGACCTCCAGGGCTGGCCCAGCCTTCCCCCACCCCGGCCATGCCTGACCCACGCTGTCCTATCCACAGCACAGACCATGGGTCCAGTTCCTCCTCCCTGTCCATGCCCCCAGACTTGGGCAGTGGCCCTGGCACCCACCTCCAGGGTTCTCTGCCTGAAGCATCTCGTGCCGCTGCTGGAGTGCACTTCTGCTCCCGGCTGCCTTTTGCCGCACGCTCCGGTACTGGCTGCCCAGGCTGTGGGCACAAACGGGCTGGGGACCCAGGGCAGCTTACTGCCCCTCCACCCATAGACTCAAGTCCCTGGACTTCGGCTGGGCCAACAGCCCAGAGGAGTCAAGCGGCTCATCAAAATGCTTTCAAAAGTTGAATCACAACATGTATAAAAGGTTTGCTGAGACGCTGATCTGCCTTGGCTCAGATGGGCCCTTTCCTGGCTTCCCTCCTTCCTCTCTCTTTCTTCATAGCAAGTCTTGCTACCTAAAATCATCTTATTTGTTCCTTTGTTTTCCCTAAGATGTTGCCCCTGACAGAGCATACACAGGCGTTCAAGAAATACTTGAATGAAATCAATGAAGGCATTCCTAGAATCATTCATGCATTCAACAAGTGGGTCTTTACTCTGCACCAGCTACTGAACGAGACCCTGGAGCCAGTAGGTCTGCTCGGGGAGCCACTGCCCATGGGACTGACACACCCACAAAGCACCCTGATAGAGCAGGACGTGAGAGCGGGAGCCAGCAGCACTTCTCCTGGAGTCAGGGCAGAAGAGCAGTCAGGGCCGACTTCACAGAAGAGTGACCCTGGGACTGAGTCTTAAGGCAAGAGGCTTGAGCTGACCAGGCAGTGAGTAGGTATCCAGGTAAAAGAAACAGCATGTGCAGAGGCCCAGAGGCACTTGCAGAGAAACTGCTCACTGAACTGTGCCCACAGATGGACATTCACACACAGCAAGTCAGCCCAGCCAACAGGCTCTGCCCTGTCCACTGAAGCCTCCAAGTACGTGCTGGTGTGGGGTGTTAGCAGGTCTGTGAATGGGTCTGAGGGGCCCAGGGGGTCCCCCCCTTTGCCTGTACCTGTCGACCAGAGCCAGGGCCTCGGGGTCAGTGGGGGGAATCATGAAGCAGATGGCTGGGGCGGTCAGCTTGTTTCCTGCGCTGTCAGTGAGGTCCCAGGTCTCCCCGTTGTTCTTCTGTAGGGTGTAGCTGTAGCCCCTTGAGATCAGGCCCTGGCATGGGCAGGCCAAATAGTGAGACGGTATGGAGGGACCTGCCTTGGCCTGTGGCCTGGGAGCCCAGAAGTCATCTTGCCCCTGCCTCCCAACTCTGGCACCTGGGGAGGTTCAGGCCCTCTCACAGATCTTTCCCAAGATGTCATGCCCTAGTTGGGAAGGACTGGGGAACATCCTCCTCACCCTCCTATTCCCAGTCTATGTGGTCTCTATCTTCTCCATTCCCAGTCCTTTACTATTCAGTGTGGACATGTGACTTAGGCCTGGCCAGTGAGAGAATGGCATCATCCCTCCTCCCCACAGTGATGGTTTAGGCTAGACACGACTTAAAATGGGCCAATGAGAACCCTCCCTGGGACTCCTGCTGGAATGACTGGTGTTGCTAAGCTGATTACACAGGAAGCCAGGGTAGCTCCCTGGGTGGGAGAGGGCTGGCAGAGAGTGACCCCAATGACAGAGATGGGCACAGGTTCCTGAAAATGTTGGAGGCCCTTCATTCAGTCATGTCACCCCTAAGACCTTTCAGCAACACAAAAGGAAGCAGATGTGGGCCTGGCCTGCCCAGGGCATCGGAGCAGCAGCTTACCTGGTCACCCTCAAAGTCACAGAGCGCCTCGACGGGGATGGGCTTGAGTGGCGTCTCCCGGCGGTACTTGAGGGGCACCACCTGCTGCCCTCGCTTCTGCAGCCCCTCCACCACGTGCTCATACTTGTCCAGAGCCTTTTCCTGGTCCTGAACACAGGGGATGCCCTGGTGGTGAAACCCCAGCCTCCCCGGGGGGGGAGAGGGGGCGGCAGCAGGTGGGAGCTGTGGAGGGGCCTGCTCAGGGCTGGGCGCAGGGAGGGGACACACTCACTCCCTGGGACCGTCACTCACATCCAGCTCCCGCAGCAGCAACTCAATCTGGTATCGGTCCTTGAAGTCAGGATTGTATTTCTGGTTCAGGTCAGAATCCACCTTGCGCAGCAGGTCCTGAGCATCCTTCAAGTCTTTGTGGAACTGGGGGAGACCAGGTGGCCCAGTTATGAACATGAAACCACTAGGACACCTGGGCTATTCCAGCTGTGGCTTCAAGTCCAAATCCAGTTGTGGCTGGGCCTCTCCCTCAGCCTGAGTCCACAGGCTCTGCTCCTCGGGGACAGTCCCCCAGCCCATCCTGACTTCCTAGAGGGCCTCACAGGGCAGAAGCCAGGTCCCCTCCCACCAGTCCACTTGACACCACCTCTATAACATTAATTATCATGTTCCATCAGTAAGCTTTGAGTTCTCTCAAATTTCATTCCTCTTTGTGCCAGGGACACCCTGACTTAATGCTATACTTTCGTGGGGTTTTTGGTGTTTTTTTTTACAGGGACAGAGAGAGAGGGATAGATAGAGACAGACAGACAAACAGGAATGGAGAGAGATGAGAAGCATCAATCATCAGTTTTTTGTTGTGACACCTTAGTTGTTCATTGATTGCTTTCTCACATGTGCCTTGACCGCGGGCCTTCAGCAGACCGAGCCACCCCTTGCTGGAGCCAGTGACCTTGGGTCCAAGCTGGTGAGCTTTTGCTCAAGCCAGATGGGCCCGTGCTCAAGCTGGTGACCTTGGGGTCTCGAACCTGGGTCTTCCGCATCCAGGTCCACGCTCTATCCACTGTGCCACCACCTGGTCAGGCTATACTTTTGTTTTTGATACATGGAGAACAAGCCTCCCCACTCTGTTCTAGAAAATTCTCTTGCCCATTCTTCAGTCCATCAATTCTGGAATCACTCATTGTCAGCTATCCTTGGGTGACAGCCACAAATGGCACTTTGAGATCCTTGTGAAGCTCATGGCTGAGCATGAGTTACAGAAATGCCATCTGAATCCAACTGTCCCCAAACCACTCAATCATGAGAGTCACCTGCAGTTTTTGTTAAAAAAACAAAAACAAAACACATTCCTATGAAACAACCAGTATCCATCAACAGATGAACAGAGAAGCACAATGTGGCCTATCTGTGCAATGGAATACTATTTGGCCATGAAAAAGAATGAAATTCTGATTCTTGCTACAATGTGGATGAACCTCGAAAACATGTTCAGTGAAAGAAGCCACAAAAGACCACAGAGCATGTGATTCCACTTATAATGAAATACCTAGAATAGGCAAATCCAAAGAGACAGAAATAGACCAGAGGTTACCAGGGGCTGGGGAAGGAAGAATGGGGAGTTATTGTTTAGTGGGTTTAGAGTTCCTATTTGGGGCGATGAAAAGGTGTTGGAAAGACAGTGGTGATGTCTGTACCACAATGTGACTATAAGGAAAGCCACTGGACTGTATGCTTAAAAATAGCCCAAGTGGCAAATTTCATATTTAATAAAATGAAAACCCACACATTCATTCCTGGTCCTCACATTGACCTGGCGAGTTCACACCCTCAGCCCTGGCCCCCAGGGGAGACTGACAAGGGCCGGGCAAGCTCGAAGCACACCCGTGTATTCCAGTGTGGCAGTGAGAGGTCCAGGACGGCCGCCCTGCCAGGCTCCTGGAGAGAGCAGCGCCATGGCTGGAAGTGAGCGAGGCAGGCCCAGAGCGCCCCCGCCAGTGGGTCCCCGGGGCCGGGAGCTACCTGGTGGTAGTCTTCCATGTACTTCAAGTGGCTCTCCTCACAGATGAGCAGGTTCAGATACTCCTTCCAATCTGCGTGCACAGCCTCCATGTGAGCCTGCCAGGAGAAGTGGGGGGTGGCGGGGTGTCACTGCCGGCAGGTGCCTGGGACACCCAGAGGCACGGTGGGACTGGACCAGAGAATGGTGGGATGAAGCGCATCCACAGAGGCAGCCAGCTCCTACCCCGGGTGGGAGGAAGCAAGAGGGGTCATGTCAGGGAGCCAAGCGGGGCTGCACATTGCACTAGGGATGAGCAGGGGCTGAGTCTGCCTAGACAGCATGGTACTTTAGAAAAACTGTCACAAATGCACTGGAGGGAGTCGAATCGTATCCCCCCCACCCCAAATTCATGTCCACCCAGAGCTCAGAATGTGACCTGATTTGGAAATTGGGTCTTTACAGAGTAATTGGTTAAGAATCTCAGGATAAAATCATCCTGGATTTAGGGTGGACCCTAAGTCCGATGACTGGTGTCCTTATAAGAAGAGGACACAGGGGCGAGGCCATGTGAAGACAGAGGCATCATTGGAAGTGATGCAGCCCCAAGCCAAGGAATGCTGAGCATCGCCGGCAACTACCGGAAGTAGGCAGCTGGGCAAGGAGAAATCCTACCCTAGAGCCCTCAGAGGGACAAGCCTGCCAACACCTTGATTTTACACTTCTGTCCTCCAGAACCATGAGAGGATCGATTTCTGCTATTTAAGCCACCCAGGTTGTGCTTCTTTGTGGTGGCAGCCCCCGGACACTGACACAGGCACCATGTAGGCTTCAGAAGTGCGGGGCTGAGAGCAGGATGTGGCAAAAGAATCAAGACAATGAGAGGAGATAGGGTTAGAGCAAGATGAGAGGGCAAAGTGGAGAGACAGACGGACACAGCATGCAGGACCCTCCCCCCACCTTGGGGGCTGCCCAAGTCCAAGCGGCCCACAGCAGGGGTTGTCCTGAGGTCCCCCTGGAGGAGGCAGCCTTTCCATGTGCACACACACCTCAATGGAGTTCCTCCCAGGGTGCTCAGTGGCTAGCAGCTTGTCTCCCTCACTGTGCAGTTTATTGATTCTCTCCTCTTTGACCTCCAGGTTCCGGTTGATGAAATTCTGCAGTGGTCAGGGGAATGACAGCGAGGGGGGGCTCAGCGCTCAGCCTGGCAGCGCTGTGCTCCCTCCCGGGTGCCCACCCCTCCCCCCAGACCCCAGCACCCACCTCATACTGGCGCCGGCGGCTGGGGTAGTCAAGGTTGCGGTCACTCCAGTCGTACTGCATGCGGCCTTTGGCCTGCTGGTCCAGCCAGTACAGCTCGTTGGTGCAGCGCTGCATGTAGTCCTGCAGCGAGCTTAGGTGCTGCTGCCGTGCCTGCGACGCCGCCTGGGGGAGGGGGGACAGGGCTGAGGCTTCCCTCCACACCTACAGTGCCCGGCTTGGGTTTAGCCGAACCCCCCTCGGCTGAGTCACTGGCCCTCCACAACTCACTCATTCATTCAACAAACATTTACTGAGCGCCCGCTAGGTGCCGGGCATTGCTGCAGGCACTGCAGATACCGCAGTGAATGAAACAGGCAGAACCTTCACAGAACTGACATTTTTGCAAAGCCTCAGTTTACTCATTGGCACAATGGGGACAATGACAACACTGGTCTTGTAGGGCACAAAGTCCGGCACATGGCTGGTGTTCAGTAAACGTCAGCAACTACAGGTGGTCACATAGAGGGCTAGGAGAGCAGCAGCAAACTGCCAGGGCGTTACATCTGAGAAGCGGTGGGAGCAGGCAGGGAGGACGGAGGAGGGGGGACAGCTGCATCTTGCTCTGTGCCTAAGAGCAGCAGTTAATCCACACATGCGGTCGCTGTGAGCCCAAACCGTGCTAAGGTCTTCTCCAACATTAACCACTGCCATCTGCAAAGCAACCCAGTGAGGTGGGAACTCACAGTAACCCCACCTTAGAGATGAGGAAACCAAGACTCCAGTAGCTCATTCAAGGCCTCCCCACTGGCCAGGAGTACAGGCAGCCTGGCCCCAGAGCCTGTTAATGGCTGTGCTCTAACTCCCTCATCCCCACATCTGAGGTGTTTGAAATGTCTGCAATAAGACAGCATTTATGCATCACTTGTGTTGTTTTAAAAGAATGCCTTCTTAAACGGTTTTTTGTTCTTTAAAGGTTTTGAAAAGGGAAATAGAAAACTTTTGTTTATAAAGCACATGGCATCGTAGTTGGCACAGAGAAGGTGCTTAATAAAGAAATAAGAAGCAACGCGAGCTGGAGGAGAGGCTGCATCCTAACAGACAAACGGGATCTTCAGGGGTTTTCCGTGAGCACGGGTCAACCAGGGCACCTCTCAGGCAGGGGCACAGGTACCACCTCTGCCCACTTCACCTCCCTCCGTTCTGTTTGAAAGATTACTGCACACACTTCCTGCCCCAGCCCCTCCCACCCCGTTCTCACCAGCAGCTTCTGGTACTTGGCCTGGAGTTCACTGTTCTGCTCCTGAGGACAGAGCCAACGACATGAGTTAGGGTGGGGTGCAGTGTGAGCAGCTCCTTTCCCAGGTCCCCTCTGCCACGGGGCCCACCTTGGCCAGGTGGGGCCCGATGGCCTTGACCTCGTTGTGGAAGATGTTGTGCTGCTCCACCTGGTGGTCCACCAGCGGCAGTTCTGTCCCGAAGCTCTGGCTGCTCAGCTTGTCCTGGGAGGGCAGGGCCGAGACAAGGCACACAAGGTATGGGCCGGGGCCTGGGGTTCCATCTCACAGGACCAGCCAAGGGTGAGTGAAGAGGCCCCATGAGGGGGCAGGAAGAGGTTGACACCTTTATCTACACACGTCCTCTCATTTAATCTGACAGCACCCTCAGAGGCCCCCATGGTCACTGTGTCCACTTCGCAGACGGCTCAGCCAGGGGGTGCGCTGGCCCGGGCTCCCACGGGCGCACCTCTCCACGGTGGAGATGGGCTGCCGAGAAGGGGGCACGGGAAGAACAGTGGCTGGCTAGAAATCTGCCAGCCTGCCAGGACCCCCACGAGCCATGGCTGGAGGGCGATCCCCGGAGGGTCCCTGTCTTCATCGCTTCTGCTGCTGGACTCTGGGCGAGGCACCGCCACCTCTCTGAGCCTCGCAATTCTCATCGACACAAACATCAGAAAACGTCAAGATGTGACTCCCTCCCGGCATGACAGTGGTGACATTAAACGGTGGGGTTCTCCCCAACACACACACGGCCCCTCCCTGGCTGAGTCTGGGCCTACCAGCTTCTCTTCCACCAGCGCCTCCCAGTTGACCTGTGGGTCCACCTCCTTCACCGCCAGGTTGTAGATCTGCTTGTGCTTCCCACGGAGGTTAGTCACACGCTCCTTCAGCTGACGGATGCTGAGTGGGGAGAGGGGCCAAGCCTGGTTAGCAGGCTAGTTGGCAAGGACCCCCAACCACAACTTTGTGTCCAGTGTGCTGAAAGGACAGGGTGACAGGGGCCCTTGGGTTCTAAACAAACACTCGCTCCTTCCGCCTGTCCCCTTTCCTTCATCCTTTTCCTATCAACGCTTCCCCAGGGCCTACTGTGTGCACTAAACCATAGAAGCTTCTGGAATAAACAGGCAAGTCCACTGCTCTCTGGAGCCCACCATCTAGCATGGGCCACAGGGGTAGTATGGGGCATGTCAGGAACAAGCACAGGGACCTATGGGGCACTGAGAGACCCTTGCCTCTACCTCTGGCCTGGGTACCAATTTATCCACATCACAGCTATGACAAGAGCCCCGAGTAGGAAGCCAGGAGGGAAAGCATACTCAAAAGCCTGGAGGTCAGGAAGCTGTGTGACTCTGGGCTAGGCGATGCACCTCTCTGAGCCTCACGATTTGCAACAACACAAACATCAGAAAATATCAGTAACATGTCTCCTCCCAGTTAAATGGTGCAGTTCTCCCCCTAAACACACAGTCCCTCCCCAGACAGCACGGGGGTCGGGAAGCTGGGTTCACACTGTGACCAGAACAGGGAACAACAATACTCTGAGTTGTCTCCCCAACTGCAAGATGGATTGTCATGAGACTAACAAAGTGTACAGCATGGCCCTGGTATCGAGGTCACCCTCCAGAAACCCTGACATGTCTCCTGAATGCTGAGTGGGCTGCGGCCCTCCTGCCCTGGCCCGGAGCGGCCCCCTCAGAACCTGAAGCAGAAGCGACCTACTCTTCAGCGATCATGTCCCCCTGGGGATGCTTCATGTGCTTGGCAATGGCCGTATCCGCCTCCAGCACGTACAGCAGCTTCTCTGAGTCCGACACCTTCTGCAGGGTCAGGTCCCGGTGCTCAGGCTGCCGGCCCTCCTGCAGCCGGACCAGGTCCTGCGAGGGTCACAGGGAGGGAGGACATCAGACTGGGACTAAGTGGACAATGCAGGGATGGGAAGAGAGGGGCCAGCAGGGGACTCCCCAGCCCTGTGCATCCTCTCCTCTGGCCACTCAGCAAACAGAGCCCAAATGCCTAGTCGCACGGGGCTCTGGGATGCAGCCCAGCTGAGTGGGGAGACCACCAGAAAGGCATGTCAACAGATAAGCCTCACAAAGGTCATTGCAAATCTGCACAAGTCAGTGTTTGCCAAGGAGACATACCAGAGGTGGAACGAGGGGGACCTGCTTAGCTCCAGTGGTCATTGAGGCCCCTCTGAGGTGGTGACACAAAGTAAGAATGAAGGCTGAAAGGGAAAAGTGTTCTAGGCAGAACCTGTGCAAAGGCCCTGAGGTAAGAAAGGGCAAGCTATGATCGAAGCTCTGACAGGAACCAGAGCACAGAATGGCTCTGTGGGTGGGGTTGACATGGCCCCGCCTATCCTTAAAAGAGACGCCTCGTGGGGCGCTGTGGGGAGAAGGCACAAGCGGAGAGGGCAGGCAGCAACGGTGACAGCACGCAAGTGAGAGCTGAGGGTGGCCCGCACTGGGACATGGCGAGAATGAACAGAGTGCGTGGACATCTGGGAGGAACAATCAGTAAGCTGCTCAGTCCAGGGTCTTGCTCGTCTTGGGAAGAACAATGACTTGGCGGTCAGGGTAGCAGGTTTCTAAACACAGCCCGTTAATTCACTTAATCAACACTTATGAAGTGGCTAGGCACTGTGCCAGGCCTTGGAGACCCCAGGCCGGCAGGGGTGGTGGTGACAAGTCAGTGACTGGGCTGAGGACAGACTGAGTGTAACACAGGCTCCCACAGGGGGCCAGTCCCCTCCCCTTGCTGGGTCTCAGTATCCCCATCTCTGCAATGGGAACAAGAAAAATACCTGCTTCAGAAGAGGCGTGAAAGTGGACTGAGGAATCTCATGCTGGAACCCCTGACTTCATTACCTCGGAAATGAAGCAGAGCGAGAAAAGCCAGGCACAAAGGGCTGTGTCATGTAGGGTTCCATTCATGTGAACTGTCCCAAGTCAACTAGTCCGTAGAGACAGCACTGTGGTGGGCGGAGGCAGGGGCTGGACAGGTGCGGGGACCAATATTCAATGGGCACAAGAGACCCTACTGGAGGCCAGAAATCAATGACGGACATGACTGCACCACGTGGTGAAGTGACTCAAACTCTTTGCACTGTACGCTTGAAGTGGAAGCATTTTCTGACATGTAAAATAAGCCTCGATAAAGCTATTAAAAAAGAAGAATGGAAGAAACAGCCAAAGACAAAAGGAGTACATGGAGGTGACAGTACAGAGCCAAGATATACCTTTCTTTCAGAAGAAATAGTGTCCAAGCTATCTTTCCTGGTCAACTCCAGGAGGGCCAGAGGCCAGTGGGACATGGAGGCGAGGCCCAGGTGTCAGAAGGCCAAGGGGGCTGGGCCATCTCCCCAGCCAGTTAAAAACCAACAAAACATCATGGTTCTTGGCTTGTGTGGAATTTTATCTGCTCCCTCATCACCAGCTGATGTGAAGCTCTTCTGGGCAGTTAGAGTGTCAGATTAATTTCACACAAGGAGGAAGTAAATTAATCATTACCTAATTCATGCAAGCCCTCTCCAAACGTGCTAATCAAGATGAGAGAGGGACTTCTAGCTGAGAGAGGCCTTGTGGGTGTCCTAGAGTTCAAAGTGAGGCTGAACTGAGATGGTGAGAGAGTCAGCGCGGTGGTTACCTCTGGGGACATTGCTGAGAAAGGTCACAGGGAGCTTTCTGGGAACCGTTTCCTACCTTGACCTTTGCGGTGGTTACGTGGGTGCCTATTGTTGGAAAAGCTCAGGGGCTGAACTTTTTGGATGCTTCCTACATGCCTTATACAAGTCACACCTCCACAAGAAAAGGCTTTTAAAGGTAAAAGAAATATCGCAGGAACTGATATATCTAATACATTACACATGTAATGACAGACAGGTGGGTGACAGAGCCAAACCAGCGGACGTCACAGTGGACTCTGGGTGGCAGGGATCTGGCTGTAGTCCATGCAATCTTTCAACTTTGCTGCACGTTTAAAATTTGGATAAACACAAAAGTCCACACACTGAATGATCCTGTTTACAGGAACTATTCAGAATAGGTGTAGCACATGAGCGACTACCAGGGGCTGGGAGGAGTGACTGCCAGTGCGTGTAGGGCTTCCCCGTGGGTGACAAACTGCCCTGGAACTAGACAGAGGCGGTGGCAGCAGCACGCTGCAGCAAACTGAGCGTCACTGAAGTATCCAGCCAAAATGGTTGGTTTTTGTTATGCCCATCTCACTTCAGTAAAAAAATAGGGAAATTCGGCAGAACTTCAGGGTAATACAATCAATAATAATGTTTCCTTCTGCAAAAAGACAGGAAGAGAAGAGAGAAAAAATTAGCCCGTGCACTCTTTTTTATTATTTAAATTTCCCATTGATTTGAGAGAGAGAGGAAAGGGGGTAGGGGTGGGAGAAAGGGGGTGGGAGAGAGGGGGAAAGAGAGGGGGAGGGAGAGGGAGAGAGGGGGAGGGAGAGGGAGAGAGGGGGAGGGAGAGAGGGGGAGAAGCATCAATTTGCTGTTCTCCCTAGTTTAGTTATTCACTCCCATTTAGTTGTGCACTCATTAGTTGCTCCTCATATGTTCCCTGACTAGGGATCGAACCTCTGACCTTGGCACACAGGACGACGCTCTATCCACTGAGCCAGCTGGCCATGACCTAGCACATACAATCTTCAAAACATGGTCTCTTTTTTCAAGTTTGTTCAAAGTTAAACAACAGTTCAAAATTATCTCCCAAATACATCGTCATTAGTTTTGAGTCATTACTCTAAGCAAATAAACTGAGATAGTGAGACCCTATTTACACACACACACACACACACACACACCCCTGAGAAAAGGTCAGATACACTAAAATGTTAATCCTGATAGATCTCTTTGGTGGTGGAATTATGCATGATTTTAATTTGCTTCCTTATACTTGTTTATCAGTTCTGAAATGTCCATAAAGAACACATATTACTTTTATTAGGAGAAAAAAAGGACACACCCAGAAAGCTGTTTTCATTTTAGGAAGAACACAACATCACAGCAGCATGATAAGAGGGGAGAAAATGTTACAAGAGCTGGTAGGAGGGTGCAGCCTGGAGGGAAAAGGGGCTGGCAGGGCTGGCACTGAGGCAGGAGAGGTGGACGGGCAGGGGAGGGCAAGGAAGGAGGGGAGGGGAGGAGAGGAGAGGGGAGGGGAGGAGAAGGGAGGGGAGGGGAGGAGAGAGGAGAGGCACAAAGAGGAGGGGAGAGGTGGGAAGGGGAAGGTACCAGGCAGGGAGCAGACTTCCTACTCACCTTTCCTGGCCCCGTATCTTGCTGCCAGCTGTGCCATCCCGGCCCACCCAGTCCCTCTGGTCTCTGGGTTGCCTGGGACTGGCCCTTGGGTAGGTGGACACATGGGTGGTCAGAGGGAGGGGAAGCCACGGCTGCCCTGGGGACAGCACTAGGACCAGTCAGACCTTGAACTCCCTTGTGACCTGTCCACCTGCAGTGCCCACTCCTCTTAGTCACCCCCTGGGGAGGAAGGCAGATGAAATACAGACCAACCAGTTATATTCGAATTTCAGATAAACAACAATACATTCTGTACTATAAGTATTTCCCAAATAGTACACGGAACATATTTATACCAAAAAAACTTTTTTATTTGTTCTGAGATTCAAATATAACTGGATACCCTGTATTTTTACTGGCTAAATGTGGCAATCCCACCTCTGGGATGCTCTGTCACCGACCAGTTACCCTGCCCTCTCTGAACCTCAGTTTCTCTGGCTATGAAATGGGTATAAACTTAACTGCACTGGGCTGGTGGAGTTTTCACCGTAGCAGCTCACAGTTTGAGCGCAGTCCCAGAGTCCCACGTGTACAGAATCCTTAGGAGAACCTCTAACTCAGGACCGTGGTTATCCCCACGTTACAGAGAGGAAAAGGAAACGGAGGCACAGAGAGGGAAAGTGATTTTCCCAGCTACTTTGTCTCTCTTCTCTGAAAAGGGAGGAGGATCCTGTGAGTCTGAGTGATGGCCATGGTCGTACGAGAGGTAAGAGCGATGATATTGATGACATTGAGCCCTGCGCTGCAGCCGCACAACCTCATTGTCCCTTTACAGCAGTTTGGGTGACAGGGACGATCATGCTGACCCTTTCAGAGGCAATCACATGATCAGAGACATAAGGTGACCAGCCCAAGGTCACACAGTAAATGGCAAAAAGGATCTTCCTGAGCCAGTGGTTTTCTTCCAGAACCCAGAAGCTGCAGGAACTTAGTACCCGGGGTTGTGGGCTGGTGCTAACAGCCGTAACGAGTTTTTCTACCTTGGCACTGTTAACATTTGAGGCTGAATCGTTCGGGGCGGGGGGACATCCTGTGCATCATAGAGTGTTTAGTAGCACCCCCCAGTTGTGACAGCTAAAAATGCCTTTGAACGTGGTCCCACGTCCCCTAGCGGGCAGAATGACTGTAGGTGGAAACCTATGGGTCCGACAAACGCCTGGTCAGAGAAGGACTGGAGGTGCAGGAGGGCACCCAGGTGGGTGGTGGGGCACTCACACTCTGCATCTTGGCCTCCATATCCACGATGTTCTTTTCCACCTGGTCGGCATTCTTCTGCAGCTGGTCGATCAGCTCCGACAGCTCCTTGTTCGAGATGCTGCGGGCAGGAGGGGAGGAGGTGAGCCCAGGGACCATGTCCCCACCAGGGTCTTGGCCCCCCAGGCTGTCCCCAGGCCCGGGCCCTGAGCAGCCGCTGCCCAGGGAGCCGCAGGTGGAGCTTGGCTGCTCCCCAGGGTGAAGTCACTGAAGCCCCAGAAACAAGCCAGCACCTGGGTGGGGGAGCAGCCCCTGCTCTGCTCATGCGCTCTGAGGATTCTATTTCGCCACGCTGGCAGCGCACTGTCACTCTTTTTCCTTTTCCCTTATTTTGTATTGAGAGATAATTCACAAACTATTAAACTCACCCTTTTAAAGTATATAATACAGGAGGGGGTGGGGAAAGGGTATAAAGAGGGACAAAAAGAAGGTGACGGAAGATGATTTGACTTTGGGTGATGGGTACACAACATAATCAACTGTTCAAATGCTAGAGAAATGTTTACCTGAAACTTATGTACTCTTATTGACCAAAGTCACCCTGTTAAAGTTAATTTTCTAAATAAAAATTTAAAAAGTATATAATTCAGTGCTTTTTATTATGTTCGAGGTTATATAACCATTATCACTATCTAATTCCAGAACATTTTCATCACCCCCAAAAGAAACCCCATATCCTTATTTTTTTTAAATTTATGATTGGGGGGGTATTTTTCCGAAGTTAGAAATGGGAGGCAGTCAGACAGACTCCCTCATGTGCCTGACAGGGATCCACATGGCATGCCCACTAGGGGGCGATGCGCTGCCCATCTGGGGCGTCACTCTGTTGCAACTGGAGCCATTCTAGCGCCTGAGGCGGAGGCCATGGAGCCGTCATCAGCTCCCCGGCCAACTGTGCTCCAATGAAGCCTTGGCTGCAGGAAGGGACGAGAGAGACAGAGAGAAAGGAGAGGGGGAAGGGTGGAGAAGCAGATGGGTGCTTCTCCTGTGTGCCCTGGCCAGGAATCGAACCCGGGACTTCCACACGGCGGGCAGATGCTCTACCACTGAGCCAACCGGCAAGGGCCCCCATATCCTTTTTTTTAGTCAGAGACAGAGACAGACAGGCAGGAAGGGAGAGAGATGAGAAGCATCAACTCGTAGTTGCGGCACCTTAGTTATTCATTCATTGCTTCTCATACATGCATTGACTGGGGGCTCCAGCTGAGCCAATGACCCCTTGCTCAAGCCAGCAACCTTGGGCTTCAAGCCAGAGACCTTGGGCTCAAGCCAGCGACCATGGGGTCATGTCTATGATTAAAACCCCATATCCTTTTTATGGCCAGATAAGATCCCATTGCGCAGATAGCCCACATCTTGTTTAGCCATTCGTCAGCTGTTGGACATTTGGTTTGTGTCCACCTTTTGGGTGTTATAAATCATGCTACTGTGAACATCTGGGTACAAGTTTTTGTGCAAGCACCCTTATTGTTAAATACCTGATACTTTTCTGACAATCTACAGACTCTTTACATTTAAATAAACTTACTTAAAAGGTGAACTTGAGTTCTGCATCATAAACAGAAAGCCACAAACCCTTGCCATAAGTGAAGGTAACCACCAAAGTCAACCCCATGGAACTAAAATGACCGCATTCGGTTCTAGCTGGATGCGTGGCGGCCGGCACACATCAAGGCCAGCTCTGTCCCTGTTGCTTCACGCAGAGCTCGGCGCATGGCACAGCCAAGTCAGAGCTGTGTCAGCACTATGCCGAGACTTTCTCTCGGATGTTCTCAGGGGTTCTGAGACCTGAAACAGCTTTTTTACGGGGCGTTTCTGCATCCTCTCCTGTGACAAAAATCCCCAAATCGCATCATAGACCACTCTGGCAGACACGATCATGATGGGGAAGACCTTAGCCCCGGAATCAGATGTGGGTGTGGCTGTGTGACTTGGCCAAGCTGCTGTACCTCTCTGTGCCTCTGCTTCCGCTCTCAGATGAAATAGCTGTCCCAGTGGGGTGTCATGAGTGGAAGTGAGGTCACACAGGCAAAGAGCTAGACCTCTCATAAGTCTCACAAAGGCGTGTGATTATTGTTGGTAAGGAGCCGCCGTACTGATGGTTGTCCAGCCCACCTTTGCTGTTGTTGCCTTTAAACAAAGGCAGGAATAAAGACCAGAGAGGGACAGCCAATGTCACCTGCCACCCAGGTGGTCAAGATGAGTACTTCAGTCCCCCATCTCCATCAAAAACCCTCTTGTACCAACTCCTGATGGGGCATGGGCAGTCAGGCATCCAGAAGCTTCATTCCATCTGCACTCATTAAGTACTGACGATGTGCCAGGCCCAGTGCCACACACAGACACAGCCTCACCCTCTGAGAATTCATCCCCTACATGCGGAGGAAATCAGCATTTACAGAAATAATTATGAGACTGAGGCAGGCATGGCGGCTGGGGATGCGCAGAGGAGCCTCCTAACCAGCTGGGTGCAATGGGAAGGCTTCCTGGAGGAGGTGGTAGTGGCTGGGTTCTAAAGGATGAAGAAAGAGTTGGATTTATGGGCAGAAGGCTCCAGTGAGGAGAAGCCATGAAAGAGACAGGTCCTGGGAGTGTCCCTTCAGTTGGGCGAGGGAAGGGCTCTTGACCTTTAAGGTGGGCTACAGCTTTCAGAGTGGAACTCCTCAAATCAAGGCCCAGGACCCACCTACTGTAGCATGAAACCTGCAGATTCCCAGGAATAACCCAGACTTTCTGACCTGGATCTCTAGAGCCAGGCCCAGGAAGTTGCATTATTGTGGCTGTTGTTCTTACAGGTTCCCCAGGGGACCCTCACACCCTTCAGAGTCTGAGGCCCAATACTGCAGGTCCTGCTGGTACGAAGGGGGTGGGGAGGCAGAAATGAGCACAGCAAACAGAAACTGTGTGTCTGTCCATCATGTCGCTGACCTTGCCGAGGGCCTGCGCTGTGCCAGGCCGGACACCAAAATTGGGGGAGTTGGCTAGGGGGAGGGTGACAAGACCCAGGCCACATCCTCTGCAAAGGCAACCAAGGAGAGAGCCTTTCCCAAAGTGGGATCCCAGGAATCCCAGTCCTTTAAGTCACTCTTAGAATGAAGCAGTTAGGAAAACCCAACCCCTCCGTAAGTTCACGGGTCAGTAAAGGCTCTATGAAGTCCCAGCAGAGAAAGCTGGCATTCAGCGCAGTGGCCGGGAAGGCACAGCAGAGGGGATTGTGGATGCAGGAGCTGGGTAAGGAGGGGTAAGAGCTGGGCCGCCAGGTCATGGGCCAATGCCCACCCCTCTCACCCCCACCCCCAGGGTGGGCAGACCACCTGGGGAATGGGAGCACTTCCAGGCCCTCAGCCTCACTCCTGCCACTGCCCCTCAGCCTGGCCTGTTGAGACGTGGAGAGTCTCAATCCAAATATTTAGCCCATGACTGTGCGGGCCACCACCAGGAGCCCACAGAGTATGCTAGGTGGGGGCAGTGTCGTCGTCCCCCACCCCCCCTCACCCCCCCCCCACCCCCCCAGTCTCTGTCTATCTCTCTTTGGGCCCAGCCCAGGGTGTGGGGCCAGTTCCCAATCTAGCCACTCCAAAGGCTGGGGCAAGTGTGAGGAAAGTGCCTCTGGACCCTCCGTGGCTGGCCCCTTGTTCTCCTTACAGCCCAGCACCGGAGGGGCCATGGCGCAAAGGGGTGTGGGGAGCCGCAGACCCTGGGCTCCTCGTGGAGAACAAAGGAGGCTCGGCGGAGCGCTCAGTCACAGAGACGTGGCTCCAAGTCCTGTTGTGCTGTTTATTGCTTGGACCATCTCAGGCAGGCACCTTATCCTTAACGTGCCTCAGTTTCTCCACACAGGCATCATGTCATCGGACACTTACAGACGTCAGACGGGTCTGCAGGCACCGGCCTAATAGCATCCTCACCCTAAGTCCCTGGGGGAGGCTTGTGCGCCCCTTTACAGATGAAGAGACTAAGGCTCAGAGATGTCTAGGCACTTGCCCTGGGTCACACAGCTTGTGAACGTGGAGCCAGAATTCTCATCTGGGGCGGTCTTTCTCTAGAGGCCACATGATCAAACACGGGGCTGACAGCCACTCAATGGGGAAATCACATGAGCCAACATACAGCAACATCCCCATCATCATAAGAGTGAGCTCATATTTACCTTCTCCATGCCGGGCTCCCCACCCACTCCTTCCTTTAATCTTCATTACAACCCTGTGAGGTCGGTGTTGGCCCAGTGGGTAATTATTATTTTTCATCCCCACTTTACAGATGTGGAAACTGAGGGTCAGAGAAGTTCAGTTTCAGTAACTTTCCCAAAGTCACAGAGTACTTAAATGTTGGAACTAAAATTCCAACCCAGCAGGTCTCTTGTCCAGGCCATTAACAACACCATGTGACAATCCTGTAAGGGCTCCCAGCACATAGCAGGCACTTAATATATTACCTTAAAATGTCAAGTGCCCCAAACCACAATGGGATACCACTTAGCACCCACTATAATGGCAATAATCAAAAAGACACAATAACAACTGTTGACAAGGACATGGAGAAACCAGAACCGTCTGCAGGTAAGGATGCAAAACAGTGCAGTTACTTTGGAAAACAGTCAAGAAGTTCCTCAAAAAGTTAAATATCAAGCCTGACCAGGCAGTGGCGCAGTGGATAGAGCGTTGGACTAGGATGCGGAAGACCCAGGTTCAAGACCCCGAGGTCACCAGCTTGAGCGCGGGCCCATCTGGCTTGAGCAAAAGCTCGCCAGCTTGGACCCAAGGTTGCTGGCTCCAGCAAGGGGTGGCTCGGTCTGCTGAAGGCCCGCAGTCAAGGCACACATGAGAAAGCAATCAACGAGCAACTAAGGTGTCGCAAAGGCAATGAAAAACTAATGATTGATGCTTCTCATCTCTCTCCGTTCTTGTCTGTCTGTCCTTGTCTATCCCTCTCTCTGACTCTCTCTCTGTCCCTGTAAAAAAAAACAAAAAAAACAAAAGTTAAATATCAAGTTGTTACACAGCCCAGTAATTCCACTCCTTGCTCTCTACCCAAGAGAAACGGAAACGTAGGTCCCAGAAAAACTGTACACAAATGCTCACAGAGCACTATTTACAATGGCTAAAAAAGTGCAAACAACCCAAATGGTCATCAACAGAGTGCAGTCTAACCGCACCTGGAACACAGTTCAGCCAGAAAAGGGATGGAGCGCCAATAAATACGACAATACTGGGGAACCTGACAGCGTTACGCCGGACACACAAGGTCACATGTTCTATGATTCCATTTATCTGGAATAGCGGAACAGGCAAGTCCACAGAACTGAGAAGTGGGTGAGTGGTTGGCAGGGGGCTGACTGCTAAAGGGGTGAAGGGTTTCCTTCTGGGGTGATGACAATATTCTAAAATTGATTATGGTGATGACTGTGTAATTCTGTGAATACACTAAAAACCACTGAATTGCATACTCTAAATAAGTGAATTGTAAGGTATGTGAGTTAAACATCTTTTTTTTTTTAAGTGAGAAGAGGGGGGAGATAGCAAGACATACTGCTGTACATACCCTGACCAGAATCCACCCAGCAATCCCCATCTGGGACCGATGCTTGAGCCAACAAAGCTATCCTCAGTGCCTGAGACCAATGCTTGGCCCAACCGAGCTATCCTCAATGCCTGGGGTCAACGCCTGAACCAATAAAGCCACTGGCTGTGAGAGGGGAAGAGAGAGAGAAGGGGAAGAGGGAAGAAAGAAAAGCAGATGGTTGCTTCATGTATGCCCTGACCAGGAATTGAACCTGGGATGTTCACATGCTGGGCCAACGCTCTATCTACTGTGCCAACCGGCCAGAGCCAAGTTAAATTTTAATTAGGTTGTTTCCAAAAAAATTGGAAAGTGTCATTTATAAGTAACAGGGTTTTTTTTCTTCTTCCCTTAGCCTTTGCAGTCAGGCCCTTTTATCCTGTTCTGCATGGAGGCCAGGCCAGCTCCAGGTCCCGTCCAGCTGCCTGGAAGATGCTAGTTAATACCCAGAGTGTTGACCATGTGCCTGCCTAGTGCTAACCAACTCACATATAGATGAGTTATTTAATCCTCCCACCCTGTGAGGTAGCAGCACTGTTCTCTCATTGCACAGATGGGGAAACCAAGGCACAGAGCAATTAGATAACTTTTTTTTTTTTTTAGAGAGAGAGAGAGAGGGAGGGACAGACAGACAGGAATGGAGAGAGATGAGAAGCATCAATCATCAGTTTTTTGTTGCCATTGTGACATCTTAGTTGTTCATTGATTGCTTTCTCATATGTGCCTTGATCACGGGCCTTCAGCAGACCAAGTAACCTCTTGCTGGAGCCAGCGACCTTGGGTCCAAGCTGGTGAGCTCGGGGTCTCGAACCTGGGTCTTCCGCATCACAGCCCGATGCTCTATCCACTGCGCCATCACCTGGTCAGGCCTCAATTAGATAACTTGGCCACAGTCCCATTGCCAGAAAGCAGGGCATAGCTGAGATTACAATCCAGGCCTCTGGAGCCTGGCCCAGCATTTTCACCTTGTTTTGGGTCCTCAGTGAGAGTCCCAAAGGGTCCTGCATTCCTCTTGCCATCAAGCTGACTACAGGAGCAGATGTGTCCCCATGACAGCCCCAGAACCCTGTGCCAGGAGTACAGGAATGTGGGTAGATAGAGAACCTGTCAGGGAGGGGTGCAGATCCCAGGGGGGCTGGAAACTGGCTGGGCAGGTCCAGTTTTTCATCTCATTAACAAGCCACAAGGGGCAGCCAGACGTGGCACCCAGAGACTGTGAGCCTGTCTGATGGAGGACAAGATACAACCCTTCCCCATCACCCTGGTCCCAGTCCTGTCCCACCACACTCTCAACTGGTACCTCCACCCACCCAGGAAGGGAAGGGAATCGAACCTGAGTGACATGCTGGGAGAGGGGCCTGCCTCGCCCTCCCTCCACTTCCTCAGAAGTTTAACGTGGACACGGGGGCTGTGGCCAGGGCCCGCGGGCGCTGGAAGCTGCCTCGGAAGTCATCCAGCCCCACCTGCTCATTACACAGATGAGCAAACTGAGGCCCGCAGAAGTGATGGCATCTGCCCAAGGTCACACAGGGGGCAGCTGGTGTCTGAAGCCAGACAGGTTCAAATCCCGACTGCACCAACCATCACTGTAACCTTGGAGGGGCTACTGATATTCTGAGCCTCGGTTTCACCATCTGTAAAATGCAGTGGGTGGTTCGTCCTACCTAGGAAAATGAGCGGGCGGCGGAGGGTCGGGGGCACTTCTGGAAATGTCACAATTGAGTTTCAAAGAACACTTTGGGGTTCGAGGACTGAGCTGCAGGCTCAGAGTAGCATCCGGGGGTCCCAAAGCAGATCTGAAATTTACACTCACAAGCAGGGTGTCTCTGTGCTTTCACCGGCGCATCAGCAGTACTGGGGACACCAAAGGAGGAACGCAACCCCCTTAGTGCACTGTAGGGGCTCCCAAATGGTGACAATGACATTTGTTCGTGCAACCCGCACTTGTTGTGCTTTTATTCCCCACAGGGGTTGCCATTCGCAACAAAATGAAGCCCTTACATTGCTTCCTGAACTGTGCGTGGGGTTCTCCCCTGGGGGCCCTATTTTTCTCCCAGGGACCCCCACTTGTTTCTTTCTATAAAAACAAGTCATTTCACAGTGAAGACAGCAAAGTTAACGTCACCAGGGAGAAGGCACATCACCGTGGTGACACTGGGCACTGAGGGGTACACAGGGTCACCTCCACGGGACCCTGCCCAGTAACAACCAGTAGCCAGCAGACAAATCCAGATTGAGAACTGATCTACAAAACACCTCTCCCAAAGTGTCAAGGTCGCCAAAGACAAGACTGGGAGGAGACTACAGAGACACGACAACTAACTGAAACATGGCATTCTGGAACAGAAAGTGGACATTAGGGGAAGCTAGAAAATTAGCCAAAGTGATTTATTTATAGTTGTTTTTTATAAGGTTCCTTCTAGACTTCTGAATTGCCCAACAAACCCCTACAGGAGCGGATGCTTCTGGGAGATGAGCCGTCCGGGACGCCCACCTGTGGACAGGTTCTGTGGCCTGAGACGCCTCCTGATAAGAGCTGATGGGACCCAGAACTCAGCTGTCTCCAGAAATGGCCCCTTGGCCTAGCCCTAATTTCTGTCAGGGCTGCAGGCGAGCTTCCCAAGCCAGGTGAGGTCATCACACAGGCCAATTTGGGCCATTTCTCCAGAGAATCAGCCCTGGCTCTCTGTTCCCAGGCTGAGGAAGCCGGAGTCTGGCGTGAGTCCAGGAGGGCCCAGGTCCTGTCCAGCTGTGACAGGCAGCCCTGCTTACTAGGCCTGGTCTACGTGTGAGATTCCAGGCACAAGGAGGAAAAAACAGGGCACAGGCTGGCCGGGGGTGCTGCCTGTACCCCCAGAGCCCTGGGGCTAGGTTTGAGGACACATGCAGGCACCAGCAAGGGCTTTCTGGGTCTGAGCCCACAGGCCCCAGCCCGGAACAGGCACCTCTTTGTACCAGACGTATTCAGCGCTGGAATGGTGGAGAGAGGGCCCAGGAGCCTCACACGGCATCAGGTACCCCTGCTCTGTCCCTGGGAGTTAGAAATTCAATAACCACAGCCCGACCTGCTTTACAGGTGGCCACTCACAGCCAAAGAGGTCAGCTGCACAGTAGGGAGCTGGGATTAGAACCTAGGGCCGTGTGACACTTGGTATGGCTTAGGACAGCCCATGGTCTGGTCACTGGGCCCTCAGAAGTGCAGGGAGATGGCACCCGAGGTCACTATGGGTGCTTCATATCGGCAAAGGAAGAGAACACAGGTGTCTCGAGGGACCTTTAGTTCCCTCTTCTCGCCTTACTCTGGGCGGATGCCCTCACCCTTCCCACAGTGTAGTTACGTGCAGTTATAACCTGGCGGCTAAGCACCCAGATCAAAGGCAGACATCCTGGATTTAAATCCTGAGTTAGTCTGTTTTTGTTTTTAATTTTATTTATTGATTTTAGAAAGACAGAAACATAGAAACACTGACCTGTTCTTGTATGTGTCCTGACCGGGGTTCAAACCAGCAACCTCTGTGCATTGGTACAGTGCTCTAACCAACTGAGCTATCTGACCAGGGCCTGAGTCAGCCCTTTTAAGCTATAAAATACTTGGCCTCTCTGAACCTCAGTTTCCCTATTTGACAATGGGGGTTATGGAAGTACACACACATCGCAGGGCTGGGCGGAGGTTGAGAGAATAAGATATAAAGTATTGCCTTCATGGGAGCCCAGGCTCTCTGCTTCCACCTGGGGCCACCGTCCAGGACTGTGGCGTCCTTTTAAGGAGCTGAGAAAAGCCAGCAGCTGAGGCCTGATGTCAGAACCCGCTGGCACTGAGGAACTAAAAAAAGACCCGAGGCCACCCACGCCATTCACGCTGATGCTCGTACGAGCCCTGACACGCTCTGGTTCCGCCATCATCGATGCTGCCTTGCTGGGCGTGGAGAATTCACAGGTAACCTCAATATCGTGAAATGTCTCCTCCAGATCCTGTAGGGAGAGGTTGAAGCACAGATACAGGTAATGAGGCCGCTGGGAGGATCCGGATCCCAGGCACGGCCAGACGACCCATCTTGAGTTTGGGCTAAGGATCATATCTATAGGTCTGGAGACTGACTGGACAGTACAGGATGTTTCCATGATACGGTTTCTGCTGCTCTGAGAACACTCCCCTGCCTGCAGGAGGGAACTGCAGAAAAGAGGGTAGGGAGCACCCGTCCACCAAGTTGTTCAAGCAGAATCCCAAGAACCACCCTGATCCCCACCTTTCCCTTCCCTGGCTCTGCCTGGTAACAGGACTCCATGCTCCCATCCTCCCTCTGTCCCCACGGTTTCCCCCGATCAAGGTGGCCACCTCTCTGCCGGCCCAGTGCAATGGTCACCCCAACCATCTTCCCTCACTCTCACCTTCCTGAGCCAACTTCTGCACATTTGTCAGAGGGAGTTTTCAACGGCGCAACCAATCACACTACTGTCTGGCTTTAAACTTGCCAGTGCTCCCAAATGCTCTCAGAAGCAAGCTCACACTCCTGCCCGGGCCCACAAGGCCCCCGGCCCTCATCCCCATGCCTGGCCTCACTGCCCGAGTGTGTGGAGCTCTTTTTTGTCTCAGGGTCTTTGCACTGGCCATGCTCTCTGTGGGTCTCTTTGTGGGTCACATCCAGGACCAGCCTGGCCGAGACTCAGTCTCCTGACCACAAGCCCTGTTGTCCCACTTGGTCTCTCCACCTCCTCTCTGGACTCTGCAGCCAGCAGAGTACCTGCTTCCCAGCCTCTTGCTGCCAGGAGAGACGCAGGCCCTCCAAGGACATGGTGAAGGCCACACCTTTAGCCCACAGCAGCGCCACCCTTGCTTGCTGGCTTCAGCTCTCCCTGTCCAAGTCATTCTGCACCAAGGGGCCTATTTCCTCTTCCTGCCTGCGGAAGGGAAGCTGAGCCTGCCTGGCATGGGCAAAGAATGTAGACTGTGATGTCACCCAACCTGGGTGTGGGCTCAGGCAGGTTCCTTAGCTCTCTGTGCCTCAGTTTTCTCGTCTGTGATAAGAATCAGTCCCACCCCAGAGGACTGAGACAATCAAGGCAGCGATCCTTGTAAAGCATCTAGGACATGGCTGTCACATCGCAAGGTTCAGGACTGCTGGGGCTTTTGTCTGTTTTATTCACTGCCATGTCCACAGTGCCCAGCATAAAGCTTGTCCCAGCAACAGTCATATGAACTTCTGCTGGTGTTTGGAATAACAACGCACATTGTTTTACCTCGTCCATTCAATGGGCTTATGGCACCAGCTGGCTGAAAGACACATTCAACAGCTGGGAAATGAACCAGGGGGATGGGTACTATGTCACTTTGAGTTCAAGGCCACCAATAGAAATAGAAATAGAATATGCCACATTTGTAGTTTAACTTTCGAGTGGCCACATGAAAATAGTCAAAAGAAACAGGTATAGCTAACTTTTATAGGCTATTTTATTCAACCTAACACATCTAAATATTATATTGACAGGCGGCCAATAGAACTCAGTATGAGATAGTTTGGATTCCTTTTTCCACACTAAGTCTTCAAAGCCTGGCATGCAATTTTCACTTGCAGCACATCTGTTGTGCTCCTGGCGCGTCTCATGGGGCTCATGGTTACTGCACCGGACGACGCAACGCAGCTTGGATGATTCTGAGGTCTCCGGACCACTTTGCCCTAAGCCCACAGCAACTGTCACTTTTGCCTAATGTGGGTGATAGAAGCTTGCAGCATCTACCTGCCCCAACAGTGCCTGGTACCTAGGGACACATAACAAACAGTCATTCCCTTTGCTCCCTGCCTCTCCCACCAGACCCACACCGGCTAGCCAGACACCTGCCGGTCTACGGATCCCTTGCTGCCTGACTTCAAAACAATCCAGCGCTCCTACTTCGCCCAGCGGAGCATGGTGCCTGAGTGTGGCGGCCAGGGCATGCAGAATGCAGCCCAACACCTTTTCCCAGGCCCCCAGAGCTACCGCGCCTTACCCACAGGCCATGGCGGCAGAACCGGGGACACCTGGCTTGCTCCCCAGCCGTTTCTCCCTTCAGGCTGGGAGCATGGACTCTTTCCCACCCCAGTGACCTCTCCTGCTGTTCCCTCCTGCCCAGAACTGTTCTATCCCACTGGTCAGAGCTTCACTTGCTCCTACTTCCCATGTGTGGACATGGGCATGTCTAGTAGGGTCAGCTCTCCCTCTCTGGCCAAAGCCAACTCGACTTCCGGGCCTGAGTCAGTCCTCATGTTCCAGCCCTGGATCACATCTACAGTTCCTCCCTTTTGGCCTTAATTCTGCCTCAGTGGGTGTGTGAGCAGGAGGCATCAGCCACGGAATGTCTGGAATGTGAAGGAGTACACACCTCTCCCTGGAACCAACCTTGCCCGTCCCAGAGCCCAGGGAGGGGGCCTGGCCTCCTGGCTGTCACCATCCTCTTCTGGGTCCTGCCTGCCTCTAGGACCAGCAAAGGCCTGAGCGGCTCTCTAGAAACCTCTAGACCTGGTGGGAGGTTCACCTAGGGTACTGGTGGCCCTGATCTTCACCTTCTTTAAATACTAGCTGGCTGAGACAGCAAAGGCTTGTCACTTCCGGACATCGTCCTGTCCCAACACAAAGGCCCATACACTAGAAACTCAAGAAATGATTGGTGAGGCCCTGGCCAGTTGGCTCAGTGGATAGAGGGTCGGCCTGGTATGCAGATGTCCTGGATTTGATCCCTGGTCAGGGCACGCGTGAGATGTGACCATCTACTTCTCTTCCTCTCTTTCTCCCCTGTTGGGCAGATAAAATATATTATGCTCACTTTGTTAAAGATGGCGCTGCCCACATGCAAGTTTGTTGATATTAATGTGTTTTGGGGGACAGGCCAGGTCGTTATAACCTACGCCTTAGTTTTAAGAGTAAGCTCTTCCCCACACCCTTGACTGACTGGATGATGTAGGGTGGTGCACTCTCATGAGGAAGCCCATTGTGCCTCAGATGAGTGACTTTGTATCAGAGACTTACTTGTTTGTAGATTGGATTAAGGGTTTGGATTTCTACAGTATAAAGTGGGGCAGGCCGGGAGCTTGCTCTCTCTCGGTTCCTGAGGTTAGTATTAGAGAGGAGAGCAGAGTAAGACCATGTGGAGGCCAGGAGAAGCAACCAAGATGGTGGAGTGCTGAGTGAGATGCCAGTTTGTGCAGAGTTTGTGCAGGAGGAGATGGGGAACAGAGGTGAATAAGTCTGGTGAGCTAGAAACCTTTGATGCTAGGAAACTCGGATAAGTCAGTAGCTTTGTGAGCACTGAATGGGTGGGTTTTGGAGCCCAGTGTGTGTTTTTGCTTGCCCGCTGGGTGCAAGCTAGAATTAAAGCTGACAGCTCACCAGTTCTTGGCTCCGTTGTTTCATTACTGACTGTCCGAATCTAATGCAAACCTGCATGAGCCAGGCTGCTGTGATGGTGGCCTTGGCCACTGGCTTTACATCCCCCTTCACTCCCTCTTCCCTTCTCACAGCCAGTGCCTCAGGTGGTTTGAGCGTCACCCCCAGGCGCTCAGGATAACGCAGTTGGTCCGAGTATCTGCCCCAGACAGAGGGTTGCCAGGTGGATCCCGATCGGGGTGCGTGTGGGAATCAATCTATCTCCCCTACTCTCACTTAAAAAACAGAAAGAAAAGAAATGATTGGTGAATATGAACAACAACTAATCACTAAGAGCACCTACTTGGTGCCTGTCACCTGCTCAGTCCTTTCATGCATCACCTACAGAAATCGCAACCCTTAGAGTCACTGGGGCACTTTCTTAATCCTACCTATTAGGCTATAACCTTTTGGACAGTAAGAACTACTCATCTTTGGGGGGCCCTTCTGTAGTCCTTAATTCCAGGCCTTGAATAGGCTTGGGGCTCAATAAATAGGTGTTGAATTGAGCAGACATATTATAGCAGTCAACAAATCCTGTCTTCCCATTTTCCAGATGCATATAACTGAGGCTCTGAGGGGTTAAGAAACTTGCTCAAGGTCACACAGCTGAGAAGTAGTGGTGCCAGAAATTCCTGATTCACCTCCTCAGAACACAGGAACATCAATACAGACCCACACACAGAGAAGGAGGCCCTGGGGGACACGGGGAGACATGACAATGCAGCAAGGTGTTCCCCACACAGGGGAGACAGTGATTCGCCTCGTGTTGACATTTTCATAGCAGAATTAATCCCAGTGGTCTGGTAACAATCAGTGGTGGTAAATGAGGCTGAGTCATTTTCCTAAGAAGGTACCATGAGCCCTGGACAGGTAGCCCAGCTGGTTAGAGCATTAGCCCCATACGCCAAGGTTGTGGGTTCAATCCCTGGTCAGGGCACATACAAGAATCAACCAATGAGTGCATGACTAAGTGGAACAACAAATCAATGTTTCTGTTTCTCCCCCCCCCCCCCCCATTCCTGTCTCACTCTAAAATAAATTGCAAACAAAGAAAAAGACACCTGAGACACCTTGAGGGGCTCCCAGCCTGTCCCTCCGAGCAGACCTTTGGGCGTGGGGAGGGAAGAATCAGCGTGGAGGTACATTTCTCTGGGTCACATCTAGTGCCTGACACAGGTTCACGCTTTGATCCTCATAACAACCCATCAGTACTATTATTGCTCCCGTTACAGATGAAGAAACTGAGCCCAGGGTGACTTGCCGGGGGCCACAAAGTTAGTGTCTATGCTGATGATTGCTGCCACCCCAGCTGGTTTTCTATGTATGTATGTATGTATGTATGTATTTATTACTAATTGATTGATTCTAGAGAGAAAGAGAGAGAAGAAGAAAAAGGAAGAAAGAGGGGGAGGGAGGGAGGGAGGGAGAAACATTCATTTGTTGTTCCACTTAGTTTGTATTCATTGGCCACTTCCAAATATGTGTCCTAACCAGAAATCAAACCTTGGTGTTTTGGGACAATGCTCTAACCAACTGAGCTAACCAGCTAGGATATTGATTGATTGATTGATTTCAGAGAGACATGGGAGGGAGGGAAGAAGAGGGAGGGGAAGGGAGAGGGGAGGAGAGGAAGAGGGAGGGGAGGGAAAGAGGGGGAGAGGTAAGCGAGAGAGGGAAGAGAAGAAGGAGAGAGAAGGAACCAACTGGTTTTCTAGATAGTCAATATTTTTAAAACGTCAATTATTGCTGAATAAATTTTCACTGTCAACTCCCTCTCATACCTCTGGCCTTCTTACAGGCCCCGGGACAGGCCCTTCTCTATTACCAAGTCCCTGAGGAAGGAGCTATTGAAGACATGATATAAAATGTCTGTTCAACTTAACACTTATTTATTGAGCCCCAAGCCTAGGCAAGGCCTGAAATTAAGGGCTTCCCCAAAAGTTGAGTAAGTCCTTATTTTCCAAAGGTTTATAGCCTCACAGGTAGAATTAAGAAAAGCACCTCAATAACTATAATTACAAAGATTCAGATCACCTGGGTCAGGGTATTTTCATTTGTCCTGTCCATTCAGGCCTTATATCCCAATTTTAATTTTGAAAATATAGCTCCATCCACTAACATGCAGGAAAAGAGCACAGAGAAAACAAAGAGCAAACACAATAAAAAGTAATACAAACAACATGGCAGGAGTCAGTCCAAACACATCAATCATTACAACAAATGTAAATGAGTTAAACTTGCCTTTTAAAAGGTAAAGACTCTCAGATTAGGATATAAAAATAAGACAAAAAAGCCAGCTCTAGGCCATTTTATGAGATACAGACCTGAAACAAAATGATATGGGAAGACTGAGAATACAAGAACAGAGTGAAACAGACTAGGCAGCTGCTACTGAATGGAGAAAACAAGATGCACAGAACCCTTGACAAAGTGGAGCAAGGCATCGTCTCTGGCTGCACATCAAAAGGCTGAAGTGTTGCTCCCACCCCGGAGATTCTCAATTGGTTTTCATCAGGGCCTGGCCATTGCCTTTTAAAGCTCCTCGGAAGATTCTAATGTGCAAACAGGGTGGGACTGAGAAAACAACCCCCAGTAATGTGTGTGATAGGACTAGGGGAGGCCGACTGAGGAAGAATCCTTGATCTCTATAGGAGGAAGTCTTGTGAGAAAGCAGCACACAGGAAGTAGCCAATAAATACCAGATTGATTGGTCAATTGCCTGATACTCTCCCTTCCAGAAAATTCCTTGATAATTAGGCAGTAAATTTCTCCACGCCCAGCTATTAGCCTTGGGGACGTAGATCCTCAATTGAGAAGGTTGCTGGTGTAGTAACTACAGCTCTGTTTGTGCCCAGGGTTGGCCACCCCATCTCTGGCCTGTGTCAGGAGTGTGCTTGTGGGATCTTGTTACAGACACACACAGAAATTCAAGCTGTTTTGGTAACACTAGGGCATGTCTTGAAGATGTGTGCAAGGTTTAAATGAGGCTCAAGCTGATCATGGCACCCCTGAGTGTTAGGACAGAATTCCTGGTTTAAGACCCTTGGACAAGGAATATCAGTCTCTGTTTATTAAGCACCTACTACATGCTTGATGCATTACACACATCATCTTCAGTCCTCTCCACAATCCCACATGCCTCCTATTCGCAGATTCAAAACAGACCTTCCATTACTGTTTACAGAGCACCTACTATGTGCTAGGAACCGTTCTGGGGTTTCGGGAATGACCCGAACAGCAGGCTAAGCCCTTACCTTCATGAAGTACTCCAGTGAGGAAGAACAAAGCCCAGAGAGGGTTAGGAAAGTGGCCGCAGCACAGCTGACAAGGGGAACAGCTGGGCCTCAGAGGCGGGTGTTCCGCTCCCAAACCCAGGCTTTTCTAACTCTGCCCTCCTTGCCCCCCACCCCTACCCATGGGCCAGCTTCCCCCTCAGTAACATGGGGGTTCGGCTGCCCATTTTATAGTTGGGAAGAATCAAGCTCCTTTTCCAGAGCAACAGGACTGGAGCCCTTTCTGTTCTTAACGGCACAAACTCAGAAACCTTCTTCCACCTTCAACTGGAACCAAAGTCCCCATGCCCTAGAGCAGGGGTCCCCAAACTTTTTACACAGGGGGCCAGTTCACTGTCCCTCAGACCGTTGGAGGGCCGCCACATACAGTACTCCTCTCACTGACCACCAATGAAAGAGGTGCCCCTTCCGGAAGTGCGGAAGTGCGGCGGGAGCCGGATAAATGGCCTCAGGGGGCTGCATGCGGCCCGCAGGCTGGAGTTTGGGGACCTCTGCCCTAGATGGAGAAAGCCTTAAAAGCTATGAGTCTGAAATCTATGTTCAGGCATCTGGGCAACAAAGAATTCCGCACATGACCGTTTCCTGCAGCTCGGCAGCCTCCCAGGGTCAGCAGGCCGGGGGTGGAGCTGCCGGCCACTGCACTGGGTGTGCATTTATTTCACGAGGCCCGACAAAATCCCTCTGCTCAGAGAGTATGGACCAGCAGCCAGCTGGGACAGCCCGCCAGCTGGCTTGCCCACTCCCAGCTCAGAATGCCCAGGTCAGAGAATCCTTGGACAGGTTACGGAAACTCTGAGCCTTGCCTGGAAAAGAGAGACGAGGGTAGTATTGTCTATGAAAAACAACAACTATAATTAATTTAGGATGGTCATTCCAAGCTAGGACTCAACCTCAGAGGCTCTTGTATGTTCCCAAGTCCCTCCCCTACCAGAATTTCCATTGTCTCCCTATCCAGAACCTTCCTGCCTGCCCTCCATTCTTGCTCCCCACAGCTTGGGCACCTTACCATCCTGAGGCCATTCCTCCTTCCCCAGATCCTCTCTCCCCCTGAACTAACTGGATGCTGACAGGCAGGACGCTGGGCTCCCCTCCTGGCTCTCACCCATGCTGTTCCCTTCGCCTGCTCTCCTTGTCCTTCCCACCCCTCACTTCAAAAAACTTGAAAACCCATGACCTAACTTGAAAGCGCAGAAAAGTCCTGAAAAGAATCCTACCACCACCACTAAGCTGGTGTTCCCACGTTGCCAGATGTGCTTCAGATTTTGTTTAAAAAGACATAAAATGTTCTCATTCTTTAGCCCTTAACCCCCTCTTTGAGAGATAGCATCATTTTAGAGGGTCTGGTTTCTTCCTAAGCCCATTTTACACTTTCAATACACGTCTGTGTCCACCTCCAGAAACAATGGATGGAATTGCATTGTGTGCAAGTTTTTTGAAATGTACATGAATATACTCTTTGCATCCTCCATCACCTTGCTTCGGTGTTGCGACAGGATGCCTGTCCAGATTTATGCGTGTGCACCTCGCTGCCTCGTGCTCCCCACTGCTTTCTCCTCTGGTCCTAGGTGCCCCCTCCTCTGGAAGCTCACCAGGCTGGCTCAGGGGCCCTTTGCCTCCACTATCTTAGCTTATCACCCTGCATTATTGCCGTCTGTTTACTAAGCTCACAGAGGTGACTGAATGGGGACAGGGTTCAGTGGACACGCTCTGCTCCAGCCCTCCCGTTTCTGTCCGCAGATAAAACCCAGCCTCACCTTCTTGGTCAGGGCACATGTGTGCGCACGCGCATACAGTGTGTTTGTCCCCCTCTGAGATGTTTGAAGGGAGAGAGAATCTCAGCTCACCCTCATTCAGTCACTCAGCACACGGACTGCACCAGCCAGTCTCAGGGACAGACAGAGATTCGTCCCCACCTGGCCAGCACAGCGTCCCATGACCGCTGAGATAAGAGCCACAGGTGATGATAGAAGAGAGGTTAGGGAGGGCCTCCCTGTGGAACAGCAGAGAACATGGAAGAGGAAGACAGACAACAAGCGAAGATGGGTGAGGAGAGCATTCTAGGCAGGGGAGCAGCGCAGTCAAAGGCCCAGTGGCTGGATGCGGTGTGGAAAGGAGAGCGTGAATGTTGTGCAGGGCAGCAGCTCCCCGGGCCTGAGAGCAAAGGAAAGTGTGGGGCAGGGGTTCCAGCAACAGGGGGACAGGGGCAGGTTTGCCTCTTACAAAGGGTTTCCCGTGTGCCACGGGGAGAAGGGGCTGGGATGGAGGCAGGGACTGTGAAGAGGCTACTACAGTGCCCGAGCAAGAGGGGCCTGGGGCCCAGCCTGGGCTGCTACCCATGGAGGTAGGGAGGAGTGGGAGAAGGGGGCGGGGTTAGAAGGCACACAGCTAGGCCTGCCTGGAGGCCTGGCTGGAGACAGAGAGCTGAACAGCACGGGGCCTCCCACCCCAGACTCAGCAGGCTGTAACCCAGACAGCCAACCACAAGCAGAGAGAACAGAGACCAGAGGCTGTCCCCTCTCCTTGCTCCCCAGGCAGGCCGAGGCAGGCTGGGAGGATGGCAGGCGACGGCGGCAAGATGGGGATCCTGGGTCCTCCTCCCTGGATGAGGAACCTTGGAAATAAATGCTCTCAAGGCATCTTCTCCCCCAGCACCCAGGACCCTCCTGATGCCCCTCCTCTTCCTTAGGGTGTCTTCTAAGTGCTGTGAATTGAGCTAAGCCTCTCCCCAATAACTCTCTGTCCCCACATGATTGCCCCTGACAATGTCTGAAATGCCACCATCAGCAGCCATCCTTATAGGTTCAGCTGGTTCTAATTTATCGGTTCCCATTCCCTCTGCCAAGACTAGGACTGGGCAAGTGAGGGCAAAGCCAGAGATGAGAGGAGGAAAGGGTTGCTGGGGTGGAGACATGGAATACAAAGCCAATACTGGCTCAGGGCGGTCCCTAGTCAGCTGCCACCAGCCCCAGATACTGGTGGAGAGACCTAGTTTCCTTACCCAGGGGTCCCTGAGCCCTCAGCATCAGCCATTTGTGAGCTGTGAACCCCAGTGAGTGCCTTTACTCTCCCCCACCCCTTTTTGAATGTCTTCACTCTTGGCCTTAGTGTTACCCTCTGTGAAATAGGAGAACACCACCAATGGCAGGCACAGTGTCAGAATGAGATGCTATGACATCCGTGGCCATGCCAGGCACACAGTAGGTACTTGAGAAATGGCTGGGCAGGTCACTGCAGTACGATCACCCATGTGGTTGGAGATAGGCTTTGCTGACAATGAAAGTGTCCCGTCCAATCATGCAGGGTTTGCAGCTGTCATTAATAATGTGTGCGTGTGTCTCTCCATGTGTCTGTCTGGGGGGTAGGAGGGTCCACGTGAATGCTAGGGTGGATGGCTGACCCCATGCCCCACCCAGGCTGCAGCTTCCACATTTGGAAGGAGACTAGCTTCCTGGTCAGCTCTGGGCTTTAGCACAATCCTTCCCCTTAACAGCAGTTTGTGATTACTAAAATTGGCTACTTTGGTTTACTGATCACTCACCATGAGCCAGGCCCAGAGTTGGGCTTCTAACACACATTCAACCTTACCAGCTGAAGGATTGCTATCATCACTCCCATTTCACAGATGAGAAAACTGAGACTCGGAGATGCTAAGCAACCTGCCCAAGGTCACACATCTCAGGAGGGTCTTGAACTTACACCTGGCTATCAAACTTTGTGCCCTTAACCACCAAGAGGCTCAGGGTACCCCTGCCAGCTTCCAGGAAGGCACATGTCCTTTTCACCAGCCTACAAAGCCTTGGATCCTGCCTTCCACACAGCTTCCCCTATCAGGATGGAGCCATTCTCACAGCAACCTGCCTAGGTAAGGTCAGGAAAACAGGCCAAGCTGCAGGGGACTTACTGGGACCCAGGTCTGGGTAGAAAAGCAACATCAGTCCCATTTTACAGATGGGAAATGTGAGGTGAGGCTCAGATTTCTTTGCCAAAATCAAACAGGCAGAATTCAGTCTAGCTCCAGAGCTGGATCTTAACCACCCCACTCCTCCCCATGACAGGTTGGACACCTTCCTCGAGAAGGCTTCCTTGATCTCCAAGGTCTCTACTCTGACAGCGGCCACTTCAGACAGTTAGGGAGCATCAAAGCCACTGGGCTTGACAGAAATATCTGCCTAGTTCTATATCCTGCTGGGAATAACCACCCCTGTTTGGCTCCCACCACCCCAAAACTCAGTCCTGTAACCATACTTGCAATTAAGCATAACTCCATCAAGTGCAGGAAGACTGTCAGTGTTTCCTCTACATCTACTCCACCCCCCAGGAGTTGTGCAGTTGTGTAGCGCCTACCCTGTCCAGTTCAGGTACATAGTAGGTGCCTTATCTGCATCTGTTTAATATTTACACTCATTATAGCTGCTATAGATTGAGGTCTCCTATGATTCTTAACTCATTCCTAAATGATTTTATTTAATCTTTATGCCAACCATATCACCAAGAAGGTACTATGCTTGTGCCCATTCTATAGGTGAGAACACAGAGGCACAGAGAAGTCAAGAAGCTCACCCCAGATTGCATAGGCAGGAAGTAAGGGCTGGTCAGGGAACAGGAAGGTGGAAGCAGATCCCCTCCTGAACCTCCTTGCTGGGCTGAATGCTGTCCTTGGTCACCTGTACCAGCAGGCCTGGCCCTGTCATTAGCTCAGGTGTGAACATCACCTCCCACACCTGTCATTAGGAACCAGGGTGACAGGAGCAGCAGACTATTCACACCCTGTCCCAGCCCTCCCCAGTTTCAGCTGCTTAAAAGGCTGACAAACAGGGAGGTGCAGTTTTCTCCATGGAGTCACTCTGTTCACTAGTTTGCACTTTGTTGCTCAAAGCTGGGACTTCCTGGGTTTGAAGGTCACAACTCCTGGCTCCTGGGTCCCCTTAGCTGGGGTGGTGATGCTGACCCACTGTCTGGGCACCTCCTATGTGCTAGGGGCATTTTCTTCATTGTCACACTTGCTTCCTCCCAGTAACCTCATGTAGGAGATATTAGCACCATTTCCGCTTTGCAGACGAGGAAACTGAGGCTCAGAGAGGTTCCCTGACTTGCCCACAGCAGAGGTGGCAAAGCCAGGATCAGAAGCGAGGGATTCTGCCTCAGGGCTGAAGCTCCTATCCACCACGCCATGCTGAATCTCATTGGTAGCCCATCTTCCCTCAGGGAACAGAGAAGACCCCCAGAAACTCGGGATGACAGAGTAACTTAGGGATCAGGGCCCCATGACCTGTGATTATATCTCAGAGCTGCAAGTAAAGGGCTAAACACTGGGTAATGCTCAAAACATTCTTGTTGAGAGAATGGGGCAAGAGGCTGTCCCTCACCCCACAATCTAGTCCATGGACTCGAGCCCATCAAGAGAAAGGGGCAGCCTGACCAGGCGGTGGCGCAGTGGATAGAGCGTCGGACTGGGATGCGGAAGACCCAGGTTCGAGACCCCGAGGTCACCAGCTTGAGCATGGGCACATCTGGCTTGAGCAAAAGCTCGCCAGCTTGGACCCAAGGTCGCTGGCCCAAGCAAGGGGTTGCTCGGTCTGCTGAAGGCCCACGGTCAAGGCACATGTGAGAAAGCAATCAATGAACAACTAAGGTGTTGCGACCGCAACAAAAAACTAATGATTGATGCTTCTCACCTCTCTCTGCTCCTGTCTGTCTGTCCCTATCTATCCCTGTCTCTGACTCTCTCTCTCTGTCCATGTAAAAAAAATAAAAATAAAAATAAGAGAGGAAGGGGCAGAAGAGTACACTGGGTTGGTGAGACCTCTTGGAGAAGCACCTGGCACCTACTCAGGGCTGTGAGTGTGCAAGGCTGTGGGAGCTCAAAGGAAGTCTTTTACTTCATCCTGGGGAAAAATCAGGAAGGCTTCCTGGAGAAAGACACTTCTAAGCTGAGATCTGGGATCAATCAGATCAGTCAGCCAAGGGCAGAGGGTGGCTGCCTTGGGCCAGGAGTATAGAGTGGAGCAAAACCCCGTGTCCTTACCACCCTCGGGGACCTCACAGTCCCCACAGCTTATGAAAGACGGTAATCCTTTCTTCCTACGCTCTGCCGGAAAGGCCAAGTCCCTCTTGGTTTTTCTGGGTTCATTATAACCATTTGTTAGGTCCAAGTCAGACCTTGGGGAACTGGATGCAGGGCAAGGCCTGGCCCATCTCCTGGTTTTGTGGGTGTGTGCGTCTGTGTAGGACTGGAGGGGCCCGAGGCTTGGAGTCCTCCATGGCTGGCACAGAGCATTCAATTGTGCAATGCCTGAGAGAGAACAGTGCAGAGACTGGACAGGACCCCAGCTGCGTCTGAGAGCCAGCTGGACCCAGCCACAGAGGAACAGTGTGCAGGGCCCTGCCCTGTCTCTGGGATTGTAAAAGATCAAGGAGGCTGGGGCTGGGGTAGCCTTAGAGAGGAGGAGAGGGGAGGGAGGGGAAGAAATGTCTCTGAGCTTGAACCAGCCCAAAGGAGAGGTGGAGGTAGGTGGGATCACTGGCCAGCCTTGTTTCTGAAAGGGCTGTGCCCACACGCCCTGCACCAGCACCCAGACCCCTGGCACTTGTCAAACAGGTCTGCCTGCCATGGGCCACAGGGGCAGGGTGGGAGGGCCTCATGGTGAGTGCACCTTGGTGAGGATACCCAGTCTGGCAGGCTATGCAATATTCTGAGTCCCCCACCTAACTGAAGCCCCTAGTAGGGAGAATTTTGGTAAAGCGCTCCCTCCTAAATGGGAGCCCCACGCCCATTTTCCCTAGAGAGGGGACAAGGCAAACGCTGAAGTCCCGCCCCCTGCCTCAATCTCAGCATCTCCACGAGGTTTCTCTAAACCGGTTATTAAGTGAATACATTAGGCTTATCAAAACGGACGTGGGCTGCCGTCTCAACGCAAACACATCAAGACATGTCATTCCCTTCTCAAGCCGCCCTGGGAACCCGGGGCTCAGAGACGCCGCCAGTTTCGGGGCTGGTGGGGGGAGGGCCACGCCCCCGAGAAATCAAGCAGCCAGAAGGAGGTCCCGACACAGCTCAGCCACAGAGCAGACCCCGACTTTGCTGCCGCGGAAGCTGGGGGCGGGCGGGAACAGCGGGTGCTTCAGCCTGTACCCTCACCCAATCGACCCCACACCCATTGGTTCCCCTTGACAAGGCTCGCACGCAGGGTGGCAGGTGTCGGGAAGTACTGCAGCAGGTGGCACCCCCACCTGATGAGCCTTCCCCACCGCTACCTCCCCGCCCCAGGAGCACCTGCGCGCTCTCGAAGAAGCGCAGGGGGTCGCTCCCTCCCTCACCCCAGCTCCGTTTTCCCGCCCCTGTGCGCCCCTAACAGTGCTTCCTGGGTCCCCTGAGTCCACTCTCCACCCCAGCCTGGGGTGTAGCGTCCCCTGGATACATCATTCCCCACCTGGGCGGCGCTTCCGGGCCCAGGAGGAGGACCCCTCGCGCAAGGGCGACCCTGGGACACGGAGGTCGCCTACAGCCCCAGCTCAGTTCCCCGCCCTCTAGGCTCTAAGTCACTGTTCTCTGGGCTCCTAGAACTCTGGTGCCAGATACAGCGTTTTCCCTCAGGCGCCCCCAGCCCACCCCCATCGCGGCCGGGCTTCCCAGCTCTATCTAGGTGGAACCTCGGGCCCCACGTTCCAGCGGGTCGCGCACTCCTGGCTCAGTACCCCGCCCCCTGGGCCTCCCAGGACCGTGCTTCCGGGGCTCCCTGCAGCCTTCAGGGCTCGGCGGTTCACCCACGCCCGGGGTTGCGCTTCCCAACCCAGTGCGCCCCCCAGCGCTCGGGTGTCGCGAGGAGCGGTGTGCGGGGGCCTCCTCACCTCCGGGTCTGCACCGTGGGGCTGTATTTGCCTTTGTTTCTCTTCTTGAAGAGCGAGTTCATGGTGGCGCTCGGGGTGCGCGGGCGGACGGGCAGCGGCAAGGGACCGGGTACTGGGCGATGATGGGCAGGCCCTGCGCGCACGGAGGGGCGACAGCCGGCGCAGGTGAGCGAGCGACAGCGCGGGTGCCCAAGTGCCCCGCTGCTGCGGTGCCGGGTCACTACTCGCGGGGGGCGGGGCGCTCGCGGGCCGCGGGCTCTCTCGGCAGCTCCCGGGAAGGTGGCGCTTACCTTCCCGAAGGAGGGGCCACCGGACAGGCGGGGCTTCTAGATGCGTCGGCGCCGCGCCCTAGGTGGGGCGGGAGCGAGTGGGGCGCCGGGTCCGGGGTGGGGGTGGGGACACGGGGTCTTTTCCTTCCACCCCCAGCCAATGAACCGGTGGCGTGAAGGGACACACAGGGCGCTTTCCTGAGCACCCTCAACCCCGCGCCTGGCGCCCCCCTGGCTGAGGGCTCTCATCAAGCTCTCTGCTGCGTTTCTTGTTTGCTAGGACCCAGGTGGGCCCTCCAGACAGGTGTGGCAGAGACCGGGGCGGCCGCGTTTCTGTGCCCTAGATAGCTAGTGAATTACACTCAAGTGGTAGCAGTGTCGATGGCAATTGAGAAAAAGGGGTTCAGGAGCGCGCCTGCCGCAGTTCCGATCCCGCAGCCACAAATGATCAGCTGACTCCTAGGCAAGGTTTCACACCACTCCCAGCCTCAGTTTCCTTATTTGTCAAACAGCGATAAACACCCCGTCCCAAAGGGTTATGAAGAGATTCTTGTAGATAATTCACACAAAGCGCTTAGCACAGTGCCTGGCCCAAATGTGCAGGAAGCTCGGCCATCATTGTCATCGTGCCATTTAGGGTGGACAAAAAATCCTTTGAAACTTGATGACTCCAGGCTCTGGGAGAACAAAACTCCTTCATGGCTGGTCATAAAAGCTTCTGGATTCCTATTCAGAACAGCCACATCGCACAGTTCTGTCAGCATGTGCCCCGTTATACTGTGAACAGCAGAGAAGACTGCAGCTCAATAGTCAGTAAACCCAGTCGGGTGGGGGGGGGTGAACCCAAAGAAGGCCCCAACTGCTAGGAGGGTTCAGCGCCACTTTGAAGGGCACTGAGGGTTCTGGGCCCAGCTGGGAAGGAGGAGCACTGAGTCTCCAGGGGAGATTACAGAAGGCAGCAAGATAAATTAAGGTCAAAGGGCTATTATCGCTTAGATGGGAGCAATGGGGTTTTCTGGGAAGGGATGTAGGAACCCACACAGGGCATCCAGAGTCCTCAGGCTAGTCCCTTCCCCGCCTATTTTTTATTGATCAAATAAGGAGGTTGATGGGCAAGTGGATTCCCAAGGGCTTACCCTGCCCCAGACCCAGCAGCCTTTGAAAATACCTAGTGTCCTTTGAGCCTTCTTTTGTTTCTGCCACCAAAGGACTGTGGTTTCAGAGTTGTGGCGACTCTAGGAAACCTTATTCCTAATGGGGTAACTGTGAGTGTGCTTAAGGGGGTCTGTGAATTCCCCTGCACTTCCTTTCAAAATGCGTGTCCAGGCCGGCCTTTAGGCCGAAGCGCGGGAGCATTGAAAGTATGCGTCCGGAGAGGATCTTAGCTCCCTGGAAGATAAGCGGAAGGAATGAGAAAACTAAAAAGTCTTTGGGCATTGCAAGGAAACTAGAGGAAAGTGAAAAGTCTAAAGATGAAGGCGTTTCAGACCATCAGCAGGTGGCCTAGACGTTCAGAGGGATTTTCTGTGGGACCGTCCCCACGTGTGGGTTTCTCTACTTCCTTTTATTCCTGAGGTCGGAAGAAAAACATGAGCCCTTATGGGGAGGTGAACCAAGAAAAGTACTCGGATTTGGTAAAGTCTGTGTTGTCATTCAGAAGCAATGCTCAGACTCCAGAGACGTTGTTTGAGGAAGACTCTTTACTCTATGGGCCTGTGAGTAAGTGTAAACCCCCAAAGCAAGATGAGGAAGCAAGAGTTCCAGGAAACTGGTTTCCTCTCTTTGATCCTGAGAGAAACGTAGAACCAAGTGGAACAAGCGATGTTACAATTCCTTTGAAAATCCCATTGCAAAGTAATAACATACCAAGTGTGACCCGAGTCCTTCAGAAGACCATGGCATCAGAACAGGTTTTCTATTTGGAGAGGTAGAAACAGCGGATGATTCTGAAACTGGGAGAGGATGGCTTTGCAGATATATTTTTACAAGGGAAATGGTTCCATGAAGCTTTGGAAAGCATACTTTCACCCTAGGGGAACCGAAAAGAGAGAGAGGGAAATCTCAAAACTGGCTACATCGAAAGTGTCCAGCATATATTGAAAGATGTCAGTGGAGTTTGAGCTCTTGAAAGTGCTGTTCATCATGAGACCTTAAAGTATATGGGTCTGCTGGACTGTGTGGCTGAGTACCAGTTCGGTGTGGCTTAATTGTGGTGGCCTACAAAGATGGATCCCCCGCCCACCCACATTTCATGGACACAGCGCTGTGTTCCCAGTACTGGGCGAAGTGGCTTCTTCGATTAGAAGAATATACTAAGAAGAACCAGAATGTTCAGAAACCAGATTAGGGGCAGGACAATTTTGGGAACATTAAACACTTTCTCACCATTTGGGAAAATGTACTGCTGTTTCCTATGGCCTAAAATGGAGGTCCCACAGGACTGAGAGCTGCATTAACACAGCAGAAGTATTCATTGTTGAAATCTACTGCAACCAAATCAACTGAGAAGGCAGAAAGGTTAGATATAAAGAACTGGACTTCCACACACAAAAGACCAGCTGTGCCACCTCTGATTATGATTTACCTGAAAAAGGGCAGGCAGGATTGGCAGTGTTAGTGGCTCTCCGACCCCCTGTGGACTTTTCTGTGTCCAGGGCAAGATGCCCAGTCTTTGAACTGCAATTGGAGGGCAGTGGAGGGTGGTGTGCCGAGCTTTTCCCCAGGATACACCAGGAGGGAGAGGGGCCACACAACCCCGGGTGTGTGGGGGGAGAGCTTGCATCAGCCGACTCCCTCCGCCTGCACAGTTTCCTAGAGCTGGTTTATGTAGTGAGGCTCTCTATATTTCTTCGGAAAAGGAAATTACCATTTAACATTTTTAAAAAATAAATAGGCGATTCCTTAGCCTCAAATAAATACTGCTCTCTGGAAAGATGGAGCGCATTTACCATATCGTTGGCAGTACCCCTTGGCATACCACTGAATCACCCCCAGAAATAGTAGATATATTCTGGTTTGAGTCCATGAATCACATCCATAGAGAAAATGTATCATTTGTGGGATTTTCAGCTCTGGGGAACAATGCAATCTATTTTTTTTTTATTTTATTCATTTTAGAGAGGAAACAGAGAGAGAGAGAGAGAGAGAGAGAGAGAGGGAGAGAGAAAGAGGGGAGGAGCTGGAAGCATCAACTCCCATATGTGCCTTGACCAGACCAGTGCAGGGTTTTGAACTGGGGACCTCAATGTTCCCAGGTCGACGCTTTTATCCACTGCGCCACCACAGGTCAGGCGCAATCTATTTTTTATGTGTTTGATAAGTAATAAAAAGTAGTTGTCAGCCTGACCTGTGGTGGCGCAGTGGATTAAAGCCTTGACCTACAACTCTGAGGTCGCTGGTTTGAAACCCTGGGCTTGCCTGGTCAAGGCACATATGGGAGTTGATGCTTCCTGCTCCTCTCCACTTTCTCTCTCTCTCTCTTCCCCCCCCCCCCTCTGAAATGAATAAGTATTAAAAATAATTTAAAAAAAAACAAAAGTAGTTGTCAGGGGTTTGGGAAACTTCAGTACATCCCACTGCAGTCCTGAGGGATGGGTCCCTTTAATATGGGGGTTAGCGGTTAAGGTGCAGTTACAGCCTTAAAGTCTTACGGGCTGGGAGTGCTTTGTTATAGCGACCAGGAATTATAAGAAAAAATATAAGTAATGAAGTTTGGGGGATTTTTTGTTAATTTTGGGGTTTTTTTTTATTGTGCCTATAGATTAATTTTAAAAACCTGGAAGTTTAGAGTTTGTTATTAAGAATTATACCACTGGAAAAAAAAAATGCTTGTCCCTACGTGCATTTTTCTGAGGGAGGGTCTATCACTCTCGATAGGTTCATTCATTCACTCATGCAACAGACACTAGCACTCTCCCAACCTTGACGGCCAGGTTCTGCTACATCGGTGAGAAAAGGGAAAAAACAAACATAATAATAACAACAACAACAAAAAACAGCAAAAGGACTTTCTCTTGAGGGAGGGGAGAAGATTCATTCATACTAATAACTTTTTTAAATTGATGACCCTTAAATTAACCTTTCAAAAGAATCTGGGAACATGACAAGGATAAAGGGCTGTGCAGGACATATGGCTTTGCAGGTGTGCATCAGGATCCCCGGGAGAGTGTGTAAAAATGCAGCTTCCAGGGCTTTGAGCCTCTGTGCTCCTGAGAGGAGGGTGGGGAGGGGCTCAGGAATCTGAACTTTTTTTGTCAAGGTCCCCTGTGAGAAGCCAGGAGCAGGGCTCTTGCTTGCCCCCCCCCCCCCAACTAGGAATTTGAACTTTTGTCAAGGTCCCCTGTGAGAAGCCAGGAGCAGGGCTCTTGCTTGCACCCCCCCACCACCACCACCAGGAATCTGAACTTTTGTCAAGGTCCCCTGTGAGAAGCCAGGAGGGAGGGCTCTTGCCTGCAGCCCCCCCCCCAGCTTCTCAGGAGCAGACCTTCCTGCCAAATTTCCCTTGTGAACATGCCTCTACCTGGCTCCTCTCTCAGCGTCCCCTGCCCCCACTCTGCGGGGAGTTCCTCACGGGGCAGCTAAGGGCTTCAGCAGTTCCTTCTGTCCTGAAGTGAATTCCTTCCAGGGTCTGAGGTTAGGACCGGGCCTGGAGGGCACCAAGGACCTCTCCTCCAGCGAGCCCGCTTGAGCACGTGCCAGGGAGGAGTCAAGGCTTCAGAACACAGGTGGGGACCCACCTGGGACAGGCCGAAGCCTCAACTCGGCACAGAGCTTGGTCACCCAGGACCCTTTCCCCACACCCCAAGTGGACCACAGACAGGGGCTCAAGGAGGAAATCTTGTTGGTCCCCCTGCTTTGCCCATGGCATTATTCTGCCTGGAAAGCCTTTCCTTAACCCTCCACCCTGCATTATTTTTCTCTGAGGAGGCCCTCACATGGAGGCTAAGCTTGCCTCAGGGAAATTGGTTCAGGGCAGCACTGTTGCGGGAGGAAGCCATCAGATGGCCATTAGGAGGTGGGGTTAAGTAACCCAGGAGGTATCCACACCAGGAAAGACCTTGCCCCTGGAACAGAATGAGAAGTGATGTGGAGTGCTGCTGAGACATGTGGAGAGGCAGGAGACAGAAGCAAAGTGCAAGGGAGGGGTGTGGGAAAGAATACACATGTGTGTGTGCACAGAAAACTTCTGGAAGGATCCACAAGAAACTTAACCATGGTCCCCTCAGGAAAGATAAGAAAGAGAGATCTGAATCTTCATTGTATACCCTTTTATATAAAAGTATTTGAAATTAAAGAATCTTTTCTTTTTAGGTGAGAGGAGGGGAGATAGTGAGGCAGATTCTTGCATGTGCCCTGACCAGGATCCACCAGGCAACCCCATCTGGGGCCAATGCTCCAGTACTAAACTATTTTTAGTGCCTGAGGCTGATGCACTCCACCGCCACATTCAAACCAATGCCAATTGAGCCACTGGCTGCAGGAAGGGAAGAGGGAGAGAGGGAGAGGGGTGAAGCAGATGGTTGCTACTCATGTGTGCCCTGACCAGAAATCAAACCTGGGACGTTCACATGCCAGACCAATGCTCTATTTACTGAGCCACTGGCTGGGGCCAATTTTTTTTTTAATTTTTAAAAAATGTTTTGACTTTTTAGGTGTTTTTTAATATGATACATTAAATTTTTTAATTTATTGATTTGAGAGCAAGAAAAACATTGATTTGTTGTTTTACTTATTTGTGCGTTGTTTCTTGTATGCGTCCTGACTGTGGATTGAACCTGCAGCCTTGGTATATTGTATGTGTCCTGACTGGGGATTGAACCTGGAACCTTGGTATATTGGGACAATGCTGTAACCAACCAAGTTACCTAGTCAGGGCTGTACATGTTTGAATTGCTTTTTCCAGTTACTTAAAAAAAAAATTTTTTTTAAATGACCGAAGTCTGCCATTCCCTCTTCCTAGAGCCTTTCCTCTTATTTCATGTTCCAGGGAGGGGCACCGAGGTCCTGAAATTCCGTGCCAGATTGGATGGTTCCCAGGGCAGCCTGCTCGAGTGCTGGAGCTCTTGGACCCCTAGCCCCTTCCCCCTCCCTGGCTCCTGCTGACTCTGCTGCCCTCTATGCCGCCCCCCCGCCCCCCCCCCCCCAGCTGCAGGGAGAACTAGCAGGTTTAGGGAGGAATTTGAGTTGTGCCTCACCATCCCTCCCCTCATTCTCTAAAGGTTGAGCTCTGAGCTGGTGCCGTATGCACATGAGAACACACGTGTGCACACCGGGTCTCTGGGCAGACCGGACGGGGTGGGAACTGCGTCCTGGCCCCATGCATCCTCCTCTGGGCAGATGGGATTTGTTTGGTTCTCCTCTTATGCCAAATGACTCATCCCTCTGCCATGTGGGATGGGGGTTCGGGGAGGGTGTTAGTTTTCCTGGAACTTGCTTGATGGTTAACCCCACGGAGATGGCACCTGCAGGGCCATGTCGTTCCCTGGCAATCAGGCCACCCTGAGCCCCTGAACCCTGTCCGCTCTCTGTAGCTGGGCCAGGCTGCTGGCTCCCAGGCGGCCACCACTTTCCTGAAGGGTCAGGAAACACTCCTTGTTTGCTGTCATCGTTTCCCCAGCAGCCGCGAGTTGCTCACTCACTGGCTGGCTTGGGGTGTTTCTGTGAACCAGTTGGAAACAAGAAGGGCAGCATTCCCCCAGCCGGGAGAGAGGGGAGTGTGGAGGACCCAGCAGCCCGTTCCTTACCAGAAGAGCCTTCTCCCAGGGCGGAGGCCTGCTCACCAGCAGCTTTAGGGAGGGCAGCCATTCTCCCATCTCTGACCCAGAGACATTTGCAAATGGAGATTCCAGGGTCCCCCATCTGAGGTTATAATGGGCAGGTGGTCTCTGAGCACCCCTGAGAAGCACAGGGAGCAGGAAAAGCGGCCGCACAGTGCAGGCCTGGTCTGCTCCTCCTGGGAAGAGCCCACAGGCTGCAGCTTGAAACCAATTTGGGCTTAAATCCTGACTCTGCCATGCATTCAGCTGTGTGACCTTGGGTAGGTGGCTTAATCTCTTTATACCTTGGTTTTCCTACCTGTAAAAGGGGGAAGGGCCAGTGTGCCTGGCATCCAGGCCCTGTTCTTCCTCCCTCTTCCCCACTTACCAAAGGGACAGGAGGTGGCTGGCTTAGCTTCACCCAGTGTTTTGTAACACGTATTTACTTTTGAAGCAGAACAATGTGAGGGATGGAAAATCATGCTGGCCCTCCAGCCAAGATGGGCTGACTCACATTCGGTCCTGGGGACCTGGTGAACTTCCCACACTCCCCACTGGGGCCAGATGGGAGGCTGGGCCCTGGCAACAGGGGTAGGAGAGGGTCCATGATGAGTCACCATTCTGCCTGCCCCTGAGTCATTCCCCAAGAATGTGCCAGGCAGCCCCGCCCTGCTGTACCCCCAGGGAGCCCCTGCTCCAGTGACCCCCTGCCAGCCCTCCCTGGAATGCAGGTGTGCACCTGCCAGCAATGCGTTACTGAAATATTGAAACAGTTCCCCACCAGTGGTTAAAGAGCAGCTGCTCAGAGCCTCGGTGCCCCTGGTCACCTGGGCCCTTCCCCCAGGACCCAGCCCTGAGGGATTAGCCTTCAGCTCAGCAGGGGGCCTGTCCAACCCTGCCTGACCCACAGGCTGGCACCCAGTCTGACCCAGCCTTACTACCCCATCAGTCCGTCCATCCTGCAGATCCAGGCCTCCTCGTGAACCCTGGACCGCTTTCCTGCACAACCAGTCCCACATCTCTGGACACCTCATTTCCAGCCCATCCCTGGGCCTCTCAGATCAGGCTGGGAGGGCCTCACAGTAAGGAGGTCAGGCTGTCAGGGCAGAGAGTGGAGGGAGCTGGGTGGAGCCAGACCGGCTCTTCCAGGCCTGGGATTCCCGCAGAACAGGCTGCCCAGCCCAGCCCCAAAACTCGGGTCCTCCCCTCTACTACGCCTAAGCCTTCTTCCTCCCCAAGCCTGCTTCTTCCCCTGCCAGGGCTCATGTCTGCCAAGACCGGTGGGGCTGCATTTCTGGGGCTATCCTGGACAGTAAGGCCTGGCGGGGGGGGGGGGGGGGGGATGACCCAGGTCAAGAGGTTAGTATCGTAGGCAGGTGGCTTAACCTCTCTAAAACTCTGTTTCTCCTGCTATAAAAGGCAGAAGAGCCAAGGAGCTTAGATGTCAAGTCCTGGCTTCTCTATTTTCTAGCTGTGTCTCCCTGGGAAAATGTCTTCACCTCTCTGAACCTCAGTTTCTCCAGCCACAGAATGGGGACACTGGGCACTTGCTCCATAGGGTCTTGAAAGGATTCAGTGAAATCAGACAGGCAATAATGACTGCAGCCACTTTTGTTGAATGCTTACTATGTGCCAGGCCCTGTGCCAAGTGTTTGTCTTGGGGGGTTGACACTATGTTTTCCAGCTGTATTGGGGTACGATGGACGTGCAATACAGTGCACATATTTAAAGTGTACCATCGGATGGGTTTTGACATAAGCACCCAACAGTGAAGCCATCACCGTGATGGAGATGATGATCTGGGCCTCTTCCTCCCTCCGCTTTTCAGACAGGGAAACTGAAGGTCCAAGGCATTACATAGCTACTCAAGGCAGTCAGGAGGAGACTGAGGATTTAAACCCTACAGTCTGGGCCACCAGCCTCGTCCCACCTTCACCACCACTCAGCAGGCTGCCTGGCACAGAGTAAGTGCTCAATGCCGTTGTTTAGTGAGTGAATGCGTAAATGAATGAAAGAGAGAGTCAGTGTACAGTGGTGGTTGTAGGGAAGGTCCCTGGTTGAGAACCAACCAAGTGTTAGTAGGTCCTGAGTTGGGACTATGGTAGTGGAGTAAAGGTTCATCCATCTGTTCATTCAATATTTATTGAGTCCCTGCTTTGTGACAAGTCCTGTGCTAGGCACTCAAGATACAGGTCAGCCCAACAGATACAGGTTCCTGCCTTCAGAGAGCTTGCTGCAGAGGCCAGGACCGGGCTAGGGGTGGGGCGACAGTTTAAGTTTGAGGCCACCGGTGGGTGGAAGATGGCACCTGTCCCATGTCCTCAATGACAGAGTACCCCAGGCTGACAAAATTGTAGAGCAGAGGCCCGGGGACACCGAGAAAAGCCTCCAGCCCACAGGCTGAGAGCGCTCAGAGCCCTGGGAAGGAAGGAGGGATCCTGGTTCTCTCATCATGCTCCCTCCCGCACATCACTGACATCTCCATGGGGACCAGGCTCCTGGCTCGCCCCAGGGGAGGATCTCCACTTCTTGTCCTCACACTGCCCAGCCATCGTCCCCCTTGCCTATCCACTTATAAAGCACCTATTGCATGCCTAGCCCTGGGGATACAGCGGCTAACAAGATGCAGGCGGCAGAGACTCTCCTCGCCTGGGAAGGAAAAGGGCAAGGAAAGCAAGGAGACAACCATGTTTTCAAAGAAATGAAACAACCTGGGTTCTCATCCAACAGGGCTCAGGAATGTGGTGGGCGTGGAGGCCTCACCAGGAAGGAAGCCCGGGGAGATCAAGTGAGAAAAGGAAATGGGCCACCATTGGGTGTTGTATTTTTGCCACTTGTTATTTATTTATTACAGGGACAGAGAGAGTCAGGGAGAGGGATAGATAGGGACAGACAGACAGGAAGGGAGAGAGATGAGAAGCATCAATCATCAGTTTTTCGTGCGGCACCTTAGTTGTTCATTGATTGCTTTCTTACATGTGCCTTGACCGCGGGCCTTCAGCAGACCGAGTAACCCCTTGCTGGAGCCAGCGACCTTGGGTCCAAACTGGTGAGCCTTGCTCAAGCCAGATGAGCCCGGGCTCAAGCTGGCGACCTCGGGGTCTCGAACCTGGGTCTTCCACATCCCAATCCGACGCTCTATCCACTGTGCCACCACCTGGTCAGGCTGCCATTTGTAATTTAAAATAGAGCTGCCTCCTTATCTCTGCGCCCTGCCCACCTACCTTGGTCTGGTTCTGCCTGGGCCCTTTGCCCACTCTGTGTGCTGAGGTCAAACATTCCTGCCTGGGACCCGGGTGGCCAAACCCCCACAAGCTGCCCTCCCTGGCCACTCTCTGCTCACTGGCTCAGGCTTAATCCCTCGCCTGGGGCCCAGGCCTCCAGGACTGATGAGTCAACACAAGCCAGCTCTGAACAATCACCCCTCTTCCTGACCCTGGGTCCCTCCTCCGCCCCCGCCCTGCCCGGTCCACCCTGTTCCCCAGAAAGCACCCAACCTCTGCTGGTCTGGGCGACTTCAGAGCTGCCCTGTCCAGTGGAAGGAACTTCCTGCAGTGATGGAAGTGTTTCCACATATGGCCATTGAGCACTTGAAATGTGGCTATGCAACTGAATTTAACATTTTATTGTTTATACTATATTTGCTATCATTCATATGCATGTATGATATGTTCATATCCATTTAATTAATGTAAACAGCTACATGTGGCTGGTTGCTAGGAGGATCCAGAGTCAGCCTGGGTCCAGGTATGGAGAGACGGGCATCCTGGGACCGTGGCCTCTGCCCCATGGGGGATGGTTGGACGGCTGGGGCCTCAGGGACTGACTGGGGGGGATTCCCTTGGGGTCTGGCTCTATTGACGAGGCTGAGCTTAACTTTGGGTGCCTGTGGACTCCCCTCTATCTACCTGGCCCCTTGGTCTGACTCTGGCTTGATGGGCATGATCATGAGATGAACTGACCTCTTACCATTAGGCTGCCTGGCCCCAGCACCATGTCTAGCTTTCTTCATTCTCCCAGACCTCTGACTGAACACATCACAGCCCTGTCTCTCCTTCTGCTGGTTCCCGTCTCTGTCCCCACTCCAAGAAGCTTCCAGAGGACCTGAGGATGGGGAGTTGGTGTCATATCTAATCTGCTAAAAGGCAACGGGACACATACTCCTTCCATCAGGGAGACAGACTCACAGTGCCGTTGCTCTGACCCAGCCCTCACAATAAGCTTGGGTATAAAGACTGATTTTGAAGTAAACCCCCGGCACAGGATCAGGGCATGAGGAAAAGCTTGTGGGGTGATGGTGGAGGGGGTGATGAGTGTGGGGGGGTAGGAAGCTGACCAGCCCAGAGTGCAGTGGGCTAATGGTGGCTCCCAGAAAATACTGGTAAGTGCAAGACCTAACCCCCTGCAACCTGGGAATGTAATCTTATTTGGGAAAAGGATCTTAGCAGACATAATTAAGTTAAAGATCTCAAGAAGAGATCATCCTCAGTTTAGGATAGGCCCTGCATCCAATGACAGGTGTCCTTATAAGAGAAAGGCAGGGCGGGGGATATTGGAGACACAGAGACACATGGAGAAATGAATAGAGCCATGCAGCCACTCACGGAGGCAGAGATTGGAGTGACGCGATCTGGGGATGGAGGAAGAGGCCGTTGCCAAGGATGTCGGCAGCTTCTGTGAAAATACTGACAACCACGGGCTTGCGCCCTAGAAATGAGTGGATTGTATGGCGTGAGAGTTATGTTTCTAATAAAATGGAATTATCACTTCCCAACACTGCACCATCTCAAATGCCACCCCCTTAGCCAAGTCCCATGGGAGATGGTCCCTCCCTCCAAGCTGGCACAATTTACCCCTATTTTAAAATTTTTTTACAATGTGATTTTTTTTAGTGTTATTGTGGTAACGTATATAACAAAAAGCTTACCACTTTAAGCAAGCAGCTCAGTGGCAGCAAGCATACTCCTGTCCTTGTGCAACTGTCCCCACCAGAAACTAGAAAAGGTCAGGAAATGCTTCCCCCTTCAGGGACTCCAGCAAGACCTAGCTCTGCCGACACCTAGCCTTCAGCCTAGTGAGACTGATTTCAGATTTCTCACCTCCAGAATTGTAGAGAATAAATTTATGTTGTTTTTTAGTCACTAAGTGTATAGAAATTTATTACAGCTGTCGTAGGACACTGTTAAATGTCCCTTCTTCCCTGCCTCACAGGGGAACCCTGTCTCTGCCCTGATCAAGGGGCCTGAAGCAAGTCATGGGTGAAGGTGAGAAAGTAGGGCGATAGGGTGGGTGTCTCTTTCCACCCTCTGCCCCCTCCCCTCTCAGTTCCCGGGAGTCTGCCCAGGTGTGTCCTCTCAGGACACCCCCTTTAGTTACCCAAAGGGTGAACAGCATGTTGGTGGTTCCCCCAAAGGCAGGGATCCTTGCTTGACTCTGTGGGGTCTGTACTAACTGCAGGTGGTGAGGGTCAGAATGGAACTGTAGGATACCCCGTTGTTGTCCAGAGGGTTAGAGAATTTGTTGTTGAGGTGGAAAAACCCACACATTTGGGGCCAAAAGTGTTGTGAGTAAAAACAGTTCAGCCGTGAAAAGGAATGAAGTTCGGATACCTGCTATGACATGCCTGACCCTTGAACACATGATGCACAGGGAAAGAAGCCAGCCAGCCGCAAAGGACACGCAGCGTGCAACTCCACTCACATGACATGCCCAGCATCGCAAGTCTGAGACAGACAGCAGATTAGCGGTGGCGGGGAGGGGGGCGGTCAATGGGCGGGACTGTTTTGGGTTTAGGATTTCCATTGGTGGATGAGGTGTTCTAAAATGGATAGTGATTATGGTTGCAGCATTCTGTGAAAATACTGAAAACCACTGGTTTGCACCCTAGAAATGAGTGTGGATTGTATGGTGTGAGAGTTATGTTTCAATAGAGCAGAGTTATCACTTTCCAACTCGGCACCATCTCAAATGCCACCCCCTCAACCAAGTCCCATGGGAGATGGTTTCTCCTTCCAAGCTGGCATTATTTACCCCTATTTTTTTTTATATTATTGTGAAAAAATATACATAACATAAAACTTACCATTTTAAGTGCACAGTTCAGTGGCGTTAAGTACATTCACGGGTACAACCATCATCATCAACCATCTCCACAACTTTCTTCTCTGGCAAAACGAAAACTCTGCACCCATTAAATATTAACTCCCCATGGCCCCTCTCTCAGCTCCTGACAACCACTTTCTAGTTTCCATCTCCATGACTGACAACCTTAGGGATCTCGTGTAAGTGAAACCGTACAATAATTGCCCTTTTGTGTCTGGCTCCTTTCACTTAGCATAATGTCCTTAAGGTTTGCCTGGGTTGTAGCATCTGTCAGAATTTCTTACCTTTTAAAGGCTGAATACTTTCCACATTACCCTCATTTTAAGAAATTGCCTTTTCTTTTTTGTACAGGGACAGAGAGAGAGTCAGAGAGAGGGATAGATAGGGACAGACAGACGGGCACGGAGAGAGGTGAGAAACATCAATCATTAGTTTTTCGTTGCCTTCGCAACACCTTAGTTGTTCATTGATTGCTCTCACATGTGCCTTGATGGCGGGCCTTCAGCAGACCGAGCAACCTCTTGCTGGAGCCAGCGACCTTGGGTCCAAGCTGATGAGCTTTTGCTCAAGCCAGATGGGCCCGGGCTCAAGCTGGCGAGCTCGGGGTCTCGAACCTGGGTTTTCCGCATCCCAGTCCAACGCTCTATCCACTGCGCCACCACCCATTTTAAAGGAGGAGACATTGCCACCAAATACCCTATAGCAGTGGTTCTTAACCTTTTTTGAGGTACCGAACCCACCGGTTTCATATGCGCATTCACCGAACCCTTCTTTAGTGATAAATAAAATATGATTTTTTTTCCAAATTCAAGACATGGGTATATGTTTTTTTACTGGTGCACAAAATGAACCGTGCATGAACATCACCTTGCTCAAAGAACAAAACCAACGAAGTGCATGAACTCACAACAAATTACGGTATTACTTTATTCTGGCCCCCGCAGCAGAGGCTTCTCTGAACCCCTGAGACTGACTCATCGAACCCCTAGGCTTCGATAGAACCCAGGTTAAGAACCACTGCCCTATAGAGACACTGGAAGCGGGCAGGGCCAGAGCACACACCCAGGCCAGCCTGACTCGGGCACCCATTGCTCAACACTGCAGCCCCACACTCTCTGAGCACCCAGAACTCCCCGCGCCCCTCGACCCTTGTTCCTGCCCCCTTCTTCCCCACTGACAGCTCCTGGGCTGGGATCGCCTTTTGCTCACCTTTGGACCCGGACTGCACATGCAGCTCCAGGTGGAGCCCAGAGGCAGTGAAGCAGCGTTTGTGGAAGTGACAGGAATTGGAGGTGGGTTAGGGTTCGAGGTGGGGAGGGTGGGGGGCCGAGCAGCCCCCTGGGTCAGGTTCCCCTAGATTCTGCCTCTTGCTCAATCCGAGTCACCCAATGACCAGCACCTCTGCACTGAGTTGTGCAGGCCGTAACCTACACCCCTGTACACAGTTGCCCTGCCAATGACCCCTAAGACCCTCCAGGTTCCCAAGCCCAAGAGGCCTCTGAGCTCTGCTCTGAGGAGGGAGAAGAAGGAAGGTTGAGGCAGCCCTGGGACAAATGAGATTAGTGCAGAAAGCAGATTAGGGTTCCCAGGGCTGGGGGAGGGGAAAGGAGTGACTGGTGGCACCAAATTTCCTCTCGGGGTGATGAAAACGTTCTGGAATTAGATAGTGGTGCTGGGTGCACAATCTTGTGACTATTAACAGCCACTTACTTGTGTACTTAAAAATGGTTACATGGTGGCTGCCCTGTGGTGGCCCAGTGGATAAAGCATCAACCTGGAACACTGAGGTCTCCGGTTCAAAACCCTGGGCTTGCCCGGTCAAGGCACATATGGGAGTTGATGCTTCCTGCTCCTCCCCCTCTCTCTCTCTTTTTATCTCTCTCCTTTCTAAAATGAATAAATAAAATCTTTAAAAAATGGTTTACATGGTAACTTTTATGTTAAGTGTAGTTGACCACGATAAAATAAAAGCCGCACTCCGCAGATTTAGCACTATTCCAGGGGGCGATGTGTTCTAGGGCCCAGCTCTAGAACCACTTGTGTCCCACAGAATCTGGACCCTGCACCCTTCCAGTCTGCCTCCCTCTTCATCCTACCTGTTCGTGGTGTCACACTGAGCTATCCAACTGAGAGCATTTCCCTGCAGGACACCTTCCAGGGGACTCTGTGTTAGGGTTAGGCCCGGTGTTTGATTCAAATAAATGCATTATTAATGGTTAATTTTCCTGCAGCTGTGGCCTATCTGCTGGGAAGATGTTCAAAGACATGGGGTGCTATCTGGAGTCTTTAAAACACACCTCACCAAAGGGCAGCTTTGGCGTGGTTATTCCCACAGGGCAAGCAGGAAGCAGCAAGCAGGAAGAGATTGGAGGTCCTTCCCCTGGAACTGACTTCATGTCCCTAGTATTCTTGTCGGATCCCATCCTTCTGGTACCTCCTCCGTCCAGGGCCAGGATGCAGGCCTGTATCGTCAACTTAGTCTGGGAAATCACATCTTCTGTACTTCAGCTGCAATCCTAAGGGAAGAAGACTTTGGAAAATCCTTACTAGCTATGTGACCTTGAGCAAGTTGCTCAACCTCTCTGTGCCTTAATTTTCTTATCTTTATTTTATTTTTTTGTAAGGCAAAGTATACCACAAATTCATTTTTAATTGAGTTTTAGAGAGAAAAGAAGGGGTAGAGAGTGTGAGAGAGAAACAGAGAGAGACATTGATTTGTTCTACTTTTTTATGCATTCATTGGTTGATTCTTTTTTTTTTTTAATTTTTATTTATTGGTTTTAGAGAGAGGAAGGGAGAAAGAGGGAAACAGGAACATTGATCTCGGTCTATATGTGCCCTGACCTGGGATCAAACCAGCAACCTCTGTGCTTCAGGGCGACACTCTAACCAACTGAGCTATCTGGTCAGGGCTGGTTAATTCTTGTATGTGCTCTGTATAGTATCGAACCCACAATCTTGGCATATTGGGATAACACTCTAACCAACTGAGCTATCCAGCCAGTGCTCTTTAAAATAAAAATTAAACCTTGGCCAGATAATTTGATTGGTTAGAGCATCGACCTGTTACACAAAGATTGTCAGTTTGATCCCTGGTCAGGGAACATACAGAAACTGATAGATGTTTTAGTCTCCCATTTTTTCTTTCAAAAATGAATAAGCCTGACCAGGCGGTGGCACAGTGGATAGAGCGTCGGACTGGGATGCGGAAGACCCAGGTTTGAGACCCCGAGCTCGCCAGCTTGAGTGAGGGCCCATCTGGCTTGAGCAAAGCTCACCAGCTTGGACCCAAGGTCACTGGCTCCAGCAAGGGGTTGCTCAGTCTGCTGAAGGCCCGCGGTCAAGGCACATGTGAGAAAGCAATCAATGAACAACTATGGTGTTGCAACGGCAACGAAAAACTAATGATTGATGCTTCTCACCTGTCTCCATTCCTGTCTGTCTGTCCCTATCTATCCCTCTCTCTGTCCCAATGAAAAAAAAAGAATAATTAAGTTTTTAAAAAAATTAAAATAAATAAAATGAAGATTAAAACAGTTGTGACCTGAAAAAGTTCTTTTTTTAATTTAAGTAATAAAAATTTTAACTACTTGGATGTGTACAATTTGGTGGCATTTAGTACATTCAAAATGTTGTGCCAACAGCGCCTGTGTGGAGTTCCAAACCATTTTCATCACTCCAGGCGTGTTTTTGAGAATTCAATGTGTGAATGTTTGCAAAGCCTTAAAGTAATGCCTCGTACATCAAGAGCCAAGGCGCGCGTGCTCAATGAATGGCAGGAATGATTAGTGGGACAGTGGTCATAACAGGTGACACGTGGCAGGTAGTGGGACTGTCACTCCCCTTGGGCTGCAGGAGGAAGAGTTAGGTTTTCACTCCCCTCTGGACCCCATTTTCCAATTTGAGCTCTCTGTACCTGTCCACTGTCACACGCCTCCCTCACCCAGAGTCGTGTCCTCCCCTGTTGGGAGGCAGGGGCTGATGGAGCCAGGAAACCCAAACCTCTTCTGCCATCTCAGGGATTCTCCTCAGCCCCTTCTGGCTCTTCTTGACCCACTCCCATACCTGCTGCTGCTCCCCAAGCTGTCACCTTGTGTGGTAAAGGAGACACGTGTGCGATGGAGTGGCCAGGAAGATCCAGTCTGTGTGAAGAGAATGAATGGGAATGGAACTCTTACGAGCAAATCTCTCTCATTTACTCCCAGCATCCTGGGATACCTTGCATCCTGCAGATCCCTGGGAATCTGCATATTAACATGCATCCTGCTGAAGGGAGTTTTAGGAGGGAGTTGGAAAGTTTGGGACAGACTACTCCTGTCCCATCCTTCCAGTGTAAATGTTCCCACTCTGTGGTTACTTCGTACCAATTGAACGCATTTCATTTCCTGCTATATGAATAGCTAAGTGTTACTGCTCACTACGCACTTGTACTGACACCCAGGAAAAGCGTGTGAGTTTCCTTGATAATCCCTGGGTACAGAAAAACATCCCTAGACCCATTTCCCCAATTTCCCAGCATGTGAAAATCCAGAAGCCATGGACTGTTATTTGCTGTCACCTTGTGGCAGACTCGGGAACTTTGCGCTCTTATTTCCATCCTTGATAACTCTAATAAAGAAAGCACACTGAACACCTACTGGGTGCCAGGTCCCCCGTAGGAACCTGCGGACCTAAGTCAGACAGAGAAAGATAAATACCATATGATTTCAGTTATGTGTGGAATCTAAACAACGAAATAAGTGAACAAACAAAACAGAAAAAGACTCATAAATAGAGAACAAACTGAGGGCTGCTTAATAAGAGGGACTCCGGAGGCTGGGTTAAAAGGTGAACGAATTAATAAGCACAAATCCGTAGTTAAAAAAATAGTCACAGAGATGTAAAGTACAGCATAGGGAATATAGTCAATAATATTGTAATAACTATGTATGTTGCCAGGTGGGTGCTAGAATTATCGGGGGAATCACTTTTTTTTTTTTTTTTTACAGGGACAGAGAGAGAGTCAGGGAAAGGAATAGACAGACAGGAACAGAGAGAGGTGAGAAGCATCAATCAGTTTTTTGTTGCCGTTGCAACACCTTAGATGTTCACTGATTGTTTTCTCACATGTGCCTTGACTGCGGGCCTTCAGCAGACCGAGCAACCCCTTGCTGGAGCCAGCGACCTTGGGTCCAAGCTGGAGAGCTTTTGCTCAAGCCAAATGGGCCCGCACTCAAACTGGCGAGTTTGGGGTCTCGAACCTGGGTCTTCCACATCCCAATCCGACGCTCTATCCACTGCGCCACCGCCTGGTCAGGCTTGGGGGAATCACTTTGTAAATTACATAATTGTCTAACATCTATGCAGCACACTTGAAACTAATATAAAACAATATTGACTTTCAAGTGTAATTTTTTTAAAATCCTGTGGACCTGGAGGCATATAACAAGACAGACATGATTTCTGACCTTGTGAAGCTCCCAGCCTCCCAGAAAAGACAGTCAGTAACCCACAAAGAAATAAAATGAATGAGTAAATAAGATGATTACAGAGTGTGATACAGGCTAGGAAGAAAACAGGCTGGGTATCACAGAGTGAAAAGACATGTTTGAAAAACCCAGTATCTGTTTCCCTGCACACCCACTCCCTGCCCAGGACTGTGGACCATTCAAGGGCATGTGTGTCTGTCTGACTCCCCCTGTGAATAGGTAAAGTCATTCAGTGCTGGCACATAGTAGGTGCTCGGTAAATGTTCAATGAGTAAATTCAGGACAACTCTGTCCGAAGCCAGCTTCTTGGCTCCTCCAGGCCAAACAGATGGGGAGAGGATAGGAGGGCTTATGGAAGGGAGGCTGAGTCCTTTGGGGTCCTAGGAGGGCTGTAAGGATGATGGACAATTGCTACCCTCCCATAGAGGTCCCTGTCCACCCTGGTTTAAATTGTATCCTTACTCCATTTGCTTCTTGAACCCCTTCCTAGCTTATTTTATTCACTTTGGCATATTTTGCCATCTCACGTACTATATATTTACCTTATTTATTTAACCTCTGTCTCCACACATCCCGGAATGTAAACTCCACAATAGCAAGAATTTTTGTTTATATTTGTTCACTGTTGGTGCTCCAGTGCCTGGAAGTGCCTGACACTTATTAGGTACTCTGTAAATGTTTGCAGAGTGAATGAGTGATGCATGGGCGGGAATTGGGGACAGGGCCATGAGGACCCTGGGGCTAGGCCAGTGGAAGGGGAAGGGCTCAGAGCTCAAGCTGGAGGTAGACCTGATTTACCGTAGAGGCCAAGTGTAAATTATACTAGGAGGGGCCGGGTTGGGTGGGCGATGGTACGCTTAGGGGCAGGGGTAGGCTGAGGGCGGAGCCTTGGGGCGGGGTTTTCCTGGGGTTGGACCATTCTCGCAGTTGAATGCTTTAAGATCAAGACCAGTGTGGGGGCGGAGCCCATCCGAGACATGGCCAATCTGGAGGAAGAACCGGGATGAGGGCGTGGCCAAACAAGAAACATAAAACAAAGGGAGGGGCTGAGATTGGGTGGAGCCGTGGCAGAAAAGTGGGAGGGGTCACCAAGGGGTGGGGCCAGTCCCGGGGCGGGGCCGGGCCAGGATCTCTGCTGTCCCCGGTCCTGGAGAGCTCCCGCGGAGCAGGTCTCACTCTCGACCTGCAGGCCCCTCCCTGGCTGGCCAGGCCCCAGAGTGAGCAGGACCGGACTCCCCAGGGGAGGCGACTGTGGTCGGGCCTTGCCCCAGGCGCTGCTCTCCGAGCCAGGCGGCTACGGGGTCTCTGCCTGGCTAAGCTCTTCAATGTCCCGGGGCTGCGTCCCCAGAGACTCCAAGGGCGAAGGTGAGCTGACCCGTGCGTGAACGCGTGTGTGCCTGCCTGTGTTTGTGTGTCCACGTGCACATTAGTGTGTGTGTGGACGTCTGTGTGTGCACCAGAGGAATAGTGTGTGAACGTGGATTTGGGTAGATGCATGGATTTGGGTAGATGCAGAGAGCCGAGAGTGTGCAAAGTTATGTGTGTGTGCAAGAGTGGTCCCATGTGGGAGGAGAGTCGTGTATGTGCGTGTGTGTGTGTGTGTGTGTGTGTGTGTGACAGAGTGCATGTGAAATTTGGTAAAGACTGGGTCGATCAAGATATCTTGAAGGAAATGGGAATGATTCTTGGGGGCATCTGTAGCGAGCTGAAGGGGTGCGTGGGTGGTAAATTGTAGGAGTGTAAGAATTACGAATGCGTGTGTTTCCTTGTGAGTGGCAGTGAGGGGTGCTTCTTGGGGGCCTCCATGTGAAGTGGTGAGGACCAAGGAAAGTTTGGAGGCACTGATTGCTCTTGGAGGGTGAATGTGGTCCAGGGCGGTCTGTAAGGGACCGGGCAGGTGTTGCGGCCAGGCTGAGAGTAACTTGGAGATTATATGGGTCCCTTGCTTTGAAGGCTGGGGAGATTTGTGGGTGGGGCCATGGGGTGGCCCTACCCCTTGCACCAGGGAGCAGTGGGCAGGGTTCTTGCTTCATGTGGAGGGATCTGCTACCTTACCAGTCACCTGTCACGCAGGCTCCTGCTCATTTCTACCTGAGCGGCTTCTGCTGAGGCTTCTGAGAGAACATGGTGCAGAAGTACCAGTCTCCTGTCCGCATCTACAAGTACCCATTCGAGCTGGTCATGGCGGTGAGTGATCCCTGATTCTCCTGACTCTGTGTGATTGTTGAAGGGATACAGGAGGTCAGCTATGATTGTGAGGAAAGGGAACCCCCCAGTCCCTGGATTGGAAAGAATTATCGAGCTACTTTGTTGACATGGTGGGTCCAGCTTCCAGCCAGTGACCCCTCAGCCTGGCCATCCTACCTCTTACTACAACTCCTGGACTCCTTGCTCACTGACTAAAACACAAAGTCTATTTTTCTTTTCCTTGTTGAAGCTTACCTGTTCTCTTGTCTCAGGACCCTCTGACAGAAAACAAGGACATCAGGGGCTAGGCCACTGTTGTTTAAGGATAGTAATAGTAATAATAGTAAACACACTAATGATGGTGATGCTGGCAGCCATTCACTGAGGGTGTACGGTAAGTACAAAGAATCTATGAAAGTCTTTACATCTATTCCTTCATTTAATTCCTAATAGCTCGTATTATTCTCATTTACTACCACTAAATTGAAGCTTGGACAGGTGGCAGGGTGGCCCCAAGTTCTGTGGCTAGGAAGAGGTCGAGCTGGGCTCAGATCTATGCAGTGGGGACACCAGAGACATGATTTGAATCACAACTCCCCTTAGGGTCCTCGATCCTTTCACATACCCTCTTTGTGTCCTGCCTGATCTTATTTTATGATTCTACCTACATATGTGTTTATAGTCACACAAATGATTAAAAATTATCACCTTCGTCTTTCGTACACATTGTGCTGTTATGTGTAGATGGTTCCAGGTCAGGAAAGAAGCAGGGACCATACTGACTAGCTGGGTGCTCTTGGGCAAGTTACGTAGCTTCTCTGAGCCATCAGTCCCCATTTCTGGAATGAGGATTACATAGTTTCTAAATCTGGGCATCGTGCTGAGAATTAAATGAGTCAATATATGTAAAGCTTACCATGCAGGGTCTGGCACAGATCAAATGCTGTTATTATTGTTGTTACTATTATTGTTGTTGCCTGTGGCTGTGACTTTCCTTCATTTGTAATGGGGGTGGGACACCAGCAAGCGATGAAGAGACCAGGGGACATGTAGTCAGAAGCCCTGGGCCCCTGTCGCTGCTCTGGAGTGCCTGACTTTGTGTCTTTGGGAAGTCGTTGAATTTCTCTGAGCCTTGGTTCCTTCATTTGTGAAACGAGGATAGTTATACACACTTCATACGGTTGTCGTGAGGATTAAAGATGATTAGTGTGTGTGTGTGTGTGTGTGTGTGTGTGTGTGTGTGTGATTCAGTGCAAGTCCTGGTCTGTACTAAGCAGACAATAAATAGCAGCTAAATATAAAGAATTGTCCTCTAAGGCTCCAGGCAGCTCACATATTCTAAGATGCTAGAACTCATTTGTTCATTCATTCATTTGCTCACTAGGAAAGAGACGCCATCACCCCATCCTTCTGGGACAGTGCAGGGGCTTGTGGTTCTCTGCCATAAAGTGGAGACAAAATAATAATCGGATGGAAAACTAATAATTTTTTACTATTGCATGGGCTTAATAAATATACATTTAATTTAGCAAGTTGAGGATTCTCAGAAATATTTACAATCATTGCACTTTAAAATGAAACATGTCTGTAGCACTTCTGACCATTTGAACAGGACTGGTGATGAACACGTGTTTCTGGGCTGTGTGAAACCTGTTTTTGGAGGCTTCATGGTCCATAAATAAAGGCCAGTCTCAGCTTGCTCCCTAAACTGTTAACAGTCTATAGGTGTTGGTGTGTAGATGCTTGTGAGTACAGCAGAGAACAAAGGTTTTCAGATATTTGTCATCTAGCTGCTCTAATTTAAGTCGCTCATATTTTTCAAACACCATGCCACCCTTATCTTCCTTACAGTTTTTGTCAGTGAAAGGGCTCCAAACTGCTGTGACATCCCTGACAAAGCGGCTTTGCCGACTGTTTACAAAATATCATTGTCCCCAAAATAGCTGCATAACTCAACATAACTTGCGGGCTGTGTGCACACAAAAGGGGTTTTCTGCATTTGACATCCGCCTTTGTTTCTCAGCTAAACCCTCGCCCTCCGTGGGGTCAGATGCCAGGGAAGTTTTGGATGAACTCAGCTGTTTCCACCACATCCGACTGACCAGACCAACTGGCCTTTGGTTTTTCTGTTTAACAAAACTGACTGGAGAATCAAAGCCTACCTCAGGTCTTCGAAAGTCCCCCCGGGGTTAACAGAAAAGACTAAAACTGGGCTTGTGGAATTGGTTATAAAAGAGCACTGAGGAAATCTGTCAAGACTCAGCCTTAAAAAAAATTTGTTTTAAAAATATTTTTCTCTTTGTTTTCAAAAATTTAACTAATCCAATAAATGGCCAATTCTCTCCTTGGGCCAAATCCCTTGACATGAATTCTTTTACTGAGGGGTGAGATTCCAGGGGAATTTTCTTTCTTTTTTCTTGGTAGCCCTCTGTATTGTTTGGTTCAAAACAGTGAGCTTGGATCATATTGGTAAACAGAGGGAAGTAATGACAACAAAGGCCGCTGCCTTGTCCGAGGCTGGGGAGGGTCCTTGCTCCCTTGTCATATGAGTACCAGAAGGAGGGTGCGTGTGGGTCTTTGTGGAGATCCCTGTGGATAGAACACGGAGGCCTTGTCTTGGACTGCAGACTGTGGTCACTTAGGTCCTGGAGGCCACTCTGGTCAGCCCACAGCCCGTTGTGAATGTATTTTGGACTATCTGGGCTCTCTACCCAAATGGCTTTCCAACAGCTGGGTCCCTGCTCCAGTGTCTCACCTGGGGAAGGGAGATAATAAAGGTCTGGCCCCTCAGAGAGCTGAAGTGACGATTCAGTGAAGAGATGTGGGTGCCCAGACAGGGCCTGGCACATTGTTCATGCTCTTGAAACAGTGCTTAGGTTTGTTATTACTATTTATTGTTTCAACAGCTTTGTTGAGCTATATATCACTCACATAGCATTCACCTATTTAAAGGGTGAAATGAGTGGTTCTTAGCATGTTCAGAAAGTTGTGCAGCCATCATCACTGTCGGTTTTAGAACATCTTCATCCCCCCAAAAGAAACACTGTACTATTAAAAAAAACCAAAAACGAAGTTATTGATTTTAGAGAGAGAGGAAGGGAAAGAGAGACAAAAACATCATCTGTTTCTGTATGTGTCCTGACTGGGGATCGAACTGGCAACCCTGTGTATTGGGATGATGCTCCAACCAACCGAGTTATCCACCCAGGGCGAAACACTGTAGTCTTTAGTCATCATCCCCTAACCTCCCCCATTCTGCTCAGCCCCAGGTAAACGCTAGTCTACTTTCTGTCTCTATAAATTTGCCTATCTTGGACATTTCATATAAATGGGATAATAAAATAGTTGGCTTTTTGTGACCGGCATAATATTTTAAAGGTCCATCCACATTGTGGCATGATTCAGAACTTTATTCCTTTCTATGGCTGAATGATATTCCATTGTATGGATGGACACATTCATTTATCCGTTCATCAGTTAATGGACATTTAGATTGTTTCCAGTTTTGGGCTACCTCTGCCCAAAACAGTGAATTACATTGTTACAAACATTTATGTACAAGTTTTTGTGTGGACACATTTCTCCCAAAGAAATCCCTGGTGTGAATGGTGGTGGTTATTCGGTGAGCTTAAGAAGATTCTATATTAGTGTGTGTATATATTTATATATATATATTTCATAGAGAGAGAATTTTAGAGAGGGGGAAAGGAGAGAGAGAGAGAAAAAGAGAAACATTGATCTGTTTCTGTATGTGCCCTGACCAGGGATCGAACCGGCAATCTTTATATATCAGAACAATACTCCAAGAAGCGGAGCTATCGGGCCAGGGCGAAGATTCTGTTTTAGGCCCTGGCCAGTTGGCACAGTGGTGAAGCATTGGCCTGGGGTGTAGACGTCTGGGTTTGATTACTAGTCAGGGCACACATGAAGAAGTGACCATCTGCTTCTCTTCCTCTCTCTCTTTTCCCCTCTAACAGCCAGTGACTTCATTGGTTTGAGCGTTGGCCCCGGGCACTGAACTTGGTTGATTTAAGCATGGATGGCCCCAGATGGGAGTTGCTGGATAGGTCCGGGTGGGGGCACAGGTGAGAGTCAGTCTCATTATCTCATCTCCTCTCACTTGAAAGGAAAAAGAAAAAAAGGAGGATTCTATTTTAAATTTTATTTAACAGACTTGCACACAGTGCTTCCTAGGTCTCAGGTACTGTTGTGAGCCCATTCAAATATTCATATATTTCTCATACCACTCCATGATATAGGTTTGGTAGGTAGCCTCATGCTACAGATGAGAAAACAGAGGCATAAAAGGAATGAATAAATGACCCAAAGCCCCAAAGGGAACAAAATGGCAGGTGAGGATTTAACTGCAGGCAGTCGGCTCCAGAACTCATATTCCCAACCATGAGCTCTGCTATTTCTCAAAGCTGAGGATCTGAAATTATGGGGGTGACTTCTGGCCTGAGTGAGTGGTCCCACAGGGGCAGTTACCATCAGGACTGTGTCCAGAATGCCTGCACCCCATAAGACCCTGCAAAGGGGAGTGCAGCCAGAGCCTGCAGACCCTGCCTCTCCGTGGGCAGCTGATGCTTACAGAGCCTGGGAGTGCTTTCTGACCCCCCTGGCGCCCAGCCCTTTTGGCCAGCTCAGAGGCAGGCACTATAACAGCAGCCTTGGCTGCAGCAGAAGAGGACAGACACTGAGGCTTAGGGAGGTTAAGGAGGCCGTTCCTTAGTCAGTGTCCTCATTTGCTGTGCCGTGTAACAAAGTACTACAACAGGATAGCTTTAGAACAACAGATTAGTGTCACACAGTCCTAGAGGACAGAAGTCCAAGATCAAGGTGCCAGGAGGCCATGCTCCCTCTGAAGGCACTGGGAAGGCTTCTGTCCTGACTTCTGGTAGTTTCTTAGTGGTGGCATAATTCTGATCTTCACACGGGGTATTCTGCCTGTGTGCACCGGGGTCTACATTTCCCCCTTATTAGGATACCAGTCATATTGGATTCACAAGGAGACCCTTGCAACCTCATTTTAACTTGAGTACCTCTATTAAAGATTTTATTTCCAAAGAAGACCCCATTTTGAGGTACTTGGAGGGACCTTCTTTGAGAGGAACACAATTCAGCCCACAATGCTCAGTAAATGGCAGAGGTTTGAACTTAGGGAATTGGATCCCACAACCTGATCTCACAGCCAGACATTCTGGGTTGTGGCTTGATGTTCAGTAAACTTCTCTGTGCACAGTGACCTCTATGGCTTCAGGAATGACCTGGCCGCCCCCTTTATTTCCCTGCCCTGTCGGGTTCAAAAACTCTACAGCTTCAAGTCATCTCAGATTCTGCAAACCTACAGGAGGAAGGCACGGAGTAGAATTTCCTAAGCAATAAGCTTTCATTGCGGAAGAAGGGTTACCGAGGTGAGGGCTGTTGTCAGCAATTAAGTGTTAAAATATTTAAAGACCTGGCTTTTTGTATTGATAAACAGCTGTAATTTAGCAGATGGGTTATTAATAAGGAGCGGCCTCTGATGGTATATCCTTGCAGTCCAGGCCAAGGGCAGTAACAGTTGAAATTGTTGTTATGGATGTAGTTTTAATAAAGCAGCAGGGGCCTTATTTAAATGAGTTTAAATTAGTTCCCTGGAGCCTGTTGTTATCTGATCTGTTGCTAACAGATTAAGAGAAGCAATGTTTTCCAGCCTGGATTGCCTACAGGGCTCTGAGACGCTCTGATTTGAGCTGGTGATCTTCTGATTTCAGGGAGCCTTGAAATAAACTAGGTCCTCATTCATTAGTTTACACGTGCACTAATTCATGCATGCATGCATGCATATATGGGTCCGCAAATATTTACTAAGTTTCCCTGGGGTGCCAAGCACTGAGCTAAGTGCAGGGGCTATGAAATAGTTGATTCCTAGTACTTTTTTGAATGCATCATTATTCTGTTAATTGTATATGGAATTTGCTTGTTTGCTCATTTATATGGGTCTTTTTCATAACAGTAAGCTTCAGGAAGGTGGGGACCATATCTGTCTATGTCTGTCTTCTAGTTCTGTCTTGAACTGGTTTTCTTGACATGGTCCCTTTTTTCTTGGACTGTGGTGTGTGTGTGTGTGTGTGTGTGTGTGTGTGTGAGAGAGAGAGAGAGAGAGAGAGAGAGAGAGAGAGGGAGAAGGCAGGCAAGTGCGATGAAGGACGATCTGTAATGGGGGAAGAACAAGTTCAGCCGAGGGTCTCAGGGCAGCCAGGTGGAGCCTAGCTGAGGGGAGGCGGGCTAGCCTTGTGCAGGCCACGGGGGGCAGAGCTTGTCTCTCTGCAGAAATGAATGTGGCAGGGTTGGGCCCCAATGACAGTCAGAAAGTGACTGGTGGGTCAATTTATCTCTCCAAGGACTTCGGGAGTTTGAAAGGTTTTAAGCAGGGGGGAGACATGGTCAGATTGGGGGTTTAGGAGGATTCCCCGGCTGCCCAAAAGTGGGTCAGCAGGGGTTTCTGTCCGGAGCATGGGGAAACAGAGGCGAAGGAGTTCGGGTGCATTCCTGAGACGCTCAGAAAACCTAGAATAGCATTTCCCTCCCATCAAGATCCTGACATTTAGCGTTGGCTAAATGTCAAGATTCACTAGGCTGGCCTCACTGCGGCCTCATCCCTCCAGGAACTATCAGGGGTCCCAGCTGATCTGGGAAGTCCTTGGGCAGGGAGTGTGTTCAGAGGAGCGGGGTTTGCCCCACTCCTCACCCCAGGTGAGATGCACAGCAGGGTTTTATGCAGTTGCTGGGCTGGGCAGGGAGGCTGGTGAGCCCCACCCCACCCCCACCCCAAGCTGGAGAGGCCAGGCAGTGTGATGGCATGACCTCAGAAGGAGACGAGGTCCCAGCCAGGCAAAGCGGGGACCCACCATGCAAAGAAGAGCCACCAGAAGCAGAAACGAATAATCACTAGACTGTGCTAACTTTGCCCCATGTGGCAGCCTTGAGACCAGGGCCCAGGGAAAAACAGGCAAAACTGTTCACCTGTACCTTGTTCAGGATGTTTCTTGGTCAATGGCTGCAGATGCGCTATCATGACCAGAGGGGAACTATTCAGGCATTTATTCACCTGTGCAGGAAGTACCTACCTTCCAGAACTTAGTTCTTTATAGGTGGACAGTGAATATACAGACACAGGTTTCCCTCTGGGCGGTGCGCCTGCTGCAGTGCACCAGCAGGTGTAGGCAGAAACCCACTCATGCTGAGACGGAGGGACCCATACCGCTCAATCTGCTCTTCTGGGCACTATATATGTGATGAGAGCTCCAGCTTCCTGCTCTTTGCCCCAGCACCTGTGCCTCCTTCCCCTCCCTGTCTTCCTTCCACGCATCCATCCACTAATATAGGCTGCGTGTCTGCAGTGTCCCAGATGGTATGAGGATGCTGGAGAATCCAACAGGGAAGAAAACAGGTATAAAACAGAGGTGTTGACTATAAACAAACACAGAATATGACATCCTATCCCAAATCATGACTGACGCTCTGGTAGGGCTATATACCACCTAGGAGGAAATGGTTTGTTTCTTTGTAAAAAATTGTGGTGAAATATACATAACATAAACTTTCCTATTTTAACCATTTTTAAGTGTACAATTTAGTGACATTAAGTACATTCACAATGTTGTGCAACCATTACCTCTATCCATCTCCACAATTTTTTTGTCTCCACCAAGTAAAATTCTGCACCCATTAAACACTAACTCCCTGTTCCTCCTCACTTCCCAACCCCTGGTAACCCTCATTCTACTTTTTGTCTCTATAAATCTGACTACTCTGCACACCTCATGTAAGTGGGGTCATACATGATCATACAAGTATTTGTCCTTTTGTGTCTGGTTCTTTCACTGAGCATTATGTTTTTGAGGTTCATCCAGGTTGTAGCATAGATCAGAACTTTCTTTGTTTTTCTTCTTATTTTCTTTTTTAGCAAGGGAGAGAGACAGACAGATGGACAGATAGGAAAGGAGAGAAATGAGAAGCATCAACTCATAGTTGTGGCACTTTAGTTGCTCATTGATTACTTCTCATAGTGCCTTGACCATGGGTCTCCAGCTGAGCCATTGACCCCTTGCTCAAGCCAGAGACATTGGACTCAAGCCAGAAATCTTGGGTTTAAGCCAGCGACCTTGGGCTCAAGCCAGCAACCATGGGCTCAAGTCAGCGACCATTGGATCATGACTATGATCCAATGCTCAAGCTGGTGACCCTGCACTCAAGCTGGCAACATTGCATTCAAGCTGGATGAGCCCACGCTCAAACCAGTGACCTTGGGGTTTTGAAACCGGGTCCTCAGCATCCCAGGCTGATGCTCTATCCACTGTGCCACCACTGGTCAGGCAGAACTTCATTCCTTTTGATAGCTGAATAATATCCCATTGTTTTGGATAGACCACATTGTGTTTATCCACTCATCCATCAATGGACTTTTGGTTTGTTTATACTTTTTTGCTTATTGTGAATAATGCTGCTATGAACACAGGTTTACAAATACCTATGCAAATCCCTGTTGATTTACAACCCTAAAAACTCTACTGTGTCCATTTAAAAATCTACTATGTGGTGTGTGACACAACTAAATGCCTCATATATATTATCTCCCATTAATCTTTAGAGCAACCCTTATGAAATAGGTATTATCATCCTCATTATCCTTTTTCCTGAGGAAGCTGTGTCTCAGAGAGGTCGAGGTCACCCGGCTGGCAAGTGGCAGAGGCTGAGTCCAGACCCTGTGCTGTCTCTGTTGCTCTACCGTATCCCTCACTGGGTCTGGGTGCCCTGCCTACAGGGCCCTTCTGACCCTCTGTCTTTACCGTCTCCAGAGCAGGCTTTGGCTAGGATAGCGGTAGCTTTTTTCCCCCTTTTTTTAAAAAGACTTTATTCATTTTAGAGAAGAGAGAGGAGAGCGGAGGAGCAGAAAGCATCAACTCCCATATGTGCCTTCACCAGGCAAGCCCAGGGTTTCGAACCTCAGCGTTCCAGGTTGATGCTTTATCCACTGTGCCACCACAGGTCAGGCTGGGTATAGCTCTTTATAAAGGGTATATAAGGCAGTGATTACAGAAGGCTTCCAAAACAATGCCACTGTGGCTCTGCCATGCCCACTTCCCTCCATCAGCTGGGATGACACTGCTGCCGTCGGGTGTCTGATGGCTCACTCGCCAAGCTCTGACTAAGCAACTTGGCCAAGTGTTGGGGATCCAGACAATAGCATATTACTCAGCCATGAAAAAGAATGAAGCATTCTCCAAAGAGGACATACAGATGGCCAGTAGGCAGATGAGAAAATGCTCAACATCACTAATCATTAGAGAAATGAGATATCACCTCACACCAGTCAGAATGGCGCTCATCAGCAAAACAACACAGAACAAGTGCTGGCGAGGATGTGGAGAAAAGGGAACCCTCTTGCACTGCTGGTGGGAATGCAGACTGGTGCAGCCACTGAGGAAAACAGTATGGAGATTCCTCAAAAAATTAAAAATCGAACTGCCTTTTGACCCAGCTATCCCATTTTTAGGAATATACCCCAAGAACACCATAGCACTGTTTCAGACGGAGAAATGCATGCCTATGTTTATGGCAGCATTGTTTACAATAGCCAAGATCTGGAAACAGCCCAAGTGTCCATCAGAGGACGAGTGGATTAAAAATCTGTGGTACATATATATGATGGAATACTATGGGGCCATGAAAAAGAAGGAAATCTTACCTTTTGCAACAACATGGATGGACCTGGAAACTATTATGTTAAGTGAAATAAGCCAGGCAGAAAAAGAAAAATATCATGACCTCACTCATTTGAGGAATCCAATGAACAATGAGAACTGAGGAAAGGAATTGAGACAGAGGCGGGACCAAAGGGACCAGAGGAAAAGAGGACAGAGGGAAAGGGGGAGGATAGGATGGGATAAACCTGAAGGGAAGGGGGGAGGGCGCTATCGGGAGGGGGGCAAGGGAGATGTTGAGGGGGGGTGCATTCGGGGCAACACTAGAATCTATGTAAACACAATAACTTAAAATTAATAATAATAAAAAAAGAATGAAGCACTCATAACTGCAGTAATAGGAATGAACCTTGAAAACATAATGCTCAGAGCAAGAAGCCTGTCACAAAAGAGCACATGCTGTATGGTTCCAATGATATCAAATGTCCAGAGAAAACAAATCCACGGAGACAGAATGTAGATCAGTTGTTGCTTAGGGCTAGGGTAAGAGGATTGGGTAGTGACTGTCAATGGGTATGGAGTTCCTTTTTTGGGGTGATCAAATGTTCTGGAATTAGATAGGAACGATTGTTGCATAACTTCGTGGATGTTCTAAAACCCACGGCATTGTACACTTTAAAAGGATGCGTTTTATGGTATGATAATTACATCTCAATTATAAAAGAAGACTCCGGGGAGCTAGAGTACTGATATCTGATATCAGTCCTGGAGTCTCCCAAGCTTGCAGGGCTAAGCTGGCAGGTAGACAAGGAAGACTCTGAGGTTGTCACATGGTGGTCAGTCCCCCAAGCCACCCTGGAGCTAGGAGAGGAAAGGCGGCACATGGGGCTAAATTATGTTAGTGTGGTTTGTATATTCCTTCCACATTTGTGGTTTGAATTTGCATGAGGAAGAGCAGGAAGGAAGGAGGGAGAGGGGGAGGGAGCAGCTGTCAAGTGATTAGCAGAAATAGCTTTCCTGTACTTTATAGAATCTCACCCTTTTTAAAAATTTAAATTTATTTAACAAATGCTTCTATGGAATGAACCATGTGTCAGGCTCTGTCCTCAGCGCTTTACCAAAACAGACTCCTTGATTTGCCTGACAACTCAACACGGTAGCGGTAGCTGTAGCTACTTCTCTTATTCTCCTTTTAACAAATGAATGGATTAAGGAACTGGGAGCTTGATGACTTGTTTGCGTGGCCACAGAGTTGTTCAGAGGCTGAGCAGAGATTTGAAGCCAAGCACCAGAGTCCATGCCCTCAACAACTGTGCTACGCTGTCATTCACTCATTCATCATGTCGGTGTCTATTGAGTGTCAACTATGAGTTAGGCATTTTTCAAAACACCAGGGATTTGGAGGTGAACCAACCCACTGCCGGGGGTCTGATGATTTCTTTAGCAGTTGTGTCTCACAAAGGAAGGAAGCAGGTACAAGTGAGCACACATGGGGAAGGTCTATAATTACTCTACTCTACCTATGGGGCTGAAGGGAGAGAGGAGACATGCAGTGCTCACGGCTCCCCAGCTTAGCTAGGAGCCCAGGGTTATCTACCTCCAGCTCCCCATCTCCATGCACCGTGTGTGTGTGTGTGTGTGTGTGTGTGTGTGTGTGTGTGTGTGTGTGTGTTTGCAGGATGGGGGAATATGGGAAGCATTCAGTGGAAGTTTCCATCAGCCTTTGCCTGCCCTGGCCGAGGTCCTGGAAGGTGGGTTCTGGGCTTTGGACAGGTTTCCTTTCTGAGCTGGCAGGCTTGAGTGTCCCTTCCCAACTGCCTGGCAGAACGGTTGTAACTGAATCCTTCTGCTGCCTTGTGTCCCTCAGGAGGCCAAACCACGTGTTTGTCCATCAGGGAGAAGCTCAGGCCTAATTTGTGGGACAGTACTCAGCATCTAGTCTCTTTAGGCAGGGACTAAACTAGCTGTGTGAGCTGGGTTCCAACACAGCTTGGGTCCTGTGAATTCTTTGCTTCTGCAAAATCCTGTGATGTGTTGAAGGCAGAGGGTCCTTGAATTGTGGGTTTAGGCCAGGGGGACTCAGCCTCTCCAAACCACAGACACTTGTGATATAGTCAGCGCCTCCCTAGAGGTAGGACAGGGTGGTTTCAGGGCTGGGGTTAGGGTCAGCAGAGCCTGGCTCCAATCTTAGTCTTCCCAAGCGTCAACTTGCTCAGCTGTAAAATGGGGAAACATTAGTTCCCATCTCATCAGAGCATCATTGGAAGAAACGATGCAGTTAGCATTTTGTAAACATCAGTGACAACAGTGTCAGACACGAGATCTCACAAGCCCAGGGAATCTCCAGCTGACTGTCCTGACACTGGAGAATGGGCTCGGGATGAACCCCTTGTATCGGGGCCCCTGCCTTCCAGATGAAACCTGAATTCTGGGCCCCCCAACGCCTGGGGTGGCTCTGTGGTCGGAGCAGCCACTGTTTACTTGAAGAACGCGGAGCCTTCCCTCGGCGCCTTCCCCCGCAGGGCAGGGTATGTTGTGCCCAAGCGACTGTCGGCCGCTGGCCAGCCCCTATGCGTGCCTCCCCTATGTTATCTGGGGGCTCCAGATGGGCTCTTCTAACAAGAGCATTGTTATGACAGGAAGTTGACCAATGAAATTCAGTGCCCTCAGCTGGCTGCCTGCGCTGAGCCATGGCCCTTCCTTGGGGCTATTTAGGACTTAGGTAAGAAGTTTACATTATTTTGTTCTCTGCTCGTTGGCATTTCTCTGTGAGCCCCCAGTGTGTGCCAAGAGCTGAGATGGATGTAGGTGTGAGGCCAGCGTTGCCGAGAAGCATGCCGCCCAGGCCTCGGGCACACCACATGCGGGCAAGTACTACCTGTGGTTAAAATGTGCCTCAAGTGCTACTGGGAAATGAATGGGGTGAAGGACAGAGAACCCGGGAGATGCAGCTTTGCAGGGGACGTGGGGGTGGGTGTCCCAGGAAGACGACCAGCTGAGACTGACAAGTCCCTGCCTGAAGCCTAGTGGTTCCTCACCCCCATCCTGGCCTCCTACTAACTGGGAGTTCCAAGGACTCCTACCTCCTCCGTCCCCTTCACTGTCAAGTGAATTGGTCAGTGTTCCAAGCAGAAGAAACAGCTAGTGCAAAGGCCCTGGGCAGGAACAAGATTGGCGGGTGGATTTCCTGTTTCCTGTGGCTGACATAGCGAAGTACCACAAAATGGGGGGGGGGGCGGCGGGGCTTAAACAGCAGAAATGTTTAATCTCACAGTCTGGAGGCTAGAAGTCTGAGATCAAGGTGTCAGCAAAGTTGTTTCCATCAGAGGGCTGGGAGGGACAAGCTCTTCCAGGCTCCTCTCCTAGCTTCTGGTGTCGTCGTATCCCCGGTGTTTCTTGGCTGGTAAAGGAATCATCCCGATCAGTGCCTTCATCTTCACATAGTGTCCCCGTGTGTGTGTGTGTGTGTGTGTGTGTGTGTCCACATTTCGTCTTTTATAAGGACACCAGTCATATTGGATTAGGGCCCACCTTACTCCAGTATGAGTTCATCCTAACTAATCATACCCACAACCACCCTGTATCCAAATAGGGTCAGATGTAGAGGTCCTGAGGGCTAGGGCTTCAACACACGAGTTTTATCAGAGGTGGGGTGAGGGAACAATTCAACTCATAACAGTGTGGTGGAAACAGCAAGGCTGGCATGGTGAGGGCAGAGGAGAGGCTGGGGTGGGAGGTGGGCTGGTGGGCCAGATCTCCCAGGGCCCGGCAGGCACAGAATGGAGTGTGGGGTTTGTTGTGAGCATCCAGGCCTATTCTAAGTATGTCCTTTTATCTGGGGAGCGGGAGAGAGACTGAACAGTCAGTAGAAGTGGAGAAGCTCAGGGGCAGTGGGGCCTCTGCCCGGCAAGTGGTGAAGGACTGAGGTTGGAGAAAGGAGAAATCCTGACCACACAGCCCCAGCGGACAGAGCCTGGCTCTGTTCCCCAGCTGCCTGGGAGAACAGGCCTCCTGCTGAGCAAGGGGTTCCTGAGGGGGAGGGCTGAGCCAGCCTGGGATTCAAATCCAGGTTCACTGTTTTTGTGCTGTGTGACCTTGGGTAAGTTTCTTAGCCTCTCTGAGCTCCAATTTCCTCATTGTCGAATGAGGATGCCATGCAGAGAATTAAATGAAAGAACTCACACAGCTGGAAGAGCAGAGTCAAGGCTTGAGGAGTACCAACTACTCTGAGACACAATCTGGTGACATCCTCTCATTACAGATGAGGAAATGGAGTCTCCGAGAGAGAGCAAGTGACTTGCCCAAGGCCACCCAGTGAGAACGTAGCAGAGACCTGAACTATGCCCTACCAATTCTGAAACATGCACCCCTTTCCCTCCTTATACTTTCCAAACACAGAGGTGGAGTGGAGCTGGCTCCTCTGCCTCCCTCCTGAATTTGATGCCAGCAGAGTGCTCCCAACCTGCTGGGAGGGGCCGCATGCCGGTCTTCCAACCCTGTACCGTGCCACCACTTTGTCCTGTTCCTGGAGAAAGACAACGCTGGGTGCCTGCAATGTGCCAGGCTCTGCATGAGATTGTCAACCTGGTTTTGTCTTCTGGGAGACAAGCTTGGTATACACACCCCTTCCCCAGATGATAAAACAGAGTTAGAGAAAGGATCTTGCTTCTCTGTTGGGAGGAGGTGGCGCTCCACCCAGCTCTCATCCACTTCGCTGTTAGGCTTCCTCCTAAGCCGGGGAGGGAAGGGGTGCGGGGATGCCTTCCTTTGAACGAGGGCTTGGGCGGGGGAGTCTCCCTTGCCAGCCCGCAGAGCCCAGACCCCTGTTTGGGAGCCCCCTGGTGCACTTTTATCCGGGGGACCAGCACTAACGCTAGTGTGTTTGTACAAAGCGACCAGCTCTGACTTATGGCAGGAGGCAGTCCTACCCTCCAGATCATCGCGATCCGGAGGACGCGCTGGGTTGGCCCTGTGGGGCCTGGGATAACACCAAGGGCACTAGGCATGGTTTCATTTCTTCTTTCCCCCTCCCCTGCCTCTGCCAGTCAGAGCTTGGGTGGGTGCCGCCTCTCCGCTGGGAAGGAATGGGGGTGGAAGCGTGTGTCCTCAGATGCCGGCACTATATTTGGAGCTCGCTTTGATCCTGATTGCAGGGCACGTGGGCTGTGACAGGCGCTTGCGGCAGACCCTGCTTGAATGCTTCTAGGTGCCGGCACGCCCCCTAGTGGCTCTGACTCTGGTACTTCTGGAACCGGGACAGACTCGAGCCTTCCAATCTGGGTGCCCTTTCTTCCTTTTAGTTGCCGACCTGTTTGCTCTGGGGGGAACCTCTAGGATGTTAAATAGAAGCGGCCAGAGCAGACGGCCTTGCCTCGGTCCTGCTCTGAGTGGGGAAAGGGTTCCGTCTGTCACCACTGAGTGGGTTTGCGGTGGTTTTCTGTAGATGCCCTTTATCAAGTCTCTCTTCGCTTGTTGAGTTTTTATCACGAAGAAGTGTTGGATTTTGTCCAAAAGCTTTCCCCCTGAGAGATGCTTTCTTTTAAAACGTCCCGGGCAAGTCCACTCTTCCGTCTGAGGGCGAAAACTCAAATGTAAAGCCAAAAATTGACCTGCCAGGTCACTGCGCAGGCACACGGCGGTCTTGTTGGTTAAACAGCAGCGGTCACTGCGCTTCCCAGGGGCCCGGAAGGCTCTTCTCACTCTCCAGACCCCTCTGTTAAGTGAGAACTGAGAGGACACTCCAGTCAGGGCAGGAGGAGGGCTGTGCCCGGTGGACCTTGGCCAGCCCTTCGCACTCCCCTCCACCCCCAGGCCTACGAGAAGCGCTTCCCCACCTGCCCGCAGATCCCGGTGTTCCTGGGCAGCGAGGTCCTGTGCGAGTCCCGCAGTCCCGATGGCGCCGTGCACGTGGTGGAGCGGAGCTGCCGGCTGCGCGTGGAGGCCCCGCGGCTGCTGCGGAAGGTGGGAGTCCAGGGGGCCGGGGAGCAGAGGAGGAGAACAGACAAGCGGGTGGGGGACAGCAGAAAGCGGTACTTGGCAGCCAGGGACAGGGACAGGCCGTGGGCAAATATATGAATGTTGGTGCCGAAGGAGGGTTATGCGGTGTGGTCTGGGTCAGAGGGCCGGATGAATCCAGTGGGACAAATGCTGGGAGTCTGGGCTGGGACTGGGCGGGGGACCACGGATGAATAAGGGTCCTGGAATGGGGGGCTGGGAAGATCGAGTCAGGGGCATGGAGTCAGGGATCCTGGCCTAGGCGGGCGTGCAGGCGTGGGGCTGGGGTCCCGGGGTCCGGGAGTGACCGCGGCCAGCACGCGGGGTTTGTGCCGCAACCCCTCATCCCCTGCACGCCCTCGATGCCCCTTCCTTGCAGATCGCCGGTGTGGAGCACGTGGTCTTCGTGCAGAGAAACGTCTTGAACTGGAAGGAGAGGACCCTCCACATCGAAGCACACAACGAGACCTTCGCTAGCCGCGTGGTGGTCCACGAGAACTGCAGCTACACTGTGAGCATCCGCTAGGCGCCCTCCCATCTCACCCCTCCTCCCCCGCTTCAGTCCTGAGAACCTGAGTCCGACAGCTCCCTCCCTCCCAGGGCCTTGTCGGATAAGATGCGGCACATCCGCAGTTTGGATACTCAGCTGATACCTTTTAATTTCATTGATTATTATTGTTTTTCTGAGAGAGGAAGGGAGAGAAACATCGATCTGTTGCCCCACTTATTTATACATACAGGGATTCTTGATTGATTGATTTGCTGGAGAGGGACAAAAAAATCCACCTGTTGCTCCACCCATCCATGCGTTCACTGGTTGACTCCATGTGCCCTGACCCCGGATGGAGCCGGCAGCCTTGGTGTATCCCGATGCTCTAAACCAAGGAAGCTACCCATCCAGGGCACTTTTTCTTTTTTAAAGTTTAAGTAGTCTCAAATATTGCTTGAGACATACTAAAATATTATTCCTTGTCTGACAGGTGGTGGCGAAGTTGGAAACCCCCGAGGACTCAGGCTTGAGGGCGGGCTCCTGGGCTTGAGCTGGGGTCACTGGCTTGATGTATAACATTAAATATATTACCTATATATGTATGTATATATAACTATATGCATATAATTTTTAAGGGACAGGAATGCAGACCTCAGATCCCCTTACTTCCGGCCCGTCCTGAGAAGGTCTTTTTTTCTGACACTTTCGAATCTGTGTTACGCTCTGGAGGGAGGTCATCAGGTGTTGCCAGCTGTGACGGTGCTGTCTACCTCATGCTCTAGCTAAGCCCAGGTCACCAAGAGAGCCCTGGGGGAGGGCATGGTGTCCCCCACCCTCAGACTGTGCGGTCGTCCCTGCCTTGCTTTTAGGTCCACCCAGAGAATGAAGACTGGACTTGCTTTGAGCAATCCGCCTCACTGGACATCCGGTCCTTCTTTGGCTTTGAAAGTGCCTTGGAGAAGATTGCCATGAAGCAGTACACAGCCAACGTCAAGAGGGTGAGTGGGGGGTTCCGCTGGTCACAGGGAGGAAAGGCACAGACCTTGGGGGTTACCAGTTCTGGTTCCAACTCCACCTTGCCACCTGACAACCCGTGTGACATCCAGCAAGATCCTTAACCTTCCCCACCCGTAGAATGGGGATTCTAACCAGTTGTCCATCACAGGAGATGGACAACTAGCCCGTAATGGGGGCCTTATAATTACTGTCCTGATTGTTCCCAGGATTGAGTGTAAACTCTGTGGACACAGGAGGGGACATTATATGGTGGTTTCTTCTGGTAAAATGGTTCCTGCTTGGTTTAAAGATATCAGACCCTTCACTGAGTGGAAGCTTTTTAGTGTAATAAAATGGATGAAATCCATTTTAATAATATATTTTGTCCAATGCGTTATCAATCTAAAACATATTTGGGGGCTATTTTATGTTCTTTGTTTGGTGCAAACCCAGCATATATTTAACATTCCCAGCACGGTTCCATTTGGCCTGACCACATTTCCGTTGCTCAATAGCCATGTTTCAGGGCTGGGCCAAAAGCCAGGTGGGGGTGACTCCCAAGCTGGCATAGTTACCTCAGCTGTCCTGCTCTAGGGCTGCTGACGTGTCTTGGTTCTCTCTGGCTTCCAGGGGAAGGAGGTGATCGAGCATTACCTGCACGAGCTCATCTCCCAGGGTGTCTCTCACATTCCCCGGTGGACACCTGCCCCAGTCCGAGAGGAGGACGCCTGCCCCCAGGCCAGGCTGGGGGATCCCTGCTCCCTGGAGGTCAGCGGGCCCAGAAGCACCCAGGACCCTGCTCCAGAGATGGTTGGCAGTGACGGTAGGTGACTGTGGCTGAGGCCCAAAGTCCTAGGAAGTCTGCACCAGGTCTGCTCAACTGTGTGGGGGGAGCCTGGCCTTGGAGCCCCCCAGGGACAGGGCTGGGTCCTGGAATGACTCAGCCTCCTCCCTCTCATGGGTGCTCTGCCCTCTCTTCCTGCCCAGGAGCTAGGACTGATTTATTTCTAGACCAGGAATTGACCTGATCTGGTACCTTAGGGATCCCTCTTTCTCTGGTTTTATTACTACTTTAAATTATATGAGTAATGCATGATCATGGTGGGAAAAACTCAAATTGCTCAGAAGATGTCCTCCTTGGAGGCAACAATAGTTTTCTGTTTATGAAACTATCTAGGCATCTATACATACTGAATACATATACATGCTTACATATATAATCTACACAGAACAAATGAGGGCATATTATACACTCTATTCGATACTTTGGTTTTTTTTACTTACTAATGTTTCTTGCACAGCTTTCTGTATCAGTGCCTGTGTCTGAGCACTTTGCAGTATTACATAGTGTGGTTACATGCAACTTACTTATTAATAAACATTTACTGATTTTTTTTAAAATTAGTTTATTTAGCTAAGTCCTCTACTGATGAATATTTAGGTTGTTTCTGTTTTTTGTTTTTGTTTTTTTAAGTGAGAGGAGGGGAATAGTGAGACAGACCCTTGCATGTGCCCAGCTACCACCCAGCAACCCCCATCTGGGGACCATGCTCAAATCATCCAAGATATATATATATATATATATATTTTTACAGAGACAGAGAGAATCAGAGAGAGAGGGATAGATAGGGATAGACAGACAGGAATGGAGAGAGATGAGAAGCATCAATCATCAGTTTTTTGTTGCTGTTGCAACACCTTAGTTGTTCATTGATTGCTTTCTCATATGTGCCTTGACCGCGGGCCTTCAGCAGACTGAGTAACCCCTTTTTCAAGCCAGCAAACTTGGGTCCAAGCTGGTGAGCTTTTGCTCAAACCAGATGAGCCCGCGCTCAAGCTGGCGACCTCAAGGTCTCGAACCTGGGTCCTTCCGCATCCTAATCTGACACTCTATCCACTGCGCCATTGCTGGTCAGGCCCAAGATATTTTTATCACCTGAGATTGACCAACCAAGCTATCCTCAGTGCCCTGGCTGATACTTGAACCAATTGAGCCACTGGCTGTGGGAGGAGAAGAGGAAAAGGGGGAGAGGAAAGGGGAGAGAAGCAGATGGTCGCTTCTTTTGTGTGCCCTGACTGGGGAATCGAACCTGGGACATCCATATGCCAGCCAATTCTCTATCCACTGAACCACTGGCCAGGGCTTGTTTCTATTTTTATTTTTATTTTCTTGTTTCTATTTTAAAAAATACAAATAATGTGGTATATCTTTGTTTTTAAAAAATATTTGCATGAGTATATACATAACATATAATTAGAAAAGTGAATTGATGAGTCAAGGTTATATGCAACTAAAGTTTTGGTAGATTTACCAATTAGGCCTGCAAACAGGTTGTACTAGGCAATGTTTCCACCAACAGTGTGTAGCCGTGTCTATTCCTGACTTCATCTTGGCTCCCTACAGATTGTCATTAAACATTTTAAACTCTGAAAGGCAAAGATTGACCACTAGTAGATTAGTGATTATTTCTTTCCTATGAATGAGCTCAAGTATTCTTTTTTCATGTTTAGCGACTTTTTAAAACTTTTTTTTGTGAATTCCCTGTTCTTGTTCTTTGTTCATTTTCCTATTTGCCCATTAATTTCTTACTGCTTTGTGAGAGCTCTTTGCATATTAAGGTAATGAACTCTTTGTCATAGTTCAGTCTTTTATTGACATGGAAAAGTGCTCACAATATGATGTTCAAAGGGAAAAAACCCTGGGATACAAAACTGCACATACCCCCTGACTCCAGTGTTCCCCATGTGTAATTGTGCTCACGACACTTCAGCGTCTCCTTAGGGGACACTGAGCTGTAGGGCTTGCCTGACTTAGAGAGAGTCCATGGGACCAAAAGCACCCCTGGGCTGTGTTTAGGAAGAACAACACTCATTTGCTAACAGATACATATCCTGCACCAACTGTGTGCACCCGCGGCTGCTATTGTACATACATTTTAAAAGTATGAAGACACATTTTTTTTACAACACTGCACTTCTTCTGTCCCTTCTCGTACCCGCATTCGGCGGGTCAGGTCCTGTGCCCTCCCGGCTTCACACATGACTTCCTTCCTTCTCTGCCTGTGCTGTCCACAGCAGGACTGTCAGGCGGGATGGCTGGGGGGAGGCACAGTCATGCCCCTTCCACCCCGCTCAGAATCAGTGAGCCTTTGTGTTCAGGAGAAAGGGGCCTTCACACTGTGCTGGGGAAGAGTGCTGGGATCTGCCTCCCTTGTCTTTCTCCCTGGGCCCCTCCTGGTCCCCAGCCTCCAGGAGCTCTGCTTCCGATCTCGCTGGGTGTTTCAGGTCTGGAGAGTCCGTCGCCCCCACAGCATCCCTCCTGTCTCTGGTGACCCAGATGCCGCCTAGAGCAGATGGCGTGACCCCCAGCCCTGGGTTTGTTTTCGAAGGAACCAGTTGGGTCCTGCTTTAGATGTGAAGAAATTCCATTTGTTTCTTATTGTGCCATCAGCACACTAAAAGCAAGCTATGTCTGTGGGGCTGCTCTTTGTAGAGGGTCTCCACCCACTGAGAGGCCAACACACCGAGATGGCATGCCATGCCAGCCTCTGCTGCCCCAAAAGTTAAGAGCAGGTGACAGGGCCTCAGGTTGGAGCCCAGCCTCTGAATGCCAGTACATGCTGACCCCAAACAGTCCAACTGTTTGAAACGGGATTGAATAGTGGAAATTATCTGTGCAGCTATGGACTGTACTTTGTGTTCAGGGCTCTGTCTGTCAGAAGCCTTGCACCCCACAGGGGGCCTGGGGTGGTGGAGAGGGACCTGTTATGCTGGGCACACTACATGCATTTGCTCGTTTGAGTTTACTTAACCTCTCACTGTCAGTTTTGTGTTTTCTCAAGTGGGAACAATAGTGATGCCTGCCTCACAGATGTGTTGGAAGAACTCACTGAGATAAAGCGTGTCATATTGTTAATAGTCTTTATTTTATTATTATTTTTTACAGGGACAGAGAGAGAGTCAGAGAGAGGGATAGATAGGGACAGACAGACAGGAACAGAGAGAGGTGAGAAGCATCAATCATTCGTTTTTTGTTGCCGTAGTAACACCTTAGTTGTTCATTGATTGCTTTCTCACATGTGCTTGACCGCAGACCTTCAGCAGACCGAGCAACCCCTTGCTAGAGCCAGCGACCTTGTGTCCAAGCTGGCGAGCTTTTGCTCAAGCCAGATGGGCCCGCGCTCAAGCTGGCGAGCTCTGGGTCTCGAACCTGGGTCTTCCGCATCCCAGTCCGACGCTCTATCCACTGTGCCACCTCCTGGTCAGGCGTTAATAGTCTTTAATCAGTAATAAACCATCAGAAGGAGAAATTAAGAAAACAATCCCATTTACAATTGCATCAAAAAGCATAAAATACCTAGAAATGTAACCAAAGAGGTGAAAAACCTGTAGTTTAGATTTTATTTATATGCTCAATTAATATACAACAAAGGTAGGAAAAATAAACAATGGAGTAGACAGTGTCTTCAATAAGCGGTGTTGGGAAAACTGTACAGATAGACATGGAAAATGAGATTGAATCACTTTCTTACACCGTACACACACAAAAAAACTAAAAATAGATTAATAACTTAAATGTAAGACTTGAAACCATAAAACTCCTAGAAAAAAACATAGGCAGTAGAATCTCTGACTTTGCTCTTAGCAATATGTTTTTGGATATGTCTCCTCAGGCAAGGGAAACAGAAGGAAAAATAAACAAATGGGACTACATCAAACTAAAATGTTTTTTGCACAGCAAAGGAAACCATCAACAAAACAAAAAGACAACCTAATGAATGGGAGGAAATATTCACAAACGATACATCTGATAAGGGGTTAATATCCAAACTGTACAGGAAACTCATACAATTTAATACCAAAAAACAAATAATATAATTAAAAAATTGGCAAAGGACCTGAATAAACAGTTCTCCGAAGAAAACATACAGATGACCAACAGACATATGAAAAGATGCTCAACATCACTAATCATCAGGGAAATGAAAATTAAAACCACCATGAGCCTGACCTGAGATGGCGCAGTGGGTAAAGCATTGACCTGGAATGCTGAGGTTTGAAACTCCAGGCTTACCTGGTCAAGGCACATATGGGAGTTGACGCTTCCTGCTCCCCCCCTGCCCTTTCTCTCTCTCTCTGCTCTCTAAAAAGAATAAATAAAATATAAAAAAACAAACAAACAACCCCCCCGCAATGGGATAGCATCTTACACCTGTCAGAATGGCTATCATAAATAAATTCACAAAGAACAAGAGCTGGCGAGGATGTGGAGAAAAGGGAACCCTCCTGCACTGCTGGTTCGCAGCTACTATGGAAAGCAGTATGGAAGTGCCTCAAAAAATTAAAAATAGAGCAGCCATATGATCTAGCAATTCCACTTCTGAGTATTTTTTTTAAATAATTTTTTTTAGATTTTATTTATTCATTTTTAGAGAGAGAGAGAGAGGAGAGGGGGAGGAGCAGGAAGCATCAACTCCCATATGTGCCTTGACCAGGCAAGCCCAGGGTTTTGAACCAGCAACCTCAGCATTCCAGGTTGATGCTTTATCCACTGAGCAACCACAGGTCAGGCTACTTCTGAGTATTTATCTGAAGGAAAACCCCCCACTAATTTGAAAAGATATGGTGCAACCCCATGTTTATTGCAGCATTACTAGTAATAGCCAAGATGTGGAAGCAATTTAAGTCTCCACTGATAAGGAGAATAGGAAAATAGGCAAACAGATAAAGAAGACCTGGTACATGTATACAATGGAATATATTCAGCAATTAAAGAGAACAAAATCTTGCCGTTGGTGGCAACATGGACGGACCTAGCGGGTACTATGTTGAGTGAAATAAGTCAGAAAGACAAATATGATTTCACTTATATGTGAAATCTAAGGAAAAAATAAAACGAATAAACAAAACAAAACTGAAACAGACCCACTGAAGTAGAGAATAAGCTGATGTTTGCCAAAGGGGAAGGTGGGAGGATGGAAGAAAATACTCAGAGGGTGGGTCAGCTCCAGAGGGTGGGGATTATTTCCATTTCTGAAGGACCAAGGGGACATATCACTTGCCATTGTGAGATCCATGCTTGTCCCAGCACGAGTTTTCAGAACCGCCCTGGAGATGGATCAAAGAGACTAGAGGACCTGGAGCTCACGTGGGTGTCGTCTGGTGAAAGGGCTACCGTGCAGCTTGGGACTACATTTCAGATCCAAGGTGGCCAGTCAGGCATGGGTTCCAAAACGGGTAGACAAAGAGGTGAAAAGAGCTAGCATCTCCCTCTTGTCCTGAAGCCCCCTTCTCTTGCAGGGGACAAGCTGGACGCAGACTACATTGAGAGGTGCCTGGGCCACCTCACGCCCATGCAGGAGAGCTGCCTGATTCAGCTTCGGCACTGGCTGCAGGACACGCACAAAGGCAAGGTCGGTGCAGGGCTGGGACCCACTGGAGCAGTTACAGCTGCCCAGCCTCACGTCCTGGGCAGGAAGGGCCAGGGAAATAAGTTTGTGTAATTGGCAACGCTGGATATTTAGATTTTTGTCTTCTTTTCATTGGATCGTATATCTATAACACATGCTGTGCGTTGTCACCACTTTGACACTGTTGACATTTGAGACTGGACAATTCTTTATGGTGGGGACCATCCTGTGCACTGTAGGGTTTTGAGCAGCACCTCTGACCTCCACCCACTAGATGCCACAAGCTCTTTTCCCTTAGTTGTGACAACCCAAAATGGCTCCAGACATCACCAAATGTCCCCTGTGGGACACACCTCCAACTGACAACCACTGCTGTTCACCAAGCCAGGTACACTGTTCTTTTTAAGAGGAATTTAATGACTTGCAAGGGTGGATTTCTGACTGTATGTGGATTTTGTCTTTAGACTCTAAGCCCCATCACATGAAGGTCCCAAGTGTGCACTTGACTTTCAACTCTGTTGAATAAGAACTTTCTGTTTAGTCATGAGTTGCTGGCCCTTCCTCCTCAGGACCCCCTCCCCACTTTGGAGGTCAGACAAGGGAGTTAGTGTTGGGTTGTGATGAAAACTGTCTGCCTGTTTCCTCATCTGTAAAATGGGGATAACATTAGCATTCACCTCCCAGAGCGAATTAAAGGGAATTCACGTCATGTGCTTGGAGCCATGTCTGGTTCAGAATGAGCAGCTAGTAAAGGGCTCGCTTTCTCTTGATTGTTGATATTTGCCCTCGGGAAGGAGGGAGAGATGGTGGGGTCTTGGTTTGTCACCTCAGCTATTAGACTCTTTGGGCTATATGTGGCAGGAATGCCACTTGAACAAGAAGGCAAAAAAAGGGGGGATTATTTATTTATTTATTTAGTATTTTTCTGAAGTGAGAAGCAGGAGGCAGAGAGACAGACTCCTGCATGCGCCCAACTGGAATCCACCCAGAATGCCCACCAGGGGGCTATGTTCTGCCCATCTGGGGCATTGCTCCGTTCCAACCAGAGCCATTCTAGCACCTGAGGCTGAGGCCATGGAGCCATCCTCAGTGCCCGGTCCAACTTTGCTCCAATGGAGCCTTGGCTGTGGGAGGGGAAGAGAGAGACAGAGAGAAAGAAGAGAGGGAAGGGTGGAAAAGCATATGGGTGCTTCTCCTGTGTGCCCTGGCTGGGAATCGAACCTGGGACTTCCCATGCTGGAACAACACTCTACCACTGAGCAAGCCGGCCAGGGCCAAAAGGGGGGATTATTTATTGGCTCAAATAACAAACTGTTAAGAGGGGTGTATTAATTTCCTGGGACTGCTGAAACAAACTGCCACAAATGGGGTGGCTTAAGACAACAGAAACTTATTCTCTTCTAGTTTTGGAGGCCAGACAGGTGAGATCAAGGCGAGAGCAGGGTTGGTTGCTTCAGGAGGCTCTGGGGGAGAATCTGTTCTATGTCTCTCTCCTGGCTTCTGGGAGTTGCTAGCAGTCCTTGGCTTGTGGGTGCACATGGTCCTTTCCCCAGCTAAATTTCTTTAGACAAGACAGGAGATTCATTCTCCATAAATTCATCTCCAGGGTTAGGGAATACCATTCTATGGGTTGCTTCCCCTTCTTCTCTCAGATTCCCAAAGATCAGCACATCCTTCGGTTCCTGCGGGCTCGTGACTTCCACCTGGACAAGGCCCGGGAGATGCTGTGCCAGTCCTTGAGCTGGAGAAAGCAGCACCAGGTGGACCTCCTCCTTCAGACCTGGCACCCCCCTGCCCTCCTGGAGGAGTTCTATGCGGGGGGCTGGCACTACCAGGACTTAGGTGCGTTCCTTGACCTCCATAACGTAGAGGGCACACTTGGTCACTGCCAGATGCACTTTGAATACTGCCTTTCATGCTTCTTGTTTTTCCTTTTGACTCTTCTGGGCTTCTGGAGGTGACGACCCAGCCATGAAGATAGCAGAGCTGGGCTTGAGGCGAATAGTGTTCTTGGACTGCGCTAGCCATTGACCTCAAACTGGGTGGCTTAAAACCCCATCTCTCCCAGTTCTGGAGGCCAGGAGTCTGGGTCAAGGTGGCAGCAGGGCTGTGCTCCCTCCGTGGGCACTAGGGGCGACTCCTTCCCTATCTTCAGAGCTTCTGGTGGCCCCAGGCATTCCTGGGCTTGGCAGCATCACTGCAGTCCCTGCCTCTGTCTTCCTGTGGCCTTCTTCTCCGTGCACTTCTCTGTCCTCTCCTCTTCTTATAAAGACCCCTCCGGTCTTTGGATGGAGGACCCACACTGATCCAGTATGGTCACATCTCGATCCTTAACTAGTTACAACTGCAAAGACCCTATTTCCAAATAAGGCCACATTCTGAAGGTATGGGACATAAATTTTGGGGCGGTGGATATTAATTTAACTCACTATAAATATCTTTAGATTTTTAAAAATTAAACTGATGTTGAAGCCAGTGCCTATTATGATTTTTAATGTCCTTCATATAAAAATTCATAGATAGTTGACTCTTGAACAATGTGAGGGTTAAGGGTGCTGACCCCCCGCACACAGTTGAAAATCCTCATATAACTTTTGACTCCCTAAAAATTTAACTACAGCCTGACCATGCGGTGGCGCAGTGGATAGAGTGCTGGACTGGGATGTGGAGGACCCAGGTTCGAGACGCTGAGGTTGCCAGCTTGAGTGCGAGCTCATCTGGTTTGAGCAAAGCTCACCAGCTTGGACCCAAGGTAGCTAGCTTGAGCAAGGGGTCACTCGCTCTGTTGTAGCCCACCCAGTCAAGGCACATGTGAGAAAGCAATCAATGCACAACTAAGGTGTCACAACGAAAAACTGATGATTGATGCTTCTCATCTCTCTCTGTTCCTGTCTATCTTTCCCTATCTATCCCTCTCTCTGACTCTCTCTCTGTCCCTGTAAAAAAAACAACAACAAAAAACACAAAAGAAACTTAACTACAGTTATCCTTTTGAATCCGCAGGGGACTGGTTCCGGGGTCCCCGGAGGATACCAAAATCTGCAGATGCTCAAGCCCCTTATATAAAATGGTGTAGAACAATGCATACAGTCGGCCCTCTGCACCCACAGATTCCCAACAGCAGACCGCTGATCTGCTGTTGGTTGAATCCATGGGTGTAAAACCCAGGGATATGGAGGGCTAACTGTATATTTATTGAAAAAAAATCCACATAAATGGACCTGCGCAGTCCAAACCGTGCTGTTTGAGAGTCAGCTGTGTGTTGATCAGAGCCAATGCTTGACCGTCCTGAACTGGCTGGAACACTTTCTTTGGCTATACGGTTGTTCCTCATTATCTGTATTGCATAGTTGTGAATTTGCCTCCCCACTACAATTTATTTGTAGTCCCCAAGTCAGTACTCAGGAAGCTTTCATGGTTACTCACGGACATATGCAGAGTGGCAAAAAAATCTGAGTTTCCCGCCCTGCGTGTCCCCAGCTGAGGTGGAACTAGATGACTTCCTGCCTCCTGTTTCAGCTCTCTTACTGCAAACAAGTGTTCTTTTTGCAGTCTACCTAGTGCCACATTTTTCTTTTTTCATTTTTGTGCTTTTGGTGGGTGATTTTGCTGCTTACAACAGCCACCTAGCATGGCGCCCACCAGTTTCATATGCGCATTCACCGAACCCTTCTTTAGTGATAACTAAAATATGATTTTTTTTCCCAAATTTAGTTTTGCCGGTGCGAGACTAGAGTTGCTCAACTTGGCATTGCATATCATGCAGATAGGACGCTGACTCCCACCCCGTTCCGTGATACATGTGAATCCATGTTGCACATATTCGTCCGACCACTTTCTTTTTTTGCTCGACATATTTAGTATGGATTAAAATATTAAGAAAGAAACCACACGATGTACAACTACGACAGCCGTTGACTACTGCGCGCACTAAATTCCCCGCAGCACTGGTTGGCCGAGCAATGTAACGTGATCCTCTGCAGCAAGTGATGACCAAGCGGGGCGTGTCATCACGACTTTACACAAGTGTGTCTTTACCTCCGCGGCAGAGGCTTCTCCGAACCCCTGAGACCGACTCATCGAACCCCTAGGGTTCGATAGAACCCAGGTTAAGAACCACTGTGCTAAGATCATACGGAAAACTCCCTGGAAAACTCCCGTATGCCCCTCACCCAGTTTCCTCTATGGGGTGAACCCGTGTGTTTTCACCTGTGCTTTGCTTCTTCCACCATAAGTGGTGTCAGCTCCTCTTAGGAACAGGCAGGGCATTAGTAAGTCATGGGTGGGCTGGGCCCTGCTAAGCCACAGCCTGGCGCCATCTTCCCAGAGCAGGGCGAGTTCTCATCAGGGCCCTGACCTGCCCTCTGACCAGCATTCCCTGAGGAACGTCTCCTCTCTTTGCAAAGATGGCCGCCCCCTGTACCTCCTGCGCCTGGGCCACATGGACACCAAAGGCCTGATGAAGGCTGTGGGGGAGGAGGCGCTGCTGCAGCACGTGAGTCAGCCCCTTCCAGGGGCCCCGGGGGCGGTCCCTGTGGGGAGGAGCCAAGTGAATGGTCGCCAGCAACTCTCTCCCTTCCAGGTTCTGTCCATCAATGAGGAAGGACAGAAGAGGTGTGAAGGGAACACCAAACAGTTCGGCCGTCCCATCAGGCAAGAACCCCGCCAGGGACAAATGCCCTTGAGTAGTAAAAACAGCCAAGGTTCACTAAGCGTGATGCTTCACAGACCTGTCTCCGCTTAATTCTCATAATGATCCTGTGAGGCAGTGCCTGTATCGTCCCTGTTCTCTATGGAAGGGGAAACTGAGGCCCAGAGTAGTGATGCTCCTCCAGTGTGTCTCAGCGGGATTCGAGCCCATGCCTGTCTGGCTCAGGCTCACGCCATACCTCCTCCTCATGGTCTTTGGGACCACCCCTCCACCCCAAGCTCCGCCTTCACTCTGCTTCCCCCGCATGCGCCATGCAGACTCGCAGCCGTCCTGGCACATCCAGGGACCCACGGTTGTTCTCTGACTCCCGGAACGTCTACGCCTGAACCTGGTTTCCCCCAGTGCTCACAGTGGCATCGCCTGCAAAGGCACTGCACCTTTCCCCGTCTGTGAAGTAGGAATAGTATCACTAGTTCTAGGGTTTCTCTATGGATTATCAAAAACAGAAACTGTCAAGATATAATGCAAACATGCATATAGAACTTCCTACGTAGTAGGCGTGCTTCTGAGCACCTTGACCCATGTTATCCTTACCGCAGACCCAGGAAGGGAGATCGTTTTCTACTGAAGCTTTTATCCCAAATTATCCTGATCTTTGTGAAAATTTTGTTCCTTTGCTGGGTGGTGCTTTCCTAAGGGAACATATACTAAGGTGGGGATGGGAAATCACATCAATCAGGGTCCTGGCCAGAAGCAGAATTCAAGCCAGATGGCTCAGATGACAGGGTGTCACAATGGGGCTCCTCACAGAGCTATGGCGGGGTGAAGGGAACAAAGCTGGGATGGAAGGGATCCTAGGGACTAGCGCAGCAGTAAGATGGTCATTTTCCTAATGAATTAGTACTAATGAAAATGGAGGCACAGAGAGGTTGAGTAACTTGGTCAAGGCCACACAGCAGATAACAAAGCTGGGATTTGAGCCCAGGAGTATGTGCTCGTAGCATTTTATGCTCCATCTTGTTGCCAGCACCTTTTCCACAGCCAGTAGTAATAACTAGCTTTTACTGCATGGGCACTAAGTCTCTGTTCTTGTGAAGACTTCTATAAAGTCCATCTCATTTAATCCTAATAACATTTGCTTGAGCTGGGGACTGCTATTGTCATCACCACTGTCCTGATGTGGAGGAAGTTGCCCATGTCACACAACCCCCGGGAATGCAGGGGACCCTTGAATTTGGGTGCTCAGCCCCAGAGTCCACACTCTGAGCCCCTTTGCCACATGGCCTCACCATGATGGCAGGACCCAGGGGTGTCCTATGTCCCCTGCCCCTTCTGTTCCCAGCCCTGCTTCACGGAGCCTCTCTGTTCTTCCCTGCCTGTCAGCCCCTGGGGACCTGTGGAGGGTGCCGGGGGCCCTACGAGGTGGCAGAGCAAGGTGGAGTGAGGGGACTCATGTCTGCCGCAGCTCCTGGACCTGCCTGGTGGACCTGGAGGGGCTCAACATGCGGCACCTGTGGCGGCCAGGGGTGAAGGCCCTGCTGCGGATGATTGAGGTGGTCGAGGACAACTACCCGGAGACCCTGGGCCGGCTGCTCATCGTGCGTGCCCCCCGTGTCTTCCCGGTGCTCTGGACACTGGTAAGAGCAGGGGCCTGAGATGGGAGGGGTCCCTCTGCCAGCTGCCCTGCCTGCTTGTCCTCTGTCACTTCTTCCAACTCATACCCTGTAAAGTTTAAAGTGCACAATTCAGTGGTTTTTAGTACACTCTCAGGTTGTGCAACCATCACTGCTACTTAATTCTAGAACGTTTTCATCACCCCAAAAGGAAACACTGTACCCGTCAGCAGTCACTCCTCTCCTCCTTCCCCTCAGCGCCTGGCAACCATGAACCTACCTTCTGTCTCTGTGGATTTACATATTCTAGATATTTCATATACATGGACTCAAACAAGATGAGGTGTTTTGCGTCTGATTTCTCTCACATCGTGATTTCAGGTTCATCCACACCAGTGGTTCTCAACCTTTTTTGAGGTACCGAACCCACCAGTTTCATATGCGCATTCACCGAACCCTTCTTTAGTGATAAATAAATTATGATTTTTTCCCCAAATTCAAGACATAGGTATATGTTTTCTTACTGGTGCACAAAATGAGCCGTGCATGAACATCACCTTGCTCAAAGAACAAAACCAACAAAGTGCATGAACTCACAACAAATGACGGTATTACTTTATCCTGGCCTCTGCGGCAGAGGCTTCTCCGAACCCCTGAGACTGACTCCTCGAACCCCTAGGGTTCGATAGAACCCAGGTGAAGAACCACTGCTCCACACTGAAGCGCATCTCAGCACTTTATTTTTCTTATGTCTGAAGAACAGTGCACTGTAGGACAGAGCACATTTTATGTATCCTTTGTCCTGCTCCATAGGCACTAGAGTCACACTCAGAGCTGTACAGGCTTCCCGGGACTCCCAGGAGCTGGTTCCGAGGAGTGCTGGCACCCTGTGCTGTAGGGATAGTGAAACATTTTGCCCACAACCCACGGAAATACACTTTATCTTGCAACCCCACACATGCATACACGCACACACAGATAGGCTAGTCACAATGTACTAAGTTGATCTCACAACCCCTGACAGATTGTCACTTGTAGTTGAGAACCACAGCCCCAGGGCCTTGCTGCTGGTCCGTGGGCCAGGGCAGTGCCGGGCTCCTCCAATTATAGAGTCAGGGTTAGCATTTTACCTAGTGCCGGTGTGCGTGTGTGTTTTCAGTGCCCACAAAAGCCTGAGCTGTAAGTAAAGGTTTGATCAGGATAGAGATTCAAGAGTTGGAAGTTAAATGGACTCAATGTTTTACTAAGCACCTACTATGTGCCAGGCCTGTTTCCAGGCCCTGGGGATTCAGAGTGCACCAGCGAGCCACTGTATTCCGCCCACTGTCATAGGGTGGGGAGAGAGAAACCAGAGAACCCCAGACAGAAAAATGCTTCATGGTTCCCTGTGACAAGGGCATGAAGACGTTCGGGGTTCTTGGGGAGACTAAGCCAGGTAGGGGTTGATACAGGGGGATAATTCAGATTGGGGAACTAAGGACAGCTCCGCTGAGAAGGCAACGTGTGGCTGAGACCCCTGGAAGGAGCAGGAGTCATGCAGGGGAGGGCAGAGGGAAGGGCATGGCAGGCCACCTGCACAGCGTGGACAAGGACCTGGAGGCAGGGCTGCACTTTGGAGGAACTGAAAACCCAGCCCAGGGGCTGGAGCAAAAAGTAGCAAAATGGCTGGCTGCCCTGGGAGGCAGAGATGATAGATGCTCAGGGACCAGCGCCGGTCGAGTCCAGGATGTGGCGATGATGGGACCTTGTACTGGGGCAGCAGGGAGCCCTGCAGCTCTGTCAGCAGGAGTGAATGTAAGCAGACTTCTGGGGCAGAAAGTTCTCCAACTTCTGTGACTAAGTCAGAGCTGGCCCGGGGAACAGGAGCTGTAGGAGGGACAGGCAGGACTTGGTACTAAAGCTTTCTATCCCAAAATATCCTGATCTTTGTAAACATCGTGTTCCTTTTGCTATTTGGAGATTTCCTAAGAGGGTGTGTGTTGGGTGAGGGTGGAAGCTGGAAGGAGGGTTCACCCAGATGGCACAAATGCAGGGGTAGGACGACCTGAGGAAGTCCTTGAGGAGGTGTGGGCGGGATGGAGACCAGCCACGGCAGTAAGCGCTAACCATCCCAGCACCAGAGGGACAACAGGAGGGGACAGGCTTGTTACCAGAACCATGAGAGCTGCTAGCACAGGGGTGAGGGCGGGGGATGCCAGTGGGATCTCCCTCCCACGTCAGTGTCCCTGGAAGCGCCCATCTCCCATCTCCTGCTGCTGCTCCTGTCCACTGACCTCAACAGGTGGACCAGGGGACTGCCTCCTGGGGGGCGGGGCTGAAGGAGTGGCCACACAGGTGGGATCCTAGTTCCCAACTGGTCTTTTGCCTTTAGCATTCCTTGCTGAATTGGCTTGTGTCCTGCCATGCTAAGTGCCTCCTTCCTCCCTCCCTTACTCTCTCCCTCCCTTACTCTCTCCCTCCCCTCCTATTCACTGAATCAGACACCACAACAGCACTGAGGATGTTGTGAAAACCCTATCAACATGCAGCTTAGAGCTCGATGTTGAAATCCATCTGGGATAAACAAAACATGGTCATCCAGACAGTGGAACAGTATTCAGCCATAAAAGAGAAGCCCTGATAATGCTGAACACGGATGCATCATGCAAACATCACGCTAAATGCAAGCAGCCCGTCACAAAAGGCCTTGGATCATACTACCATTTATACAAAATGTCCAGAACAAGCAAAACTATAGAGACAGAAAGCAGATTGGTGGTTTCTGCGGTCTGGGAGTAACTGCTAATGGGTGTGGGGCATCCTTTTGGGGAGATGAAGGTGTCTTGGAATTTAATATAGGCGACAGTTGCACAACACAGGGAATGAGCTAAGAGCCACAGACTCATCCCCTTTAATATGGTTAATTCTAAGGGATGCGAATTATACCGCAATAACAAAACAACTGTCTGTCACCTCCCGCATTTCAGATCAGCCCCTTCATCAACGAGAACACCAGGCGGAAGTTCCTCATCTACAGTGGCAGCAATTACCAGGGCCCTGGAGGCCTGGTCGACTACCTGGATAAAGAAGTGATCCCCGACTTCCTTGGGGGAGAGTGCCTGGTGAGGCTGCCGGGGGCCCAGGCTTGAGGAGGGGGCAGTCTGTGGCCTTGGAGCACCCAGGGAGTGCTGGGGCGGGGCTGGTTTGATTGGTTTTTAGAGAGAGAGTCAGAGAGAGAGAGAGAGAGAAACATTGACTTGTTGCTCCACTTATTCATGACGTCATTGGTTGATTCTTCTATGTGCCCTGACTGGGGATTGAACCCATAACCTTGGTGTATCAAGACAATGCTTTCACCAACTGAGCTACCCGGCCAGAGCTCAGGGCTTATTTTAGAAGAAGCTTCACCAAAGAAAGGCAACTCCCCTCTGGAGAAAGGCAGCCTTACCTTGGTTCTTTCAAATGAAGCGAGCGAGGCAGAGTTTCCAGAAGTCCAGAAACCAGGCCAGTCCTTTGATTCTAACCCATCCTGTATTCACCAACCCAGTCTAGGTTGCTAGGATACAGCCAGAGTTTGCACCCTCTGCTACAGGGGGATGTGATTCAAATGTCCTAGAGGTCTGGACCCCAGAGTCAGTGTACCCAACGGGATTTATCCCCAACTCACAACCACTGGGCGTGGGATGATTGGGCAACTGCTTCCAGGGGAGGTAGCCCTAGCCCCCTTCAGTGGCCCCCTCTGGGGGCTGAGATGACAGGCAGGGGTGACCCTGGTCACAGCTGTCTTATCTCAGCTGGCTGTGATAAGCTGGCTGTTAGGGAAGGCTCTCCCTTCCCTAACAGGAATACTGTACCGAACAGCGTGCTTACATGATACCCTGGTAAGAAAACACAGATTTCCTAGGAAGTTTGCCAAGCTTGCCCGTTGTACCCATTTGTCATGATATATATGCACGGCTTATATTTAGCAAATGGGTCTGCATGACCAGCATAGCAGTAAGGAACACGCTCCTGAGACCTGAGAACATGGGTTTGTACCCTGGCTCAGCCACTTTCTGCTGCCTTACTTCTCTGAGCCTCCGTTTCCCTCCTCTGTGAAATGGGAATCATAGTTCCTACTGCACTGTTGTGGTTCTGGGGGTCAGTGGGGTCAAGGAAGCCCAGTGCCCAGCTCACTAAGAGATTACTGTGATAAGTGTGGTTTCAGGGGTCACAGAGCACATTTCTGTGGGTCAGCCAGGCCTGGCTGGGCCCTGACCTGTCCTTTGTCTTCGTCCCCCAGTGTAATGTCCCCGAAGGAGGGCTGGTCCCCAAGTCCCTCTATCTGATGGAAGAGGAACAGGAGCATGCAGACCAGTTGCGCCAGTGGAGAGAGACCTACCAGTCAGCCAGCGTGCTCCGCGGTGCCCCCCACGAGGTGCTGGGGCCGCAGCCTGGGAGGGTCCCCTGGGCTGGGGTGTCATTGCAGGTCAGGGTCCCCAGAGCAGAGACTGAAACAGGGTTCTCATGCTCGCGATGTGCCGAGGGCAAGCTCTCAGGAGGAACCTGTGTGAGTGGTGCAGGCAGGATGGACACAGGCATGAATCTCAGGCCAGAGGCTGTTTGAGCCAGTCTGACCAGCTTGACCTGTGGTGAGCGCTGGGCCTGCAGAGCCCCACAGAGTGGCCGAGAGCCTCTCTGTACCCTCTTGTCTGCCAGTCGGTGGCTGGCCCCCAAGGCAGGGGGGACCTCAGGCATTTTAGAGAGATGGGGGGGTTTGTTCTCAGACCTCACCTGTCCCCATGCAGGTCATGGTGGAGATTTTGGAGGGGGAGTCAGTCATCACCTGGGACTTTGACATTCTACGAGGGAACGTGGTGTTCAGCCTAAGCTACACCAGGCAGGCACCCAAGCCGGGCCCCCAGGAGCCTGGGGCCAGGGCCAGCGGGCAGCTGGTGGACAAAGGCTGGGCCCTGGGCACGGATTACAGCTGCGTGGAGACCCCCCTCATCTGCCGGGAGGGGGAAAGCATCCAGGTTCGACTTCCTCGGTTCATTTATCCACTCATCACTCAGGACTGAGTGGGGACTGTGTGCCGGGGTCGGGGGGCACAGCAGTGGACAAACAGGACCGGGTCTCGGCCTCAGGGAGCCTGTGCGACAGTGGAGGAGGAGGACAGATCCAGGCAGATCCAGGACCCAGACCTTCAGAATCCCCTGAGACTTGTGTCAGAGATGCAGATTTCTAGGCCCTAAGCCTGGCAGGCTGACTCAGAACCTCTGGATGTGGGGCCTGGGTCTGTACTCCCCCCCGCCCCAGGGATCTCTGACGCAAAGTCAAGTTCCAGAACCAGCCCGGCACAGACACTGCAGGTCTGGGAACACAGCGCAGACATGGTGCCAAACGCGACCACCCTGCTGACCTCACATCCTCCAGGACGCCAGTGCTTGCCGGTCAGACATCACATGTGTACACACACACTTACACACATGCACACATATGCACACATGTATACACGTGCTCACACACGCACATGCTCACACATGTGCTCACATGCACCCATGCACATGCACCCACTAACATGCACACACGTAAACATGTGTTCACATGCACACACATACACATGTGCTCACATGCACACACATATGCACACGTGCACACGTGTGCTCACATGCACACATGTACACACGTGCACCTACAAGCACACACGTGCACAGATACACTTGCTCTCTCACGTACATGTGCTCACATGCAACACACGTGCGCCTGCAAGCACACGTGTGCGCAGATACACTTGCTCTCACACACACACACACATACACACGCACTGGCGAGCACTGCCTATCTGAGGGTTCCTTGGAGGAGTATAGGGCACCAGCACCCTGTTGGGGTGCCGTTGAACATCCCAGCCCTTCCCTGAAGTTGCTCTTACTATTTTGTTTTTATTTATTTATTTTTTAGTTTATTGTGTTAACATGGTTTCAAGTGTCCCTGAGCTACTCTTCTTATCACAGCCAACACCCCTTTCTCATTCTCTCCTGGTTCTCAGCAAACTAACTACCCGTGAGCTCCCCTCCCAAATCACTCTCCGCAACTCAGTGTGCAAAGCCTGCCCCACAGAACAAACGCACAACAAAATCCAGGCTGTTAACCAACCACACCTGCCGTCCCACTGCCGCACTCACCAGGCCTTGACCCCCTCCCCCAGATTCAGAGAGAGATGCTCAGCTGCCAGGGATGGGGGTAACAGTGGGCGGGGAGCAAGGATGGCTCTGGGAGGCTCTTGGAGGAAGGACTTACAGGTGGGCTGGTTTAGAAGGGGGCTCTGTCCCCAGGAGGACTAGAGCCTCAGGCGTGGCTGCTGTTTCAGGGCTCCCACGTGACCCGGTGGCCTGGCACCTACCTGCTCCAGTGGCACATGCATGCACCCCCTGGCGGTGCGGTGGAGGACAGCCCGACAGCTCTGCACAGTCCTGGGCCCAGGTGCAAACTCCTCTACTACTATGAGGTGCTGGCATCGGAGGACTTCAGGTAGGGGGCTGGGAGAGGGGGCCGGGCAGGCAGGGCCCCTGCTCCCCTCCAGGCCGGGCGGGGGTGCTGCATTGCGTTCACCTCCCCTACTTGCCTCTGCGCTTCTCCAGGGGTGGGGCACTGGCACTGTTAAAGATTTCTTTCTGGTGGTTCAGCCCCTTAGTGTGAGAAATGGACATTCCATCTAAACTCTGCCTCAGCTGCAGAACCTACGGGCGAGCCTGAGGTCCTTCTAGTTGGACCTCCCCTCATGCCTAGCATTCCATAAGACTGGGTTTGGAATGTTCTAGAACTGTCTAGACTAGTGCCTACCAGACAACTCTTCCCACGTGGTGCTTTCAGAGAGACAGGGAATATAGCGATTAAGACCTCCTGCACTTCCTGGTTGCTGTGTGACCTTGGGGGAGACATTTCACCTCTTTCAGCCACAGACTTCCTCTCTGTTAAATGGGACCACCGGTGTCCCAGCGTTGTGGGCTGTCACGAGATTGGAATGGTGGAAGAAGCCTGCCTTTCACCGGGGCATTCAGTAAGCACTCCATAGCAGAAATAAAGCAGAGGGTGAGGAGCTAGAGCGGGAGGCTTCTCTAAGGCCTTGCGTTTTTATCTTTTAGAAATCAGTGTGACTTTGCATTCTGCTTCATGAAATAGCTTTCTCTGTCTAAAAATAATGCTTTAGAGGTGGGTCCAAGATGATGGCGTAGGAGGATGCTGAACTCGCCACCTCCCATGACACCCTGGGAAATCACCTACTTTTAGAGCAATTTCTCCCGACAGACAACTGAGGGCTGCTTGCACAGCTCCTGCACAGCAGAAGAAAGGAAGAGAGACCGCATAGAGGTTGGGGAACCACAAGATCAGAGGGAAGTCTTTCAGATTGGAGGTGTTGATGTGCGCCGTTGTTTACATTTCCCCTCCGCCTGGATAGCACGGGAGGGAGCTCCATCCAGGTGTTCTAGTTAAGCCACAAGGCACGGACACTGCTTTGCATTTCAGGCCATCCTGCCCTGGAGCTCCTTTCAGCAGGGCACATGTGCAGAAGATCAGCATGGCCCTGCCACACACACACTGGCTGTCCTACCTGGAGCCAGCTCATGCAGGATGCTATATTGTGCATCCCCTGGGCTGCCCAGCCCGGACCCCACTCCAGCCATAGGGACCTGGTTCAGCAGGGTGCCACCATGCACACATGTGCACACTGGGAGCCCCATCTGGGGAGCTCGTTCTGGTGGTTCCCACAGGGCACGTGCACTGGGCTGCTCAGCCTGAGCCCTGCTCCTGCCACGGACAAATGGGACAGCAGGGCACCACCCCCTCTGGAGCTTGCTCCCGTGGGACTGCAGGGCACGGCAGCATATGCACGGGCTGCCCCACTTGGACCTCTCACTCTAGCTGCAGATAGCCAGACCAACAGGGAGCCACCACATACACACCCTGCCCAGCGTGCTCCTCCCACCAATCAAGCACCACAGGCACCGCGTGCACCTATCCCAACTCCAGCTGGCCTGCTGAACCTACCCAGCACACAGTCTGCACAGAGGTCACTCTTTCAATATGGGGAGAGATAGCTATCTCGTCCAATTCATGGGAATAAACACAAAAATTCAAACACAATGAGAAGACAGAGGAATATGTTACAAATGAAAAAACAAGAAAATAATAGAAAAACCCCTAATGAAGCAGAGATAAGTAATTTGCCTGATAATTCAAGGAAACGGTCATAAGGATTCTCACCCAACTTGAGAGTAGAACAGAGGAACTCAGAAGTTCAATAAAGAGAAAGAAAATATAATAAAGAACCAATCAGAGTTGAAGAACACAACTGAAATTTAAAATCTATTGTAATGAATCAACATCAGATTAGATCATGAGAAAAAATATGATTTAGTGACTAGAAGATAGAATAGTAGAAATAACCCAATCAGAAAGGCAGAAAAAATAAAAAAAAGAATAAGAGAAACAAAGGTGACTTGTGGGACCTCTGGCACAATCTCTAACATAATAAAATTCACATTATAGGGAATTCCAGCAAGAGAAGAGAGAGAAAGGGGCAGGAAATGTATTTGAAGAAATAGGGGTTGAAAACTTTCCTACTCTGGGGAAGGAAACAGACATCTAGGTCCAGGAAGCACAGAAAGTCCCAAACAAGATGAACCCAAGGAGGCCCACACTAAAGACGTATTGTAATTAAAATTGCAAAAGTTAAATATAAGAGACAGTCATGAAGGCAGGAAGAGGTAAACAAATATTCAGGAAGAGGGAAACCCTGTAAGGCTATTAGCTGATTTCTCAGCAGAAACCTTATAGACCACAAGGAAGTGGCAGGATAATTTTAAATTGCTGAAATAAAGGAACCTATCATCTAGAATACTCTTCCCAGCAGGTTACTATTCAGAACTGAAGAAGAGATAGTTTTCTAGAAAAAAACTAAAGCGTTACAAGAAATATTCAAGTGTCCTTAAGCAGAAAATAAAAGGCTCTGACCAGAAATAAGAAAATACATGAAAAAGAAATGTTACAGGTAATGGCAGATATATAATAAACAGAGCATATCAACCACTTAAAAGGTTAGTATGGAGGTTAAAAGACAAAAGTAGCAAAATTAATTATAATTACGATAAATAGTTGGGAACACACAAAAGAGAAAGATCTCAAATATGACATCAAAAACAAAGTAGAGAGTGGAGAGTAAAAATGTAGTACTTTTAGATGGATATAAATGGATTTGATTTATATGAACCATATGGTAACCACAAACCCAAAACCTAATAAAAATACACAAAAATTAAACAGAAATGAATCCAAACAAAAGACTTAAGAAAACCAGCCTACCAAAAGGAAAATGATCAAGAGAAGAAGTAAGGAAGAGAGAACAATTACAAAAAAAACAACAAAAAAAAAATTGAACAAAATAGCAATAAATACATGTTTATAAACAATTACTTTAAATGTACATGGACTAAATACTCAAATCAAAAGACATAGTATGGCCCTGGCTGGATAGCTCAGTTGGTTAGAGCATTGTCCCAAAGCACCGAGATTGCCAGTTCAATTCCTGGTCAGGGCACATAGAGGAACAGATTGATGTTCCTGTCTCTCTTTCTCTCCCTCTCTCTCTCTAAAATCAATGAAATAAACATTAAAAAAATTTTTTAAAAGACATAGGTTAGCAGAATGAATAAAAAAACAAGACCTATTTGTATGCTGCCTACAAGGGACTCACTTCAATTAAAAGACACACACAGGCCTCACCTGTGGTGGCGCAGTGGATAAAGCGTCGACCTGGGAACACTGAGGTCGCCAGTTCAAAACCCTGCACTGCTCTGGTCAAGGCACATATGGGAGTTGAGCTTCCAGCTCCTCCCCCCTTTCTCTCTTTCTCTCTCTCTCTCTCATTCTGTGTCTCCTCTCTAAAAAAAAAAATGAATAAAATAAAAATTAAAAAAAAAAAAAAAAAGACACACACAGACTGAAAGTGAAGGGATAGAAAACCTCCATGGCCTCCACCTCAGGCTCTAGAATGGCTCTAGCTGCAACGGAGCAACGCCCCAGATGGGCAGAGCATTGCCCCCTGGTGGGCATGCCTGGTGGATCCTGGTTAGGCGCGTGCAAGAGTCTGTCTGACTGCCTCCCTGCTTCTAACTTTGGAAAAATACAAAAAAGAAACAAACAAAACAACAATAACAACAACAAAAAAACCCCAAAGACTTAAAAGAGACAAAGAAGCACGTTACATAATGATAAAGGAGTCAATCAAAGAAGTGGATATAACAATCATAAATATTTACTCACCCAACATAGCGCCTAAATATATAAAGCAAATATTAATAGACATTAAGGGAGAAATTGAAAGTAATACAATAATAGTAAGGGATTTAATATCCCGCTTACATGAATAGGTCATTCAGACAGAAAATCAATAAGGAAACAACAGCCTTAAATGTCACATTCGACCAGTTTGACTTAATTGATAATTATAGAACATGTCATTCAAACACTGCAGAATACACATTCTTTTCAAGTGCAAATGGGAATTAGAAAAAGTAAAAACAAACCCCAAAATAAATGGAAGAAAAGAATAAAGATCAGAGCAGGAATAAACAAAATAGAGACAAAAATATGAAAAGATATGTAAAATTGACAAAACTTTAGTCAGATTCAGCAAGAAGAAAACTGAGAGCCCAAATAAATACTGTAAAATCATAAATGAAAGAGAAGTTAAAACCAACCCCACAGAAATACAAATGATTATTCAAGAACATTATGGCCTGACCACGCGGTGGCGCAGTGGACAGAGCATTGGACTGGGATGCAGAAGACCCAGGTTCGAGACCCCGAGCCTGCCAGCTTGAGCGCGGGCCCATCTGGCTTGAGCAAAAGCTCACCAGCTTGGACCCAAGGTCGCTGGCTCCAGCAAGGGGTGGCTCGGTCTGCTGAAGGTCCGTGGTCAAGGCACATGTGAGAAAGCAATCAATGAACAACTATGGTGTCGCAACGGCAACAAAAAACTAATGATTGATGCTTCTCATCTCTCTCCGTTCTTGTCTGTCTGTCCCTATCTATCCCTCTCTCTGACTCTCTATCTCTGTCCCTTTAAAAAAAAAAAACAACCAAAGAAAACCTTTAAAAAAAAGAGTATTATGAACAATTATAAGCCAACAAACTACACAACTTAGATGGATAGAAACATGCAATCTTTCAAGACTGTACCAGGAAGAAACAGAAAATCTAAATAAACCAATTACTAGCAACAAAATATAAGCAATAACAACAACAACAAACCCTCAACAAATGAAAGTCCAGGACCAGACAGTCAATTCTATCAAACATTTACAGAAGAAGTAATACCTATCTTTCTCAAATTGTTTAAAAAAAGTTGAAGAGGAAGGAACAATTCTAAGCTCATTATACAAAGCCAACATTACCTTGATATGAAAACCAGACAAAAACACTACAAAAAAACCCACACTCAAATAAGTAAAAATAAAACTATATGACAATATACCTGATGAACATATATGTAAACATTCTTAACAGAATATTAGCAAACCAAATTCAAAGGATCATACACCATGATCAAGTGGGATTTATTCCAGGCACACAAGGATGGTTCAATATCCACAAAACAATCAACCTGATACACTACATCAATAAACCGAGGATAACCCTGGGTGGATGGCTCAGTTGGTTAGAATATCATTCTTAAGTGCAGAAGTTGCTGGTTCAATCCCTGGTCAGGGCACATATGGGAACTGATAGATGTTCCTGTTCCTCCTCCTTCCTCTTTTTCTAAAATCAATAAAATAAACATTAAAAATGAAACCAGGATAAAAATTATATGATCACTGCAATAGATGAAGAAAAAGCTATGAAAATTCAACTTCTATATGATAAAAATTCAACAAAGTGAATATAGAGTGAACATACCCCAACATAATAAAGGTTATAGATGACAAACCCACAGTTAACATCATATCCAATTGTGAAAAGCAGAAAATCTTTCCTCTAAGATCAGAGACAAGACAAGGATGCCTACTCTTACCACTTTTATTCAATATAGTATTGTAAGTCCCAGCCATAGCAATCAGACAAGACAGAGAAATAAAAGGCATCTGAATTAAAAAGGAAGAAGTAAAACTGTCATTATTTGTAGATGACATGATACTATATATAAAAACCCTAAAGATTCCACTAAAAACACTATTAGAACTAATATATGAATTAAGTAAAGTTGCAGGATACAAAATCAATATGCAAAAGTCTATTGTGTTTTTATACACAATAATGAACAATCAGAAGTAGTTAAGAAAACAACCCTACTTACAATTGCACCAATGAACATAAAAGACCTAGGAATAAATTTAACTAATGAGATGAAATACTTATACTCTAAACACTACAGGACATTTTAATAAACAAAACATTAAAGAGAACACAAATAAATGGAAGGATATACCATGCTCATGGATTGGGAATTAATATTGTTAAAATAGCCATAGTAACTACAGCAATCTATAGATTCAATGTAAACCCCGTCAAAGTACCAATGGCATTCTTCTCATAACTAGAACAAATAATCCTAAAATTTATATGGAACCACAAAAGACCTCAAAATAGCCAACACAATCTTGAGGAAGAAGAACAAAGTTGGAGGTACCATGCTGTCTAATTTCAAACTACACTAAAGGCTATAATAATCGAAACAGCATGGTACTGGCATAAAAATAGACACATAGAACAATGGAATGGAATATAGAGCCCAGAAATAAGCCCTTGCTTATATGGTCAATTAATCCATGACAAAGGAGGTAAGAATATACAATGGAGCAATGCCAGTCCCTTCAATAAGTGCTATTGGGAATTCTGGACAGACCTGCAAAAAGGTGAAATGGCCGCTCTTACACTATGTACAAAAACTCAAAATGGATGAAAGATGTAACTGTAAGACTTGAAATCATAAAACTAGAAGAAAACATAGTAAACCTTTTTAAAAAAAATTTATATTTTTAGTAAACTCTTTGACATTGATTGGTCATAGCAATATCTTTTTGGATATGTCACCTCCATCAAGGGAAACAAAAGCAAAAAGAAATGAATGGGACTACATCAAACTAAAAATAATGCTTTAAATTCCTTACTATGGCATTAAAGGGAGGCTCCAGGAGGGTGTTGCATCTGGACCCACCTCCCAGGCATAGCTGCAAGGATCCTTGGGGCACGAGCAGCCCAGCATGAGAAACGCTGGGCCACCATCTTTTCTCTTAAGTAGGGTCCCGTGGTGTGGCAGGGGGCTAGTGTTTTCCTCTTTGGGAGGTGTCCTGTTCTAGCCAGAGGGACTCAGACATGCAGACAGAGGCATCATAGGAGGGCAGGTGGGCGCAGAGGAGTGGGCTAGAAACTGCTCACCAGCCTGTCTGGTCAGTTGGGGAACCTGCATGCCCTGTCCTTCATCAGCTTCATGGAGAACCAGTTCAAAGGCTGTTTCCTGGCCACACTCAGTGGGCAGGTGCCTGGCTGGGCCCTGAGGGGTGGGGGAGCCAGACAGACAGGGTCTGCTGTCATGGAGCAGGAGGCCACATAATTCACAGATGGGTGCCGTGAAGGCATTCCAGCCTGGGGTCTTTATCCTGAGGTCACACAGCCAGGAGATGCTGGAGGTCTTAACACAGGATGCTGTCACAGAGTGCACAGCAAGGGGCCTGGCACAGGGTGGGCAAGGGGTATGGGGGAGGTGTCTGGGAAGTGACATTGGTGTTGAGATCCAGGTGGTGTGCCCACAAATCACCTCTGGGGCTTGTCAAAACACTGCCCAAGAGTGTGTGCTCTAACAAGCCCTGGAAGACGGGGTGCAGCTGGCCCCCAGTCCACACTGAGTAGCCAGTACCTAAAGCTGCACTGTCCAACCAATAGCTACTAGCCACAGGCAGCACTTTAAACTTGGCTATTAAAATGAAATAAAATTAAAAATTCAATTCCTCGGTCTCCATAGTCATATTTGGAGTGCCCAGTAACCCCACGTGGCCCATGGCTGCTGTGATAGACAGATAAATGTCTGTTATCACAGAACGTTCTGGACGGTTCTACTCTGAGGTCTGGAGTGGGAGTTAAGTAGACAAAGTGGGCAGGAGAGAAAGGCTTCTGGCAGGAGGCACAGGCATACAAATGTCCCAAGACAGGAGGCGGGTGTCGGAGGAGCTGAAAGGAGGGGGTGAGGCTGGAGATGGGGCTGGGGACTCCCTAGGCTGTGGGACCCCCCTGGGCCAGGCTATGAAAGCCCAGCATGGTTTGTGGCAGGTTGGGCTCTGCTTGGGGGTGCGGGGGCAGGGAAATGGGTGGAGCTTCATTTCTCATCTTGGCCCCACCTGCTTTTCCCTCTGCACCTGGCTGTTTACCGTCCTTGGGGCAAGAACCCCGGGGACTCATTTGCAGCAGCACCAGCCTTTCCACTGCTGAGCATGAGACCCAGGTCTTTGTATCCACAGCCAGGTAATATTTGTGCTACGCCTTTCCTCCCCAGGGGCTCCATGTCCAGCCTGGAATCCTGCACCAGCCGTTTCTCCCATCTCAGCGCTGCCACCACCTCCTCCTCCTCCTCTGGCCAGTCCCACAGCAGCTCCCTGGTCTCCAGATAGCCAGGACTGAGCCCTGCAGGGCAGTCGACTCGCGTACCATGTCAGGTGTCTGCAACTGGAAGCCAACTGCGACCCAGGACCACGTGGGCTGCAGCTTGGGTCTGGACACTACCAAAGTTGGGGTGTCTGAGGCTGCCAGCAGTGATTCAGCTCCTGGCTTGTGTGTCGGAGCCTCTCAGTCGGAAATGATCTCCTTTGGGCTTTGTGCAATGAGAAGCAAAGGAGTGGGTGGACCACTTTCAGGTCTGCCTGGTCTGGGAGCTCAGGGATGTCATGAGGCTCAGTCCCCCTCTTTTTTTCTGCCTCTGCTTTTTCTGGGATGGCTTCCTTTTCAGGTACCTTCCCCATTGCCATGAGGCTCCTCCCCTCTTTCCTTCCAGCTCAGCTCCAGAAGAGAACTTCCTTCTCCCAAAGTTTCTCCAACCTCTCAGAACTGAGTCTAATCAGCCTGCCTGGGCTCCATCCTAGTCCCTGGACCAATTACAGTTGCCAGGGGAATGGACAACACTGATTGGCCACCAAGGTCCTATATCCAATCTGGACCAATCACTGTGTGGGGAGGAGGGTGCTGTGATTGGCCAGCCTGGACCACATGCTTGTCCCTGGAGCCAACAACCAGACCTAAAAAGCACAAGGGGCCTCTAATATTGGGGTCCCCTAAGGAGAAGGGGGAAAGACTACTGGGCAGGCAGAAACGACAGATATTCCCCAAGGCAGGTACAGTGAGCAGATATATGGACTACAGGCTTTGCTTTCCGTGGGGAGCAGCCCATCCTGGACTTGGCTGGGAGGGCCTCACCCTGACCACTCCTGACTAGAAGAGGGTGGGAAGGCGCACGTTTCTGCTAAGTTTCAGGCAGCGATGACGCGGTTCGGGTTCTTTACACTCCTCTGGAGGTCCCTTTCTCTCCTGGGAGCTCTCTCATCATGACTTTTTTGGTTGTAAGCTATAGAGACCCACATAAAAAGGGTAACCATCCACAGGCACATGTAACTGGCCTGGCGGGCTTGTATGTCTGGATACAGGAGCTCAGCCTGGCATCAGGACTGCCCTGTGGGATGGAGGCTGTGACTTTGCACCGAGTCAAATGTGACTCCTGGAACCAGCTCCAGGACTGACAGACTTTCCCTGAGTTCCCGCATGGGAGAGATGGGTACATTCTTGGGGCCTGAGGACTTCTTTCCTTTCCGAGGCCTCCAAAAAGACATCATGTCACAGGTCGCCAGGGTGGCAGCCTGCAGTCTGATCTGGCCTGCCTTTAGTGTTTTGGGTTTTTTTTGTTTTTGTTTTGCCTATAGAGCAATTTAAAAATTGGGAATTTCTGGCTTCCCTTAGGCATTTGGTAGTGTTGGCAAAACAGGGCCACCATTGCCATGTAAAGGCAACAAACACACAAAGGCCAGGCCAGTCCCACCCCTCTCTATAGACCCACCCCTAGCCCAAGTCACTCACTTGCATTGTCTGCAGGCAAGAGACCTCACTGAAATGGCTTGGCAGGCAGCCAGGGCTCCTGTCTGTGGCCGAGAGGCTCAGGTTACTCCTATCTCATAACCTTGCTTACAGTTGGGGGTGGTCTCTGGCCATCACCCAGAGTCACAGGGCCTTGCCCAAGGGCTGGGTTTATAACTGTGGGGATCCTCGCTTCCCTGCAGGCTTGGCATGATGGGACAAGAAGAACAAGCTTACTTCCATGCGAACCCCAACCCCAAACCTAGAGCCGAGGGAAGGAGACATCTTTCTTCCTGCATAGAGGAAGACGTGTCTACCTCTGTAGTTTTCTGTTTGCTTCTCAGGTATAGGAACAAAACCCAAAACTGCATCCTGCATCAAGCTGTGTGTGTGCATGTGAAGGAGAGGGGGGGGGAGACCGGAGACATTCTCAAAAGGAATTGCTCCCGTGTGACCACGCACTTCTTGCTCAGAGCCATTGGTGATACTGTCAACCATCTTTAGATAAAATTCTAGTTTGCCTCTTAAAACTATGTGTTACCCTACAAGCATTTTGGGGTAAGCTGCCCTAGCACTCCCTGCACGCTTATTGTCTAAGACTAGCACCCAGCGAAGGGGGAGAAGCCTTTCCTTGACTTAGGGTTAGAAATGACTTTTGATAACTGAGTCTGCCGATTCCAGAGATGAGGGTCTTCTGTCAGCAGTCCAGATGTTTTACAGGAGGAATAAGGGGCCTTGGGCCCACTCAGTTCTCCCCTTTAGAACACCCCCACCCCAGCTTCACCCAGGCCTCTTGGCTCTCCATCTCTTTGCCCACTGGCCTTGTCTCTCCTCTCTCCTGTGGGAAGTGGCTGCCAGCATCCCCTAGCCTACCAGCCACAGGGCTCCCCATCTCTAAGGCCAAGATGCTCTTTCCATTTCAAACCCACAGAGGGCTTGGATGGGCCGTGCATGAGCTGCATGCTCACTCTGTGGATGCATTGGCCACAGGGGTTGGGGCTCTGTGATTGATGTTCCTTCCAGAAGTGACCATGGGATGAGGGAGTACCAGTCACCCAAGCACAAAGGGAACTGTCCAGAGAAGCAAAAGATGGCCACAGCACTGTCTCCTACAATTCTCTTGTGTTGAAGTTCTCTGGGGCCCACATGGGAACATCAGCCATCAATACGCCATTTTCTTACCTTTGAGAAGCTTGGAATTAAAAATTCCAGGAAGGGCTGCCAGGATCTTGACTTCTAAATTTCCCTGACCTCAAGGCTGGAAGTTTCTTGGCTTGGCTTTTTTCTCCAGTTTATTCATTTACCTGTTGCGACCAGTACAGAAACATCGCACTCATAATAGGACCTGCCTAGACCCTGGGTTTAGGAGTTTGGGTCTTGAAATTTAGACAAAGTGGGATTCAAACCTAGCTGTGTAACCTCCAGCAGGTGACTTAACCTCTCTGTGCCTCAGTTCCCTCATCTGTGAAATGGGGGCAGCAGTGCCTACCTCATCCATTGGGTTGTACTGGGATGAAGGAGTGGCTGTGACGTCCACAGCCCACCACCGAGCTCACCAAAAAGTCGGCGGTTATTCTGGTTATTAAATGCTTCTCATTCAAAGATGGTGGACTCCTTCCGATGATGCCTGTCACTATTTTTCATGGGACAGAAGGCTCAGCGCCCGATGCATCTGGAGAAAAGTACGTGTCGAATATTATTTCCCTCTGACTTTACCTGTCAGTTGTTGCTTGTGTTCCCTGGGCAAATCCACTCAGGTGGAACTGCCACTCGGAGTGGTGTCTCCCTCAACCAGCAAGAGACTGTGCTCTCCGCAGGCTGAAATAAGGGGAGTGTGAGACGCTTTTCCTACGCTGGGCTCCCTGGGATTTTCCCACCTGTAACATGAATTGTTAATGAGAAAAGTGTAATTCTTTTCCACATAGTCTGGTTTTGGAGGCCAGTAAAACATGGGGTTTCTTTTTGGCCTGATTGTTTGCTCCAACCAGAAGCATTAAGTGTTTTCGATGTGGACATACCTCTACTGTCTACTTCCTAAAACCCTGGAGGTTTCCCTTGGCTTGCTTGTTCAAGAATTACCCACCCTGGTCGGGTAGCTCGGTTGCTGAACGCACCGTTCCAATACTCCAAGATTATGGGTTTGATTCCCTGTCAGGGCACACACAAGAATCAACCAACGAATGCATAAATAAGTGGAACAACAAATTGATGTTTCTCCTCTCTCTCTCTAAAAAGAAAAAAAGTCAATTAAAAATATAACAAAAAGAATTGTCCAGCTGTTGTCTAAGACTCTATATGATATATATGATATAACAAGCCTTCTTAACAAGGGTTATATCACCCTCAGGGGTTGTAAATTGGTTCTGGGCAGAGGGGCACCTTTTTAATATATAAAGCACAGATGCATTAGTTTCCTGGGGATGCAGTTACAAATGATCACAAACTAGATGGCTTAAAAACAAAAGAAATTGATTCTCTCCCAGTTCCGGAGGCCAGAAGTCTGAAATCAAAGTGTCAGCAGGCTCTAGGGGAGGATCCTGCCTGCCTCTTCCAGCTCTAGTGGTTCCTGTTGTTGCGGGGCCGGTGGCTACATCGCTCCCATCTCTGCCTCCATCTTCCCATGGCCCTCTCCCTTGTGTCTCCTCTTCTTGTTAGGATACAGGTCATCAGATGCAGGGCGCTCCCTAATCCAGGGTTTCATCTCGAGGTCCTTCACTAATTACTGTATATCTGCAAAGACCCTACTTCCAAATAAGGCGGTTCTGGGTAGACGTGAGTTTTGGAGGACACTGTATAACCCACCGCATATGCATACAGCACATAACAGATGTGTGCAGTATCCACGGTATTAGATGCAGGTTCCTGGGGCCCACTCAGCACTGCTGACTTGGGCTCTTGGGGGTAGGTTCCTGGGTTCTACTGACCAGGTACCCAGTGGAGGTGCGAGACCTGCCGCCCATCTTCCTGGGCTACCCTGCCTTGTGCCCTGGGTCAGGAGCGGGTGGGGCCCTTTCCCAGGCAACACCTGTTCATCCCAGGAGCTGCCTTGGGATACAGCAGGGGAGCTGGCTGCCACATGAGTGGGATTCTGAAAAGTCTCCCTTGTTTTGAAGCAGGAGGCCAAGGACTGTCACTTGGGGAGGAGAGGAGGTGGGCTCCTTTGTGTGACAGCATTAGGGCCACCTGTCTACACCTACTTCTGTTACCCAGCCCTGCCCAACACATGTAATGGAGCGAGAGGAAGCAGCCCTTGTGTGCCACGTCACAGTGTGTTCACTCACGCCCTGTGACCTTCCGTGGAACTGTGTGTGAGGGTGCTCAAAGAACAGCCAGCTGACTCATGGGTGTGGCAGGTGTTGAGAAGGAGAGCTCCCTGGGGCAGGTAAGCAGTAGGCAGGTTACTGCTGACGTCTGTTTCCACAGAAGTGCTCCCAGAACATGCTGGGTCTCCCAGGGACTGCCTCTGGGACCAATTCTTACTCTGGGCCAGGGCTGGCATCCAAGGCGGAGGGGGCTTTCAGGGCACCGGTGTGGGAGCTTGGGCAGGCCTGGAGGAGCTGGGAAGAGCTGGAAGGAGTGGAGTTGGGTCCCTCAGGGATGTCAAAGGCGGCTGTTGCTTGCACACTCCTGCCCAGCCCGTTTCCTCTCCCTTCCCCTCAGTGCCTCTGCCATACAGGGCATGTCTGAGCAATGCGGGTCCCCAGAAAGCACAATTTGAAACCTCTGACTTAGGTTTCTGGAGCCAAGATTTCTCCATCGAAAGCTGTGGCATTGCACTTGCATGGTTTCCATTGTCCACCTGTTGGTTCCGGAATCGGAACTTTTTTCTGGACTCCTTCCTGACGCTGAAGTTTTATAAAGAGATCTCAACAGCCGAGCTATGTGTCACCATGGTAACAGCCCAGCACACAGAGTTCTCAGGGTTCCGTGTCATGCCATCAGGACTCCCACATTCCACCAGAACCATGGAGGGCCCCCTCGCACTGCCATAACTAGGTGATGTTAAGCCCCAGCCCGCAATCCTGAAGCTTGAGGACCTTAGCTCGTGCGTATTTGTGTCACACGTCCCCTACCCCACACCAAAGGTACAGGTACGTACTGGAATCTCGAACATATTCCTGCCTCTTGTTCCATGGCCCATCTAAGCTCTGCAAATGCCCGAGTCTAAACTATGCCTCTCCTGGAATGGCAAATTATTGTTAGAATTAATCGGAGTCCGAAAAGACCAGTGTAACAGGCTTTATTGAAAGGAAACCTGCCGGGCTGTCTCGTAAGGGAGAGCAGCCCCGAGTACAGACCAGGACCGCGTTTTAAGGCTTAGGGCAGTGGTTCTTAACCTTTTTTGAGGTACTGAACCCACTAGTTTCATATGCGCATTCACCAAACCCTTCTTCAGTGATAAATAAAATGATTTTTTTTTCCAAATTCAAGACATAGGTATATGTTTTCTTACTGGTGCACAAAGTGAGCCGTGCATGAACATCACCTTGCTCAAAGAACAAAACCAACATAGTGCATGAACTCACAACAAATGATGGTATTACTTTATTCTGGCCTCCGAGACAGAGGCTTCTCCAAACCCCTGAGACCGACTCCTCGAACCCCTAGGGTTCGATAGAACCCAGGTTAAGAACCACTGGCTTAGGGTTAGGGTTAGGGGAGTGGGAAGGGCTGTGTGGCATTAGCCGATTGGCTGCTGGACAAAAGATTGTCTTTTATTGGAAGTTCGAGTCTGCTTAACTTCTAGCGGTTTTCAATCATCCAGGAATTCTCGAATTGTGACATCAGACATTCCTTTGTGGTTGGTCACCTGCCGCGAGCCCTGAAACGAAACTTACCGGCAGGGTTCAAGAAATGAAACCCAAGAATTATCAATGTCAGACTTTTTGGGTTGCCAGAGACCCAAGAATCTCACACAATCTGCCTCAAGTAAAAATGGGGATTTACTGGCCCACATAATTGGGAACCCCAAGAATGACAGTGGCGTCAGGTACAGCTGAATCTAGGGGCTCAGATGACATCTCTCCCCTTTCTCTCTTGGTTCAATTCTCCATGTTGGCTTCACTTTCCTCCTCCATGTGGCCCTGGACGTTGGATAATCGCTGTGGAGTTTTTTTTTCCATCAGAGGTCCCACGGGGGGAGGGGGGCTCTGGCTGGCCAGCTGGGACATCTGGCTGTCTCTGAACCATGTGCTGATGTCACCTGGACTTGGAGGTAGGGGATGCTGCCAGCCGAACCACAAGGATGGAGAATGGGGAAGAGGTAGTACCCAAAGCAACTGACGAAGGCTTGTGGTTGTGGCTCCTGACGCCCTGCCCACCTTCCCTGGACGTTCTCATCACCACAAAAGGCATCTAGATGCAAGAAACTTCCATTTTCTCTCCTATGGCTGCCTGAAGCACACTTGGCCCTGTGTAGCATGCTGGCAGTGCCAGGCACTTAATCCTCAGGAGCAGCCCTCACCCCTGGTGAGTGACTGCTGGCTGCCTCCCACCCCGCCTGTGGTTGGCACAGGTGTTTAGTTCTCTCCCAGAGGGCCCCGTGGGTGAGCCTGGCTGCCCCCCGTGGCGAGCTGCTCACTAATGTACCATGCACAGACGTATAAGCTGCCTTCCCTTCTTTCCTCACTTCCCTGTTTCCCCATCCAGGGAGTCTTTTCTTTTTTTCTTTTAAGATTTAGAATCCATTTCTTTTATTGATCGATTCCTGTATGTACCTGAACCTGGATTGAACCTGCAACCTTGGTGTATGAGAATGACATACTAACCAATTGAGCTACCTGGCCAGGGCTCCCATCCAGGGATTCTTGGGGTCGCCTCCCAAATATACTACTTGCCCTCACATCAGGTTCTGCTGCGGGGAGGATCCAGACTCAGACGGGGCAGTTAAAGAAGAACTAGATGTCAGGCAAAGAGAATAGATACCCCTGTGACAAACTCAAAAAAAATTCCTTGGGGCCCCAGGGAAGGCGGACATGTCCCAGTCGCTGAACCAGGGACCCCTTGGGCACGCTGTGCCGTGCCCCCTTCAGGCCCTCCCTGGAGCCTGGAACCCAGCAAGCCTGTGCACAGAACTGTGACCTGCGGCGCAGCTGCCAGCACAGCCAAGGACACGGACAGGAGCCCTCTGCAGGTGTGGAGAGGCTTTCCACAGTCTGCTGCCTCAGAGCCTCTGCGGGTGCCCCCTGCAGGTGCCCAGACCCCTCTGCTCCTGGCATTCTGACTCAGTGGGTCTGCGATGGGGTCCAGAAGTCTGCAGGGAGGTCCTAGAACATCCCTGGGAAACGCATTCTGACCTGCAGCCAGGCTCAGGAACTGTACCCTCAGGAATACGCCAAAATGATCCCAAGGTGCCTGGGAACTTGATTGAGCTCTTGCCACTATGTCCTACCCATGAACATCAGAGCAACCTGGGGCTGCCTGGTCCATTAAAAGAAAGCAAAATACAAAATGCACCTTCCAGATGGAGGAACACGTGAACTTGTTTGCATACATTTCCTGAGGGAGGAATTAGAACTTGCAGCATTCACTTGGTTCCTTGAACAAGTGGCTGTCCCTGAGTCTCGGATAGGCTTAGAACGCTCTCCTGTAATCCCTCTCCTCCCTCCAACCTGGGACAGGTGCTAAGTGAGGAGGTGGACCCTTTAGTGACTGCCAGGCTGTGGGCTGCTGGTTCACCAGGTGCCTGAGCAGACATGCCCAAGGGCAATGACAGACTTTGGCCTGTGCCACTGGCCAGAGGACTGAAACACAGTACCCTGTATGGGAACATCGGTGGCTTCCCACTTATCTATGCCCATCTTCAGGGGACAGACAGAAAGACACACAGACCCACAGACACATCCTTACAGGACCCTTGGGAGGCTGAGAGCTGATCACTCTTCTGAACTCCTCTTTTCTAACGTGAAACTAGAGCCACTTTATAGTAGCTCGATTGCAGCGATGGGTGCAATGCTGTGGCCGAGGCCAGATGGTAGAGGAACCATGGAGCTGGAAATAAATGGGCCGTGCCCGTTTATTAGAGGCTTGCAGAGACGGGGCGAGTAAATAAGCAAAGGAAAACCGCTTTTCCCAGTGGAGGGCAAAGGATCAGGAAAACCACCCCTCATGGTAGCAGGTAAGGGAACCAGGGAACCTCACCTCCCAGCGGCAGGAGAGTGATCAGGGACAATCACTCGCCACTGAGGGAAAGCACCATAGCTTTTTATAGACACACAAGTGGCTTTCTGCCACGTGCTCTTGCACTAATCATGCAAAGTGCTTGCAGCTGGGAAGCCAGCGAGCAAGCCTAATACAGCTGTTTTCCTCACAATGGGCTGGTTTCCTATATTCATGTTCCTCAGCAACTCCTCTCCGGAAGGGGTGGAGTCTGTCTCCTTTCCCAGGAAACCCAGCAGGCCTGGGCACTGCTAGGATGTGGGGGAAATGAAGTTACAACAAGTCTGAGCAGAGGCTTCAAAAGGCCTCCCATGCTTCTTTTCTGGAATCTGTCTCCCTCCCCCTTGACTCAAGCCTAAGCCTGCCTCCTGGAGGACAAGACGCCACAGGACAACAGAACTACATCCTCAGTGGTGGCCCTCCATGCCAGCCCGAGCTGGCCCATTAGCTGGTGGGAGGCACACAAGTGAGCCCTGCTGAAATCACTGATCCCAGCCCACATGAACAGAATCACCCGGTTGACCCTAGAATTGTGAGAAACAATTATTTTTTCACGATAAGCCACCAAGTTTGGGACTGGTTTCGTGGGCAGCACTAGGGGACGACTACAGGTGTGCCATGTCTCCCAGCCTGCTTGGACTGCTATGATACATGCCAGACTGGGAGGCTTAGAAACGACAGACTTAGTTCTCACAGCCCTGGAGGCTGGGAATCCCACGGCAAGGTGCTGACACGTGTGGTCCTTGGTGAGGGCCTGGTTTGTAGATGCTGTCATCTCACTTTGTGTGGGCGTGTGGGGAGGGGCCTTCCTGGTCTCTTCCTCTTGTTGTGAGGGCTAATCCCATCAGGAGGGCAGCACTCTCACGACTTCTCTAATTTAGTTAGTTCAAAGACCCTGGCTCCTAATCCAGTCACACTGGGTGCTAAGGCTTCAACACACGGATTTAAAGGGGCCGCAAACACGCAGCCCATCACGTGCACGAGCGTGTTTGAAGAGCTGCTGGGATGTGGCCCTCCCCCATGTCCCCTTCCAGAACAGCTGCTAAGCAGGTACCATGGCGCATGGGTGCTGTCAGGCACTTCCTAAAGACCCTGCAGGGCCACAAGTTATAAACCAGTGGTTCTTAACCTGGGTTCTATTGAACCCTAGGGGTTCGATGAATCAGTCTCAGGGGTTCGGAGAAGCCTCTGCCGCGGAGGTAAAGACACACTTGTGTAAAGTCGTGATGACACGCCCCGCTTGGCCATCACTTGCTGCAGAGGATCACGTTACATTGCTCGGCCAACCAGTGCTGTGGGGAATTTAGTGTGCGCAGTAGTCAACGGCTGTCGCAGTTGTACGTCGTGTGGTTTCTTTCTTAATATTTTAATCCATACTAAATATGTCGAGCAAAAAAAGAAAGTGGTCGGACGAATATGTACAACATGGATTCACATGTATCACGGAACGGGGTGGGAGTCAGCGTCCTATCTGCATGATATGCAATGCCAAGTTGAGCAACTCTAGTCTCGCACCGGCAAAACTAAATTTGGGAAAAAAAATCATATTTATCACTAAAGAAGGGTTCGGTGAATGCGCATATGAAACTGGTGGGTTCGGTACCTCAAAAAAGGTTAAGAACCACTGTTATGAACGGATGCTCACAAGGCTGGGAGACCCTGGAGCTGCCTGTGGGGCTGCAGACCCCCGCCCAGGGAGCCCCTGCCTCCTGAGGGCATCCGCTGGGGCCACATCCGCTCTCTCTTAAACGGAAACCAGAGACTTGGAGTTGTTCTTCTTGACTTTTGAACATTGGTAACTAATTTAAATGCTACTGAAATACAGTGTGCTCAGGGGCAACCTTGGCACCACCTGGGGGCTTGTTAGACTTCAACTCTCAGCCCTGGGCCAGAATCTGTATTTTAATGAGATCTCCAGGTGACTCACATACACATTAAAGTGAGAAGTCTCGAGTTACCCAGAATACATCAGGGACCTGGAGGGGACTCCTGACTCAGGTGAAGCAGCCTCACCTGTTAAGACCTCAGAGTGCCCCGAAGTTCATGGCTTGGAATTCAGCCACTGCCCAGGGGCTCCTTTTACCCATTTATGCCTCATGTTCCATTACTGGAACTGCGATGTGGGAGTTATTTATACCCTGCTGCTCAAGGCCAGACTTCACACACGTCTGCCTCCTGAGGGTATGTGGTATCACGTGGTGCACAGAGAGTCACTGCTGCAGGTACTGGCATGCTAGGAACTTGTCAAAGCGTGGTGTGAATTTTTGGAAAATTTTTGAAGAACTGAATTTCAAAAATTTCAACCTCCTGCAAAATGGGTTAATTATATTAATTTATTCCATTGTCATAAAAACCCTCTCAGCAGTAGGACCATAAAATAGAAAGCCTGTAAACATGATTTCGCCCCGTCCCTTCTAAGGAGCTTCCTTTGATAGGAAATAGAATTCTGGTCAGCAAATGCGCTGATGAGGTCTCCAGAAAAGGGTCCCGTGACGCGGCCACTGTCTCTTTAATCCGCTCCAGTCCAAGGGGCTGCTTGGACCCTGCCACCTGGTCATGAGGCGGTCAGGGCGAGCTGCGTTCGCTAGCGGCCCCTGCCCCAGGAGACTGGAGGCTCTTTGGCAGAGACCCTTGGGGGAACGGGCCTGACGCGGGCAGCGGACGCGGGCAGGCAGGAGGCAGTCTCTCTCCGGGGACACAGGTTACGTGTACCAGGGCAGACGTTCAGGAGAGGGGCTGAGGCACAGAGGCTGAGACCACCCAGAGTCAGTGGCCTTGGACTTTGCCCCGCAGAAGCCAGACCACACGGAAACGAGCCTCCGTAACAGGCTCTGATGGACAGCTGCAGGATTCAGTCCTAGAAGGGGTTGTGGGCATCACCTGGCTGCTCCTTGTTGGTGGCTGAGAGCTCCCCGTTCATCTCCCGCAGCGGGTGGTAGACGTAGGACCCATCCAGGTGCCGGCTCCGCTGTGCTCTGCAGCCGAGGAGCAGGGACACATTTGCCATCGTGCTGATCAGCAGGAGGAAGGCCAGCACCAGGGTGAGGGCCAGCCAGGTGGTCCTGGGGGCAGGAGAGAAACGCTGAACGGGGCTGTTGGGCGGATTCAGGGCTGCAGGAGCACTGACGGGACGTTCCTCCCTCTCGCTGGGCTCTTCCACCCAGAACAGGGGCACAGGGCCAGGGCCTCCGGTCCCACACAGGGACAGTGGAGGAGCAAACGGGCCTTGTGGGGCTGAGGTACACGCCTGACGCATGTTCAAGGAGCAGTGGGGACAGCTGCTATTCGGGATACAGCTGGTGCTGCCACATCTCCCGATATTTCAAGAGAAACTATGAAAAAGAGGGCTTTATGTGAATGCTACTGATTTCCAGACATTGTTAGTGACCCAATCCAGACCCAGGAAGCACCAGTTTGTATCCTGTGCTCCATGGCACGTTTGCTGACAGGGGACTGGACTCCGCTCCAGAGTCCTCACAGCAGGCAGAGCGGAGGGGTGGGGGGGTAGATCATGGCTGGCCGGCTGGACACCCCTTTCTTTAAGGCCGGGAATGGCAGGCATGGGGTGGGGTCTCTCAGTGATCTTTTTTCCTTCCTATGAATCTTCAGCCGAAGCCCGCAAGGCAAGAGTGACACTGGCAGACTGCTGGGTGCGGGACCTGCGACCACATCTGCCAGCCTCCTGGCTGGCTCCCCTTCCCTCACCTGTGGCTGCCAGTGGGCTCTAAGGCAGGGTGGGAGAGGGGCCCTCACATCTCACACCTGAGAAGCCTGAGCTTATGGCCAGGGCCATGGAGTCCCCGGGAGCCCCTGCTCCTCTGGTGCGTTCTGAAAGCACATTTTCCGTTTTCTCCATCTGGGCCTCGCCCCACCCAGACTCACTGGGTTGGGGTCCCCAGGAGGGACCGGGCGCCTCCTTACTGATGAGCTCCCAGGTGCTGCTTCTGGAATGATGCTGGGAGCTCTTCATACCCACACCTGGTTTCCTCCTACAGAGGAGGCTGGATGGGGTAGGTCAGGCCGGGCACCCAGGCCTGGGCTATGAGAGGTGAGAACCACGAGAAATGGGGTGCTCAAAGCATGTCCCCAAGCCATCAGTGCTGGCACCACTAGGAATGCAGATGCTTGGGCTCCTCCTCAGACCTACTGAGCCATAAACTCCAGGCGTGGGGCCTAGAGCGCATACAGGTGTCTGAGAAATCCTGCAAGTTCTTTGGGGCCTGGTGCTTCTGGACCAGGAGCTGAGAACAAGTCCTGAGTGTCAAGGACCCATGCCTGGCCCCATCGACTTCCACCATGGTGACCAGCATCCTTCTTACCATATCCCTCTGAGCATCAGCTCTGACTATTCCTGTACTCATGTCAGAGAAATGTCACCTGGGTGACCAGCTGCCACCTGCTAGCCTTGCCTAGGCCCTTGAAGGTAGAGGGAGGGGTCCTCTCACCCCTGCCCCAGGTCCCAACAAAGCACCTACCCAGTGAGAAGGGAGAATTCTCTCGTCTGCATGGTGACCTCAGATGGCTGGACACACTGCTTCACTGTAAGACAGCAGGGTGAGCTGAGGGGCCGGGAGGGTCCAGGTCTGCCCTCTGCTACCCCCAGGTGGCTTGGGAGGGGCCGTACCTCGGGAGAGAATGCTGTTCAGGGTGGATGCCTGGGTGAGGTTGCAGCTGCCTGTCTGGGGGTCGCAGGGACACTGGTGCTCACACTCACAAGGTCTCTGGCAGCCTGGCCCGTGCCAGCCAAGGGGACACTCTGCAGTGAGGAGACAGGAAGGTTGAAGTGGAGGTGCCAATGGCAGGGCCTCTCTCTGCACTGACAGGCTAGGCCCCAGTGTGCAGAGCCCAGCTAAAGGAGAGGCGCACCTTCCTGCACACCCCCCCCCCACCAGACCCTGGAGGTGCCCTGGGTGGCGCTCCCTCCTGGTTAACTCGAGCCCATCCAGCTTACCCTGAACGCAGCTCTCTCCAGTGAAGCCAGGGGGACAGGTGCAGGTCCCCTGAGCCGGGTCACAGGCAGCCCCATTCTGACACTGACACTTCTTGGCACAGTCCTCCCCGAAAAAGCCACTACTGCAAGCTGGGGTGGGGGAAGGAATGTCTTTGCAAAATCTGGCCCTGTCCCTGCCAGGCTGGGGCCAGCGGGGCTGTAAATGGACCTCAGGCACCCCAGTGGCCATCAGGCTCACATATTCTCCCAGTTACTGAGAACATGCTAGGGCCTGAGGCTGTGCCCTCACAGAGCTTCCAGTCTAGGAGAGCGGGCAGCCAGCAAGCTAGAAAAGCGAATGTCAAAGTACAAGTGAGGACAAATACCGCAGGGACATGACCTCTGGGCAGTAGCAAACCACTGAGGGGGCGGGGTGGCGGGGAGGTGTCTGAGGACACATTAGGCTGAGACTTAGAGAGAAGCAGAATGGACACAGTGAGCAGGGAGGGGCTGGACCGCCCAAGGCCTGGCAGGTCACACTTAGCAGCTCAGGGTTTTCACTAACTGTCAAAGAAAGCCACTGAAGGGTTTAAGCTGTGGTAGCTGTAGTGTGTTGACTTGTGTCTCCACTCTCCCCTAAGATACATCCTAATTCTTAGACCTGTAAATGAAAACGCATTTGGAAATAGGGTCTTGGCAGATACACTTAAGTTAAGGGTCTGAGATACAATCATTTTATATTTAGGGTGAGCCCTAAATCCAGTGACCAGGGGTCCTTGGTAAGATAACAGAGAAAGTATTGAACACACAGGCGGGCCATGTGAAAGTGAAAAAAGAGATTGGAGTGATGTGGCCACAAGCCAAGGAATGCTGGAAGCCACCAGGAGCTGGAAAAGATAGAAAGGATCTTCCCCTAGACCTTTCAGAGGGAGGATGGCTCTGAGGAAACCTGGATTTTGGAGTTCTGGCCTCCAGAGGTGTGAAAGAATAATATCTGTTGTTTTAAGCTGCCCAGTTTGTAGAATTGTTGCAACAGGACAGCCCCAGGACCCCAATGCAGTGATTTACACGTGAAGCAAGAGTGAGACAAGAGGCAAGCGACATGCAGACCAAGGGGTGAGGATGAAGGCAGCTGCCGTGCTCACCTCTCCCCATGTGCCCGGGGGCCGGGGAGGGGCTGGCCTGCTGGCTTTTACCTTCACTGCAGTTGGACCCTGTCCATCCGGCTTCGCAGCGGCAGCCAGCTGCCAAGACAAGACCGAGAAGGTCAGGTGAAGGCCCAGGTAGAGCTGGGCGAAGAGCGCCAGGAGCCCGGGTTAGAGGTGCCTCCCCAGGGCCCCCACTCACCCTCTGTGCAGAGCCCATGCTGGCTGCAGTTGGAGGGCCCACAGTCCAGCTCATTGCAGGCAGAGCCTCGCCAGAAGTGCCCCGTGCACTGGCAGTGCCCCTCCACACAGGTCCCATGGCCGCTGCAGTCAGGTGGCTGGCAGTGGGGCTTGTGCACACACACCACAGTGGACACACTTCGAGGACAGCGCCACATGTTGTCCTGGCTGCAAGAGGACAGTGTTTGAAGAGAGACTGTGGTGCTGGCCATCCCTAGGCAGCCCCTCCAAAACTCCACTGTAACCCACGAGTGCTGCCTTTCTTCACTGTCCCATCTCCAGACTTTTACAGGTTCTTACCAACCCCCAATCCCTCTCACCCCAGGGCCTTTGCACATGCTGTTCTCTCTGCCCAGAAGGCTTTCTCACCACCCTGCCTAGCCACCTCTTTTTCCTTCAGATCTCAGCTCATGCTTCATTATTCTGAGAGGTTTTTCCTGACCAATCAATCCCCTTTCACCGGCTTGGGTAGTACTGGTACGCTATGTATATTTCCTATAAGCAATGAGAGGCAGGGATCTTGACTCTTCCTGTTCACTGCTGAATCTCCAGGGCCTGGCACACAGCAGGTACTCAATATTTGTTGAATGAAATAATCAGGGAAAGGCCTGAACTTAGGTATCAGGAAGGGGCTCTGGGGTGTTTACCAGTGGTCTGATGGGTAACTGGCCAAGGTACCATTGAGCACGAAGGTAGCAGAGCCCCCTCCATCCAGGTTGATGGCGTTGACCACGTCCTGTTTCAGCAGAAATTCTGCCATCTCCCACAGGTTAATGCTGCGGTACAAGAGCAGTGCTGTTCAGTGCCCTACCACCACTGCCGGTTTAATTTTTACTTCCCATGGTAGGTGGTATCATGTCCACAGCGGCAGGCACATTTCTAAATGGTCCCCCCAAAGATGCCCCATCACAGTCCTCAAAAGCTGTGAATAGAATGAGCTCACTCCCATGACTGTGTTAACTACCAGGCACAGTTTTCCACCAATAGGACGCTGGCCTAGATTATCTGGGTGGGCCCAATGGAATCACAAGAACCCTTAAAAACAGAGAACTTTTTCTCTGGCTGGTGGCGGAAGATAAAGTGAGGGCCCGGAAACATGAGGGGGTCCGAGGGGTTTGACACGTCTCTGCTAGCGTGATGACGGGGAGGCACACACACTGAGAGGAATGTAGGCAGCCATAGGAGCCAAGGCCCCAGCTGGCAGCCACAGGGACGCAAAGGCCTCAGTCCTGTAACTGCAAAGAACTGTGTTGCGCCAACAACCTCAATGAGTGGGGAAGAAGGTTCTTTCCCAGAAGCCATAGATCAGGGGCCCCAAAGTATGGCCCGCGGGCCGCATATGGCCCCCTGAGGCCATTTATCCGGCCCCTGCTGCACTTCCGGGAGGGGCACCTCTTTCACTGGTGGTCAGTGAGAGGAGCACAGGATGCATTGCACCCATAGTTCCCATTGAAATACTGGTCAGTTTGTTGATTTAAATTTACTTGTTCTGTATTTTAAATATTGTATTTGTTCCCGTTTTGTTTTTTTACTTTAAAATAAGATATGTGCAGTGTGCATAGAGATTTGTTCATAGTTATTTTTATAGTCCGGCCCTCCAACAGTCTGAGGGACAGTGAACTGGCCCCCTGTGTAAAAAGTTTGGGGACCCCTGCTCTAGATAAATGCCCTGCCTGGCCAACAGCTTGACTGTCTGTGGGATGCCCTGAACAGGGCCCAGTGAGCCTTCCTTCCAGACTTCTGACCTACAGACCTATGATGTAAATGGGAGCTTACTTGTTACACAGCAACAGCATAATAATACACTCTTTACAGAGCAGGAAACTGGTTCAGAGGAGATCAATGACTTGTCTATGACAAGGGAGCTAGCAGACAGCTCAGCTGGGGCTGGAATAGAGGTCTTCTCCAACTTTGTGGTCATTTCCTTTCACCCCAACTGAGGCTCAGGAGGGAGGAGGCCTAAACTGGGGGGACTGGGAGGAAGTATGTGTGGGGGTGGAGAGATCTTGGAAGTAGTACAGATTTTGGGAAGGCAGGGGACAGATGAACGTGAACATCCCCAAGGAACAGTTGGGAGGTCAGAGTACAGCCATCGGGGGGTGCAAGTTCTGGAAAGCAGGACTCAGCCCAGACCCAGAGGCTCTGGTTCCTGGAACTTACCCACGCTGCTCCGTCTGTCCATCTGCATGGAAGAGCACCAGCTGCCCCTTCCGGTCATGGCCAACAGCTGTCCTGGCCGATATCACATTCACAAATTTGCTGAAGGAACCTGAAAGAGAAGCAGCCGGGCTGATCACCGGCCCTTTGGGAGGCCTTCTGGGCTCTGCCTGCCACTTCCTGCCAGTTCAACACTACCTCCCAGTCCACGATGTCCAGTGCTTCCCTGTCTCTCCACTGCTCCATTCCAGTCAGTCCCTTGTAGGAGCCAACGGGCTCTTCTTAAGTGTAAACCGAGAAATGCTGGCCTCCAGGTGAAAACCCTCTTATGGCTCCCACTGTTCTTCGAGCAACATCCAAACACCTTTCCAAAGCCCAGCATGACCATCCTGGCCTACTTGTCTACCTCATCTCCTGGTAGTCACTTTCTGTTCCCTCTGGATGGACTGTGCCTTTCCCTAGCTCTTCCCATGGCTTGCTTTTTCTGATCTAAGTCACCTCCTCCATGAGGCCATCCCTGACTGCTCTGTCTAAAATAGCCCATTTCCACATTTAAGCCCATGGTATCCCTTCACTGCCCCAGCATTCCACATCGCAGTGGTTTTAAAACTTGAGTGTCCATCAAAACCACCCAATGGGCTTTTTAAAACACACAAGCTTGCGCCCCCCCCCCCCCCCCCCCCCGTGATCTCGTAGGTATGAGGGAGGCCTGAAGTTCTGCACGTGTAACAAGCTCCTTGGTGACGCAGATGCCGCTGGCCCACGGACACTTTAGCAGTACTTCTCTACTCCCTCGCCAGGGGCCCCTTTCCCCAACCTTCATTTTCTTTCTTAGAACTTACCATTTCCTTTTAGCAAATTACCTATTTTCTTTTATATATTGAGCAGGCACCTATCAGTCTCAGTCTCTGCTCCCCAGCACCTGGGACAGTACGTACTGAAAGACTTCCCCCATGACCCACGGGTCCTGGTTCTCAGGAGCAGCCACCCCCACCCCACCTGTCTCCTGTGTCTCATCGCACTCAGTGGCCTGGCTCTCATTGATGTAGATGCTTCCATTTCGAATCAGCCACACGACCCCACTCAGCAGCTGCACAAATGGATTCTCAGTGTCCAGCACCTCCTCTTCAGACAGGTACCTGGACACAGGGAAGGTGTGAGGTTCACTTACCAGCAGGGACAGCTGTGGATAGTGGGGCTTCTTCCCCACTCCACCCGGACAGCCTGGCTGCTTGATTTCTTCTCCTGCCCCAGGAACCTGCCTGGTCCTGATTCCGAAAGCAGCTTTATAACCAGTCTACACAGTCCAGGCTTCATGTTATTTATTTATTTATTTATACAGGGACAGAGAGAGAGTCAGAGAGAGGGATAGATAGGGACAGACAGACAGGAACGGAGAGAGGTGAGAAGCATCAATCATTAGTTTTTCGTTGCCCTTGCGACACCTTAGTTGTTCATTGATTGCTTTCTCACATGTGCCTTGACCGCGGGCCTTCAGCAGACCGAGCCACCCCTTGCTGGAGCCAGTGACCTTGGGTCCAAGCTGACGAGCTTTTGCTCAAGCCAGATGGGCCCGCGCTCAAGCTGGCAAGCTCGGTGTCTTGAGCCTGGGTCTTCCGCATCCCAATCCGATGCTCTATCCACTGCGCCACTGCCTGGTCAGGCCAGGCTTCATGTCATTTAATAGAAACAGACTTCAATTTCCCAGGCTCTCATCCTGGTGTCACTACCACCAGACAGCTGTACAGCTGTTGCTAGCCTCCTTGCTTCTACTATGGTCCTTCAGCCTAGTCTCCAGCCAGGGTTAGAGCAAGCTTTTTTTAAAAATTAATTATTTTTAGATTTTATTTATTCATTTTAGGGGTGGGGAGAGCAAGAAGCATCAACTCCCATATGTGCCTTTACCGGGGAAGTCTGGGGTTTCAAACCAGTGAGCTCAGTGTTCCAGGTTGACATTTGATTCATTGCGCCACCACAGGTCAGGCCAAGAGCAAGCTTTTATTATTTCTTAAAAATGTTTATTGTATTGTATTGATTTTAGAGAGAGAGAAAAAGGGAGAGAGGGCAAGAGAGTCTGCAACATCGATCAGCTCCTGTATGTGCCCTGACCGGGGATCGAACCAGCAACCTCTGTACCTCTGCACTTTGGGAGGATGCTCTAAAAAACTGAGCTATCTGGCCAGGGCTAGAGCAAGCTTATTTATTTATTTATTTATTTATCATTTTTGTGACAGAGGCAAAGAGACAGAGGGACAGACAGGAAGGGGGAGAGATAAGAAGCATCAATTCTTAGTTGCTGCACCTTAGTTGTTCGTTGATTGTTTTCTCACATGTGCCTTGATGGTGGTGGGCGTGGGGGGGACACTACAGCAGAGCTAGTGACCTCTTGCTCAAGCCAGAGGCCTTTAGGCTCAGGCCAGCGACCACAGTCATGTCTATGATCCCAAACCCAAGCCAGCGACCCCGTGCTCAAGCTGGTGAGCCTGTGCTCAAGCCTACGACCTTGGGGCTTGGAGCCTGGGTCCTCTGTGTCCAAGTCAGACACTCCATCCACTGTGCCACCGCCTGGTCAGGTTACAGCAAGCTTTTAAATAATCAAAGTCAGTCCTGTCATCCTGATACTTGGCTCCTTCTTTCAGTCCTTTATAAACACCAAGCCCCTATGCACTTCTGAGCCTTGTCACTTGCTGTTCCTTCTACTGCAGTGTTCTTCCTCCAGTTCTGACCCTGGCAGAGTTGTGATTAATCTTCAGGCCTCAGCTCAAAAGTCACCTTCTCAAACAAGACTTTCCTGACTATCCTCCCTAAAACCAACACTATTTACAATAGGTTCACTGTGTTCATTGCTTCACTGCACATACACAACCTGAATTCACCCTAATTATCTCCCCGGCTTTTGTTTACTTTTCCAAGTACAATGGGAGAGGTCGGTGAAGGCAAAGGCTGAGAGTGCTTGTTTACTGCTGTATATATATCCCCTGGACACAGCTCATTGCCTGACACAAAGCAAGGGCTCAATGACGGCTGATGACGCATAAACCCTGCAAGGAGGGCATTCCTTCTCCCATCTGCAGATGAGGAATCGGAGGTTCCGCTGGGTTAGGTGATTTGAACTTGGTAGTACCGCTACAACCCAACTCGCAGGCACTCCGCCCACGACAGTCCCGGGGCTCCCCGCCTCCTCACCCGGTGACCAGGGTCCCGTCGCGGCGGATCCCGAACTGCGCGTTCTGCAGCCCCCCGGCGCTGCTCACCCGCCGCCCGTCGCTCACCACGTTCCCCAGGCACTCGCCGGTGTTCATGCGGAAGAAGCCGCCGTTCTGGGCGACGCTGCAGCCGGCCGCCCGCGCCGTCTCTTCCACGGTGGCGCGGCGCCTGGACGCGCAGCCGCCGGGTCCCCCGGGCTCCAGCACCGAGAAGGTGCGCAGGGGTTCGGCGGCCCGTGTCAAGTGGCCGGCCACCGCGCGGTCCGCGAAATGCGAAACGAAGGTGCGCACCGCGGAGCCGCGGGCGCCGGGGGTCGCGGGGGAAGGCGGCCAGCTCTCGTGCTCGCGGTCGCCGCCGCGCACCCTGGCGCAGTCCCGGGCGGAGCGCGCGCGCGCGGTGGGGTAGGGCAGCAGCAAGTCGTCGTCCAGCGAGGCCCTGCGGGGCAGGGGCGGCCGTGAGCTCAGAGGGCTGCTGCCCGCGCGGGGGACCCCCGAACCTGGCTCAGCCCGCATCGCCTCTGGGAGCTGTACTCACCCCTCACCGAAGCCGCCGAACGCCTCCCAGAGGAAGCTGAGCAGAGTAAGGAAGAAGAGAGGCCAGCGACCCATGGGGGCCGCCATGTTGAACCCGGGCCTCCGGTCACGTGTGCTCGGCCCACGTTACTCCAGACCTCTGGTGGCCGCTTTCAGCTCTGACGGAATTGGTTCTTAACTTCGGATGTGGGTGAGGCGGGACCTCATCCTATAATTTACTGTGCTTCTTTTGGGCGGCGACGTGGCACTGGGGTGGTGGCGGCGGCGGCAACTTTAGATAGTTTGAATCCTACGGAAGTTGCAAGAGCAGTATAGAGAACTATGGTATACTTTTTACTTTATCAGTTGTTAATGTTTGCTCCATTTGCTTCAATATTTGTACCTTATTCATATGCATTGTTTCCCCTAAACCGTATGCAGCCAGTGCAGACATCGTGATCCTTCACTTAAGAAAGTCACTTGCCCTGGCCTGGTGGCTCAGTTGGTTAGAGCCTCTTCCACAGTGCAGAGGCTGCCGGTTTCATCCCTGGCTAGGGCACATACAGGAACATATTGATGTTCCTATCTCACTTTCTCTCTCCCCCTCCTCTTTCTCTAAAATCAATTCAAAAGAAAATTCACTATGTTCTTCTTCCAACAAGAACATTTTTCTTGCATAACTACAGGCAAAGTAAAATCAGGACCTTTCATATTGGTGAACTATGAAATAATCCACAGTTCACATTAGAATTTTGCCAGTTGTCCATAAAAATGTCTGATTAAAAAAGAAGCAAGAGGCCCCAAATGGAATCATTTATGCTAAACCCCACATCACCAATAGAGACTTACTACCTAACCTAATTGCAATTTCAGCCCTTCTCAGGAAGGCAATCTTAACCAGTCAGTTTAGATTTTCCTGGCCAGCACTATAGAGGTAACGTGTGCAGACTAAAAAGTGGTTCTATGGGAAGTAACCTCACAGGGTAATCTGATCACAGATTCTTAATTGGGCAGGACATGGCGCGGGCATATAACTTCTCTGGTAAAAGGCTTATCTTTGCCTTAAGCAAGTCATGTTCATTGTTTCTCTACATCTAGCTTAACATGAGGCAGGATAGTAAGAAGCTAGGAAAATTCCTTGGCAACTAGAATGGGAAAACTGATTCAACTAGCTTGTAAGGTATTTTTCCCCGCTGAGGAAGAAGGAAGGGGCCATAGCCACAAAGTGTGGAATAGTAAGGGCTTTATTTAGTACCACGCTGCCCAGACGATGTTCCCTGTCCCCGGGGACAGAGGCCAGGGAAGTTGCATGGATGAAACCACGTGAGGGATATTTAAAGGGTCCTCTAGGGTGGTCGAGCTAATATGATGTGGCAAAATTTCACTGGCTGGCAGACAGTCGCTCTTTTCCAAGGGCCCCTGGGAAGTTTCTTTTGGTGTGCATGGTTGTGGGCGGTTCTAGCCAAAGTTCCCGTCTGGTTCCTCACGTGACCTTCTCCCCTTGCTCACCCACCTTACATAGCTGAACAAACTAAACAAGAAGTTTACAGACAGATTCTGGAAGTCACTGCCCTAGAGGTAATGAAACTGGAAACTATAACAGAGTATGTGCTGCCTGTCGCCAATTCGGAGACAGAGATAGAATCTTTTTTTTGTGTGTGACAGAGACAGAGAGAGGGACAGATAGGGACAGACAGACAGGAAGGGAGAGAGATGAGAAGCATCAATTCTTCGTTGTGGCTCCTTAGTCTCCTTTAGTTGTTAATTGATTGCTTTTTCATATGTGCCTTGACTGTGGGGCTGCAGCAGAGCAAGTGAATCCTTGCTCAAGCCAGACCTTTCAGCTCAAGCCACCAACCATAGGGTCATGTCTATGATCCCACGCTCAGGCCATCGACCCCATGCTTAAGCTGGTGAGCCCGCGTTCAAGACGGTGACCATGGGGTTTTGAACCTGTATCCCCGCGTCCCAGTCCGACTCTCTATCCACTGCACCACTGCTTGGTCACGCCAGGGATTGAATCTTTATTGGCACTTTATATTGATGGCTGGCAATCTGGGGAGATGGGGGTTACTTTCCCAAATCATCTCAACCCCTTTTCCCCAGACAACTTTTTTTATAAGGGGAAGAAAAGGGAAGTAAGGGTTTTGGAATTTCAAAGGAGAGTTAATCAGATCATAGTCAAAGTCAATTGGATTGTGGTCAGTTGTGTCCTTGGAGTACCAAGGCTTTGCTTGCAGTCCCCTGCAGCTCAAAGGTGGGCGCTCACAGGAAAGGGTATTACTTGCAGTCCCCTGTGGCTCAAAGGTGGGTTGCTTGCAGATCACCTGGGGCACAAAAGGGTATCACTTGCAGATCCTGTTAAGTCCTGTAGATGTGACAAAGGTGGGTCACTCGCAGATCCTGTTAAGTCCTGAAGGTGTGACAAAGGTGGGTCACTCGCAGATCCTGTTAAGTCCTGAAGGTGTGACAAAGGTGAGTCACTCACAGATCCTGTTAAGTCCTGTAGGTGTGACAAAGGTGGGTCACTCGCAGATCCTGTTAAGTCCTGAAGGCCTGCTCGGATATCCCAGCTCCTGGAACAAAGCTTTTACTTGCATTAATCATTATATCCACTGACCACACCAAAGCCACCATTACTCAAGTTAAAATTTTAACTCTTGAGTTCCACCTATCATTAACATCTAAATCTCAGTTGTATTTCAGCTCTAGTCCTAGAAAAGCAGCAAAACCAGGTGGGCAATGCCGGGACCACCTGCAATGACTAATGACCCCTTGTCCTGGGCTGATCAGTCTGTAGAGACCACAACCCTGAGAGGGCATATCTGGAAAAGCTGATGAATATTCTATTGAAATCCAGCAAGAGAGAGAGAGAGAGGGGGAAAGAGGGACAGACAGGGACAGACAGACAGGAAGGGAGAGACGAGAAGCATCAGTTCTTTGTTGCAGCACTTTAGTTGTTCATTGATTGCTTTCTCATACATGCCTTGGCTGGGGGGCTCCAGCTGAGTCAATGACTGCTTGCTCAAACCAGCGGCCTTGGGCTCAAGCTAGCAACCTTGGGTTTTAAGCCAGTAACCTTTGGGCTCAAGCCAGCGACCATGGGATCATGTTGATGATTTTGTGCCCAAGCCAGTTACCCCACACTCAAGCTGGCGACCTTGGGGTTTTGAACCTGGGTCCTCAGCATCCCAGGTCGACACTCTCCACTGCACTACCAATAGTCAGGCTTTTTAACAGCTTAATTGAGGTATAATTTGCATACCATAAGATTTATCTGTTTTAAGTATACACTTAAATGTATAGAGATATCTCAGCATCACTCCAGTGCACTATTTTCTTAATTTTTTTCTGAAATGAGGAGCGGGGAGGCAGAGAGACAGACTCCCACATGCGCCTGACCGAGATCCACCCGGCATGCCCACTAGGGGGCGATGCTCTGCCCATCTAGGCATTGCTCCATTGCAATTGGAGCCATTTTAGCACATGAAGCAGAGGCCATGGAGCCATCCTCAGTGCCTGGGACAACTTTGCTCCAGTGGAGCCTTGGCTGCCTGTGGGAGGGGAAGAGAGAGATAGAGAGAAAGGAGAGGAGGGAGGGTGGAGAAGCAGAAGGGCGCTTCTCCTGTGCCCTGGCTGGGAATCGAGCCCAGGACTTCCACACGCCAGGCCATCACTCTACCACTGAGCCAACTGGCCAGGGCATAGGACTTTTTAATCACTTCCTTTCTCAAAGTCTTGTCAAGAGGTTTTATTTGTATTAAATGTTTGAAGAAGGCAAATATGCAGACAGAAAGTGTGTTAGTGGTGGCCTGAAGCGGGAGATAGGAACAGGGAGTGACTGCAAACCATGGGGAGGGCTTTAACTTGAGGCTGACAGCATGAGCACTGAGGGTGGTGGGCTCCTCATCTCAGCCCTCTGTTTATACACCCTGTTCGGCTGTGGGGCACACGTTTCCTGAACAGGCCTCATCTGTTGCTCTTGGCCTTTTTCATGCATTTGCAGGCTTTCTAACTGAGCATAGGATATAGAAAGTATCGTTGTGATTCCTGCACTAACCTAGAACGTGAACAACATATATGCATTGGGATATGGTTATGAATTGAGGGAAAGACAAAATGTTTAAGCAGTGCACCCAGTCTTTCCCCATCATAAGCTCGGTCTGCTTGATTAAACTGTTTTCTAACCCTGGCTAGGTAGTTCAGTTGGTTAGAGTGTTGTCCAGATACGCCAAGGTTGCTGACAAAGTTACAGGATCGAGCCCCGGTTAGGGTACATACAAGAATCAGCCAATGAATGCATAAAAAAGTGAGCAACAAATCCATGTTTCTTTTTGTTTCTCTCTCCAAAAATCAATAAATAGATAAAAAACAAACCCTATTTACTAATGTCTGTCTCCCGCCTTGAGTGTCACCCCAGTGAGGGCAGAGACCACTGCTTCCCCCAGCACTCTGCACAGTGCCTGGCACACAGCAGGAACTTCACAGATATTTCTTGAATAAATAGATGGGAACAGGGTCATTGTTTGTGTTCTCAGCTGCATTTCCTGTGCTCAGAGCACAGCTTGGCACACAGCAGACTCTCAGTCAGTGTTTATTGAACAAATGGATGGGTATGACATCATTTGCCAGTTAGTACTAGGCAACTGATCAAGCCCCAGAGATGGTATGGATGCTGGGTTTGATAAGGCTCACAGCCACTGGAGGTCATCTAAAGCTTGGCCACTGTGCAAGGACTTATTCTGCACTATTTTATTGGGTGCCCTCATGAATCCTAGAAGGTGGGTGTTATTAAGTTTTCCTTTATACAGAAAGGGAAATGGAGGGACAGAGAGGGCAGGTTCTGGCTGTTGGGCAGATAAAATTTATTATGCTCACTTTGTTAAAGATGGCGCTGCCCACGTGCAAATTTTAAGAGTAAGCTTTTCCCCACACCCTTGACTGATTGGATGATGTGGGGTGGTGCACTCTCATGAGGAATCCTCCCATTGTGCCTCAGATAAGTGACTTTGTAGATTGGATTAAAGGTTTGGATTTCTACACTATACAGTAGGGCTGACCGGGAGCTTGCTCTCTTGGTTCCTGAGGTTAGTATTAGAGAAGAGATCAGATTAAGGCCATGTGGAGGCCAGGAGAAGCAGCCAAGATGGCGGAGTGCTGAGAAAGAAGCCAGTTTGTGCAGAGAGAAGGAGATGGGGAACAGAGGTGAATAAGTCTGGTGAGCTAGAAACCTTTGATTCTAGGAAACTCGGATAAGTCAGTAGCTTTGTGAGCACTGAATGAGTGTGTGTTTTTGCTTGCCCGCCGGGTGCAAGCTAGAATTAAAGCTGATGGCTCACCAGTTCTTGGCTCCGTTGTTTCATTACCATCTGTCTGAATCTAATGCGAGCCTGCATGAGTCAGGCGTCTGTGATGGTGGCCGTGGCCACTGGCTTTACACGGGCCTGTGGTCACACAGCTATAGGAAGACGAGGCAGCTGGTTCTGAAGCATGGGCCCATCCATTGCCCCTGCTCTCCTGTCTAGAAGCAACTTCTTCCTCAGGTGGGGGTGCATGTTTGTTTTGGAGTCTGGAAAACCAATGTTGCTTTTTACAAAACCTTGTTAAGAATGATAAAGTAAGATCATGTTCTTATGTTTGCATTGTGTTGTGTATCTATTATATATTATATAAAGTGCTAGGAGGGTGTTTACGACATCCTAGAACCAGCTTGATGTTTTGAGAGGCAGGAGATTCTGTCATACGCTCCATGTCTTGGGGTGGGGGTGACGTTAGGGGCACCTCATTCTGTGTGGACTGGGGGGGGCTGCCTGCTGGCCAGATCAGACTCAGCAATGCTCATAGCCCAGTCTCTTCCATTAGCTAAGACTTGGACACAATCCAGAGTCTGGTTTTCTCCTCCTCACCATTTCATTCCACAGACATGTATTAAACACTCCTGCATGCCAGGTGGTTCCGTAGGAGTTGGGCACGTGGAGAGGAGCAGGATATCCTCCATGCCCTTAAGTGGTTTATGACTTGATGATAGAATCGCCAAGTACACAAGTAAACGCCAGAATCAAGAGCCGGAAGAGCTGTTGATAGGAGAAGCAGGGAGGGAGGCAGAAGGGTGGGCAGAGATTTCATAGGACAAGTGACCTTTCAGTTAAATCTTAAAGGTCAAACACAATCTTAACTGAATTAGGGGCTGGGAGCAGAACGGGTAATCCAGATGGAAGGTTGAGAAGAAGCTGAGGTCTGGGAAACGCCGAAGGCCTGGGGAAATGCCTGACACAGTCTCCCCGGACCGGTGGGGTGTGGGGAGGAAGGAGGCCAGTCGGTGGGAGAGAAGATGGCGGAGAGCAGACGCTGCGCTCTTCTTGGCTCTGGCTAACTGATTTTTCTTCCCTTCGTTCTTCTCTCAGGTCTGGTTTCAGGCAACTGCAGAAATTGTTCCCACAAACTGATTCACACTAAAGCGACTCCACAGAGAGTCTTAACTCGTGACTTTTCCCATTTCGCATTAGGCTTCCCTCTTGCTGAGGGTGACTTGTACAGTTTGGTTTCTCCCAGTCATCCCCTGGTTTGGTAACTAGAGCCTCTGAAAAGAGTCAGTGTCAGGCTCCAGTGACTCATCCACCCGGAGGTCAGGAAGGACGGAGGCACGGCCCAGCTCTCCGCTAATCCGGCCGCGCGCCTGCCTAGGCAGACTTCTGTCTGCGAGGTCTGTGCAAGGCATCCAGACGGGCAGACAGCCGAGTGCATATTAAATTCTGGCCCTGGTTCCCGGGAAAACCACAGCTTCAAAAGCATGTCAAACTCATCAGCAGAATCCAGGAACGTTCCTGTGGGCCTGACAATTTAAGAGCAATTTCTGGAAAGCATCCAGGGGCAGTGGCAAAGAAGAGTAGGTAGAGCAGATCAACTTCCAAAGGAAGGATTGAGAAGAACTCCCCCTCACTCTGGGCATTTTCTTTTTATTGATATTATTGATTTTAGAGAGAAAGAGAAATATCAGTTTGTTGTTCCACTTATTTATGCATTTGTTGGTTGTTCCTTGTATGTGCTGAGTGGGGACCGAACCTGCAACCTTGGCGTATCGGGACAATGCTCTAACCAACTGAGCTACCTGGCCAAGGCATACTCTGCTGACTAAATTGCCACATAAGGATGATCAGCAGTGATTTCCCACTTTGAAGAAAAGCAAGGTGATGGGCTCAAAGAGCTTTCCAGCTCAAGGACTGGGTTTTTAGCTGCTTTTTTTTTCCTACCCTGGAATCTAATTTTGATGTCTCTCTGATGCCGCTCTGAAATCAGCACCACAGACAGGGCCTGGGCCATACTAAAGTTCCAGAAGGTCTTTTCTTAAGCCCTGGGTTATTGTCAGAGCTCCAGCTGACAGTAGTCTAGGTATGCTGACACTGAGGCTGAACATGAGGGGAGAACCACAGACTGGGATAAGAGAAATGTTGACAAGTCAGCCTCCCTTCCCACTGCTTGGGGACCAGCCCCTACGTAACCTGACATCACCAGTGTTGTGGCAGCAGGCAATACTTGCTGGCACCTACTATGTTACGGGCTCCATTCTCAGCCCTCTGCAAATATAACTGTCAAACAATGGCTCACATTGAGGGGAGTGCTCTGGTTATCCCGACTGTAGGGATGAGGACATCCAGTCACAGACACTAACTGGCTTTTCCCAGGGACACTGAGCTAATTAGGGGGACAACTGGGACTTGGACTCAGGTATTAGGCAGTTTGGACACAGAACACACAGGTCACCATTGTGCTTTGTTGCCTTCTGCAAAATGACATGCCTGTGACAGGATGTGACTTCATGACACCACAGAGATTTCTGCACAGGATAGGAAGATTTCATGGGCTGCCTCTCGGGCTCCTATCTCAAGGTCTAGATAATGCCTTAACTTGTTTTCCCAAGCCCCTACTTCTCCCCCTGGGGAAGCTGCAACAATCGGCGTCTAGAGAAATCATCTTTAAGACTCAAGTTTACAGATCTTTAGAATTGTGTCGAGTGGGGTAGAAGACTCAGAACACAGCTGTGGAAGTTGTCCGGAAGGCTGAGAAACAAGGCTCACCTCCCCACTCAACTGCGCTCTGAGTTTATTCATCTGTTGCTGTGCCCGCATCCTCCCCAGCCCTGGCCTCAGGGGACAGAACTGGGGTGCTTTGCTCTCAGCTGCCTCCTTCCCAGGGTGTGACCCAGGGCTTCAGGGAGGAAGGACTAACGTCGTGGGTCTCCTCCTTCTGGGGGAGCAGGAATGGAGCCATCTGTGTCAGTGGCCGCTGGGGGTGCCAGGGTGGCTCTCCACAGCTCTCCGTGTGCTGGGGGGTGATGTGCCAGCATGTAGAGGAAGCCTCCCAGCGCCGCCACGGCCGTGGCTGTGTTGTGGGAGGAGCAGCCATCTGGGGAGAGAGACAGGGTCCCCACTCTGAGTGCTGGGTGGGGGGCCACAGTCCCATCATGAGATATTCCCCCGGCCAGCCTGCTGCCACAGCTCCACTTTGCTGGCTCGGGCACCCGTGTGCCAGCTGCTGTGAGTGTGTGGGCTGTTAATGGGCTCCCTTCTCCGGAGAAATGTCTTCAGCCATCTGGGAGGTTACACCTCTTCCCCATGACTTAGCAACACGGGGACACAAAAGCCAGGCCCCCATCCTGGGGTGTGACTCTCAGACCCCATCCTGTGGCAGCTGACCTGAGCCCACTCCTTGTCCATCGCCTACATGTTTCCCCTGCTCTCAGGCCCTCATGGCCGTATTTTATAGCTGGAGAAGCTGTGGGTCAGGTAGCAGAGCTGAGCTCCCAGCCCTGGTGAGCCCACAGTTCATTTCTTGACCGTGACAGCTTCGCTCATTGCTGCCTCAGGCCTATGGGTCCCATGTGAGCACCTGCCTGGAACAGGAAGCCCTTAGATGTTCTTTAGTTCTCTGAACTTAAAGTGGGCTGCCCACCTTTAGTCTCTGGGCAGGTGCAGGGAGCCAGGACTTCACTCTCCCCTCACAAACTTGGAGAAAACCCCAGCCAGGCCCCCCTGGAGGGAGGGAGAATTCATGTTCAAGGAGTCTAATTACTCACCCTGGCAGTCCGCACTTATCAGTGACCCACCATGCACCAAAGTCTTTGCACAATGGTCTGATTATAAACCCCTACAGCCCTACGAAGGACGCACTGTTTGATGAACACTTGGCTGCCCCCCGGCATGTTTTCTAAACTGCTGGTCAACTATCAGGGGTCCCAAGAAGGGCCGTGGGCTTCTGAATCTCTACAGCTCCTCTCCAATGGTCAGTGTTTAGGGAGCAGGCAGCTCCCAGAGTGCCCACAGCAGACTCCCTACAATCCACCATAGGCAGTCCCAGCTCCTCTGTGTCACGTGTCATGCAGGCCAGGCTGGGGTAGGGGGCCTTCAGAAGCCTCCTGAGAAGGTCTCCCCCTTCCTCGGCCCAATCCTGGGGCAGCTACAAAGTGGACCCATTGGATTTGTCACCCCACCCCTCTCTCGTCTAGCTGCAGGTAGGTGATTAGGCTGTCGATGGTGAGATGTTTAGCTACTGAAATCATCCCCAGCGTGTGCCGACGCCTGCCCCGAGCTGGCTGTTCCGCTCCCCTTCCCACTTTTGCCTTGCAGTTACTGATTTGTGTTAATAAAAAGACAAATCAAGTCCTCTCTCTCTTCTTCCTCCCTCCCTACCTCTCTCCATCCCTTTATTCCATATTCTGTCTTCCCTTTTTTTCCTTTCCAATAGAGTGATAGCCTATCCTCAGTCTCTGTGCAATGGTGGGCTGGCCACATAACTCACCACTTCACTCAGGACACTTTGAGGAGGAAAAGGGGCACTATTCATAATGGCACCAGGACAGCCGGTGTAAGCTGGGGACACCAGGATGCGTGACCCCTGGGATTGTGCTGGTTGCGCACCTGTTGTCTCTCAGACTCCCTCCATGCCCTTTCCTCCAAAGGCCAGTGTACGGATCTCTTCAAACTACATTTCCCAGGCTGCCTTCCCACCACCAGCAGGCACAGGTGGGGCTAGGGGAGAAGCTCAGGTTTTTCTCCCGCCCCTCTGTCTGAGTCTGGCCTCTGAAGGTTTGGCTGGGCTCACACCGCCTCTCCCTGGCCCTCCCGCTGCTCGGACTCAGGGGAGGCCAGTGGGACCCTCTGGCAGTTCATCTCGGCTTCCTCACCTTTTCTGTTTTCTGCTCTTGCAACACCTTTGAGGCCAGTTTTCTGTGTTCAGTTCCCTCTTGGGAAGTTTGATGTGTGGATTCTATTCTCCTGACTAGACTTTGATGGAGAGGGGTCATCTCTGTGATTCTGTCATACACGGAAACTGCTCTTTTTGTTCCTTTCCCTGAGACACTGTTTCCGGACTCCCCACTTTCCAAAGAGAGGGTATCGGGACTTCCACCCTTCTCTTCCCTCCCCAACACAAGTGTCCCTTGATCCGGCCCCTTCCTGGAAGCCGGGGTCCATTTTCCATTCAGGGCCATCTGTGTGTAGCCTTTGTGGGGGGGGGGTCCCCTTGAGTATTTTTAATACCTGCAAATTGTTTTTCTCGCCTCTTGACTCTTCTCAAATAATGCTCTTGGTGTTGAGTGACTTCAGCCGCTTCCTCATCTTCAGCATCTGAGAGAAGAGTGAAAGATGAACTTCTCAGGATGGAGTTTTAAACATTACTCGCCAGCCCTCCTCCCTTCACAACACCTTGAGCAACTCAGGTCCTCTCTTGGATCTGGAGGCTCTTCCAGAAGTTTGCTTGAACACCTGTCTGAAGACCCTTTACATGGCCCAAGTTTGTCATCTACTGGTATTTCTCACTTTGTGGCTCTCCAACCACCCACATCTGAATGTCCAGAGGAGCTCATTAAAAATGCAGGTTCACCTGACATGTGATGGCGCAGTGGGTAAAGCATCGACCTGGAACGCTGAGGTCACCAGTTCGAAACCCCAGAATTGTCTGGTCAAGGCACATAAGAGAAACAACTACTACGAGTTGATGCTCCTACAACCGCCCGCTTCTCTGTCTCTCTCCTGTCTCTTAAAAAAAAAAGTAAAAAATTAAAACAAGTCAGGTTCATGAACCTAATATATTATTTGTCAACTGTAATTGAAAAATAAAAAAAATAAAAAAGCAGGTTCACAGTCCCCCCCCCCCTGCTGAATCTGAAGGTCTGGGGGCCTTATAATATTTATTTCACAGACTTCTCTGTTTCAAAAATAGATTCTCTCATTTCAAAAGCATTGCCTCTTGGAGCATCACAAGTTTGTCATTTAGGACACCAGCATTTACTGGGCCCGTCCTCTGCACCCAGGACAGGCTGGTTGGCTCACATGCATTATGTCTGCTCCTCGCAGTTTCAAAAGCAGAGTATTATACGCCCATTTATTTACAGATTGGTAATCTGAGGCTCAGAGGGGCAGAGGAATTTAACTTACACCAACGAGGCCCAGCTGTCCAGTGTCACGTGGCTGCATCTTCCCCCCTTTGCTCCTGTGTCACCCCTCCCAGACATCTCCCCTGACCACTCAGGCTGAAGAACTTCCCCAGGTGTTCTTTCCCTTCTATGCCTGTGATTCCTTCCAGGCCTTTCAGAACTCAATTATTTCTCACGGACTTATTTGGGTGGATTCTGCTTCTTTCTCAGTGACCTAGTTTATCTGGAGCCCAGAACAGGGTCTGGCACACAGTAGGTGCTCAGGGAACATTCGTTGAAGGAATGAATTTGTTAATGCAGGTGCAGGGGGCCAACATCTTCCAACGTGGCTGTCTCCTGCTCTGCAGAGTTTTGGCTTCCAAACTTTATTTTTTAATGTTTATTTGATTGATTTTAGAGAGAGAGGAATGGAGGGAGAGAGAGCTCTGAGCCCATTTCCACCCGTGTGTGCGTTTGTGTGTGTTCCTGAGTATGGGTGTTCCAATCTCTCTCTGCGTTGCTAACACCACTGCACCCTGTCCCCATCACCCTCTGCTCCCAGCCAGGGCCGAAGGGCAGCTCACCGGGCTTCCCAAAGCAGCCTGCCTGCGGCTTCTGCCAGCTGAGAATGGCCTCCAGCCAGTGAAGTTTGTAGAAGTCGGAGAAGCCACCAATTCCACAGAACATGACTAGAAGCAAACACAAGGGACCCTCTGCAGCCCTGCTCCTACTCCCCAAGGCCACTGCAGTGCCATCTGCCTCCTGCTGCCAGCTCTGGGCAGTGCCAGAAGGCGGGCGCTGAACGCCGTGGCTGGGGGAGGCAGCCCTGAGGCTCTGCATTAGCGAGCAGCTCTCCCAGGCCTCCCACTTAGGGCCTCGTTGGAACTGGCTCAAGAGTCAGGATCAGGAGAGAGATCTGGGCCTGAAGGCGAAAGAGCAGCCTCACAGGGACCCCCTTTCTACCTCATCTCTGAGGCTGTAAGTGTCTGTACGCCAGTCAGTCAGTCTGCTCAGACCTCTGTCACTGTGTCAGCCTTTGGGGGCAGAAAATAGTCAAAACAGTGGCCGATAAAATACAGGGTGCCCCGTTAAATTTGAGCTTTTTTTTTTTTTTTACAGGGACAGAGAGAGAGTCAGAGAGAGGGATAGATAGGGACAGACAGACAGGAACGGAGAGAGGTGAGAAGCATCAATCATTAGTATTTCGTTGCCGTTGCGACACCATAGTTGTTCATTGATTGCTTTCTCATATGTGCCTTGACCACGGGCCTTCAGCAGACTGAGCAACCCCTTGCTGGAGCCAGCGACCTTGGGTCCAAGCTGGCGAGCTTTTGCTCAAGCCAGATGGGCCCATGCTCAAGCTGGTGATCTCGGGGTCTCGAACCTGGGTCCTCCGCATCCCAGTCCGACGTTCTATCCACTGCGTCACTGCCTGGTCAGGCAAATTTGAGCTTTTAATAAACAACAAATTAAAAAATTTAAGTATGAGTATAGCTCGTGCCATGATTGGGATACATTTATATTAAAAGTTATGCATTGTGTATGTGAAGCTCAAATTCTCCTAGGCTTCCTGTATTTTTATTTCCTGTATCTGGCAGCCCATTGTGCGTGTGTCTGCCCATGTCCAGGGACTCCCTGCTGCTGCGTCCCGGAGAGGAATGCCCACTGTTTTCCATGAAGATGTCCCGGGTGGGGTAGCCATATCCAGTGGCTTCAGCTCTCTGGTTCAGGTCCATCATGTTGGCGCAGAACAGGTTCATGTAGTGCCGGCTCCAGCGGAACAGCCCCTCTACGCATCCCTTCTGCGGGGACAAAGGAAGGTGGTGGTACAGTGACAGATGTGCGCTGTTACCGGAAGAGACTTGCAATTCTGACATGGTCCTGTAAGTAGCTACCTTTGGGTCAGATCTTTCCCCCTTTCCCAGAATTTCCTCCCCACCTACACTCCCAGCTGCCTGGAGGCTCAGTCACAGAGGGTCAGAGAAAACTGGGTTCGAGTCCTGACTCTGCCACTTAGGAGCTGTGTGAACTTGGCCCAGCTAAGTTAACGTTTTGGAGCCTTCAAGGGTCTTCACAGGGATCTGGCAATGCTGCTGGGAGCTGCAATGGAGAGGGGCTCACACAGGTGGGTGATACAATATTCTACAATATGTACTAGAAAGTGCCCGACAGGATGCCCAGCGCTAGAGGGCGCTCTGTAGCTGTTAGCTGCTGTTCTACATTGTGATCCCGGACTGACTGGGCCGGAGGCTTCAGTGCTACTGACAGGGTGGGCCATGTTGCTGAGAGAGGACAGGAGACGAGAACTGGCTTTAGAAACCTCTCCATAGCAATGTGTCAGGGTAATTTTCTACCTGTCAAATCTAATAGAATAATCCTCCTTGTAATTTGGTTTTCATTGTATTTACAAATACCGGTCCATGATGATTTGCAAATAAATAATAATAAAATAATCTGTTTAAACAAAACCATCAGGTTCCTTTTCACCCCCCCACACCCCAACCCCAGTTTGGTTCGATTAATAGCCAGTGGGTGGCAGACTACTCTCACTTCTTCTTCGCGATGTCTGAAGCACAAGTCCAAAAACCTGCTTATTTCCCCAGCGTGCAGCCTACAAAACCACACCACCATGCTCCTTCTCTTCTTCCTTCACCTCCTCGGGGCATTGCTGGAGCCGCACTGGGCACTCACCATTCTGGCTGAGAGGAAGAAGAGCAGCTGGTGGGACAGGCAGTAGCCTGAGCAGCCAGGCTTGGTCATGAGGGTCCTGCAGAAGTCTGAGAGCCTGCAGGGCTGGCTGCTGTCCGTCCTGGGAGAGAAATGATTCCAGGATGTTTAGGGTATCCTAAAGCTAGCCCAGGACCTGGAGCCTTCCTGTTCCTGGTTATTAGTTATTAGAACCCTTCCCTGGTCCTGACTCCCCTACTAGTTATTGGGCACAAGGGGTTGCAAGATAAAACACAGGTGTCTGTGTTTTGATTGGCTAAATTGATACCCCCAGCACAGGGAGGTGACCTGCAGCTCTCTTGGATTGGAGGAGCCACTGGGGGCCGCAACCTCCCATTGCTCTATGGGAACTCTGTGCCCAGAGAGCTGGAGGTCTGGGCCTAGCATGCTCATTCCCCCCCTGCGCCAGGCCTGCCCCATGAAAGGGATAGGGCAACAGGGGTGGGTGCCTCACTGGATGGAGCACAGACCCTCTAGGAACCCAGATGTGTCCTGGCCCAGACACCTCTCTGAAGGATGTTGAGAGGATAGGGCCTCTCTGCCCACGGCTTCCTGCATCTAGAGCTGCCCTGAGGGGCATGCTCCAAGGCCATGGCTACCAGTGGGGTTAGGAGAGGCAGCCCACTGTGGGAGGTCAGCCTCGGGCATTGGGGTCAGGGGCGGTTCTGGAGGAAGGATGCTGGAGCTGGTCTACAACCATGACCAGTTAGGCACGGGGGTGGGCTGGAGTGGTGTGGGAGGAGGCCCCACAGAGGCAAGTTCTTGGCAAAAGGACAGGCTTAGAGCGGGCGGGGCTTGGGGACCTGGAAGGGCAGTAAGAGGCAGAGCTTTGTCCTGAGAACAACAGAAAGCTTTGCACTGGGGGTGGGTGTGCAGGCGTGGTTTTTGACAAGAGCCCTCTGGTGCGGGGCGACCAGCCAGGAGGAGAGGGCAGGAGTGCAGAGGTGGGGGGTGGCCAGACAGGCTGGCAGCCTGGGTGGGAAGTAGGGCCCACTCGCATGTGGTGGGGGTGAAAGGGCGGCGCAGGGCGGCCCTGAGAAAGCTGCTCCTGGCTTGGTATAGACCCTTGGGGACTTGGAAGCTAGTAGAACAGGAGGACTTTGGGGTTTGGGATTTAGGGCTAGTTCAGGGGGCCCACCCGGTTCCCAGCAGCTGCACCAGGCAGGAGTCACTGTCCTCCTCTGAGAAGGAGTCCAGGGGCTCTGTAGTGGAGTACACCATGGAGCTGTTGGTGTGCGTCCAGATGTGTGGCAGCTTCCAAAATCCCAGCTGGATGGTTGGCTGGAACTCTGACAGAAAAAAGGGGGAACAGACCCAGGAGCAGTGGGCTATGTGATGCTTAACTGCCCCCCAGGTTTCTGTGGCTCAGAGCCAAGGGAACGGGCGAATCTCCCTGGGTATCCCTGACCACACACGATATCTGCTCAGGGCTCTCAGCTTTGCCTGCTGGTTGGGCATTGTGTTTGAAACAATCAGATGGCTCTTTTCCTAACCCTGCCCCCAAACCACATCAAATCCCCCAAACACACACACACACACACACACACACACACACACACACACACACACACCATGGAAATATCACTAGAACAATGTTTGACTGGCTTTGGCTAAATTCACTGCATCCATGGAAGCTTGAGACTTAACTAAAAGGTGTGGTTCCTTCAGTTTAGTTAGAACAGGGGTGCTCAATACGTCTATCGCGATCTACTGGTCGATCGTGAAGGAAGTGTGGGTAGATCACATGACATTAAAAAGACATTTGTCTTTTGATTGGCATACAGGGTAGCCAATCTGACATCTGAACTTTTGACACTCTACGCATGCGCGTTAAACCGTGCTAACTTGTTCAGTTACATTGCTGCGTAGTTAGCCTTCAATTTATTTAAACTAAATACAACAAAGGGTATAAAAATGAGTGCCGTAGCTGGTCCGAGTAAGAAGCCAAAAACCTACCACTTTCATACAGAATGGGAGGGGATTTTTTTCACTATGTCATATTCTAAGTGCGTTTGCCTCATCTGTCTGTGTGCCATTGCTATTCCAAAGAAGGGAAATGTGGAGTGGCTTTTTCGGACTGTTCATAAAAACTATGACATTGACTTTCCTCCGAAAAGAGAGCTGAGAAGGAGAAAGGTGAAAGAAGAATACACAATATTAAATAGCAATAATAGTAACTTAAATAATGATAATATAGAAGAAATAAATTTATGTTTTGCATTTTTATTGTAGGTAGATCATTTTGACTTGGTCATCTTATAAGTAGCTTGCAAGCTGAAAAAGTGTGGGCACCCCTGAGTTAGAAAGTGAAACTCTTAGAACTGAGCTACCCAGCCAGGAGGCTTCTTTGGGATAATAGGAGCTGGGAGGGTGTAGGGATGAGGCCTGGGGGCAGGCGGAGGACCTCCCCTGCAGAGAGGGAGGCCAGGGCTCCGTAGGGCTGGGCTGTGGTCACGTGCATGGAGTGCTGGCAGGAGTGGTGAGCCTGAGACAGGGTCAAAGGAGCCTGAGGAGCTGGTTTTATAATTACCCCTCCCTGCCCTTCGAAAAGCTCAGACCAGGCTTATAGGATGGGGCCCTCGGCAGGGTGACTCAAGGCTGACAAGGAGAAGAAACTCTTAGCTTTATAAGGCACAAGAGAGATGCTAGCAAGATGCTAATATTTGCTGTGCCAAGGGCTGAGTTACCATTGAATTCCCACCTCTCCTGCCCTCTGATCTAGGATGAAGGTCCCAAAGCTTGGACACAAGCTGAACCAACAGGGGGCGACATGTTCCCTACTTTCCACCCCTCTACGTGGGTGGGAGAGGTCGTCTCAATCTGAAGTCAAGGAAGAAGTGACATTCCCCAGGGTCAGCCCGTGGTGCTGCTTGGCTGACAGGACACAAGGCTACGAGCCGAGCCATCCTGGACCCTCCCTCTGCACCTCGGGAGCCACACTGGTTGTTTCAGAAAATGTCCCTGGAGGCTGTGTTCCTGAAGAGATGGGACTCCCCCATGCCATTACCTCTCAGGTACTGGGGGTCACTCTGCTTGAGGTAGGAGATGGATCTCTGGAGGAGAGGCGCCAGCTCTTGCACCAGGCCCCCCACACGCAGGCTCTGTGGCCGCAGCCGGGGGTCCCGGGCCCACTCCTCCTGAACACCTGTCAGCTGCACTGGGAGGGAAGAGAGCACACTCACTCTACCACTTGATGAGCCACGTGGATAGAACAAAAATAGCCTAATATACATATATAAGGCTTACTGAGCCTCTCTGCCTCCTCCAGCTCCTGAGGGAAAAGAATTCGCTGAGCTCATTGGAAATCAGGCAACTGTGGAGCTCAGCTGGGCGATGGGCATGGGGCCAGATAGAGTGACAAGGTTGTGCCTAGCCAAGACACCTGGAGCTGGGCCTGGGTTTGAATCCTGAATCTAATGCTTTTTGTTGTTGTTGTTGGGTGGCCAGAGGGTCACTTGATTTCTCTCCACTTCACTTTCTCCGTCTGTAAAATGGAGATAATGACAGTCCTTACTTCTTGGAAGAGGGGGTTATAAGGATCAGCTGAGCTAATGCATGAGAGGACTTAGCCTTGTCCGTAGTGCAAAGTAAACACTGAATAGAGTTTAGCTCTTAGTATTGGTTCAGGAGACTTAGGGTTGCTACGCAGGAGAGAACAATGGGGGGGGGACTCCGAGTGCAGGGTGAAGAACCCCCACGTCCAATGTGCAAGCTGTACTCTGCACAGGGACCACCCGCGTTCCTATCACGGGGTATATGTGTACTCAGGCGATTTTCCAGCAGATGGCAGTCAAGTGACTTGAGGGAGGGGGTGCCTTTTTCTCATTCTCACAAAGGTGCCCTATGAGACTAGCAGTGGCCCTGCAGGGGTGGGAGCCCATGGTGGTGGCCGGAAGGAAAGGAGATGTCTGTGTCCCAGAGCCCCTCCTCCTGCTAGGACCTGGAGTCCTGCGGCTGAAAGCTGCACTGGCCACACAGAGGGGGTGATGTGGGAGAGGGGGGTGGGGGGCGCAGAGCCCCAGGCTGACGCCCAGGCTGCTCTTTGTCACTTAGGTGGCTTACTGCAGCTCACTGTGTGTGCATGGGGTGGCTCCCTGTTTGCCTTGGCCTGTCTCCAGTCCCCTCCTTGGGCATCTTATATTTCTCAAAGCTGAACAAACACTTGGCTCTTTTCTCAGAGCCTTTGTGTGGCAGGAAGTAGTGAAAGCTGGGGCTAAAAACAACCTTGGGGGTTCCTGGTTTTGTTCATGGCCACCCCCCAAATGCCCCTTCAAAGGGCACACTCTGTCTGCCCACCTTGTCTGTGACATGTCAGGAGGGAGGGACTGTCAAATGGATAATTTCCTACCAGGAAAATAATAATTTCTTAATCTTTTCTTATGTGGTCTTTGGATCCTTCCTGATTCTAAAACATTTGATCACAACAGAGCCCCGAACACCCAAAAGAAGCAAGCCACCCTGCCCCTCTTTCCTTACAGTCAAGCCAGAAGGTGGCAGAGCAGGGTCCCAGAGGAGCAGAGCAGGCAGGCGAGAGATCGAGCACTGGTATTCCTGTGGGCCGTCCCGGGGACCAAGAGCACACTCACCTTCCAGCACCCGGAACCCCACCACGCCATCCAGGTTGATTTCGGGCAACCTTTTCTCCAAGAAGGAGGTGGCTCTCTCCAGTGCCGAGAGGATGAGGCCAGCAATGGTGGCCTTGCCCTCCAGGGTGTCTGGTGGTGGCAAAGAGGAGGACCACGCTGGTGCTGCCAGCAGCAAGGGCAGGAGCAGGAGCCCGAGGTTGGACATGGCTGGCTTCTGCTTGAAGCTGGTGGAGAGCTCCAGCCCGGCCAGCCCGCCCCCACACGCCTCCTCCAGCCTCCTCCTTCCCTTCCCCCTGCAGAGAAGTGGCTGGGTAGTACTGACCCGGCAGCCTAGGTGGCCTGGGCAGAGGGCTCTGGGAAGGGCAGCTAGAGGGGCCTGACTGCCGGAGTCCACCAGTCGGGTGATGCCTGGATGTGAAGCTAGCTGGCCGGCGGCTGGGGAGAGGGGCCCCACCCTTCTCACTGGTTCTCCGGACCCACAGGCTGCAGCTTTGATGCAGGAATTACAGTTACAGTGCAGAAATCCCAAGGACTGAAATGCAAAGTTTTTTTTTTTTTTTAAGTGAGAAGAGGGGAGACAGACTCCTGCATGTGCCCCAACTGGGATCTAGCTGTCAACCCCCATCTGGGGCTGATGCTTCACGTCCTCAGCATCCAGGGCCAATGCTCAGTCAAGCCACTGGCTGTGAGAGGGAAAGAGAGAGAGAAGGGGGAGTGAGTGGGGAAGAGAAGCAGATGGTCACTTCTCCGGGGTACCTTGACTGGGGATCGAACCTGGGACTTCCACATGCTGGGATGATGCTCTACCACTGAGCCAAACAGGCAGGGTACAAAGTTGTTTTTTTTTTTTTTTTTTACAGGGACAGAGAGAGAGTCAGAGAGAGGGATAGATAGGGACAGACAGACAGGAACGGAGAGAGCTGAGAAGCATCAATCATTAGTTTCTCGTTGCCATTGCGACACCATAGTTGTTCATTGATTGCTCTCTCACATGTGCCTTGACCGCGGGCCTTCAGCAGACCAAGCAACCCCTTGCCGGAGCCAGCGACCTTGGGTCCAAGCTGACGAGCTTTTGCTCAAGCCAGATGGGCCCGCGCTCAAGCTGGCGAGCTCAGGATCTCGAACCTGGGTCTTCCGCATCCCAGTCCGACGTTCTATCCACTGCGCCACCGCCTGGTCAGGCCAAAGTTGTTTTTTTTTTTTTTTTTTTTTTTATTCATTTTAGAGAGGAGACACAGAGTGTGTGTGTGTGAGAGAGAGAGAGAGAGAGAGAGAAAGAGAGAGAAAGGGGGGAGGAGCTGGAAGATCAACTCCCATATGTGCCTTGACCAGACCAGTGCAGGGTTTTGAACTGGCGACCTCAGTGTTCCCAGGTCGATGCTTTATCCACTGCGCCACCACAGGTCAGGCCCCAAAGTTGTTTTTTAAAATGAGTTTGGAATAAACTCATTTGAGGGCACTCTGCCCCAAACTGACAGAAGAGTCCTTACAGCAGCACCTGTCCAGGAGAAACAAAACATGAGCCACAAAAGCGAGTCACCAATTTCCTAGCAGCCACATTAAAAAAAAAGCTGAGAAGCAGGTGAAATGAATTCTAACAATATATTTTCTTTAACCCAGTAGGTCCAAACTACTACCTTTTCAACTTGTAATCTATATAAAATGATTCATTTTTACATTCTTTTTAAAATATTATTTTTGTCATATGAAGTCTTTGAAATCTAGGGGTGTTTTTACATTCAGGGCGCATTTCAACCCAGGCTAACCACATTTCTAGAGCCCTATGGTCACATGTGCTTCTATGTTGGACCATGAGAACTTAAAGCCTGGAGGTAGCTCACTCATTGTGAAAGCACAACCATTTCCCTGGGGAAATTTTGATGCTGGCTTATTGGGTGCCATCCCAAACCTTGCCCAACTGTCATGTGTATGTGTGACATATTATCTCTCTAAAAGCCAAAGAACTCCAAATTCAGAAACATACCTAGCCCCAAAGCTCCAGTTAAGAGATTACAGATATGTAAATACAATAGAATTACGTATTATCGTGCCAACATGCATCTGGTGCTCCGTGTGGGCAGGCTCTAGGTCAGGGTTTCTCAACCTTTTCATTTCATTCTCACCCTTCCCCACATCTCTGACTTTCAGGCTTTTTAGGCATTTTTTTCCTGAACATGAAAGAATAACAGATTTGCCTGACCAGGCGGTGGCGCAGGGGATAGAGTGTTGGACTGGGATGCAGAGGACCCAGGTTTGAAACCCCGAAGTTGCCGGCTTGAGCGTGGGCCCATCTGGTTTGAGTGCAGGCTCACCAGTTTGAGTGCGGGCTCACCAGTTTGAGCATGGGGTCGCTAGCTTGAGCGTGGGATCACAGACATGACTCCATGGTCGCTGGCTTGAGCAAGGGGTCACTTGGTCTGCTGTAGCCCCCCCAGTCAAGGCACATATGAGAAAGAAATCACTGAACAACTAAGGAGCCGCAACGAAGAATTGATGTTTCTCATCTTTTTCCCTTTCTGTCTCTCTGTTGCTATCTGTCCCTCTTTTTGTCTCTGTTAAAAAAAAAAAGAAAGAAAAGAGTAGAAGATTTATTGAGATATAATTCACATACCATAAAATTCACCCTTTTAAAGTATACAGGCAATATCTTTTAAAGTATATTCACAAAATTGTGCGACAAATTCCTGATTAGGAATAGATTGATATTCCTCTCTCTCTCTCCCTCCTCCCTCCTTTCCTCTCTCACTAAAACCAATCAATAAAAATTTAAATAAAAAAAGATGCCTGACCAGTGGTGGAGAAGTGGATAGAGCCCTGACCTGAGACACAGAGAACCCAGGTTCGAAACCCTGAGGTCGCCAGCTTGAGTGCGGGCTCATCCAGCTTAAGTGCAGGCTCACCAGCTTGAGCATGGGGTCCCTGGCTTGAACGTGGGATCATCAACATGATCCCATGGTTGCTGGCTTGACCCCAAGGTCACTGGCTTGAGCAAAGGGTCACTGGCTCAGTGGGAGCTCTGTGGTCAAGGCACATATGAAAAGTAATCAATGAACAACTACAGAGATGCAACTATGAGTTGATGTTTCTCATCTCACTCCCTTCCTGTCGGTCTATCTCTTGCTTAAAAAAAATTGGTGACAGGTAGATAGGTGACTAATGTATAGAGCTTGTTTGGTGAAACTTTATCGTCATTACCTTTTCAGGACAATCGCACCCAGATGTGGTATGGGATGTTCCTATTCCTTTGGCCCATACTGCTTTGTTGAGCCTGGTGTCAATGCACACATTGGGATTCCAATCTCCTTCATGGCAAATTTCCAGATCTCTCTGAGTGCCTGAGGGGCATGCTTCTTGAACCCCAGTCCATGGATATGCGCTTGTAAATGTTGTTGATATGTTCTCTAGTCACTACCTTGTTGATGGCAGAAATAACCTTCTTCTCACAACCCTGCTTTGTGGGAGTCACTCTGTCCGGCCCAAATTGGAAAGAAAGAGCATGAGGTATTGTCAGCATAACGTTTTCAAGGTTCATCCACGCTGCAGCGTGGGCCAGTACTTCATTCCTTTTTATGGCAGAATAATATTCTATTGTGTGGATAAATCACATTTTACCCATTCATCTGTTGATGGACATTTGAGTTGGTCATGTGGTATGTTCTATGTTTAACTATTGAGGAGCTACCAGATTGTTTCCCACAGCGGCTGCACCATTTTACATCCCCACCAGTGATGTATGAGGGCTATTCACGCACAAGTTTTTGTGCAGAACTCCCATGAAATTTTAATACTGAAGATATACTGTGTATTTGTTTATGCGCAGTATGTATCTGGGATTTATACATAGAAGAATATGTTTTTCTTTGTTCCTTAAGAACCATTTTTTTACCCTTTTGAGTGGGCCATTGTGAATGAATATCCCAGGCGAAACTTGACACAGTCATCACTTCTCTTAGTCCTTACAGAGACGCTAAAGTGGCTACTATTCTTATTCCCTTTTATACTTGAACCAAAATCTTTGGTTCGGAGTGGGGTAAGTGACTTATTGTGACCCACTGGCTCAAAGCTGCATCAGGTGGTGCAGGGATGCCAGTTCCTAAGTTGACATCTTCAGCATCAGGTGATCTTGCCAGTGTTTACTGCCCATCTCTGGGAGGGGGAACAATATCCTCCTGACGTTGGAAAGGACTGAATTTCACGACGGGGCAGGCAGGATAAGCAGGGCTTGCTGGTGATGCATCTTGCTCCTCTCTCCCTAGAGAAATGTCCCCAGCTTATTTTCTAATTGAAGTTTCATCTTCAATAGCTGGGCTTTACTCTCAGTTTGTCATAACTGTGGTGCCTGGTCCTTATCCTCTTAGATCATCAGAGCAAGAGGATAGGAGATGTGAAGATCCCTCCCTTAATTGACAAGCCAGGAAAGCCATAGATCAAAAGTGACTTGCTCAAGATCAAGGAACCCATGAGGCTGAGGTCTCCAGGTCCCAACCCTGTCCCACCACAGAGGGTGGACGCAGTGGGCGGAGCACATGCAGCTAAAAGCAGGGGCCTCACTGGTAACCAAAGCAATAATGGGGCTGCACATGGTGTCTGTCTGCCCATCCCTCCCATCTGCACATATTTACTCCTTTCTTTCTTCAGCTCGGGTTTCAAGACCTGCCTCTTCTACATATTCATTCATTAATGGTGTGACTTTAAATGTACTTTTCTTTAAAAAGAAGAGTAACAAGGCTATTGTAAAATCAAACATGAAAGTCCTGAGCTAGGGTCACTGGGGAAACACATGACAACCTCTGGTGGGGCGAGAGCAGGCATGGAGACAAACTCCTACTTAGGGTCTCCAATTAGTTTTCTAGCAAGCCAGAGAAAGGGCTTCTCAAAGTTGTAGACACTTTTGGCAGGAATGTAGCACTGAAAATTCTTTTGGTGGAAGACAATTGATTTTGCTTTAACTCTCTTGTCCTTAATATCCACTTTGTTGCACCACAACACAGTGGGGATGTTTTCATACACCCATACCAGATCTCTATGTCAGTTCGGCACATTCTTGTAACTCTCGAAGTTACATCAAACATTATAATGGCACACTGGGCTTGGATGTAACAGCCGCCCCTCAGTCCTTGGAACTCCTGCTGGCCCGCTGTGTTCCACACAGTGAACTGAACAGGCACTCGGTTGCTGTGAAACACGAGGAGATGGACTTCAATACCCAAGGTGGCTGCATACTTCTCAGATTCGCCAGATTCATGAATGTAGTGTTCCCAGTCCCGCCTTCAGCCAATACAGATTTGCACTGAACTTTGGCTCTCCTTCGGCAACCATCGGGATGTTACTTACAGAAGCATTTCAGGTTGGTTTGACTGAGAGCTGGAAAGATCGGAGATTACTTTTCATTTTATATAAATGGATCCAGCCAGCATTTACTCTTTGGTGTCTGGCCTCTCTTCTCAACATTATTCTTATGAGATTCATCCATATTGTTGTCTCACTATATTTTGAAGTTATCTTAGAACTTTTAAGTAAATGTTCCTGGACCCCTACTTGGTAAAAGCTTACTTAACCTTACTGCGACTAATTCTTGGACCTCAGAGGCTCTTCATGGGTTCCCTAGACCGCCACCTAGGCAAGCACGCCTTCGTCTACCTTCTCTCCGCCCACCTGGGGGGCTTGACCTGCGGCTGCGCACAGAGCACCCGCCCGCAGGAGCGCGGTCACGTGACTGCAGCCGGCCCGCCAAGATGGCGGCCTCCTGGGCGGCGGTGCTGGCACTGTCCATATCCTTACCGCTGCTGCTGCTGGTCACCTGGAAGCGCTGGCAGCGGGGGCGCACGGCCCGGCACGTGGTCGTCGTGGTGCTCGGCGATGTGGGCCGCAGCCCCCGGATGCAGTACCACGCACTGTCATTGGCCAAGCGTGGCTTCTCCGTGACCCTCCTGGGGTTCTGCAGTGAGTGCCGGGCATCTGGGAAGGAGGCAGTCTCTCAGTCTTTGACCCGAGGCTTTAATTTCCGTAGAGGGGCCGGGGCGAGGACGCCCCTTTTCTCTCTCCTCCCTCGGCAGCTCTCCGAGATTGGACGAGCCCACTTCTGGCCTGGACAGCTGTTGCCAGATTTCTGTCTCGGCTCTGCTGGGTGGGTCTCTAGAAACAGCCTAAAAGAGTGTCTGCCATGTACCAGGACAGCACTAAGCTAAGTGAACTCATTGCACAGTTCTCACTTAATCCTCCTAGTAAGTGGAAAGAGGGACTGGAACCCAGGTACCGGTACTCGCATCTCTCAGGCCACTCTTGTCAGTCTGTGTCTGGGGAGACAAGCTCTTCTGCATTCCTCTGAGTGCAGAGCTCTGTAGGCAGCGGGTGTTTTTCATTTGCCTAGCAGGTCCCGCTTTTTCCCTCCGTGTGCGGGGTCAGGCTTCTTCTATTCCTCCATCTTTCTCCATGTTGACATCTTCAGATAAAGGGCAGTTCCGTTCCTTATTGGGGGAAAAGAAGTAATGACACTGGTTGCTTTTGGTCCGTGTTTAGAGTCTGCTATCCCAGGGTAAGGAGGTGGAGTGGGAGGGACTTCATAGAAGTCTTTCTGTGGTGGGATAATCCATCATCCAGGGAACCTAGATCGTTTGAGGGCCTACTAGATTCTTCGCAAAGCTGGATGAGATTCTGTCCCTTCTCCTATGGGCAGTCTGGTAGAATCTGGACAGTAATCCGCCCCTTTGTTCTGGCTATTGAGGAACAGAGTGCTGTTTGCCAAAGTACTATTTTCCAAAAATACTTTCCACTGTTTAGCCTGAGATGGCTGACCATCTGACTTTAAATGAGTTTGTCCTGGCTAGTTGATTAAAGGGGACATTCTTTTCAGATTCGAAACCCCACGATGAGCTCTTGCACAGCGACAGAATTCAGATTGTGCCTTTGACAGAACTTCAGAGACTTGCAGGTAGGATGCAGTCTACCCCAGAGTCCTTTGAATTGGTTTGTGTTGGGGGGAAGACGTGGCTCTGCGAATTGCCAGGAAATTCTTTGGTAGTGACAGGTGTTTTCTGACTTGCAGTTGGGCCGCACATTGTTCAGTATGGAGTCAAAGTTGTATTTCAGGCAGTGCATTTGCTGTGGAAGTTGATGTGCAGGGAGTCAGCAGCCTACATCTTTCTGCAGGTATGTGTCAACCCTGCTGCTTTCTGCGAGAATCACTGTTAGCAGTTTTCTTTACTTTCCAGCCTTTAAAAATGCATAACTTGGTAAATAAATTGCATATATGTGTGTGTGTGTGTGTATAAACTTTTAAGAACGTGAACAGGAGTCTGTGGTATGTATCCATTCTATTTATGGTACCCATCCAGTCTGTTTTTCTGTGTCATTACAGATAAGTCTTCCATTGTACTTATTACATCTCTACGTTTTTTACATGTATTAACTAATTTAATCACCCACAACAATCCTAAGAAGTAGGTTCTTATATTATGTCCATTTTGGAGAGGAGGAGACCTAGACACAGAGAAGTTCAGTAAGTAGGCCATCGTCACACAGCTAGGAAGTGCTGGAGGTAGGATTTGAACGAGATAGTCTGTCGGGGTCTGGAGTTATACTCTTCACTTCTTCCTTTCACTTTTTAGCATATAGAAGCACCTTCTTTTAATTGGCTGATGTACCTTAGTGTGTTTCTTTAGGCTCATCTTGATAGACACTCCGGTTCTTCATAATTCGTTTTACTTTTACAAATAATCGTGGTAAAGAGCATCAGTGGACATATGATTAATTTGCACAGGTCCAGTCTTTTTCTTGGGATAAATTCATAGGCTGGAAGCGGTTGGTCAAAACTCATGCACTTTAAAATGTTGTGTGTGGTGTGCAGGCTGGCTTTAGCTGAGCGGTTCCTTCAAGTCAAGTTCAGTTGTTAAAATGTTGTGGTGTGCTACTGAATAGTCCTAGAGTAAGGTTGGGCCAATTTATCCCCCACCCAAGGGGATGCCTCTTCTCCCACATCCGCACCACCGCTAGCTGTTGTGTTTTCATTTCCACCTAACTAAAATTAGGGGATCAGGGAACGTGCAGAAAGATACTCCATCCAGTACTTTCAGTGTTTTGTATAGTGCATTTTCACCAATGAAATAAGTTGGTTTTGCATCTCATTTGCACAAACAACTTTCTTTGACTTGTCGTTTGCTTTTCTGATGTTCTTGTTTAATAAAAAAAAATCAAATGCTTCGTTTTTATTGGTTTCATATTCATTTTGAAATATCCCCCTAACTTTTTTGAGTCGTATAAGTGCACCTCAGTGTTCCATTTTATGTCTCCTTGATTATTGATGATCTTGGACTTTTCAGATTGGTCAGTTTTGTTTCTTTTTATACCTTTTCTAGTGAGAAGAGGGTCTTCTGCTTACTGATCATGTATGTTGCATTTAGTTTATTGTCAATGGTGGTCTGGTTTCCTCCTCTTCATTCAAGTCTCTCTTTTTCCCAGAACCCCCCGGGCCTGCCTGCCATTGCCGTCTGCTGGTTTGTGTGCTGCCTCTGTGGGAGCAAGCTCATCATTGACTGGCACAACTATGGCTACTCCATTATGGGTCTGGTGCATGGCCCCAGGCACTGCCTCGTTCTGCTGGCCAAGTGGTGAGGGTCTGGGAGGATGGAGCAAACCCCTTTTCTACCCTGTGGTAGAAAGGAGGGCCTGTGCAGAGACGCAGTGAAGCTGGTTCCCTGTATTCTCTGTGGGGGAAGGGCTGGGCTGGGGAGTTGGAATAATGCTCGTTAAAAGCGATGGAAAAAAGCCTAAGCAAAGGAGGGCATCTCTTGGCTCGTGAAACAGAAGAGTCCAGAGAAATGGCTGGCTTTGAGCTCAAAAAGTGTGTTATCAGGCCCCCCTCGTTCCTCTGCCAGCACCCCCTCGCGGAGGCATTTCTCGGGTTGGGAGCTCCTCTTGCTCTCAGCCTAACCGCAGCAGGCCCGGTGGAGAGAATGAGCCTCTGACAGGCACCTGCTCGCTGCCATCAGTACCCCGTTGTCTCAGCTTGGGACAAGTGCTCCACTGTGAGAGCTGGGGTTCCAGGGGCACCCCGACCAGGTCCCCAAATAAAAACTGGGGCTGCTGCTGGAAGCTAGGCACATAGGCCACAGTTTGCAGCAGCTGATGAGTCAGGGAGAGGGAAGAAGGGCCTGTGGGAGCAGCAGGAGTTGGTCAGTTTGGAGCCCCAGTATACAGCATCTGCCTCAGTGGGGACTTGCAGTGTCCAGCATCGCTGCGGCCTTTCCCCTGATGGCTCATGCCTTGGTGGTGGCAACGGCGGCAGTGGTCGGGCACTTGCTGCGTGGCAGACTCAGGCCAAGTCCGATACCCCATTCAGTCTACGCGGCCGCCCTTTTACAAGCCACACAGCTAAGAAGTGTGAGGACTGAGACTGGGTCCCAGGCTCTCCGATTCTGGAGCCTTCTCTCCTCCCAAGTTAGGAAGAAGCCATGACACACCACTGGTGTCAACCTGGAGGCATGCTTTCCCCTTTTCCGGCTCTCTTTCAGGTCCGCCTTGTCATCGTCTCCGTTTGGAGCTAACCTGTGGTTAAGGCCTCCCTAACATTTGCTAGACTCCCTTTGTCACACATTGGGAGCATCCTCAGCCCAGCAGCCCTTGCAAGGAACAGTGCAGTGTGGCTAAAATTTAATAACAGATCTTACTGTATTTCTTGTTACGGCAAGAGAGACTGGATTTTCCCTGCTGTAGTGATATCTGGTTTCCTTTGAAAGTAATTTAAGCTGAAAAGCAATAGGATGTAAAGAAAGGTGTGAAGAAAATAATAGCACAGGTGGAACTCAGATAGTACTAAGCCTGGGACCCCAGCTCTGCAGCCTGTTCTGTATGGGAGTTTCAAGTTACCCGGTGGTTATCTTCCTGCGGCCTGGCCCAGGGCTCTGGGTGACTAATGATACGTCTTTTCAGGTACGAGAAGCTTTGCGGGCGCCTCGCTCACCTGAACCTGTGTGTGACCAATGAGATGCGGGGAGACCTGGCAGAGAACTGGGGCATCAAGTAGGGACCTTGGGGGGGAGGGTGTAGGGTCCCAGCAGGTTGGTCCCAGCTTCAGTGCCTGCTTTGTCATGTGGGCGAGGCATCTGGAAATACCCCTGGGCCTGGGAGATGGCTGTTGTCTTTGGGAAGCTGAGGGAGGGGAGGCTGGAGTTTCGTTCCCAGTCAGCCAGCCGGAACTTTTCTCAGGGCTTCCCCAGGTCATTTACAGCTTCTTATTGTCATGTTCTGAGACTCAGATCCCCCAAATGCCCTTCATTTTCTAAATCCTCCTGGGTCTTCTGTTCCTTAGGCCATTCTCCACTCCTCCTAGAGCCCCCCAATGATCTCATTGCAGAGCTGTGACTGTCTACGACAAGCCTGCGTCTTTCTTTAGAGAGACGCCCTTGGACCTGCAGCACCGGCTCTTTATGAAGCTGAGCCACACCTACTCAGTGTTCAGGGCCGGGTAGGTCTCCTATCTTCTGTCTTCTCTGTGTTCGCTGCTGTCCTGCCCCCCGCTTCCCTGCAGACCTGGGAACCCACTAATACACAGGCTGGCTAACTATGGCTGCAGGCTCACTACCTGTTTATAAATAAAGTTTTATTGGGATGCAGCACATTCATTCATGTATGTATTGTCATGGCTGCTTTCACACTACAACAGTGGAGCTGAGTTTTGCAAAAGAGATTGAATGGCCCCTAAAGCCTGAAGTATTTATTCCCTGGCCATTTAAGGAAGTGTTTGTCCTGTGCAAAGCTGTGGGCATCTTTACTCTCCTGCCTATAGGTCCTGGCCCCGTGACAGGGTCTGTGGACCTGTGTGTTCTGTGGGCTGCCTCACAGGGTTAAGGGAAGGCCCTCTGAGCAGCCCTTCACACACCAGCTGTTTGCCCTATTTAGTAACCTGGGAGCCATCGGGAGCTCAGAGCATCCTCAGCCTAAGGGGAGGGAATGATGAGAACAGTAAGATGGTGGAGCAGGGGTTGAATGGTCTTGTCTGCTGCTGGGACCTCCGCAGTTAGCAACAAAGAAGTATTGATAAAGAAAGCAAGGTGCATGTCTGTGCCCAAGCCTAGGGTGGTAGGGTCGGCTCGGTGTCTCTGACATGGCGATACTGTGATCTTCAGGAGCCTCTGGGCCTTGCTCTGGTGGGAGAGGGCCACCCTGGGTCCTGTGCGTCTACTCTGTGACATGTCATAGTCTCTGTCTCTGCTCCTTCAGGTCAGAACCCTTGGACCCGGCCACGGAGAGGTCAGCCTTCACGGAGCAGGATGCTAGGAGCGGGTCGGTGACACATCTTCGCAGGCGGCCAGCCCTGTTGGTCAGCAGCACAAGCTGGACAGGTCTGAGGACCCTCCTGGGCACTTGGGGTTTATACGGGCACCTGTCTGGCCTGCATTCTCATCCCTGCCAGGCCTGTACCCCATGTATTTGGGGTGCCCCAAAGCCCTAAGGAGAAAGGGGAGGGTATTGAGCTGGGCAAGGAGGCATCTAGAAACCAGCCGTGACACTTTGTTCTCTTTTCCCGTAGAGGATGAAGACTTCTCCATCTTGCTGGCAGCATTAGAAAGTAGGTGTGTGGCTGTGATCAGGAGCTGGCTTGTCAGGGGCTGTTGAGCTGCGAGGTGCTCACCAAGCCTTGCATGGTGTTCTCTGTAGAGTGTTCCAGGGCTACAGGGTGGGCCAGCCTGAGCACTTGGGTGGTGGAGGTGGCAGCTCTGAGTCCCCATTTGGGTCATTGAGTGACCAGGCCCTAGATCCGAAGTGCCACCTCTGGGAGAGTGAGCTTGTGTCTGGCAGCTGTCTTTCCCTGCTCCCCTCCCCCACCCTCACCTAACTAGATGGTCCTGGTTATCATGTATTTATTCTTTTTAAACAGAGTTTGAACAGCTGATCCTGAAGGGAGAAAGCTTTCCTTCTCTGGTCTGTGTGATAACAGGTACCGTCTGGGCCCCTCCTCGTTCCCGTATTTAGCTTAGGGGCAGTGGGGTGGGGAACGGCACCTGCTGGTCTTCTGCGTCTTCCTTGGTCAGGCACAGAATGCTCCTTGTCTCCCTAGTCCTCGTGGCAGCTCTCTGACTTGGGGTTTTCGCCATGTGTTTGACAGAGGGGGAAACTGAGGCTCAGAAGGGCCTCCCGGCAGGCATGGTGTCTGGAGTTGAATCTCAGACAGCACAACTTCAGAGATACCGAGCTTTCACTCCTGCAGTGGTTTGCAGGCTTTTTCTTTTATTTTTAACAAAGAGGCCACTGTCCCACATAAAATTGCTTCCAAAGTGGCCCAGCGGGGAGAGAGCTGTGGTTGGAGGAGGAGGGTTTTGGGCTGGCTGCCCCACCTTGCACACTGCCCTTCTGGCCGCTGGGCTCCCAGGGTGGCAGGAGCCCATGCACACGCCACGCCACACCACGCCACGTGGGCACCTGGCCTCAGCAGTCAGGGTGAGCATCCTGGGGTTGTTTCTGGAAGGGGCAGAATGGAGGCTGATTGAGCTGTGGAGAGTGGGCCTCCTGCTCACACCTTCGCAGGGGCTTCTCAGGCCTGGGGCCAGGGCATGGGGCCAGAGATGGGCCCAGTGCAGAGACTCGTTTTCTCTACAAGGCAAAGGGCCTCTGAAGGAGTATTACAGCCGCCTTATTGGCCAGAAGCGTTTCCAGCACATCCAGGTCTGCACACCGTGGCTGGAGGCTGAGGATTACCCCCTGCTTCTAGGTGAGAACAGGTACCCGCAGGGAGAGGGCCGAGGTTTAAACTGAAGTACTTTAGGGCTGGGGACGGACTTTCTCTGAAAACGACCAGATTGTGTACATTTTTGACTGGCCTCTGTTGTATATTCTTTGTTTTGACAACCCTGTAAAAATTCAAAGCCATTGTCAGCTCAAGGGCCATGCACACACAGCCTCAGGCTGGGTTGGTCCCTGCCTTCGGCCTTGCTCCAGAGGCTACCTGGGCCTGACAGATGCCGCCTGCCAGGTCCTGCCAGGAGCTTTTGTCTGAACTCCAGGAAATGAAGCTGTTTCCTGGTGTGCCAGCTCCTCCCTGCCTGGTGGGCTGGGAAGCTTTTTGCCAAGGGATTTTAAGGGTTATGTCCTTTTAGCCTCCACGCCCTCCATTCGGTCTTGCTCTTTTGTTCAGGCAGAATGGGGGTTAGGGGTTGGGGTGGGGCCCCACTGCTCCCAGAGGGTGGGAGGGTAGTGCACAGACGATGGATTAAACAGTGTCAGCTCTCCCAGAGAGAGTGCCCTCCCCTCCTCTCTGCCCGCCTCCATTACTCTGGGGAGGGTGGGGTTGGCGTGGTTCTGATGCCTCAGCCTCATCTCCCAGCAGCGGGTAAGCAGTCCGGCCGAGCGCCATGGGTAGACAGGCACTTCCAGCCATTTAGTGATGTGAGGGTGTTTATTTGGCTTGACTTTCACAGTGACAGCTGGTTTTCTGTTGTCCGCTGTGGGCTCTTTTCCTAATTGTGATAAAATATATATAGCAAAGTTTGCCAGTTTAAGCGTTTTTCCATTTGTAAGTGTGCGCACAGCTCAGTGGCAGGAATTACATGCACGGTGCTGTGCAAGCAGCCTCACTGTCTGTTTCCTAAGCAGCCTATGACCCCACGCAGAGACTCTGAACCCAGTGAGCATAATTGCCTTGGGTTCTTTCAAAATAAATTGTGGTTAAGTAGAAAAATGGAGTCAGTTGCCCTGGCCAGATAGCTCGGTTGGTTAGAGCATTGTTCTGAAGTGCAGAGGTTGCTGGTTTGATCCCAGTCAGTACACATAGAGGAACAGGTCAATGTTCCTGGTGCTCTTTCTCCTTCCCTTCCTCTCTTGCTAAAAATCAATAAATAAAAAAAAAATTTAAAAAGAGGAAAAGGGAGTCAACTTAAATAAAAATGTTAGTGTCTGACCAGGCGGTTGCATAGTGTAAAGAGTGTTGGACTGGGATGTGGAGGACCCAGGTTTGAAACCCCGAGGTTGCCTGCTTGAGTGCGGGCTCATCTGGCTTGAGTGCGGGTTCACCAGCTTGAGCAGGGGGTTGCTGGCTTGAGTGTGGGATCATAGACATGACTCCATGGTTGCTGGCTTGAGCCCAAGGTCGCTGGCTTGAGCAAGGTGTCACCCGGTCTGCTGTAGCCCCCCCCCCCGGTCAAGACACATATGAGAAAGCAATCAGTGAACAACTAAGATACTGCAATGAAGAGTTGATACTTCTCATCTCTCTCCCTTCCTGTCTATTTGTCTCTATCTGTCCCTCTCTCTGTCTCTCTGTCACACACACACACACACGTTAGTGATAGGCAGGTGGTTTTGAGTTAGGGCTGAGTGGCCAGGAAAGGACACTGCTGTGTCCCTGCCCTGCACTAGGTTGCTTGGCCAACTCCAGTCAGTTGTATGTGGGGTCGGGGGTGTTTTCCACTCTCCACTCCCCTCCCGAGATGTGAATCCACAACCCTTGCAGGATGTGTGGTCAAAGGGAGTGTGGCCAGTGCTCTGATGGCCCCTCAACCTGCAGGGTCCGCAGATCTGGGTGTCTGCCTGCACAAGTCCTCCAGCGGCCTGGACCTGCCCATGAAGGTGGTGGACATGTTTGGATGCTGCCTGCCCGTGTGTGCCTTGAACTTCCGGTGGTAGGAGCGGAAACTGAATCTTCCTGGAGTTAGGAGTTAGGCTTTCAGATCAGCAGCTGGGAGAACCAGTGCTGTCAGAGCCCCCACCCCCACCCCCTCTCCCCCAAGACACCACTTCTGATCTCTGCAGCTCAGCCAGGTGGCTCCTGGGAGCAGGAGTCCCGATGGGCCGAGTGTTACTGCAGGCGTTGGCTTCCACACAGAGCCCATGTTGAATGAAAACTACACGTCCTAAATTCTCAACTTGGGGCTTGCGTCCAAAGAATAACGTGGCTGGAATTGCTTGCACAATTTACACGATTTTATTTCCCTCTCTGTCCCTTTCGGCTAAGCTGATTTCCTTGGATTCAGATCAGTTAACTGAGTGTAATTCTCAGTCTCCACACTTCCTGGCAAAGACGGGCGTTTGGAGAGGGCAGGGTTAGAAGAGGCTCTAGAAACAGTGCCCCTCCCGTGGCTCATAAGGCGGCCTCTCAGTGGGAAGTCGGGATATTAGACCCTTGTGTGAGCTAAGCTCTGCACATGGGGTTCCCCAGGAAAGTCATCCCCCCAAAACGTAACCCTTAATGTGCTGCGCCTGTCTCCAGTGGGTTGTGTCTTACCTGTTCCTCTGCCGTGTGATAAAGAAAAGAAGGCAGGACCCACTGAACACGTTCTCACTGAAGAGAGCAGAGAGCAGAAGAGGCCCAGGTCCCCGTCACTGCCCCTCTGTCCCTGAATCGGTGTAGGTTTCTGATGTGTATATTCCCAGGTCTATAAGAACAGATTCATTGGAACCAGACTGACTGATGCTGACCCCTAGCTTAGCCTGTGGGTGGGGAGTGGTGGTGTGGGGGGTCCGGGTGGGCACCATGAGGTTCTGGTGTCTTCTCCAGGCAGCTCTCAGGCCTCCCTCGATTCTCTCTGCAGCTTACATGAGCTTGTGAAACATGAGGAAAACGGCCTGGTCTTCGAGGACTCAGAGGAACTGGCGGCCCAGCTGCAGGTAGCTGTGTGTGCCCCCATGCCAGGGCCTGCAGGGTTTGGAGGCTGGCACTGAGCCACACTCCCAGGTTCCTTGCTCCTGCAGCCCAGTGGTCCTCTGCCGGGTCTGGGTGAAAAGCGGGAGGGAGCAGTGGGCCCAGAGGCTGGGCTCAGTGGACCAGGGGAGTTAAGGCACATTCCACCTTCTGTCAGGGTTTGCAAAGCAATACCACGTGGATGATGTTGCACAGGTGGACTGTGTGTCACTTAGGGAATGACTGGGTATTAGGAGGGAGAGAGAGGAGCGAGGGGAGCTTCCTAGACCACCCTTACAAGATGGGCAGGGGTCTTATACTTATTTCTTATTACAAAAAGAAATACAGCATCGTTTTTGAGAGACCATGGGTGGCAAACTTTCTGGAAAGGCTCAGGTAGAAAAGTCTGTGGCGTGACGGTGTTCCAATAAAACTTTATTTACAAAAACAGTTGGAAGGCCGAATTCAGCCCATGGGCTGTAGTTTGCAGACTCCTGACCTAGTTTAGCAAAACTGGAAAGAACACGGACGTTGCCTTGTTCCCACCCTATGGGCTGGATGGTGCTGGGCAGAGGTTGAGGGGTGGGTGCTCTTGGGGGGACAGACAGCACGGCAGAGGCCAGGAGGGGTGGGGTGGGCCCTCATGGTGGGAGGGACAGCATGGCAGAGGCTCTTGGGGGGAGGGACAGCACGGCAGAGGCTCTTGGGGGGAGGGACAGCACGGCAGAGGCTCTTGGGGGGAGGGACAGCATGGCAGAGGCTCTTGGGGGGAGGGACAACATGGCAGAGGCTCTTGGGGGGAGGGACAGCACGGCAGAGGCCGGGGGCTACTGCAGGTCACAGGGTGAGCACGGTGAACACCGCAGCATGGCCAAGCTGCCAGGTAGGAACAGAGGAGATGGGTCTTGGCTCTGGTGTGATGGCTCTCACATGCCCGCCGAGGCAGGGGGCTTGCTGGGTCGGGGGATCAGGCTCAGGGATGTTAGAGGCCAGTTCAACAGGCTGACTGGAAGCTGGGCCGCCTGCACTGGGGGCTCCAGGATGCTGGTGGTGGCAGTTTGGCCACAGAGGGCGCGTGTCAGAATCACTCGCCTGGCAGCTGATATTTGTACTGCGATAGGGGTCCAGGCTGCTGGGAAGAAGAGGGGAGGGAAGCAGAGATGAGGGAAGTTTTGGTCTTCATTTTTCTTCTAGATGCTTTTCTCAAAGTTTCCTGATCCTGGCGGCAAACTGAACCAGTTCCGGAAGAACCTCCGGGAGTCTGAGCTGCTTCGTTGGGATGAAAGCTGGAAACAGACAGTTCTTCCTTTGCTTATGGACACGTAACTCATTGGGGCGAAGACTGAATCTCCTTGAGCATGTCCCGGTCCTGGACATCACAAACAGGGAGACTCTGGCGCTGATGCGAACCCCTCTCTGCTCCCCTATCCTTCCCACTGGAAACCTGAAACTTCCCTCCCCCAGGCTCTTCCAGCCGCTGCCCAGTCCCTGGGCAAACTGTTTAGAGCAGCGCCTCCCAGTGGTTGGCAGTTGAAAGGACAGCAGCAGATGCTTTTCTCTGGAATGGTTTTTTCCCTTCACTTTTCTTTAAACTTTATTCAAGAGGTGAATTCTGGCAGTTTCATGACCTTTTTGGTCAATAAAAAAATATCCTATGGTCATTTCTAAGTTTCCAAACACAGTTTCAATTCAGGACAGAGAGGTGAGGGCAGCAAGAAAGTTTTCATCTCACTGGTGCTGGTGTAGGGGCTTCCCACCACTGGACCGGACCGTTCAGTCGCACCTGTGACAGGGACCCAGGCTGGCTGCTCTCTCTCTGCCCCCGTTTGGGAGGTCTGTGGGAAGTCCCATCACTTCCTGTAGCCGTTCTTTTGGAGAATGCTCTAGACACCCCCAGACAGTCCATCTGGGAGTGCTGTATGCTCTGGGCAGTCACAGTCAACAGTTAACACGTGTCAGAAATGGAGGAGACATCTCAAACCAGAGGGCCACACAGGAAATTTTCAGTAAGATGGAGAAGCCTGTTCACCAGGGGACGTGCTAGTTCCCAGTGTACACTGTCAAAGGAAATCTCTGAAAACCATTTCACTGCTCTTCACGTGCTCTCGAGGGTGGAAGGGCTTGGGTGTCGGGCGGGGGGAGTCTGTGATGGATTTCACAGAGCACTGCAGTCGGGACCCACACTTCATGAGGGAGCTCCGTCGCTCCCTGTGAGGCTCACGTGACCGTAGTACAGGGGGTGTAGTGGTCCGGCACATCCAGCCAGCCCGAGACGCGCTCACCAGACGGGAGGAAGCGGCAGTGAGTGCTGGGATTGCAATGATGTTTTAATGCCCAGGGCTTTGTGGCCCAGCCTGGTTTCTTTGGAGGCCAAGTTACTCCTCTCTTCTCTCCTCTTCTTTGTGTCTTTTCCTTCCCCCAGGTTATTACTTTTCTATTATTTGCGTGTGGCCTATTCAACATCTCCTCCCTGTTTTTGTCTTCCAGTATCTGCCTTTCTTAGTGTCTGCTCTGTCGTGTCCCTAATATTTTGATTCCTGCCTTGAAAGAGGCACTGCAGCCACCATGCTGTAAGTGGAGACACGTCATGTGCACCTCGGGATTGGCTTTATGAGGGACGTGTGCCCAGGACCGGGGAAGACAAGCTTGATACATGTGCTTTTGCTCATAAGGAATGCTAATCTCTGAGCCAGAATGTTCATTTCTGATTTGTGGTTTGCTTAAGAACCAGGAAATACTGACAGGAACAGGTACCCCCATGCTTGAACAGTTTGTATTTTATTAGAACACCATCTGTGATTCCTGATTCAGGATTTAACATTCTTCAAACATTTAAGCCCAATGAAAGTTTTATCACCTTTCCCGCTTAAAAATTCCTTCCCAGGTGATTTAATTTTCACGGTCGTTTTCAAACCCATTTGTGAACCTACAGCATTAGTTTCAGGATTGCCATCTCCGAGTTCTCTTCATAGGGAAACAGTTTCTGGTTGTGACGAGGCACCGCTTCCCATGAGATCCCGGCCTGGCCTGGAAACAGCATGTGTGTCAGGACAGTGGGGCTAGGGCAGGACAGGCCTGGAGGGGAGGCTGGACAAAGCAGGTTTTCAGGCCCCATCCAGACACCTGGAATCAGCCTCCAGGGGCAGGACCAGCAATCATGTTTATAAACACCTCCGAGAGCCAGGTGTGCTGCCCCTGTCCCTTGGGCCATGCCCATCCCAGGAAGGTCACGGCCTGTCTTGGTTCCCTGTGGCTCTCTGCACCTGTCCACCACCCTGTCACCAGGTGTAGCTTGGGTGGAGCCAAGATGTGAACCTGCTCTGCCTGACTGCTCAGCCCAGGGCCTCCTCACAGGCGGGGCACGCATCTGAAGGGGCTCCTGTCGTCTTTGTGAGCACAGGTGTCTGAAGAGCTGCTGGCGAGGACCATTTTGTCATCAACTTTTTACGAATGAAAAATTAACATTATAAAGGAGATATGAGACATTGAAGTAAGTGTAGAGGCATCTATAATCCCGCTATCCAAGTATAAGAACTGTTAACCAGTGTATATACTTCCAGATTTCCCCTCAGATGAATATAAATACAAAGGTGATTATTTTTTAAAATAAAAATTGGCTTATACTATATATGCTGTTTGACACTTTGCTTTTTTCACCTAAACTACACTGTAGATTTTGACAGCTGCCAGACGGGAGGGAGGCTGGGTGAAGAAGGCGAAGGGATTGAGAAGTACAGAGTGGGGGGCACAGGCAATCATACTGTAATAACTAGGTGTGGTGTCGGGTGGGTATGAGACTTAACCAGGGTGATCACAACTTAACATAAATGTCTAACCACAGGGTGTACACCTAAAGACGAATATATTTTATATTAACTAAGTTAAAAAAATATTAAAAAATACATTGTAGATATTTTTCCCCTATCTGAAGGGCCTCAGTCTTGTTCAAGGCTGCACAGCACTCCGTGGTGGGGCGTGGGCATATGGGCGGGCGTTGGGTGGTCTGTGTGTTAGCAGGGGCTGTGGCAGGTAGGGCTTTACTGGGGGTGATTTTGGGGCCAACAGGGCAGTGGTTGTGGGGTGGGGGCTGGGATAGAGAGCAGGAGCTGGCTGCTGCCTGAGTTCTTAGTGGTTACTTAGCCTTTCTACACCCAGTGGTTCCCCGAGTGACACCCAGGACGATGCCACACCCCTCCCAGCTGCTAGAGGGGCTGGCATTTGTCAGGTCTGAGGACAGTGCCTGGCCACAGCAACGTCAGTTCAGGCTGTAAATGGCAGAGTCCTCCTCCTTCTCTATGTCTTCCGTCTTACCCCTTGTTCTTCCATCTACTGGGTGCCTAAGCCAGGAACAGCAGCTGCCGTTTCCTGGGGGTTCCCGGGATGGTTCCGCTGTACTGGAGACCTGGAGGCGGGGACAGCCTGGCCCCAGCAGGGCTGGTGCTAGGACCCACCTCCAGACCCAGTGTCTGCCTCCATGTGGCCTGAACCTCATCCCACACACACTGGCACCCGCCACCACCTCCACTTCACAGTGACATAGGCCAAAAGGCTCGTGAAGCCTGCTCCGAATACACGTGGGGCTGCTGGCCTCAGCCCTCCAGGATCACGCTGTGAGCTGCCTCCATCCTTAGAGCCCACGCTCCGCCCTGCCCCCTCCGCTGACCTTCATTCAGGGTGGGAGTCATCAGCCCAGCCCTGAGGCTTTCTGATTTATCTTCGGGGGCCCTGTTTAACTTCTCTGATGTCTGCTGCACTGGTGTCCTGTGTGGGGCCAGCACAGGGGCCCTGCAGGCCTGGAGAGCCCCTCAGATGACAGCCCACCCCGGGGTCCCGGGACTCACCCAGCTCAGTGGTGAACAGCTGGCACGTCTCCGGGTTGCGGATGGTGAAGGCAACGTAGGCATCGGGGGCCTGCTGGTCCTTGTGGCAGGCAGAGAGCCTCTGCAGGACTCGGACCAGGGAGAGGATGGTTTCAGGGCAATACAGCACGTCTGCAGTGGAGAAACCCAGGTTACTGACCGAGGCCTCAGGATGGAGGGCCGGGGTGGTGCCAACCTTGGCAGTGGGGCAAGGGCCGGGAAAGTAGCAGGTCTGGTAGATGGAGAGAAAATTATGCGGGCAAAAAAGAAAATCCTTAGGAGAGAATAAAAGCAGCTGAAATGTAACAACGGAAAAATCTTTTTCCTTTAAAACAAATCAATTCTTTGCCTATGGCCTATTTAGAAGACGCTTAATAAAGCAAACCAAGTCTGCTTCAGCCCTCTGGGCTCTGGGGGCCTGCTGCTTTGCTCTCTGCAGTGTGGGGGCACAAGCCTTGCTGGGCAGAGCCAGCTTCATTTGTCCTATGGAACCACTGCAATGGGTGTGTGTGTGTGTGGGGGGGCATTTTCCCACATGGGAGGAGTGTGGCTTTAGGACCACCCAAGATGCACACTCTGTGCTCACAGTGACCCTTCTAGAAGTCTCATCGTTACCCCCACGGCCCCTGCAGGGTGCACAGTCTCCTTCCTCGAACTGAGAGCTGGGTGGAGCCATGGGGAAGCCACGGCCCCGGTGGCCAGGGCTGAGTGGTACCTGCGGCGATGATGACGTCTGGCTGGAAGGCAGTGAGCTGAGGGGCTGTCACAGTGTCCCAGTCTAGCCGTACCACTGTCACCCTGGGGCTCTCTGAGTTCTGAGTGTTGTGTCCTGGGTGCTGTGCAGTGCTGGTGGCATCTGGCTCCAACAAGAGGCAGTTGAGAAGGACGTTTCTTCTAAGCTGCTCGAGGACACGGCTGTGGCAATCACTGAAGACATACGCTCTAGGACGGCACGCCTTGCAAATGGCCAGGCCTGTGAGGCCGGCTCCACTGCCGAGCTCTAAGACAGTTCTGAGAGAGAGAAGGGGCCATGTGTCCGCGACTGTGCCGGGGCACACCCGCCTCGGTGCCCTGCCCTGCGCCCTGAGGTCACCTGTGGGTGAAGGCCGCTGGGTTCTCTATGGCCCATTCTGCAAGGTAGAGTGCTGCGTTCCACGTGACCAGGCCAGTGGTGCCATGGGAGATGATGGCCGTGCTCTCAGAGAGTGTGACGGAGTCCCCGGAAGGCTGGATGGGGACAGGGGGAAAGAATAGCCCAGCCACCAGAGGACAAGGAGCCGGTGTTAAAGAGAAAAAAATCACAACAGGTGGCTGGCTAAACAAACTGGCACGTCTGTCCATAGAATACTACACAGCAGAAAGAAAAGAACACACTGTTGATGAACACACCACCCTGGACGGAGTGCAAGGGTGTTTGGTTGAACAAAAAGAGCTCATCTCAGAAGGTCCCATACTGTGTGATTCCATGTATCTACCCTTCTCAAAATTACAGAATTATGGAGATAGAGACATAGATCAGTGGTTGCCGGAGGTCGGGATGGGGACAGGGGACAGGGCACGGGTGTGACTGTAAAAGGGTGGCCTGAGGGAGGCCTTTGTAGTGACAGAGCAGTTCGGTGTTTGTGCGGGTCTGCACGTGTGATAAGTGGCGCAGCACTGCACACGCTCTGTGCCAATGGCAGGGCCCTGGCTGTGAGGCCGTGAGTGCCCGATGTTCCCGCTGGGCAAAACCGGGGCGCCTCTGTACGAGTTTTGCAGCTGTCTGTGAACCTATAATTATAAACAACAACAAAGTGACCACACTGGTGTCATGAGCCATGTGTGAAAAACCACAGTGTGTGGGGGCTTCCTGAGTTCAACGTGACATTTGGGGCTGGGGACGTCTCTGGCCTTTGGAGTTTCCTGCCATTCTCATTCCCAAAGTAGGTGGGGAGGCATGCTTGGCTTGCTGGAATGTGCTTCATGAAACATTCAGTCCTGAAACGTGCTGTCCAACCCGGGGCTGCTAAGCATGCCACCCCAACATGAATCACCCAGGGGTGGCTTCCTGGCTGGCTCTGAGCTTACAAAACTCACGCAGAAGGTTCAGGTCTCTGGAGTCTGGGAGCAGTCACCCGCTCATTTGTCTATTCATTCATCATCACAATTTTTCCCGAGCATCTACTATGGGTACTGGGGATTCAGCCGTGATAAGAAGAACTCGCCTGACGAGGCGGTGGCGCAGTAGATAGAGCGTCAGACTGGGATTCGGAAGACCCAGGTTCGAGACCCCGAGCTCGCTAGCTTGAGCACGGGACCATCTGGCTTGAGCAAAAGCTCACCAGCTTGGACCCAAGGTCGCTGGCTCCAGCAAGGGGTGGCTCGGTCTGCTGAAGGCCCGCAGTCAAGGCACATGTGAGAAAGCAATCAATGAACAACTATGGTGTCGCAACGGCTACGAAAAACTAATGATTGATGCTTCTCATCTCTCTCCGTTCCTGTCTGTCTGTCCCTATCTATCCCTCTGTCTGACTCTCTCTCTGTCCCTGTGTAAAAAAAAAAAAAAAAAGAACTCATTTTCTGTTCTTATAGAATTTATGTGCCAGAAAGGGATACAAACTATGATAAATAAGGTAATTTCATACAGTTATTCAGTGCCATGAAAAAGACAGAAAGGAACCATACAGTAACAGAGACTAGAGTTGGAAAGGGGAGGTTTCAGATAGATTGGTCAGGGACTGCCTTTTTGAGGAGGTGACCTATGAGCTGAGATTTGGTGAAAAGGAGAAGTGAGGCATGTGCGGGTTTGGGAGGATAGCATTCTAGGCAGAGCAAGTGCAAAGGCTCTGAGGCAGCATGGCAATTAGTGAGTTCAAGGAAGAGAAAGAAGACCAGGGATCTAGAGCACAGGGAGAATAGGAGGAACCAGACAAGACAGAAAGGCTGGGGCATGTGGGGTCTCACAGACCACAAAAGGAATTAGGAATGAGTCAGAGTGCAAAGAGTAGCCACGGGTGGGTTCTGAGCAGGTGAGCAACATGATCTGATCTGATCTCTTACTTCAGGGGGATCACCCAGGGGAATGTGGGGAAGATGGCTGCAGTGTAGTATGAATCTTTCCGAATCCCCACATAAGAAGAGACAGAGCAGCAAGATAGGGGCGACACTGACAGCGCAGTATCTGTGAACCTGAAAATATCAACAGGTCAGGGAAAACCACAAACAGACACAACCGTCAGGCTCAATGTGTCTGGAAACAGAAGAGGGACACAATGGGGCACGTGGCAGACCCGAGCACAGCAGAACACAGAGCAGACAGGCATTCACTGGAAATGCAGAGGCTGGCCAAGAACAGCGAGACCACCTAGGAGGGAACTTGAACCCCGAGTCACGGGGGGTGTGAGGAACCCAGGACGAGGCCGATGGCAACCAGAAACACTCAGGTATGTGTGACAATAACAGAAGACAGCATTTCAGAAATAAAAACTATCAGAAGGACCACGAGAATGAAAACAAAACAGAACAAAAAATAAAATCAAGAGAAATAGAAGGTGAAGTAATTTTTAAAAATAGAAAAGAAAGAAACACCCCCTTCCATTCCCCCAAATGCATATGCTGAAGTCTTAACCCCTAGTACCTCTGAATGTGACCTTATTTGGAGACGTGGTCATCACAGAGGGAATGAAGTTAACATAAGGCCATCGGGGTGGACCCCAACCCAATATGACTGCACCCGAATGAGGAGAGGGAACTGGGCCACGGGAACATTGCAGAGGGACAGTGAGGTGAAGAGACGCAGGGAGGAGATAGCCATCTGCAAGCAGGGCCGGGAACACAGCCTCCCCTTGCAGCCCCGGCCGGAACACAGCCTCCCCTTGCAGCCCCGGCCGGAACACAGCCTCCCCTTGCAGCCCCGGCCGGAACACAGCCTCCCCTTGCAGCCCCGGCCGGAACACAGCCTCCCCTTGCAGCCCCGGCCGGAACACAGCCTCCCCTTGCAGCCCCGGCCGGAACACAGCCTCCCCTTGCAGCCCCGGCCGGAACACAGCCTCCCCTTGCAGCCCCGGCCGGAACACAGCCTCCCCTTGCAGTCCCGCCCGGAACACAGCCTTCCCTTGCAGCCCCGGCCGGAACACAGCCTTCCCTTGCAGCCCCGCCCGGAACACAGCCTCCCCTTGCAGCCCCGGCCGGAACACAGCCTCCCCTTGCAGCCCCGGCCGGAACACAGCCTCCCCTTGCAGCCCCGGCCGGAACACAGCCTCCCCTTGCAGTCCCGCCCGGAACACAGCCTTCCCTTGCAGCCCCGGCCGGAACACAGCCTTCCCTTGCAGCCCCGCCCGGAACACAGCCTCCCCTTGCAGCCCCGGCCGGAACACAGCCTTCCCTTGCAGCCCCGGCCGGAACACAGCCTTCCCTTGCAGTCCCGCCCGGAACACAGCCTTCCCTTGCAGCCCCGGCCGGAACACAGCCTTCCCTTGCAGCCCCGCCCGGAACACAGCCTTCCCTTGCAGCCCCGGCCGGAACACAGCCTTCCCTTGCAGCCCCGCCCGGAACACAGCCTTCCCTTGCAGCCCCGGCCGGAACACAGCCTTCCCTTGCAGCCCCACGCCGACACCTTAATTTTGGAGGTATCGTTTCCAAAACTGTCAGAATGATAAATTAATTTTGTTAAAGTCACCCATTTTTAAAGGTATTTTTAAATGAAAAACAAAAGCAAAGAACGAATGCTATGAATTATAATTCTAGAAAGTATTCCTGAAAAAACAAAAAAGATTTGAAATACTATTGAAGGAGTACCTACCTACCCTGCACTGGACTGAGATCACTGGCCCAAGCACAATCAACTTTGAGACACAGTCTAGCAAAATTACTGAACTTCAAAGAAAGAAAACTTTGGTCATCTAAGGAAAAGGGCCTGTAGCATAAAAGGGAGAGAAAATTAAAGTATCACCAGGCTTTTCCAAAGCAATGCTTTATGCCAAAGAAAATGGAGAAACATATTTAAGAGACGCCAGGAGAGAAAGTGTGAGCCTGAATTCAAGTATGAATGTCGTCAACACATAAGAACTCTGGGAAGGTCAATCCCAGAACCCTTCCTAAAGAGGCTACTACAGAATGAAATTCAGACAACTAAATGGCTGACATGTAGATTGAGCTCTACGAATATAGCTTGAGCTCTACAAATATACAGATTGGAAAGGAAGAGGCTATGGAATGTGTGCTAGGTCAATAACGCCTAGGACTCTGCAGATATGCTTAAGGTTACAGAATGTGAGATGGAGAAATTATCCTAGATTATCTGGGTGGGAGAAATTTCATCATCTGAGCCCTTAAAAGGAGAGCATTTTCCCCTGGCTGAAGATGGAGATATGTAGAAGAAAAGAGGCAAGAGAGATTTGGATTGCAAGAGAAACTTGACCGACTGTTGCTGGCTTTGAACATGAAGGGCCCATGAGTCAGGGAACAGGGGGCGGCCTTTGGAAACTGAGAACAGCCCCAGCCAAGAGCTAGAAAGAAAACAGCCACAGGAAACGAAATTGTGCCCAAGACGTGCATGAGCCTGGAAGCAGGTTCTCCTCTAGGGCCCAGCCCTGCTGACACCTTGACTTGAGGCCTGTGAGACTCAAGGAAGAGAAACTCACTGAGCCCACCAAATTTCTGCCCTATAGAACTGTAAGGTGATGCAACAATTTATGTTGCTTCAAACTGCTCAGTTTGTGGTAATACTATGTAATGCCTTTATGATAACAATGTAGTTATGCTATGGCAACAAACAAAATTTGAGGGAGAATGAGGATAGGATAGTATGTAAAAAAGTTACATTGTTACAGTAACCATAACACTGGGGAACAAAATTTTTGTTGCATCCACAAAAATACTTGTTCTTACCTAATTCTGAGTGTGCTGATCTAAAATCTGACATTAGTTTTTCTCTGTAAGCTACAGTTATTTTTTGCAATTCTAGATTTTAGGTTTTCATCTTATTGTAAAATTTTCAACATTTAGTTTAACATAATGAAGTAGAATGTCTTCTTGGGCATTATCTTTGTGAAAATATAATAATTTATATAATGCAGTAAATACACTAATACACTAAAAGATAAGACTGCATTTGAATTTGTCTACAATTTTGAAACAGAACATATTAAAATACTTATTTTAATCATAAAATTTGCGCAAAACTTATTTAAATTCTATTTAGGCAATAATATGTGTTTGTAGCTCTTGTGTTTGTCTACTTGTTGAGGACAATCTTGTTTGATGCTCCAGCAGTAGTCTGTCTGCTCATCACTAACAGCTGCAAGATTTTTGGGAAACATATCAAGGTGACTGTTCAGGAAGTGAATCTTAACGCTCATGTTACATCCAATGTCACGGAAAGCCAAGAGCATCCTTTGGACCAGAAGTTCATAGTTTTCTGCTTTTTTGTTGCCAAGGAAGTTCTTTGTAACTGCCACAAAAGACTGCCATGCTGCTTTCTCCTCTTTATTCATCTTCCTAGCAAATTCTTCGTCACGTATGAGGGTCCGAATTTGATGTCCATCGAATACACCTGCTTTTATCTTCCTGAAAGACAAGGCAGGAAAAGCAGAAATAATATGTTGAAAGCATTCTCTTTTTCTATTCAAAGCCTGAACAAACTGCTTATTAAGTTGATGTGAAGTGGGGGATCCTGTCTCGATTAACTACAGGTTCATTCACAATATTTTGCATCCCTACTTCCAGAGCTTCACGTTTCAGCCACTCCTTCTGTGTCCAGTGTTTCTTCCGAGCTCGACTGTCCCACAAACACAGAAAGCCAGGACACTTCATGAGACTTCTCTGTTGTCCTAGCATGAAACTTACCATTTTAAGATACACAACAATGATCCAGTTATGCTCCTCATACTTTAGAAAGTCGGGGACAATTTTTATGTCATAATAATCTTCTCGCAGTTGAGCTGAATAAACAATTGGAACCGCTGCATAAACATTACCGTTGTGTAGGAGAACACATTTCAGACTCCATTTAGAGCTGTCAAGAAATAGCCGCCATTCTGTTGGACTGTAAGTGGCTGAGAAAACTACTGATATCATGACAGTAAACAAAGTGTTTGTCTTCGGAAAAATAGTCAACAAAAATTGAATTCCATTCTTTTCTTTTTTTTTTTTTTACAGGGACAGAGAGAGAGTCAGAGAGAGGGATAGACAGACAGGAACGGAGAGAGGTGAGAAGCATCAATCATTAGTTTTTCGTTGCCATCGCAACACCCTAGTTGTTCATTGATTGCTTTCTCACATGTACCTTGACCGTGGGTCTTCAGCAGACCGAGCAACCCCTTGCTGGAGCCAGCGACCTTGGGTCCAAGCTGACAAGCTTTTGATCAAGGCAGATAGGCCCACGCTCAAGCTGGAGAGCTCGGGGTCTCGAACCTAGGTCTTCCACATCCCAGTCCGACGCTCTATCCACTTCGCCACTGCCTGGTCAGGCCCATTCTTTTCTTGAAGGCTGGAGGCTAATAACTCAGCTGCTTTCTTTGATAGGCCCAAATCTCTTACTAAGTCATTCAATTCGGGTTGGCTAAACTGCTGAGGGGTTAATGACCGCTTGGCATCAGAAGAAGACCCTTCAGATTCTACAACCATTTCCTCATGCATCTTATCAAAATACACTTGATCACCATGTTCACTTTCTTTGTCCTTAGAAGAAATAAAACCATTGAAAACTGGAACCGGGAGTGTCTCAGAGTGTGGGATAGGTCGTATTGCTGAAGGAATATTAGGGTATGCGATCATATGCCATATTTTGTTGTTTTTTTTTTTACAGGTACAGAGAGAGAGTCAGAGAGAGGGATAGATAGGGACAGACAAGAACGGAGAGAGATGAGAAGCATCAATCATTAGTTTTTCGTTGCCGCTGCGACACCATAGTTGTTCATTGATTGCTTTCTCACATGTGCCTTGATGGCGGCCCTTCAGCAGACCAAGCCACCCCTTGCTGGAGCCAGCAACCTTGGGTCCAAGCTGGTGAGCTTTTGCTCAAGCCAGACAGGCCCATGCTCAAGCTGGCGAGCTCGGGGTCTCGAACCTGGGTCTTCCGCATCCTAGTCCGATGCTCTAGCCACTGCGCCACCGCCTGGTCAGGCATGCCATTTTTTCTTGCCGATGCCCTTTGTATGGATCAGACAGAAATAACAGTCACTGCTGTCGTCCTTAGGTTCATGCCAAACCATGGGAATACCAAAAGGCATTCCTTTGCGTTTTCCTTTTGTCCAGTCACGAAGCATTTCCTCACAATTATGACATACAATATGAGGAGCCCAATTCTTGTCTTGATCACCAAGGGGAACTTGAAAATAGGCAATATATGCACGTGTCACAAAGATGAAATATTGCGCCTTTGACGTTGAAGTATGTAACAGCCACATATATAACAGAAGGTGTCAGGACTATTCTTACATTTACGCCTACTCGAAGAAGCCATGATTCAATCTTAAAACAAAACAAGAGGGTGTTTTTATCAGATAATAATTTTTTACATTTAAAAACAACTACAATTATGTAAAAGTGATGTTTGTAAAACATTAATTGCCTTGTGGTTATGTTCAATCCAAGAGTCGTTGCCCTTTAACTCCAATTTAAAAACCAATGCATGCCATTAACTGTAACAAAAAGAAATTAAAATTGCATAAAAACTAGAGCATGCATCCAAAAACGGATTTCAGATTTTGCAATCAGCGATGCAGAAATATATAAAAACAGTTCTAAAACCTCATGCAAGAGGAAATGAAAAATAATTGTTCCCCAGTGAACTGGTGGTTAGGATTAGCATTATTGTTCTGAGGCAGCTACATGAATATTATGGGATAAAGCAAATATGCAGCTGGGATCTATCCTAACACTGTCCCCTGTGTTTTGAGAACCAGAATTTCCAGTGTAGGAGAAAGGAGAAACAGATGCATTGTAAAGAGGTTCAGTGAAACACTGCAGTTCTGATTTTGAGACAGAAACATCAATATGGACTCGAAGTATTCTATCTTAAAAAGTATACATACATAGTATATCTAATTTTGTAATGTGGATTTTTCGCTATATCGTGGGATTTTGCAGTATATAGGTATTTTTATATATTTATTACTTTAACTATTTTTGTGGTAAAATAGCATTTTTTAGCCTAAAAAATTGAAAACAATATAAAAAATGTTAATTAAAACATGTGAGTATTCACTGGTGCGTACCCACACAGAATTTAATATATTGTTAAAATTACGTAGGTTTAAGAGTGTAGAAAGTGTTTAAGAGCATAGGAGTGTTTATAAGAGTGTGGGAAAGGTTCATAAGAGTGCGGGAAAGGTTTTTAAGAGTGTGGGGCGGGTTTATAAAGCCTTAAAAATCCATAATTAATATAATAAATATAAGGTTGCTACTTTGCTGATTTTCACCTATCGTGGGGGGTTCTGGAACCTAACCCCCGCGATAGACGAGGGACCCCTGTACAGATCACCACTGATGTCTCAGTTCTGTCCACTGGAAAGGCCTACACTGCAACAGTGAGCACCCGAAGGCCCAAACTGTGCGGCCTCTAAATACCATTTCCTGCTGAAAGAAACCAGGGCTTGTTGAAGACATGGCTGATTCCAGCTCTGGGACAGTAAATATACAAGATGGGTCTGGAAAAGCTTGACAAAAACTAAAGCAAAAAAAAAAAAAAAAAAGATTAGGGTAATGTCAAAAGGGCTTAAAAGCTGATTTGAAGTGATTCAAAACAGTACATTTTGAGCTTCAATAAGGACATAATTTGCGTGGGCTGAACTCCTTTTGGGGATGATAGGAAACCAATTCACCATCTTGAAAAGAAAAGATCAAGCCTGTATCCTGCTTTTTTTTTTACAAGCTGTACACATGGGTGACCAAATAGTGGATAAAGGGAAGCACCTCCTTATAAAATTTCTTCAGCTAATCAATGAAAACAAAATGATAGAATAAGGAAATCACCCTTTTGCATCCTCCATTGAGTGAGGGAGTCTAAGCTTTGAGCATCCCTAACCACCATCATCAAGAGGATGAAAAGCATACATGGTGTGCCTCCCAGGACCCCGTGCTGTGTTCTCACCAAAGCAATGAAACAGACAGGAATCTGAGTGGGCCTCTGGATCCAGACACCAATTTTCCGGAAACAGAATGGAGGAACAAGGTGAACAGCACCGCGTGTGTGCAAGCAAGAGCCAGCCTGTGCAAGCTGTCTAGGCCAACCCCCCAGGACTGTTCCACGGAGGCACTGCCAGGAAAAGAGCTGGGATGGGGCAGGGCTCCCCCCATGAAGGGAGACTTCAAGCCACACCCACTTAGTTAAGACAAAATGCTAGTGCCCAGAGTTGGACAGGGCAGTGATAGACCCACAGTTTTATCTGAAAGGGAGATGGTGGTTACTTTTGCAGGGATTAAGGGCTGGGATGTGAATAGACCAGCTGGGGGCCTCACAGGTGAGGAAGGCGCGTGGCTCCTACCAGCAGATAGCTCCGGTGGCAGCAGGTGGGCTCCTCAGCGGTCAGGACCTCTGCCATCGCCTCGTACAGCTTGTCCACGGGCTCCTCGTGGACGGCCTCGTGCTGAGGTGGGTGGAGCGAGAGCTTCAGCAAGAGTTACATTGACCCTCATGAATCAAACAAAGATCCTGGCTATTGGCTTTTACTGACTTTTAAAAACGGCTGGATTCACCAAAACTGGAGGGGAAGTTTGGGATGGATTGACATAATATAAGGCGTATGACATAGGAAAACATTCACTTGGTGGGGGGTTGGGAGTATCTCAAATAGGTGCAGAGAGGGTGAGGGTGAGTGAGGTGCTGTCTAGGGCAGCAGACACGGAGTTGCAGGACAGCTGCCATGGGACAGGGACAGAGAGCTATGCCCTTTGACCGTGATGTCCTGGGCGCAGAAAACAAACAGTGCTTTTAAGTAGACCCAGGGACAAGCACCAGGCGGGCAGGCACTCCACATTTCAGTGTGTGGCTTCATCAGGGGACAACCCCTGTGCTGTGCCCCCGGGGTGGGTGGGGCAGCATTGGGTGGCCATTCTCCTCCCGTGGCGTGGGGGAGACCTGCCGGTGAGAACCGGGGATGGAGGTAACGGAGAAGCTGGGATCGGTCCATGTGCTACGCCTGGGTGAGGAGCAGCCTCTGCATTCAGAGGCCGAACACAACGGGTGGTCTGCCCCGGAGGAATCGCCTTTCTGAAGTCCAGTCTAATGTGAAACCGAGCAAATTTGGGCTCATCCTTAAAATCCACCCTGTATTGGTCAGGAAAAGAGCCATTCCTGGTGGTTCAGTGGGGAGAAGGTCGTAAGGAGAACCAGTTCTAAAGGCACTGCAGGACGCATACTCCCCAGCGAGGACAGTGCAGAGCTCCAGAGACTGGCAACAGCAGGAAAGTGTTCAAACCTCGCAGGTGGCGGAACAGAAAGAGAACGTGGAGAGTCCGGTGCTCGGGCAGCCCGGTAGGAATGAGAACTCGTGCAGGACTATAGGAGACCCCTCGAAGCAGAGAGGAAAAAATGCCCTGGCTTTTCCTTTCTTCCCGTCCTCCATGGCCTTTCATTGGTCGAAACCAGCTGGGGACAGTTGCCCACCAAGGACCTGCCATAGCGGGGGGGTTTGCAGAGCAGGCCAAGGGTATGGGAGAGATCTGAGCTCCAAAAGACAAAGCTGGAGAGCCAGCCAAGTCCCAGTTGCCGTTTGGCTACCGGAGAGACAGTGCCCAGTACTGACCCTTCTGATGAGCTCCGAGAGAAAGCCCCGGGCATACTTCACTGACGGTGGATGCTTCACGCACAGAGGATGTCTCACGGTCTGTGACAAAGGACACATGTAAATGCTGGTGAGACCTGGCCTCAAGTCTCCAATGAGCTTTGAACTGAATACAGGGCAAACCCCAGTGACCCCATCCCTCAACAAAGGCATGTACAGACTCAAGGGGTCTGGCTCCAGGTGATCCTCACACATCTGAAAGGGTTTTAAGAATAAGTCATTTCCTAAAAACATTCTCTATCACAGCAATGCGTTCTGGGCTTATGGATCCAAGTTAATACCCTGCCATTGACTGAATGTCTGTATTTCCCCAAATTCATATGTTAAATCTAACACCCAATGCGATGGTATTATGAGGTGGGGGCTTTGGGAGGTGATTAGCTCATGAAGGTGGAGGCCGCATGAATGGGATTAGTGCCCTTTTAAGTGAGACCCCATAGACCTCCCTTGTGCCTTCCACCGTATGGGGACACAATGAGAGATGGCTCTCTATGGACTGGGTGGCAGACCATCACAGACACTGAATCTGCTGGCACGTTGATCTTGAACTTCCCATTCTCCTAAGCTGTGAGAAATAAATAAATTCCGGTTGTTTATAAGCCACCCAGTCAGTCTACGGTACTCTGTTATAGCAGCTGGAATGGACAAAGACACACCCCTTCCTCAGGCAGCCAGCAGGAATTAGAGTTTGTAGTAAGGACAAGAGTGGGGTTGTATGGCTCCGTGGAAGAGTCCAAATGGTGGGAACAAGGCAGATTGGCACCTGTCCTGGAGCTCACATCCGGGCCACGGAGGTGGGCAGGAGCCAGACGGGGATGAGTGCTATGATGGTCAGGACGGAGGAAGATGGGGGCTTTGCCTGGGACGTGGAAGAGGGGGAAGGGGGCTTTCAGGGGTGATAGTTCAGTGGAAACCTAAAGAATCAAAAGATCCAGGCAGAGGGGACCAGCTTACGCAGGCTCCATGGTGGCCGCAGCCTGGCATTTTGGGAAGGAGGGCAGGTTGACAGGAGCAATGAGAATAGGGCCAGGTCATGAGGGGGCCTGTTGGGTAAAATCATGTCCCTCATGATTTTACCCAAGGGCAACAAGATATCCACACATTTCTCAGGGGCTTTCTAGATGGCTGCTGTTAAGTAGGGTGAGAACCAGAGCAGGCCACAGGACAATGAACAATGACCTTGGACACCTCACAGCCTGAATACTGGATTGCCCTGAAAGTCTTACGAAGCTACAGCTCCATCTTCTCCACCTGGCGGTCAGAAGGGTATTCCTAGTTCACCCTCCACATGGGAATTCTTAATCTGTGATGCTTGGATGGGTTTAGAGGAGGGTCTGTGACTCCCTTGAATTTGTATGCAAAACATTCTGGTGCATTTTTTCAGGGGGAAGAGTCCATAGCTTTGGGTTTTGAGAAGGGTTCATGGCCCTTCAGGGGGTTGAAAGCCAGGATGCCGGGCGATCTGCATTTAATCCACACGACCAGGGGCAGGCTGGGGCCAGCCAGGCAGAGTGGTGGTTCCATATATACCCTCACCCACATGCATCTAAGAATCAAAAACTCACCCGTAAAAAGCAGGGGCCCATCTACATCTAGAAAAGAGACACAAGTGGGCAAGACTCGCATCCTTCTTTTTTCCTTAAATGTAAAGAAGGTCTCTGAACAGCTAGCAAATGCTAGATGTGCCCACCCCTGTCAATCTGTTTTCTCTGTGGACAGTTTAAAAAAACATCTCCCAGACTCCCCCCTTTCAAGTCGACTTCTGTATATTCTGCTATCTTCACCTAAGAAAACAAGAGAGCCGGTGTGCTCTGAGGCGCTACAGCCCAGGCACTTTCTTTTCACAGGATACAAATGTACTCACTGCACTTCCCATCTCATCCTCGTGGGCAAGTCAGGGGGCTGGGGACGCATCCCAGTGACTCCGTAATTCTTACCTTCTGCAGAACATCCAGCAGCAGCTCAGACCCCAAGTCCCTTATTTTCTCTTCTAGGCTCTATGTGGAGACACAGGGGGAGAGAGAGAGAGAAATCTCAAGGGCATTTTCACAGGAACATTAAACATGCGAGAGGACATGTTGGCAAAGTGCTTGCTAAGTGATTTCTCCCCAGGGACCTGGGGCCAATTGGAAGTGGAAGCCACAGGCGGTTGAAAGCCTGACCTTGACAAGTCCCAGGTTACACCTGGATGAGTTGGAGAAAGAATATCGACAACCCTGGTTTGCATTAGCCCTGGCTGCTAAGCCTCACCTGGGTCACAGACCAGCTCAGTGGCCAACTAACTGGTCAGCCAGGAATTGCAGTTAGCCACGACATCAGTGTCTGATGGGCTTTGGACTTGACATCCGAGCTAAAGTGGACTTATAAAATGTGTAGTGCCAGACCCAGCTAAGTATTGTCCTCTCTTGCAGGGGACTCCAGCCTGGTGGTGAGCTCAGGCAGGCTGCCTGGCTGGTGTGTTACAATGGGCAATTACTTCATTTCTCCAAAGCAACTTACTACGCCCTGAAAGGCCTACAAGACTTGGTCCTGGCCTCTCACCTCATCTGCCCCCACCTCCATTCCATCCCTGCTCACCCCACTCCAGCCACACCGGCCTCCTTGCAGCAGCTGGCTCTCCCTAGTAGAACCTTTCTACTCCCTGCTCCCCAAGACTTCCCACAGCCCACTGCTTTGCTGTTCAAGTCCCGGTTCACATGCCCCCTCTCGGAGGCCTTCTCTCTGATACATTTCCTTGTTTTATTGACTTTTTAGCCCCTGTCATCCCCTGGCCTTTTCTTGCTTATTCATATATGTGTTTATTCTCTGGCTCTCCCTTCTGAGCAGGGCCTCATCTGTATGCTGCTGATCCTGGTGTCTGGCTCATAAAAGTCATTCAGTAAACATTTGGCGATGAAATAAAAATACTAGCTAACACTTAAATCCACTTACCATGAGCCAGGCACTGCCTCATGTACTTCTCATGTACTCCTGACAACAGCCTTGTGAAATAAGCATTATTATATCTCCTGTTTTACTAATAAGAAATCTAAGGCCCAGAGATGTGCAGTCACTTGCCCAAGGTCACACAGCTTGTATGGGATTGGGCCAAGATTCCAAGCAGGCAGGCTGTCTCCCAGGTCTGAGCTCTCCACAGGTGCACCCTGCTTCTTTTCTATTTGAACCACCTTTGTGGTCAAACACAATGATAGCAGTAGTACCCACCACATGGGTGTTATGGGTCAGCCTAAGCTGACGTTCAGTATGGCCCTGGTACAGAATATGCACTCATTTCTTGAGAATAATTCTAGTTGATACTGAATTGGGTCCCGTAAGTGCTGTTATGAAGGTTTAAGTTTTGGGTTTAAAAATGTATATATTCCTTTCTGACCGGAAATGAGCTCTCAGAATACTAAGTGGTTTATGTCAATGAAATACACATGACACAACCCTTAAGCTGGGGAAGACGGGAAGAATACATATCCAAACTGAGTCACCCCAATGAGCTCACCGCACACACATGAATTATAAAGGAGGCAGTGTCATTAGAAGCCCCCCTTGGCAGAAGGAAGCTGCTGTCACACCATTGGCCCCTGAGACAATGACAGGTCCTTATGGCAGGGGAGGTGAAGCCTTTTGCATCTGTTTTCTGGCCAGTCTTATACCTCCCTGTCTCTCCCATCAGAGGTTTAGGAGCCTCAAGCTGCCTCCGAGATGATTTTTTCCAATGCTGATGTACAGAAGAGAACACCCAGGCGTGTGTGCGTGTGTGTGTGTGTGTGTGTGTGTGTGTGTGTAAGGAGTTTGTGACTGGTCTGGTCACTGCGCTCATTGAAACGTGAACTCCAGCTATCCTGAGGCTGCTGTTTAAATGGGCAACAGCAGCTGGTACTCAATGGCCAGGATGGTAACTGGGTAAAATAAAGTCATTAAAATTGGGAACTGTCCATGACCCTAAAAAACCCAAGTGAAAAGGGAACTGGGAGGAAACCCTGCAGTCCTCCAGTTCGTGGGATCCGCGTCATAAGGACAGCCGAAGGCGGGAAGGGCCCGGGGGAAGAGGGAGCTGATGGCCGGGTGTGGAGGTTCCCGGGGCGCGCAGGTGCACCGCCGCTCCCCGCAGCCAGCCCGCGCGGGCCGCGGCGCAGCCCCGGGACGAGGACTCGAGGTCCTGCTTGACAACCGAGGAAGCCGAGGCAGCCAAGGCCGTCACGTGGCGGGGAGGAGCCCGCAGCGCCCCCTTCGCCAGCCCTGCACCACCCACCGCTCGCCCTCAGCGCGCCCAGCCGCCCACCTGCCAAGGGAAGGAGCGCAGCGCCCGCGCCGCCAGGAAGCGGCGCTCAAAACTCTGCAGCAGGCGCGTAGCCTCCGCGCTCTCTTCCGGCGCCATGGCGTGGCGGAGCCGCGGCCTCGCTCCGGAGACGGGACGGAAGCGGGGACGTACCCAGAGGAGGAGAGCTAGAGCCGTCCTGAGGGCCGGGGGCGGGGCCGGGGCGGGACCAGGGGCGGGACCAGGCGCTGCTCAGGCATGGGAGGCGGGGCTTGAGGTTTCAAGGCGGAGCTGGGCGGTGCTCCGGACAGGCTGTGGTGTTGGGGAGCGAATCAAGGTTTTCCGAGGCCCTGAGAGGTGGGACTTGTGGGGGAAGATTTGAGGCGGGTCCTGGAGGAGGGCTCAGAGGCGAGGTTTGAGGCTTGGGAGGTGGGGCCAGAGGTGGGGGCGTGGTCAGGGCATCTCGGGGCGGAGTCAGGGTTTGTGGCCAGTGTTTCGCTCAGCCGCGAGCGTTCCCTTCGATAGTCCGGTGAGGCTGAGATTCTGGTAATCATGCTCGCTGTTCCTGCACCTTTCTGAGGCTCTCATTGTCAGGGGCTGCCCTCCGGCCCTATCCTAGCCCTGTCACCTTCAGTGCCACTCGTCTGTGTGGATGGGCAGAAGGGACCCTCACTGCCCTCATGCCCCTCGAGGGTGCGGGGTTGCCTAGCCAGGCCGGTACCCGTGGGCTCAGGCTATGGCGGCTTGTTCTCTTCTTGGGAAAGGGCAGTTAGGTCAAGGTGTTGGATTCCACACTGGCTGCTACACGGAGGGCAAAGAGAAACGGAAGCGACCCAGGCCGCTCCAGATGTCTTCTCTTGTGGGTCTCAGGAGGGATAGCTACGGGCCAGAACCTTACATGTGTATGTGCACGTTTCTGCAGGTGTCCGCGCGGGTTCAACCACGTACCCAGTCCACGTGGTCTCGTCACTACAGTTCTCTGAAGTCTGTGTTCAGAGTATCGGCTCCCACCTTGGGAGTGGCGGGCAGGGGAGGGTTCCAACTGCCCTGGGCCAGCTCGCAGGTCAACCCACAGTCATGTCTTCTCGATGGTCTCCTCCAACAGAGGCAGAAGCTCTCGTTACCCCAGCCTTTGGAGCCATCCTTAACCCGTGGGGACTTTTGTTCACCAAATACTTACTAAGCACTTATTCTGTTCTTGGCTCTGTCAGGCACTGAGGCTGCAGCAGTGAGAAAAACCCAGAGTGGTTCCTGCGCCCTAGGGACTCAGGGGCTTTTGGGGGAAGGAGACATTGAACTAATTACCGCACAGATAAAAGCAGAAGTATGATGGCATTGTACACCAGGCGGGTGAGCACACAAAATCGAGTGGGAGTTTTCACTTTGCAGGAAAAAGGATTCTGAAAGGGGGCTCTTGGGTCCCAAGGGGTGGTACAGAGGTCGGGATGGGGAGGAAAAGAGAAAGATAATGACTTGTTTGACATTATTATGTCTTGAGTGAAAGGCAGGGCAGACAGTTCATAACTCACCAGTGCTGCCTTCATGCTCAAAGTCTAGACAGTTACCTTGACAAATCTCTTATAAAACGCCATTGAGAAGCTTCTTCTTTTTTTTTTTAATAAAAGAAACATTTTATCCATTGCAACAATAATACACTATAATGTGATAAATACATAATAAAAACATTTGTAATATTTTATATAGTAATTATGCTTACATGCCTATTAATTTTTAATAATAATTGTAAGAAAAAAGTACTCATTTAGATACAAATACAGCACATCACACGCAATGGATCGACTGCATTGATCGCATACAGACATTTACAGATTAGTCTTCCAATATCAAAAAGGAGGACATGTAGGAGGACACTTTCTGAGAGAGGATGGAACTTATAAAAGGACTGTCCTCCCTAAAGGAGGATGATTGGTCACCTTAACTATAAACCTACTCTTGCCCCACCCTGTAGAGAACTTTCTTGATTCTTGACTCTTGAGAGCTAATTTGTTAACTCTACTTGCAGAAGGTAGATGAGAGGACTGATTAGCTCTCATTACCCCTTTCGGGTGAGGAGCACTGGCACCCTGCTCAGTGGTGAGCACAAGTGAGAATTAATTTCAATTGAATGTATTTATTCTCTCATATCCATTCTTCCACAACCGAGGGAGCACAGAACCTGACACAAAAATTGTTCATCTTTTCTTATCTCAACACTGTTTTTTTTAAACAAGTTTTTATTTAAAATATTTTTAAATTTTTACTTATTTTAAAAATTTATTTAGCCAGAGAGGAAGGGAGAGAGAGGAACACCGATCCGTTTCTGCACGTACCCTGACTGGGGATCAAACCAGCAACCTCTGTGCTTCTGGATGATGCTCTAAAAACTGAGCTATCCAGTCAGGGCTCAATACTGTTGATTTAAATAAAGAAGGTGTGTTGCGGTTATTGCGGTGTTTTCACATGGAATTCATGGTCTCTGGTTCTGAGATGTATAAATCCTCATAGTCCCGGTGTTCTGAGATAGAATCACCTGTGATACAACAATGAGTCTTAACTATAATTTGATGCTTGATTGTGTAGGACTGACACTTGGAAGCTGGGTCTGGTGAGCTGGTTCACTTTTGCTGTTTTGATCAGCTCTCTGCCTGCAGTAGAAAAAGCAATGGGAAACAGTCAGTTAAACTCATAAATACAGGGCTATGAAAACACCAGATAACTATTAATTGCCTTTCCTCTGAAGAGCAAAAGCACATGTATAGTCAATGCCATAGTAACACTGTATGACGTTATACTAAGGTATTAATCAACCTAGGCTGCTGGTCCAACCTTTTCTAATGCCACAGACGGGAAGCAGGTTGGGGACGGACCCTGAGTGGGCCACAGCATTGATGTGCACTTGAAAGAAACCTTTATCTTTGAGTGTGGGCTCTCAGGAGGGGCAAAGGTGATGCATTTCAGGTCTGGATCTGGAAGGATCAAGGCACTGAAGGGATGTGTAACATTCTTTGGCCCTCAAAGGTATGGTACTGTTCAGGAGTAGGTGAAGTGAAGACTGCTGTTTAACAGGACAAGTAAAAGTTCCAGCTGGTGTTGAGATGAAGAGAAGCATTTGGATATATATCCCATTGGTCCTCCCAGGGGCCAGAGGGATGTGAATGTGCACATGCCGTATTAAAGCTTCGGCTTCTGGATTTGAGGTCTCCTTTAATAGTAATAAGAAAAACCTAATGCGTTTTAACTGTACTGAAGGGTTTCCTTTTAGAAATTATGCTGTGGGCATGGCGATTCAGTTAGTACATTGTAGTTTTTCCTGTATCTCTCCTATGGCTAATGGTTTCTATAAAAAAGGACCAATTGATTTCTTTCTAAAATGTTGCTTCAGGGTGTAGAGGCCTTTATAGGTCATGTTTCAACTTACAGGCACATTTTTTAGCTTAAATATAAATTATGTTAAATGTGGGCTTTGAAATGGAGTTAAGGTTAAGTAAAGTTCCAACTCCCCTTAGTGTATAGTGCTTTGGAAGTCCCCATGTTATGTTAAAGTCAGGACTGGGTGTAATAATACGAGAGGTACAGTCGAATGATAAACTATTGAGGTGTAGAAAGTGGTGTACTTGGTCCATAGAATGCCTTGACTGATGGTAGGACCAATATTATGGATTGATGTGTCCCCTCAAAAGATATGTTAAAGTCACTAACTCCTGCTACCTAGGAATGTGAACTTATTTGCAGATATAATTAAATTAAGATGAGGTCATACTGGATTACACCAAGCTCTAAATCCCATGACTAGTGTCCTTAGAAGACAGATACACAGGGAGAAGGTGGCTGTATGACAGAGGGGGCAGAGATTGGAGAAAGAATATCGAGGGTTGCTGACAACCACCAGAGGCTAGAGGCAAGGAAAGACCCTCCCCTACACGTTTCAGAGGGACCCTGGCCCTGCCGACATCTTGAATTTGGACTTCTAGTCTCCAGATCTGTGAAACAATACATTTCTGTTGTTTTAAGCCACCAGGTTTTTGGTACTTTGTTATGGAAGCCCTAGGAAACTAATACAATCAGTGCATAATTTGGGGGCGGGGGCTGCACAAAGTGAAAATGCAGGGTCCTTGTTAAAAATCAAGAATTTTGAGACTCTGACAGTACATTATTAAACTAAGCCGGGGGCTCTTCTGAGCCCTGGGCCCATACCATAGGAAAACCAAAGGCCACTCACTTCTTTTTCCGACGAATCGCTGTGTATGTCACCATAGTGACAAACAGAACTGCAAGAACTCCTGTGACAATCCCAAGACCAATACCTGTTTTTTTGAGAGCAGATGCCCTCTGCTTGTCTGCTCCTGTTAAAAAATCAGATAGTTTTTAATTGTCTGATTATTAAGAGGCTATTCCAGCTGCTCCTGGGTCCCTGGGAAGTTTCCCAGCCATGCGCTAGTGAATATTAATTATAGAAATGAAACGTATATTTAACCCAAGAATGTGCTCACTGCAGAGAAATCTCACAGGGCAAGTCGTTGAAAGACGATTTACTAAATGACCTATTCGCCAAATGACCCATTTGCCTAATGACCACTTTGCCAAATGACCATTTTGCTAAAAGCCAATTCACTGAGAATCAGCCACTAGGATGTCCTGCTTCTCAATAACTGATGGTCAAGCACACCTTACCCCGGCTCGCAATGTGCTATTGGACAGAGGTAGGGTCCAAATAGTTGAACAGAGCTCTAAAGTTAAAAAAAACCAACCTGAATAATTTGCTGAAGCGGTCATTTATTTAATTAGTTTTCTGCAAAACGGCCTGCTTTCTTTATATTCACAGGGAGATTGTGGGCAGTGGCTTGGAAGAAGGGAAAAGGTGCAGGGTGATGTTCTTTATACTCTGCTTTCATTGAATGTAGTTGCACTAAGCACTCGATAAATCACCAGGCACTATCTAAGTCTCTCCTGGCAGAAGAAAAACTGGCTCGTGTATGTAAACAACTGAATTCCCAGAGATGATTCCTTTCTTCCTTTATGTTGCCCAGATTTAGGAATTAGCACCTCATTTACAGGAACCCCTGTCTCCCCCTTATTTTTCAGCAATGACTGGAATGGCAAGCAGCTTTTTCCCAGGCGCCAGCATGCATGGAGTTGGGGAAGGAAGGTTAGTTTTTCATATCTGCAAGGGGCATCTGGAGGCAGACTGCAGACAGTTTCTGAGGATCAGGAGGATTATCCTCTGACTTCCTCTGTGGAGAGACTCTCCTTTGTCCCAGAGGCACTGTAAAATGTCACCAGCATGTCCAGGGTTCCCTACTTCCTCTGCTATCTTTTTCGAGCTGCTGACACCTTGGGCTGGAGGTGCGGATGCTACCGGGAAACAGGATTATTCTGCTTGATTTCTCCCTTCTCCAGGAGACTGCACCTGTTCTTTCTCAGGACAGGACAGACCACACTGCCAATTTTCTGGTGGGCGCTTTTGTATCTCACCTGCCTGCTGCTGGTTGTGAGAGTCCACAAGCATTGCCTGGGTGACTGCCAGGGAGCCGTTGTGGGGTTCGGGGGTAACCCCCAGGAGCTTACACATGAGTGGGTAGATATGGATGCTGTCAAAAGCCTCAGCCAGGTGATTCTTCTTGAAATTTGGCCCAAAAGCTCTGAATATGGTCTTCATGTCCATGAGGACGTTATCAAAGCTATGATCTCCTTTGTTGAAATATATTATGAGTCGCTGAAAAATAATAATAACAAAAAAGCCATTTTAGATTCCAGTTCACTGAAAGAAAACTGCCCCTTAGTTAATATTATGCTTGTTGGATTCATGAAACCTTTGAAAATTTACTTGACGAGCGAGGATACTGCTTTCTACAGCGGCAGAGAGAAGAGCAAGGAATGAAAGATCTCTGAGAGAGAATAAGGAAAGCATATCCATTAGAAACAGCAAGGAGATAACAACCCTGACAATAACAACAAGCTCAAGCACAGAGTGCTCACGGTGTACTGTGAATTGTTCTGAATGCTTTATAAATACATGCTAACTCTTTGCTCTCCTAGTGGCCCAGCAAGGGCTCTACTATTAACCTCCCTATTTTGAAGATAGGAAAACTGAGGAGCCTGCCCTGAGTCATGTAGTAGCAAGGTTTAGAGCAGGTATCTGAACTCAGACTGTCTGGTTCTAGAGCCGGGTATATATTTTTACGGCACAAAAGTGTGTATATATACTAAGCGTGAGAGGGTCCTGCTAATCATGATGTATGCTGACTCAGGGGGCTGTTTGGAAAGGAGGGAATAAGGACTGTAGGTCATTGTTTAATGAGTGCTCTTCTTCAAATGACTTAATAACATCAATCACAACCTATATTTTCTTAGGACCAATAGATAGTCTAGTACGTAAGAAATGTGATGCTATATACTTGGGTAAGTTGGTCTCGTGTTTGGCTGGGTGAATACAGGAAGCTCCTATCATTCAGCTCAGGCTCCCTCACCCTTGCTAAAGAAACCAGTCTAATGACCTTTGAGGCCATGGGGCAGCCTGCCTAGAGCAAGTGCCCAAGTGTTGGCCTCATGTGGTTTGTCAGCTCCTTAGTCCCTGCAGAGAGAAGGATAGCATCCAATCTACTCAGTACCTAAGGGCAGGCAGGCAGATGGGAGTCTGAGAACTGTGCTTAGTGAGATCGACTGGGACCAAAGGATTTTCTATCTAATTGTCACTTTGCCAGGAGATTAAATTGACCCCAGCATCCTATTCCCTCATACTATGTTGTTGGTCACGTTGGGAATGTGTCCTATGAAATGCCTTCACATCAGTGGATAAACTATTGTCCCAGAGCATCGAAGTTGCTGGTGTGGTCCTAGGGCCACTGGCTCAATCCCGAGTTCCGTGGCTCAATCCTGGGGTCACTGGCTTGATCTCAAGGGCACTGGGTCAACCCTGAGGTTTTGGGCTCAGGTTCAAGCCCCAGTCAGGGTGCAGACGAGAAACAATCAATAGTTGCACAACTAAGTGGAACAGCTAATTGATGCTTCTCTCTCTCTCTCTCTCTCTCTCTCTTTCTTCTCTCTCCTCCTCCCTTCCTTTCTATCAGGATCAATGGGAAAAGAAGTTGTAGCGTGTTTCAATTCTTTGCTCCTTTTTATGGCTACATAATATTCCACTGTATGGATATACCATATTTTGTTTATCCATTATCAGTTGATAGGCATTTGCATTGTTTTCACCTTTTGGTTATTGTGAGTAATGCTGCTGTAAGCATTTGTGTATAGGTTGCTTTTTTTTATATATGCAAAGGGGAACCAGTAGGTGTTTTTTTTTTGTTTGAATCTTCTGGTGATCTGTGCATAATAATCAAGCATGTGGGCTTGGGTTCAGACCTCAGCCTTACACTTCTGATCCCAAACCACTTCTCTCTAGCACTGGTTTCTTCCTCATTAAAATGAGGGAGATAAGAGTATTTTTAGGGTTGTTATGAAGACAAAAATGAAATAACTCATGTTTTTAGCACAGCATTGGACACTTAGCCTTGGTCAGGGATATTTATCATTATTATTGCATAATGGTACCATGGGGCAGGGGTGGTAGGGTGGGATGGGGGAGTAAGGGAGTGGGGAACATGTAGAAAACAGTGGGTTATCACTCATTGCGCATGCATTTATATTTTAATGTTTTCTAGAACTGTCCCTATCCAGTGGCTGTCTCCCAGATTCAAGATGACTTTATTTATTTTAGAATCAACTTACCCCATTGATGTTATAACCAGAGTCAGCATACAGCATGATTGGCAGGATCCTCTCGTGCTTAGCAAGATGGAAGCGTTCTGGAAATTCCTCCTTCTTATAGACATGGAGATGCGGGTGTGCATTCTTCAGCGCTTGGTAAAGGGCTTCCTCTTTCCCTGGTTTGGGCAGGATCATCCCAAAACCTCCATAGTCCACGATATCAAACTTGACCAAGTCCTTGTACCTGATGTAGTTGGTCAAGAGGATCTCAGTGACATCGGGTTTCTTTTTTACTGTGGTCATGCCGTGATCTGATGTGATGATGACATTGAGGTGTTCAGTCAGCCTGTGCCTCTCAATGGCTTCTACCAGGTACCCGAGTGTTCTGTCGATTTGCTGAATCATGACCCTTCTGTTTTCTGTCTCGGGCCCGAATTTATGTCCCACGTTATCTGGCTCTCCGTAGTACAGGGTCACGAAGTCAAAGTCTTCCTTAGTGAACCAGTTCATGACAATATCAATGTTCTCCCTCCACTCTGTCTCGTTGCTGTCTGGGTGAGTGTAAGACTCCACCAGGGTCCTCTGGACGGCTTCCCCTTGGTATTTAGCACCTCCCCCGGGATAGTGGAATGAGGCAGTCTTCCTCCCCTGCAAACACAAGCGGAAAATCCCATCAAGGCCTTTTCAGGTATCTTTCTCATCATAAGCAAAGCTCAACTTGTTGACACCCCTGCCTTCCTGCAGAGGTTTAGAAAACACATGGGCTTTGGATTTAGGAGGGGTTGGTTGAATTTCATTCTTGGCTTCCCCAGGATTTCATTGAATATAAAATTTTTGTTAGCTGAAAGACACACCCTTATTTTATGGACTAACAAGAAGCTGCCAATTAAACCATGACATGCCAATGATTGGAAGATATACTCTAAATTCAGAGGTGGCAAAATGAAAACAAAAAGTTCTTTAGAATGGAGGAATCATGGCTTTCTAAGTTGGTGCTGCTGAGTTCTTTAATCTCTTATGCTTCAGTGTTTCTACATGTGAAATGCCAAAAAGTTGATGGAGTTTTTGAGGTCTGAGACAGATAACTTAAGATAAAGTGTTGGGCATCATATTTTGGCACCCAGTAGGCACTCTTTGCCTCCAGGTATAACGAGCTACCCCAGGCCTTCCCCAGTGTGTGTAGTGGACAGTTGATATGTTTGCCTGCCTGGCACCCACTCCCCTGTCTGCTGGTTCAGAGCCCCCTGACTTTCCATGGAGACCCTCCTCTGTGCCCTTGCTCCATGCCAGGTTTGGGATGTGTTGGCTCCACATCAGGCTCCAGATGGGGGATGTGGCTCTAGCTTGGTTACAGAGGACACTCATCCTCTGGCCACTGTATTTGGTCTAGTCTTGGGCCCCTGTCCCAGTCAGAAGTAATGAGATATGAGCCTGGGACTTCCTCTGGGGCACCTGAAGAGGGGAGAAGCTGCCCTGATTCCCTATATAATGCTTTCAAAATTTGGAGGTGTTTGCAAGAAGTGGGGACTGCTATCTTGTTCCCTGTGCAGATGTTTGCTCAACCACTGGGCCGGATGACCTGCCCAGAGGCAGAACAATATGGCAGTTAAAAGTGTGCTCTGAGGCTGGATTGCCTGCTCACATCCTTTGCCGCCATTTGGATGCATGCTACTCATGCCCTCTACCTCAGTTTCCATATCTGTAAAATGGAGATGATTATGCCACTTCATGGGGTCATTGGGAGGACTAAATGCATGCAGAGCACATTAGTAAGTGTCCTGTGAGCTTAGCTTTTATTTTCCCCGGAGAGGGACAGAGAGCACTGGGCAAGGCGGAATGGTCAGGTGAAGAGGAGAAATGATGATTTCCTCCAGGTTCTGCCTCCCACGGGGAACTGGAGGCAAATCTGTACCCTGGCGTGTACACCCCAGGGTAGGGCACTGCAGAGGGAAGATGAGAGCGAGGGCTTTAGAAATGGCAGAAATGGCTGCAGAAAGGGGCATCGGGTTCCTTATCTCAGAGGAGTGGGGCGAATCAGCTATGGAATGTGGCTGAGTCTTGCAAGGCCTTAGAGAGGCCTGGGATTGCTGCTTGACACTGAGACCCTTGTTAGTGGGGCCTGATGACCTTCCCTCTATGTCAGGCCATGGGCAACTAGGCAGGGCAGCAAGTTACAGACAACAGGAAGAGGGTCATGGCCTCCTTACAATCTGTCATGGAGGAGCTGACGTCTCTTTTCTCTCCCTGTCTGCAGAGAATAAACCTGGGAAGGGTGTGTGTGTCTCTAGAAGAGCACAGACCACACTCCTTCTACTCCAGCCTGCTGGGGCCACCAGGGGGTCTGTGGAGAGAGAGGGTAAGGGGCATCTGGTGAGGAGAGTTTTGATTTGGATTGGAGATGAAGGTTCTACCATGAGCAAAACTGAATTTTCTGCAATGGGGCTGTTTTAACAACACAAGTGACTGCAAAGTCATGAAAATATTCTTACGTGATCTTACCAGTAATCCCCAGGAGAAAGGTGGTTTTGGACAAAGCTTGGTAAAAAAAAGTTAGGAAAAGAAAATACTTTTCTGTATGCTCACCAATGTGTTAACAATGAGATAGACACTTTTCACTAAGTAGGTTCCATTTTTGCAAAGCAGCTCCTCAACCAGGAATGGGCACATAGTAGGTACTCAACAGATTTTTGGTTCAGTGAATAAATGGCCTGCTTATCTGGGGAGTAAATACTTCCCTTCATCTCAGCTACACTATTACCTTGAGGGCTGTTCTGTGACACTGCTTGTATCACCCAAGATTAGGATGTTCTGAAAAGTTTATTGGCTTCAGTAGGACCAAGCGATGGTGGTGGTGTGACTACGTTGATTTGTTATGGAGAATAAATGACTGGGAAGACGTTTGGGATAATGGCCCCTTGGTTGTGGTTATTTAGTCAACAAATGAGCGGAGAAGTATAACCAAGACTAATGCCAAAACTTCCCATATACGTTTGAGAAGTAGGAAAGCAATTTGGAAGTTGAAGGGGATGCTATTGGTGCCCCACCCAGATCCCCTTCCTGAACCAATGCACCCACACCCACTTATTTGAGGGTGGCTGCTAACGACTCTCAGCTGCCTCATTATCTGGAAAATCACCCTCACCAAATAGCCGAGTCCTATATCACCTGGGGAGGTACCCCACACTGTTTCTCCTCCACCTCCACTTGCCTGTGACCAGTGATTGACTGACAGAGGACAGAAGACCAGCTCCTTGGCCTTAGGATGGGATAACATTAGGGTTCATTCATGCTCCAGAGCTCCTCATGAGGTCAGGCTGAAGCTGTCTCCAGCAGGGACCACATCTCACTTAGCCTTTCCTCTGTGCTGTCGGTCTTCCTTACCCCCATGTCCTGAGACCTCTCCCTCAGCTCATTACGGGCACTGAACCCCTGCCTCAGGCTCTGCTTTTAGGAAACTTGACCTAAGACAGAGTCTGAATACTAAATAGTATTTGCAAGAGTCCAGGAGCTCTGCTGTTCATAGCTAGGGGCGGAATTCTATCCCCTCTGCCCTCCAGCATTCATTTTCTATTAGGTGATGCAGTCTTACTTTCTCTCCCGTGCTTTCCCCAACCCGAGATTATCTTGATTTGTGTACTTACTTTATCTCCTCTAGAACGTGAGCTCAAGGAGATCAGGGCTGTGTCTGTCTTGTTGACCACACTTTTCCTGGGACCTACGATAGGCCTGGCTCAGAGTAAGTCCTAACCGTTAATTAAATGCATGTTGAATGAATACATAAATTATATCTTTTTTGTGGGTGACTTATGGAAATAGTCACAGAAACTTTCTCTTTTGGGTTCTAGCCTCTTACAACCTCCACAGGTAACACATTTCCTTTCTGATACAAATAGAATTTCTGTGTTTGCTTTAACTTGCAAATCCTCTAGTATTTATTTATCGCATTTCTGATTGGCAATCAACGTAATTCTCCGTTTTTAGTGACGATGCTTTGTTTAACTTACATGTGAATTGACTTTACTCTGAAGTATGGACTTGGCTGGAAGAAGGGTGACACTTCTAACATTTTGCAGATGGAAGTTGGACTGGCTATTTTATTACTTAGAGTAATTGACATTGCCATTCTGAGGAACTTAGGAAGCCCTGCGTATCCAGTTGAATTTCTGATGTTTGCATGTTAAACCTCAGAGGTTCCCAACTTGAAGAGGAATTGTTTTCTTATGCTGTATTCTCAACAACAACCTTCTTTAATGATATTTCAAGCTGTATCTTAGGAAGCTATAATTTTTCTCACTTGGTCCCATAGGAATTTTAGTTGTGCTGCTCCGTGAAATCAGCTCGAGAGAGAAATGTGTGTGTAGAGCGTGTGTGCACACAAACACACGACTCTGTTTATTTGGGACCCATGATAATCAAAAGTGCTACATTCAACAAATGCTTCTGAGAAACAATCTGAGCACTTAATTTGGATGCAAAAGAGTTGGTATTTACTATTCTACCCTTTAATTAGCATAATCACTGTTTCACTGGCGATAGCAATTGGAAAATCGCTAGGTTCATTATTCCCCTTTAGCGGAGAGTTGCGTCCGTGTGGCTACTGCTTTCTAAAAACAAGAGTTGGTACTTCCTACGGGGAAATCCTGACTGTTGGGTTCTGAGCAGACTCACAAAACTCTTCAGAATCAATCATTGGAGGAAATGTTTCAGTTTGGCCTTGCGTTTGGTCTCATCTCTTCCTGGAGGCGAGAGATGAATGCCACAAGGCACGCGTGTTATGAAGGCCCCTGTGCTTGGTGGGGAGTGCGTGTGTCTCAGGGAAAGGAGTTCCTCACACGTTTCAGGGAATGATGGAGAGGGGAGGGATGGGTCTCACGTGTTGGCAATTCAGAAGTCAAAATTGGTGCTGGGAGTTTCCAACCGCTTTTCTGCCTGCTTTTCTGCTTTTCTGTGCTTAGGAGGAGCCACTGGACAGAAGGCTGGACAGAAGGCAGCTAGATGGTCAAGGTTCTGTTTTCTCCTCCTCCCTCCACGTTTGGAGGAGAGACTGCTGTTCTTTTTTTTTTTTTTTAATATTGTTGTTATTATTATTTATTTTTATTTTTTTTAACAGGGACAGAGAGAGGGACAGACAGACAGGAATGGAGAGAGGTGAGAAGCATCAATCATTAGTGTTTCACTGCCATTGCGACACCTTAGTTGTTCATTGATTGCTTTCTCACATGTGCCTTGACCGCGGGCCTTCAGCGGACCAAAGCAACCCCTTGCTGGAGCCAGTGACCTTGGGTCCAAGCGGGTGAGCCTTTGCTCAAGCCAGATGGACCCGCGCTCAAGCTGGCGAGCTTGGGGACTCGAATCGGGGTCTTCCACATCCCAGTCCGACGCTCTATCCACTGCGCCACCGCCTGGGCAAGCAAGACTGCTGTTCTTAGAGCCTTTATGATGTGTAATAAAGACACAGGTTGGGCCAATATTGGGATGCATTACCTTTCTCACAGCTCTTTCAAATTTCGAGGCTAATGGAGACTGGGCTTGCCCTGAGAACCCTGAGTGGCTTTGAGGCTAATGGAGACTGGGCTTGCCCTGAGAACCCAGAATGGTAGCTGCCCACCCATCCTCTGCCCAAGTCCCCTCCTGGTAGTCACCCACTGTGGTCCTGTGACAAACTCTTGGCACCTGTGAGGTCTTACTCAGCCCGTCCCCTGCCTTCGCAGGGCCGAATGTGCTCTATATCTTCTTCAGGGAGAGGCAAAGCATGCCCGAGGCTTTTCACGATTCCTCTGGGTCTCACAGTCATGGCTGCCTGCCTTCCCCTGAGTGTTAGGATTTGTGAACCTCGGCCATTGTTCATATTCAGTTATTGGGGGTGCTCACTGACACTCCGAGCCTGCTCTACCTGGAGCCTCTTGGTTTATCCCCTGACCTTGAGTGAAGTCCTGCTGGAATGTGAGTATGCTTGCAGGCTGTGATGAATGGATGTGAAGGTGGACAGGAATCCTATCTTTTAGGCACCATCCACCAAGGTGTGTCAGTTCTCATGCACCTTGATCGACTCCAGTAACATTAGTGTCACTGAAGGAAAACATTTTAGTCATATTAAAGGTTCATGCATCAGTCTGCACAAAGCTCACTGCGAAGAGACTTGGGAAAAGGATGTATTTTCCAAATGACGGATGCAGGGCAGGCCCCCTTCCTCCAGCCCTGCCTGGCAATACAGATGTGCCCCTGAATGGCATTTAGGGCTAGCTGGAGTGCTGTTATGGGGCGCTAGCCGGGGCTGCAGGAATTTGATATCTGATTGCAGCAGCTTTTCTATCAGTGCCTCAGGTTGCTGGCTGTCAGCCCTGTCTCAAGGCAGGAGCTGCCGGTGGCAGAATGAGATATACCAATTAGACATTTGTTTGCCAAATGAGTGGCGTGTTATCAGTTGCCTGGCCATGCATCAGATCCCTTTTTTGCACAATCACTTATGAATTCAGCAAAGAGCAAAAACACTCTGATTATGAATTGAGCAGAAGAAAGCAAATCCTGCAAATAAATGGCAACGAGGTAAGAACCATGAATAAGAAAAATGATAGGAAAGGAGAAAATTGCCAGAGGCCCATGCCAGTGAACAAATATGATGGCAAGAGAGGCCTGGGGTTTGAATAGTGAATTAAAGAAGACTGGAGGAATAATAATAATAATAATAATAATGAAGGAAGAAGAAAGAAGGAGAAGGAAGAGGAAGGAAGAAGAAAGAAGGAGAAGAAGGAAGGGGAAGAAGGAAGAGGAGGAGGGGGGAAGAGGAGGAAGAGGAGGAAGAAGAGAAGGAGGAGGAGGAGGAAGAGGAGGAGGAGGGGGATGAGGAGGAAGAAGAGGGGGGGAAGAGTAGGAGGAGGAAGAGGAAGAGGAGGAAGAGGAGGAGGAGGAGGAAGGGGGAAAGGGGAGGAGGAGGAGGAGGAGGAGGAGGAAGAAGAAGAAGAAGAAGAAAAGGCGGAGGAGGAGGAGGAGGGAGTAAGAGGAGAAGGGGAAGAGGAGAAGGAGGAGGAGAAAGAGGAGGAGGAGGAGGAGGAGGGGGAGAAAAACAAGGGGGGAGAGGAGGAGGAGGAAGAGGAGGGGGAGGAGGAAGAAGGGGGGAAGAGGAGGAGGAGGAGGAAGGGGGAAAAGGGAGGAGGAGGAGGAGATTGTTTAGACCTCCTCTGCAGCTAGGCAAATAAAAGATGTAATATGAAATCCACAGCTTAATGTTTTGGCCACAGAAGTAATATTATGTCATGGTTAACTGTTAAGAATTGCCAAACTCAGGGCAAAGTTTACATTTCAGCTCTGCCTCTCACTAGCTTTGTGAGTTTGAGAAGCTATGGCACTGCTCTCTGTCTCAACTTGCTAATCTGTTAAATGGGTATAATCATAGCACCCACCTCAGATGTTGTTATGCATTAATACATGTATATAATGTTGTGATATATGTAAAGCACTTAAATCAGTGCCTGACTCATAGTGTTATGAGCATTATTTTCTTGGGAGGACAGAATTTATTCGCATGGTCTATGCCTCAAAGTTTAAAAACATGACAGGAGAGGAAGGAATTAAAACGGAACCTGAGGTATGATGGGATTATTGACCACCCACTGTGATTCTTCTAGAGCTGCACTGTCCAATACGGTAGCCCCTAGCTACAGGTGGTATTTAGATTTAAACAGCAAATAATTTAATTTAAATACAATTAAAATTCAGTTCCCCAGGCTCACTAGCCATATTTCAAGGGCTCAATAACCACATGCAGCTAATGGCTCCCATGTTAAACAGTGTGCGATAGAACCTGTTTGTCGTCATGGAATATTCCATTGGATAGTTCCGACCTAGAGCTGTAGTGACCAGCTGACGAAGTGCTAGAATGATTCAGCCTCCATTCAAAAGCACGACTCATATTTTTGAGCACTTAGATCTAAGCGCCTTACTGGCATTATCTCAGTTAATCCTCCCAATGACCCTATGAAGGAGGGACTCTGACGATCTTTCCTTTACAGAAGGGGCAACTCAAACGCTGAAAGGAAGTCACTGTCCAAGGTTATGCAGCTGAGGAAGGGTGGAGGCAGCTGGGCGCCTGCTACGGGTGTCTGAGCCCACAGACTCCATTCTGAGCCACTGCCTTATGCCACCTTGCAATGTGACATGCTTAGTGTGGGCTTGGGACACAGAGAGGAAGCCCTAGCACCCAGGATAGCTTTGGAGGAAAGGCTAGTGTCTTGGAAAGAAGAGAGAGGTTCTATTCTAAAGTGCCGACTGGAAGCTCATTGAGAAAATGCAAAGCTGACAACAGGTTTTGGGGCCAGGAGTTGAACACGCAGCTCTGATTTCTGCCTTTTCAAAGCAGTAATGAATGGCCATTGGAACTAGTTCAAGTAAATGTTCTCATCAGGGCTTTTTATGGTCCAAAGATGCATTAACTAGTCAGCTTTGTTCCTAAGGGCTTTTATGCTTAAGTCTGAGGCAAGTGCATAAACAGATATTTATTAAAGAGCTGCTCAATCCAGACGCTATGGTGAGCCCCGGAGGTACAATCGTGATTAAGCCAGTCTCTGCCCTGACTTGTCCATCCGTAACAGCTAAAACTTACCGAGCATTTTTGCTCTGTGCCCGCTGCTTTTCACACATTTAATCCTTACACCAGTTCTGTTAAATAAGCACATCATCATGATCCCTATCGCACAGTTAGGAAAACAGATGCTCAGAGAGGTTAAATCACTTTCCCAAGGTCACACAGCTTCTAATCTCCATCCCACATGCCTTAGAATGAGAAGCAACCTCCCTGGAAGGGTTTCTGATGGTACCTGTCTCTGGGCTGTGATCCAGAGGGGGAGCACGCCATTGTCCCACCACTCAGTCTTGTTCTGTGTGGTCTTGAAGGAGTACTTCCAGCCTGTCTCAGTGTTAAACATCATGTTGTGAATGACTCCATGATCTTCAATCCAGCGACCTTGGGGATAAGAATGGAAGGAATAAGTTCTATGAACAGATGCTTCTAGGGGTATAATGTGGTCTTAAGACCACCTCCCCCAGCATCCTTTGGGTTGGCCTATGTCCTCTGGTGGATTGTGGCTCCAGGTGGCCACCCAGAGGTTTCAGACTTGCTTTTCTGGAGGTGTGAACATTGGTAGCCACAAAGGAAGGGCTAATTACCTCTCACACCCGGAACAGACCTCACAGCCCAGGGGGAAGCCGTGTTACCTATGGAGGCTGATGAAGGAGGAAGGAAGGCAAGGTATAGGGAGGCCATGTTTTTTTGGTTATTCTGTGTCTAGAAACTAAGAGCCTTGGATTTGGACAATTCCTGTGGGATTATTTTTCTTATCTCCTGCTTATGATGATCTGATTCAATATTGAACATCCAGTTGGCCTGATTCTCAGCCGGGCCTTTTAGGGTTTCTCCTAGGACTCCCATGGGCTATGCTGTTTGAGGGAACCAGAGGACTCAGGGAGGATTTCTAGACATAGAGACTTATTTTTATCTACTTGAGGAAGGAAGGTGGATGTTGGGGAATGTGAGCAAGCTAGATTGTTCCTGAAGACATAGGAATTGAACTGAGTGTGAAAAATCCCCGTGATCGTACATCCAACCAGGGAAAAGGAGAGTGCACGTGGGGGCCAGTCTAGGGGAACTGAGCTCCTGTTCCCCAGCCTCCTGGAGGACAAAGAGTCTGGATGACCCTAATGACTGTAATAAGCTGGAAATGATTTCTCTTATGTCCGAGGTAAAATGAGACAGGACATTTACGGTCATGGGAACAGTGAATGGGAAAGCACTCTTCAGGGTTCGTCACCACCAGGCTGATAGTGGGTAAGTCCCCCATGGGTAGCCCAGGCTTTCAACTGGAAAGACACAAAAAGAGTTGTTGCTGTAAAGCTTTAAAGAATTGTTTCCACCTTGTAGGTAGGCCACAGAGCCAACCCCACGTGGGGTTACTGGAAAGAATTTGTATTTCTGCCAGGGGTTGGGGCCTTGGAGTGTCAAGATTCTTGGTCAGGGAACAGATCAGACTGTCCGCAGAGGAAGAGCAGTGACCTAGAATGCACAAGAACTGGGTGCCAACCCTGACATGACTTCTGAAGTTGCTATGTGAACTTGAACAAGCTCCTGGCTCTCCTGGCCTTGGTTTGCCTGGGTAACAGTGTTAGCTTTGTGATGAAATCATGGCACACATTAGCGACGCCAAGTCCTGTAGGGACATTAATTCATGTAATTCTCCCCAAAGCCCTGCAAGTGGGCATTACTGTAGGCCCTGTCAGAGATGTCTCCCTTTACAGGAAACTGAGGCACAGAGTTTGCTTAAGGTCGTGCAGCAGAGCTGGGCTTTGAACCTGGGAAGTTTGGTTATAGCCCATGCTTTTTTGTTATTCATGTAAAATTCACATAACTTAAAATTACCATTAACATTTTAAAATGTACCAGTCAGTGGCATTTTGTGCAATCATAGTGAAATAATCACCTATCTCTAGTTCCAAGACTTTTAATCACCCCAAAAGGAGACCCTGTATCCATTAGCAGTCACCCCCCACCCCTGCTTCCTCCATTTCCTGTTGGCCGCTAGTCTACTTTCTGTCTCTATGGATTTGTCTACTCTGGATACTTCATAGAAATGAAATCATACAATATTGACTTTTTGTGTCTGGTTTCTTTTACTGAACATAAAATTTTCCAGGTTCATCCATTCTGTAGCATGTCTCTCTATGCCATTCTTTTTCATGGCTGAATAATATTCCATATCTGAATTGACTAGAGTTTTTTAGCCATTCATTAGTTGATGAAAATTTGGGTTATTTCCACTTTTTTTTTTTTTTTTTTACTATTGTGAATAATGCTGCTATGAACACTCATGTATGTAGAGGTTTCTGTTTGAATCTCTGCTTTTAATTCTTTTAGGGGTAGAATTGCTGAGTCATATGGCAACTCTCTAAGTTTTTGAGGAACCACCAAACTATTTTCTACAGTGGCTGCACCATTTTACATGCCCACCAGCAATGGACAAGAATTCCAGTTTCTCCATGTCCTCACCAACACCTGTTATGTTCCTTTTTTGAATTGTGGCCAACCTCGTGGGTGTGAAGTGGTGTGTCGTTGTGCTTTTGACTTGCATTTCTCCATGCCTGATGATGTTGAAGTCTCCAGGCAGTGCTTTTAATCTCTGTGCTATACTGTCTCTCAGGAGTCGGGTTGAATACCTCCAGTGGGAGCACTTTGTCACTGGTTGGTAGAGGCTGTAATGGGCAAGAACCATTCAAGCCTCACAAATTAATCATGGAAGCCCTCTGCAATCCACCCTGAGCCCTCCTCTTGTTACAGTGCCTGAGCTTCCTCACGGCTGGGCCATGCCACGTTCCGGCAGAGGAAACGGAAGCACACAGAGAACTCACCTGGGGAGCTGCTCGACTTTGCCTTTTATTTTTTTAAACCTGCAATATCCTGGATTCTGTTCTGTCTCCCTGCTCAGTAAAAAGCAACTCACCGTGGGATTGCAAACACCCGCCATTTTGCCTATTGTAGGGTTTCTCCATGGTAGTTTCTACCATCAGTCTTAGATTTGAGTTGCTTCTAGCCCTTGCTGAATCCTCTCCTCTGGCGTGGGGCCTGGGAGCCTGTTTTAATGAGCTCCCCAGGTGGTTTTAGTGCCCATGGACTGTCAGCACCACTGGTTCAGGGGCTTTAGTCATGCACACATGCATATGAGTCATTAACATACACGCATTAATTCCAGCAGGTGGCCCACCATCGAGAACCAGGGGGAGGGCAGGCAGGCATCAACACCTGGCTCACTCCAGTATCTGGGAAGGCTTGGGGTCCAGAGCCACTGGGAGGACTCGTGAGAAGGGATGGGAGAAAGCAAAGGGGGCTGTGGACATGGAAACTCCCCCCTCTTGCACCTTAAGGATGCTGATTGCATGACCTGTGTCAGCCACAGGTCAATTATAATTCCAGCTAAGTAGACTAGCCTGGGAGCCAATCATAGAATCCATTTTCTCCTCAAAGCGATGTTGCCCAAGTTTCAAACAACTAAGCTAAAATGAGCTCAGGGAGCACGACCCTTCCATTCTGCACACGGCTAGTCTCAGTAATTGTACATAGGAAGCCATCTCCGTGGGGTTTGGGTTATTTCTACCCTGACACTTAAAGGCATGTTCTAAATCCAGCCGCTAATGACCCGGCGGGGGTTTCCGTGGCCTCTTTGATTCCTTCTTCCCACTGCTCAAGCCTCTTTATCCTGGTCGCGGGCCAGTTCTGGAATGTGGGCAAAACAGGACAGAGGCGAAGAAAGGCGGAGAAAGGAACAGCTGTAGGGAGCAGCATTCATATTTTACTTAAATTGCTTTTTCTTTCTAAATTATTTTTATTTATTTATTAATTTTAGAGAAGATAGAGAGAGAGAAGGGGGGAGGAGCAGGAAGCATCAACTCCCATATGTACCTGGACCAGGCAAGCCCAGGGTTTTGAACCGGTGACCTCAGTGTTCCAGGTCGCCGGTTGATCCACTGTGCCACCACAGGTCAGGCAGTAAATTGCATTTTCTACTCTGGCATCAACCAGGGACCTGGCTAGAAAACCTGCATGAAGGGTGCGCCCTTGCCTGGGCGTGGAGTTCCAGAAGCTGCGAAGGGGCGGGTCTCGCTTGATGCTGCACAAGGCGGGCTGGACTGGACGAGAGGGTCGGTCTTGCCTCTTGTAAGCCCTCTCTCTGTGGGCCTCAGTTTCCCTCTTTGTGAAGCATGCCACGTTAACCATTTCCAAGGGTTCTTTCCTTCTCTGTCATACTGAGCGTCTGTCATCCATGTCATTTCAATGTCTGGTGATGTGGGTAATCATGCAAGCTAAACAGGAAGTAGGATGAGTTCTCCTTGTGAATGAGATTCCTGCTGCTTGCTAATTACCCTCTAATCAGGGTACAATGACGACTCCCACACCATATCACTTATGGCAAGGTGCCGGTAAATGTACCCAGCCGAGCATTTCAGGTCTGGGAACAAACCCAGAGAGATTCAGCTCCTTCTCTTGGTTCTCAGGGACTGACATTTATTTCTCAAACATACAGTGTGAATTTAGGAAACCACGAAGCCCAGAGTATGGTCCAACTTTTTCTTTCTCCTTCCCTTTCTCAAATATTTTGAGCCAAGTATTATCCTGGATTGTCTCATGGTATTTACAGTGAGGGGGCAGGGGAGAGAATTAAAAACAGCAAAAGTACATTCTGGAGTGCCTGCAGTGCTCACAGGTACCTTCTCTTAGAACCCCCTACTCATAAATCCTGATGAAAGGTGGGTCTAGGCACCATGTTTGTACCATGTGGTGTCTCCTCCCTATATTCAGTTGGTTGGCTGGAGACCCAGTTCTCTCTCAAGACTTGAACTAAGAGACACAGTAGCTAATCAGCTGGTGGTGGGCTCTGCTGTCTACCGTGGCTGACCGTGGGCAGAAAGAGAAAGATGGTTGAGAGTGAGAGAAGCAGAGATAGGAAAGTCCATCGTACTGATAAGAAAGAACTGCTGGGCTCCTGAGAGCCAGAAAGAGGAAGTTTCCATCCTTTAATTGCCTCTAATGTGGTTCTCACATCCACGAGTTTGCTCACTAGAGCCTTGCAGCTTGAGCTAGTGTGAATGGATTTCTGTTTCTTATAACCGTTTTTCTCTGACATGCTGAGAGTAGGGCGGTGACATTTATGTTGGAATCTCCCTGGCACAAAGCATGGGGCTGTACCTTTAGTGGGCATTCAACAAACGTTTGCTGAATCGAATTGAATAAGCTCCCTCCCACCTACATCTCATTTGCAGTTGGCCAGGTATGATCGAACAACTAGAAATCAGAACTTGATTTAGTCCAAAGTCAATTTGGGAAAAAATACTTTAGTGGAATTAAAATAAACCATGCTATAATTTAAAGACGCAATAAAAGCACCCCCCACCTCCATCCAACGTTTCCTCAGCTTCTACCTACTAATTTTCAGGTGCAACAGTATATATATTTGTGAATAGTCCACTTGGGCACTGACACGCTATCCTGCATTCACTTATTTAACAATAATTTGAGGACCTACTGTGAGTCATTTACTAATTCCTTTGAACTAATCTAGCAGATAAGCTATAAATGTACCTTCATTTTTCTTCTGATTTGTGAGGTCCAGTGCTTCATTAAACTCATATTCCCAAAACTAAAGAATAAAATGTCTTAATAACCGTCCAGTACGAAATCAGCAAGAACAGCTGCCAAATCAAGTTAACCAACCACCTGAAATCAACCCAGTGCTCCAATCTTGAGCAGACAAATTAATTCAGAACCACAGCCAAATTCCCACTGAAGGAACCCTCCCCCGGGGCTCAAAACCACACTCACCCCAAGTCTACAACCCTGAGTGCTACCCACTGATAACTTAAAAATATAGAAACAAGAACAGGTGTTCCAGTGCACCAACTGAAATGTGACACCTTACCATTTCTAGAGCAGGAGCTCTAGAAATGAGGCCTGACCTCCACATTAGCACCAGATGATGACAGCCTTTATGGGGATGGAGAAAATAAAGCCCTAGTGCACCCATTTTACTAAGCTGCTCTTGTTCATGTGTATATGCAAATGAGAACTGCTGACACTGCTTCTTTTTGACATTACTTTTTAATTATAGCCATCAATAAATCATTGTATCCTTGAACAAGACCTGAGAATGGCTCTAAGGCAGAGGTGTGATTCCTTAGGAACTAGGCCAGCAGAGAATGGGCTTCCTCACCCCACCTCTTCTTTCGAGCTGCTGTCAGAAACAGAAACACTCTTTTTTCAAGGAGCCAGAAGCAGAGGTGCTGCTCTTGAGTTGCGTCTGGGATCCTTACTGACATGCAGTTCTACCTTTGGCCTGACTTACTGGCCACTGTCACTGAGACAGGATCTGTCCTTGCTTCTGCACATTTTTTTCATTTTACCATTTCTCTTACCACGGTAACGGGCTGATGGTACCCCCTTTCCCTCCAAAGATAGGACAATATTCTTATCCTTAGAACCTGAGAACACAGCCTTATTTGGAAACAATGCTACCTTACTTTACAGAAGTAAGGATCTTGAGATGAGGAGATTATCCTGGATTATCTGTGTGAGCTCTAAATCCAAAGACATGTTTCCTTATAAGAAGCAGAATAGAAGAGAACACAGGCAGGAGGAGACACTGTGACCAGGAAAACAGAGACTGGAGTGATGCTGCCACAAGCCAAGGAATGCTGGCAGCTACCAAAGAGGCAAGGTAGGATTCTCTCCTAGAACCTCCAGAGGGAGCACAGCCCTGTTGGCACCTTGATTTTGGATTTCTGGCCTCCAGACATTTTGTTGTTTTAAGCCACCAGCTTGTGGTGCTTTGTGACAGCAGCCACAGGAAACTAATATACTTGTGCTGTCCGTCTCCAGTGATTCCAGCTTCTCCTCTCACTCAAGGCCTTAGAATCACAGAGCAGTCATGATGTTTTGCTTGGTTGCTATAGTGTTTTGGGCTGACCGTCTTGTGTGCTCCATGGACCCTTAGTGTTAGCCTCACTTGGGAGCTTGGTAGAAATGTGGACCCTCAGGCCCCAGCTCACATTCCCTGAACCCAAATCTGCATTTTAACCAGATGCCCAGGTTGTTCATATACACATTCAAATGTGAGCAGTGCTAGTAGGAGAGGCTCTGCAGTGGCAATTAGGTCTTTTATACACTTGCAAGAACTCTGTTAATACAGTGTGTCCGTAAAGTCATGGTGCACTTTTGACCGATCAAAAGTCAAAAGTGCACCATGACTTTACAGACACACTGTAGTTTCTTCAAGTAAATCTGTTAAATACGGCATCGAGGTTGTGTAGAAACCAAACAGAACCAAACTTAGAAATGCATACTGATGTATTATGGATGGCATGACATGATGTCTGGCATTTGCTTTAAAAGATCCCAGAAAGGAAGGAAGGAAGGAAGAAAGAAAGGAAGGAAAGAAGGAAGGAAGGAAGGAAGGAAGTAAGGATAGATAGATAGAAGAAAGCAAAGAAGAAAGCAAAGGGCATTGGGGCATTGTGTGGGGACAATGAAAATAGAGTGGCAAAATATGGACAAATTCTTGCAGCTTGGTGCTGGGTGCGCAGTGATACATCGTGAAAGTTTCTCTGCGTTTTCTGCAGAAATTTCCAAAATGAAAAGCTAGGAGAGACCTTGGTTTTCCAGCCTTCATTATTCTCAATTTTTTTTTTTATGATTCCATTTTTTTCTCCCTTTGTGGAAATGACAAGTGTTATAGGGTCATCTTTTTGTTCCATATCTGTTATTTCTTAGTTCTGTTTGTCTGTGTTTTGGCCTTTGTTGACTTCCAGGATGTTTTTAGCCGGGGGCTGTTGCTAGGGGAGCAGGATGAGAGCTGATTAATTTTAACAGGATCTTCCAACTAGGTTTCCAACAACCTCAGTTGGGCTTGTCTTGTTATCAGCAGCAGGAATGTAATTTCCTCTCTTTTTCCCTACTTCTCTTACCTCTAACCCCCCACCCCCCACTGGCTAGGTTGTCATCTGCACGACCTTTGGCTTTCTGATTCACATGTGATTTGAATATTGTACATCTTGTTCAGTGGTTTTCAACTAGGTAGTGATTTGGCCCCACAAGAAACATCTGGCAATGCCTGGAGCCAATTTTGGTTGTCATAACTGGGGGAGGAATGCTGCTGGCATCTAGAAGGCAGAGGCAAGGGACTCTGCTAAATACTCTATATACACGGATTGCCACCCCCCTCAAGACAAAGAGTGAATGATCCGGCTCAAGATGTTGATAGCACCAAGGCTGAGAAACTAATTTTGTCCTAAAGCTCATCCAAGTACATCTGGCCGCGTGTCCTTTGCTCCTGTCTCATGGAGACGGGGAGGTGGACTCACGACTGGTTTACATCTATGGGAAGTTTTTACCTCCCGCAGGTTGACTTTGGGATGGATGATAAATAACGGGTCATTTGTGCAAGTTGTACACTGCACACCTCCTGGGGGCGCCCCTCACATTTTACTTATGAAAACAGACCCTCAGGATTGTGCTGTTCACAATCTACATGGCTCTAAGTGGATGCTCTGATTTTGGGGTTGCCCTGGGGGCAGTTCTGGAACTGGAGACCTAATTTCTGGCCAGCAGGGTCCCTAGGAGAAAATGTTGAACAGAGAGAAACTTTTATTATTCTTGACCACTGTCTAATTATGGAATGTCTTCTTTACACCCCAGGGCCATATCCATTTGACTAGATCTAAAACTGTCAAATTATAATATCATGCTTTTGATAGATTTTATCTGAAACACGGTGGTGATAGCTTCTTAATTTTAGTCGGTTCCTTGGGGAGAGGAAATGTATTTATGCTGCTGCCATAAGAATTCCTATCTACCCCACCCTCCCCATTTGCTTGCCAGGATTTCCTTAGTTTCAACAACATAACTTTTATTGGTTCTCAATCATTTTGTAATAAAAACTGAGATTGCAAAAATGTTCATTGTCATTACTAGTGATGGAACAGTAAGTACAGACTTCTCAAGAGAGAGAGGGAATTGGGTGATTTTGACTATCAGAGTGAGCTGCTAACCCTCAAAGAATGGCTTTTCATTCTGGTGAGATCTGAGGGGAACTACACAGAGTTCAGAGAGACAGAGGGACAGCACTGGGAGGTGGCTGTTTGCAGGTGTGATCACCAGTTCCCTGCTCTGTGGGTGGCCCACCAGATAGAGGTGTGATTTTTATGGGACTGCGTACTGGATTCTGGTCTGCAGACTGCCATCCCTGCCCTGCATGTTGCACTCAGGCTGCTGTGGCGGGCTTTTCTCAGTTCTGCCAGGCCTTCTTCCCTGGCTCCTCCCTCTGATAATAGTCCCCGACTTTCCTCTGGGGACTCTCACAGTTTACACGCTTTGTGCCTGGGGGTGGGCGTGTGGTCCCAGCTGGGGTGGTCAGCACCATTCTATCCCCCTGACAACAGCAATTGGTTATGAGAAAGATATTAGCCCAATGAGAGTCATCTTGGGAATTTTGTGGTCACTCTTAGGAAAAAAGGAGAGAGAGGGAGGGAGAGAGAGAGGGAGAGAGAGATAATTTTGATGACATAATTTGAGGATCTGAATGTAGTCACACCTGAAGCTATCAATGAATTATGAGTTGAATTGTGTTCCTTGAAAAAGATATGTTGAAGCCCTAAACCTCAGGTCCTCAGAAAGTGACCTTATGTGGAAATAGGACCATTGCAGAAATAAGGTCATACCAAAGTAGGATGGACCCCTAATCCAAATGGCTAGTGTCCTTGTAAAAAGATGGCCATGAGAAGACAGAGACACAGGGAGAGCTCCATGGATTGCACAGAGTATTGTAGTGATGCATCTATAAGCCACGGAACACCAAGCATTGCCTGTGAACCACAGGAAGCTAAGAAGAGACAAAGAAGGATTCCCTATAGGGTTCACAGGAAGCATGGCTCTAATGACACTTTGATTTCACACTTCTGTCCTCCAGAACTGCTAGACAACAAATTCCTGCTGTTTTAAGCCACCTGGTAGTTTGCAGTATTTGTTATGGGAACCCTAGGAGAAGAATGTGAGTAGTTTCAGATTAATAATCCTCTTTCTCCTGCTCCTCCATCTCCTCCTCCTCTTTTTTCTTCTTCTTCTCCTCACTCTTCTTCTTCAAAATCATCATCAATCATCTTAGTTCTCATCCTCATCTTCATCAATTTAATCTCAGCAACAGAAAGGCTGTAATACTGATGAGGTGACACACTGTGATGTGGGCAGTCCACCCTCTATGGTTGCTCCTTGACTTTCTTGCACCAACCCCTGAGGATCAGTGGTTAGACCCTAATTCTGGAGGCTTTCTGGGGCACCATTCCCTATTTCTGGTTGCCTTTAAACAAAGACTGATGCTCACCCCCTGGTTATCTGAGCCCCATCAAGGACCTATTGATGTAGGCAGAATTCCAGCATGGCCTCCAAGATTCCTACCCCCTCATATACACACCTTGTTTAATTCTCTCCTCTTGCACATGGACGTTACCAGTAGCTTGCTTCTAACCAATAGTGCGTGGAGAAGTTGAAGGGATTTTGCAGATGTTACTGAGTGAGACCCCTAATCAGTTCACTTTGAGTTAATCAAAAGGGAAATTATCTAGGGTGGCCCTGACCTAATCCGGTGAGCTCTTAAAAGAGGGTCTAGATCCTGACCTGTGGTGGCGCAGTGGATAAAGCGTCGACCTGGGAACACTGAGGTCGCCAGTTCAAAACCCTGCACTGGTCTGGTCAAAGCACATATGGGAGTTGATGCTTCCAGCTCCTCCTCCTCTCTCTCTCTCTCTCTCACTCTGTGTCTCCTCTCTAAAATGAATAAAATAAAAATTAAAAAAAAAAACTTAAAAAAAAAAAGAGGGTCTAGAGCAGTGCCTTTCAACCACTGGCCCACGGACTGGTGCCAGTCATCAGAAATTCATGCCAGTCTGCAAAAGAGTTAACTACCTGGATAGTGTATGAAGATTATAGACCCAATGATCTTAGTTGAACTCGCTTATGCTCAGGGAGACTGCCAGTTATCAGCCTGTATCACTGATGAAAATACTATTGAGGTTGTCTTAGGTATTTTTGGAACTTGTAGGCTTGTTCATACAACCTTCTGCACCACGCAGAACGTTAACAAATCATGTGCAATAGGCAAAAAAGCATTCGGACAAACGTACGTAGTATTCAATGCATCGTACATGTGGAGTTTGGAAATCAAGCACCAGCTTGTATCCTATAGTACTGTTATGTGCAGTAAGATTAAACTTTATTTGTTGCATGTTTCTGTTTCCGGCTGGCTAGGTCACTTGTCCCCAAATATAAAAAGGTTGAAAACCACTGGTCTAGAGGAGAGAGACACTCTCCTGCTGACCTTGGGGAAGCAAGTGGCCATGAGTTCTAAGCTGCAAAGAAATGACTTCTTCCAAAAGCCACGTGAGCTGGGAGAAGACCCCAGCCTGGCCGACACCTTGATTGCAGCCTTGTGAGACCCTGAGCAGAGGACCAAACTCAGTCATGCTCAAACTCCTGACCTATGGAAACTGAGAGATAGGAAGTGGGTATTGTTTTTAGCTACTGAGTTTGTGGTAATGCAGCCATTGAAAACTCACCCAGCTTCCATCTTAGGAAACTTGCAGGTACTGTGGCCAGCTCCCCTCTGTGTGGGGTGGGGGCATGGAGCTGGGAGGATGGATGGGGGGGAGACAGAAAACTACCTTCGAGGAAGTCATGTCCCATCCGTTGAGGGAGGGGAGGAGCTCGATGAATGTGCAGGCCTGCCCAGTGCTCCGCCTTGGGGAGCTGGAGGGAGAATGCCACCTCACAGCTAGGTCTCGCTGCCCTTGGAAACCTTGATCCTAGACTGAGCTCCCATCTCTCCTTCTTGCAGGTGGCGCTGGTGGGCAAATACTTAAAGGAAAAATATACGCTGTTTTTTAATTTTTATTTTTCCATTCATTTGAGAGAGAGAGGAAGGGAGAGGGAGGGGAAGGGAGAGAGAGAGAAAAGAGTATCAACTTGTTTCACTTCGTTGTTCCATTTAGTTGTGTACTCATCGATTGCTTCTCCTATGTGCCCTGACCAGGGTTGAACCTGAGATCTCTGGTGAACAGAGACAACCTGTTCTCTATCCACGGAGACACCTGGACAGGGAAAACCTATGCTCTTCTTAGGGATGCAAAGATTTTCTTGAATGGAGAGATGATAAGTTGGGATATTTTGAATTAACAGCCAGTTAAAATTTTCTCTCCCATAGCCTTTCCCCCATTCAAACAGCCAGGACTTCTGCCCATGCTTCAAGGGAGGGACGCCATGGGGGAAAGTGTGGAAAGCAGAGACACCCCTGGCTTTGAGTTTCACAAGCTTGGTTCCTTATGGGAGCCACAGGGGAGTTGGGGTGCAGATAAAGTTTTTCTGGGGGGACGCAGGTGAGTAAGAACAAAACTCCCCTGTCTGATGTCCTAAGCTGTCAGAGAAAGGAGCAGAGGAGGAAGGGTCCCCAGGACAGTGGCTTCTTGTCCTTCTCCCTGGTAGGACGACAGAGAAACAGAAGCAAGCCCCGCCAAAGGTCTGTGGGATCCGGGGGAACAGGGGACAGGGGCGTGTGTCGTAGGACAGGCTGTGGGAGGATGGCAAGGCCCTGGAGACACGTACGTGTCTAGTTGTCACTATCCTCACTGCCTAGCCCAGTGGAGATGCTCAGACAATAACTGAATGAAAGAATGCATATAGCGGAGCAGCCTAAAAACTCTCCAGGAAGACCTTCTCTGGCAACAGGGAAAGCTGATGAGGCTCCTGAGATCCTGGCTCTGGGGGGAGGCTGAGGTATCCGCACACCTGGCAGTCCCAGCGCATGAGGAGGGCCTGCTGCCCAGATGTGGGCTGTGCCCTGGGTGGCCCAGGGTTCTGACCTGGGCAGCCAAGTCAGCTATGTTTTAGGAGAGCCCACTCTTAGGGCCTGGGGCATGGCTTCTCCAACCTTGGGACCACTTGCCCCTGCATCCTTGGAGTCTGTCTAGGGTGCTCGGAGGGGTGGCCACGTGGCTCCGTGGACCCAGCCCTTGTTGGCGCTGTGCCATCCTACATGGCAGCTGAGATGTGGAGCAGCGTGGCAGCATGCCCCGTCATCCCCTCTCTCCCATGTTAAATTGCCCAGAGGTGTTTGTAAGAACACCGGTGAATTAGCTGTGGGGCCAAGAGAGCTTCTTTTATCATAGTTTGTGTCAGGCCTACCCCCTGGAATCTGATGAGGTCTTTGGGTGCCTGCAGCACCAATTTGTATTCATTATTTTCCCTATTACAGATGATTCTTTTCCACATAGGAGTCAGGCAGAGGTCAGTGTGAGCTCAGCTCATGAAGACAAATACCAGTGGTTTTGCTGGGTCCAGGGTGGCCTCTCTCTCATTAATACAGCATATTCAGCATATATACTCATTGCCTGGAAGCTCTGAGGATAGGCAACATTCAAGGGCTTTGGGAATGATTACTTAATCAAAGCAAAGATATCAGACGGCTGTAATCATCTGGAGGACAGGGGCTGAAGACCCATTGTCTTAACTGTTCAAGGCTGAGTTCGAATCCTGCTCCTGCCCCAGGGAAGATTTGTGTATTCTGTGACCACAGAGAGAGTAACTGTCCTGACCTCATATCACTGTTAATGAGGATTGAAGCACAAGATGATCGTGGTACCTGCTAGGCATTTTCATAAGCCAGGTTCTGGGCTCAACCTCTCAGGGCAGTGGTTTTTCAGCCAGGGGCATTGGGCAATTTCTGGAGACGTTTTTTGGTTGTCACAATGGGAAGAGGGAATGCTTCTGGCATCCGGTGGATGGAGGCTGCTCCCCATCCCACCGTGCACAGGATGGCCCCGCCATGGAGACTGAGCCGGCCGGTCCTTTATGTCAGTAGGGAAACCTGTTTTAAAGTTGAAGCAGAGCAAGTCCTGCTTAATCAATGGAAGGTCTTGTTTAAATAAGGGGGACACAGAACTTGCCTTTTCCACAACGGGTGAGTTAAAAAGATTTTTACTTTGTGTGTTATAACACTTTGTTTCTTTTTTATTTCTTTTCTTTTTTTTTTTACAGGGACAGAGAGAGAGTCAGAGAGAGGAATAGATAGGGACAGACAGACAGGAACGGAGAGAGTTGAGAAGCATCAATCATTAGTTTTTCATTGCCATTGTGACACCATAGTTGTTCATTGATTGCTTTCTCACATGTGCCTTGACCGCGGGCCTTCAGCAGACCGAGCCACCCCTTCCTTGCTGGAGCCAGCGACCTTGGGTCCAAGCTGGCGAGCTTTTGCTCAAGCCAGATGGGCCCATGCTCAAGCTGGCAAGCTCGGGGTCTCGAAGCTGGGTCTTCCGCATCCCAGTCCGACGCTCTGTCCACTGCGCCACCGCCTGGTCAGGCAACGCTTTGTTTCTTATAGTCAATATGTATGTTCGCATGGTCCAAGACCTATACCGTATATGGGGCACACAATCTGAAGTCTGTCTCGCACCCCACCCCTTTCCCTGGGGGACCCAGTGTGACCAGTTTCTTGTTTACATATCCAGCGGTCCTCTCTGCATCTGGAAGCGATTGTATGTGTGTATGTTCACACGTGTAGTATTTGCACATATCCACCCACACTGCGCACCGTCTTTGCATCTCACTTCTGTTACCCGACCCATGTTGGAGATAGCTTCTTATGGGGCACCAAGACCTTCCTCATTTCTTTTTCTTTGAAAGGGAGCAGAGTATGCCATTCTATGGATATATGTTATTTAGCCCCTTTCCTCTGGGTGGGTCTTTTCCTTTGTGGTTACAAACAGTAATGCAATGAGTAATGTTGTAAGTACATGGTCCCTCCACCCCCCCTGCACAGATATATATCTGTAGGATAAAGTCCTACAAGTGCTATTGCCAAATAATAAAGTTCTTGCGTTCGTGATTGTGTGGAAGCTGTCACATTACTCTCCACTGGAGCTGTTCTGTCCCCATTCCCCGCAGGCAGTGAGCGTAGGAGAGAGTTGGAGGATTTTGTAATTTTAAAAATTTGCTCTCACTGTTTATATCTTCTCATCAAAATTCTTTTGGGAATAAATAAAGAGTGGGCAAGCCTTATAAAATTTCATGCCCATTGTATCTCCGTGGCCAGGGACCCAGCACCTGCCCACGGGAGATCCTTGAAGTATTATGGAGTTAGAGCCGCCGGGAAGTAAGTAGTGTTTGCTTTTTCCAGAAAAGTGCTATTTGGTCCCTGCTTCCTGGTGCTAATAGTTCCCAAATGACTAGCCTCTTAAAGAGTTTACATATAGGAAAATCTCTCTCAGCAAATCTCCCTCTGAGTGGTTGTTCTGCTTTATTTTTGAAGTTTCTGATTTGAGGGCCCCTTGGAGAGTCTGGTGGAAGCGATAAAACCCTCTCCCTGAAAAATGGTGCCAGCAGTTTGCAAGTCATCTCAAAGGTGCCTCGAGCTGCCCTGCGACCCCCAGAGAGTGGCACCTCTTCCCACCCTGTGAGAGGGGTCTGTGGATTCCCAGTTCCGTGTGGCCAGGGGCACCCTGTTTTCAGGCCTGGCCCCTCCCTTCCCCACTTCCTGGCGGAGCGACTGGGCAGCTCTTCAGCTTTAGTTTTCTCATCTGTGCAGTGGGGACAGTGCTCTGCAGTGTTGTATCAGAGATAACGAAGGCAGAGCGCCTAGCATGGTGCCCGACGTCAAGCCCATGTGGGAAATGGAAGCAAATGTTATTCTTGTTATAGTGGAGTCCTTTGCAACGGGGATTCTGGGACAACCATGATCCTTCTTGTCACAGAGACCTCACCCATGACGTTCCCTCTGCCTAGAACACTTTTCCTTCCTCTTGTCCCTCAAGGTCTCTCTCACTTGAGGCTCAATTGCCCCATCCCAGGACCCTTTCCTGTCTCTTCAATTTCATATCGGCTCACCCTGGCCGTCTTCTCCTGGAGAAGCTCTCCTCTTCCTCCCTGGTGCCTCTCCAAGTTGTAACGAGATCTAATAGTGTGTGTGCTTGTCTAATGTCTGCCCCTCCTTCCCGTGGACTACCTGCTCCAGGTGAGCTGGGGGGAGCAGCCCAGGCAAGGGCCCTGAGGCAGATGGGGCTGCATGGAGGTATAGGTAGGAGGCCTTTGTCATTTGGAGGGAAACACTCGAGGGGAAGAGAGATGAGACAGGTCAGGAGACACCAGGGGCCAGCCTGTGAGGACCTTCTTGGCCCTTGAAGGACAAAATTTACATTCTCTTCAAAGAGCATCCATGTCCCTTTAACTTGCCAGTGTTAAGCAGGAGAGTTGCCTGATCTAACTGAGTTCTTTAAACTTTAAGGTTTTATTATTTTTATAAAATTATTTTAATGACTTACTTTTTAAAAAGACCACCAGCCACTGTGTGAAATGCGGGATGGAGGGTGGGCTGGGTCTGGAGGCCACAGAGATCCCTTAGGAGACTGCAGCTCTAGTCCTGATTCTGTCGATAGCTCAGAGCTCCGTGGCCCACAGGGTTCTAGAAACAGCCCTGAGATCCCAGGGTATTTATTCTAAGTTAGTGCTTCTTCCAGGGGGTGACCCCAAGTGACATGAGCTGCCTCGGTCCCCCCAGAATGGAGACAGAATGGGCTCGGCCTCAGGAAGTGACAGATGTTGGGGCTTTCCACCAGCACATATGGACTGGCTGCAGAGTGGGACTCACCTGTGATTGTGGTGAAGTGGGATGGGGAGGTCATTGTCACGAAGGGTGGGGTGAGGTACTTGGCCTTCACTCCTTCCCGGGCCAGGCGGTCCATGTTGGGGGTATCCACATCCTGGTCATAGTCCCAGCGGAAGCCGTCAAACGAGATCAGCAGCAGCTTGTTGAAGCTCTTCTTCCCGGAGATGGGGTGGCCGCTGGCCCAACCCAGTAGAACGGGCAGCAGCAGCCCGAGAACCCTGAGCCCCATCATGCTGTGAGCGCCTAGCAGGGACACGTCGCGGAGTTCATGGGCCCGCTCCCGTTTTCTCCCTTTTATATCTGTGGTTGAACAAAGTCCAAACTGATAATCTGGCCCTAGCTCTGCTGAGGATCAGAATACCTGGAGTGTAACAAGATGGCATGTTTTCCACGGTGAAAAAGTTCTGGAAATGGGTAGTGGCGATGTTTGCACAACATGGTGAATGCACTTACTGCCACAGAATCATACACTTTAAAATGGTAAAAATGATCAATTTTATGTTATATGTATTTTACCCCGATGAGAAAAGTCAAGTTGCATGAAATATTTTGGACTCTTATGCTAACTCTACTGTTGTAAAGATTTGGGAGACAAATTAGACTGTTGCTTTCCTTTGCTTAGTAGGTCCTGTTTGTATAGGGAGAACTTTGCATTATAATTATGAAGACAGCCAGCATGATTTAAAGTGCCCACGGGGGCTGGGAACTGTGTATACATTCCCTATCCTATTTTATGAGTATTTTTCAAATCTTAGGAAAGTTATTAGTTGAAAATTCCCCATAAGGATTAAAAAAAAAGTTATTGTGGTCATTGGGACATAAGATTGACTTTAACCAGTTGCAAATGTACAAATTCAGTGACATTGAGTACATTCACAACATTGTGCAACCGTCACCACTATCTATTATGGTTGCAGAATATTCTCATCGTTTCAAAATGAAACCTCATATCCATTCACAGTCATTCTTCATTCCTCTATCCCCAGCCCCCAGCAACCAATAACCTGCTTTCTCTCTGTTCAGGATTTGCCTCGTCTGGACATTTCATGGAAGTGGGATCATACAATACATGGTCTTTTGTGTCTGCCTGCTTTCAATGAGCACCATGTTTTCAAGGATCATGCACACTGGAGCATGAGTCAGTGCTTCATTCTTTTTTATGGTTAAATAATATTCCATCGGATGAATTTTTTTTTTTTTCACATTTATCGTGCGGGAGACACAGAGGTACAGGTGCAGAGGTTGCCTGTGTGTGGCTGAGAGTCTAGGAGACAAGTGAAGGTTCACGTGCAGTGGAAGGTCCTTTAGGAGGAGGTACGGGTAGGAAATGATATAGGAGCAGCTCATAACCCTGAGGAGTGGGACAGAGGAGGGCTTCCTGCAGCGGGGTGTGCTAGACTTTAGTGTTACACGCTGGGAGGAGCTAGTCTCTTGGGAACATCTTCACTCAGCTACCCATTTGGATATGACAACAGTCTCCTGACGGATCCCCCTGGGTCTGGCCTTTTCCTGGGGGTGCACGGATGACACTTGTTTTTGAACTTTAGAAAGTTCTGTGGGGGAGGCGGGGAGAGGAGGAGAAGGGTACAGAGGGAATAAATGGTGATTGGCAGAGACCTGACTAGGGCTGGTGAACATACAACACAATGTACAGGTGAAGTGTTATAGAATTGTGCACCTGAAACCTGTGTAAGTTTTGAAATCAGTGTCACTCCAATAAATTCAACTAAAAAAGTAAAAGAAGTACAAGAAATAAATAAGGAAATGCAAAAATAAATTATTTCAGCCGTTAAAAAAAGAGAAAGTTCTGTGAATTGTATAAAAATGTCACCACTGGGTTTTCTGGTGACCACCTGTCTGGGTTTTCAGTTTAAGTTTTTGGAAGAGTTTTTTCTTGTCATGGTGGGCTGAAGGCTGGGTTTCAGATTGGAGTGAGATGATCCATTTCCCTTTTGCAGAGTTGCTTGAGAATTCTGCTCCAGGCCATTTGCTTAGGTTGAATCTTTGGGGTGCAGAGGTGGTGTGTCAGGGGAGCTCCATTTTGCGTTTGCATAACTTGGCTTGTTAGCACGGTGTTTTGCTAAATGAGGGATTTTCACAGAGTTTTGTGATGAGTATGCAGCACCATGGTTAAGAGTGTTTTGACGCTAGCCAGGCCTGGGTTACATCTCGGCTCTGCCACTTACTATCTGTGACACCTGGGGGCGAGTCCCATAACCTCTGTGCCTCTGTTTCCTGCTCTGTAAGGAGGAATGGCGATGTAGTTCCAGAGGCTGTGAGGCTCCCGTAAGATAATGCGTGTTGGCAGGAACGTGCACTGCTCCTGGAATATGCACGTGCTCCCCTCCTTCCCCAGACCCCTCGTAATGGCCAATGTGCTGTGAATAGAAGCCACATGCATCAGTTCCAGCCTGAAGCTTTCTAAGGCTGGGGCATCGCCATCCCGCTCTCTCATCCCCCCTGCAGGAACCGTGAAAGCCTTGTGCTGAGATGGAGAATTTCCACCATTCGAGCTCTCTGAGTGACCATATGGAGCACAGTCCCCAGCCAAGCCGTGGTAGACACAGAATGTGAGAAAGTCAACCTCTGTTGCCAAGCCACTCTCATATTTTGGGGTTAATTTGTCACTGTGGCATAACCTAGTCTATCCTGGCTAATGTAGCACGTTAAGCACTTAAATTGGTCCCTAGTAAGTCCCCAACAGATATTAGTTACTTTTTGTAATAAATTACCTGATCTGATGAGGAGAGTGATGGACGAATTGGACTTGGCACTCCTTCCGGCATGTGGGAGGAACAGACGATCAAGGGCCAATAAATTACTATCATTATCTTTGGTTTGTATCCCTGGATAACCTTGGTGATGATGAACAACGTATGCTACTCTGAGACAGCCAGGCCTGGAGGAGAGTCGCTGTTGATACCAGAATTGGGACTTTCCAAGGCCAAGCATTCTTTGGTCTGGAGAGAACCTTGAGTCCCACATGTGTTAGTTCTCCAAGGGAATATGAATACTTGTACTAAGTGGTTAGGTACTTTGGGAATTGTATACTAATCGGCAAGGACCTTTTTGCGGCAATCAGCACATACTGTATCTCTTTATTCTGGAAACACAGTAAAAACAGCCAGCAGTCAGGCAACAATCCACCAAGTCCACTGAAACTTCCCTAAAGTGCAACATTTGGTGTAATCAGCAAGGCTTAGTGGAGGTGGCTGGTCAGAGAGAATTCTCATTATAGTCATTGTGATACGGTCATAACGTCGTGGTGTCTTGGTTTCTCTGGTGAGTTCTGGTTTAGAAGGCATAGATCTATTATTTGTTTAGCAAATATTCATTGAGCCCTTTGGACAGCTCAGAGGATAACATATGAAGGAGACTACATTTCTTCCTGCCACTCTGTTTTCAAGAGGTCCTAGTACTCAGCTCTGGGGGATGCAGGCTTGAGGGCAGACCCTGCAACAAGGGTGGGAGTGCAGGTGGTTTATGTAAGAGATGACCCCATGGAGTCCCCATAGGGGAGTGGGGAAGAGAGTCAAAGAAGGGAAGGAGGCCACCATGAGGTGCTTCAGTCTTGTGTGCATACAACTGGAATGAGGAGTCCCATGGGCAGGGCATCTGAAGTCATTCTGCAGGAAGGCGGGGTTGTGGCTGGGCTCCGGGGCCCGGGACTCACACACCACCAGCTCTCTCTCTGCCTCTGTGTCTGCCTCTTTTTGCACGTCACCTTAATTTGCTCTCACTCAGAACTGGTTTTCTCTATATGGTGAGGAATGTGATTGCAAAAGCTCCTGTTTTTCTCCCTCCATAGTTCCTGTCATCACAGAGAGAGATTCTATTTTTCCAGTTCCACTTAGGGCAAAAAATCCCAGGGAAGAAAGAGCTTTGTTTGGCCTTAATGGGTTGGATGCCCATCCTTGGAGCAATCAAGTGTGGCTGGGGGGGGGGAGCATATGGGAATACGGTGGTCCCCACTAGAGCCGTGTGACCCGCGTTGGAAAAGGTACAAGTCTCAGTAGAAGAGAGAAAGAGTAGGCTGAGAAAATAATAGATGGCTGTGATGAAAGGATTAGGAGATGCATCCTGTTAAACCGATAGCAAGTTTAAGCCCCTGTCAACAGAAGGGAAAAAACTGCTATGAGCCAAACATCTCCTATGCACAAGCTGTTGCTGTGAATTCAGATACTTACTGATTGATTCTAAGATCAATTATAATGCTTTGCAAGCGACATAACTCTGACCGGGTTGCTTATGATGAGGCTGGAGTTAAGCAGGAGGAGAACTGGAGTGTAGGACAGTCTAATTTTTTTCTGTTGAGTACTGTCAAGTTTAGGTTCTGGTTGGCAGTGAATGAGACTCGAGGGAGGTGTGTGTGTGTGTGTGTGTGTGTGTGTGTGTGTGTGTGTTTTAGTTTCCAAGATAAGTGAAACATCCCACAAATGCCCTTTGCAATGTGATTGTGAGTCACGCCATTGAGAGGTGGAGTTTATTTCCCTCCCCTCATATCTGGGCTGGCCTATGACCTGCTTGGATCAATGGATGTAGCCAAAGAGATGTTGCTCAACTTTCAGTCCTGGGGCTTTAGAGCCCTTATAGCTCTCCTTAGTTATGCTCTTTTGGGAGCTAACACCAAAATAATCACTGGCTGTCCTTCTCAAGGGACCGTCTGGACACGGAGGCACTGGAGGTCGAGAGTCCACGTGGAGGAAACCCAGGTTTCCTGGCTGACAGCCAGCACCAACTGCCAGGCATGTGCATAAGACACCATTGACCTTCCCGCCCAGCTGTGCCTCCAGCTGCACGTAACTGTACAAGTGTGGCCAGGTGAGACCAGCAGAGGAAATGCCCAACCAGCTCCCAGAATCATGAGAAGTAACAAATTGTTGTGGGGTAGAGCTACTAAGTTTTGGGTACCATGGAAGTAGCCCATGAGGGTATGAGCATAGGGGGGTGCATATACCCCCTCTGCTGAAGATCCATGGGTTCCTAGGATCCAACCCAGAACTCACATCTTCTCAATGTCTTTCTTGTTTTAAACGTTCATGAAAAAATGTTTCAGGACTTAACTTATTTATTTTTATTTTATTGTTTTGAGAGACAAGGGTGAAAATGAGAGAGAGAAGTCATCAACTTGTTCCACTTAGTTGTGCACCCATTGATTGTTTCTTATATGTGCCCTGATCAGGGCTCAAATTGGCAACTTCGGGGTCAAGCTGGCGCCCTCAAGATTGAGCCAGTGAATTTGGGGGTGAGCCAGTGACCCTGGAATTGAGCTGGAAATCTTGACGCTCTACAACTTTCTATCCATGGTGCCACTTGCCAGGGCAAGACATAATTTTTTATTTTATATATATTTTTAATTAAGTAAGAGTCAGGGAGGCAGAAAGACAGACTCCCGCATGTGCCCCAAATGGGAACCACTCATCAAGCCCTCTACTGGGGCAATGCTCTACCCATCTGTAGCTGCTGCTTTGTTGCTAGGCAACCGAACTTTTTTTTTTTTTTTTTAGTGTCTAGGTGAGGCCATGGAGCTATCCTCAGTGCTGGGAGCCATCTTTGCTCAAACCAGTTGAGCCTGACTGTGAGAGAGGGAGGGACGGAGGGGGAGAGGGGAGAGGAAGGAGAGAGAGATAGAGAAGGAGGGAGGAGGGAGTGGAGAAGAATATGGTTGCTTCTCCTGTGATCCCTGACTGGTAATCAAACCCAGGACTTCCACACACCAGGTCTATGCTCTACCTCTGAGTCAACCCGCCAGGGTCTGAAGACATAATTTTTTAGAGCAAGTTTAGTTTCATAGCAAAATAAAGAGATTTCCCATATACCACCAACCCCTGTGTTACCGGTGAAATGACAAGACTTGGCTTCTTGTCTTCTTTAGAGAAAGAATTCAATCAAGAGACATACTGCAGCAAGCAAAGCAAGGGTTTACTGGCCGTGCAGGGGTACACTCAGAAGGGTCTGAGTGGGCAGCTCACTCCTGAGAATGAGTGCCTCAATCAGTTACAGAGCTTAGGTGGTGATGGGCTTTTACTGTCTAGACTTTCCCATTCCTGTTTTTTCTTTTTCAAGCTTCTCTCGCTTGTTTATCTGTACTCATAGTATTGCTATGTGGCTGATCCTGTATTGGGGAGCTTGGGACCACCAGTCTGGGTGTGGTGAGGGCTGTTCTGTCTTAAAGATTTATCTAGACCCTGCAGACATGCAGGAATGCATGCGGGCATTTCATCCCTTCTTCTCTTTACCTGTCCTGGTTCATGTCTAATTAGCTACCTAACCTAACATTCCCCCCTCAAGGGAGTGGGACCCAAAGCATTTGGGAAGCTGAAGGGCAAAGGTCTTCTTTTTTCTGTTAGTGGGTATAGACTGGTGGGCTCCAGCCTCTTGCTAACTCTCGGGGACAGGATAAGGTAGGGCGGAAGCGGATTCCTGAAAAATCTAGGGGACTGAGTCTTCTATTGAAGGAATGGGCTGAAACCCCTTCATGGCCATCATCCGAAGCTGGATTGCCTGAATCCTGGAAGAGACAAGGCGAATGAGACAATTAAGTATGTACAAACCAAAAAGTAATAGGAGGAGAATTGACATTAAGGGACCGACTGGTGGAAGAAACCAAGTCAGTTTGGGAAGCATATTTTGGATAGAGTCCCAGATGGTATTTTCAGTGCCCTGTTGGCTGTAGATCTGCAAGCAGTTAGCATGTTCCATAATTTTCTTGGTGCTCTCTTCAATTTGGTACTTATGTAAAAAGCAGCAAGAAGTATGTGCTATAGCGCAAACTCCTCCTCGTGATGCCAGTAGGTAGTCTAGCGCTGTGTGGTTTATCTAATATCATTTTGGCAAGTGAGTCTAAAGACTTTGAAAGCAGTTGGGAACCCTTCCTTGCTTCATGCGCAATGACAGCCATGGATGCAGCTATATTCTCCGCAGTTATGGCCTACCACAGTGGGTCTCAACACAATTGCAAACTCCAATGGGGGAAAGTTAGCAGATAGATTAGTGTAAAGAAGGGTGGTTATGGGTTCAAAGCAGCAGTGCTGAGTGGTGTTAATTGGAACTGCAGAACCTTGAACAGCTGCATCCGGGGTAGACAAAGGAGCCCGGTAAAGGCAATTTAGAAGTACATCAGTAGGATCAGCGGGTTGGCCTAATATAATATCTTCTGCTCCTGGAGTGGGTTGTTGGTGGCCTGTCCAA